>CM065802.1:193940595-195190595 GCA_033398695.1 Orobanche coerulescens
CAAGGTGTAAAGTCTCTCCTGGCAGTTCCCGTAAGGTATATGCATCTCTAATGAACTTTACTGCATATTCTGTTTGCCTCTAGATTCCAGGAACTATTGCTGTTGTGTTTATATTGCTCCAGAAAAATTATATTTTCCTTTATAGAGTCTCCTTAAAAGGTCATTCTGGTTGAATTATTATTTTTTAGAAAAGAAAAACAATAATGCATGCACACTATGTTTCATGACTTTCCCTTTTTTGTTTGTCTACATTGGAAAAAACTACATACACATTTTACTTATTAAGTAAATACTAACCTCGGTGATGGGTGGGGGTTGGGGTGGAAGTGGGTTGTCCTTATTAACATAAATATATAAGATATATTAACAAATGCATAAAAAATTATACTTCCTCCGTCTCTAAATAGACGTCACAGAGAGAAAATTAATGTGGTTCAACGTATAATATCTTTAATTTATACTATTAGTAAAAATTACCAAAAAAAGAATTTTATTTTACAAATATACATTGAAACAAATCAAGCATCTTACAAACTGACACTTGTTTTTATGTTAGTAGAAAAAAGCATGATTAGAAGTTGTTATATGAATAGTATGAAATAGTGGGCCTCTGAAAGCTAACTGAGACGAGGAAGATTTAGATGATGTTAAGGAATCTTGGGAAGATGATGATGATGAGCCTGCTACGGTATGTAACATTTTTTAACCTTGTAAACTTAATTTGAAGATTTCAAGGTAATAGATGAAATTCGCTCAGTTTAGAATCTTGTGTGTTGCTACTTTTTGGCATAGCTTGATCTGTATGGGTGATTTGCTATTGTTGCAGTAGCTTTTGCTTCACATTTTAAAATTAATCTATACTGCTTCTACCGTTGCAGTCTTTTTTCCAGTCTACCATTTTGACAGGTTTAATCAACTATCGAGGACGAATTGGAGATCCCGGTTGATGCGTATTGATCTAACTAAGGTTCGAGCGATGAAATGCTGTCGCAATGATTAGGATTTGCACAATATTTGTCACTATAGAGTTGCAGAGACTGTTTGGTGAATAAGTTGTATAAGTGCTTTACTTGTGTGTAAAAGTCTAAGTAGAAGCGGAGTAAGATATCTAAAGCACTTCCCTCATAGGGAGTGTTTGCCCCCTATTTTATTCCCAATGGGTTGGTTCGGATTTTTTTTACGTGCTAATTTTGAGCATTACATTGTAATTTTTATATGTCCTATAAAAATTAATTGGAGTGTTGTGTGAATACTTTGAGAAATATGTTTGGATTGTATTATGAATTCATTATGAAAAATAATTAGATTGCATTCAAGGAAAAATGGTGTTTTACTATTTTTTTTTGTATTTTTTTCAACATTTGTGACTTCTAAAAACAGTCACAAGACAATCATGAAAAATGATATTTGTGACTGTCCATGGAAGTCACGAAAGTTGAAATTCGTGACAGCTAATGACTGTCACAAAAGATAAAATTTGTGACTGTTAATGAAAGTCATAAACGATATTTGTGACAGCCATATAAAGTGGACTTGTAAAGTCATATAAATGAGGTTTTGTCACTGTTTTGTGACTTTTTTTGACAGTCACAAAAAAATTGTGACTGGTGATTTTATGACAGTCATTTGTGACTGTTTTTGCCATTTGTGACAGTTTTTGACAGTCACAAAATCGTGATTCTGGTATAGTGGGACCTAAAATTCCTATTACTCAAGCAAGATGTTATTTTGACGAAAATTATTGTTTAATTACTCATGAATAACAATTATTGAGCTCTTACTAAATTTTAACATCTATCGTTTCTGTTTCCTAATTAGTATACCTATGTTTAAGAATGATAACAAAAATGTCTTAACTTCAAGACACTATGTGACCATTATGTTGCTCTCATTTACGATCTAGCTATGAAAGTTTTCAATGTCGTATTACATGGAAGTAAGCATGTTGCGAAATAATTTGTGCACGCCATGACTCTCATTGACGACTCGATTGGTCAAGACACTTATAGTTGTAATATCCAGTATTCCCGTTTTCTGTTATCTTGAATTGTTTGTGTTTTGACGTCGGACATTTTCTTGTTGATGAGTAACGGAGTGATTTCTATCATGATACTCTATTTGTTTCTTTCACATAGCCGTTCTAGTCGGGTGCGGCTTGTTGTCGCGTGCGTTTCTTTGATTTAATGTGTGCATGTGATGTGACGTAAATTGCTCGTTATTGTTTCAAATCATAGGCAGTGGCGTTGTGTTGGTCGTCGCGGAGCGTGTTTTCACGCCGTATATTCCTTTGCGCTGCTTGTAACATTTCGCCGTTAGGCGTAGGTTACGCGTTTCTTGTGTATCTCGTTGAGTTTTTCTGGCGGGATATTGCTTCTCCCTACTTGTTTTAAGTTTCGGGACGAAACTTCTTTTAAGGAGGGTAGAATGTAATACCCGTAATTTCGATTTCCGGTAATTTTTTTTTTTTTTTGAAAACACTTTTAATACCTCGGTCGTTCAATCAAAACCATGTATCTCAACATTTAGAAAATACTGAAACATTCTCCGGCGAGCACAACAACACCACAAACTTATCACAACCACTTAGCCCCAACACGTGGACATATGAAGTTCAAAATTCCGAAAACCAAAAATCGTTCTGCAAAATAAAAATTTCCAAAATCCTTTAGTTCATAACCAAAACGATGGTAATATTTTACAATGTCTGAAGTACTTTAAAACACATTTTTCAAATACCGTCTGATTGTGTGATTTGAAAATACACGGCCCATTTGTCAAAATTTAACAAATTTTAAAAAAATCCACATAGACCGTGGTTTGACCGCACCACCAAAATATTTTCCAAAAATCGATTTTTACAAAAGTTCTCAAACTGTAAAGTCCTTCAGAAAACATTCTCAAACTTACCCATAGCGAACAAAAATTACAACATTCCAAAACCAGTCGAATTTAAAACCACATACTCAAATGGCAACCAGGGTCGCCAATTCAATCAAATGCATCTCGTGGTATCAAGTTTAAGCACACAGCAAAATCATTCATCGGAGTTTCTCACAAACTCTACCGTCGGTACCTTTTCGAAACCCATCAAGGTTTACACCTTTCACAACATACCACCCCACCCGGTGGTTCAAAGATAAAAAAATAACGTGTCCAGTTCTATACACATACTATGTGCCACGAATATTAAACACAACTATATTACACAATACTATGTAAATAAAATTATGCACCGCAATTAACTCACTAAGATAAAATCGAGATACACAGGTATTACGCATAAAAGAGGAGACTTACATCCACAGGTCGCACGGAGGTGACGGTCGCCCACGATACTAATCTCGTCCGACAACATAACCGACACGTTGTGACTACGCACAACTCAACTTGTCACCTGACGACTCGAACGACAAGACAACACATTACTCCACAAATCACGACTTGACTCGACCCGACAGCCTAGGTTTCCGCAACCTATGCTCCGATACCATAAATGTAACACCCCCAAAACCATATGGGAATATTACACGCCGTAGACCCCTTTTTACGAGGATCTACCAGGTTATACCTTACAAAACGACCAAGTGCTTGCCTGGCCAGGGTCAAACAATATAATAATACAGACCGTTAAGGTCACTTACTCATGAATACACAGACCGATGATATCACACAACTCCATCAACAGGACTAACTAAAACAACATTACCCACACAGGGGTCGAAACACAATACAGCGGAAGACTGAAATCAACTATAACAATACAACCAAACTCTACCAACTCTCGACTCTTGATTAGTATCGCAGCTCGTCATCCTCTTGTGCCAATCCTGTGACTGCTCCCCTGAACCTGCATGTACCTGGACGCAAAACAGACATCCACCCCCCGATTGCTCGGGGGTTAGTAAAACTCCACTGTTTTACTAGTGCAAGTATAATACGATACGAAAAGCAACAAGTAAATAGCACCTACGAATTTAATATGGAAATCAATTATCAAATGTTCCCGAGAAGTTTTATTAATTTTGAACTCAAGCAAGAGATATTTGAAAAGGAACACATCACCTCGGGGATTTTTAAAGCAGAAATTCTTTTGGACCTCGGGTCCCAATTTACAAAGCCTTTTCGAAAATATTAGGGCCTTAGCCCGATTCTCTTTTCAAAACACAATAGATGAGATATCATTATGGGTCTGAGACCTGTAATATCCGCAATTTCCAATTTTTCGGTAAATTTCTTTTTCAGCCGGAGTCCGTTTTGACGACTCGCTCATGACCGTTTCGTCATTTCGAGAATGATTAATTCTGGACTTTTTGTCATCCGTGTAATACCCGGTTGTAATTCATTCGTTTTCATTCAGTAATTATCAGTCTGTAATTGTCACTCAGTGTATTTTCACTCAATTATAATCATTCATCAATCATGTTCATTCACCGTGTTCACCGTTCGGAAAAACTTCGAGTTGTGTATCATTATTGTTCATTGTTTCAACTTTCCTCTTATGAGTTCGACTTTGTTAGATCACCATTAATTTTTGGTAACTCCAAAAATTCTAAATCTTGCAATATTATAGAGCATCGAATTAGCTTTCCAATGGTTCAAGCGGTGAGTCAATCGAGTCCGGACGAGAGAGTTATGGTCGCTTTAGCTCACCCGCTCGTTATTGCCGATCATCGCCGAACTCGGCCGTGTCGTCCGACACGCCCGTGCTGCACTCGTCCGGATAAGCCGGAAGTCTCGCCTCAGACCCGACTGTCGCCTGCACGGCCGAGCCGAACTCTTCCGGATAAGCCTAAGCGATCGCCAGAGGCCCGACCGTGTTCCAGACACGGCCGAGTCAATGCCGAGCGCCATGGACAGTCACTATCGGTAGGCCCCTCGGCGCGCGACCGTGTCTAGCAGACACGGTCGAGTCCTCGCCGCCGCTGCGCGCCACGACCGTGTCGGGCGGACACGGCCGAGTCTCACCTTATTTAAGGCACGCGGCGCTTTTCTTGACCATTTTCTCATTCTTTTCTTCTCTTCCGCGGCTGGAGCTTGGTAAATCATGGAGAGATGTTGTTGGACAATCAATCCATGAAATTTTGGAGTTCATATCATCAATCATCCATCCTATAACACCCTCCGATCTACCGAATCAGGTCAGATTTTCTAGAAATCTAGTTTTGGGGGTTTTAGTTGATTTTGTCCGATTTGATCGTTTTAACTCAAATTTCGGATGGATAATTGTAGATTAAGTAGTATTCTACCATTTTCATCATCTTTCCACGGTTTTACCATTTCCGATTCGTCGTTTATATGAACTTTCGTTTGACGCCTTCAAGGTGTCCGGGAAAATGCCGCAGAGAGAAAATTGGTCGTTTTGCGATGTTTTCCTCGTGTGATTTGTTGTTTATTTGATGATAGGATACTAGGGACGAATTCCCCACAAAAATCTAGTGTTGAGCCTTTCCGATCGCCGTTTTCATTGGAGTTCCGGATTTCTCCAATCAACCGCATTTTCTGAAGTATTCGTGAGAGATTTCCAAGGCAAGTACCTTGATATACGAATCAGAATCGTGAAATCATTGTTGTCGAAGTGTATGAATTTATACGGATGTATAAATGTGTGTATATATATATATATATATGTGTGTATGTATATATATGTCTAGTTTTATATATGTATATATATTTATATGTTAAATATATGTATGTATATACATATATTGATATAAGCGCCTATATTGGCGAATGACGAGTGATGAATACTAACACTAGATGACGTACTCGACTTGGATTGATGGGTAAACTATATTTACTCTTATAATATAGTAAGGTTATATATATATATATATATATATATATTCAGTTGAGTCGCAATATAGGGATATATGTGCGGTGTTGGTTGGTTATGCTTGAAGGCTTATTGTGATTGAGTTTGATTGATAACGTGCGTGTTATTGTTTATTTCTGTGGTTATGGACTGGCGGAGAAAATTGTGTAACTTGATGTACCGAGTTGAAAATTGTTGTGTCGTTTGTCCATGTGCTTGATGTTTGTGATAATGTGGATATTTGTTGTGAGAAACGTCGTATCCGGGAACCTCTGAGGGCGGGGCGTGCACTCCGGCATGGTGTATGCTGCAATGTGCGGCTCCATATGGGTGGTGAACGCCGATGTCACCTAATGCGCGCGCAAGGGGCGGCTCTTGCGGGAGTGACGCCGATGCGGTGACATGTTCAATGAGCGGCCAACATGATGGAAGTGAACGCCGGTACACAGGTGCGCAAGGGAGGCGCCTGGCAGGCTTATTGGTTACGGGTATTTGAGAGATCGCTAAGACCCCGTTACCGAACGATGTTCGTATCTAAAATCTTTCAAACTCTCTCTTAAACGTTTGTCTTGATATAGACCGCGATTCGCGTTTTTGAAAAGTTTGTTTCAACTTGTTTTTGAAGCGTTGGTATCAGGGTTAATTAACCAAGGAGGTTTGACGAAATCTCCGAGGGTTAATTAATCGGGGGTCTTGAGCAGGATATGTCGAATGAGAGCTTGTGCCTTCGATTGTATTGTGGTGCTATTCTGTGATTTGGGTCGAGGACCCTGTGAAATGTTGAGATGATTGATCTCGTGATGATGTTATTTGGATTGGTTTGAGAACCCCGTGAGATGTTGTAATGATTTCGTTTGTGACAGTGTTCTCTAAATTGGGTCGAGGACCCGAGAGCTTTTGAAATTATTTTCTAAAGGTATTCCCATTCAATTTCCAAAATCCCAAGACGGCCCGAGTCATTAATAATATTTTTAAACTATCTTATCAAAATACTTTTCCTTTTATAAAAATGGATTTTAGAACTTAATCTTTTGACTCCTTGGGCTCGTCCAAAGTTTAATTGGCGTTATGTTCCATATAAAGAATATAACTATGTGATTATTTTTCACCTTGTGTATACGAGTGCTATACTGTGTTAACTTTGGGAATGTATGGTTTGTGTTAAGGCTTCACGATGGTTGAATTTTGTGTTGTTATTGTTCGTATATCTTGTATATTATGTACTTGCACTAGCAAAATTCCAGTTTGCTAACCCCCGAGTTTTCGGGGGGTGGGTGCCTGTTATGCGCTCAGGTTTTGGCAGCTCGGGAGCAGTCACGTGATTAGCTTGGAAGGAGATGGAAGACGACGATGCTAATCACACAAGAGTCAGAGTCTTTTGCATTTATTCCATCGGGGTCGGTATTTTCCATTTGGTTGAGTACTCACCCTTGCACGGGTGTAGGTTTTCCTTTATTAAATGGAGTTGTCATCCCTTTTTGTGTGAAAGTTTATTCTTTGTCATGGAGATATTAAATTTATTAGTTTCTGAATTGTTTAATGACCTTGTCGGTCTGCGTTGTATTTAGATTGACCCCGGTCGGTCGATCATTGTGTAGTCTAGTGGAGTTTAGCCTGGTAGATCCTTGTGAGAAGGGCCTACGGCGTGTAACATTTCCGGACATATTCTGGGGGTGTTACATGGTTTGTGTTAAGGCTTCACGATGGTTGAATTTTGTGTTGTTATTGTTCGTATATCTTGTATATTATGTACTTGCACTAGCAAAATTCCAGTTTGCTAACCCCCGAGTTTTCGGGGGGTGGGTGCCTGTTATGCGCTCAGGTTTTGGCAATCGGGAGCAACACGGGATTAGCTTGGAAGGAGATGGAAGACGACGATGCTAATCACACAAGAGTCGAGTCTTTTGCATTTATTCCATCTGGGTCCGGTATTTTCCATTTGGTTGAGTACTCACCCTTGCACGGTGTAGGTTTTCCTTTATTAAATGGAGTTGTCATCCCTTTTGTGTGAAAGTTTATTCTTTGTCATGGAGATATTAAATTTATTAGTTTCGAATTGTTTAATGACCTTGTCGGTCTGCGTTGTATTTAGATTGACCCTTGGTCCGATCATTGTGTAGTCTAGTGGAGTTTAGCTGGTAGATCCTTGTGAGAAGGGCTACGGCGTGTAACATTTCAGGACGTATTCTGGGGGTGTTACATTTATGGTATCGGAGCTTAGGTTTGCGAAAAACCTAGGCCGTTGGGTCAAGTCCATGTCCGGTGTAAGTCGCGCGCATCAGAGTTGTGATTAGTATCGTGGTTCCGACATCATCTTCCGGCAATCCGTGATGGTAAGCCTTCCGATCGTAAGTCCCCTTATATACGTATTTGATTATATTGTGCTAATATGTTTAATGTGAACTAGGAATTGGAACTTGTCGGTGATATTATTGTTTTAAGATATAACATGCGTATGCGGTCCGAGTAAAAATGGTTATGTAATATGCTTCGGAAGTCGAGCATATTTATTTGTTCTTGCACTTTATTAGAATAAATTTATGAATGTTAAATTTATCCGCTGCGTGAATATTTTGAGATGGCTCTTAGTGTCTTGCAAACCGAGTTTTGATATTTTAATTTTGCACGTTTTGATTGTATTCTTATGATGGTATTTGATATTCTATAAATGACTTTTGTGAGTATTTGAGAATATTACCGACATCGGCCTTTTTGGCATTTTGAACATTTTTTTTAAATGATTTTTAGCCTGGTGGGTTCCAGACGGGCCCACGGCGCTGTAGTATCACGAATATTTTAAAGTGGTGCTTTGAAATTTTCTAACGTTGTGAAAAGCCATGATTTAATGTCGTCATGTCAATTCGTCACGTATCTCGGTGGAAAATTCTTTCAAAATAAACATTTTGGTAGGAGAGGGTAGATTTTCAAAATTGTGGTATTTGGGACTCAACACTTTTGAAATACTTCAAATTAGTTACAATTCATTTCCAATTTTCTTTTATACATCACTCGAAAATAAATTTTAGAGTCGTTGTATAAACTTCCTCTTCTGAAATAAAGGACAGTATTTACAAGCTTTGGGCGTAACGTGACTCGCTCTCTTTTTCAAAAATTTGTTTTCATTAAGCACATATATATATATATATAATGATCATCCTAGTCGAAGGACCGGAGTTAACTTCATAAAACTCTATGCTTTACGATATTACCGTTATTCTATAGATGTTAACTAAACCTCGTGTTGATAAGGGTGGTATACTGTACGACTGATTATTTGATAATGCTGAATGGTACTATCTGTATTAGTATGTCGAGCCTTAGCGGACGTAAGTGTGATGACGGAAGTGGAAACGACAAGGTGGTTCGTACGACAACTATCC
The DNA here is from genome assembly GCA_033398695.1 of Orobanche coerulescens. NCBI lineage: Eukaryota > Viridiplantae > Streptophyta > Magnoliopsida > Lamiales > Orobanchaceae > Orobanche > Orobanche coerulescens. Next base: position 193,949,788 of record CM065802.1, read on the forward strand.
ATGCTACAGTGAAGGAGTATCGAGATCAAACGATATCCTATGAAATCTCCTCAGTAATCGAGCCCACGAGCGAAGCAAAGAGACCGAGGGTATCGGGAAAATTTCTGGGCGGTGAGGAGACTAAGGCTCCCAAGCCCTCACGTTGTTCGAAAGCGTCATCTTCGCGGTCGGGAGTGAACGCTGGAAATCCCAAACCACCATCGGTGACTCGCGGTAAGAAGAGAAGATGTTTCAATCAGAATCGCTGTGACATGTTCGTGCAAATTGTCCCTCTCCACTCTTGACTTGTTACCGGTGTGGGTGTGAAGGTCATCGGGAGAAACACCGTGAGACAGCTTTCCGAATTGGCAAAGAATGCCGCCCGAGAGAGAGCAGAGATAGTGATCGGAAGTGTCCCAAACCCTATGTTTCCTTCGAAGATCCTAGCATGGGAGAATGAAGATTTTGTACTATGTCTTAAACGTTCTCGTTTCAAACAATCGTGACTTCGATCGTATTTCGTTTCATTGCCTTATGTTTCCAACTCTTGTTGTTCTAAGTTTCGGGTCGTAATATCTTTTTAGTATGTGGGAATGTGTTACCCGTACTTTTCTTGATATTTTCAGATTGTGTGACCTTTCATTGTTGGTTATTCTATTGTTACCCGTACTTGTTTCTATAGCATAGACGTTTTAGTCGGGTGCGACTTGTTGTAGATGACTTTTCTTCGTTTAAATGTGTGCATGTGATGTGGTATGTGATGCATCGTTAATTGCTCGTTATTGTTTGAAACATGGTCGGTGGCGTTGCGTTAGTCGTCGTGGGCGTGTTTTCACGCCGTATATTCCTTTGCGTTGCTTGTAACGTTTCGCCGTTGGGCACGAATTTTTTCGGTTCTGTGTATCTCGTTGAGTTTTCTGGCGGGATATTGCTTCTCCTACTTGATTTAAGTTTCGGACGAAACTTCTTTAAGGGGGTAGAATGTAATATCCGCAATTTCCAATTTTTCGTAAATTTCTTTTTCACCGGAGTCCGCTTTGACGACTCGCTCATGACCGCTTCGTCATTTCGAGAATGATTAATTTCGACTTTTTGTCATCCGTAATACCCGGTTGTAATTCATTCGTTTTCATTCAAGAATTATCACCTGTAATTGTCACTCAATGTATTTTCACTCAATTATAATCATTCATCAATCATGTTCATTCACCGTGTTCACCGCTCGAAAAACTTCGAGTTGTGTATCATTATTGTTCATTGTTTCAACTTTCCTCTTATGAGTTCGACTTTGTTAGATCACCATTAATTTTTGGTAACTCCAAAATTCTAAATCTTTGCAATATTATAGAGCATCGAATTAACTTTCCAATGGTTCAAACGGTGAGTCAATCGGAGTCCGACGAGAGAGTTATGGTCGCTTTTAGCTCACCCGCTCGTTATTGGCCGATCACCGCGGCCGAACTCGGCCGTGTCGTCCGACACGGCCCGTGCCGTACTCGTCCGGATAAGCCGGAAGTCTCTCGCCAGACCCGGCCGTGTCGTGCACGGCCGAGCCGAACTCTTCCGGATAAGCTTAAGCGATCGCTCAGAGGCCCGACCGTGTTCCAGACACGGCCGAGTCAATGCCGAGCGCCGCGGACAGTCACTATCGGTAGGCCCCTCGGCGCGCGACCGTGTCTAGCAGACACGGCCGAGTCCTCGCTGCCGGCTGCGCGCCACGACCGTGTCAGGCGGACACGGTCGAGTCTGTCAGCCTATTTAAGGCCTGGCAGCGTTTTTCTTCAGCCATTTTCTCATTCTTTTCTTCTCTTCCGCAGCTGGAGCTTGGTAAATCATGGAGAGATGTTGTTGGACAATCAATCCATGAAATTTTGGAGTTCATATCATCAATCATCCATCCTATAACACCCTCCGATCTACCGAATCAGGTCAGATTTTCTAGAAATCTAGTTTTGGGGGTTTTAGTTGATTTTGTCCGATTTGATCGTTTTAACTCATATTTCGGATGGATAATTGTAGATTAAGTAGTATTCTACCATTTTCATCATCTTTCCACGGTTTTACCATTTCCGATTCGTCGTTTATATGAACTTTCGTTTGACGCCTTCAAGGTGTCCGGGAAAATGCCGCAGAGAGAAAATTGGTCGTTTTGCGATGTTTTCCTCGTGTGATTTGTTGTTTATTTGATGATAGGATACTAGGGACGAATTCCCCACAAAAATCTAGTGTTGAGCCTTTCCGATCGCCGTTTTCATTGGAGTTCCGGATTTCTCCAATCAACCGCATTTTCAAGTATTCGTGAGAGATTTCCAAGGCAAGTACCTTGATATACGAATCAGAATCGCGTGAAATCATTGTTGTCGAAGTGTATGAATTTATACGGATGTATAAATGTGTGTATATATATATATATGTGTGTATGTATATATATGTCTAGTTTTATATATGTATATATATTTATATGTTAAATATATGTATGTATATACATATATTGATATAAGCGCCTATATTGGCGAATGACGAGTGATGAATACTAACACTAGATGACGTACTCGACTTGGATTGATGGGTAAACTATATTTACTCTTATAATATAGTAAGGTTATATATATATATATATATATTCAGTTGAGTCGCAATATAGGGATATATGTGCGGTGTTGGTTGGTTATGCTTGAAGGCTTATTGTGATTGAGTTTGATTGATAACGTGCGTGTTATTGTTTATTTCTGTGGTTATGGACTGGCGGAGAAAATTGTGTAACTTGATGTACCGAGTTGAAAATTGTTGTGTCGTTTGTCCATGTGCTTGATGTTTGTGATAATGTGGATATTTGTTGTGAGAAACGTCGTATCCGGGAACCTCTGAGGGCGGGGCGTGCACTCCGGCCTGGTGTATGCTGCAATGTGCGGCTCCATATGGGTGGTGAACGCCGATGTCACCTAATGCGCGCGCAAGGGGCGGCTCTTGCGGGAGTGACGCCGGTGCGGTGACATGTTCAATGAGCGGCCAACATGATGGAAGTGAACGCCGGTACACAGGTGCGCAAGGGAGGCGCCTGGCAGGCTTATTGGTTACGGGTATTTGAGAGATCGCTAAGACCCCGTTACCGAACGATGTTCGTATCTAAAATCTTTCAAACTCTCTCTTAAACGTTTGTCTTGATATAGACCGCGATTCGCGTTTTTGAAAAGTTTGTTTCAACTTGTTTTTGAAGCGTTGGTATCAGGGTTAATTAACCAAGGAGGTTTGACGAAATCTCCGAGGGTTAATAAATGGGGGGTCTTGAGCAGGATATGTCGAATGAGAGCTTGTGCCTTCAATTGTATTGTGGTGCTATTCTGTGATTTGGGTCGAGGACCCTGTGAAATGTTGAGATGATTGATCTCGTGATGATGTTATTTGGATTGGTTTGAGAACCCCGTGAGATGTTGTAATGATTTCGTTTGTGACAGTGTTCTATAAATTGGGTCGAGGACCCGAGAGCTTTTGAAATTATTTTCTAAAGGTATTCCCATTCAATTTCCAAAATCCCAAGACGGCCCGAGTCATTAATAATATTTTTAAACTATCTTATCAAAATACTTTTCCTTTTATAAAAATGGATTTTCGAACTTAATCTTTTGACTCCTTGGCCCAAAGTTTAATTGGCGTTATGTTCCATATAAAGAATATAACTATGTGATTATTTTTCACCTTGTGTATACGAGTGCTATCTTGTGTTAACTTTGGGAATGTATGGTTTGTGTTAAGGCTTCACGATGGTTGAATTTTGTGTTGTTATTGTTCGTATATCTTGTATATTATGTACTTGCACTAGCAAAATTCCGCTTGCTAACCCCGAGTTTTCTGGGGTGGGTGCTGTTATGCGCTCAGTTTTGGCAATCGGGAGCAACACGGATTAGCTTGGAAGGAGATGGAAGACGACGATGCTAATCACACAAGAGTCAGTGTCTTTTGCATTTATTCCATCGGGGTCGGTATTTTCCATTTGGTTGAGTACTCACCCTTGCACGGGTGTAGGTTTTCCTTTATTAAATGGAGTTGTCATCCCTTTTTGTGTGAAAGTTTATTCTTTGTCATGGAGATATTAAATTTATTAGTTTCTGAATTGTTTAATGACCTTGTCGGTCTGCGTTGTATTTAGATTGACCCCGGTCGGTCGATCATTGTGTAGTCTAGTGGAGTTTAGCCTGGTAGATCCTTGTGAGAAGGGCCTACGGCGTGTAACATTTCCGGACGTATTCTGGGGGTGTTACAAGACCCGTATTTAAAATGTTATCCAAACAATCACTGCTATACGACCGTTGTTCGTACACATCATGTACCGAACTCCGGAGGCCTCGACGGACCTTACCCGGACCAAACACTCTGTTCATACACATCATGTACCGAACTCCGGAGGCCTCGACGGACCTTACCCGACCACATACATCATTCATACACATCATGTACCGAACTCCAGAGGCCTCGTCAGATCCTACCTGGATCACACACCTTGTTCATACACATCATGTACCGAACTCCAGAGGTCTCGTCAGACCCTACCTGGAACACACACACACCTCGACACGACACATTTCATAATCATCAAATGTCAAGTCATTCCACATTACACCGAAATGCATAATCAAGTATGTAAATCAAAACAACACAAATATCATAATCATCACAACAACTCAACAATGAACAATCACGCTCGGCACAACTTAGATGATTTGCACATCCAACACAATTCCACGATATTAACTAGGTGATGGTATTATCGCTACCATCAATCATTCATAATAATCAATTCATACGAAGCATATTCACAAAAGTAAACCAATGCATCACAACCATAACACGACGTCCCTATTCACAAGACACAATTCGTATAGTAGAAACCACGACGCGGAGAATCGACCGAAGTTGGTTGGCACGAACCGACTACGAACTCGCCGACTCCACCGAATTACAACCCGCAACAATAAACTACGAAGGACAACAATAACAACGAAAATGAATTCCAAAGTACGACCTAAAGCCGCTGAATTCAAGGAACAAACGACGAAAGTTCAAGGGTTTTCCCCAAAACGTCCAAGAACACGATTCGTCCCGATAAAACGCGAAAACGGAATTCCAAGTCGAAATATGGATATACAATCCATAGAATATGTTTAACAACATGATTTAACCACAATCTATCCAACAAAAATGGATGGAAAACGAGATCGAGAACAAATCCCCCAAAAAGTTGATTCGAAGGAAATCAAGAAATATACTTCGATTCGACGAAGAACAATGGATTAAATGATCTTAAACACAATAATACTACCAAGATTAATCATACCCATCATAAATTAATCAACAACACGGAACGAATCGGACAAAAATGCAAAAACCCCCAAATTCATGAAATTAGGGTTCTAAGGAAGACTACCTTGATTTGATGGATCAAAGGATGATAACGGATGATTGATTGATGTTATGAACTCAAGAACTTCGTGGATTTGTTGTTAAACAACATGGCTTCGTCACCTCCGAAGATCCAGCCGCGGATCGAAAAGAAAGGAAATAAAAAATGAGTGAAAATGAGGCTGCTCTGCCACATTTATACTGGGCCGGACTAGCGTGCGCTAGGCTGCCGAGCTAGCGCGAGCTATCGGCCCAGGCCGCAATCCAGTGACCTCCTGGACTAGACTGCTCGGCCAGGTAGCGTGCGCAGCCTTATGGCCGTAGCGTGCGCTACCTGCCGGCCGTAGCGTACGTAGTGTCCGGCAGCAGCGGCGCCACCGCCGAGCCTACCCGATTCCGTAACCTCGTGACTCCACCGTCTGCACCGATAGCGGCGTCGTCCGGACGCATAACGTGCGCTACTCGCTTGCCGGTTAGCGCACGCAGCCTTTCCGAGTAGCGCGCGCTACGCGGTTCTGCTGCACACCGGCCAAGGCCTCGCAATCGTCCGGCCAGACTCCGCCACCGTCCGGCCACTGTTGCTCACCGTCATGACCCGACGACTCGATTTCAAAACGCATTTTAACGAACACGACGAAAAGTTCGCGGACAACATCAACGACCCGAAATGAAAACATAATGCAATAATTAATCATACGCGACCAAGAAACGGGTCGAGACAACAATTACAGATACGGATACCCATAACTTTGGGTAAATTACAAAATAGCCTAAAACGCCCGAAAATCACGATACGTGATCGAATAACCAAACCGAAGTTCACAACACGTCTAACAAAGTTAAACGGACTTACGGGAAACTCGAAACAGCAGTTTCGTACGAGATTCGCAGGAATCGAACTCAAGTGCGGAAAAGTCGCTAAAAAGCACGGAACTCAACAAAACGACACCGAAACGAACTCGGATGTCAAAAAGTATAGAATTAATCATTCCCAGAATGACGAAACGGTCATGAGCGAGTCGTCAAAATGGACTTCCGCCGAAAAAAAGAAATTACCGGAAATCGAAATTACGGGTATTACAATAGTAACAAAATAAATGAGTGATTTGCATATCACGCGCGTCTTATGTTCTTATTACGAAAATTATAATAGATCCTCCTATAGACCAAGTGGGAGAATGCAAGAATATTATTAATTCTAATAATTCTTCCTCAAAAATATGGTCATTAGTAGGATAATAATTTTCATATTAAAAAATACAAATTCATTACGAACGTTACAAGTTGAGAATTAAGAACATCATCATTAGCCTTGATGGATGGTTAATATTATATTTTCATGATTTGATGATTTGGTCCTCTCTCTACCTATAAGTAACAATCTAATCCATCTAAAGGTTATAAGTAAGAAGAATCATATTATCATACAAACACATATACTCAAGTGGCTTACTGGCAAAGAGGGAGAAACCTCATCATCATACATTCGATCGGGTAGAATCTATTCAATTCGTTTACGTCCTAATGGCCAGAGGTATGTCAATATAATTACATGATTATCACAAATATGTAATTATATTGACATACCTCTGGCCATTAGGACGTAAACGAATTGAATAGATTCTACCCGATCGAATGTATGATGATGAGGTTTCTCCCTCTTTGCCAGTAAGCCACTTGAGTATATGTGTTTGTATGATAATATGATTCTTCTTACTTATAACCTTTAGATGGATTAGATTGTTACTTATAGGTAGAGAGAGGACCAAATCATCAAATCATGAAAATATAATATTAACCATCCATCAAGGCTAATGATGATGTTCTTAATTCTCAACTTGTAACGTTCGTAATGAATTTGTATTTTTTTAATATGAAAATTATTATCCTACTAATGACCATATTTATGAGGAAGAATTATTAGAATTAATAATATTCTTACACTACCACCTCCCACTTGCTTCCACAAATTATGGCTGCAAATGAAGAAAAAGGAGCAACTCACTCCTCTATAAATTGAGCATTCTTTCGCCAAATGAAGTGTGTGAAAAAAAAAGGTGCAACAGAGTGCAATATAGAGAGAAAGAAAATAGAGAGTATTGAGAGAAGAAAACAAGAGAAAAATATAGAGTATTTTTTTATCACCCTCGAAAATGGTTTCCTATTTTCTTAGTCATTCCAAGTTAAATACTTGAGATATTTTTGTATTCAGAGAGATATCCTCTTGAGAGATTGTGTATTCCCTAATTTATTTAGGGAGAATTCTGTAAGCTTACTATAGTCATAGTGGAAGTTTTTCAGACTAAGTTCCTCCCGTGGTTTTTTCCCGATTTGGGTTTTCCACGTAAAATTCTTATGTCTTAATTATTTTTAATATCCATTTTTAATTCCAAATAGTGGCAAAATATTTATCCTAATTCCGCTGTGCAAGTGTCATCTATTTGACACTATTTTCTAAAGAAGTGTAATTTTTTCCAACAAGTGTTATCAGAGACATTTGGTTGAGAAGACGGATTAAAAATGGAGGAATCATCGTCTTTTGGCGGTATGTTCAAATTGAACGGATCAAATTATTCAATTTGGAAACCAAGCATGTTAGGTCTTCTCTACTGTAAGGATCTCTATTTACCCTTACATGGTGATGATGCCAAACCGAAAGATACAAGTGATGTTGAATAGAAGATCATGCACAGAAAAATTGTCGGCTACATCCGGCGCTTCATTGAACACAGTATTTTCCATCATTTTTCTAATGAGGAAAAAGCCGATGATCTTTCGAAGAAAATCGAATCCATGTTTGATAGAAAAAATGCCTTAAACAAAACTTCAATAATCAGAAGAATTGTTCGATTGTGATATGCGGAGGGTGCCAACATGACGGAGCACCTAAAAGCATATCAGGGTATTATCAATCAATCCATCAATATGAAGATTTCCATTGATGATGAAGTTGTAGCTTTATTGCTATTGAGTTCGTTGCCGGATAGTTAGGACACTCTTGTGGTCTCAATCAGCAACTCGGCTCCAGACGGAGCTCTGACCTTACAGATGGTCAAAAATTGTCTTCTTAATGAAGAATCCAGAAGAAAAGAACAAGACCGCTCATTTGAAACAAAGGCGATGGTTGCTGAAAATATTGATCGAGGGAGAAGTAAAAATAAAGGCTATAAATTTACAAGAGAGAAATCCAGGAGGAAGTCTAAATCAACAAGAGACTTCAAATGCCATTATTGTGGTGGTTTAAACCATTATGAGAAAGACTGTAGAAAGAAGAAAAGGGAACAAAAGCACGGAAATAATGGAAATACACATCAAGACATGATAGCAGTTGCAGCTGATGGCGATATCATCATGGTCTGTGATGATACTCTTATGAGTATGGCATGCCAACAAACCAATTGAATCGTAGATTCGGGTGCATCTTATCACATTACACCATATCGTGATATGTTTGTATCCTACACTGGTGGAAGCTTTGGCAAAATCAGAATGGCTAATCATTGTGTGGCTGAAGTGGCGGCTATAGGAGACATTATTCTGCTTACTGATACTGGATGTAAGCTTATCTTAAAAGATGTACGACATGTTCCTGATATCAGACTCAACATTATTTCCGTTGGCAAGCACTACAAAAAAAACAGTTTTTACCGACGCCATTTACCGATGCTCATACCGCCGTTGTTAAACTTATAATTTACCGACGCCATTACCGACGCCCGTTATTTAATTGATTTACCGACGCCATTGCCGACGATCGGTTCGCAGACTTATTTTTTTTCTTTTTTTTCACATTTACCGACGCCCCTACCGACGCCACTTTGGCGTTGGTAAATTTTAATTATTATCTTTTTTTCTTTTTTCACAATTATCGACGCCGTTTACCGACTCCATTTAACGACGCCATTTTGGCGTTGGTAATTTTTTTTTTTAAATTTAGTGACGCCGTTTATGCCATTACCGACGCCATTTCGGCATCGGTAAATTTTTTACACTATCCCACATCGAAAAAACAGTAGTGTTTTAGGTGGTTTATAAATCAAAATCCTTCTCAACCATTTGAAATTTAATGGAGCCCGAACCTGACCCGCCCGGACCCGGACCCGACCCGCCCGGACCTGGACCTGACCGAACCTGACCCGCCTGAGCCTGGACCTAACCTGCCTGAGCCCCGCCTGAGTCCTGACCTGACTTTTTTAGATTTTTTTTTAATTTAACGACGCCAAAAATGGCGTCGGTAAATGGCGGCGTCGGTAATGGCGTCGGTAAAAAATTACCGTCGAGCGTTTTTCCAACGGCGGGTTGCCGTCGGTAATTTTTTTACCAACGCCATTTTCTGTTTTACCAACGGTGTTTGGCGTTGGTAAAAACTGTTTTTTTTGTAGTGAAGCTCGATGATGATGGTTACATCAATCACTTTGGCGAAGGAAAATGGAAACTCATCAGAGACTCCCTTATTGTAGCAAGAGGTAGGAAAGGAAATTCTCTCTACTTAATGCATGCGAATCTGTCCAATGAAGAGGTAAATACAGTCGTCAAAAATTCCTCCATTGAGTTATGGCATAAGATGCTCAGACATTTGAGCCAGAAAGGTTTAGAAATTTTGGCGAGGAAGAACCTCCTTCCTGAAGTAAAAGGCATGCACTTGGAAACATGTGTTGATTGTTTGGCCGGAAAACAACACAAAGTTGCATTCAAAAGCTTCTCTCCCTCAAGAAGAGCTCAGCCTCTTGATCTGGTTCACACAGACCTGTGCTATATGAAGGACAGGACTCTTGGTGGTGCATTGTACTTCATCACTTTCATTGACAAATTTTCGAGAAAAGTGTGGTGCTTTGCTTTGAAAACAAAAGACCAAACATTAGAGGTCTTTAAGCATTTTCAAACAAAAGTTGAGAGAGAAACGGGAAGGACCCTAAAGTGTGTTCGTGCGGACAACGGTGGTGAATACCAAGGCCCGTTTGAAAAACACTGTAAAAATCATGGTATCAAGCTTGATAAAAGCGTCCCAAAGACCCCTCAGCATATTGGCGTTGCCGAAAAATGAACATGACAATTTGTGAGAGAATTATATGTATGTTATCCCATTCAAAATTGCCAAAATCATTTTGGGGTGAAGCCATGAAGACTGCAGTCGACTTAATCAACCTTCCTCCATCAACCCCTCTGGGTGGTGATGTTCCAGATAGAGTGTGGTCAGGGAAAGACGTTTGTTACAAACACTTAAAAGTGTTTGGTTGTAGAGCTTTCGTACATATTCCAAAAGACGAAAGATCCAAGCTTGATGATAAAACCAAACCACGTATCTTCATAGGATATGGCCATGAAGAGTTTGGTTACAGATTATGGGATCCAGTTAACAGGAAGGTTATCAAAATCCGGGATGTTGTATTCTTGAAGATCAAGTTCTTGATGAAGTCAAAGAAAAAACTGAATCTAATTAAGAAGTTCCTGTCAACTTAGATCCAGTTCTTTCACCGACGGTTCAGAATTATGGGGGAGATACCCAACCATGGAATTGTTGTACGGTTGATGATGAAGCAGGTGACAATCAAAATCCACCTGTACAAAATGATGTCTCTCCAGTTAGAAGGTCAACTCGAGAAAGATAACCTTCTACCAGATATAGCCCACATGAGTATGTAATGCTCACTGATGGAGGAGAGCCACAAAGTTTTAGAGAGGCCATGGAAATTGATCAAAATGATAAGTGGTCAGAAGCCATGGAAGAAGAAATGTAATCCTTGGAAGATAATGACACCTACGACCTAATTGAGCCAGTTGGAAAGAGATCACTGAGAATAAATGGGTCTACAAATTGAAGAGTGAAGAACATAGCTCACAACTAAAGTACAAAGAGAGGCTGGTTGTGAAGGGTTTCAGTCAAAAGAAGGGTGTCGATTTTGAAGAGATTTTCTCACCAGTGGTGAAGATGTCCTCAATCAGAGTTGTTCTCGCAATTGCTGCCAGTTTAGATCTGGAGATTGAACAACTTGATGTGAAGACCACATTTCTGCCTAGAGATTTAGACAAAGAAATCTCCATGGACCAACCAGAAGGTTTCAAAGTCAAAGGAAAAGAGAACCTTGTATGCAAATTGAAGAAGAGCTTGTATGGCTAGAAACAAGCTCCTAGACAATGGTACATGAAGTTTGAGTCCTTCATGACTAACCATGGCTACACCATAACCACCTCAGATCATTTTGTTTTCATCAAAAAGTTCACAGGGGGTGAATTTATCATACTGTTATTCTACGTTGATGATATACTGATTGTAGGCCATGATTCCAGCAAAATTGATAAACTGAAGAAAGAGCTAAGTAAGTCTTTTGGGATGAAAGACTTAGGCGCAGCTAAGCAAATCCTTGGAATGAAGATATTCAGGGATAGGGAAAACAAGAAGCTCTGGTTATGTCAAGAACAATACATTGAGAAAGTTCTCGAAAGATTCAATATGAGCAAGTCGAAGCCAGTCAGCACTCCACTTGCGGGACACATAAAACTCAGTTCAACACAGTGCCCCACAAGTGAGATAGAGAAGAAGGAGATGCAAAAGATACCATATGCTTCTGCAGTGGGTAGTCTAATATATGCTATGGTATGCACTAGACCAGATATAGCTCATGCAGTTGGTGTTGTTAGTCGTTTTCTTTCCAATCCAGGAAAGAAACGCTGGGAAGTAGTGAAATGGATATTACGATATCTTAGAGGTACGTCGAGATCTTGTTTGAAGTTTGGCGAAAACCATGTCCTACTAGAAGGATATACGGATGCAGATATGGCTGAAGATATTGATTCCAGGAAATCCACATCACCTGATGAGATTTGCAGGGGAGCTATAATCGAAACTTCAAAAATGCGTGGCATTATCCACAACTGAAGCCGAGTATATAGTTGTGACGGAAGCTTGCAAAGAAATATTGTGGTTAAAGAAATTTCTAATATGGTTGGGCTTGAAGCAAAAAAGGTATGTGTTTTACTGCGACAGTCAAAGCGCAATTCACTTGAGTAAGAATTCGAGTTTTCACTCAAGATCGAAACATATTGATGTGAGATACCATTCGATCCGAGATGCACTGGAAAGGAAACTGATGCAGCTCGAGAAAGTCCACACCGATGAGAACAGTGCCGATATGCTTACCAAGTCCTTATCCCGAGATAAGTTTGAGATCTGCCGACGTGAAGCAGGTCTGGTTGAATCTCTACATGATGTGGATGGGGAGAATTATTGAAAAAGTACCCATCATGTCCCACAAGCCCACAAAATCTTACTTTGCTTGTGGAGAATGAAAAGTGGCAGCCACCTTTGTTCAAGCGTGAAGCAAGCAAGATGGAAACTTGCACCAACAGCAGCCCACCATCTTTATCGAAAGTGTGGTGATATTCAAAGATTTACACCTACCATCTCCCAATTGCTTCCACAAATTACGGCTGCAAATGAAGAAAAAGGAGCAGCTCACTCCTCTATAAATTGAGCATTCTTTCGCCAAATGAAGTGTGTGAAAAAAAAGGCGCAATAGAGTGAAATATAGACAAAAAAAATAGAGTATTGGGAGAAGAAAACGAGAGAAAAATATAGAGTATTTTTCTATCTCCCTCGAAAATGTTTCCTATTTTCTTAGTAATTCCAAGTTAAATACTTGAGATATTTTTGTATTCCGAGAGATATCCTCTTGAGAGATTGTGTATCCCCTAATTTATTTAGGGAGAATTCTGTAAGCCTACTATAGTAATAGTGGAAGTTTTTTCGGATTAAGGTCCTCCCGTAGTTTTTTCCCGATTTGGGTTTTCCATGTAAAATTCTTGTGTCTTAATTATTTTTAATATCCCATTTTTAATTCCAGATAGTAGGAAAATATTTATCCTAATTTCGCTGTGCAAGTGTCATTTATTTTGACACCATTTTCTAAAGAAGTGTAATTTTTCCCAACAACTAGTACGCCAAAAATACATTCAGCATCGAATGTTGGAATTAAATTTTCTATAGATTTAACATTAACATAATTTTCCGAACAAATTTATAACATATATTAACTTCATACGACGAGAGGAGCTGGAAAACAAGAAGAATCAATAATATGAACAAATGCAAGCAAATATTTCATTTTTCTGGAAGAATGCAAATTTACAAATGATTAGGAAAACATATGGAAATAATATACTTCAACATCATAGGAAAGAATACACATAAAACTGATTAATTCCGCAAAAATCGAATAAATGAACAACATTATCACGTTGAAGGAGCATTTCGTTTCCCCTTGGTAACAACCACTGCTAAAAAATGTATGTACTGGCTTCACACAAATGTGAACCCAATAGAGTTGACTGTGAATCTTTTCTTCTTTAACTTTACATATCTGAAGCCAATGTGTGAAGCTAAAGAAATTGAAGCTAAAAAAATTTTTAGCTTCAATGTTTGACATGTGAAGCTAAATAATTAAACTTTATCGTCAACTATGTGAAGCTAAAGCAAATGTTGAACAAATAACTAATTACATTAGCTTCACATGGGTGAAGCTAAAGCGAAGGAAGAGAATATTATTTTTTAAGCTTTGACGTCACATAGGTGACGCCAAAGATAGTCTAGTAATTTTAAATATTATATCTTTGGCGTCACATTTGTTTCGCCAAAGATTGTCCAGCAATTTTAAATATTATATCTTTTGCGTCACATATGTGTCGCCAAAGGTTGTCCAGCAATTTTAAATAATATATCTTTAGCGTCACAGTCGTGTCGCCAAATGTTGCCCAACAATTTTAAATAAAATATATTTGGCGTCACATATGTATCGCCAAAGTATGTCCAACAAATTTAAATACAATTATTATAATCTTATTTTTCAACCATATTAGCGTCACATATGTGACGCTAAAGATCTTCGTTTAAAATAAAAAAAAATGAAATTATCCAGAAAGAATTTTTGCTAATTTCACGTGTATATATATATATATATATATTTTTTCAGAAATATCTTTTAAATATATTTTTTTGTTGTAATTATAAAATATGCCAAAAACTACACTTCTAATTATTATTAAAAAATAACTATAATATACTAAAAAGATATTTATTTAATTAGAAAATAAATATCCTCATTTTTGTAAAAATTGATTTTAAAAAATATAAATCACATTATGTTATGTTCCAATAATATTAATATTGTAATTCACTTATATTTAAATAAATAAAAATACTCCAAAAGAAAGAAAAAAACAAAAATATTAATAAGTTAGTAGAAACAAAAAATAATATAAGTAAAATTATTGACAAAATTGAAAATATTTTAGAAATTACCTTGAAGATTGAGAGATGAAAGTTGAAGAAATGAGATGAAATGTGGATTAGAATTTTGGAATGAAGGAAGGTTTGTAGTGATGTTGTATTTATAATATATTCTGAAACTCAATAACTTCACATATGTGAAGTTAAAGTATTTCAGTAAATTTGAATTCCCCAGTGTCCACGCCAAAAATTTCAAACTTCTGCCAAAAAGTTTTAAAATTTTCGTATTGGCGTCACATATGTGACGCCTTTAATCACATAATTTTGTCCTGCACATTAGCTTCACATATGTGAAGCTAAAACTTGTCAATTACCATATCTGCGTGCGCCACCTACCGCCTGTGCAATTATTCTAAACTTATTCTTTGGCTTCACATATGTGAAACCAATATTTGATAAGTATTTTATATAAGTCATACCTCCATTGACAGAGGAACTAATCACGCACAAAAATACACCGAAGGTCATACATCATTTTTTTTTCTGAATTTTTTTTGAGAATATATATTCAAGGATATATTGAGCATTTTCAAGCAATATTCGTCGCTATTATAATGTATGTACAAACAGTTGAAATTTATTTTGCATATTAATTTTGTATGCATATATGATTATCCTTATTTTGCTTGTTGTTAATACGAAATATAATTATCTTTTTAGTTGATAATTTAGTTGTAGTTTTATATTAAATTAAAATTTAGTTTATGAAAGTTCGTTGATTTTATAGTCATAATTCAAAACAAAATATTATATTTTCATAAAGTATATTCAAGAATTATTGAGCATTTTGAAGCAATATTCGTCGATATTATAAGGTACGTAGAAACAATTGAAATTTAATTTTGCATATTAATTTTGTATACAAATATGATTATACTTATTTTTCTTGTTGTTAATACGAAATAGAATTATATTTTTAGTTGATAATTTAGTTGTAGTTATATTAAATTAAAATTTAGTTTGATGAAAGTTAGTTGATTTTATATTCATAATTCAAAAAAAATATTATATTTCATAAGGCATGGATACGAATTTTCTATTTAATTTTAAGTTAGTTGATTATACTTATTTTCTTGTTGATTATAAATTTTATATTAAATCCGAAAATATTATTTATGTTTTGGTTGATAATATAATATTTGGAATGCAATGAAAATATTTTTATATTTTGTAGTTATTTATTTTGTATGTAGTGAAAAAATGTCAACTTTTAGAGACTGGATGTATGAAAAACGCCGTGGTCCCGACAGTATGATTACTATTGACGGCGTTGATATGTTTCTGGAATTTGGGTTCGCTCGTGTAGTTGTTGGTAGTAAGATATTATGTCCGTGCAAAAAGTGAGAACTTTTAACACCCCCAAACTAATCGGGAATATTACAGCACCGCACACCCTCTCCGTGAGGATCTACCAGGCTAAAAACAAAAACAATGCATCGCATTACATGCCGACATGGCTACATAATGAACCGCTAGACCGATTTGGTCTTTTACCACAATACAACACATTAAACATACATAACTCGAACTCATAACTCATACCCACGCAGGGGTTGGAATACATCAATATACCCATAAAACGGGAAGACTACACAATGGAGAGCCAAAAACTGAGACTCTACCAAAAATACTCAACGAATGGTCATCACATGATTAGTATCGTCGTCTTCCATCATCCTTCGTACCGATCCAGTGATTCGCTCCCCAGTAACCTGCAAGTACCTGGACGCAATATAGATATCCACCCCCCGAATACTCGGGGTTAGCAAAACTCCACTGTTTTGCTAGTGCAAGTATAAAATACAAATACAAGCCATACATATCATACTCCAAGAATATAATAATCGTAAACATGCTCCCCGAGATAAGTCACTTGATCAAAACAGTTCAAAGCATGGAAGGTGGGGATGAAACCCGTATACATCTTACAAAACATTTAACATCTCAGGAGTTTTGAAAGCGTTTGGGATTTAAGAATTCTCAAGCCTTTCGAAGCCATTTAGGGACACAGCCCAAAAGTCATTTTCCCAAAATATAATTATGATAACAACACACGGGGTCCACGACCCGATCATACTATTCCAGTCACAAAGCACGGGGTCCATGACCCGATCATATCATAACAACATGTTTCCACAGATTACTTGCATCCCGTGCTAGCAAGCCACGGAACTCAGATGCTCCCGTAGAAAATACCCGAGTGAATAACCCACAGGGAAACCATACCAAATCACATGTCACCGTAACAACAGTCACATGACCACAATCATATATACGTTCATAGTTATCCCGGCATCGCACTAACAAGCTCCGAACCTCGGATACTCCTACAGAACATGTAATAACCGTGTATTTTGCGTGTGTCGTTTTGGATTTATCTTGTTGTATTGTGACTAGTTGAATTTGAGGGGCATGAGGACTAATATTGGTATATTCATGGTTGATAATCATGGAATTTGGTGATTTTCGGATTGCATTCGTTTTGGCCGATCTTCGTGAGTTTTATGCTGGAAGCAACAGTAGCGCGAGCTAGAAGGTATTTCTAGCGCACGCTATCACCAGGTGAGTAGCGCACGCTACCCTTGTGAGTAACGTACGCTAGGCTTGCTGGGCAGTGAGACCTGGAGAGTTTTCTGGACTCTGGAGTGGGGCCTTAGCGCACGCTATGGTCAGACTAACGTACGCTATTTCATCGCTCTAGCGCACGCTATTAGTAGGTTAGCATGCGCTGGGTCGGCAGGACCGTGAGGACAGATTGTTCTGGACTGCGGGCGATAGCAGGTAGCGCACGCTATGTTTCGGGTTTAGCACGTGCTAGACATGTTCGATAACGCGCGCTAATATTTCTAAGTAGCGCGCGCTACCGAAGTCAGACAGTGGGTTCTGTACTGCCTGTCGAGCCCGTTAGCGCACGCTAATTTTTAGCCTTAGCGCGCGCTAGTTTCTCCCTAGTATATATGTGCTGGGCAGGCTCAGATTCGTCATTTCTTCCCTCCCTTTTTCCCCTCCGGCGGCTGAGTATTCTTGAGCATAGAAGAGTGCAGATTTTGGTCGGATTTCTTCATCCAACAATAATTTTGAGTTCCTAACACCAAGTTATCAACATCTCATCAGCTTTCACTGTCCAAATCAAGGTAAAATCCGCTGGAACCCCATTTCTTCATATTTTGGGGTTTTTTTTGAGATCTTCGATTTTAATCTATTTTATCTCAGATTTGTGCTAGATTATGATGTTGTAATCATAATCCTTCGTTTTTCTCCAAGATTCGCGGATTAAATCCTTAACTATCCTCCGTAGTTTGGATTCGAGCTATGTTGTCTTCGTAGTGTTTGAATAAAGGTCCCTAAGGGCAAAACTTAGGGTAAATCCTTCTGTTTTCATAGTATGGTATTTGATTCGGTATTTTGTTGAACTAGGATCGAATCGTTGAAGGGGTTTGGACCATACATCTTTCCGTTCATTATTCTCATGTCGTTTCCAACCAAGGCAAGTACTTTGATTGCGTTTATTGTACTTCGTGTGAATATGTAAAATATGATCTTGAGAAAATATTTGATTCGTGTCATGAATTTATTGAGCTTGTGTGAGCCGAGTAAAACCAGCGAGGGTCCCCTGGGATCCTGTTAGACTTCGAGTTCTACGGATCACTCGGTTGGGTTGTACACTGGGAAGGGCCTGACGAGGACTCTCCGGGGTGTGTACTACGTATGGGTACAGGGCCAGTACAACTCGGGAGGTTATCTTGTGATGATGATTATGGCATTATATTCCGGAATATTTGTGATGGCATTGTGATTTCTGTTGAATATTCATTGGTTGTACATTTTCTGTAATCGTTGTACTTGCACCAGTATTTTTGCTGATCCCTTCGGGGGTGGATATACTTGTTGTATATTCAGGTTCAGGTCCAGTAAGGGAGCCAGCACAGGGTGGATATGATCTTGGTGGGCAGCCTTGATATCGCGTATTATTCCGAGTTGATGGTCGTATTGTTAAAGTCATGTTTGTGTTTTGGTTTTGTACTCGCGCGGGTACTGTCATGTGTTGTCATTGAGTTGTTTTTGTTGTGGACGGTGCGGTTATATACGCTGTGGATTGTTGTATCAGTTGTGATCCTACAAGACAAGGTATTATTTGGTTTTGTAATTTATGTCGTGTTGAAAACAGTTTGTCCTTTTAACTAAGTGAATGTTGTGGTTTGTTGATTTTAATGGGTTTTATGTACATTAGCCTGGTAGGTTCTTCAAAAGAGGATCTACGGGACTGTAATGTCACTGTATATCATGGGGGTGTTACAGAATATGGTATCAGAGCCTTAGGTTTATGGATACCTAGGCTGTCGGTGTTTTTGGGTCTGTTAAATTGAGTCAGTCGTCGTCTACGATATCATTGGCATGCTACCACCCCGTGTTGCCTGTGCTGGAAGACTCTTCAGATATAGTTGCTTCTTTCCTTCGAAAGTACTTATATTACCATTGTGCAATCTATTATTACAATCGTTTCCTTGTTGAACCATTCTTATTCCTTAGTATGCCGAGAGGTAGAGCTATCCGCCAACGCGGTCGTGGCCCAGGCCGTGGCAGAGTAGTAGTGTCTGAATCCAAGAGGTCCGTCTCAGAATCGGCATCTCGTTCTGCGACTAGATCAGACCCGATCCCTTCGGGAGGTTCAGACGGAGGTTCGGAGGCCGAAGTGCCTAACGTGTTGCAACAAGTCGTCACACAGGTGCACCAACTGGCCCAAGTGGTGCAGAATATTAATACTGGCAGGACGGTTGAAGATCGGTGGCTTCAGGAAGTTATGAAGATGAACCCTCCCATATTCAATGGTTTCGGTGATGAGAACAGCTGGGATCATTGGTTAGTCGAGATGGAAAATATCTTTGACGGTATTGGCTGCCCTGAAGCCAAAAGAGTCCCGATTGCTCAATATCTGACGGTTGATGACGCATCGGATTGGTGGAGAGCTGTTAAGCCCAGAGACCGTGACGTCACTTGGGAGGAATTTAAGGAACTGATGGAAGCTCAGTATTGTCCAGCGCCGGTACAATTAGCAAGAGTCAGTGAATTTTTCAGAGCTCAACCCGAGGACGTTCCTATTTACGAGGCAATCAAGACATACAACAAGCAATTAGTGTATGTTCAAGATCAGGTTAGGGATGAGACAGACAAGATACTTCATTTCGACGCAAGGATGAAACCGGAGGTCCGAAAGTATATGGCGGGCCTTGGGTGTACTACTTTGAGGGAATATCAGGACAGAGTGCTTGCTTATGAGATGGTGTCAGTTCCAGCTCCTATGGTTTCGGGTACGAAGAAACCGAAATTTTCTGGTAGTTTTCGAGGCAGCGGATCGCGTAAACCTCAACCCTCTGTGCAATCTTCCGTTGGTCCTCCGCAACCCAGTGGAGGAGCGCCGAAAGTTTGTTTTAATTGTGGAGTTCCTGGCCATATCAATTCCCATTGTTCATCGCGCCCTGTAACTTGTTTCACGTATGGAAAGCAGGGACACCGGGCGTCCTATTGTGAGAGAGCGAGTAGAATTCTTGCCAAGCCGTCCCCTGTTTCAGCCGGCACTGTCTCAAGTCAGACCACTATGAGTGTTGGATGCGGTAGAGGCAAGACCGAGCATAAGGATGCATATAGCATTGGATCAGCCCCACCCCGATTATATGAGATGAGGCGGACTGACGACGTGGGGGCTGCAACTACGTCAGGTATTGTTTATATTCTTGCGCACCCGATAGATGTATTATTTGATTCTGGAGCTACACATTCCTTTATATCATTGTCTTGTGTGAATCGTTTGGGTCTTACGGGTCTCTCTGTATGTGAACCTTTTATCGTTGGACTACCGAGTGGGGAAAGGATAGTTGGGGATCGAGAGATTGTCAATTGCCCTGTAACCATCGGTGGTAGAGATTGACCATCTGACTTGATTGTTATTGATATGAAGGGAGAAGATTTAATTCTAGGTGATAACTTGTTAGATCATCATGGAGCAGTAATGGATTATCGTCGAAAGATAATTTCGATCATTGATCAGGATGGCGCGGAATATGTTTTTGAAGGACAGAAACCCGGTAGTACTAGGAACATTATTCAAGCCATGAAAGCTGTGAAATTGTTGAACCAAGGTTGTACGGTTATTGGTATTACGCAATGAAGACAGAAGCTGGCAGAGTTCAATTAGCTTCTATTCCAATTGTGAATGCATTTCCAGATGTATTTCCGGATGATTTTCCGGGATTGCCACCACATCGTGAAGTAGAGTTCTTCATCGAACTAGAGCCCAATGCGGTGCTAATATCCAAGGCACCATACAGAATAGCCCCATAGGAAATGTTAGAATTGAAGAAACAATTGGGTGAATTGCTGGACAAAGGTTATATTCGGCCTAGTGTGTCGCCGTGGGGTGCACCGATATTGTTCATGCGGAAGAAAGATGGATCTTTACATCTATATATTGACTATCGTGAATTGAATAGACTCACTATCAAGAACAAGTATCCGTTGCCAAGAATCGATGATCTATTTGACCAATTACAAAGGGCTACGGTTTTCTCCAAGATTGACTTGAGGTCAGGATATTACCAACTGCGAATTCGAGATTCGGATATCCCCAGGTCGGCATTTTGAACGACGTATGGACATTACGAATTCGTAGTTATGCCATTCGGTTTAACAAATGCTCCGGCGGCATTTATGCAGCTTATGAACAAAACCTTTATCGAATATCTCGATAAATTTGTGGTGGTGTTTATTGACAATATCTTAATCTATTCCAAAAGTGAGACGGAGCATGCCGAACACTTGAGGATTGCGTTGAGTATTTTGAGAACTGATAAGCTTTATGCTAAATTTTCTAACTGCGAGTTCTGGCTTAGAGAAGTTGCTTTTCTGGGACACCTCATATCAGCCGATGGTATTCGGGTAGATCCTCAGAAGGTTGAAGCGGTTTTAGCTTGGGAACCCCCGAGGAATGTTAAGGAAGTTCGGAGTTTCTTGGGGTTAGCTGATTATTATCATCGATTTGTCGATGAATTCTCGAAAATTTCTCGACCACTCACCCGGCTTTTACAGAAGACACAGAAATTTGAGTGGAGTGATGAGTGTCAGAAGAGTTTTGACGAGTTGAAAAAATAGTTGACTACGTCACCGATCCTAGCCTTACCGCAAGGAACGGAAGGTTTCATTATTTATAGTGATGCCTCTAAACAAGGATTGGGATGTGTGTTGATGCAAAATGAGAGAGTAATGGCTTATGCGTCTCGACAATTAAATCCATACGAGATGAATTACCCCACCCATGACCTGGAGCTAGCCGCTATGGTGTTTGCGTTAAAAATTTGGAGGCATTATTTGTATGGTTCTTCTTGTCGAGTGTATACGGATCATAAGAGCTTGAAGTATATATTCACTCAGAAGGAGCTTAATATGCGCCAACGCCTGATGGTTGGAATTGCTTAAAGATTATGATCTTGACATTCTTTACCATCCAGGTAAAGCGAACGTCGTTGCCGATGCGTTAAGCCGCAAGTCAGTCGTGTTGCAGAAGTTGGAACTACTTACCATTCAACCGAAGCTCAGACGAGAGTTGATTGATTTGGAAATTAAAGTTTGGCCTCATAGAACTCAAGGACAGTTGCGTTTCCTTGAGATTACGTCCTCCGTGATGGAAGATATTAAGTCCAAACAGTTAGACGATCTCCCAATTGTGCAGCTTCGGGAAGACATTGTTAAAGGAAAAGCTCCTGGATTCTTAATCGATGAAGACGGAGTTCTTCGATTTTGGGGTAGAACTTGTGTACCTAATCGGGATGATCTCAAACAAGTGATTTTGAATGAAGCACATTCTACTCCGTACTCGATTCATCCGGGTATGAGTAAAATGTATAAGGACTTGAAGAAAAATTTTTGGTGGCCGAACATGAAGAAAGATGTAACGGAGTTCGTGTCAAAATGCGTGACTTGTCAGCAGGTTAAAGCGGAGCATCAGAGACCTGCCGGTAAATTGCAACCGCTACCAATTCCGGAATGGAAGTGGGAAGATATAGCGATGGATTTTATTGTGGGAATGCCAAAGACGCGAACTGGAGTGAATATGATTTGGGTAATCGTTGATCGGCTAACCAAATCCACACACTTTCTGGGCATTAGAGATACCTGGGGACCGGAGAGGTTGGCTCGGTTATTCATTGTGGAGATTGTGAGACTCAATGGTACCCCAAAAAGTATAGTGTCTGATCGCGATGGGCGTTTTGTGTCACATTTCTGGCAAGTAGTACATCGAGCACTCGGTACCAAACTGAATTTCAGCACCGCTTATCATCCCCAGACAGACAGACAGTCGGAGAGAACGATCTAAACGCTGGAAGACATATTGAGGGCTTGTGCGTTGGATTGGAAAGAAGATTGGGAGACTCATTTACCATTGATCAAATTTGCGTACAATAACAGTTGGCATAGTTCGATTGGGTTGGCTCCGTTTGAGGCATTATATGGAAGACGGTGTAGATCGCCAACTTGTTGGGACAAACCGTATGAGTTACTTGGGGTAGAACCGGACTTGGTGGTTCAAACACGGGAGAAAATCGCAGTTATTCGACAAAGATTGTTGACCGCTCAGAGTCGACAAAAGTCATATGTCGACGTTCGTCGTCGACCATTAGAGTTCCAGGCGGGAGACCACGTGTTGTTGAAAGTATCGCCGACTCGTGGAGTTCTTCGGTTTGGTAATAAGGGGAAGCTTAGTCCTCGTTATAGTGGCCCTTTCGAGATCCTGGACAAGGTAGGTGATGTAGCTTATCGACTAGCGTTGCCTCCAACGCTTAGCCATGTTCATAACGTATTCCATGTTTCGCAACTACGCAAGTATGTTCCCGATCCCAGCCATGTTATTGACTATCAAGAGTTTGAAGTTAATGAGGACGTCACATATGAAGAACAACCGGTATCCATGTTGGAGCGCCGAGTGAAACAGTTGCGACGGAAAGTGATTCCGTTGGTTAAGGTCCAATGGTCTAAACATGGAGTTGAGGAAGCCACTTGGGAGACCGAAGAAAATATGCGTGCCGGTCACCCTAAGCTTTTAGAATCTTAAGTTTCGGGCCTAAACTTCTTTTTAGGGGGTAAGGGTGTAATAACCGTGTATTTTGTGTGTGTCGTTTTGGATTTATCTTGTTGTATTGTGACTAGTTGAATTTGAGGGGCATGAGGACTAATATTGGTATATTCATGGTTGATAATCATGGAATTTGGTGATTTTCGGATTGCATTCGTTTTGGCTGATCTTCGTGAATTTTATGCTGGAAGCAACAGTAGCGCACGCTAGACGGTATTTCTAGCACACGTTATCAGCGGGTGAGTAGCGCACGCTACCCTTGTGAGTAGCGTATGCCAGGCCTGCTGGGCAGTGAGACCTTGAGAGTTTTCTGGACTCTGGAGTGGGGCATTAGCGCACACTATGGTCAGACTAACGTACGCTATTTCATCACTCTAGTGCATGCTATTAGTAGGTTAGCGCGCGCTGAGTCGGCAGGATAGTGAGGACAGATTGTTCTGGACTGCGGGCGATAGCAGGTAGCGCACGCTATGTTCCGGGTTTAGCGCGCGCTACACATGTTCGATAACGCGCGCTAATATTTGTAAGTAGCGCGCGCTACCGAAGTCAGATGGGGGTTCTGTACTACCTGTCTAGCCCGTTAGCGCACGCTAATTTTTAGCCTTAGCGCGCGCTAGTTTCTCCCTAGTATATATGTGCTGGGCAGGCTCATATTCGTCATTTCTTCCATTCCTTTTTCCCCTCCGGCGGCTGAGTATTCTTGAGCATACAGGAGTGCAGATTTTGGTCGGATTTCTTCATCTAACAATAATTTTGAGTTCCTAACACCAAGTTATCAACATCTCATCAGCTTTCACAGTCCAAATCAAGGTAAAATCCGATGGAACCCCAGTTCTTCATATTTTGGGGTTTTTGTTGAGATCTTCGATTTTAATCTATTTTATCTCAGATTTGTGCTAGATTATGATGTTGTAATCATAATCCTTTGTTTTTCTCCAAGATTCGCAGATTAAATCATTAACTATCCTCCGTAGTTTGGATTCGAGCTATGTTGTCTTCATAGTGTTTGAATAAAGGTCCCTAAGGGCAAAACTTAGGGTAAATATTCCGTTTTCATAGTATAGTATTTGATTCGGTATTTTGTTGAACTAGGATCGAATCGTTGAAGGGGTTTGGACAGTACATCTTTCCGTTCATTATTATCGTATCGTTTCCAACCAAGGCAAGTACTTTGATTGCATTTATTGTACTTCGTGTGAATATGTATAATATGATCTTGAGAAAATATTTGATTCGTGCCATGAATTTATTGAGCTTGTGTGAGCCGAGTAAAACCAGCGAGGGTCCCCTGGGATCCTGTTAGACTTCGAGTTCTACGGATCACTCGGTTGGTTTGTACACTGGGGAGGGCCTGACGAGGACTCTCCGGGGTGTGTACTCCGTATGGGTACAGGGCCAGTACAACTCGGGAGGTTATCTTGTGATGATGATTATGGCATTATATTCC
Source organism: Orobanche coerulescens (assembly GCA_033398695.1). NCBI lineage: Eukaryota > Viridiplantae > Streptophyta > Magnoliopsida > Lamiales > Orobanchaceae > Orobanche > Orobanche coerulescens. Next base: position 193,975,018 of record CM065802.1, read on the forward strand.
GGAATATTTGTGATGGCATTGTGATTTCTGTTGAATATTCATTGGTGGTACATTTTCTGTAATCGTTGTACTTGCACCAGTATTTTTACTGACCCCTTCGGGGGTGGATATACTTGTTGTATATTCAGGTTCAGGTCAAGTAAGGGTGCCAGCACAGGGTGGATATGAGCTTGGTGGGCAGCCTTGATATCGCGTATTATTCCGAGTTGATGGTCGTATTGTTAAAGTCAAGTTTGTGTTTTGGTTTTGTACTCACGCGGGTACTGTCATGTGTTGTCTTGTAGTTGTTTTTATTGTGGACGGTGCCGCTATATCTGCTGTGGATTGTTGTATCAGTTGTGATCCTACAGGACAAGGTATTATTTGGTTTTGTAATTTATGTCGTGTTGAAAACAGTTTGTCATTTTCACTAAGTGAATGTTGTGGTTTGTTGATTTTAATGGGTTTTATGTACATTAGCTTGGTAGGTTCTTCAAAAGAGAATCTACGGCACTGTAATGTCACTGTATATCACGGGGGTGTTACAGAACATACCCGATTGGACAACCCATGACACGTATATCACATAACCAAATCATGACCATAAGTTATCCCGGCATCGCACTAACAAGCTACGAACCTCGGAGTCCCCGCAAGACATATCCGATGGATAACCCCACAAGTTATCCCGGCATCGAGCTAGCAAGCCACGAACCTTGGAGTCCCTGCAAGACATACCCGATGGATAACCCTACGGTCCCGCCCAACCCATACTAGCAAGTATGAATCCCGGAGATTCAATAATCTTACCCGGTGGCACATCACTTACAACAATCACACAACAATAATCAATTATCAAGGCAAACAACATTAAGCATCACAACCTCCTTTCAAAGGAGTAACAATTAATATCACAACATGTCACATTTTCATCGAACAAGTACACGTATCGACACACCATCCTCGGCAAGTCATCACAGTCTATTATATTCACAAAGTATGATTATAACATCTATCATCATACAACACATACTCAAATATTCCAAATACAAATTTATCCATGAATCATATGAGTTATATTGAAGAAAACCCTTTTTCCGAGAATTTACTGATCCTTTAGAAGGTTCATTAAAACATTCAAGTTCCACATATAATCATTATCAACTATCACGTTTACGAAACACGATGTGTATGGGCAAGATACTTGCCTCGAAACCACGAGCGAACAAATACGACGAACCACAAGGCCTCGATCCGAACTATCCTCCAAATCCCGTTCCTAACAGGAATCAAGACTAAATCAACCACATACTCATCGGAAAACCAAGAATCATCATAAGTTCTACCCTTAAGAACCATTTGCCGGACACCTCAAAGGCTCGATCCAACATAATCGACGAACATAAGAATTTACGAATTTCATTCCACAAAGCCTCAAGATTAACAAAGGATCTCGAGTATACAATGAAGATCTTACAACAATCTGGGCTAGATCGACTTAAATCGGCCAAAACCTCACAAACCCCCAAAATCCCCAAAATCAAGGTTTCAAGTGATCTTACCTCAAATCTTTGGTAAAAAATGGTAGATCTTCCATAGATCCTTTCTAGAAGTAGAAAAGGATTGATATCAAAGGGTATCTAGTCGAAATCCTTGTCTTCAACCCCTTGAAATCTCCTAGAAGGTCGGAGGAGAGAAATGGGGATGGAAAATGACGAGAGTTGACCACAACACTAATTTATATACAGGTGCGCATCAGCGCGCGCTAGCGAGTCCAGGTTAGCATGCGATATCAGCCTGGGCCGCAGTCCAGAAACTTCTGTCCGTCTGGGTAGCGTGTGTTGCATCCGAATAACATGCGCTAACCCTGGCGAGTTAGCGCGCGCAATGGCCGACTAGCGTGCGCTGCCTGATAGTCTAGCTGAAGTCCAGACTCTACTGCCCCAACTGTCCGGCCAATTAGCATGCGCTGCCGAAAGGCAATGGCGTGCGCTACACACCCAAACTAGCATGCGTTAGCCTGATACCTTAGCGTGCGTTAACGGGACTCCAGTCCCAGTACAGTAGCTCCTGGACTGCCAGTTAGCATGCGCTATACATCAGGTAGCGTGCTCTAACAATGGCACGGTAGCGCGCGCTACACCACAAGTGGTAGCGTGCGCTACACTGAAATGAGTCAAAAACACATGCAATGATCTGAAACGAAAATCAAACGCGTGTAAATTCCTGACACAACCATACGTGGCACAACATACCAAAGACATGGACAACCCCAATCCGATAATCCGCAGAAAAATCAACAAAACTAGAACGAAGATCTCGGGTATTACATTCTACCCCTCTTAAAAGAAGTTTCGGCCCCGAAACTTAAAACAATAAAATGATCCACGCAAACAATCTCCGACAACACACGTTATCCATTGCCGATTACCTGCAACGAATCACATGCAACACGTGGCTGCTAACATCCCTATCGTTACGCCGGAATGATAACAAAATGCAGCGATCCAAAAATTAATATGGTTGACCAACCCGAACAGTACGTCAATCAAAATGCAACCTAAACGCTGAGCAAATACAAAATCCCACCACCTAAGGGTTGGAAGACCGACAACAAAGCTAATTTCCCATATATAAGGAAATTACGAAGTGATCTGAATGCTCCAAAAATCACGATACGAGATCAACAAAAATCAGATAACAAATGATCGAAACAACAATGGTCAAACAATCATATTCGGACCACAACGAATCAATAAAAATCAAATAACAACTCCGAAGTTCACACCTCGACTCGAGACGATAGGTGGTCTGGCAAAAACGACAAGATATGCATTTACAAAAGGTTCACAAGACTGGAACGGAATTTGGAAAAAGTCACAACGACAAATAGTTTAATCCGAAACAATACCACAACTCGTTCAAACAGCAAAAAGTGAAGGATAGAACAAGTTCAGAAAATATCGACGAACACAAACGAGTCGATAGAGTTGAAAATACAGAAGTTCAAAAATCCGATCCACTTCTAATAAAAGAAGTTTATCCCCGAAATTCGAAACAACAAGGCAAGGAGATAACACAACATAAAACTGGTAGACTACACTCTTAGGGACTCCTCGGAGTGGATATTGATATTAGTGCTCAAGTCTGTGCCTCGGAAGACTCGGCGACTAACTCGCAAAACTGAACCCGATGTCCCACGAGTCCGCACTTGTAACATGTTACTGGTGGAGAAGGGAAATATGCATGAACGTGCCCTGACACATTGCAGTTGAAACACCTCCTGCTTTACCAAGAGTCAAAGCTGATGATTTGGAACTACAGTCCCATGCATCGAGCGATGGATCTTAACAACAGAAAGACTATGACGTTGCAATCCAGAAACACCAACTCCAGTACTGTCCATAAGGTCAACGGACATCTTTTGTTTCTTCGACTCGGGTACTCGCTCCGACGATAAAGAAGCTATATCACAGGCTAAGGCTCCATTCTGGTAATCTCTCAGCGAAGTGCAAGTGAATCCCGCCATATACTGGCGAATCTCCAGTTTCATTCGTCTGTCGAAATGAAGGATCTTCTCACCTTCGGTCCTCACCTGATCTCGCACATAACTGAGTTGTTTGCTATAGTCGACGATGGCCTGTGATACCGATATATCTTGCGGTTCTGCCAAATAAAATTCACGAATTCGCTGCTCTCTAATCAGTTTCGGACAGAACTCAGCTTCCATAAATGTCTGGAATTCTGCCCACGTGACATCACGGTCACGAGGTTTAACAACTTCCCACCAATTAGCGGCATCTTTATCTAGAAGGTATTGAGCGATAGGTACCTTCCGTCCTTCTGGACAATCGACGTCCTCGAATATCTTTCCCAACCGGAAAAGCCAACCATCCCAGCCCAACACATCCGCAGCACCAGCGAAACGAGGGGGGTTCATACGAACTACCTCTCGAAGCTATTGATTTACACCGACGTTCCGAGTCGCGTCAGTGTTGCGTTGAACAACCTGGGTCAACTGAGTCATCTGTGCTGCTACTTGTTGCAATATAGTAGCAACACCAACACCAATATCATTCCCGGCAATATTCTCTCGATTATGCATCTGATCCCCATGGCCATCAGTACCACGATTACGACCACAGCCTCTGCCCCTCGGCATACTAACAAGCAATAACCTAACGCAACGAAAATCACATAATCACATATAGATTCCATTCACAACTGATCGACTGCAAAAATTAGGCCTGACGGCAAAATGCAGTCCCAAGACTTTGCCCAGCCAGAAAGCGCTCTCCACAACAAAAGATGGCGTGCGCTAATTGTGTAAGTCGGCAACACATTCATACTCACCTTCCAACGGTACCATACCGGAGGTTACAAATAAACAACGGAATACAAATCTAAATGTCAACGGTGCACATGATTATAACATTACCCAAATAACCATCAGGAATTAATTAATATTCAAACCGAACTCCCACCTCTCGGTCAAGAGAACCATTTCAATGATTGTGTACCCAACGACTCAGCGTTCATCACACCATTTTATTGACAACTCGGAGCACTACAGCTGAAATAACGATAATGTCATTACCACATACCTTTTTAACGAAGTGCAGGAAACCGAAAAGTTAAAAGCGAGAGTTACGTTTCAAGTAAATTTTTGGTAGACCTCATTTGATTTTTAAAAGTCAAATTTTTGAAAACTTGCAATACAAAAATGGAAATAAGATATAAGTAGTTTGAATTCTCAAAATTTTTGGCCTTGAGGTCATCATACGAAAATCAAACTTTTCCTTTCTTGAAGGATGTTTTAAAATAAAATTTACGTGACTTCCCCAACATTCACAACTTTAATGTATCATGATGGTAACCCTTCTTAGTGTAACCACACCAAAACATTACTCCTGTAAAAACGGTTTATACAAAGGCACATATATACATATATACATGTACACCGGAGCATTACAAAAAATCAAACAAACATGGTGTACGTATTCACGATTCACATTTAACTCCACATCAAAACGCAAATATCACACAAGCTCGTGTAACATGAGACACAACAATATAGTGGGTAGAGCAGATCGCACCAAGATGATGGTTGTGTAACACCCCGAGATATTCGGAATAATTACAGCGCCGTAAATCCTTTATATAAGAATTTACAAGGCTAATTAAAAGAAAAGTAGAAATAATACAGAAGTACCATTAACGTTAAGATTACAAAACCAGTTTGAACAGTTCAAATAAGTCCATTATTACAACCACCTCGAAAACATCACGATAAACACATACTCGAGTACTGAAAATAACCCAGAAAGACAAGATAACAATAATTAACATCACTGAGCCCCTTCATCATCATGTCGGAACTGTGGTTGCTTCCCCGCTCCTCGACTACCTGAACAACAAAACAAATGTCCACCCTCGAAGGGGTTAGCAAAACGATGCTAGTACAAGTATCATAATACATAAATCGATTATGCAATAACTATGCATCATGAAACATACAAAACGGACTTCCATCACTGGAATCCAACAATGTGAATCCTCATGATTCCATCAACATACAGGGTAATCTAACGATCCAGCGCCCTCAGTATAGATCCCCATGATGATTCCGTCGGACCAACACATGGTGGAAAACCCGTCCAACGATCCAGCGCCCTCAGCATAGATTCCCATGATGATCCCGTCGGACCAACACATGGTGGACATCCGATCGAGCGCCCTCAGCATAGATCACTTGATCTCTCCGGATCATACATAAATACAAATCGTGCATATACATATGCAAGAATCGGTATGTCCATCATCATGAACAATCAATAATCAATCACGAATATCATAACAATTCGAAAGAACTATTCTTACCAACAACATGAATAAACGTATACATGATAAACATTCCAGTATTAATAAGTTTTCAATTCCGATACTTGCCTCAAAGATGGCAAGAACTAATTACTCCAATGATCTCAGCACACTCGAAAGCCGCCTCCTTCGCTCAATCGTTCGCAATGCTCGGCCGTTTAACAAACAGGAAAAATAACGACAACTCAAACAAGTTTAAACGTACGAACATCTAACGTCGACTACGGTCGGGTTAACACTCTAAGCTATCCGGCTCACGGTTCAACTCACCCGACGAACGCTCGGTCGAGCTAGAGTCACTCAAATCACCGTAATTTCGTACTTCGATTTCTGATTATCGATGTCATTACCAGGTTTGGTTATATAACACCTTCAATCCGAGTTCAAGGTTAATTCATCTCTATACTTTGTTTTTTCTACAAGTTGCCATCTTTGCCAAAGTTCTCCGTTCAAATTAATTGTCACCCATCAACACTCTACGTTCGAATCATCAACAAGAAGATAAACAAACCCAGTAATCATTACGAGTTGCGAATTACGTTGAAGGTCATCTCATGCTATCCGAAGATTATATCTTAGTGACCACTCTAAGAATTCATCTCTTTGCTAAAGATCTCATTCTAGGTAATGATAATAACAATACACCGACACACAATTGATTCGGAAAAGACAACCTAAACTATACAACAACCTCAGAATCAGATTATTAGTTTCAACTCAATAAGGTTCGGTTGTGATCTTCTTACTCAAAGGAGTTCTAATATGATTACTTCAAGTTTATATGGTATGGTGTTCAACCTAATGAGTTATCCATAACCTTGATAATTCCAGGAAAAAGGTCATAACCCGAATAAGAACACGAATTCTAAGCTCGGACAGCGACACATACCTTGTATGGAAAGAAAAGACGAAAACTCTTGATGAACTCAACGTTGGACGCTTGAACACCAATCCTCAAAGCTCCTCTCCTTCAATGATGTGTTAAGAGGCTGATATGAAGGTTGAAGATGGAGAGGGTAACTCTCAAAGTCGCGAAATTGGAGTGTGGGTTAAAGTGGCTATCTGAAATGAAAGAGGGTGCTTTCCTATATATAGAAAATGGTTATTAGCGCGCGCTACGGCTATATCTTTAGCATGCGCTAACGGAATAGCAGTCTACTGTCTCAGTCTGGTCTCGGCTTAGCATACGCTAACATCCTTTACATGCACTAAGTACGGCAATTAGCATACGCTACCACACCATATAGCGTGCGCTAATGACCATACGAAGCTTTACTGACCTCACTGTATTCATCTTTAGCATGCGCTATCCTCATACCAGTAGCGTGCGCTAAGCACCATTGACTCGACTTTTCCAAAAGCCATCCAGATTCATTCCGACATATCCCAACAAAGATCCGCGGTCTGATCTCACCTACCACACTGTCTTAATCAAGTTGACTACGCATAGTGCGCGCTAAGGCTCATACATAGCGTGCGCTAGGAAACTCAATTAGCGTACGCTATGCTCAGACTTTAGCGTGCGCTACAAGTGCACAAATACAATTATGAACAACATCATTCATGAAATCATACGCTCAACAGTACAAGATCATGAAATACGAAGGATAATACTCAGATCAAATACAACATATACAATGGCACAAGGTTCAAAATACACATTAGAATCTCGGGTATTACATCCTCTCTCCCTAAGAAGAAGTTTCGTCCAGAAACTTAAGATGAAAATAACTCCGGATATCTAGTCTTCATACCATTCTCCGTTTCCCAAGTGGCCTCCTCGACTTCGTGTCGTGACCATTGCACTTTAACCAAGGATATTGGTTTATTCCTCAATTGTTTGATCTGACCCTCAAGTATTTTGATTGGTTTCTCTTCGAAGGTGCCGTCATTAGCTACCTCGATCTCGTGAAAATCAATGATATGACTGGGATTTGGTATATACTTCCGTAACTGGGATACGTGGAATACATTGTGAACGTGACTCAATGATGGCGGTAAGGCCAACCTGTACACCAACTCTCCAAAGGATCTCGAATAGCCCGATATATCTTGGACTTAGCTTTCCTTTCCTCCCAAAACGGAAAATTCCCCGGGTAGGAGAAACCTTCAAAAGTACATGGTCCCCAATCTCGAACTCCAACGGGCGACAGCGCACATCCGCATAAGATTTCCGTTGACTCTGGGCAGTTAACAGTCTTTCGCGTATTAGGGCTACCTTCTCTTGGGTTTGAACTATCATCTCTGGTTCTGTCCCGATCAAGTCAGAAGAGTCATCCCAACACAGGGGTGATCTGCATCTTCTTCTGTACAACGCTTCAAATGGTGCCATCTTAATGGAAGCATGCCAACTATTATTGTAGGTGAATTCGATCAATGGCAAATGAACCTCCCAATCAGTTGACCAATCTAAGGCACAAGCTCTAAGCATATCCTCTACTATCTGTATAGTCCGTTCAGACTGACCGTCCGTCTGAGGATGATAAGCCGTGCTAAAGTTCAGTTCGGTTCCCAAGGCCTTATGAACTGCCTTCTAGAAATCTGACACAAAGCGACCATATCGGTCCGAAACAATGGTCTTCGGCGTACCATGTAATCGGACTATCTCCGCAATAAATACTCATGCCAATTTCTCGGGTCCCCAAGTATCTTTAATACCTAGGAAATGAGCCGACTTGGTTAGTCGATCAACTATCAACCAAATCATGTTCATCCCTGCCCTAGTCCTCGGCATACTGGTGATAAAGTCCATCGATATATCCTCCCACTTCCACTCAGGAATCAGAAGTGGCTTCAACATTCCTAAAGTTCTCGATGTTCAATCTTAACTCCGACAAAGTTAAACATTTCGAAACGTATTCCGCTACGTCCTTCTTCATATTCCCCCACCAGAAATTTTGTTTTAGATCCTTATACATCTTACTGGTGCCCGGGTGAATAGAATAGGGCGTGCTGTGAGCTTCCTTCAGAATTGTCTGTCTCAAAACATCATCATCGGGAACGCAAAGTCGACTCTGAAATCTCAGAACTCCATCATCCTGTATCACGAATCCTGGGGCCTTCCCTTTGTTTACTTCGTCACATAATCGAAGAATCAGAGAATCATCCAACTACTTAGATTTGATTTCTTCAACCAACGACGAAGTTAGTTCCATAACACACAGTTGCCCTTGGACTCCCTGTGACCATACTTCGATTCCTTCACGAATCAGTTCTCATTGAATGCTGGTTTGGTATGTAAGCGCTTTGTTGGGAAAACAAAGACCCTGCATCGAAACAGCCGGGATACTCGAATCCCTGTATCGAATGTTATTTAGAGGTTTTGACATATATGCCAAATACAGTAAAGGAAACTGTATCGAGGCTTTAAGGCTTTATCCTGTATCGAAGACCTGCCTCGAATCAGCATAAAGTGAAGCTCGTCAGTACAGCAAGAAGACTTGTAAAAGACCAAGTATGGAAACTGTCTCGATGCTCAAAATACAGTTATCTTCCATACAGTTCACAACAGGACAAAGAAGGAACAGAAGTCAAGTCCCGTTGAACACAGAAGTATTTAAATACTCAAGGATAAAGTATTTAAATACTGCCAGTCTTCAAATCTTCAGAATCCCGCGAAATCCGGATCATGTCTTAATCCCGTTGGAATGAAATCTTATTCAAACGGATATATCTCAACGGACACTTTCTTCAGAGACTATATATATCCTATGAAGACATTGAAGATCAGTTACCCAAGTAACCTAACACTCAAGCTATCAAAAGTTATCATCAGAGCAAACATATCTCCAAAACATACTGCAATTAAGAACGAAAGAGATATACAGTTGTCACGGGACGGGAGTTCGACATATCGGGTCGTGACACAGTGCTCAACATCAAGAACAGCCATCATCAGCTCAAGAACTTCATATTCAAAGCTGCTGTTCTTACCTGGTTACCTACCTTTTACCTCTGTGTAAAAACCGAGCTCTGTGTGAACTCAACAAGTTATTCTGACCTGTGTGGGACGAATAAGGACGAAGCTTTGGAACTGTGTGTGAAGAAGCTAGTCAAGAAGGAAGCTTTAACCAATCTGTGTGAACGGTTGAAAGTGACAATTCTATGTATCAATCTGTGTGAACGATACAAGGATAGGTTTGTTTATAATTACGTAGTTGTGTACGCAGTAATTATAATAAACTTTTTACTCCTGTGTGGAGGACCAGTGGACGTAGAGGGGTTTACCTCGAACCACTTTAATTATTGTGTTATTTACCTTCAGCTTTTACTGTTTTAAATTACTGTGATATATTAAGTATACACTATACACTTAGTTGCTGTATCCACAGCAACCTACTGTATCTAAGACTTCCGCTACGCACTCAGATTTAGATTCCGTACAGTTTGTTGTTTAAACTATTTTCCAAACTGTATTTAGTATACTTAAGTGACCAACAAGTGGTATCGGAGCGGTTGATTCTAAAAAGAATCAGTCGTACTTCTTTTTAACCGAATCAGATTCAAATCACTTATTTTCAAAACAGTCTCTTTCATTCCTATATTATCAGTATGGATACTTCTATGATTAACAAAGTCCCTATGTTCTCTATTAACGAATTTGACGACTGGAGAATTAGAATGGAAGCTCATCTTGCAGCAATGCACGAAGAGATGATTTTTGTTATAAAGGATGGTCCTATCAAGATCATGAAGGTTAATCCGGCCGCAAGGATTGAGGGCCAAGCCCATGCTGAAATGCTCGAGAAGGAACGCGAGCAATGGACAACAGATGAAAGGAAGCGAGCCAATCTCGACAACGTGGCTAAGAACGCGTTATTTGTCACTCTTGACAAATGCACGTTCTCAAAGGTAAAGAGCTGCAAAACAGCCAAAGAAATCTGGGATAAACTCAAGTTAATTTGTGAGGGAACTGAGCTCTCAAAAGAAAACAAGATTTCAAAACTTACTCAGCAATTTGAATCTTTTGAAATGAAACCAACGGAAACACTTGAGGAACTTGACCTCAGATTTACTGGTATTGTTGGTGAACTTGAAGCGTTGGGCAAGATTTACACCCAAAAGGAGAAGAACTTAAAAATTTTCAGATCTCTCCCAGCCCGATGGGACATTAAGACCACAGCTATGCGTGTATCCTGTAATCTTAATGAAATATCCACTTTGATCTCTTCTCTGACCTTAAAGCTTTTGAGTATGACATTGACAGAAGAGAGAAAGTCAAGAATCTCCTTCAAAGGTCACGGCTCTGGCTGTCAGACGAACCGTCGACACAAGATGCCTAGCTCGTCGAAACCTCCACAAGAATACCGACAAGGATTTACGACATCCCGTCCCAAGATGAAATGGCGCTTCTAATGCATAAATTCAAAAAGTTCATCAAACACTGAAAGACTCCTATGTGCCCAAACCTCAACAAGGTAAGTACCAAACATCATCCGGTGATGCTAACTCGTGCTATAATCACAGGAAACTGTGCCATTATGTAAACAAATGTCCTCACCCCAAAGTCCAAAGATTGCCTGAGGCCGAGCAACAAGAGAGAGATGAAATAAGACGTGCTTGGAAAGACAAGCTCAAGGCCCTGATTGGAGAATCAGAAGCCTCCCCCACACCATCCAAATCAGCAGAATGTCTTCGGTGGTCATCGAAAGTGATTCATCTGACGATGAGTTCGATGATAAAGCATACATGTGCTTTATGGCCAAAGATGTTCCAGAAGGTGAAGACAGCGACGATGAGGTAAGTTCAACCTCAGCTATTCCATCTAATGCATCTCATACTTTCGAAAATATGATGAATGAATTTAAAAACATTCAAAAAGCCCATGAGACTCTAAAAACTGAGAATATACAGCTTCAATTAACAAATCTAGAGCTGAAAGATGAGAATAACTTGCTGAAAATAAACTATGAAAATATGTCTCTTGACTGTGAAACCAGCAAGGTCGATTTTGAAAAACTCACGGAGAGCAATCATCAACTTGCTCGTGAACTAAATGAGGTTAAAATCCACAATGAGAGCAAGACAAATGATTTGGTTCTACTACAAACCAAAATTACAACTCTCGAAAAGCGAGAAACTGAACTTGAGACCATTCTGAAGTCTTTTGAAAAATCGTCCAAAAGAATGGAAGAAATTCTAAGCACTGGGCAACATGCTCATGATAAAAGTGGCTTAGGATACAGCTCATGTTCGAATAAATGGAAAACTAGTACAGTGTTCGTCAAGAGTGTGGAACACATTCCAGAATCGGAAGATACTCCTAGTCCCATAAAGGAACCTGCTGTACCGAGAAAACTGAAGGCTGCAATTCCGCCCCCTCAACTATACTATTCGAGACAGTGGAACCAACAGCCACTCAGATTGCGTAATCAACAGCATGCTCCACAAGCATATCATATACGCCGGCAGTCATTCAGAAAGAAGGCGGTATCCAACCACCAAAGGCCCGCACGGCGACTCTCAAAGATGCGCCTGTATTGGATACAGGAGCCCCGTTATCCCTCAAGACACAGATGCCGATTCAAAGATCAACAACAAGATTGGGAATCCAATGGAGACCCAGAAGACAAGCTGTTAGGCCTAAGAAAATGGCTCCACCTCCTAGACGGCACTCGTACTGGAATAATAATAATAACCCTGAATTTTACATGCATAGTAATTATCATGATTATAACAACTACGGATATGCCCCCCGTAGATATCGCAACACCGCAGAGTACATCCTACAAGAAACCAATTCTTGTCAGAAAGTCCTGGGTACCTAAAGGAACTAACATATATGGACCCAAAATCAAAGGGGACCTAAATCTACCTAATTTCTTTGTTACAGACATTCTAGAGGAGGATACAGGTACTTCGATAGTGGATGCTCTCACACATGACCAGAGATAGGAGCAAGCTATCTCGATTTTGTAGAAGGTCGCGTCCAAAAGTTCGCTTCGGTGATAAGTCTAAAGGAAGAACAAGAGGGAAAGGAAACCTACTTGTCGGGAAATTCAAGGTCACCGATGTTGCATATGTTGAAGGCTTACGGATAATCTACTTAGTATTAGCGCCTCGTGATAAACAGCTTCTTGGTGAAGTTCTATATAGATCGTCAGAGTCAAGAACACCCAAACCAAGGAAGTTGTGCTTACAGGAAGCAGATCGTGTAATATGTACATTCTTGATCGAAGCCTATGAGCTCCTCAATTCCATGTTTTGTTGCCAAAGGCACTGCAGATCTTAGGCTATGGCACAAGAGGATGTCTCACGTCAACTTCAAGACGATCAACAAGCTTTCAAGACAGGTATGGTTAGAGGTTTGTCGATGTGTCATGCAAGAAGGACGGCGTCTGCGGACCATGCCGTAAAGGCAAGCAAATCAAGTCAACCCCGAAAAGCAAATCCTACCTTTCAACCCAAAGAGTGTTGGAAATGCTACACATGGATCTCTACGGTCCTGTAGACCCGGTAAGTTTGGGAGATAAGAAATATTACATGGTTGTTGTTGATGATTATTCCGTATGCTTGACGATCTTTCTTAGCAAGAAGAAGGAAACAACATCAAGGCCGCCCGAGCTCCCGAGAAAGTTGCAAAATGAAAAAGCATCGAGTATCGTGTGCATTCGTTCCGCAGAGGTACCGAATTTACTAACCGCTTTATAGAGCAATACCGTTCGGAGAATGGAATACAAAGACGAATACTCACCGCCGTACACCTCAACAAAATGGTGTTGCCGAGCGAAAGAATAGGACGTTGAAAGAAGCAACAAGGACAATGATTGCCGCAAGCAAATTACCACAGCGTTTCTGGGGTGAAGCAACCAATAAAGCGTGATACACTCAAAACCGCTGTATCGTCAACAAGCACCACAACAAAACAGCTTATGAGGTATGGAATAACAAAACTCCATTAGTTTCGTATTTTCACATTTTTGGATGCATGTGTTATGTATTGAACAATGGGAAGAACCAACTTAGAACCTTTGATGAAAAATCAGATGAAGGAATATTCGTAGGATACTCCTCCGTCAGCAAAGCTTTCAGAATCTTTAATAAAAGGAAGCTGACGATCGAGGAATCAGTTCATGTAGTGTTCGACGAACCACACCATGACCCTACAGGAGTAGATGATATCACTCAGGACATTCACCATCTATCTATCTTGGATCCACCTACACCCATATAACCTGTCGTTGATTTAGAAATCAACCCCGCAGCTGTAAGAATCGATGTGGATGTAGACGACGCCAGACAAGCCGAGGTCAGTATCCACAAACTTTCGATACAGTACGGGATCCTGAATTAGAACCCGACCGAAGATGGTTGAGAGATCACCCACAAGAGCTGATCATTGGAAACATTAATGCCGGTGTTTCTACTCGTAGGAGAATACAGAGTACACAAGGAAATGTACTTTGTGCACAAGAAGAATCTAATGCTGAAGTTTCACAGTTTCCTGAATGGAAATCTCAATCCGAACTTAGAGATCGAATATGTGCACTATCGCCGTATTCTTAGCCCAAATCAACTGTTTCACCATAGAGGCTCTTAACAACTCTCATTGGATCACATCTATGGAAGAAGAGCTTAACGGTTTGAAAGAAACAATGTATGGTATCTTGTACCTGCACCAACACACCAATCGGTTATAGGAACCAAATGGGTATTTCGAAACAAAAAGGATCGAAATGGACTTATCATAAGGAACAAATCCAGACTAGTAGCACAAGGCTATTGTCAGGAAGAAGGAATCGACTATGATGAAACCTTCGCCCCTGTAGCGAGACTAGAAGCCATTAGGATATTTTTAGCCTTTGCCGCCCATAAGAGTTTTATCGTATACCAAATGGACGTCAAGAGTGCTTTCCTAAATGGAGAACTTGCAGAAGAAGTTTATGTTGAACAACCACCAGGGTTTGCCAACACAGACGGTATCGATCTAGTTTACAGGCTAAGGAAAGCGCTGTACGGACTTAAACAAGCCCCTAGAGCCTGGTACGAAACCCTGTCCCAATATCTCACCAACAACGGATTTGAGAAAGGTGCTGTGGACAAAACCTTGTTCAAGATACAGGAAGGTGATGACCTTCTAATGGTACAAATCTATGTCAATGATATTATTTTTGGTTCAACTAACCTTGCTCTATGTCAAAGGTTCTCACATCTCATGCAAAGTAAATTTGAAATGAGTATGATGGGGGAACTTAGTTATTTCCTAGGTTTGCAGGTAAAGCAGTTGCCTACAGGTATATTCATCAACCAGGAGAAATACAGCAAGGAGCTTCTCAACAAATTTGGAATGAACAATTCCAAATCCTCGCCAACCCCTATGAGCACTTCCGTGCAAATTAGTGCTGATGAAGCCGGAAAGCCGTTTGACCAATCACTCTACAGAAGCTCATTGGTTTGCTCTCAGACCTAACGGCTAGCAGCCCGATATCCAGCTTTGTTGGAGTGTGTGCAAGATACCAAGTTGCACCTAAGGAATCACACTTCAATACAAACTAAACGAATCCTGAAATACATTAAAGGAACAGTCGATGCAGGATCGTGGTATCCTAAGGAAGGCGGATTCGATTTAGTTGGATACAGCGACTTGGATCTCGGAGGTCGCAAGCTAGATAGGAAGAGTACAAGTGGAACTTGTCACTTTCTGACCTAGACTCGTGTCTTGGTTCAAGAAGAAGCAATTGGCTAACTCTCTTTCCACGGTGAATCGAGTACTATGTCGCCGGGTAGTCGCAGTATGCAGATCCTTCGATGCGGAACAATCGTCAGACTATGGAATCGATGCTAGAGAGACTCCAATCATGTGTGATAGCACGAGTGCAATTGCAATCACGCACAACTCGCTCGCACTTGCGCACTAAGCATATCAACATGAAGCATCATTTTATCAGAATCACGCCGAGAACAAGGATGTTCGCTGGAAAAAGTTCATACACGCTCACCGGGCCGACATTTTCACCAAGCCTCTCGACACAGCAAGATTCAACATGCTCGCATAAGAATTGGGAATACTACAAATGACTCCGTAAGTCATTTATCGCTTTTTTTACTCAACAATTGAGGGGAATGTCAGTAAGACCCGTGAATACAAGATTCAACATTAATTATCCGTACACTTAATCATCAATACAAGATCAGTAGCGAGCGAACGCATATGAATCCTACATGGTGTGTGCAATAATTAAGGGGGAATATCAGAGACCCATGAATACAAAGATTAATCCAAATATTGCCGTATGGAATTCAAAACCTATTAGTACCTTTTTTAAGGGGGAACGTCAGACGACGGAGAACAAAGACATGCTATAGGATTTTGATTCAAGATATAATATAATATTATTTCCTTTTAAAATAATTTTTGTCCACGTGCCTGCTTTTATGTCAAACGTCATGTTCATTAAATGCCTTACACGACATCTGACAATCAATCTCAAAAGCCGCGATGTTTTTAAATTGTTTATTATTTTTAAACCGCCGATTTAGGCATTTAGGGTATCAACCTATGTCAGAAGTGGGACCCGCTCTATTTTTAAACCTGTTAATAGATTAGCGTACCAGTTACACTCAATCCATCTTGACCGTTGATTTCAAAACCGGTTCCCATCCCTTAAAATCTGACCATTCGTACTCTGCAAAACCCTATTTCGCCGCCCAACTATAAAAGGACTGTATCTGCCATTAGAGACTCTTTACGATTTCTGCAATTACAAGAGTTCTCAAGCAAACAGCCTACATATTTTTCTGCATATTCACAGCGAATTTCCATCGTTCTCTTGCACCCTTATTTCTTAAGAAAACTTCAATGGCTGGTCAATCTTCTTCCCCTGTTCTGAAGAAATCCTCCAACATCATTGATGGCCGGATCTTCTCCAAACCTGTCATCATGGAGCGTATTCTCTCGGAAACCAACGACACAGAACCGATGGAATATATCATTACTCGTCTTCAACAACAAGGCATCTATCGCCTTCGGAGCAAGACCACCGACAAATACGACGCCCATCTGGTTGAGGAATTCTACCTCAACGCCGCCGTCCGTTTTCTGTCACTGGCCCAGGGAGGTCATGTTGCTGACATCACTGCAACAGTCCAAGGAGTGGAGATCTGTATCACCGCGATCCGCCGAGAGAATCTACAGCCGCCCGCCGATGGCTCGACCATGGACCAACTTGAGACGCTCGGTCTCAAGAGCTCATTACTAAGTTTTATGGACTATTTACAGGGTCCAAAGTGGTTGATATGGTGACAACTACTTGTCACAAGAAAAATTTTCTTCTTCATTTTGTGTATCTTCATGAGTTTTGCTCCAGGATCATTGAAAACCGAACCAGTGCGTTCGAGATGTGCACGAACTTAAGGTTCAGAATGATGGTAGCTATTTTGACTCGTGAAAAGGTCAATTGGTGCCAAATAATTCTCAAACGTCTTCAAGAAGAGGTGTGCAAACCTCGCCACCCAAAAGAAATCCTTTGGTTTAATGTCGAACTACATCCCGACGGGCGCGGATCGACGCAATCCGCCGACGCCAAGAAAATAGCTCGAGGATATACTTAGAGGCGTCAAGCCCACTGCGTATAACCAGAGCACCATGCATTGCAACCATCCAAGAACCAGGCACATGCCAATTTCGCCAACCCAAGAGATGAATCCGTGAAGGTCCCGAAATGGAATCTTCAAAGAAGCGAAAGCGATCTCACAAAGAAGAAACACTACCGGGTGAGAAGCCCAAGAAGAGACTGGAGGCTCTCAAAAATCAAATCGCAAGCACTCCAAGGATGTCTCCCGTGGCGCAACCCATCGATGAAGAACCCTGTGGCCCAACCCCGTGGAAGAGGTGTCTCCTACCGTATCTACGGTAGATCCCGAGCCTTTGGCGGCTACGACGGATATAGAGACATCTCGCCAACGATCAAGACTTTAGCGAGTCGGCCGCCCATTCGAGCCAAAAGCTACTTCTCCTCTCAGGGATCCCACACCCGCAGGATCCATCATCCTTCAGGGCACCATCCCCTCGTAAGGAGTCCCTCTTCCGCATGTGATCCCATACCTGCATGTGAATCCTCGAAACAGCGTCTCCAGACGTTATTCGAAGTCCCTCCCCTGACTCGATCATTAATCAGACACTTCTTTCGGTTCAAATTGAACATGCCTACGAAAGATTTCTGCAATGGAAAAGCTACAGGCTAGCTCCGACGATACACTGTACAACTGGAGCGATTGGAGCCACGAAGAGAGATTTGTCTCCGAAGTAACAGACTCAACTGAAATTGAGGCTCTGCTTCGATGGGACAACGCCTCTTGCAAGGATCTAATTGAAAGCCACCTTCTGCACAAATCTGACGCCAGGAGGAAAGGAAAGAATAAGTCAGAGGACTCTCCCACTAATCCAAAAGATGACGAAGACCATGACTCAGACGACGACGACGATGCTCTTCAAGCAGGTCTGAGAATGAGTCGTGAAGAGGCTGAAGCTCGAGACGCCTCTCCACCCAGAAATGACGAAGGGCCTTCTACCCAAGCCAATCCCCTTCACATACGCCGAGAACATTCCCGACCAAGAGGAATCGGTCCTCCAATGAGGAAGTTCAAGAAATTTTGGAACAGCACTGAGCCTCGCGACCAAGAAGAAGCCATTCCTAAAGCCAACAGAGGATTCACTCCTCCCCGCATCCATGATTGTCAAGAACCTTCGCAACAGACGCTTCTCAACCCACTGTCGCCGAACCACGTGAAGTCGCTCCCGCCTTCAACCATGGAATCCGAGGACGGTACCAAACCTGAGGATGTCCAACTTACTTCACGTCCATCCGTGAATGTAAGAAGGTTGAACAGCACTGCAGACCTTGCCGAACCAGATTCTCCTATCTCTGCTGCACGAAAAGAGCGCCTGCGAGCTCTTGGCCTTCGGGATCGTATTTATCCAAGATGCGAAATGCTCTATCTTCCGTTGAAAAGGCACTGAATCGATGCACACCTCATTGCCGAAGAAATGACCACTCTTCAACACGAAGTATCTCGTGTTGTCGACGCATTCATTCTTTTGCTGTAAGTTTTCAAGCAAGCCTTGAAGATCATGGAAGAAAAGCAGGAGCAATCGCCAAGGAGGAAGCTACAAAGACGAAGATTGTCAAGCCAAGACCGCTTGTGCAATGATTGAGAGCAGCTCTCAATCGCGTGCTCACGACAAATGCATTCAGAAATGTCGCAGACTCTTTCCTCCCTCGTTGAAAGAATGACCAGCATCGAGACCAAACAGACGCTCTTGAAATCCTGCAAAGTCTTGATGAAGCCAAAAAGGGGGAAGAGGCACGAGAAGTCGCTAGGAGAATAAGGTGCAACAAGAAAGGGAATTTGAGGTCGCTGCACAAGATTACCGCCGAATTGAACAAGCTAGCACCTCAATCCCAAAGCTTTAAAATTTCAGGCTCCAGCATCGAATTTCATGATCCCAATGTCCCTTGGCAAACTCTTATTCAGAGACCTTCTAAATTCGTCGCCGACCAACCGCAACCCAACCGCCGACGAAGTGAAGCAATCGGAGGAAGAAACGAATCGATGAGATACTTTGTCAGACTCATCAGGGAATCCACCATCTTCAAGAATTATAAAACGTTAGCGGAGGCGGCAGATAAATTTACAAAGATGCTAGAAGAAGGTAAACTCCCTCTCCAAATCGAAATGAAATCCAAACATAGAAGAGGAGATCGGGTCACCCATCCGTAAGATCGATACTTGCCTTTGATCGCTCATATGAAGGAAGAGCGATATACCAAGATCGAGGCAATGATTCTCTTCAAAACTGGTGGCGTGGCACCGAGAATGAACAAAGGAAAAGACCATGGAGGCATGCGGATTATAGATAAGGAGATGAAATCTATGTATATTTTTTTTTGTAATTTCTATTCGAAACAGCAAACTCTGTACTCAATCATTTTGAATATCAATAAAAACGTTTGTTTGTCTTGAAAGATTACAACTCGTAATCATCGTGTTAATGTATGATTACTTAAATTGTTTGATAGGAATCTCAAGTTAGATAAACTTGATTGAAAAATAATGTATTTAACTAGTCTACGAATAGTTCATAATTTCAGTTGTAAACTTAGAATACATTGTATGGTTGTGCCTGCGCGCCAATCATAAGCTTAAATTGTAAACTGTATCGAACTTGCCTGCGAGCAGTTCATTATTGTAGACTAAGTCACTAAGTCAGACCTTTTGACGAAAGACCAAGAAATGTGCCAGAAGTCATCAAAGAAGAATGCTTCATGAAGAAGGTTTTGGCATCATCAAGAAGACTCGAAGAGTTAAGTAAGTTAGTCTTGGCAAATTGTCAAAAAGGGGGAAATTGTTGGGAAAACAAAGACCTCAGATCAAACAACCGGATACTCAATCCTCGTATCGAATGTTATTTAGAGGTTTTGACATATATGCCAAATACAAAGAAAGGAAATCAGACGAGGCTTTAAGGCTTTATCCTCAGATCAAGACTCCGCCTCGAATCAAAGATAAAGTGAAGCTCACAAGACACAAGAAGACTTGTAAAAGACCAAGTATGGAAACTGTCTCGATGCTCAAAATACAATTATCTTCCATACAGTTCACAACAGGACAAAGAAGTAACAGAAGTCAAGTCCCGTTGAACAAAGAAGTATTTAAATACTCAAGGATAAAGTATTTAAATACCGCGCCTTCGATCTTCTAATCCCGAAATCCGGATCATGTCTTAATCCTGCTCGAACGAAATCTTATTCAAACGGATATATCTCAACGGACACTTTCTTCAGAGACTATATATATCCTATGAAGACATTGAAGATCAGTTACCCAAGTAACCTAACACTCAAGCTATCAAAAGTTATCATCAGATCAAACATATCTCCAAAGCATACTGCAATTAAGAACGAAAGAGATATACAAAGGCTCAACATCAAGAACAGCCATCATCACTCAAGAACTTCATATTCAAAGTCACTGTTCTTACTCGGTTACCTACCTTTTACCTCTCGTGTAAAACCGAGCTCTGTGTGAACTCAACAAGTTATTCGACTGTGGGACGAATAAGGACGAAGCTTTGGAACTGTGTGTGAAGAAGCTAGTCAAGAAGGAAGCTTTAACCAATCTGTGTGAACGGTTGAAAGTGACAATTCTTTGTATCAATCTGTGTGAACGATACAAGGATAGGTTTGTTTATAATTACGTAGTTGTGTACGCAGTAATTATAATAAACTTTTTACTCCTGTGTGGAGGACCAGTGGACGTAGAGGGGTTTACCTCGAACCACTTTAATTACTGTGTTATTTACCTTCAGCTTTTACTGTTTTAAATTACTGTGATATATTAAGTATACACTATACACGTAGTTGCTGTATCCACAACAACCTACTGTATCCAATACTTCCGCTACGCACTCAGATTTAGATTCCATACAGTTTGTTGTTTAAACTATTTTCCAAACTGTATTCAGTATACTTAAGTGACCAACACGCTTCCAACACTCGAAGAGAAACAGGTTTGCAGCTCAGTGCATCAGCTACCACGTTTGCTTTGCCTGGATGATAGAGGATTTCCAAATCGTAATCCTTGATCAATTCCAGCCACCTTCTCTGCCTCATTAATTTCTTCTGACTGGAAATATACTTGAGGCTATTATGATCTGTAAAGATCTGACAATAAGTGCCATATAAATAATGTCGCCAAATTTTCAAAGCAAAGACCACAGCTGCTAACTCCAGATCATGAGTCGGGTAATTAACTTCGTACGGTTTCAACTGTCGAGAGGCATAGGCAATCACCCTATCCTTTTGCATCAACACACATCCCAGACCCCGATTTGAAGCATCGTTGTATACCATTAATCCCTCGGTTCCATATGGTAACGCTAGTATAGGTGCTGTCGTCAGTCTTCTCTTAAGTTCATCAAAGCTAGCCTGGCATTTCTCATTCCACATGAATTTTTGAGTCTTCTACAACATCTGAGTAAGCGGACGAGCAATTTTGGAAAATCCTTCTACAAAACGGCGATAATATCTAGCAAGTCCTAAGAAACTCCGGACTTCTTTCACGTTATTAGGAGATTCCCATTCTAAGATTGCTTCGACTTTCTTCGGGTCTACCTATACTCCGTCAGCTGATATCACATGCCCAAAGAAAGCTACTTCCTTAAGCCAGAACTCGCATTTAGAAAGTTTCGCATAAAGCTGTTCATTCCTCAAAGTACTCAAAACGATACGCAAGTGCTCTGCATGCTCTTCTGGGTCTTTCGAAAAGATCAAGATGTTGTCAATGAAAATGACCACGAACTTTTCCAAGTATTCTAAGAATACCCGATTCATCAATTGCATAAATACCGCAGGAGCATTGGTAAGTCCGAATGGCATCACCATAAATTCCTAGTGCCTGTACCGGGATCTGAAAGCAGATTTCGGTATATCCAATTCCTTGATTCTCAATTGATGGTATCCTGATCTCAAGTCGATCTTCGAGAATACCCTTGCCCCCTGCAGTTGGTCAAACAAGTCGTCGATCTGAGGTATTGTATACTTGTTCTTAATCGTCACCTTGTTTAGCTCCCTGTAATCGATACACAATCTAAGGGATCCATCTTTCTTCCGGACAAAGAGAACGGGTGCTCCTCAAGGAGAAACGCTAGGTTGGATGTAACCCTTCTGCAATAATTCCTCAACTGCTTCTTTAATTCGTACATCTCGGTTGGCGCCATACGGTATGGTGCTCTGGAAATAGGAGCAGCTCCAGGCTCTAATTCGATATTAAACTCTACTTCTCTCCGCGGAGGTAACCCAGGTAGTTCGTCAGGGAATACGTCTGAGAATTCGTTCACAACTGGAATAGACGATATTTCTACTCCTTCTTCTTTCTTCGTGGCATAACACCACAATCCGTGACAACCCTACTTCAGTAATTTCACTGCTTTCATGGATTTGATTAATTTTCCTGAGCTTTCCGGTCTCCATCCTTTGAATAAATGTTCATATCCGTCATCAGCAATGATAGAAATAATTCTCCTTTGGTAATTCAAAATAGCCCCGTAACGGTTGAGCCAATCGTCTCCGAGAATTAGATCGTCACCATGGATGTCGACCACAATAAGGTTTGATGGCCAATCTCTCCCTCCTATAGACACTGGAAAATCTCTCATTTCTAGGTTTCCCACAATTCTCTCTCCGCTCGGTAATCCAACTACATAAGGCTCACAATCATATAAACACGAGATTTTCAAACGATTAACACAGTTCAATGATATGAAAGAATGTGTAGCTCCTGAATCGAATAAGACACTAACTGGTTGCAAAAGGATCTGAATCGTACCTGATGCAACATCAGTGTTCTGATCGTCTGACCTCCTCATCTCGCAAAGGCGCATAGGAACGGACCCAGCACTGGACGACTCTCTTTTCCCAACATTCTGCTGCTGGAACCCACTTTGTTGTGTCTGGTTCACACTTGCCTCTTTCGGAACCGATGCAGGAGTGCGAGTACCAATAGATCTAGTCACATTTCCACAAAAAGTCGCACGATGGTCTTCCTGTCAGCACTCGAAATAGGTCACAGAAGGCGCATAGCAATCACGCCGGACATGCCCTAATTTACCACAGTTATAACATTTCTTCGCTGCATCTGAAACTGTTGATGCTGTCCGGAACTTCTTTCCGCCTCGGGAAGGATGCAGAGGTTTCCTAGATGAATGAAATGAAGACTGGCCCTTGCGGGGCCCACCACTCTTGTTCTCCGAGAAGTTGCCAGACACTTTCTGCTACTTTGCCTCCGTCGATTTCTCCACCGCTGCCTCTTTCATGTCGTAGGCCAATGCTTTGTCCTGATACCGTCGCAAGGTAGCACATTCAAATCCGGACATATATTGCTGAATCTCGGGTTTCATCCGCATATCGAAATGGAAAATCTTTTCTGCCTCGGTACTAACCAAGTGTCGCACACAAGTCAGCTGATGATTAAAAGTCTTGATTATATCTGTCAGAGATGCCTCCAAACTCTGTGGGGAGAAAAACTCTCGGACTCTAGCCTCTCAAACGGGATGAGGACAATATTGTGCTTCCATCATTAATCTGAATTCCGTCCAGTCAGTATTATGATCCTCAGGTCGAACAACCTCCCACCAGTCAAAAGCCTCCCCAGTTAGAAAATACTGGGTGATCGGAACTTTTCGGTCATCCGGACAGTTGATCCCCGCAAATATCTTTTCCAACTCTTTCAGCCAGTGATCCCATGTAGGCATCTCAGCAGAACCGTCAAATTTTGTCGGGTGCAATTTTACCACCTCCGTAAGCCACTTGTCTCCCCGATTATTCTCGTTGCGCTGTTGGCCCATCGCGGTCTGCATGCGGTCAACCACCTGAGCAAACTGGGTCATCTGATCGACCACCTGCTGAAGCACCCCCGGCATGTTAGGATTTGCGTTATCATTTGCTGATCCTTGTTGTCCTCCAGAATGGGAGTCGGTTCGACTAGCTGATAATTTTGGGGTAGTCGCTGAATCCTCCTGTCTCGCATTACCACGTCCGCTTCCACGACCTCCCCTCAACATACTGTAAACACAAATACTCAATATCCAGGGCAAAATTTTCTAAAATAACGTCCGTCAATATTCACACAATGGGAATTAAATGAACGGTAGTATAAGAGATTAGGAGACTTACAACCACGGTCCAGATGCCGACGTTGGCTGGGTAGTGATGTTACAAACGACCTATAAATCAAATAATGTAAACAGACCCAACTAAACCTGACTGCCAAGATATCCATGAATCTTAGCTCCGATACCATATTCTGTAACACCCCGAGATATTCGGAATAATTACAGTGCCGTAAATCCTTTATATAAGAATTTACAAGGCTAATTTAAAGTAGAAATAATACAGAAGTACCATTAACGTAAGATTAAAAAACCAGATTGAACAGTTCAAATAAGTCCATTATTACAACCACCTCGAAAACATCACGATAAACACGTACTCAAGTACTGAAAATAACCAAGAAAGACAAGATAATAGTAATTAACATCACTGAGCCCCTTCATCGTCATATCGGAACTGTGGCTGCTTCCCCGCTCCTCGACTACCTGAACATCAAAACAAATGTCCACCCTCGAAGGGGTTAGCAAAACGATGCTAGTACAAGTATCATAATACATAAATCGATTATGCAATAACTATGCATCATGAAACATACAAAACGGACTTCCATCACTGGAATCCAACAATGTGAATCCTCATGATTCCATCAACATACAGGGTAATCTAACGATCCAGCGCCCTCAGTATAGATCCCCATGATGATTCCGTCGGACCAACACATGGTGGAAAACCCGTCCAACGATCCAGCGCCCTCAGCATAGATTCCCATGATGATCCCGTCGGACCAACGCATGGTGGACATCCGATCCAGTGCCCTCAGCATAGATCACTTGATCTCTCCGGATCATACATAAATACAAATCGTGCATATACATATGCAAAAATCGGTATGTCCATCATCATGAACAATCAAGAATCAATCACGAATATCATAACAATTCAAAAGAACTAATCTTACCAACAACATGAATAAATGTATACATGATAAACATTCCAATATTAATAAGTTTTCAATTCCGATACTTTCCTCAAAGATGGCAAGAACTAATTACTCCAATGATCTCAACACACTCGAAGTCCGCCTCCTTCGATCAATCGTTCGCAATGCTCGGCCCTTTAACAAACAGGAAAAATAACGACAACTCAAACAAGTTTAAACGTACAAACATCTAACGTCTACTACGGTCGGGTTAACACTCTAAGCTATCCGGCTCACGGTTTAACTCACCCGACGAATACTCGATCGAGCTAGAGTCACTCAAATCACCGTAATTTCGTACTTCGATTTCTGATTATCGATGTCATTACCAGGTTTGGTTATATAACACCTTCAATCCGATTTCAAGGTTAATTCATCTCTATACTTCATTTTTTCTACAAGCTGCCATCTTTGCCGAAGTTTTCCGTTCAAATTAATTGTCACCCATCAACACTCTACGTTCAAATCATCAACAAGAAGATAAACAAACCCAGTAATCATTACGAGTTGCGAATTACATTGAAGGTCATCTCATGCTATCCGAAGATTATATCTTAGTGACCACTCTAAGAATTCATCTCTTTGCTAAAGATCTCATTCTAGGTAATGATAATAACAATACACCGACACACAATTGATTCGGAAAATACAACCTAAACTATACAACAACCTCAGAAATCAGATTCTTAGTTTCAACTCAATAAGGTTCGGTTGTTATCTTCTTACTCAAAGGAGTTCTAATATGATTACTTCAAGTTTATATGGTATGGTGTTCAACCTAATGAGTTATCCATAACCTTGATAATTCCAGGAGAAAGGTCATAATCCGAATAAGAACACGAATTCTAAGTTCGGGCAGCGACACATACCTTGTATGGAAAGAAAAGACGAAAACTCTTCTGAACTCAACGTTGGACGCTTGAACACCAATCCTCAAAGCTCCTCGCCTTTAATGATGTGTTAGAAGGCTGATATGAAGGTTGAAGATGGGGAGGGTAACTCTCAAAGTCGCGAAATTGGAGTGTGGGTTGAAGTGGCTATCTGAAAATGAAAGAGGGTGCTGTCCTATATATACAAAATGGTTATTAGTGCGCGCTACAGCTATATCTTTAGCGTGCGCTAACGGACTAGTAGTCTACTGTCTCGGTCTGGTCTCGGCTTAGCGTACGCTAACATCCTTTACGTGCGCTTAGTACGGCAATTAGCGTACGCTACCACACCATATAGCGTGCGTTAACGACCATACGAAGCTTTACTGACCTCACTGTACTCAACTTTAGCATCCGCTATCCTCATACCAGTAGCGTGCGCTAAGCACTGTTGACTCGACTTTTCCAAAATCCGTCCAGATTCATTCCGACATATCCCGACAAAGATCCGCGGTCTGATCTCACCTACCACCCTATCTTAATCAAGTTGACTATGCATAGCGCTCGCTAAGGCTCATACATAGCGTGCGCTAGGAAACTCAATTAGCGTACGCTACGCTCAGATGTTAGCGTGCGCTAGAAGTGCACAAATACAATTATGAACAACATCATTCATGAAATCATACGGTCAACATTACAAGATCATGAAATACGAAGGATAATACTCAGATCAAATACAACATATACAATGGCACAAGGTTCAAAATACACATTAGAATCTCGGATATTACAGGTTGCACCTTGATACTAATCACGACCGACATCTCAGATGACGCGCCGCGACACGACTCAGTTAGATAAAATCGGATAAAACAAGACTTGACTTGCACACAACTCGACCCGACAACCTAGGTTTCCGCAACCTCAGCTCTGATACCATATTCTGTAACACCCCCAAACTAATCGGGAATATTACAGCACCGCAGACCCTCTCCGTGAGGATCTACCAGCTAAAGACAAAAACAATGCATCGCATTACATGCCGACATGGCTACATAATGAACCACTAGACCGATTTGGTCTTTTACCACAATACAACACATTAAACATACATAACTCGAACTCATAACTCATACCCATGCAGGGGTTGGAATACATCAATATACCCATAAAACGTGAAGACTAACCAACGGAAAGCCAAACACTGAGACTCTATCAAAAATACTCAACGAATGGTCATCACGTGATTAGTATCGTCGTCTTCCATCATCCTTCGTACCGATCCTGTGATTCGCTCCCCAGCAACCTGCAAGTACCTGGATGTAATACAGATATCCACCCCCCGAATACTCGGGGGTTAGAAAAACTCCACTGTTTTGCTAGTGCAAGTATAAATACAAATACAAGCCATACATATCATACTCCAAGAATAATCGTAAACATGCTCCCCGAGATAAGTCACTTGATCAAAACAGTTCAAAGCATGGAAGGTGGGGATGAAACCCGTATACATCTTACAAAACATTTAAGATCTCGGCAGTTTTGAAAGCGTTTGGATTTAAGAATTCTCAAGCCTTTCGAAGCCATTTAGGGAAACAGCCCAAAAGTCATTTTTCCCAAAATATAATTGTGATAACAACACATGGGGTCCACGACCCGATCATACTATTTTGGTCACAAAGCACGGGGTGCACGACCTGATCATATCATAACAGCATGTTTCCATAGATTACTCGCGTCCCGTGCTAGCAAGCCATGGACCTCAGATGCTCCCACAGAACATACCCGAGTGAATAACCCATAGGGAAATCATACCAAATCACATGTCACCGTAACAACAGTCACGTGACCACAATCATATATACATTCATAGTTATCCCGGCATCACACTAACAAGCTACGAACCTCGGATGCTCCTACAAAACATACCCGATTGGACAACCCATGACACGTACATCACATAACCAAATCACGACCATAAGTTATCCCGGCATCGCACTAACAAGCTACGAACCTCGGAGTCCCCGCAAGACATACCCGATGGATAACCCCACAAGTTATCTCGGCATCAGGCTAGCAAGCCACGAACTTCGGAGTTCCCGCAAGACATACCCAATGGTTAACCATACGGTCCCGCCCGACCCATACTAGCAAGTATGAATCCCGGAGATTCAACAATCTTACACGGTGGCACATCGCTTACAACAATCACACAAAAATAATCAATTATCAAGGCAAACAACATTAAGCATCACAACCTCCTTTCAAAGGAGTAACAATTAATATCACAACATGTCACATTTTTACCGAACAAGTACACATATCGACACACCATCCTCGGCAAGTCATCACGGTCTATTATATTCACTAAGTATGGTTATAACATCTATCATCATACAACACATACTCACATATTCCAAATACACATTTATATACGAATCATACGAGTTATCTAGAAGAAAACCCTTTTTTCGAGAATTTACCGATCCTTTAGAAGGTTCATTAAAACATCCAAGTTCCACATATAATCAATTATCAACTATCACGTTTACGAAACACGATGTATATGGGCAAGATACTTGCCTCGAAACCACGAGTGAACAAATACGATGAACCACAAGGCCTCGATCCAAACTATCTTCCAAATCCCGTTCCTAACAAGAATCAATACTAAATCAACCACATTCTCATCGGAAAACCAAGAATCATCCTAACTTCTACCCTTAGGAACTATTTGCCGGACACCTCAAAGGCTCGAACCAACATAGTCGACGAACATAAGAATTTACGAAGTTCATTCCACAAAGCCTCAAGATTAACAAAGGATCTCGAGTATACAACAAAGATCTTACAACAATCTGGGCCAGATCGGCTTAAATCGGCCGAAACCTCACAAACCCCCAAAATCCCCAAAATCAAGGGTTCAAGTGATCTAACCTCAAATCCTTGGTGAAAAATGGTAGATCTTCGATAGATCCTTGCTAGAAGTTGAAAGGGATTGATATCAAAGGGTATCTAGTCGAAATCCTTGTCTTCAACCCCTTGAAATCGCCTAGAAGGTCAGAAGAGAGAAATGGGGATGAAAAATGACGAGATTTGACCACAACACTAATATATATACAGGTGCGCATTAGCGCGCACTAGCGAGTCCATGTTAGCGTGCGCTATCGGCCTGAGCCGCAGTCCAGAAACTTTTGTCCGACCGGGGTAGCATGCACTGCGTCCGAATAACGTGCGCTAAGCCCGGCGAGTTAGCATGCGCAAGGGCCGACTAGCGTGCGCTACCTGATAGTTTAGATGAAGTCCAGACTCTACTGCCCCAACTGTCCGGCCAATTCGCGCACACTGCCGAAAGGCAATGGCGTGCGATACACACCCAAACTAGTGTGTGTTAGCCCGATTCCTTAGCGTACGTTAACAGGACTCCAGTCCCAATCCAGTAGCTCCTGGACAGCCTATGGACTTCCAGTTAGCATGCGCTATACATCAGGTAGCGTGCGCTAATAATGGCTTGGTAGCGCGCGCTACACCACAAGTGGTAGCGTGCTACACTGAAATGAGTAAAAAACACATGCATTGATCTGAAACGGAAATCAAACGCGTGTCAACTCCTCACACAACCATACGTGGTACAACGACGACACTACTAAAAAGAAACGAGGTTCTATTTGCCCCTCAATTTATAGGACAACTATCGATCTTTACGCCAAAAGGTCGAGTAATGGGAAAAAGTAAGGGATGGCGCATGGCTGAAATCTAGTGGAATATGGCAATCCTATATATTCTTACGAATTGTGAAGAAGTAGAACCATATCTATGGTACGATTATTATTTTGATGTTCCATATTTTTACATGTAATCATGTATCTACACATTATGTATTTCATTGCATTTGAGAATCAACTACAGAGTAATATCTCCACCAGAGACTTGGAGTTCGCACGAGTTAATCACTTAGTTCCATGGTTTGAAAGATTGGTTGCGACCACAGAATTAAAGGACTATCAACTTGCTGCATTGTTTAGAGGTGATCGATTAGTGAAGATGTACAAAGGACATGTGGTGAATGAATTGAAATTTCATACCGAATTTCACGGGCAAAAGACAAAGACTATGAATAGTGGATCGTGTATTACAAGTGCAAATAGTTCAGGAGGTTCATCTAAGTACTACGGGATGCTACTAAAGGTATTGGAGTTCACGTTCTATAATCATGGATTTCCTGAAAAAGTTATTCATCTATTTAAATGTGACTGGTTCGACAATCGCAAAGTGAAATGTCTACACAGGTTAGTTGAACTCGATCCTCTAGCAAGACAAGCGACTGCCGAGTCATTTATCTTCCCAAGTCAAGCGACTCAAGTGTATTATGCTCGGTACCCATCTAGAAGACTTGGACGTCATAGAAGAGGTACAATATGATAATAATATTATTATATTATACCCACATCCATTAATTATACATACAATTATTTATTTTAATGGATTATGTAATTCAACAGATGCTTGGGTGGTTTGTCCAATAAGAGCTAGACATGTTGTTGATGTATCAGCAATATCATCAACAATATTGCAGGAGCCCATTTCTCAACCTCGAGTACTACCAAGAAGCAGAAGCTCCAATACTTAATGTTGTAGTTGACTTGAGCGGATATGACATGCAAATTGAACTTGTTGATAGAGATGTCAATCCAATTGAAATACTTGATGATATTTAAGAAGAAGATGAAGCTTCAAGGGAAAAAGATGATGTGGAATGATATGTTTATCGAACGATTTGTAATATTTTTCTATTATAATTATTTTCAATATATTGAACGACAATGCTCTTTTTTTCAATGTTATATAATTAATTAACAATTTATTAATTTAATAGTTATATTAAAATATTGACTGACAATGCACTTTATTTTAAATAATTGATCAATTTATAAAGCTAGGTTTAAATATTCGAAGAAACTTTTTTAATTCTAAAAGTTGA
The DNA here is from genome assembly GCA_033398695.1 of Orobanche coerulescens. Taxonomy (NCBI): domain Eukaryota; kingdom Viridiplantae; phylum Streptophyta; class Magnoliopsida; order Lamiales; family Orobanchaceae; genus Orobanche; species Orobanche coerulescens. The sequence goes on from CM065802.1 coordinate 194,006,314, forward strand.
TTTTTAACATACTAATAAATAAGTAAATAAATTGTATTCCATAATTAAATAATCAGGGAATTTAACATACTGTAATATAATCAATAGGCAAATAAAATGTATTGCATAATTTAAATAACAAATAAATATAAATATTTTACATAGTAAGTACATATTATATTTATGTACTACAATTATCGAATGAAACATAGCTCAGTGGCAACATGCCACCTCATGCATCACATAGGCGCGGGTTCGAATCTCGCGCCGGCCACTGAGCTATATTTTTTAGTTCCATTTTCTTTGATATGTATTGGCATCACATATGTGACGCCTTTAGAATGATTTTCTTTTTATTAACAATGCCGTCACATATGTGACGCTAATTCATAATAATATTTTCTATTTTTTCTTTTTTACTAATAATGCTGTTAAATTTATATTTAATAACATTCATTATTAACCTACTGTAATATAATAAATAATACTGTTAAATTTATATTTAATAATATTCATTATTAACCTACTATAATATAATAAATAATTAAATGAAATATATTGCATAAGTTAATTGTAATTTTTTTTCTTATTTAGGACGAGGCATTCAGAACCCGTGCTACGCACAAAGTTTGTATCTAAGTGTTCATCGCGTAATGTTTGTATAAATTTCCGAATATACAACAATCTATAATTAAGGTTGCCGCGGGAGATCTTTGTTGATTTGTTGAATATACAACAATCCATAACTAAGGAGTCTTCAGAGCCGAACCACTTAATCCTATTGTCCCGGTTTGATCTTTTCATACTCTTATTTATTACCTTGCATCTTATTTATTATTGTGTTTGTGTTGTTACTTGGATTGGGACTTAGGTAACTTTTAGATTATGTTTGGTTTTTTATTTGCATTGGGCCTCTAGAGTATATTTTATTTGTGTGTAGCCCTGTATGAGCAGTTTGATATTTTGTATCTGCTTCGATATGACGTTTTTGCATGGGCGCAGTGATAATACTGAGTTCCTGTTCATGGCCCGTGCGATGCCCCAATTTTGTTTTTGAATAAACTATTGAACTATTGCTTATGTCTAAAACTCAAATTTTTTATTTGTTATTATAATTTACAAATGGCTTCAAGCCAAAATTATATACTTTTTCCTTTCTATTCATTATTCAAGTTGATATTTTTAATATGCCGTATTTTTTTATTTTAGCAAACTGTTTGAATTTTACTAGGGCTGGGACTTTTGGAACCGAGAACCGCAGAACCGATCCGAACCGCATCGGAACCGACGGTTCGGTTCGATTCCTAGCAACAATTATTTTTTTCAGTTCGGTTCGTATTGTTAGTATTCGGTTCCTGAGGAACCGATCTGAACCGCAAGGAACCGTCCGAACTGAGAAATCGACCCTCTGAATATAATATAATATAATATATTCTTATTAAACATAATTAATATAATGTAAAATAATATAATATATTATTAATAAAATAAAATATAATATAATATATTTCGTCCAAACCATACAAAATCGGTTCCGGTTCGGTTCCGGTTTGGTTCGGTTCCTGTGCAGTTCGGTTCCTGTGCGGTTCGGACAAAAAAAACTGGAAAACCGAACCGCGAAAAAACTATGCGGTTCGGTTCCGGTTCCTGTATTTTTCTCCCAGGAATCGAAAAGTCCCAGGCCTAAATTTTACTGTTCAAATTGGATGGACTAAAACTCACCGCTACAAAAGAGCGTTATATTACCTTTATCGGTGACATTGTTCCTACATTAATTGTAGCATACCAACGTTGTTATTCATCCAAGTGATGCAAGCATATTCTTACATAGTTCACTACTAGTATTTGTCCGGTTGCTCATCATAGTTACGCATTACCAAATGTAATCTTTTAGTAGCTTGCCGATGAAGCAACACTCTATATTATTCTTTGGTGTCAAAAGTTGTAGCATTTCCTTGTCAATACTACGTATATGTAAAAGTTAGTGTAATCATATATATATATATATAATAATGCCACATAAACTGTATAAAAATTATTACAAACTTTTTTGGCTTCATCTCATTTTATTATCAACAAACTCAATTCTAAATAGTTAACCAAATGAATATTAATTAACACACTATTAATAATTCCTAAAACCTTTGGACTCCACTAATAATGGTTTTAATTTGTATTCACTGTATTCTATTCAGTCATGAAGGAGTCTTTGTGATTATTAAATTCCAAAATCAAGTAGCCGACAAAGTGGACGGAAAATGCATAATTACAATCCGAATAACCAATGAGTAAACAAATTGTACTATGCCGGCCAGCATGTGACAATCTACATATTCCAATGAATAAAGATGTTCACGTGTATGGACAATATATGTACATTTATACGTAATTAGTATAAGAGACCAGTTTTTAAGATATAGTTGTTTTATATATGGGCGGGCTACATTCATTTTCTTATTTATAAATATTAGTAGACTAATATTCTTGTGTAGTAATAAACAAATAATCGTATGCTTTTGGTTATGACATGATTGGTTGTTTTTGTAAACTTATCATGATGTATATAGATCACGTTAATACTCTTTTTAAGACTTTAAAATTTGAACCATTCGAGCGTTAATTGATTTCCTACTTTTAGCAAAGTGCAATTGAAGTATTTAAGAACTTTTTTGTAAACCAAAGCGCTATATTTGAGTTTTGCTTACAATGCTAAACTTAACATTAGTTGTCAGTGTAACACCCCCAGAATCTGACCGGGAATATTACACGCCGCAAACCCTCCATGAAGATCTGCCAGGCTAGACACCGAAACAACATAATACATTACATGCCGACGTAACAAAATAACAAACCAATAGACTGATTTGTCTTACATCATTATCATACAATCTAGTATACATATCTCTGTCTGGACTCATACCCATGCAAGGGTAAAATACACTCACAAACAAAAGCACGACAGCGGAGAAGACCATACAACAAACTCAGACTGACTGCACCCAAAACTGGCCTTCATGTGATTAGTATCATTCGTCTTCCATCATCCTTCGAACCGATCCTGTGTTTTGCTCCCAAAACCTGCATGTACCTGGACGCAGAACAGACATCCACCCCCGAATACTCAGGGGTTAGCAAAACTCCACTATTTTGCTAGTACAAGTATAAAATGCAAATACGAGTCATACGCAACGCATTCAGAGAATACAATAACTTGAATCATCTATGGCTCAATCACAACAAAAGCTTCCACGAGATTTCTCACTCGAATAAAATAGTTCAAATCGAAAAAAGTATAAATGAAGCAAGTGGTCATTTTGGAAATCAATTTAAATCTCGGGAGTTTTGAAAATATTTAGGATTGAATAATCCTCAGTTTATCAAAAACCGCTTAGGGTCAGAGCCCAAAGTTTTATTATCCGAAATACAAATCCGTTCAGGAAACACGGGGCCCACGACCCAACAATCCACTTCAATTCACTTCCAAGGACACATTACACAGAACACATTACTCTTACATCATTCTAGCCAAACACCAAGACTTGATATATAATGTCTCTCGACCCCGAGCACAAAGCATTGTGATACTCCGGACATATCACAACCAATCACTAGTAAAAACACTCTGGTAATTCTCGTGGCTCGGTCCAGCTGTCAAGCCACCAAGTCCCTGTGTGCCCCGTCCAGCAATCCCCAAGTGAGAATACCCCACTCGAGTAACTCTCATGACCCGGTCCAGCCGCTAAGCCACCAAGTACCTGTGTGACTACGTCGAGTCAATCCCCAGGTGAGAGTACCCCGAGAACAACCATTCAACACTCATCAATTCACATTTCCAAACCACAATCCCCGAGGGTCAATCACACTATATATAGTCGAGGTACTTTGCTAGAATGACCAATTTATCCAATACATACTCACGACCCAGAACTAATACCATCAACAAGGAAGCACACTATTTCAACAACACCGAATGGCATAACCAATGTCACATAAATTCACATATTCATCGATGATCACATGTCTCCACGCATACATCTTAACCAAAGAATTAAGCTTCAAACTTACCGACGACGTAATCACACATAATGGCATCACACGAAAGTAATGCGATCCTATACTCAATTCAATTAAGCACATTAATTCACGAAACACACGAGTCACCTTTTAAGAAAACCACGATTGTAAATATACCGATTCTTTTGAAAAATAGTTATAAACATTCATTTAGCACATATCGTCGATTTCCAACCATTATATCCACAAAACACATAATGTATGGGCAAGATACTTGCCTCTAAATCAATTTGTGAATACTCCGACGAATGCGGCTCGGCCGAAACAGCCCCGAAACATCCCCAAAAACCGACCACCTTCGCAAGAAATCAATAACAACACAATCACTACGAGAATAACACCGCTACGAATCAACAACACTAAACGAAATCTCAATCGACACTAAGAAACTACAAGGGTTTGTTTGTTCCAAGAAAGCCAAAATCATGTTCCGGGTGAAACGAAATCGATAAACGAGTTTCTAATTCGTAGATTACAACCAATACAACAAGAATTACATGACCAATTCATTCGGCCCAGAATTGAAATCAAGAGAAAAACCCCAAAATAGTTGAAAAAGGATTTTCGAAGAATTACCTTAATCCGACGAAGAAAAATAGATTAGATGATGTTAAACATGATCAAGACTTCAACAATATGATGATAATCTTCTCAAGGATTGAAATCCCCATCAAATCGCCCAAAAATAGAGAGAGAGAGAAGTGAAATGGGGCTGAAAACGCGATTGTCCTATTTATACACCTGGTCAAAACGGCTCAGAATACGGCGCAAATAGCGCCGTGTTCCGGCGCCGTATTATAAACGGCTCAGAAAAACGCTGCAAACATCGCCGTGTTCCAGGGCCGTATTCTGACAGTGTAGACTTTGCCATTATGACCATAACTCCTTCGTTCGGACACCGATTGACTCGCCGTTTGAACCATTGGAAAGATAACTTGATGCTCTATCACATCGTAAAGTTTCAGAATTTTCAGACTTTATAAGTTCCGGTGGTGATCTTACAAATTAGACCAATTGCACAACAACGATACTCCTCGACAAAACAATGATTATTCAACATGCAACGAAATACTAACGGACAACACCAACGATCCAAATCGGAAACAAGCAAATAACAAAGCACGGCATACTATTAGCTTGACTTACGCAATCGTACCCAAGGAACACCACAACACGGTACATCATGCCATACCCAACATAGGGGAAAACTCAAATAATCGCCAACGGAGCAAAATAACCGGCACAACCGACAAAAATTAAAAAATAATTGGAAATGAAAATCTCTGGTATTACACTCTACCCTACTAAAAATAAGTTTCGTCCCGAAACTTAAAACAAGATCAAGACGACTCTAGATAACACACGTTATCTGATATTGACAGCTCACAAGAGCTCCATGCAGTACAAAGCTACTGCGATCTGATTCAATACGCAAGAATGTTTACGAAAGTAATGAACATGAACCACCACGGTTGATATGTAATATTCGGAATTTCTACTACTGTTGTTTGTTATTATTTTATCCGAGTTATATTGTACAAATGTGGAATGCATAAGAGGGATAAAATAAATAAAGGACTCGAGATGTCGAGACGGTATAATTGTCGTATTCCGTCGATTGCATTTGAGGATATCGTGTATCAGGTTATCGTACTTTTGATATAGAGTATATCGTATAAGAATATTATTGGATTCAGTGTTTGTGTTCAGTGTGTCTTATGTTCGTTTTTGGTATGTCGAGACGTTGGACAAGAATAGCTGAAAATGGCTAAGTGTAACATTATTAGCGCACGCTAATAATCATGAGTAGCGCAGGCTATCGTGCAGGTTTAGCGCACGCTACGGATATAAGATAACGCATGCTAATGCAGTTCGATCGTAAGGAATCTACACGTGGACTAGGCCACTTTCGGCACACATTCTGATAAGTCAACGGATGTTGTAATGTAGTGTTAGCGCACGCTAATGCATGTTGATTAGCGCACGCTAATTGTATATCGGTCAACAGGGAATCTTGCCTTTATTGGTTGATTTCGGCATGTGGGGTCACGAGCATCTTCGTGGTAGGTGTAGACTGTAGCAAGTCAACTGGTATTAGCGCACGCTAAATGTAAGGACTTGCGTACGCTAGATAGTGTAACTTACGTACGCTAATGCATGGGCATTAAGTACGTAAGCACATGTACGGCCGCATAAAGAGCCTCAGGATCGCGATAGCGCACGCTAACAAAGTCGATTAGCGCACGCTAAAAATTGCGCACGCTAAACATAAGGTTTAGCGCACGCTAGTAATATACTTTATAAAAAGAGACAGAAGGGTGTTATGAAGCATTTCGTCCATTCCTTCCTTGCAACCGAGAGAGAGAGTTGGGATATATTTGAGGTTCCCAAACACTGTATAATGATAATCTTTGACAACATTAGATTGAGAGCTTGGATTCAAGCCTTGTTCTTCAAGATGTTCATGATTCTTTGGATGGAGTTCTAGTGTTCTTCTTTTTGGTTCGTCTAAACCAGGTAATCTTCGTATTCCTTTGTTAATGGTTCGTTTTTCTTGGATGATTTCATGTAAGGAGCATGTTGGATAATCATATGATGATGTTATATGAGATTCAATGGAATTTTGATAAGAGTTTCGGATGTTATTTAAGATTCTTCATACTATAAGGATGTTGATTCATTTAACCCGATCTAAGAGGGAATTCTGAATCTTGGTAATTATATTGGTCGATTTAGATGAGATGAATCATGATACTAGGTTGAATTCCAAATTTAGCATGATATGATCCTTGTTATCGAGTCGGTTTGATTGTTGATGTTGTTATTGATATATGGACATTGACATGATCATGGTGATAATTATGGGGTCGTTTATCTTCAAGAGATATGGAGATTTATGTCTCTCTTCATTCGGATTCGTAGTCGCAAGATGTGAGTCGATGTTTGGAATGCATGCCATCAACAAAGATTAGCGCACGCTAAGCTTACTGGCTAGCGCACGCTAACGGGACAACTTAGCGCACGCTACGTTATGCGTTTAACGTGCGCTAAGTAGGCAGACAATGCAGTATTTTTGTGTTGTGATTATGAATTCATGATGGTTTGATTTGGTTTGTTCTGACTGCGTTTATTCAAGGTTTTTGTTGAACCGTTGAGTTCGATTAGTTGGTTTTGCCGGTTGTTGATTATTATCGGATGTGTTGTCATTTGATTATTATATTAGGTTGCGATAATTGATCGTGGATTACGACCATTGTGTTGCTTTGGATCGGGGCTGAGGAGCTCGTAGACAAAGGCAATGTGTTCGGTAGCAGCTTCGTGGTATCGGTATCGAGGCAAGTTATTACTTGCTCAGTTATAATATTTAATGAATGGTTTCAGTTTCATTTCGTTTATAATGAATATAGCGATGATTATTATTGTGAAATCTGGGTATTTGGATCGTATATCGTTCTTCCGATTCTGGGAGGTAAATCATAATGTATATGCTTTATCTCGGTTATTGGTATGTTCGGGTATCGAGGTTATGTTGCGATAGAGACGAGGATATGAGTATCTATAATTCATTGTACGTTTGGATCGCCGAGCATTGAGGATAATTACCGGTGATGATTTGACATCGAGATTGCTCCTGAAGGACTCGGGACAAGTATCTTAGTTTGATTCGGTTTAGTGTTAATGATGTTGATCATGCAGGTTGTCATTCATGTTGCTAAGCATGAAGTCGTCCTAGTTGTTTCATCATAGTGTCGTTCATGTTTTGATTCATATGTTGTTCATGTTGATGAACATTTTGATTTGCATATGTGTATGCATAATTGTGTTGTTTGTGTTGTGTTGATCCGATGGGATCGTGTGATCTATGCTGAGGGCGCTAGATCAGATGTCCACCTCGTGTTGGTCCGACGGGATCATCTTGGGATCTATGCTGAGGGCGCTGGATCATTGGACGGGTTTTTCCACCTCGTGTTGGTCCGACGGGATCATCTTGGGATCTATGCTGAGGGCGCTCGATCATTGGATTACCCAGTGTCGTGTTGATGGAATCATGTGGATTCACATCGTTGGTTTTATATGTGTTGTTGTATGTATATTATTGGTTATCCACCTCGTGTTGATCTTGTAGGATCATCTTGGGATCTATGCTGAGGGCGCTAGATCATGGGATTGCCATTGAGTATACATTGTTATTCTTTTTTGAGCATATTGACGTTGTCACATGAGTATGCATTTGTAGGTCTTGTGTTAGGACCGTGTTCGTATGTGCTTTGATCTGATCTCGGATTAGACTGACATGAGTGTCATGAGATTGTGCATCTTGAGGTATGTTCCGTATTTCCCTTGGTATTTGTCTTTGATGGTCAATTGGTTTTCGTGTCGAGATGTGATGATGTTACCCGACGGATTTGGATTGGACAGAGTTAGTAGATTTCGTAACAGTGAGTTATGATGATGTTTTGAGAACCTTGGGTACTGTGCGAGATGTGAATTTTGGTAAGGTTATGACGATAAGATTACATTAGTCGTATTCTTATGTTGTATTCTCGTTGGTATGTAATTATTAATGTTTTGTGACGGTTATCATTGTTGGATATTATGGCTGACCCCGTCGTGGGATTTCTTTTTAGGATCTTGGAGTATCGAGCTTGTAGCGGTCGTGAAGAGATGAGCTTCCCGGAAGATACTGGCTAGGACATGTTTTGTGCATTGAGTTTCTTGATTGGTTCTTGTATTACGCTGCTAGAGTATCTTTATGGTTGGTCTTTTTCCGCTGTGTGAGTATTTTGAAATGACCTTTTGGTATCTGGTAACTGTGGTTGCTTTGGAAATCGTTTTCTAAACTTTTGAGTGTCAGCCGTTTGGCCTTGCGATTTCAAATGAGTTTTTACGACGGTTTTTGATAAATGGATTTTATGTCTTTATGCATTTTTAAAGATAGTACCGTCGTTGGCCTCTTGGGCATTTGTAAATGATTGTGAAAATTTCCTTCAGCCTTGTGGGTTCCATCAAGGGGCCCACGACGCTGTAATATTTCCGGTTAAATCTGGGGGTGTTACAGAATATGGTATCGGAGCTTAGGTTGAGAAAACCTAGGCATTTCGGTCGAGTTGGGTCGTGTTTTGTCGCGTCATTCGAGTTGTCGATTGACTAATTCTAGAGCCTTGAGTTTTTGTTGTTCACTCTGGCTTGTGCGTTATGTGATTTACCAGTGTGGTACTGGGTTTATGGTGAACCTTTCCAAATGGTGTTAACGAGATTCTCTGGAATGAGATGTATTGTGTTCTTGAGTCGAACTGATTTTGCAAAACGTGTGTTTTGAAAATATCCGTGTCGAGTATTTTCTAGAGTCGGGACATGTGCCAGTATCACGGGAAATCGTCGGCTTCACGATCTGTAAGTAATTGGATTCTTGAATTGTATCGAGATTTATTACCGTTCTAAGTTGATATGCTTTGAGATTCAGCAGATATTATGCGTTACAATATAAGGTGACAGAGTTGGGACATGATTGATGATCTTGAGGAGTTATGATTTAGAGAAACAGTATGTTGGTTAGATTTTGGAACGGAATTGTGTATTCGGGAGAAGGACTGTGGATTGTTGAGAAGAATATGTAGTCATGCTAATTCATTTTGATATATGAACTGCTTTTGAGCATTTGAAAATATACTTTTCAAAATGAATATTTCACGGATGTTTTACGGAAAATGATTTTTGGGCCGAGACCCAATTGATTTTGAAATAGTTTTATAACCCAGGACTTGGAGTCCGAAAAGGGTTTTCTACTTTTTAAACTTCTTGTAATACGGAATGAGATACGGGCTGAGACTCTAATGTCTCAAAAGACTTTTCTGTTTTCTAAAACACCCGAGATTTGTAAAACACTTTACCGATCGTTTATGCATTTTATTTCTATCTTTCGGGGTTTTGATTTATTTGTTCAAATGAAACTTCTCGGAAAGTCTTTCGCTGTTTTTGACTTGTTGATATTTCAATGTTTTGTCATAGCATGGTTAAGGTAATCCAGGATGGGTTAATGGTTGATGTTGCGAGCCATATGTGGAAAAAGGAATTTTTATCGGAGTCTATACATTGAGATTTTGGAACTCTATCATGTGGTTTTCCGATGGAATATCAGTAGATATTGGTGACAAACCGAATTGGCATACAGGAGTACGGATGTGGTCAATCATTTGCATAGTTTTCATTTTAAAACTTCGAAATCGTGTGGATTCGAAGGAAATTGTTATCGAATACTTGGCACCAGCGAGCCAATTTAATTTTTGAAAATTTATTTTGTGGTCTTACCAAAATTTGGGTTTTGAGCTTTGAAATTTTTGAAAAGAATTTTCGAAAATTTGTCTTTTGACAAGACTATATGATTTCAAACTGGTTTTGAGAATGAAATGTGATTGATGTACATACGCATCTAGTGCATAATGCATGTCGTGGTGAAGTTCTGAGTGGGACTCACAAACTGGATATCATATCGATGGTACGAGGAAAAGAGATTCGAATTTCCGTATGGTAGTTTGGTTATCCAGGGATGATCAGTTGATTTATTAGATAAGAGAAATATGCTGCGTGTTGTAGATTCATGCACAGGATGTAATTTTGGAACTTTGGATTTTGTTGACATCGGGACATATGTGCTATGTGATTCCATTGGTATGGTAGTAGTGTGATTTTTACCATAGTGATTTTGAAGGATTTCGTTGTAAGTGTAGATTTGGGGATGGCGACCCCATGCTGGTTGTTTTGAGTATCGATTGGTCATTCCCACTCCATGTATAATTTGGATATGTTCGACGGGTTGTGATTGGTTGTTCGTATGCCGAGGGGTATGCTCACCAGTCGGGTATGTTTATTGAGACACACTGTATGTGATTGGTGTGTCATTTTGAGAATGTTATTCTTTCGTACATCTGTTTCTGTGGTTCTGTGTTGATCGTGTTGGAGTTTATCACGTTGATGATATTCTCGATTGTGTTTTGACCTCTGGTTGGTCATATTGGAATTTATCATGTCGATGATAAATTCGGTTGATTGTTGATCATTGTTGGTGATCATCTGAGCGTTCGGATTTTGTGTTGATGTTTCGGGATTCGTGTCGTTGTTTTGGGCAGTTGTTTTGCAGATGTATTGTGTATTATTCGTCTTATCGGAATTGGGACTTGATTATGTAATCAGGCAGACAAGATTTGATTCGGGCAGATTGTTTCATCCGAATATGATATATTTTGTTGATACTCAGGGAATTGTGATCGTAAGCGTATTGAGACTGTACAGTGAGATCGCTTGCTAGTATCTCAGGAGATCGTCGACCTGCGTATTTGTAAGTATGCTCTTTTGGTTATTCGGTGATGACGATAATTGATCATTGTCGTGATGGTTTTGGGATATTTTGGGTTGAACGGTATGTTTGTTTGTTTTATGACGGATTGCAAGTTTCGAGGACGAAACTTAATTTAAGTGGTGTAGAATGTAATATCCGGAATTTCTACTACTGTTGTTTGATATTATTTTATCCGAGTTATATTGTACAGCGTGGAATCTGTACAGTAGGGATAAAATAAATAAAGGACTGAGATGTCAGTATCGGTATAATTGTTGTATCCGGTCGACAGTTGCATTTGAGGATATCGTGTATCAGGTTATCGTACTTTCGATATAGAGTATATCGTATAAGAATATTATTGGATTCAGTGTTTGTGTTCATTGTGTCTTATGTTCATTTTTGGTATGTCGAGACGTTGGACAAGAATAGCTGAAAATGGCTAAGTGTAACATTATTAGCGCACGCTAATAATCATAAGTAGCGCACGCTATCGTGCAGGTTTAGCGCACGCTACGGATATAAGATAACACACGCTAATGTAGTTCGATCGTAAGGAATCTACGCGTGGACCAGGCCACTTTCGGCGCACGTTCTGATAAGTCAACGAATGTTGTAATGTAGTGTTAGCGCACGCTAATGCATGTTTATTAGCGCACGCTAATTGTATATCGGTCAACAGGGAATCTTGGCTTTATTGGTTGATTTCGGCATGTGGGGTCACGAGCATCTTCGTGGTAAGTGTAGACTGTAGCAAGTCAACTGGTATTAGCGCACGCTAAATGTAAGGACTTGCGTACGCTAGATAGTGTAAGTCACGTACGCTAATGCATGGGTATTAAGTACGTAAGCACATGTACGAAGCCAGACAGTAGCCTCTGGACTGCGATAGCGCACGCAAACAAAGTCAGTTAGCGCACGCTAAGGCTGTTGCGCACGCTAAACATAAGGTTTAGCGCACGCTAGTAATATACTTTATAAAAAGGGACAGAAGGGTGTTATGAAGCATTTCGTTCATTCCTTCCTTGCAACCGAGAGAGAGAGTTGGGATATATTTGAGGTTCCCAAACACTGTATAATGATAATATTTGACAACATTAGATTGAGAGCTTGGATTCAAGCCTTGTTCTTCCAGATGTTCATGATTCTTTGGATGGAGTTCTAGTGTTCTTCTTTTTGGTTCGTCTAAACCAGGTAATCTTCGTATTCCTTTGTTAATGGTTCGTTTTTCTTGGATGATTTCATGTAAGGAGCATGTTGGATAATCATATGATGATGTTATATGAGATTCAATGGAATTTTGATAAGAGTTTCGGATGTTATTTAAGATTCTTCATACTATAAGGATGTTGATTCATTTAACCCGATCTAAGAGGGAATTCTGAATCTTGGTAATTATATTGGTCGATTTAGATGAGATGAATCATGATACTAGGTTGAATTCCAGATTTAGCATGATATGATCCTTGTTATCGAGTCGGTTTGATTGTTGATGTTGTTATTGATATATGGACATTGACATGATCATGGTGATAATTATGGGGTCGTTTATCTTCAAGAGATATGGAGATTTATGTCTCCCTTCATTCGGATTCGTAGTCGCAAGATGTGAGTCGATGTTTGGAATGCATGCCACTGAACAGCATTAGCGCACGCTAAGCTTACTGGCTAGCGCACGCTAACGGGACAACTTAGCGCACGCTACGTTATGCGTTTAACGTGCGCTAAGTAGGCAGACAATGCAGTATTTTTGTGTTGTGATTATGAATTTGTGATGGTTTGATTTGGTTTGTTCTGACTGCGTTTATTCAAGGTTTTTGTTGAACCGTTGAGTTCGATTAGTTGGTTTTGCCGGTTGTTGATTATTATCGGATGTGTTGTCATTTGATTATTGCATTAGGTTGCGATAATTGATCGTGGATTACGACCGTTGTGTTGCTTTGGATCGGGGCTGAGGAGCTCGTAGATAAAGGCAATGTGTTCGGTAGCAGCTTCGTGGTATCGGTATCGTGGCAAGTTATTACTTGCTCAGTTATAATATTTAATGAATGGTTTCAATTTCATTTCGTTTATAATGAATATAGCGATGATTATTATTGTGAACTCTGGGTATTTGGATCGTATATCGTTCTTCCGATTCTGGGAGGTAAATCATAATGTATATGCTTTATTTCGGTTATTGGTATGTTCGGGTATCGAGGTTATGTTGCGATAAAGACGAGGATATGAGTATCTATAATTCATTGTACGTTTGGATCGCCGAGCATTGAAGATAATTGCCGGTAATGATTTGACATCGAGATTGCTCCTGAAGGAATCAGGACAAGTATCTTAGTTTGATTCGGTTTAGTGTTAATGATGTTGATCATGCAGGTTGTCATTCATGTTGCTGAGCATGAAGTCGTCCTAGTTGTTTCATCATAGTGTCGTTCATGTTTTGATTCATATGTTGTTCATGTTGATGGAACATTTTGATTTGCATATGTGTATGCATAATTGTGTTGTTTGTGTTGTGTTGATCCGATGGGATCGTGTCATCTATGCTGAGGGCGCTGGATCAGATGTCCACCTCATGTTGGTCCGACGGGATCATCTTGGGATCTATGCTGAGGGCGCTGGATCATTGGACGGGTTTTTCCACCTCGTGTTGGTCCGACGGGATCATCTTGGGATCTATGCTGAGGGCGCTGGATCATTGGATTACCTAGTGTCGTGTTGATGGAATCATGTGGATTCACATCGTTGGTTTTATATGTGTTGTTGTATGTATATTATTGGTTATCCACCTCGTGTTGATCTTGTAGGATCATCTTGGGATCTATGCTGAGGGCGCTAGATCATGGGATTGCCATTGAGTATACATTGTTATTCTTTTTTGAGCATATTGATGTTGTCACATGAGTATGCATTTGTAGGTCTTGTGTTAGGACCGTGTTCGTATGTGCTTTGATCTGATCTCGGATTAGACTGACATGAGTGTCATGAGATTGTGCATCTTGAGGTATGTTCCGTATTTCCCTTGGTATTTGTCTTTGATGGGCAATTGGTTTTCGTGTCGAGATGTGATGATTTTACCCGACGGATTTGGATTGGACAGAGTTAGTAGATTTCTGTTGCGATATTTCTTACACGCAAGTGCACATTATCGTTTACAAGTAATAAAGTGATAAGTAGAGTATCGTTCCCACGAGGACTGAATCTCTAACTACCGATCTTTATGTATTCCAGTTTTATTTGAACAATCGAATTTGGGTTTTGCAATTAATAACTAAAAGAATTACTAAAAGACTAAACAGTAGAAAACGATAGCTTGAATCAAGGGAAATCAAATGATGAATAAGTCTAGGATTCTGAATCCACCTCGGTTTATTCGAATTTACTCTCGATTATCTGTAATAAATAATTTTCCCAATTTATTGAAGGCGGAGATTGCTAATATATTCTACCGCCTCTCCCGAGGTCAATAGATTTGTCTAAAGGCGAATAACGCACTCTATCCCTAGGTGAATTAGTTCGTCTATAGGCGAAAAGCATAAAATCTCCCAAAGGCCACGTAGTTCCTATGAGTATATTCCTATCTCACAGAATAAAACGGTCCTCACCAATAGTTCCTCACCAATTCTCCTCTCCCGATTCGAATTGAATGATTAAATCAATACAACTATTGGCCAGATAATTGCAAGCATTAAACACAATTGGGAAAACTCAACAAAAAGGTAATTAATTGGATAATCTCAAGCAATTCGTCAAAACATAGGTTTCATCAAAACCCTAGATTAGGGCTTTAGCCTGACATACTAATAATTGAAAATACAGAATAAATGAATGAAAGCATAAAAATCAAACGCAGATGAAGCTCGGATTCCTCCATTCTTCGGCTTCCGCCCTCTGCCCTTGAAGTCTTCTGCTTCCCTCTTCTTCTGCCGTCTTCAAGCTTAAGCTACAAAAGATAAAAGATCCAAAGATAATTAATTAGGGTCTTAAACCCTATTTATAGCTTAGCACATCCTCCAAATCGCGTCCGTATGAGTAGGTCGAAAACTGGCTTCGAAACGGCCCAAATCCGCGTGGACATACAAAAACCGCCAAGTGTGCCGCGGCGCACTAAATCTGTGCCGCGGCGCATCCCCTTCAGCTGGATGCCTGGGCGTCCTTAATTTCTTCTGTGCCGCGGCTCACCTGGGCTGTGCCGCGGCACAGAGTACAGTTTACTCTGCGCTCGGCTGGGTGTCTTCCTGTGCCGCGGCCCTGCTTCCTTGTGCCGCGGCTCATAGCCAAAATATGCCGTTTTCGCCCGTTTCGCCTCGTTTTAGCTTCCGGACTTCAATTTCCTGTCAAACATACGAAATTAAGGCGTTAAAGGCTCATTTAGACAATTTCACTCTCCAAAATAATATAAAATAATGATAAATAAGCGTATAAAAATACGCTTAACAAATACCCCCAAACTTAAGCCTTTGCTTGTCCTCAAGCAAAAAGAATTAATTTCAATGAAAGAATGTCGTGAATCATCGTGCAACTCATAGTGTTCAACCTAATCAATACTATCCTGAAATTCTCTCTGAATAATACGAGTTTCATAATAGCGAGCTACACTCAGAATAATGATTCCGCAAAGTAATCAAGTTCAGTCCTAATCACTCGTTCATGAAGAAAATCCAGCTCAAAGATTAACAAAACGTGGATCAAATCGACCGTCAATATGAAAGGCTAAAATAAACAAGTTAGTTCGCCCCGTTCCTCAGTCTAATGGCACAATTTTCACGAGTTTCATAAAAATAATCATCGGACAGTATTCCCTTATATATATATATGCTCAAGAAATTTATTCGAGTTGACCACTAGGTTCGGATCTCGGGATGTTTCATCGGGATAATCCTAGGGTGGAACTTCCATTCTCATGTATTGGGAAACCGTTTGACGTAAAAGACACTCATGGGGCACAAGGATGCTTCTAGTTACTAAGTTCCCTTCTACAGCAGAGAAACAACTTGAATATATAATTTCCGCATATCCGAATCAAGGTCGCCGTTTTACGCGAGAGTAAACAGCGGGTCACGCGAATACCCCCGGTTACTAGGCTCCATAACATCGGCATGTGAAATATCTAAATCACTAGTCTAATCAGGGTCGTCGTTTTACGCGAGATCAAACAACGGGTCATGCGAATACCCCCGATTACTAGACTTCCCTTCATAGAACAAAATTATCTCGACTTTTGGGAAAAACTGACCGACTCTAAACTCACTCTAAGTGCCAACACGACTAATGTAACTGGACGACTAACTAACCGAAAAATGTAACCTAACGTATCGACGGTGATTTAAAACAAGTATGTATCCTCTCTTATCCTCCAAGACCTCTACAATCACGAAAAATTTTTGGACCTAAATGAATACTAAGCAGAGACAGAAATTACTGACTACAACTCGACTAAAACTCGACCGTTTCTTCAGAGAGAAAAACAATATCGTAACATCAGTATTACACAAATAGAAGCACGAAAAAAAATTCACGAATAGAGAAAAATTAAGACAAGCAAGGCTATCGAAAAAAATTAACGCAAAGTAATGAAAAGTGCAACGAAATAAAGTACAGCAATGAATGTAGCAACTGAAAGTAAATCCCCCCCCCCAAACTTAGGACGTACATTGACCTCAATGGACAAAATATGATATGAAATAAAAGTAAAAGGTCAAGTACTCCCCTCCAGTCCGCTCACGAGCTGGTGCCGGCATCATCCGGTGAGCTTGCACGCTTCTTGACTACATCATGCGGAGTGTGAATAAATGAGCTTGCATCATCAAAAAGGAAGTTAAGTATGGGCTCTCAAGTTTAACATGATGTAAGGGTTGGGGATAATGTAATTCGATAACATGATTCATTGCATATAATTTGAAAATGCATGGCTTACCAATTTTTCATTGCTGCAATTTATCAAACACTTTGTGTGCACCAGTTAAAATGAAGAACAAAAATATTGATGGTTAAATCCAAATCCCAAAAATAATAACACAGATAATAATCCTGAATAACGACAACAATCATCACCAATTCGTTCATAAATATCAATTCCTTCACAATCAATAATCAAATTCCCCAAATTCCAACTCCATTTTCGATAAAAACTTTAAGAACAACTAGCAATATATAACTTCCATTCTTTTCAAATCGAGTATCACTTATGACTAAGAAATCAAGAATTACCTGAAGAATTGAGAAGGACACTAAGAGAATGGTATCTACTGACCTCATTGTGCGAAGGAAGGAAGGAAGGGAGGGAAGAAGGTACCTTGTGCAGGCCGATCGATTGTATGAGCCCTACCTGGTTGTTCTTATTCTGCGACGGGGGCCGCGGCACAATATAAATGAGCCGCGGCCCAAAGTACAGTAGGCCTGGGACATTTTTTAATACCGCCGGGTGCCGCGGCTCAGTGTGTTAGTGTGCCGCGGCTCATTTTCCGCGTGCCGCGGCACAAAGTACAGTCTCCTGGGCGTTTCTTGGCCATTTGGTGTGCCGCGGCTCAGGGTTAGTGTGCCGCGGCTCAGTGACCTGGTGTGCCGCGGCTCAGTAAGATCGTGCCGCGGCACAGGGTACAGTTTGATCGGCCATTTTTCATCAGCTGGTGTGTGCCGCGGCTCACTTTTGTTGTGCCGCGGCCCATCATTGAATTCCTCCCCTTTGCTGATTCCTGCACAAAATTTTTACACGAAAACATCAAGACGAGAGGGAAGGACGGATCAAAGAAGAATGACGACAACGAAAGACTCTAAAAATGTAAGAAAACAATAAAGAATCTACAACTAATACTCGGGTTGCCTCCCGAGGAGCGCTAAGTTTATAGTCTTCAGCCGGACTTTTCTCGCATTCATCCGGCGGTGGATAAGGCGACGCTCGTTTTCTGCGTGTCTATTGGATTTCCCAAGTATGCCTTCAACCGTTGTCCATTAACTTTGAATTTTGGGGCATCTTTTTGAACTTCTACTGCACCATGTGGAAACACTTGAACTACAGTGAACGGTCCCGACCATCGTGAACGCAATTTCCCGGGAAATAACTTTAAGCGAGAGTTAAATAGCAACATCTCTTGTCCCGGGACAAATTCTCTCTGCGTGATGTGCTTATCATGCCAAATCTTTGTCCGCTCCTTATAAAGTTTCGCATTTTCGTATGAGTCGTGGCGAATTTCTTCCAACTCGTTCAGCTGCAAACAACGCTTTTCACCAGCGGATTTCAGATCAAAGTTTAGTTTCTTTATCGCCCAGTAAGCACGGTGTTCCATCTCTACGGGTAAATGGCAACCTTTCCCATAGACCAATCTGTAGGGCGACATTCCGATAGGTGTTTTATACGCAGTCCGGTACGCCCAAAGTGCATCATCGAGTTTAAATGACCAATCTTTTCGAGACGAGCTGACCGTCTTTTCTAGAATCCACTTCAGCTCTCGATTTGATATCTCGACTTGACCGCTCGTCTGAGGATGGTATGCTGTAGCAACACGATGAGTGACTCCGTATTTTCTCCAAACCGCATCAAGAAATTTGTTGTCGAAGTGTGACCCACCATCACTGATAATAGCACGTGGAGTCCCAAAGCGTGTGAAGATATGTTGTTTAATAAACTTGATTACGACATTGGAACCATTCGTAGGTAGTGCCACCGCTTCAACCCATTTTGAGACATAATCTACGGCCACCAAAATATAGAGATTCTTGTTTGATGGAGGAAATGGACCCATGAAGTCGATCCCCCATACATCGAACAATTCAACTTCAAGTATGGTGTTTAGCGGCATTTCGTGTCGTCTTGAGATGTTTCCCGTCCGTTGACACCGATCACACGCGGACACAAAGGAGTGAGCATCTTTGAATAAGGACGGCCAATAGAATCCCGATTGTAAGACCTTCGCCGCTGTTCTATTTCCACTAAAATGTCCACCGTAGGGTGATGCATGGCAATGGTTCAAAGACACTGTGGATTTCCTCATCCGATCGCATCTACGGATAATTTGATCGGGGCATCGCTTGAAAAGAAAAGGATCGTCCCACAAATAGTACTTAGCATCCAAGATTAGCTTCTTCTTTTGATGGCGTGAGAGGTCGTTCGGAATTGTTTTACTTGCCAAGTAGTTCACTAGATCAGCATACCAAGGCGCGTGTTTTGAATCCAACTTGTAGAGCTGCTCGTCGGGGAAGGTTTCTATAATTTGTGGTCGACTTTCTTCCTTCTCGAGGACTCTCTAATCGTGAAAGGTGATCGGCTATAACGTTTTCCGTCCCTTTCTTGTCCCGAATCTCCAAGTTGAATTCTTGAAGGAGTAGCACCCACCGAATCAACCTTGGTTTGGCATCCTTCTTCTCCAAAAGGTATTTTATTGCTGAATGGTCGGTCCACACTATCACTTTTGTTCCTAGTAGATAAGCCCGGAATTTATCAAATGCAAAGATCACCGCCAACAATTCCTTCTCCGTTGTGGCATAATTTCTTTGGGCGTCGTCGAGTGTTCGGCTCGCATAGTATATGACATGGAACACCTTTCCTCGTCTCTGCCCAAAAACAGCCCCAATGGCAAAGTCGCTAGCATCACACATTAACTCGAACGGAAGGTCCCAATCCAGAGCGACTATCACCGGTGCCGTGCTTAGAGCTTTCTTCAACAATTCGAAACTTTCTTTACAAGACTCGTCAAAAGTAAATGTGACATCCTTCATGAGTAGATTGCACAGCGGCTTCGTGATCTTCGAAAAATCCTTAATAAATCGGCGATAGAAACCGGCATGTCCCAAAAAACTTCTAATCCCCTTGACCGATGTGGGCGGAGGCATCTTCTCAATTGTTTCAATTTTCGCTCGGTCGACTTCAATTCCATGTGAGGATATTCGATGGCCAAGCACAATGCCCTCCTGCACCATAAAATGACACTTCTCCCAATTCAAAACTAAATTTGTCTCTTCACATCTTCTCAAGACTTTCTGCAAATTTTCCAAACAAATGTCAAACGAATCTCAAAAAACAGAAAAATCATCCATAAAAATCTCAATACACTGCTCTACCATGTCAGAAAAAATAGCCATCATACACCGTTGAAAAGTAGCCGGCGCATTACACAATCCAAAAGGCATGCGCCTATAAGCGAAAATGCCGTAAGGACATGTAAACGTCGTTTTCTCTTGGTCTTTGGGGGCTGTGTAAATCTGATTATACCCCGAATAACCATCGAGAAAGCAATAGAAATCGTGTCCGGCTAATCTATCTAACATCTGATCAATAAAAGGCAAGGGGAAATGATCTTTTCTAGTGGCATTATTTAATTTCCTATAATCTATGCACATACGCCACCCCGTAACAATCCTAGTGGGAATTAATTCATTATTATCGTTTTGAACAACTGTTATCCCACCCTTTTTCAACACAACTTGAACCGGACTTACCCACTTGCTATCAGAAATTGGAAAGATCATACCTGCGTCGAGGAGTTTTAAAACCTCGACTTTTACCACCTCCTTCATGTTAGGATTCATCCGGCGTTGATGCTCCACGGATGGTTTGTAGTCTTCCTCCATCAAAGTCTTGTGCATGCAAATTGACGGGCTGATCCCCTTAATATCCGCAATAGACCACCCAAGAGCAGATTTGTACTCCCTCAACACTCTTAATAATTTCGCCTCTTGATCTCCCGCTAAAGTGGCCGAAAGAATAACTGGAAGGGAGTTGCCAGGCCCCAGGAATGCATATTTCAAATGAGGTGGCAGCTTTTTGAGTTCCAACTTTGGAGGTTTTTTCGATCGATGGGGTTGGTCGAGTTAGTGAACTTCCGAGCTCCTCGAATGGTTTACGAATAAAAATTGGCGGGGAAGCATCCATGTGTCGTACGTAGGCTGCATGCTCTCCATTTAGTTCGGAAACAGCCCCAATCAAAACGGATTCCAATGGATCGGGTGGATAATTTTCTCGAAAAGTTCTACTCACGCACGAGTCAACGACGTCAACTTGGAAACAATTTTCAGCGTCACTCGGATATTTTACAAATCGAAAGATATTGAATGTTACTTGCTCCTCTTGAACACGTAGAGTAAGCTTCCCCTTTTCCACATCGATCAAAGTTCGGCCGGTCGCCAAGAACGGTCTTCCCAAGATAATAGGGATATCTTGATCTTCCTCCATATCGAGCACAATAAAATCCGCTGGAAAGATAAATTTGTCAACCTTTACTAACACGTCCTCTATTACTCCCCTTGGATATTTGATAGATCGATCCGCTAATTGCAAGGAGACCTTCGTCGGCTTGGCTTCCCCAATGTCCAGCTTTTTAAAAATAGAAAGGGGCATAAGATTTATGCTGGCCCCGAGATCGCATAGGGCTCTTTCAAAAGACGAATTTCTGATGATGCAAGGGATGGTAAAACTTCCCGGATCTCTCAATTTAGGTGGGAGCTTCTTTTGTAAAATAGCGCTGCACTCCTCCGTTAAAGCGACCGTCTCATATTCCTCGAGCTTTCTTTTGTTGGACAAGACTTCTTTCATGAATTTCACATAACTCGGCATTTGTTCCAACGCGTCGGCAAATGGAATGTTTATGTGCAATTTCTTGAAGACGTCGAGGAATTTTGAAAACTGCTTGTCCAGTTTTTGTTTTTGGAAACGCTGTGGGAATGGAAGTTGAGGAGTGGGCTGAGTAGTCGATACTTCCTTTGGCTTGGGCGCCTCATCCTTTTCCTTCTCGTTCTGCTCGATCGGCTGCTCTTTGTCATTAATAGGCTGCCCTTTCAACTCCTTTCCACTTCGTAATTCGATCGCTTGCACATTTTCCTTGGATTTCACTTCGGCTGCGCTGGGCGATGCACCTTGAGACCGAGAAGACAATAAATTAGCAATCTGCCCCATTTGTGTTTCTAGATTTCGGATGGAGGTAGAATGATTTTGGAGGGTCGTCTCGGTGCGGGTCATGAATTGGATTGTGTTAGCCGCCAATTGAGCAAGAGCATCTTCCAAAGATACCTTTGGTGATTGAGGGGGCTGTTGTGGGGGCTGCGCGAAGTGAGCTTGTGTAGGTTTCAAAGCTTGCCCATTTCTCCATGGAAAATTTTGTTGATTTCGCCACCCTTGATTATAAGTGCTGGGGTAAGAATTGTTTTGTCGATTTCCATTGCCCACAAATTGAGCTTGCTCCATCTGATGTTGCTCGAACAGGTTTCCAACTTGACACTCCGCGCTCGGGTGTGATCCGTTACACCAATTGCATGTCTCTATGGTAACGGGGGAAGGTGCATGCGAAAATGCTTGGAGCTGCTGAGTCAAAGCGGCGACTTGAGCTGACAAGGTGTAAATCGGATCATTGCTTGAAACTTCCATGACTCGCTTCGGTGTCAATCTTTCCGATGGCCATTGATATGCATTTGCGGCCATAGCTTCCAAAAGCGAGTGTGCCTCGGCCATAGTCTTTCCCATCAAGGCCCCACCGGCGGCTGCATCTACGAGAGTGCGTGTAGAAGCACTCAAACCGTTGTAGAACGTCTGAATTTGAAGCCAGTCTGGGAGACCGTGATGAGGGCATCTTCGTAACAAATCTTTATATCGCTCCCACGCCTCGTGGAGCGATTCCATATCATATTGTCCAAAGGTGGTTATCTCGTTTCTCAACCTCGCCGTCTTAGAAGGTGGGAAGAATTGGGCAAGGAAGGCTTGCGCTAACTCTCCCCATGTTGTAATCGACCCCGGCGGTAAGGAATTTAACCAGAATCTCGCTTTATCCCTCAAAGAGAAAGGGAAAAGCCTCAATCGGATGGCATCGTCGGTGACACCATTAGTCTTGAACGTGTCACATATCTCAAGGAAAGAAGAAATATGAGCATTTGGGTCGTCATTCGGCAATCCACAGAATTGGCTCGCCTGCACCATCTGAATAATAGCAGGCTTGATCTCAAAATTATTGGCTTGGATAGTGGGACGCCGAATTCCCGAAAAATTTGCGTTGACCTGCGGCATGGCATAGTCTCGAAGAGCTAGTTCCGGTTGAACTTGCCGCACATGGTTATCTCCTCCTTGGATTTCGATATTCTCGGCCATGTTGACCATCGTCTGAAACTCTCTTTTCTCCTTCTTGTTCCTTCGAAGAGTGCGCTCGAGCTCGGTATCCAAAGGTAGTACGCCTTCGTTACCGAGTTTTCTCATGCACTACACGAAAGGTCCTGAAAGGAAAAACAAATAAACGAAATTAAATATACAAAAATAAAAATAAAACGTTCAAATTAAGACTAGAAATACTTAAATCGATATTAGAAAATTTCACTCCCCGGCAACGGCGCCAAAAACTTGTTGCGATATTTCTTACACGCAAGTGCACGTTATCGTTTACAAGTAATAAAGTGATAAGTAGAGTATCGTTCCCACGAGGACTGAATCTCTAACTACCGATCTTTATGTATTCCAGTTTTATTTGAACAATCGAATTTGGGTTTTGCAATTAATAACTAAAAGAATTACTAAAAGACTAAACAGTAGAAAACGATAGCTTGAATAAAGGGAAATCAAATGATGAATAAGTCTAGGATTCTGAATCCACCTCGGTTTATTCGAGTTTACTCTCGATTATCCGTAATAAATAATTTTCCCAATTTATTGAAGGCAGAGATTGCTAATATATTCTACCGCCTCTCCCGAGGTCAATAGATTTGTCTAAAGGCGAATAACGCACTCTATCCCTAGGTTAATTAGTTCGTCTATAGGCGAAAAGCATAAAATCTCCCAAAGGCCACGTAGTTCCTATGAGTATATTCCTATCTCACAGAATAAAATGGTCCTCACCAATAGTTCCTCACCAATTCTCCTCTCCCGATTCGAATTGAATGATTAAATCAATACAACTATTGGCCAGATAATTGCAAGCATTAAACACAATTGGGAAAACTCAACAAAAAGGTAATTAATTGGATAATCTCAAGCAATTCGTCAAAACATAGGTTTCATCAAAACCCTAGATTAGGGCTTTAGCCTGACATACTAATAATTGAAAATACAGAATAAATGAATGAAAGCATAAAAATCAAACGCAGATGAAGCTCGGATTCCTCCGTTCTTCGGCTTCCGCCCTCTGCCCTTGAAGTCTTCTGCTTCCCTCTTCTTCTGCCGTCTCCAAGCTTAAGCTCCAAAAGATAAAAGATCGAAAGATAATTAATTAGGGTCTTAAACCCTATTTATAGCTCAGCACATCCTCCAAATCGCGTCCGTATGAGTAGGTCGAAAACTGGCTTCGAAACGGCCCAAATCCGCGCGGACATACAAAAACCGCCAAGCAAAGCCGCGCAAGACTAAATATGTGCCGCGGCACATCGCTTCACCGGATGCACAGGCGTCCTTAATTTCTTCGCCGCGGCTCACTGGCCAGGCCGCGGCATGCAGTCTGATTTACTCGCGCGGCTGGGTGTCTTCCTGTGCCGCGGCCCTGCTTCCTTGTGCCGCGGCTCATAGCCAAAATATGCCGTTTTCGCCCGTTTCGCCTCGTTTTAGCTTCCGGACTTCAATTTCCTGTCAAACATACGAAATTAAGGCGTTAAAGGCTCATTTAGACAATTTCACTCTCCAAAATAATACAAAATAATGATAAATAAGCGTATAAAAATACGCTTAACAATTTCGTAACAGTGAGTTATGATGATGTTTTGAGAACCTTGGGTACTGTGCGAGATGTGAATTTTGGTAAGGTTATGACGATAAGATTACATTGGTCGTATTCTTATGTTGTATTCTCGTTGGTATGTAATTATTAATGTTTTGTGACGGTTATCATTGTTGGATATTATGGCTGACCCCGTCGTGGGATTTCTTTTTAGGTTCTTGGAGTATCGAGCTTGTAGCGGTCGTGAAGAGATGAGCTTCCCGGAAGATACTGGCTAGGACATGTTTTGTGCATTGAGTTTCTTGATTGGTTCTTATATTCCGCTGCTAGAGTATCTTTATGGTTGGTCTTTTTCCGCTGCGTGAGTATTTTGAAATGACCTTTTGGTATCTGGTAACTGAGGTTGCTTTGGAAATCGTTTTCTAAACTTTTGAGTGTCGGCCGTTTGGCCTTGCGATTTGAAATGAGTTTTTACGACGGTTTTTGATAAATGGATTTTATGTCTTTATGCATTTTTAAAGATAGTACCGTCGTTGGCCTCTTGGGCATTTGTAAATGATTGTGAAAATTTCCTTCAGCCTCGTGGGTTCCATCTAGGGGCCCACGGCGCTGTAATATTTTCGGTTAAATCTGGGGGTGTTACATGATAAATCCGACCAGTACAACAATCAAAACACAAGTTCAACGTTGAATAAGAATGTAATTCCAATAACCTCAAAGGTTTGAAAAATCACATATGGGAACAATTACCCGAATTTTAAGGAAACCATGAATTGGCCCAAATGCTCAATATTCGCAGTTCGGGATCGGACAATAACAATTAGACAACAACGATCAAACAACAACAACGATTGGACCACAATGCTGAAGTTTACTACAAGATGCTCATATGCATAGGGTTCACGGGAGTCGCACCGAACTCGGAAAACTCATAACGATAAACTAATTAATTTGGAACAACATCAAAACTCGCTCGAGTGACAAGGTCGAAGAACAACACAAGGTCAGAAGTATCAACTAACACAAACGAGTCGATAGAGTCGAACAATACGGGAGCGAAAAAATGGTTATTACACTCTATCACTATTAAAAGAGGTTTCGTCCCTGAAACCAAAACAACGAGAGCGAGGTGATAATATAGCAACCTTTCCGACAATATTCTCTTGGTCCCGCATTTGATCTCCATGACCATCTGTACCAGGGTCACGATCACGACCTATGACTCTCGACATACCGAGTAAGTAACCACTCTTCACGAAGAAGTCCAACATCTCAAAATGATACATTAAAATGCCAACACAGCACAACATATCGACGTAAGGTATCCAATAGCAACACGATAAGAAGATCCACGAGGTATCCTTTTAAATGATATCATAAAAAAATCTTTGGATTTGTATGTTTACTCGAAATAGAATTTTTAAAAGTACTTTGGGTACCTCGGGCTGTTTTACCCCGACTTGTAAACAAAAGACCTTAACTGTCTTATTTTGAAATCATTTGCAAAACAATATTTCGAAATATCAATTTCCCTTGTAATCAGTATCATCATTATCGTTAATAACAAACAGGGTAACCACGCAATACTATCAAACCATTCGCACATGCACTAAATATTTCCACCAATCAACAATCATTTTGGAGTTATTCAAACTTTTCTAAATCCGAGTTTGGAGTTTAAATCGAGTAAGATTTTTCATCTTTCACTATAAATTTTTGAAAAATAAAAATCATATTGGACTTTGAAATATAAAAATTTTTATGGTGTGAAAGACTTTTGAAAATCATGTACTCGAATTATTTGAAAATACAACAATACGTTAAAAAAAATTATTTTCGAAAATCCTCTCAATACTTCACAAAAATCAACGACGGTAACATTTTACAAAATGTCCAAAGGCACTTTAAAACAACTCTTTCAAATACCGTCGAGGTTTTGTTTGAGAATTCTAGGCCGGCTCACAAATTCCAAATAATTTTCAAAATCCACATGAAGTGGCCGATTAATTGAACTGTTAAAATATTTTTTTTGAAGTTACTTTTTCCGCAACTTGCACAAGTTTATAAAATTTTCAGGAAATCTTTTTCGAACACACACGCAGTAAATATAATTTATCAATTCATTAAACACAATCAATTATCACCTAGCACTACGAAAAGTCTTACACATATTCACACACAACAGTTGTCATTACTAGACAACACACATAGTGTAACACCCTCAATCCGCTCAGGGATATTACACGCCGTAGAACCTTTCCTCAAGGATCTACCAGGCTGGTAACAACATAGAACGTCTCAACAATGCCTTTAAGGCTAAAATGACTCAGTAGACCGATTTGGTCTTTCAGTAAATACATACAACTCAAACTCATTACATGCCCACGCAGGGGTCGAATACAACACACTGCCGTACAATGGGAAAGAATACTGCAGCGGAAAGATAAACTATAACTAAACCAAAGACATCATACGGATCCTCGTGTGATTAGTATCATTCATCTTTCATCATCCTTCGTGCCGACCCTGTGTTATGCTCCCAAATCTGAATGCAAAAATAGACATCCACCCCCCGAATACTCGGGGGTTAGCAAAACTCTACTGTTTTGCTAGTGCAAGAACAAAGTGCAAATACGAGCCATACAATTCATATTCCACGAATAACAATAACTAGGAATCCTCAAAGATCCAAACGAAACGAAAAGTACTTCCCGAGGCAAGAGTTTGGGAAAAACATTCCAAAAACTGAAAGATCACCAATCAATGGAAACAATTTATAAAACAGTTTAAAATGCCATCGAGAGTTTTAATAGAAAACAGTTTAGGATTACCAAATCCTTCTCTTTCCAAAACTCGAAATGCGAAAGGGTTCACCACCCCGAAGGTTTATTTCCGTAAAATAACCTTTACAAAACCGTTGGGATTTTAGCCCCAAATTACATCAAATCACAGTACACGAGAACGATAGCAAGGTTCGTTTTCCGACATCAAAACCCACAACCAAAGGTTTAAACACAAACGACAAACACTCTAGTGCCATCCTCACACAAACACTCTAGTGCCATCCTCACTAGAAAATGCAAAAGTCAAAAATAATACGGGTATTACACTCGACCTCTTATAAAAGAAAGGTCGTCCCCGCAACTCACAACAACGGAAGCAAGGTAACAACACAAAAAGCATCCAACAGAAATATCTCACATGGGCTCCTCATATCCGATATCTATACTGACGTTCGTGCCCCGAAAGACTCGGAACCCAACTCGCAAAACTGGATCATGTGCCTCTCGGGTCCACACTTGAAATGCGTTACTGACGAGAAGGACAATTGGTACGTGCATGCCCCCGGCACACCACGGTTGAAATACCTCGGCTCGGCATACCGAATATACAAATGCTAGATACAATGGGGCATAACGTCGCAAAACAACATAGCGGAGATGCCAACTCAGCACAACAAGGAATCATAACACATATCATATACAACGATTACCATCGTAAAGTAATACACACCCAAACACTACAGCAACGATGGTATCGTTCGGCGACCTCAACGGCCTGAACGATAACCAGCACATAATTTACAACCATCATGAAGCAATCACACATGTACACAAATGTACAAACCCAAGCTTCTACAGCTCACACTCGTGCGACAACACGCAAATCACCATGAGATGACAAATAGTAAATGCCAGTTCACACCTCTCATAGAGGGCTAGTACTACAAATACGTGGCAACGCCTCAACGTTCATGCCACTAATTCGATCATATTCGGAAGTTAACATTATAACAACAAAGCAAACATCATACATACATTCCCAAACCGCAAACGGGAATTGATAGGTTTTAAAAAAATGAAAACCACCTTTTGAAAATAATTTTGGAAACACCGATTGATCTTGAGTATCACCTTTCAAAAAGTAGTACAAACACCATTATCGAGACTTTGAAAACCATCTTGCCTTTGATAAAACGAGGACACTTTCCTTTTAGTGAAAACTTTCAGAAATATTCGACCCTCGGGTCTAAGTATAAGTGTTTCTAAAACATCGAAAATATCTCAAAACATTTTGGTCCTCGAGGTAGAAGAATTTCAAAACATATTGTGGCACCTTGGATGTACCACGAGAAAATAATTCATTTTAGTCCTCGAGGTAGAAGAATTTTGAAACATATTGTGGCACCTTGGATGTACCACGAGAAAATAATTCATTTTAGGAGTATGCCCTCGAATGCCACTTAGAGGTTGTTGAGTGAGGGCATTGTACTTGAAATTATGTAAACCATTTATATAAGGCAAATGAATGTTTCTTTATTTACTGGTAGTTACTGGCATTCCTAACTCGTAAATAAATATATAGAAACTAGTCCATATATTTGCGAGCAAAACGTTCCACTCCTTATTGGATAAGGGGGACGACACTGGAAACGTTATAGCTCAAATACTTAATCGTTCGCAAGTCGATGAAACTTGACTGGGCGTTAAGTTTATGTGAAGACTTGTATGACGTGTTCTTTGATATGGAGAGTGCCTGTCGAACACTAATGGTTAGTGGGAGCACACGTTATAGGTATGCTAATTGGATTAGTATACTCGAACCGACTCACCCTTGATTCGTCACACGGATTTCACTCCGGGACAGTCAATGATGGAATCGAAAGGTTGTGATAGGTATTCGTGAACCTTCGACTTGAGGATTTAGTAGGGATGTGCTTGTGACGTCAAGATTTTCATTAGAGTAGTTCGACCCTGTAAACCGGAAGGCGGGGGTCAACCTCGACGTGCATCTTGACGGGCAAGTAGCAGGTCCTACTGAATACCAAGATAGAATTCTTTCTCCCGTTAGTGAGCGGGTTATATGTCCTATGCGGTTATTGGCAGATGAGATCATAAGTCTTTGGCCAAAGCATTGGAGCTAGTTGTATTAGATACACGAGAGCTCGATGATCTCGGTTTGCATTAACGCATGCATAGCGTCAAGTACAGATGGGGTTTGACTGACCGTGACCCCATAATTTGATCGGGACATATGAAAGAAGGGTTTATACGTTTACTGGTATTCACGACAGAATGGTTCTTAAATGATCCCAATCATTCGTTCTCAGTCGGGGTACAGTGTAGGCCACCAGGCTGGCTAGGTGGTGCTACTACTCTTTGGTTCCTCCCATTGCTGACTGAGATGGACCTACCGAGTCGCGCATTAGGATTGACGACGGAATGAATCAAGCTAATTCTCTCATTATGTGTATTAGATATTAGATATCTAAATTTGAGACATTAGATGTCTGAATCGATTTATTGGATAAATTGATATACGGCCTAATGAATTAAATATATCACTGGATGATTAATTTAATTCATGAATATAATTATTTCTTGGAGAAATTAATTATGTTATTTTGTATTTGATATGTTTAATTAATTGGATTAATTAAACGACACAAATACATCGGAACGGAATAGGAGTTTATCTGTTTGGACTCACGGGAGTCCGAAACGAAACGAACTCGTCCCGGCTCCTTCTAGATGGCCATCCCATTTTCCCTCCTCTTTCCTTTGGTCATAGTATCCACCTTAATTGGTGGAAGACTTGAAGTATCAAGGGAACAATATCTTTTAATTAATTCATTTTAATTATTTAGTCTTGATTTGGGAGGATTTTATGGAGCATAAAAGGAAGACTCTCTTCACTTGTTTGGTAAGCTTTCAATGTGAGAATATAGAGAGAGGGATAGACTTTGAGTTTAACACTCATCTTCATCTTGTTCATTCACTTCCTCTTCATTTTTCTTAGAGAAAAATTGAGAGAAAATTATTGAGAGATATATTATACACTTAGAGTGTAATAATAAAAGCTTCATCATTTGCTTCTAGCCGTAACCTTAGAGGTTAATCAAGTGTTGTTATTCCGGTCGTTTTTCCGGCGCGTGGCAAGTAGAGACGCGGTGCTTTCGGCGTTGGATCGTTCAAGGGCTTGGGGCGGATCGGATACGTAGAGATCAACTAAAGCTTGGGGAATAGCTCAAGAGAAGGTTTCCATTTAATCAACGGACTTCGAGGGTTAGTTTCTTACGACTCTTGCCTTTCGTTTATATATTCGTATATACGTAGCTCGATCGATCCTCGTAGGGATTCGGATCGAATTAATTTTCGTTTTACCGCTTCCGCTGGGCCTTCGTTTTAGGCACCGAATCCCAACAGTGGTATCGGAGCGTAGGTCTTGCGATCGTATATATGATATTGGCATTTGCAATGCTCGATTAGATGGTGAATGATTTGGAATCATTTTAGTCATAATCGTGGTATATGTTTTTTTCGTTCATTATAGTTGTATTTTTCGTAAGTTTATGTCTAAATATAAATCTTAAATTTCTAGGAAATGTGATTTATATTGAAGATATGAATGTTGAAAAATATTTATATTGGATATCCGGTCGAAAATCGAGCTCCGAATCGTCGTCGGACGACTTTTCGGACAAAGGCGTGAAGTCGCCAGGGGTGACTCGGCCGTGTCGGTGACACGGGCCGTGTCCTGCGTCTGTCCAGGCCAGCCGAGACCCGGCCGTGTCGAGCGACACGGGCCGTGTCTGGCGGCGGCTTCAGAAGTGACTCGGCCGTGTCGAGCGACACGGCCGAGTCTGGCAGTGTAGTCTAGGTCACCGCCGGAATGACCCGCCGTGCCATTCGGCGCGGGCCATGTCCGCCGCAGTGCCGTGATGACTTCGTCCGTGTGCCATTTTCGCCCAGCTCGATTTTTTCGTGTATTCTTGAAAATTAATCTCCCGCATGTTAAATTGGATTTAATATGATTAAAATGATTTATGGTATTTCATTTTATAAGGGAAATTTGATTAATTGGAATATTTATGGTCGACCGAATTATTTTGAACGTTATCATATTACCGATTGTGTGAATCGATTGGATCGGTTCGTATTGTTGATTGGATCAATATATCTCTACGCTTTCCATTTATATAGTATTTATTGGATGAATGCTTTTGAATGGGGATGTGGTTCGTGGACTTAGTTTTGAATCGTTCGTTTTATTCGATTGGGTTGTAAAGGCCGTTTTGAGCCTATTTATTTTACTAGAAATGTTTGTATCTAGGATGCGATTTCGATGTAAAATTTATATGTAATGACGAAGACCGAAGGAAGATCCATTTCGAGAAGACAAAGATTCAAGACGAAGACTTGTAATTAGATTACGAAGTTTTTGTTTTCTAGGAACGGTCCATGAACCACATGTTGGTAGCAACTAGGTTGTGAATGGTTGTTTCATATTGTATGAATGCCACAAACGCGCTAATATAATTAATGTGCAAAGTGTAACGTTAATCGCGAAAATTCTCCCACAACAAATTATAAGTTTATAAGGTTTCAAGGTTTTTCTTCCCTCCATCGAGCTTTTGGGAAATTGAAATCCAAACCGGATGTGCTATGCTTCCGAGTTATCGGGGTAGTCGTTCGGGGAGGACGGATAAATTACCGGGAGCGCATTGGATGCCTTCGGTTGGAGCAAATTTTATCCCTAGAAACCTGATAGGTTGCCGGATAAGATTCAATTGTGGCGGTTGCGTCGATGGTATAAACTTAACTTGTTCACGAACCATAGAAATCGTATAGGTTGAGGGGAGTGAACAAGGGGAAAAAGAAGATCGAATCATCCATTAGATGGGTTGGTGTTGGACACCACTTTATGAAAATTAATAGACTAGAAACCTGTTCGGTTGCCCTCTATTAAGATTTATAAAGAACTCGATCGCCACTATGAAGTAGAGCGACGATACTTCCGGATTTCACATGGGAGTGTGTTATTCCGATAAAATAGTGGGAGCTGGGTAACAAGAATAGAAAGGACCTTAATTCTATACTCAGATCATAATATAACAAGTCACTAATTAATCTGTTATACTTAATGCAGACAAATCTCAATATGACAATGAATCCCTCGCAATTCTACTCGAAAAGAACACCTTAATGGGACCTAACTTTGTGGATTGGCTCCACAATCTGATGATTGTCCTCAGTATAGAGGCACTGGGATACGTCTTGGAGACGGACATTCCGGCGCCTCCTGTGCGGACCCGAGCCAATCAGGAAGAGATTGAAAACCACGAAAAGTGGGTTAAGGATGACGTGAAAGTCTGTGCTTATATGATGGCTTCCATGTCTAATGAACTTCAGAGAGCTCATGAGAAAATGACTTCTGCTAGGCAGATTCTATCTCACTTAACCGAGCTTTATGGTGAGCACAGCATAACTGCTAGATATGAGATATCCAAGCAACTGTTCGGTGCTAGAATGAAGGAAGGTGAGAAGGTTGGGGAACACGTCCTCAAAATGATATCCATGATCGAGAGATTGGAGGCTCTTGATTTTAAAATGGATGCTTCTCTCCAAACCGACCTTATCCTACAGTCTCTCCCTGATTCCTTCTCACAGTTTGTTATGAACTTCAACTGCAATGAAATTGCATGTAACTTAGCTGGGCTAATGAACAAACTAGTGACCGCTCAGTCTCAGATGAAGACTCCGCGGATGAAGGAGTCTGCCCTTGTGATTTCTTCTAGACTTCATAAGTCTAAGAATAAGAAGAAAAAGACTAAGAAGCAGACTGGGCCACATGTTAAGGACTTCAAGGGCAAGGGCAAGGCCCCAACGGTTCCAAAGAGCAAGAAGAAAGACGCTTGTCTCAAGTGCGGTGAGCTGGGCCACTGGGCTAGAGAGTGTCCGATTCTTCATGGCACTTCAGGTACAGAACTTTTAGTTTTGGAAACAAATTGTTACGCTCTTTGTATTTTCTACTTCCTGGATACTAGATTCTGGTGCTAGTTCTCATATTTGTACCGTGAATCAGGATCTGGAACAAAGTAGGAAGCTTGGAGCTGGAGAAGTTATGATCACAGTCGGTAGCGGGCATAGTGTCGAGGCGACCGACATAGGATCACTTCTTTTGGGTTTAGAATCCGGCTTTGTTTTGACTTTAGAAGATTTACTTGTTTTGCCCAAGGGGCACAAAAACATTGTATCCATTCCGGTCATGGACCGAAAAGGCTTTTCATTTTTCATTGGTGATGGTTCCTGCAAAATTTATTTCAGAAATAAACTAGTGGGTACTACTACATTGTTAAATGGATTGTATCATCTAAATCTCAGCAACAAAGTAGTTGTGAATACTATGACTAGAAAACGTGGTAGGGATGAAACCAATCAAGTTTTGAAATGGCATCTTAGACTTGGTCATGTTGGTCAGACCAAGGTTTACAAGATGGAAAAGGATGGACTTATGGGTCCATTGGGATCGGATCCCTTTCCTACTTGTGAATCTTGCCTTAAAGGCAAAATGACTAAGTCCCCTTCACGAGACTTTTGAAAGAGCCGATAAACCGGGATTAATCCATACCGACGTATGTGGTGCTTTGGAAGCAGCACGTGACGGATATCAATATTTCATTACATTTACAGATGATCATACTAGGTATGGTTATGTATACTTAATGAAACATAAATCCGAGGCCTTTGAGAAATTCCAGGAATTCAAGGCCCTAGTCGAAACAACCGGTAATCATATCAAAGCACTTCGGTCGGACCGAGGTGGCGAGTATATGAGTACGGAGTTTGACGAGTTCCTTAAGGAACATGGAATAGTTTCACAACTAACACCTCCAGGTACTCCTCAGTTAAATGGTGTGTCAGAAAGAAGGAACCGGACCTTGTTGAACATGGTCTGTTCCATGCTGGGCTATACTGACTTACCGATTTACCTATGGGGGTATGCACTGATCTTGCTTACATCTTGAACAGATGTCCTTCCAAATCCGTTCCTAAAACTCCACATGAGATGTGGGAGGGCAGGAAACCAAGTCTTAATCACATTAGGATTTGGGGATGTCCCGCCTATGTCAAGAAGACTAAGGTGGAGAAGTTGGAAGCTAGGTCTGCGAAGGGACGTTTCATTGGAATCCCGTCTGGGACGATGGGATATCAATTCTACATGCCCGAAGATCGAAGGATCGTTGTTGCTTTACAAGCACACTTCCTGGAAGATGAGTTCATTCAGGAAGGCGGAGCAGGTAGAAGTATTTCTTTAGAAGAATATAATGAAACTCCTCGAGAGACACCTGTGCAAGAAACTGGAACCGAACTTTCTGAAATACAAGTACAACCACCTCGTACGTCTAGTAGGGTGTCTCATTTACCTGAGAGGTATGGGCTTGTGCACTTGGAGGAGCTGGGTCTCCATGAGGTTCCAAGTGATAGCCAAGAGACTGACCCGACGACCTATGACCAAGCGATGGTGTATGTAGGCTCCGCGAAATGGCGTGAAGCTATGGAAGCTGAGATAGACTCGATGCATGTAAATCAGGTCTGGACTCTAGTAGACCGCCCCAAGGGCATAGTGCCCATTGGGAATAAGTGGATCTACAAGATAAATACTGATGGTGATGGCAAGGTTGACGCCTATAAGGCCAGGCTTGTGGCAAAGGGTTATACCCAAAAGGAAGGGATCGATTACCACAATACCTTCTCGCCCGTAGCCATGATCAAGTCTATTCGCATGATGCTTGCTATAGCCGCCTACCACGATTATGAGATATGGCAACTGGACGTAAAGATGGCTTTCCTTAATGGATTCCTCGAGGAGGAAATCTATATGGAGCAGCCTAAAGGTTTTGTGTCCGAAGTCGATATTCAGAAAGTGTGCAAGCTTCAGCATTCCATTTATGGACTGAAGCAAGCGTCGCGTAGTTGGAACCTTCGTTTTGATGAAGCAGCCAAAGAGTTTGACTTCGTGCAAAATGAAGAGGAACCTTGTGTATACAAGAAGGTTAGTGGGAGCAAGATCGCATTCTTAGTACTATATGTAGATGACATTCTACTAATAGGAAATGATGTGGGAATGCTCAGTTCTGTGAAAGCTTGGCTTTCGAGTAATTTCTCCATGAAAGACTTGGGAGAAGCTACCTATATTCTTGGTATTCGACTCTACCGGGATAGAGCGAAAAGAACAATAGGTCTTTCCCAAGCCCTCTATATAGATAAAATCTTAAAGCGATTTAAGATGGATAATTCTAAAAGAGGGTTCTTAGCGATGCAACATGGAATAAAACTCTCCTTGAAGATGTGTCCTCAAAGTGAGGAACAACGAAAGGAAATGAGTAATATACCATATGCTTCGGCCGTGGGTAGCCTTATGTATGCTATGTTGTGTACGAGACCTGACATTGCGCATGCTGTAAGTGTGGTGAGTAGGTTTCAGGTAAACCCAGGTAGGGAACATTGGACTGCCGTAAAGAACGTTCTCAAGTACTTGAGAAGGACTAGAGATATGGTTCTGATGTATGGCGGTGGAGATTTGGATGTGGTGGGATTCACTGATTCGGACTTCCAAGGACTGAATGACGACTCGATGTCTACTTCTGGCTACATATTTACTCTTAATGGAGGAGCAGTATCTTGGCGTAGCGCCAAGCAAAGCGCGACTGCTGATTCCACCTGTCAGGCTGAGTATCAAGCAGCCTCGGAGGCTTCCAAGGAAGGGTTCTGGATTAAGAAGTTTCTGGGAGAACTTCAAATGATACCATGTGTTGAGCTGCCTGTTCATTGCATGCTGCGACAACGACGGAGCTGTAGCGCAGGCCAAGGAGCCGAGGTTTCACAACAGCACCAAACATATTTAGAGGAAGTATCATCTCGTAAGAGAATTTGTTCGCATGGGATACATTGTGCTGCACAGAGTATATAACACCCCTAGATCAAACCGGGAATATTACACGCCGCAGACCCTCTCCGTGAGGATCCACCAGGCTAGACATCAAAACAACACATTACATTACATACCGACGAATCAAAATAACGAACTAATAGACCGATTTGGTCTTTCGTCACTGACTTACAAATTAAAATACATAAACTCATCCATACCCATACCCACGCAAAGGGTAAAATACTTGCAACGAACAATAAGACAGCGGAAAAGACATTACATTGGACTTCGACTAACTTAACCCAAAACTGGCCTTCGTGTGATTAGTATCATTCGTCTTTCATCATCCCTCGTGCCGATCCTGTGTCTTGCTCCCGAAAACCTGCATGTACCTGGACACAATACAGATATCTACCCCCCGATTACTCGGGGGTTAGCAAAACTCCACTGTTTCGCTAGTGCAAGTATAAAGTGCAAAAACGAGCCATACACAACACATTCCGAGAATACAACGAAAGACTTCCCGAGGTATATTTAGATAAAAATAGTTCAAGTCTTGAAAGTAGAAACGAAGTAAGTAAGCACATTGAAAACACTTCCAAATCTCGGGAGTTTTGAAAACATTTGAAATCGAAAAGTTCTTAATTCCTCGAAAGTCTTTTAGGGTCACAGCCCCAAAGTTCTTTTTCCAAAATGCAAATCCGTTAACAAAACGCGGGGTCCACGACCCAACCATTACGGTCACAAAACACAGGGTCCACGACCCGATCATCCACTTCAATTCACTTACAAGTGCACATTACACATAACACATTAATCTTATGCCATTCTAGCCAAGCACCAAGACTCGATATATAATGTCTCTCGACCCCGAGCGCAAAGCATTGTGATACTCCGGACAATATCACAATTAATCATCAAAACATCAACATCAATATCACAGAAACCACACTTGGTAACCCGTGGCCGTACCCATTAGTATCGGCCCCCAGAGGCCCCGTCGGACCGTCCCCAGGTGGGAAACCACTTCCGCGGCCGTACCCATTAGTATCGGCCCCCAGGTCCGTCGAACCGTCCCGGTGGAAGTACATCAACACACGCACCCAAGTCCACTTCCGTGGCCGTACCCATTAGTATCGGCCCCCAGAGGCCACATGCCATCCCCAGGTGGAAGAGTAACAACTCACAGATTACAAAACCACAACTCTCAAAGGTCAAACACACAAAATATATATAGTCGAGGTACCTTGCTAGAATGCCCACATTATCCAACACGTACTCACGACCCAGAACTATAACAATCCACAAGGGAGTACAAGATCTCAACAGCACCGAACGACACAACCAATATCACACGAACTCTCATATTCATCCATAACCACGTGACTCCAAGCACATAATTTCACAAGAGAATTATACTGTACATTTACCGACGCCATAATCATACATAATGACGTCACACGAAAGTAAGGTGATCCTATACTCGTCACTAACACACATATCCAACTAAGCATATTAATTCCCGACACACACGGTTCACCTATACGAAAAGCATGATGGTAAATATACCGATTCTTTTGAAAAATGGTTATAAATATTTATTTAGCACATATCGACACTTAGCAACCATTATATCCACAAAACACATAATGTATGG
Organism: Orobanche coerulescens; assembly: GCA_033398695.1. NCBI lineage: Eukaryota > Viridiplantae > Streptophyta > Magnoliopsida > Lamiales > Orobanchaceae > Orobanche > Orobanche coerulescens. The sequence goes on from CM065802.1 coordinate 194,044,691, forward strand.
GCAAGATACTTGCCTCGAAACCACGATCGCAACAAGACGACGGATGAAATACGATCGAATAGCCCCGAACCCCCGAACAATATCAAGAACGCAATAGCACCACGAGTACTACGAGAATAACACCACACGAATCATCAATCACCAAACGGGATTCAACATCGGAAATCCTCGAGCACCTATAATCCTCCGGAAGGAACAACAAAAGATGATTACGACAAGAATCAAGGCAAAAACGACGGAAATCCCAACAAACTATCGAAAGGAACTCATTGGGGCATTTAATCGAACACTAAATGTTCAATAATTCCCAAGAACACTCGAATCGTCAACCGAGTTAAACAAACTCGATATATGGATATACAATCCGTAGAACACGATTAATAACATCATACTACTCCAACCGATGTATCAAAATCGGACTAGAATCGAAATCAAGAAAAAATTCTCCAAAAAGTCAACTTGAAGGAAAATCAAGAAATATACCTTGATTCGACGAAACACACGGATTAGATGTTGAAATAATCAACAAGAATCTTCCAAAACACCTTGGAATTGTTTAGAATCGGCCAAGAACTCAATTTCCCGAGCCTCCCGTCGCCAGCCGTCGAAAAAGGAAGAAAATCGCGTAAAAATGAAGTCTGGCCGAGCCCAGGCTATATATAGCCGGTAGGGTTACGGCCGTAACCGGCAGTGCCTTACGGCCGTAACTCGGCCCCTTACGGCCGTACTCGGCAGGCCTTACGGCCGTAACCGGCATTCGTCAAAAAATCTGCCCAGCACCTGCCGGACACTTACGGCCGTAACTGGCACACATTACGGCCGTATCCGGCCTTCGTCAGGAAGCTGCCAGGCGCCATACGGCCGTACCCGATCACGCCTTACGGCCGTAACTGGCACACATTACGGCCGTAACCGGCACCTTACGGCCGTAACTGGGCCAAAGCCTCGCTTCCGGCCGTGACCCGGCCGTGGCCACTCCGACGGCCCGGACGACCCCGAAACCCGAACCTGAGTAAAAACCGAAGATACGGTTACGAATTACTCGCAAAGACGAATCCAAGCGCTAAGAGAACACACGATTCCGACCACCCGAAGTGTCGGAATTCGACAACGGAAGTAATTACCCCAAACTTTGGGAAAATACAAAAATGGCCCAAAATGCCCGGAAATCACGATACACGATCGAAACACCGAACCAAAGCTCGCAACATGAATAATAACATTAAATGAACTTACAAGAAACTCGAAACAACAGTTTCGGACGAGATTCGCAGGAATCGAGATCAAGTGCGGAAAAGTCGCCAAAAGACACGGAACTCAACAAAACAACACCGAAACGAACTCGGATGACAAAAAGTGCAGAATTAATCATTCTCGAAATGACGAAACGGTCACGAGCGAGTCGTCAAAACGGACTTCCGCCGAAAAAAGAAAATTACCGAAATTCGAAATTGCGGATATTACATTCTACCCTCCTTAAAAGAAGTTTCGTCCCGAAACTTAAAACAGGTAGGGGGAAGCAATATACCCGCCAGGAAAACTCGACGAGATACACAAAACTGAAAACTCGCGCCCAACGGCGAAATGCTGCAAGAAACGTAAAGAGACATACGGCGTGAAAACACGCTCCACGACGACCAACACAACGCCACCGTAGAGACATAATAAAATCAATAAGTGACAAACGTCATCAAATAGATAGTACAATCAGGTCGATTATCCGAACAATCACAAATCACAACGAACGAAAATCAATACGATTGACCAACCCAATGGCTCATCAATCCAAACGCGAGTCAAATGCTGAACAAATAGGGAATTCCACCGCCCAAGGGTTGGAAGATCGAAAACGAGACTAATTTCCCAAACTTAAGGGAATTAGGAAGGCGTCTGAACGCTCAACAATCACGAAACGAGATCAACAAAAACCGAACAATCAACGATCGAACCACAAAGATCAAGACAACAAAAATCGAACGATCATGTTCGAATCACGAAGAACAATAAGGTTCAACCGACAACTCCGAGGTTCACATCTCAACTCGAGACAAAACATGATCCGGTGAAAACAACAAGATGCGCACTCACATAAGATCCATAGGAAAGGGAATAGCAATCGAAAAATCACAACGACAAACGAGTTATTCCGAAACAATACCATCCTCGTTCGATTAACAAAAGTAAGGGACAGGGCAAGCTCAGAAAATGTTAACGAACATAAACGAGTCGACAGAGTCGAAAATACAGAAGTTCCAAATCCGATCCACTTTGAATAAAAGAACTAGTAGAACCAAAACATGTTACTTCCGAACAAGGTTCACAAGAATCGAACCGAACTCGGAAAAGTCACAGCGATACCAGATCGACCCAAAACAAGATTACAGCTCGTTTGAACGATGAAACTAAAATACAGAACAAGTTCAGGAAGTATCAACGAACACGAGCGAGTCGATAGACCTGAGAAAGAGGAAATGTAGAAGTCCAACAACAATACGGGTATTACATTCGACCTCTTATAAAAGAAGGTCATCCCCGCTACTCACAATAACGGAAATAAGGCAACAACACAAAAGCAGCTGACGAAAACATTTCCCAAGGGCCTCTTAGAGCCGATCCTGATATCTGTACTCAAGTTCACGCCCCGAAAGACTCGGAACCCAACTCACGAAACTGGATCTTGTGTATTTCGGGTCCACACTCGAAATGCGTTACTAACGAGAAGGACAATTGGTACATGTATGCCCCCGGCACACCACGGTTGAAACACCTCGGCTCTAGATACAATGGGGCATAACATCGCAAAACAACATAACGGAGATGCCAACTCAGCACAACAAGGAATCATAACACATATCATATACAACGATTACCATCGTAAAGTAATACACACACAAACACTACAGCGACGATGGTATCGTTCGGCGACCTTAACGGACCGAACAATAACCAGCACATAATTACAAACCTCATGAAGCAATCACCCACGTGCATAAAAACGCACAAACCCAAGCTTTAACAGCTCACACAGGTGCGATAACACGCAAGCCACCACGAAATGACAACATTAAATATCGTCATCACACCTCCCACAAAGGGTTAACAAAACATATGCGTGGCAACGACTCAACGCTCACGCCACCAATTCAATCACAAATCGGGATTAACACCGTAAAGAAAGTTCGAAAACCATACATGCATTTCCGGTCCGCAAACAGGAATGATAGGTCTTTAAAAACAAAAACCACCTTTTTGAAAACAGTTTGGAAACACCAGTTGATCTTGAGTATCATTTTACAAAAAGTTGAACAACATCATTTTCGAGACTTTGAAAATCATCTTGCGTTTGAACAAAAATGAGGACACCTTCTCTTAGTGAAAAACTTTCAGAATATTCGACCATCGGGTCTAAGTAAAAGTGTTTATAAAACATTGAAAATATCTCAAAACATTTTGGTCCTCGAGATAGAAGAATTTTGAAACATATTGTGGCACCTTAGAAGTACCGCGAGAAAACAATTCATTTGAAATGTACGTCTCGAAATTTATTTCTAAGATACTCAAGTTTTCGAAAATAATACAATGCCAAAAAGGACGATGCCAAAAAGGCTAGAACGCCCAAAAGCTTCAGGTAATTACACGGAACATCATAGCGATGTGGGTCCCGCGTCGGAACCCACCAGGCTAAAAACCATTTACAAAAATACCAAAAAGGCCGATGACGGTAATATTTCAAAAACTCACAGAAGCCATTTACAAAATGCTAAATACCGTCATAAGAATTTTGCCAAAAAGATCAAGGCCATAATGTCAAAAACTCGGTTAAGGGAATCGGTTTTCGAAATAAAACTCCGTCGGTAAAATACCGAAAGTCATTACAAAAGAACTCACGCAGCGGATAAAAGAAATCAAGTCAAACATGCACAATCCAGCAACAATACTCCTCATATGAACGAAATATGAGGGTCAAATAACCACATATCAAGAAATCAAAATCCATGCGAGGATTCCATCACTTGACAAATAATCATAAAAATAGCTCGTGTCACACGAGGCACAACATAAAGAAGGGAGACTTACATCCACAGGTCGCACGAAGATGATGATCGCCTCACGATACTAATCACGACCAACCAACTCAGACGACGAGTCGCGACACGACTCAGTTAGAAAAAATCCGACGAGACAAAACTCAACAGACACCACTGACCCGACAGCCTAGGTTTCCACAACCTAAGCTCCGATACCATAAATGTAACACCCCCAGATCAAACCGGGAATATTACACGCCGCAGACCCTTTCCGTGAGGATCCACCAGGCTAGACATCAAAACAACACATTACATTAGATACCGACGAATCAAAATAACGAACTAATAGACCGATTTGGTCTTTCGTCACTGACTTACAAATTAAAATACATAAACTCATCCATACCCATACCCACGCAAGGGTAAAATACTTGCAACGAACAATAAGACAGCGGAAAAGACATTACAATGGACTTCGACTAACTTAACCCAAAACTGGCCTTCGTGTGATTAGTATCATTCGTCTTTCATCATCCCTCGTACCGATCCTGTGTCTTGCTCCCGAAAACCTGCATGTACCTGGACACAATACAGATATCTACCCCCCGATTACTCGGGGGTTAGCAAAACTCCACTATTTCGCTAGTGCAAGTATAAAGTGCAAAAACGAGCCATACACAACACATTCCGAGAATACAACGAAAGACTTCCCGAGGTATATTTAGATAAAAATAGTTCAAGTCTTGAAAGTAGAAACGAAGTAAGTAAGCACATTGAAAACACTTCCAAATCTCGGGAGTTTTGAAAACATTTGAAATCAAAAAGTTCTTAATTCCTCGAAAGTCTTTTAGGGTCACAGCCCCAAAGTTCTTTTTTCCAAATGCAAATCCGTTAACAAAACGCGGGGCCCACGACCCAACCATTACGGTCACAAAACACAGGGTCCACGACCCGATCATCCACTTCAATTCACTTACAAGTGCACATTACACATAACACATTAATCTTATGCCATTCTAGCCAAGCACCAAGACTCGATATATAATGTCTCTCGACCCCGAGCGCAAAGCATTGTGATACTCCGGACAATATCAAAATTAATCATCAAAACATCAACATCAATATCACAGAAACCACACTTGGTAACCCGTGGCCGTACCCATTAGTATCGGCCCCCAGAGGCCCCGTCGGACCGTCCCCAGGTGGGAAACTACTTCCGCGGCCGTACCCATTAGTATCGGCCCCCAGAGGTCCCGTCGAACCGTCCCCAGGTGGAAGAACATCAACACACGCACCCAAGTCCACTTCCGTGGCCGTACCCATTAGTATCGGCCCCCAGAGGCCACATGCCATCCCCAGGTGGAAGAGTAACAACTCACATATTACAAAACCACAACTCTCAAAGGTCAAACACACAAAATATATATAGTCGAGGTACCTTGCTAGAATGGCCACATTATCCAACACGTACTCACGACCCAGAACTATAACAATTCACAAGGGAGTACAAGATCTCAACAGCACCGAACGACACAACCAATATCACACGAACTCTCATATTCATCCATAACCACGTGACTCCAAGCACATAATTTCACAAGAGAATTACACTGTACATTTACCGACGCCATAATCATACATAATGACGTCACACGAAAGTAAGGTGATCCTATACTCGTCACTAACACACATATCCAACTAAGCATATTAATTCCCAACACACACGGTTCACCTATACGAAAAGCATGATGGTAAATATACCGATTCTTTTGAAAAATGGTTATAAATATTTATTTAGCACATATCGACACTTACCAACCATTATATCCACAAAACACATAATGTATGGGCAAGATACTTGCCTCGAAACCACGATCGCAACATGACGACGGATGAAATACGGTCGAATAGCCCCGAACCCCCGAACAATATCAAGAACGCAATAGCACCACGAGTACTACGAGAATAACACCACACAAATCATCAATCACCAAACGGGATTCAACATCGGAAATCCTCGAGCACCTATAATCCTCCGGAAGGAACAACAAAAGATGATTACGACAAGAATCAAGGCAAAAACGACGGAAATCCCAACAAACTATCGAAAGGAACTCATTGGGGCATTTAATCGAACACTAAATGTTCAATAATTCCCAAGAACACTCGAATCGTCAATCGAGTTAAACAAACTCGATATATGGATATACAATCCGTAGAACACGATTAATAACATCATACTACACCAACTGATGTATCAAAATTGGACTAGAATCAAAATCAAGAACAAATTCTCCAAAAAGTCAACTTGAAGGAAAATCAAGAAATATACCTTGATTCGACGAAACACACGGATTAGATGTTGATATAATCAACAAGAATCTTCCAAAACGCCTTGGAATTGATTAGAATCGGCCAAGAACTCAATTTCCCGAGCCTCCCATCGCCAGCCGCCGAAAAAGGAAGAAAATCGCGTAAAAATGAAGTCTGGCCGAGCCCAGGCTATATATAGTCGGCAGGGTTACGGCCGTAACCGGCAGTGCCTTACGGCCGCAACTCGGCCCCTTACGGCCGTACTCGGCAGGCCTTACGGCCGTAACCGGCATTCGTCAGAAAATCTGCCCAGCACCTGCCGGACACTTACGGCCGTAACTGGCACACATTACGGCCGTATCCGGCCTTCGTCAGGAAGCTGCCAGGCGCCATACGGCCGTACCCGATCACGCCTTACGGCCGTAACTGGCACACATTACGGCCGTAACCGGCACCTTACGGCCGTAACTCGGCCAGGCCAGGCCCTGCTCCGGCCGTGACCCAGCCGTGACCACTCCGACGGCCCGGACGACCCCGAAACCCGAACCTGAGTAAAAACCGAAGATACGGTTACGAAGTACTCGCAAATACGAATCCAAGCGCTAAGAGAACACACGATTCCGACCACCCGAAGTGTCGGAATTCGACAACGGAAGTAATTACCCCAAACTTTGGGAAATTACAAAAATGGCCCAAAACGCCCGGAAATCACGATACACGATCGAAACACCGAACCAAAGCTCGCAACATGAATAATAACATTAAATGAACTTATAAGAAACTCGAAACAACAGTTTCGGACGAGATTCGCAAGAATCGAGATCAAGTGCGGAAAAGTCGCCAAAAGACACGGAACTCAACAAAACAACACCGAAACGAACTCGGATGACAAAAAGTGCAGAATTAATCATTCTCGAAATGACGAAACGGTCATGAGCGAGTCGTCAAAATGGACTTCCGCCGAAAAAAAGAAAATGACCGAAATTCGAAATTGCGGATATTACATTCTACCCTCCTTAAAAGAAGTTTCGTCCCGAAACTTAAAACAATTAGGGGGAAGCAATATACCCGCCAGGAAAACTCGACGAGATACACAAAACTGAAAACTCGCGCCCAACGGCGAAACGCTGCAAGAAACGTAAAGAGACATACGGCGTGAAAACACGCTCCACGACGACCAACACAACGCCACCGTAGAGACATAATAAAATCAATAAGTGACAAACGTCATCAAATAGATAGTACAGTCAGGTCGATTATCCGAACAATCACAAAACACAATGAACGAAAATCAATACGATTGACCAACCCAATGGCTCATCAATCCAAACGCGAGTCAAATGCTGAACAAATACGGAATTCCACCGCCCAAGGGTTGGAAGATCGAAAACGAGACTAATTTCCCGAACTTAAGGGAATTAGGAAGGAGTCTGAACGCTCAATAATCACGAAACGAGATCAACAAAAACCGAACAATCAACGATCGAACCACAAAAATCAAGACAACAAAAATCGAACGATCATGTTCGAATCACGAAGAACAATAAGGTTCAACCGACAACTCCGAGGTTCACATCTCGACTCGAGACAAAACATGATCCGGTGAAAACAACAAGATGCGCACTCACATAAGATCCACAGGAAAGGGAATAGCAATCGAAAAATCACAACGACAAATGAGTTATTCCGAAACAATACCATCCTCGTTCGATTAACAAAAGTAAGGGACAAGGCAAGCTCAGAAAATGTTAACGAACATAAACGAGTCGATAGAGTCGAAAATACAGAAGTTCCAAATCCTATCCACTTCGAATAAAAGAACTAGTAGAACCAAAAGATGTTACTTCCGAACAAGGTTCACAAGAATCGAACCGAACTCGGAAAAGTCACAGCGATACCAGATCGACCCAAAACAAGATTACAGCTCGTTTGAACGATGAAACTAAAATACAGAACAAGTTCAGGAAGTATCAACGAACACGAGCGAGTCGATAGACCTGAGTAAGAGGAAATGTAGAAGTCCAAAAACAATACGGGTATTACATTCGACCTCTTATAAAAGAAGGTCATCCCCGCTACTCACAATAACGGAAACAAGGCAACAACACAAAAGCAACTGGCGAAAACATTTCCCAAGGGCCTCTTAGAGCCGATCCTAATATCTGTACTCAAGTTCACGCCCCGAAAGACTCGGAACCCAACTCACGAAACTGGATCTTGTGTCTTTCGGGTCCACACTCGAAATGCGTTACTGACGAGAAGGACAATTGGTACATATATGCCCCCAGCACACCACGGTTGAAACACCTCGGCTCTAGATACAATGGGGCATAACATCGCAAAACAACATAGCGGAGATGCCAACTCAGCACAACAAGGAATCATAACACATATCATATACAACGATTACCATCGTAAAGTAATACACACACAAACACTACAGAGACGATGGTATCGTTCGGCGACCTTAACGGACCGAACAATAACCAGCACATAATTACAAACCTCATGAAGCAATCACCCACGTGCATAAAAACGCACAAACCCAAGCTTTAACAACTCACACATGTGCGATAACAGGCAAGCCACCACGAAATGACAACATTAAATATCGTCATCACACCTTCCACAAAGGGTTAACAAAACATATGCGTGGCAACGACTCAACGCTCACGCCACCAATTCAATCACAAATCGGGATTATCACCGTAACGAAAGTTCGAAAACCATACATGCATTTCCGGTCCGCAAACAGGAATGATAGGTCTTTAAAAACAAAAACCACCTTTTTGAAAACAGTTTGGAAACACCAGTTGATCTTGAGTATCATTTTAAAAAAAGTTGAACAACATCATTTTCGAGACTTTGAAAATCATCTTGCGTTTGAACAAAAATGAGGACATCTTCTCTTAGTGAAAAACTTTCAGAATATTCGACCATCGGGTCTAAGTAAAAGTGTATATAAAACATTGAAAATATCTCAAAACATTTTGGTCCTCGAGATAGAAGAATTTTGAAACATATTGTGGCACCTTAGAAGTACCGCGAGAAAACAATTCATTTGAAATGTACGTCTCGAAATTTATTTCTAAGATACTCAAGTTTTCGAAAATAATACAATGCCAAAAAGGACGATGCCAAAAAGGCTAGAACGCCCAAAAACTTCAGGTAATTACACGGAACATCATAGCGCTGTGGGTCCCGCGTCGGAACCCACCAGGCTAAAAACCATTTACAAAAATGCCAAAAAGGCCGATGACGGTAATATTTCAAAAACTCACAGAAGCCATTTACAAAATGCTAAATACCGTCATAAGAATTTTGCCAAAACGATCAAGGCCATAATGCCAAAAACTCGGTTAAGGGAATCGGTTTTCGAAATAAAACTCCGTCGGTAAAATACCGAAAGTCATTACAAAAGAACTCATGCAGCGGATAAAAGAAATCAAGTCAAACATGCACAATCCAGCAACACGGGGTTAAAACCCACGTCACATGTCCTCGACGGACATAAAAATCAATATCAACTCGTGAAGTTTTACTCGTGAATCCAGGGCTCTACCATTGGACTCCCGCCGTGGCCCCGTCGAACCAACCCACGGTGAGTAAAATACATTCACTAAATATACACCAACCTGTGATGTTTTTACTCGTGAATCCAGGGCTCTACCATTGGACTCCCACCGTGGCCCCGTCGAACCAACCCACGGTGAGTAAAATACATTCGCTAAATATACACCAACCTGTGAAGTTTTTACTCGTGAATCCAGGGCTCTACCATTGGACTCCCGCCGTGGCCCCGTAGAACCAAGCCACGGTGAGTAAAATACATTCACCACTCGTGAATCCAGGGCTCTACCATTGGACTCCTGGCGTGGCCCCGTCGAACCAACCCGCGGTTAGCGAAGCAATCATGCACAAATAACATATCACGCCAAGAATATCCAAACAATTCACCCAGAGGCATCAAACACTTAGCAAAACACCATGTCAACCATAACGCGACGAAAAGAAGCAATATACGTACACACGCATTATCAAGCGCAACATCAACACCAAAATATCCAAAGGATTCACGTAGTCACTTACAACCCACACAATTTACAAAACACATGCGTTTTGAAAGTGAGCCTTTAACGAGGCTAGCCGAATCTTTTGAAAACTCATTTCAAACAATCAAACAAACACATAAACACGATCACCAATTATCATATTCACAAAACAAGAATTGTATGGACAAGGTACTTGCCTCGAATAAGAACAACGCGGAGAATCGACCGAAGTAGGTTGGCACGAACCGACTACGAACCCGCCGACTCCAACGAACGACAACCCGCGACAATAAACTACGAACGAAAACAATAACAATGAAAATGAATTCCAAAGTACGACCCATAGCCGCTGAATTCAAAGGACAATTGACGAAAGTTCAAAGGTTTTCCCCCAAAACGGCCAAGAACACGATTCGTCCCGTCAAAACACGAAAACAGAATTCCAAACCGAAATATGGATATACAATCCATATGATATGTTTAACAACATCATTTAACAACAATCGATCCATCAAAAACGGATGGAAACGAAATCAAGAACAAATCCTCCAAAAAGTCGATTCGAATGAAATCAAGAATTATACCTTGATTCGACGAAGAACAATGGATTAAATGATGTTGAACACATGAATAATATTAAGATTGATCATACCCATCATGGATTAATCAACAATATGGAACGAATCAGACAAAAACTCAAAACCCCCAAAATTCAAGAAACTAGGGTTCTAAGAAGAGATTACCTTGATTCGCAGGATCAAAGGATGATATAGGATGATCAATCAATGATATGAACTCAAGAACTTCATGGATTCGTTGTCTAACAACATGGTTTCGCCTCCTCCGAAGCTCCAGTCGCGGATCGAAAAGAAGGGAAATGAAAAACGAGTGAAAATGCGACTGCTCTGTCACATATATACTGGGCCGGAACTAGCGTGCGCTAGCCTTCCCGGACTAGTGTGCGCTATTGGCCAGTATCGGCCCAGAACTCTCGGCCAGGTCCCGCACGACCCGGCACTTCCGACCAAACCTGCCGACCGTGACCTGCCCGTCCGACCCCCGCTAGCTTGCGTTGCGCGGACGCTTGCGCGCCTAGCCGACCTGTCCAGTAACCTCTGGACTAAACAGCTCGCCCCCGTAACATACGCTAGTCGGTCGACAGCGTACGCTACCCCTGCCGGTTAGCGTGCACCACGACCGACAGTAGCGTGCGCTACCTGCCGATCCTACCCGAGTCCAGAACCTCAGAACCCCTCTGCCCAGACCCGATAGCGTACGTTGGGCCGGTCGACAGCGTGCGCTACACCCGCCAAGCTAGCGCGCGCAGCCTTCGGCCGTAGCGTGCTACGCCAGTTCTTGTCGTGCCTGCTCGGCCAGTGCCCAGCACCACCGACAGTGCCGCACCTGTCCGGCCAGCTGCTCAGCCGCCATGACCCGACGACTCGATTTCCGAAAACGCACGGAACGAACACAACGAAATGCTCGCGGACAACTACATCGACCCGAAATGAAATACCATGAAACAATTAATCGCACGCGACCAAGAAAAAGGGTCAAGACAACAATTACGAATGCGGATACCCACAACTTTGGGTAAATTACAAAATAGCCCAAAACGACCGAAAATCACAATACGTGATCGAATAACCAAACCAAAGTTCACAACATATATAACAATGTTAATCGGACTTACGGGAAACTCGAAACAGCAGTTTCGGATGAGATTCGCAAGAATCGAACTCAAGTGCGGAAAAGTCGCCAAAAAGCACGGAACTCAACAAAACGGCACCGAAACGAACTCGGATGCCAAAAAGTGCAGAATTAATCATTCTCAGAATGATGAAACGGTCCCAAGCGAGTCGTCAAAACGGACTCGCGCCACAAAAAAAGAAAATCACCGAAATCCGAAATTGCGGGTATTATATTCTACCCTCCTTAAAAGAAATTTCGTCCCGAAACTTAAAATAAGTAGGGAGAAGCAATGTACCACCAGGAATATTACAATGAGATACACAAGAATGCGTAACTAATGCCCAACGGCGAAACGTTACAAACAATGCAAAGGAATATATGGTGTGAAAACACGCACCATGACGACCAACACAACGTCGCCATTAGGGATATAATAAAACCAACATGTGACAAGCGTCATCAAACAGATAATACAACCAAGTCGATTATCCGAACAATCACAAAACACAAAGCACTCATTACAAGGAAACACGCACAATCAAGAAAACAGAAATAAACACACAAACGATCCACAAGGACAACCACAAACAATTCGGACTACGCCGAAATCCTCAAAAACTACACTAGGAATTTCTGTATCCTTTCGGAGCAGAGACGAAACCTCAATCCCCAAATCTCAAAGCTACCGTTTCGCAATGCACGGCTCGGTGACCCATCCGGCCACACTCGAAACAGCTGACTAACGGTGAACGACAATTCTTCGCGGTATGAGATTAGGCAACGACAATCGGACAACCATGATTGACTGATAATGATCGAAAAACAATGATCAAACAACAATGATCGAACAACAATGATCAAACAATAACGATCGAAAGATAATGATCGAACAACAACGATCGAAAAACGATGATCGAGTGAAAATGATCGAACAATGACTCCAAAGTCCACACTTCAACTCAAGACATTAAAGAGCTGGTAGAAACTAAATGATGTTACTTCCGAACAAGGTTCACAAGAATCGAACCGAACTCGGAAAAGTCGCAACGATAAACAGATCGATCCGAAACAAGGTCATAACCCGTTCGAACGATGACAACCGAGACACCAAACAAGTTCAAAAAATGTCAACAAACACGAGCAAGTCGATAGAATTTAGAAGGAGAAAATGCAGAAGTCAAAAATAATACGGGTATTACACTCGACCTCTTATAAAAGAAAGGTCGTCCCCGCAACTCACAACAATGGAAGCAAGGTAACAACACAAAAAGCATCCAACAGAAATATCTCACATGGGCTCCTCATATCCGATATCTATACTGACGTTCGTGCCCCGAAAGACTCGGAACCCAACTCGCAAAACTGGATCCTGTGCCTCTCGGGTCCACACTTGAAATGCATTACTGACGAGAAGGACAATTGGTACGTGCATGCCCCCGGCACACCACGGTTGAAATACCTCGGCTCGGCATACCGAATATACAAATGCTAGATACAATGGGGCATAACGTCGCAAAACAACATAGCGGAGATGCCAACTCAGCACAACAAGGAATCATAACACATATCATATACAACGATTACCATCGTAAAGTAATACACACCCAAACACTACAGCAACGACGGTATCGTTCGGCGACCTCAACGGCCCGAACGATAACCAACACATAATTACAACCATCATGAAACAATCACACATGTACACAAATGTACAAACCCAAGCTTCTACAGCTCACACTCGTGCGACAACACGCAAATCACCACGAGATGACAAATAGTAAATGCCAGTTCACACCTCTCATAGAGGGCTAGTACTACAAATACGTGGCAACGCCTCAACGTTCATGCCACTAATTCGATCATATTCGGAAGTTAACATTATAACAACAAAGCAAACATCATACATACATTCCCAAACCGCAAACGGGAATTTATAGGTTTTAAAAAAATGAAAACCACCTTTTGAAAATAATTTTGGAAACACCGATTGATCTTGAGTATCACCTTTCAAAAAGTAGTACAAACACCATTATCGAGACTTTGAAAACCATCTTGCCTTTGATAAAACGAGGACACTTTCCTTTTAGTGAAAACTTTCAGAAATATTCGACCCTCGGGTCTAAGTATAAGTGTTTCTAAAACATCGAAAATATCTCAAAATATTTTGGTCCTCGAGGTAGAAGAATTTCAAAACATATTGTGGCACCTTGGATGTACCACGAGAAAATAATTCATTTTAGTCCTCGAGGTAGAAGAATTTTGAAACATATTGTGGCACCTTGGATGTACCACGAGAAAATAATTCATTTTAGGAGTATGCCCTCGAATGCCACTTAGAGGTTGTTGAGTGAGGGCATTGTACTTGAAATTATGTAAACCATTTATATAAGGCAAATGAATGTTTCTTTATTTACTGGTAGTTACTGGCATTCCTAACTCGTAAATAAATATATAGAAACTAGTCCATATATTTGCGAGCAAAACGTTCCACTCCTTATTGGATAAGGGGGACGAAACTGGAAAGGTTATAGCTCAAATACTTAATCGTTCGCAAGTCGATGAAACTTGACTGGGCATTAAGTTTATGTGAAGACTTGTATGACATGTTATTTGATATGGAGAGTGCCTGTCGAACACTAATGGTTAGTGGGAGCACACATTATAGCTATGCTAATTGGATTAGTATACTCGAACCGACTCACCCTTGATTCGTCACACGGATTTCACTCCGGGACAGTCAATGACGGAATCGAAAGGTTGTGATAGGTATTCGTGAACCTTCGAATTGAGGATTTAGTAGGGATGTGCTTGTGACATCAAGATTTTCATTAGAGTAGTTCGACCCTGTAAACCGGAAGGCGGGGGTCAACCTCGACGTGCATCTTGACGGGCAAGTAGCAGGTCCTACTGAATACCAAGATAGAATTCTTTCTCCCGTTCGTGAGCGGGTTATATGTCCTATGCGGTTAATAGCAGATGAGATCATAAGTCTTTGGCCAAAGAATTGGAGCTAGTTGTATTAGATACACGAGAGCTCGATGATCTCGGTTTGCATTAACGCATGCATAGCGTCAAGTACAGATGGGGTTTGACTGACCGTGACCCCATAATTTGATCGGGACATATGAAAGAAGGGTTTATACGTTTACTGGTATTCACGACAGAATGGTTCTTGAATGATCCCAATCATTCGTTCTCGATCAGTGCGATGTAGGCCACCAGGCTGGCTAGGTGGTGCTACTACTCTTTGGTTCCTCCCATTGCTGACTGAGACGGACCTACCGAGTCGCGCATTAGGATTGACGATGGAATGAATCAAGCTAATTCTCTCATTATGTGTATTAGATATTAGATATCTAAATTTGAGACATTAGATGTCTGAATCGATTTATTGGATAAATTGATATACGGCCTAATGAATTAAATATATCATCGGTCGATTAATTTAATTCATGAATATAATTATTTCTTGGAGAAATTAATTATGTTATTTTGTATTTGATATGTTTAATTAATTGGATTAATTAAACGACACAAATACATCGGAACGGAATAGGAGTTTATCTGTTTGGACTCACGGGAGTCCGAAACGAACCGAACTCGTCCCGACTCCTTCTAGATGGCCATCCCATTTTCCCTCCTCTTTCCTTTGGTCATAGTCTCCACCTTAATTGGTGGAAGACTTGAAGTATCAAGGGAACAAGATCTTTTAATTAATTCATTTTAATTATTTAGTCTTGATTTGGGAGGATTTTATGGAGCATAAAAGGAAGACTCTCTTCACTTGTTTGGTAAGCTTTCAATGTGAGAATATAGAGAGAGAGATAGACTTTGAGTTTAACACTCATCTTCATCTTCTTCATTCACTTCCTCTTCATTTTTCTTGGAGAAAAATTGAGAGAAAATTATTGAGAGATATATTATACACTTAGAGTGTAATAATAAAAGCTTCATCATTTGATTCTAGCCGTAACCTTAGAGGTTAATCAAGTGTTGTTATTCCGGTCGTTTTTCCGGCGCGTGGAAAGTAGAGACGCGGTGCTTTCGGCGTTGGATCGTTCAAGGGCTTGGAGCGGATCGGATACGTAGAGATCAACTAAAGCTTGGGGAATAGCTCAAGAGAAGGTTTCCATTTAATCAACGGACTTCGAGGGTTGGTTTCTTACGACTCTTGCCTTTCGTTTATATATTCGTATATACGTAGCTCGATCGATCCTCGTAGGGATTCGGATCGAATTAATTTTCGTTTTACCGCTTCCGTTGGGCCTTCGTTTTAGGCACCGAATCCCAACAATTGTGGCACCTTGGATGTACCACGAGAAAATAATTCATTTTAAAAGTACGTCTCGAAATTTATTTTCTAAGATACTCAAGGTTTTCAAAGATAATTCAATGGGCTAGAATGCCCAAAAATTCGCACGTATCAACATTCGGTTACACACATCATAATGTACGCATCAACTCGCTTAAAATCAAGGCAACACCTGTCTTTTACCGGATACAACGGTCGAAAGGACATAAATAATAACAACACTCCTCATATAAACGAAATATGATAGTCACATAAATGCATCATGAAACCAAAAATCTGCATAAAGATTCTGTCACTTAACACATAATCATTCCAGTAACTCGCATCAGACGAGGCACAATCACAAAGAAGGGAGACTTACATCCACAGGTCGCACGAAAATGATGATCGCCCCACGATACTAATCACGACCAACAAACTCAGACGACGCATCGCGACACGACTCAGTCAGACAAAATCCGATGAGACAAAACTCAACAGACAAAACTTGACCCGACAGCCTAGGTTTCCACAACCTAAGCTCCGATACCATTTATGTAACACCCCCAATCCGCTCAGGGATATTACACGCCGTAGAACCTTTCCTCAAGGATCTACCAGGCTGGTAACAACATAGAACATCTCAACAATGCCTTTAAGGCTAAAATGAATCAGTAGACCGATTTGGTCTTTCAATAAATACATATAACTCAAAGACATTACATGCCACGCAGGGGTCGAATACAACACACTCCCGTAAAACGGGAAAGAATACTGCTGCGGAAATAAAATGCAACTAAACCAATGACATCATACGGATCCTCATGTGATTAGTATCGTTCATCTTTCATCATCTTTCGTGCCGACCTTGTGTTATGCTCCCAAACCTGAATGCAAAAACAAACATCCAACCCCCGAATACTCGGAGGTTAGCAAAACTCCACTGTTTTGCTAGTGCAAGAACAAAGTGCAAAAATGAGTCATACAATTCACATTTCCACGAATAACAATAACCAGGAATCCTCAAAGATCCAAACATAACGAAAAGTAATCCCCGAGGCAAGAGTTTGGGTGAAACGTTCCAAAACCGAAAGATCACAAATCAAGGGAAACGATTTATAAAACAGTTTAAAATTGCCATCTAGAGTTTTAATAGAAAACAACTTAGGATTATCAAATCCTTCACTTTCCAAAAAGTCAATAGGGTCACAACCCAAAGGTTTTGTTTTCGCAAATAGAAAATCGACAACAATTCACAGGGTTAAAACCCACGTCACGTGTCCTCGACGGACATAAAAATCAATATCAACTCGTGAAGTTTTACTCGTGAATCCAGGGCTCTACCATTGGACTCCCGACGTGGCCCCGTCGAACCAACCCACGGTGAGTAAAATACATTCACTAAATATACACCAACCTGTGAAGTTTTTACTCGTGAATCCAGGGCTCTACCATTGGACTCCCGCCGTGGCCCCGTCGAAAAGAAAAACTATAATAAACAAGGAAATCAATTATCTGATAAAAGGAGATCAAATAGGAGAAGAATCTAGGATTAAGAATTCACCTCGATTAATCCAAATTAATCTTGATTTATATAATTTATGTAATTTCCCAATTAATTGAAAGCGAAGATTCTAATTTAATCTAATGCCTCTTCCGAGGTCAGTAGAATTTTCCAAAGCGAATAATTCACTCTATTCCTATGTGAGTTAATTCAACATTTTCCAAAAAGTTCTATAATCTTCAAAACATCGAGCTTCATAATTCTTATGAGTATATTCCTATCTCACAAGACAAAACGGTTTTCTCCCAATAATCACTACTCACTATTCTCTTCCGATGCAAGTTAAGCAGCTTGAACAATTCAATTATTGGCCACACAATTGAAAGCGTTAAGAACAATCGGGGAAAACTCAATAGAAAACGGAAATCTTTCAATAATGTAAAATCAAGAATAAATTCGTCAAAATCTCGGTTTCATCTCAATCCTAGAATAAAGGGGTCTAGCCCGACTTGCTAGAAAACAATACACAAATACTTGAATTAAACATAAGGATGAAGAAATTCAAACACGATTGAAGAACTTGTCTTCTTCCGTTCTCTGGCCTTCGTTCCCTGCTGCTAGGTATTCTCCTCTTCTTCCTTCGATGATTTCTTTTCTGACCTTCTCTAGGCTTTTATAACCATCTCCTGTCTCCAAAACGTGTTCGAGGATTAGGTCTAGTACGCCTCCAAAACAGCCAAAATCGCGGGGTAAAAACAGGATTCCCGCCGCCGCGGGCCGCAGCCCGGAATAAGTGTGTCGCGGCCCTAGTCATCTCGTTGCCCAGGCCAGCGCAGAAAATCAATACTGGCCGCGGCCTGTAGAGAGTGTGCCGCGGCCCCCGGTACAGTTTGTTCCGATTTGCTCTATGTTGTGCTTGTGACGCGGCCCAGCTTCAGTGCGACGCGACTCTCGACCGAAAAATATCGTTTTTGGCCTATTTTTCTACGTTGGGCTTCAGGGCTCTAATTTCCTTCAAAATATGCAAATGTCATGCATTAGGAGCTCATTTTCACAGAATTAAACCAAAATAAAGATAGAATAATGACAATAAAGCGCACAAAAATAACATGTAACAAATACCCCCAAACTTAAGCTTTTGCTTGTCCTCAAGCAAAAAAAAATCAATTTCAAACAAAAATACAAGTATCGTGGACAATCGTGCAACCCATAGTGCTCAACTTATTTATACTACCCTGAAAACTCAAAGAATAATATGCATAACGTACTGGTGAGTCACATTACGGACAATGATTCCTCAAGCTAACCATTTTTAGTGTTAATCTCTGCCCATGAAGGAAATCAAGGCTCAAAGATCAACAAACGTGAAATGAGCCGACCGACAATATGAATGTTGTGGTTATAACAAGCTAACTCGTCCAGTCCCACAGCCTCGTGGCAAAAACATAAGAATTTCAGCATAAATGATATTCCCCGGACAACACTCCCTTTATTTAATAACTATTATGATTCGAGTTAACCACTAGGTTTCGACTCCCGGGATGTTTCATCGGAAGAACCCTAGGGTGGATTTCCATTCTCATGTATTGGGGAACCGTTTGACGTAAAAGATACTCATGGGGCTCATGAATGCTCCTAGTTACTAAGTCTCCCTCTACAGCGGAGAAAAAACTCGAGTATCTTCACTTGCACGTCCGATTCAAGGTTGTTGTTTTATGCGAATGTAAACGACGGGTCACGTGAATACATCCGGTTACTTGGCTTCCTATAATAGGCTTAGACCGAAAAAGCCTTGTGACAGCAGTAGACATTGAAAAGCCGAGGAACCCACTCTTCAGAAAGAAGACCCTAGAAGCTCCAAGATGGACACCAACCAATTCCAGAAGGTCAAAGAGGGTTCCAGAAGGTCAGAAATCGGGTCGGATTGCTACGGGCCGAATCGGGCCTTGGCCGGGCCGGGCCGGGACACTTCGGGCCGGGTCGGGCCGGACGTTCCAGAGGGGTCTGGGGACTCCAAGAAGACTTCTTAGAATTGTTTAGAATTGTATAGATCATTCTAGATGATGGCATTCTTGTAAATACTTGGAATAATAATGTTTTGTTGGTAATATGTTAGCCTAGGAGGATTAGTATAAATACCCCCTTGGGGCTCATTTGTAACTCACCTTGAGAAATCTAATTTGCTACAGTGCAATAAGAGAAAACCTTCCCCAAAGCATTTCTTACTTTCCTTCCTAGCAGTCTTGTTCATTAATAGGCTTACTACTTAGGCTTGAGACAACCTAAGAGTGGCGCACGGCAAGGACTTAGCGAGGCGCAAGTATAACCCCGTGACAGTTGGTATCGGAGCCAAGGTTGAGAGAACCAAGGTGGATTTTCGAAGATTGCTAGCTGATCGTGCAAGGAGTAAGATGGCACAATCATCCGACATTACCCAACCCAACACTCAGGCCGAGAAGACCAAGAAGGGCAGTGACAAGTCTGTCAACCGGATTGCTGCCATGGACAGCCGAGTGACTCGACTGGAGGAGGTCTATGATGAGGTTGCGAGGAGGGTGGATGACTCAGAAGAAGCTGGTGAGGAGCTGCACAACCAGGTTCTCTCTACTATCAATGCTTGTGATGGGGACATGAAGAAGGAGTTGGCCGATTTTCGGGCCATGATCTTGGCCATGCAAGAGAGCATGGAGGTTCTCAAGACGGAGATGGCAACAGTGAAAAGGGCGATTGCCAATGGAGAAGGACATGTGGGTGCGACACCCGCACGAATTGACATCCCAAGGCCTGGGAAGTTCAACGGATCAAGAAACGCCAAGGAGATTGACAATTTCTTATGGAACCTGGAGCAATACTTTGGTGCCTCAAACATTCGAGATGATGACACCAAGTTGCGGACGGCGCCCTTGTACTTAGCCGACACAGCCGTGCTGTGGTGGCGGACCAAGCAGGCTGACATTGAGAGTGGTGTGTGCAGGATGGCTTCCTGGGAAGACTTCAAGGCCGAATTGAAGAGGCAATTCTATCCCGAGAATGTGGAGTTCGAGGCTCGGGGCAGGCTAAAGAGACTTAGTCACACTCGTACTATCAAAGATTATGTCAAGGAGTTCCAAGAAATTGTACTGGAGATACCAAGCTTGACGGCGACCGACAAGCTGTTTGCATTTATGGACGGACTCAAGCCTTTCGCGAGGCAAGAGTTGGAAAGGCGAAATGTCCAGGACGTGGCGACTGCCATTGCTGTGGCCGAGGGATTAAGGGAGTTGAAAACCAGTGATAAGCCAAGGACTTTCTGCACAGATAAAGGCAAATGTGGGGGAGACCGCCCATCAAGGTTCAGGCCAAACAAATACTCGGGCAAGCAACTAGTAGACGAGACCGATAAGCCGAGAGGTTGTCACATTTGTCATAGTACCTCTCACCTGAAGTACGATTGTCCATTTCGGAGGAAGAAGGTCGCAACCATTCAAGAGACCACGGAGACCGAGGATGCGGATGGTGCGCACATGGGCTCATTGAGTTTGCTCAATGCTGTCAAAGCTGTTGTGGAGCCGGCGAAGGGACCCAGAAAGGGGTCTATGTTCGTGGATGCCTTGATCGGAGGCACACACATCAAAGCCTTAGTGGATACAGGAGCTACGCACAACTTCATGCGGGACGGCGTAGCCAAAGCCTTGCGACTTACCGTCACTCCAACTAATGGATCGATCAAGACAGTGAACACCCATGCTAAACTGGTGACCGGCGAAGCACGAGGAGTGAAAGCAAAGATAGGTGACTGGCAGGGAATGATCACCTTCACCGTAGTGACCATGGATGACTACGATTTGGTTCTTGGGTTACAATGGTTCGATCAGGTACGGGCTTGCATTCTTCCATTTTCTGATTCCTTAGTCATTTTGGACTCCGACAGGACACAGGCCATTCCGGCCAAGAGGGAAGTGAAGGGGACAGGCACCCTTTCAGCCATGCAACTTAGTCGAGGCCTTCAGAAGCAGGAAGAGACCTTTGCTGCATTTTACGTTCCTGATGATGGAAACGATATTGAAGGCAAGGATGTACCAAAGGAAGTTCAAGCCGTTTTGGAGGAATTCCAGGACGTGATGCCCGCGGAACTACCTAAGAAGTTGCCGCCCAGACGGGATGTGGACCACAAAATTGAACTTATTTCCGATGCGAAGCCACCTTCGAGGACACCCTATAGGATGTCACCACCGGAACTTAAGGAGCTGCAGAAGCAATTGAAAGAGTTGTTGGATTCCAAGATGATCCAACCATCCAAATCTCTTTATGGATCCCCCGTTTTGTTCCAAAAGAAGCATGATGGATCCTTGCGTATGTGCGTGGACTATAGGGCACTCAACAAACTGACGGTTCGCAACAAGTATCCCATTCCACTCATTGGAGAGCTGTTTGACCAACTGGGAGGTGCTAAATACTTTTCAAAGATCGACCTAAGATCCGGATATTGGCAGGTCCGGATAGCCGAAGGAGACGAACCCAAGACAGCCATGGCGACCAGGTATGGTTTGTTTGATTTCCTTGTGATGCCGTTCGGGCTTACAAATGCCCCAGCGACCTTTTGCACACTGATGAACAAGGTATTTCAACCATACATAGACAAGTTTGTTGTCGTTTATTTGGATGATATTGTCATTTACTCATCATCGATGGAGGAGCATGTAGAACACTTGCGACAGGTGTTCCAGGCATTGCGGGACAATGAACTTTATGCAAAGTTGGAGAAGTGCTCATTCGCCCAACAGGAAGTGACTTTTCTGGGGCACCGTATCAAGGATGGCCGCATAATGATGGACGAGGCCAAAGTGAAAGCAGTTCGAGATTGGGAGCCGCCGACCAGCGTAACCCAACTCCGATCATTTCTGGGACTCGTGAACTACTACCGGAAGTTCATCGAGGGATACTCTCGGATAGCAGCACCTTTAACGGACCTATTGAAGAAGGACCACAAATGGAAGTGGACGGATAAGTTCCGAGAGGCCTTTGAGCGACTCAAAGGCAAAGTGACGGAGCAGCCAGTTCTTGCCTTGCCAGACCATGCCAAGGCATATGAGGTTCAGACCGATGCATCTGATTATGCCATCGGAGGAGTTTTGATGCAGCTAGGGCATCCCGTTGCCTACGAGAGCAGAAAATTGAATGACACCGAGAGACGGTACTCAGTACACGAGAAGGAAATGACCGCCGTGGTACATTGCCTAAGAGCGTGGAGGCATTATTTACTTGGGAGCAAGTTTGTGGTACGAACAGACAACGTAGCCACAAGTTATTTTCAAACTCAGAAGAAGCTCACGCCAAAACAAGCAAGATGGCAGGAATTCCTAGCTGAGTTCGATTATACCCTGGAGTACAAGCCTGGAGTACTTAACCGAGTAGCCGATGCATTAAGCCGGAAGGTCGAGCTTGCAGCCTTGACCAAGGCCGAAGGAAACATCAAGGACCGCATACGCGAGGGACTGAGACAGGACCCTTTCGCAGAAAACATCATGCAACTTGCCAGGAGCGGCAAGACAAGACGGTTCTGGGAACGAGACGAGCTACTCTTTACCAAAGGAAATCATTTGTACGTGCCCAAATGGGGAAACTTACGGAGGGACATCATGAAGGAATGCCACGATACACTATGGGCTGGACACCCAGGTATGCACCGTACAATGGCTTTAATTGACAATTCTTACTTTTGGCCCAGGATGCGTGAGGACGTCGAGGCATACGTCCGGACATGTCTTGTGTGCCAACAAGACAAGGAACAACAACAACCTGGTGGACTACTTCAACCCTTGCCCATACCGGAACATCCTTTTGAAAGCGTTTCAATGGACTTTATTATGGCTTTGCCTAAATCGGATGGGTACGGGTCGATCATAGTTGTGGTGGACATGTTCTCAAAATACGCAACCTTTATTCCAGCACCGGCGGACGTAACGGCTCTGGAGACGGCCAAGTTGTTCTTAAAGCATGTGGTAAAATATTGGGGCATTCCAAGGACAATCGTGAGTGACCGAGACCCACGTTTGACAGGAAAGTTTTGGTCGGGACTTTTCAAGCTATTGGGCTCGAACCTAGCATTCTCAACAAGTTTCCACCCACAGACGGACGGGCAGACAGAACGAGTTAACGCACTGCTTGAGTGCTACTTGCGGCACTATGTGAGTGCCAATCAGCGAGACTGGGCCAAACTCTTAGACACGGCCCAATTCTCGTACAATTTGCAGAAGAGTGAATCAACGGGACGCAGCCCATTCGAGCTCGCTACAGGGAGACAACCGGCGACAACGAACAACATTGCCACCGGATACTCGGGACAGAGTCCCGCAGCATATACCTTTGCTAAGTCATTACAGGAGGAATCGGACTTGGCTCGAGCATCTTTGGACAAGGCAGCCAAGAAGATGAAGAAATGGGCCGATCTCAAGCGACGAGCGGTCGAGTTCAACGAAGGCAACTTAGTTATGGTGAAACTTCTCCCGCAGCAATTTAAAGAATTTCGGGCTGTGCATAAGGGACTTATCCGGAGATACGAGGGACCCTACAAGATCGAGCGGCGTGTTGGGACAGTTTCCTATCGAGTGGAACTACCGCCGAAGATAAAGATACACCAAGTCTTTCATGTTAGCCAACTGAAGCCTTACCATCAGGACATGGAGGATCCGGGCCGAGCTCAGTCACATCGAGCACCGACTGCCGTGATTACTTCCTTCGACAAGGAAGTAGCCGAGATCATTTCACATCGGGACGTTCGACGAAGGGGCGTGGCCCCATACACCGAGTTCTTTGTGCATTGGAAGGGACTCCCAGACGCTGAAAATAGCTGGGAACATGAGGATCACCTATGGCAATTCCGGCAGAAGATTGAAGAATATCGGGACAGCATCGTGCCGAGGACGGTCACGACTTTGGTGGGGGAGAATGTCACGCCCCACCTTAAGGCAGCAGGCATCTACCAGCATCCGGCCGAAGCCTGCCGGACGGGCGCGCAGCAGGCTCGCGCGCGTACATGGACCCGGCCAAGCTCACAGAGGACTACCCCCCTATAATAGGCTTAGACGGAAAAAGCCTTGTGACAGCAGTAGACATTGAAAAGCCGAGGAACCCACTCTTCAGAAAGAAGACCCTAGAAGCTCCAAGATGGACACCAACCAATTCCAGAAGGTCAAAGAGGGTTCCGGAAGGTCAGAAATCGGGTCGGATTGCTACGGGCCGAATCGGGCCTTGGCCGGGCCGGGCCGGGACACTTCGGGCTGGGTCGGGCCGGACGTTCCAGAGGGGTCTGGGGACTCCAAGAAGACTTCTTAGAATTGTTTAGAATTGTATAGATCATTCTAGATGATGGCATTCTTGTAAATACTTGGAATAGTAATGTTTTGTTGGTAATTTGTTAGCCTAGGAGGATTAGTATAAATACCCCCTTGGGGCTCATTTGTAACTCACCTTGAGAAATCTGATTTGCTACAGTTCAATAAGAGAAAACCTTCCCCAAAGCATTTCTTACTTTCCTTCCTAGCAGTCTTGTTCATTAATAGGCTTACTACTTAGGCTTGAGACAACCTAAGAGTGCCGCACGGCAAGGACTTAGCGAGGCGCAAGTATAACCCCGTGACAGCACGCTAAGTTTTGGGTGTAGCGCACGCTATCGCGAGCAGGGCAGAGGACAGGAGGTTCTGGACTCCAGTTGCTGGGTATCAAACATCAGTTAGCGCACACTAACATTTTGGGTTAACGCACGCTATAGGGAAGGCGTTAGCGCATGCTACCAAGTTCGTAGCGCACGCTAATGAGGCAGCCAGAGCTCACTGGACTGCCCGGTTAACTGCTAGCACACGCTAAATATCAGGGCTTAGCGTGCGCTAAGCTGTGATCAGTATATATAGGAAAGTTTAGCCCCATTTCGTCATTTCTTCATTTCTCCTCCTCCTCTCGGCGGTTTTGGGTGATTTCGGACGATTTGGAGAGATCTCTTCGAGCTGCATCCACATATCAACATCTTCAAGCTTCTAATCCGGATTAATCATCATCTAATATTCTCTAACACATCAAATCAAGGTAAACATTTCTTGAATCTAGAATTTCGGAATTTGAGTGTTTTCCTTCCGATCTCTTCGTGTAAGCTTGCTATTATGTTGGAATATGTTAGATATGGATTATCTACCTTGGATACATGTATTCCTACTGATTTATTTGTGTATATTTCGGATTTGATGAATATTGGGGGATTTATTCAAGAACCCTTGGAGGTTGACTTTAGTTATTTTGGGGGTTTCGGATTGATGTTGTCGTAACCTTGAGTTGTGGTTTCCTATTGGATTATTGATATCATTGAAGGTGTTTTGTTGGATTGAACTACTCATTTTGGAGTTTGGTTTCGATATATTTGGGATTAGTTATAATCAAAGGATGAATGTTTGCAACGTATTTGTTCGAATGCCCCCAATGAGTTTGGATATTGTTGTATCGACTTTTGGAGTTGGTTGTGAACTTACTTGATACGTATATTAGGCGGATTGTTGGTAATTGTGTTATTCAAGGTTGTTCGAGCGACTGATAAATCCAATAAGGACATTTGTTCGAGAGAGGACATTTCATCACCGGTATTGAGGTAAGTTAATTCTTACTCGGTTAAAAGGATATTCATTCCTTTCGTTGTTGTTCATTCATATTCATAATTCATTCATGATATATTATACATGTTGAGACTTGTAATTATCAAACTAATCATTCAATTCATGAGGAACGACGGTTCCAATCATTTCAGTGAGCTATCATTCATTTCATTATTATTTCATCTCGGTGAGTCATTCTTGACCCTTGTCGATTTGTTATTCATTGATATTTACCATGGTCACTTTTGTTGTTGTGACCTTCTGGGTTCATATTGCGTGGCCGGGTGGTTATGTGTGGAATTTTTAGTCGGGCACACGATAGTCATGTGAAGGGTTCACCGACACATTGGACTGTGCACACGGTAACGTGCCTTCGTGAGACTAATTAGGTACAAGGACGGGTGTGTCCGGACACTCGTCTTGTGCACTTGCACGTACCATTACGGGCGTACTATGATGCCCCTCTTCAGCTTGATTTCATGTCATATATATTTAATGA
The DNA here is from genome assembly GCA_033398695.1 of Orobanche coerulescens. Taxonomy (NCBI): domain Eukaryota; kingdom Viridiplantae; phylum Streptophyta; class Magnoliopsida; order Lamiales; family Orobanchaceae; genus Orobanche; species Orobanche coerulescens. The sequence goes on from CM065802.1 coordinate 194,071,688, forward strand.
TTGTGCTTGTTCAACTCTTGAGGATTGTTGTTCTATGTAACTGACCCCTTTGGGGGATGTTGTTTTCAGGTCATGTCAAGGCAAAAGCACGGGAAGAGAATGTTGACGGCGAGGAGTCCCAGTGATACTAGTAGGGGGTCCAGTCCTTTTTAGTCATTCATGTTTCTTCACTTTTATTTCCGCTGCAGATTTCCGTTTGGATATTCATTTTATTCAGTGTTGTATGTTTTATCTTCATATAAAATATACATGTATTCTGTATTTCCTGGGTGTGTTGTACTTGAAACTCCTCATCGGGGTAATTGATGATATAATGTGGTTTGGTACTACAATTATATTATTTAATTCATTAATTTTCATTCGCCTGCTGGGTCCCAGTTGGGGGTCCACGACACTGTAATATCCACCTAGTTTGGGGTATTACATAAAACTTGAAAACAATGATAAACCATGTGAAGCTTGTTCTCTTGGAAAGTTTATTACAAGGCATTCACCAAGTAAACTTGAGAAAGAATCACCTACATTTCTTGAAAGAACTCAAGGTGACATATATGGACCTATTGATCCAACATCAGGACCATTTAGAGATTTTTTATGGTTCTAATTGATGCATCTAATAGATGGTCGCATGTTTGTTTATTGTCAAGTCGTGATTTGGCATTTGCAAGATTTCTTGCATAAATTATTAAACTAAAGGCACAATTTCCTTATTATACTATAAGGAATGTCAGACTTGACAATGCTGGTGAATTCACATCACAAATACTTAATGATTATTGTATGTCAATTGAAATTACAGTTGAACATCATGTTCCTCATGTGCATACACAAAATGGTTTAGCTGAATCATTAATCAAACGCCTTCAATATATTGCTAGACCACTGCTAATTAGAACAAAGCTATCAGTTACTATTTAGGGTCATGCAATTTTACATGCTGCTATACTAATAAGGTTAAGACCAAGCTAAAGATTTTTCGCATAAATATACACCATGTCAACTTGCACTTGGACAGGAGCCAGGTATTTCGCATCTAAAGATTTTTTTATTGTGCAGTGTATGTATAAATAGCTACCCACAAAGAAAAAGATGGGACCTCAAAGAAGGTTGGGAATATATATTGGGTTTGACTCAGCCTCTATTTGTAACACCCCAATCCACTCAGGGATATTACACGTTGTAGACCCTTTCCTCAAGGATCTACCATGCTGGTAACTAAAATCAAACATCAAAATATCGCCTGAAGGCTAAATGACGACCCCGTAGACCGATTAGGTCTTTCAATTAATACATACAACTCAATCTCAATACATACCTACGCAGGGGTCAAAATACAACATGCTCCCGTACAATGGGGAATATACTACAGCGGAAATAACTACAACTAAACCAACACAACATCGTACGGATCCTCATGTGATTATATCGATCATCATTCATCATCCTTCGCGCCAACCCTGTGTTATGCTCCACAAAACCTAAATATACCTGGACGCAAAACAGACATCCACCCCCCGATTACTCATGGGTTAGCAAAGTTCCACTATTTTGCTAGTGCAAGTACAAAGTGCAAATACGAGTCTTACATATCATATTCCAAGAATAATAATAATCAGGAATCCTCAAAGATTCAAACACAACGAAAAAAAGAGAAAAAAAATACTTCCAGAGGCAGAGAGTTTGCGTAAAACTTTCCTAATTTGAAAGATCACAAATCAAGAGAAGAATTTAGAAAATGTTTTAAAATGCCCTCGGGAGTTTTAATGGAAAACTATTTAGGATTATCGAATCCTTATCTTTTCAAAAACCAAAAGGAGTCACATCCCAAAGATTTGCTTTCTCAAATAAGAACCAACAATAATTCACGGTGTCCATAACCCACACCACGTGTCCTCAACGGACATAAAATCAACAAAACATAACCACCCAAGATATGAAATCTCGGTAACACGTCCAAGGCATCCGACCCTGGCAACACACATCCATAATCATATCCACGATACCGTGATCGATTGCCACGTATCACCGTAAATCTTCTTTGTTGGAATATTTATTCCACATATTCATAAATAGTGTTTTGATGATTAAGTTGCTGAACAAAACAAAATAACAAAGAAGGGAAGCAAAACGATGAAGGAATCGAAGACGCAAAAAGCTGTCCAAACTGCATACATAAAGCACGCTATTCATAATGAATAGCGCACGCAACCGAGAATCATTTATGTATGCAATACAACAATGATAACGTATGTAACAAGCACTTACCTATAGTTTAGTCAACCTACCTGATGCGGATAGCGCACGCTACACGTGATGATTAACGCACGCTACCGAAGCAGATTAACGTACGTAACACAAGTATGTTAATGTACGTAATGACATTTCAAATCAGATGAACGTTGGGAAAAGTTGGTCAAAGTCATAAAGGTGGAATGGATAGTTTGACAATTGAAGGCAACGGATATATTGGATTAGCGCACGCTACATTACATTATTAACGTACGCTAGAGCAAGAGTATAACGTATGTAAGAATACAACATAACGTACGTAAGGGAAGAAATGAAGCCACTAGACAAGTACTGGACATCGATAATGTATGCTACATGGAAGGCATAACGTACATAAAGAGCATAGCGCACGCTAAAGGGAAGAGCTAGCGCACGCTAGCAAGTCAACTGGCAGCAACGGCTAGTTTGGTTGAAGAAGGCTATAAATACCACAACTTTGGTATTATTCCGCACAACAATATTGAGCAATTCATATACACTTGAGATATCATTGTAAACATTATAGTTGTTGTTCTTGAGCTTAAATTAGAGTGATTGAGTGTTATACACAAAATCATACATGAGTGAGAAAAAGAAAAGATACGATTGGATTCGGTATTATTAGGATCAAGGATCCGGCATTATTAGAATCGCAATCGCTATCTAGTGAGGTTTATCTAGTACCGATAGAAAGCTAGATTGGTTGATTCCTTATCCAATAGAAAATGAAAACGGTTTTACTCGGACCGATAAAAGACGAGCTTGTAACGGTAATCCCTCGACCGATAGAAGAGAGGTGCATAGGTTTTGATCTTTAACCTATAGAAAAAGATACATCGAGAGAGGACGTAGGTACGTTTGTCCGAACCTCTATAAATCCATGCGTCGTTTATTTTCCGCACATTTAATTTTGCTTCCGCACAAATGGCGCATAATCCGATCTCGATCCAACAATTGGTATCAGAGCGGTACCTCCAATACACGGTTTAACATCTGAGGAGTCGATCCAATGGAGTTTCAACTTGCTCCAGTCGAAGGCCTTGCTCTCAACCGACCACCATTTTTTGATGGCTCGAATTTATGACGTGGAAGAAGAAGATGTCAATATTCATCCGAACATATGACATCGAGCTTTGGAAGGTGATTTGTCTTGGTCCGAAATTCCGACAAATTCCAACGGTATGCTTAAAACTTTCGAATAATATGACGATTCCGATTGGAAAATGACCATTACAATTGTAAGGCAACTCAACTTCTTTATTGTCCCTTAAATCCGGAAGAACACAAACGGATATCATCGTGTGATAGTGCCAAAGAAATTTGGAAAATGCTTGAAGTAACACACGAAGGAACGTCTCAAGCCAAAGAGACGAAGATAAACATGCTCCTTCACGATTATGAGTTATTTCAAATGAAGGACGACGAATCCATCACTATAATACTCGACCGCTTTTCGGTTATCACTAATGGATTAGCATGTTTCGGAAACCACTTTCGAGTAGTGAGAAAGTAAAGAAAATTATCCGATCACTACCTCGAGAATGGGATGGTACGGTAACGGTAATAATGGAATCTAAAGATTTAAATAATCTTGATTTTAGTGCTCTCGTTGGTTCTCTTATCAACTACGAGATTGTTCTAAAATCTCGGAATGCCAAACCAAAACCGAAGGAAAGATCAATAGCCATGAAGGCTAAGATGTCGAGATCTAGAAAGGAAGAAATCCCAGTGGACTAAAGCGATGAAGAATCGGCATATTATGCCAAGAATATTAATAAGTTACAACACTTATTAAACCGGAGGAAGCAGGACATCAAAAAGGGCGAATCTAAAAAATTCGACAACACTTGTCAATTATGTGGTAAACCAGGCAACTTTGCTAAAACTTGTCGGGTTAAATCCAAGGAGGTTTTAGTTGCAACATAGAGCGACAAAGATCCTGATGAAGATTTCATGAATCAAAATAATCTCGCGCTCGTGGCCCGGAGTTCATTCGATGATAGTGACATCGAAAGCCAAGTAAGTAATTCTTACGATGAACTTTTTGAAGCATTCGAGTTATTACATACCGATTATCAAAATGCTTTAAATGAGATTAAATCCCCCAAATCTAAATATAAATCTTTGGAAAATGAAAATTCCAAAATTCTTGAGAAGGGAAAATTTGTTGAAATCGATCATTCCAAATGCCTTGAAAACGAGAATATTTTAAAGAATGGTCTTGTTAAATTTCAAACCGAGCTAAAAAATTTAACGAAGAAATTCTCTCTCGGAAATGAAAAATTTGAAAATATGTCTCGGTTCAAAAATACACTTTAAATAAAGAGGGGTTAGGATTCAAACTGCGTTCTAAAAATGAATCCGTAAATTTCAAAATTCCCCGGTGTGAAAAATATTTAAACATTGGGCACCATATTTCAAATTGTAAGTGCCCAAGACGGACGATTAAAGTTAAGAAAATTTGGGTTCCTAAAGGAAAGATTGTTTCAAACATCGTCTACTTCTCGAAATAAAAACCGACTTTCGGTTGGATCCCCAAAAATTAATTTTTGATATTTTAAAAAGGGGGAGATAATATTTTTAGGGGGAGTTTATACCCTACTATTGCATATTTTATATATTCATACATATTTTTTCGATTATTGGTATCCTCTATATTATTTTTCGCTTTTTGCTTAATACAAAAAGGGGGAGAAGAAGTTGAATCGGATAAAAGCGTCATGAAAGATATGATGAGAAAAATAAATAATTAAAATCGAAGAATTCGAAAAGGAGAAGAAAGCATACAAAAAGGGGGGAAACGAAGGAGTTGAAAAATACAAAATGAAGTAGTCGAAAATGATAGAAAAAGAAAATGGGTGAAAGTAACGAAACGATCGAAAAGGAGAAGAAAACATACAAAAAGGGGGAGAAACGAAGGAGTTGAAAAATACAAAATGAAGTAGTCGAAAATGACAGAAAAAGAAAATGGGTGAAACTAACGAAACGATCAAAGTCGAAAACTTTGAAACGTATGTATATATATATATATATACATAATTTTATTTTGCAGATTTTATCCAATTCAAGAGTTGTTTTGTAATCATCAAAAAGGGGGAGATTGTTGGAATATTTATTCCACATATTCATAAATAGTGTTTTGATGATTAAGTTGCTGAACAAAACAAAACAACAAAGAAGCGAAGCAAAACGACGAAGGAATCGAAGACGCAAAAAGTTGTCCAAACTGCATGCATAACGCACGCTATTCATAATGAATAGCGCACGCAACCGAGAATCATTTACGTACGCGATACAACAATGATAACGCACGTAACAAGTACTTACCTGCAGTTCAGTCAACCTACCTGATGGGGATAGCGCACGCTACACGTGATGATTAACGCACGCTACCGAAGCAGATTAACGTACGTAACACAAGTATGTTAATGTACGTAATGACATTTCAAATCAGATGAACGTTGGGAAAAGTTGGTCAAAGTCACAAAGGTGGAACGGATAGTTTGACAATTGAAGGCAACGGATCTATTGGATTAGCGCACGTTACATTACATTATTAACGTACGCTAGAGCAAGAGTATAACGTACGTAAGAATACAGCATAACGTACGTAAGGGAAGAAACGAAGCCACTAGACAAGTACTGGACATCGATAACGTACGCTACATGGAAGGCATAATGTACGTAAAGAGTATAGCGCATGCTAAAGGGAAGAGCTAGCTCACGCTAGCAAGTCAACTGGCAGCAACGGCTAGTTTGGTTGAAGAAGGCTATAAATACCAGAACCTTGGTATTATTCCACACAGCAACATTGAGCAATTCATATACACTTGAGATATCATTGTAAAGATTATAATTGTTGTTCTTGAGCTTAAATTAGAGTGATTGAGTGTTATACACAAAATCATACATGAGTGAGAAAAAGAAAAGATACGATTGGATTCGATGTTATTAGGATTAAGGATCCGGCATTATTAGAATCGCAATCGCTATCTAGTGAGGTTTATCTAATACCAATAGAAAGCTAGAGTGGTTGATTCCTTATCCAATAGAAAAGGAAAATGGTTTTACTCGGACGGATAGAAGACGAGCTTGTAACGGTAATCCCTCGACCGATAGAAGAGAGGTGCAGAGATTTTGATCTTTAACCTATAGAAAAAGATACATCGAGAGAGGACGTAGGCACGTTTGGCCGAACCTCTATAAATCCGTGTGTTGTTTATTCTCCGCACATTTAATTTCGCTTCCGCACAAACGGCGCATATTTCGATTTCAATCCAACATTCTTAGGCTCTCACGGTTGGACCGATCATTTGCCGTATCCTAACCATCATGATCACAAGGCATATGTCACCGTAGACCTCGTCCGACATCACGGCTGGACTATGACAAATACTTCACATTCACAAATCAGTACACTATGGTACACATCACAATATCAAGTAACAAAACACATCCGTAATCATATCCATGATATCGTGATCGCTTGCCATGTATCACCGTAAGTCTTCTTAGGCTCTCAAGGTTGCACCGATCACTCGCCTTGTCCTGACCACCATGATCACAAGCCATGTGTCACCGTATACCTCGTCCGAACATCACGGTTGGACTATGACCACAGATTAACATCATACAACACAATACACCAAGGATATCACAATAATCCACCCAAAGGCAACAAACACTTAGCACGACACAATTATCGAATCACAACACACCGAAATGAGATAATATATATATAATCAAATCACAACACCTCATCAAACATATCCACAGGATTCACTTAATCATTCACAAAACACACCATTCACAAAATACACACGCGTTTTGAAAGAGAGTCTTTAACGAGGGTAAACCGAATCTTTTCAAACTTCATTTGAAACAAGCAAACAAACACACTTAGACGATCACCGATCATCATTTCTGCAAAACAAGAAATGTATGAACAAGGTACTTGCCTCGAATAATCACAAACACCGAGAATCGACCGAAGTAAAGATGGCACGAACCGACTATGATCCCGCCGACTCCGTCGAACGCCAACTCGCGAAAATAAACTTCGAACGACAATAACAACAATGAAAATGAATTCCATAGAATGACCCAAAGCCGCTAAATTAAAGGAACAAACGACGAAAGTTCAAGGGTTTCCCCCAAAACGGCCAAGAACACGAATCGACCCGACAAAAACATGAAAACAAAATTCCAAACCGTGGGTTATGTTCAACACGACTAGATAACAACAAAGGAATCAACAATTTTGGATTAAAATCACGAAATCGAGACAAACCACCAAACATCACAAATCTAGGATTTTAGAAAATACGTTGATTCATAAAAAGAAGAATGATTGGTAGATGATTAGATGATGATAACAAGCATTGGGATATTTGCTTTGGTGATCTAAGATACTTCAAGGGATCGCCTCTGGAAACCCTTGCCGAAAAGCCGCCCGAAGAGAACAAGAAAAGGAAATCCCGAAATGAAGATTGCTGCTCCAGTTTTTATAACTGGAGGAGAATAGCGTGCGCTATTAATTGTTAGCGTGCGCTAATGGGGGTCGGTTGTTGCGATATTTCCTACACGCAAGTGCACGTCATCGTTTACAAGTAATAAAGTGATAAGTAGAGTATCGTTCCCACGAGGATTGAATCTCTAACTACTGATTTTTTCGTATTCCAATTTTATCTGAACAATCGAATTTGGGTTTTGCGATTAATAACTAAAAGAATTACTAAAAGACTAAGCAGTAGAAAACAATATCTTGGATAAAAGAAATCAAATGATGAATAAGTCTAGGGTTCTGAATCCACCTTAGTTTATCCGAATTTACTCTCGATTATCCTTACTAAATAATTTTCCCAATTTATTGAAGGCGGAGATTGCTAATATATTCTACCGCCTCTCCCGAGGTCAATAGATTTATCTAACGGCGACTAACGCACTCTATCCCTAGGTGAATTATTTCGTCGATAGGCAAAAAGCATGAAATCTCCTAAAGGCCACGTAGTTCCTATGAGTATATTCCTATCTCACAGAATAAAACGGTCCTCACCAATAGTTCCTCACCAAATCTCCTCTCCCGATTCGAAGTGAATGATTAAATCAATACAACTATTGGCCAGATAATTGCAAGCATTAAACATAATTGGGAAGACTCAATAAAAAGGTAATAAATTGGATAATCTCAATCAATTCGTCAAAACAAAGGTTTCATCAAAACCCTAGATTAGGGCTTTAGCCTGACATACTAAAAACTGAAAATACAGAATAAATAAACGAAAGCATAAAATTCAAACGCATATGAAGTTCGGATTCCTCCGTTCTTCAACTCCCGCCTTCTGCCCTTGAATTCTTCTGCTTCCTTCTTCTTCTGCCGTCTCCAAGCTTAAGCTCTCCCAGGTTAAAATTCCCAAGATTCCAAGATGATTTAATTAGGGTCTTCAACCCTATTTATAGCTCAGCACATCAGTAAATTGCGTCCGTATCAGTCGGTCGGCGGAAATCAAGCTTGACTCAAAATCCGCGGGCATACAAAAACCGCCAAGTGTGCATGACTCACTAAACTGTGCGCGGCACATCGTCTTCATTGAATGCACGGGAGTTAATTAATTCTTACGTACGCGGCTCACTGGTATCGTGCCGCGGCACATAGTACAGTTACTCGCCCCTTGGTGGTGTCTTCTGTGCCGCGGCTCGGCTTCCTTGTCTGCGCGGCTCGAGTCGATTTTGCCGTTTCGCGTTTTGCCTTGTTTTAGCTTAGGACTTCAATTTCTGTCAATCATACAAAATTAAGGCATTAAAAGCTCATTTAGACGATTTCACTCTCCAAAATACTACAAAATAATGATAAATAAGCGTATAAAAATACGCCTAACAAATACCCCAAACTTAAGCCTTTGCTTGTCCTCAAGCAAAAGAATTAAAGTCAATAAAAGAATGTCGTGAATCATCGTGCAACTCATAGTGTTCAACCTAATCAATACTATCCTGTAATTCTCTCTAAATAATACGAGTGTCGTAAAGCGCCGCACTCGAGAATAATGATTCCGCAAAGTAATCAAATTCGGTCTAATCACTCGTTCATGAAGAAAATCCAGCTCAAAGATTAACAAAACGTGAGTCAAATCGACCGTCAATATGAAAGGCTAAAATAAACAAGCTAGTTCGTCGCGTTCCACAGTCTAAAGGCACAATTTTCACGAGTCTCATAACAAATAAACCTCGGACAGTATCCCCTTATATATATATGCTCAAGAATTTGATTCGAGTTGACCACTAGGTTAGGATCTCGGGATGTTTCATCGGGATAATCCTAGGGTGGAAACTCCATTCTCATGTATTGGAAAACCGTTTGACGTAAAAGACACTCATGGGGCACATGGATGCTTCTAGTTACTAAGTTCCCGTCTACAGCGGAGAAACAACTCGAATATATAATTTCCGCATGTCCGAATCAAGGTTGCCGTTTTACGCGAGAGTAAACAGCGGGCCACGCGAATACCCCCGGTTACTAGGCTCCCTTTTATTGGCACATGTGAAATAACTAAATCACTAGTCTAATCGGGGTCGTCGTTTTACGCGAGAGTAAACAACGGGTCACGCGAATGCCCCCGGTTACTAGACTTCACATCATAGAACACATTATCTCGACTTTTGGGAAAAACTGACCGACTCAAAACTCGATCTAAGTGCCAACACGACTAAAGAAACAGTACGACTCACTATCCGGAAAATGTAGCCAAACGTATTGATGGGGATTTAAAAACAAGTATGTATCGTCTCTTATCTGCCAAGACCTCTACAATCACGAAAAATTTCGGACCTAATTGAATACTAAGCAGAACAGAAATAACTGACTACAACTCGACTAGAACTCGCCCGCTTCTTCAGAGAGAAAGACAGTGTCGTAACATCAGTATCACACAAATAGAAGCACGAAAATTCACGAATAAAGAAAAACTACGACAAGCAAGGCTATCTAAAAAAAAATTTATGCAAAGAAATAAAAAGTGCAACGAGATAAAGTACAGCAATAAAATAAGGTACAGCAATGAATGTAGACTGAAAGTAAATCCCCCCCCAAACTTAGGACATACATTGACCTCAATGGACAAAAATGATATAAAAGTAAAAGGTCAAGTACTCCCCTCCAGTCCGCTCAGGAGCTGGTGCCTGCCTCGTCCGGTGAGGAGGGTGGTGTGGCTGGCCGGGCGGGCGCAATAAATGGCCCGTCGGGATGCATGATGTGGGCCGTCCATGCGGCGAGGTGCTCCTGATGATAAGCATCCCTCGCAGCAAGACGCCTCGCCGCTCGTCGGCTGGCCCGGCGGGCCTGCTCTCGCATCTCGGCTTTGGCGGCAGCAACAACGCTCTCCCGCTCCGTCCGCTGCTCCTCCCGCATAGCAGCCATCAAGCTCTCTCTCTCTCTCCTCATCTCATCTCTCTCTCTCCTCGTCTCCTCTCTCAGCTCCTCTCTCTCTCTCCTCAGCTCCTCTCTCTGCTCCTCTCTCTGCCTCCTCAAATCCTCCCGCAGCCCATCAAATAACTCCTCCAACCTCGCTCTGTCGGGCTGCGGGCCGGCATCTCCGTGCGTCAACAAAAGCGGCTCGGGGGATCCCTCGTGAGCCTCCTCTAGCAGAAATCCTCTCCCCCGAGCGTGTGCCGGCGCTCACTTGATGATCGAAGTGTGATATGATGCGGTGGTCGATCGGGGCTGTGGGGCTAGCATCGGCTCGTCGGCCCGACCACGTCGGCCATTGCCGGCATAAAGCGCAGATGAGGGAGGGGTGCTTCAACCCCGTCTTGGCCCCCCCTGGATACTCTGGAAGATAGATCGGACCAGGATGGGGGCCACATCGAACCGCAGCCCGGAAGTGATAGCAAAAAGTGTCCGGGCGCGGGAGAGAAAGACTGTACAGATCTGGGAGGTGGGGTCAATGCGTGCGCAGATAAAATAAAGCCAGGCTCGCCCGAGCCGGCTGAGGCGCGAGCTCCTGAAGTGAAAAGTGGAAGAACTCTGTGCTCGCTGCTCCCAGTCGGTACCGGGCTGTGCAATGGTCTCAAGCAGGGCCTCCTTAGTGAGGCTGGTCATCACTCGGTCATAGGCTGACTCGTCAACCACCGGAAACCCAAAAAGCCTCCGAATAGCGGTCGTGGAGAAATCAACTGTAACCCCTCGGACGTCGACCTGAGTCCGAGACTCTAAAGACGGCAACGTATGCCCTGCCCGGATGTGCTTCGAAAGCGGCCGGCGTAAAACTCCTGGACGATCGAGATAACCGCTGGCTCGGGAGGTGCGGTAAATCTGGCCCACCCCATCTCGTCAATCATGGCGAGCAATTCCCCGTCCTGAGGAGCTGGAGTAAAACCCCTCTTGGGAATAAGTGGTCGTGGCCGGATCTTTTCGTTGAATATTTTGTGAATTTCGGGGTCCGAAAATTGATGCCCCTCCGCCTCGGCCCGACCACGAGAGGTCTCCCCTCGAATAGGGGATGACTCGGTCCTAGCACGCTTGCTCAGCTTCTTTGTGCGCGCCATAATCAATCCTGAAAAGTGAAACACGAGGGTTTATTCACGCAAAAATAATAACAATGATCAATGCTCGGCGAAGGATGTTCAGCCAGAAATTCCGAATTTAAGAAAATAACGCATACGTTAGAGAAGGATGAAATTGGACTTAAACATGTAACCTGGATGTAAGGGTTGGGCTTGCTGTAAATTCAAAACATATACGTTGCACGAGAATTCAAAACGATTGCCTTTTCAAAGAAAATTTTTCATTTAGGCAATTTATCAGACACCTTGAGGGCACAAGTTTACTTGAAGAATAAACATAGTTATAGCTTGATTCAACCCCCAAAAACCGAAACATATTTCAATCAGCAGTCACTCGGCACATTCAACTCATTTACATTCCAATTTAACCAAGAAAATTCGATGAAACTACCATGTTATTCTCTAAACAATCCTAAAACTTTTAAAGGAGAATAAGCATGTTCCATTCATTCAAAGCATAAACTTCCAAATATAAACCATAAGCAAATAAAAATTAAAGATTGAAGCGTACCTTTTTAAGATTGCAAGAAGAATCGCAGGAAAAATGGGAAGAACTTGGTCGGCTGGTCGCGCTGGGGAGGGAAGGAAAAGGAGAAGGGAGGCGTACCTGATAATGCCGGCCGAATGTGTGTTATATGCTACCTGGCCTTTCGGATTCCGCATAGTGTGCCGCGGCACAGATAAAGTGAGCCGCGGCACAAGGTACAGTCCCTATTACCTGTGTTCTCGTTTTGTCGTGTGCCGCGGCATAGAGTTCGTGTGCCGCGGCTCATTGCTCAAGTGTGTCGCGGCTCATTTATGCCGTGCCGCGGCACAGGGTACAGTTGGTTTAGCCTCCCCTTGCGATTGATGTGTGCCGCGGCTCACAATACCTGTGCCGCGGCTCATACTTCAGTTTCTTCCCTGGGACTTTCCTGCACAGAATTTTGAGAAGAAGACGTTAAAAACGAGAGGCAGAAGCAAATTGAAGCACAAAAATGATGAAAAATAAGAATCACGAATACAAGAAAAATAAAGAAATGCAAAAATCTACAACTACGAACTCGGGTTGCCTCCCGAGAAGCGCTAAGTTTATAGTCTTCAGCCGGACCTATTGGACAACGTTAGTTCGCTTTTCGCAAACTCCATTTTGTTTCCGCCCCATTCATCGAACCGTTTATATTTTGGTTAAAATTATGACCATTGGTCATCAGCGGTTCGACTTTCGGTTCGGTCATCAAATGTTGTTTGCGAAAAGGTTTCGACTTGAATAACTTCCCGAAACACCCGGTTTCTCCATGCCTAATTGTCCGCTTGGCTTTCGGCTCACTCTCCTCCTTCACAAACGAACTCACGACTGCAGCAGATTTTTCCTCATGCTCGAGGAACGCCACTCGTTCTACATCCTTCTTAAGACTTGGGCCATTTAACCCAAAACCTGAATTTTCCCACCGACGATGTTTTCGGTGCTTTCCTCTTTCAACAACATCCACACCTTCAATTTGTGATCCTTTATCAGCACTTCCGGGACATGGGAACGATTTGAATACTTGAAAAGTAACTTGCTCGTCTTGGACCCTCAGAGTTAACTCTCCCTTTTCCACGTCTATAAGGGTTCGGCCCGTCGCTAGAAATGGTCGTCCCAAGATGATTGGAATATTTTCATCTTCCTCCATGTCTAGTACGATGAAATCGGCCGGAAAGATGAACTTATCAACTTTAACTAAAACATCCTCGATTACTCCCCTCGGATACTTTATCGATCGATCCGCCAATTGTAATGAGACTGTGGTTGGCTTGGCTTCCCCAATATTCAGCTTTTTGAAAATCGACAGAGGCATGAGGTTGATACTAGCACCAAGATCGCATAGTGCCTTATTAAACGAAAGATTCCCCATGGTGCACGGTATGTTGAAGCTTCCCGGATCTTTCAATTTAGGTGGGAGCTTCTTTTGAAGAATTGCACTGCACTCCTCTGTCAAGGTGACCGTTTCAAAATCCTCAAGCTTTCTCTTCTTCGATAATATCTCTTTCATGAACTTGACATAACTCGGCATCTGTTCCAATGCGTCGGCGAACGGAATATTTATGTGAAGCTTTTTGAACACATCAAGGAACTTAGAAAATTGTTTGTCCGCCCTTCTTTGTTGTAGTCTCTGCGGAAACGGAACGGGGGAGACACATGTCTTCGAGTTATCCGGCTTCAAATCCTTCGACTCCTCTGGCTTTAAATCCATCTCTTCCTCAATCACCTTCTTCTCTTTACCCCGCTCGGGCTGATCCAGCACCTCTCTCCCGCTTCTCAAGCTAATTGCATTTAGACTCTCTCTAGGATTTGTCTCTGTGGTACTCGGCAATGCTCCCTCCGGACGAGCTGTCAACACATTAGCGATTTGGCCCAGCTGGACCTCCAAATTCCGAATGGAAGCAGAATGATTTTGTAATGTAGCTTCCGTACGGGTCATAAATTGACTCGTATTTGCCGCTAATTTTGCAAGTGCTTCCTCGAGAGACACTTTGGGAGCGGAAGGGGGCTGCTGTTGATTCTGGGCGAACGGGGGCTGATGTGAGTTCTGTCCGTTTCTCCATGAAAAGTTAGGATGATTGCGCCACCCCGGATTATAAGTATTGGAGTACGGGTTATTCGGCCGATTCCCACTTCCCACAAATTTAGCCTGCTCCATCTGATTTTGCTCGAACGGATTTCCAACTTGACATTCCGCGCTCGGGTGTGATCCGTTACACCAATTGCATGTCTCAATGGTAACGGGGGCTGGTGCGTGCGAAAATGCCTGGAGCTGTTGTGTCAAAGTGGCGACTTGAGCTGACAAGGTGGAAATCGGATCATTGCTTGAAACTTCCATGACTCTCTTCGGTGTCAATCTTTCCGATGGCCACTGGTATGCGTTTTCGGCCATATCTTCCAAAAGCACGTGTGCCTCGGCCATAGATTTTCCCATGAAGGTCCCACCAGAGGCCGCATCCACTAGAGTGCGTGTAGAAGCACTCAAACCATTATAGAACGTATGAAGCTGAAGCCAATCAGGAATGCCGTGATGAGGGCATCTTCGAAGCAATTCTTTATATTGCTCCCACGCCTCGTGGGGCGATTCCATATCGTATTGGACAAAAGTGGTTATTTCGTTTCTCAACCTCGCCGTCTTAGCTGGTGGGAAAAATTTGGCAAGGAAGGCTTGCGCTAACCTCTCCCATGTTGTAATCGACCCCGGCGGTAAGGAATTTAACCAAAACTTTGCTTTATCCCTCAAAGAGAAAGGGAAAAGCCTAAATCGGATGGCATCGTCGGTGACACCATTAGTCTTGAACGTGTCGCATATCTCAAGGAAAGAAGCAATATGAGTATTCGGGTCGTCCTTCGGCAGTCCACAGAATGGGCTCGCCTGCACCATCTGAATAATGGCGGGCTTGATCTCAAAATTATTAGCTTGGATAGTGGGACGCCGAATTCCCGAAAAATTAGCGTTGACCTGCGGCATGGCATAATCTCGAAGAGCTAGTTCTGGTAGAACTTGCCGCACTTGGTTATCTCCTCCTTGGACTTCGATATTCTCGGCCATGTTGACCGTCGTCTGCAACTCTCTTTTCTCCTTTTTGTTCCTTCTTAGCGTGCGCTCGAGCTCGGTATCCAAAGGTAGTAGGCCTTCGTTACCGAGTTTTCTCATGCACTACACGAAAGGTCCTGAAAGGAAAAACAAATAAACGAGATTAAATACACAAAAATAAAAATAAAACGTTCAAATTAAGACTGGAAATACTTAAATCGATATTAGAAAAATTTCAATCCCCGGCAACGGCGCCAAAAACTTGTTGCGATATTTCCTACACGCAAGTGCACGTCATCATTTACAAGTAATAAAGTGATAAGTAGAGTATCGTTCCCACGAGGATTGAATCTCTAACTACCGATTTTTTCGTATTCCAATTTTATCTGAACAATCGAATTTGGGTTTTGCGATTAATAACTAAAAGAATTACTAAAAGACTAAGCAGTAGAAAACAATATCTTGGATAAAAGAAATCAAATGATGAATAAGTCTAGGGTTCTGAATCCACCTTAGTTTATCCGAATTTACTCTCGATTATCCTTACTAAATAATTTTCCCAATTTATTGAAGGCGGAGATTGCTAATATATTCTACCGCCTCTCCCGAGGTCAATAGATTTATCTAACGGCGACTAACGCACTCTATCCCTAGGTGAATTATTTCGTCGATAGGCAAAAAGCATGAAATCTCCTAAAGGCCACGTAGTTCCTATGAGTATATTCCTATCTCACATAATAAAACGGTCCTCACCAATAGTTCCTCACCAAATCTCCTCTCCCGATTCGAAGTGAATGACTAAATCAATACAACTATTGGCCAGATAATTGCAAGCATTAAACATAATTGGGAAGACTCAATAAAAAGGTAATAAATTGGATAATCTCAATCAATTCGTCAAAACAAAGGTTTCATCAAAACCCTAGATTAGGGCTTTAGCCTGACATACTAAAAACTGAAAATACAGAATAAATAAACGAAAGCATAAAATTCAAACGCAGATGAAGTTCGGATTCCTCCGTTCTTCAGCTCCCGCCTTCTGCCCTTGAATTCTTCTGCTTCCCTCTTCTTCTGCCGTCTCCAAGCTTAAGCTCTCCCAGGTTAAAATTCCCAAGATTCCAAGATGATTTAATTAGGGTCTTCAACCCTATTTATAGCTCAGCACATCAGTAAATTGCGTCCGTATCAGTCGGTCGAAAACTGGCTTCGAAACAGCTCAAAATCCGCGCGGGCATACAAAAACCGCCAAGTGTGCCGCAGCTCACTAAACCTGTGCCGCGGCACATCGTCTTCAGCTGAATGCCTGGGAGTTAATTAATTCTTCTGTGCCGCGGCTCACTGATCTGCCGCGCACGCAGTACAGTTACTCGCCCTTGGTGGTGTCTTCTGTCTGCGGCTCAGCTTCCTTGTGCCGCGGCTCAGAGTCCAGTTTTGCCGTTTTCGCTTGTTTTGCCTCGTTTTAGCTTCCGGACTTCAATTTCCTGTCAATCATACAAAATTAAGGCATTAAAAGCTCATTTAGACGATTTCACTCTCCAAAATACAACAAAATAATGATAAATAAGCGTATAAAAATACGCCTAACATCGGTATCAGCTACTGACTTCTGAATTCGTCACTCGATAGCGTGCGCTAAATGTAAACTTAGCGTGCGCTAAAACACTCAGAAATGACAGCAACAATGCTCTCAAAGATGGGTACGACGACGGACTTCTCCGACTGAAACTTTAAGTTCAATATATAAATGGAACACTCCAAAATATGATCATCAAAAGAGTCTAATCTCTAACCGAACTCATAACGACAATCCAAAAAGGTCGGGGTGAGGAATACGAAAGAAGTTCCCCAAAACTTTGAGAAATTACAAAACGGTCCAAACGTCCGAAAAATCCAATAGAAGATCAAACAACCGAACCGAAGCTCACAACCCGTATAACCATGTTAAATGCACTTACGGGAAACACGAAACAATAGTTTCGAACCGGATTCGCAAGAATCAAACTCAAGCGTGGAAAAGTCACTTAAGAACACGGAACTCAACAAAACGACACCGAAACGAATTCAGATGACAAAAAGTGCAGAATTTATCATTCTCATAATGACGAAACGGTCACAAGCGAGCCGTTAAAACGGACTCCTGCCAAAACAAATAAATTTACCGAAAATCGAAATTGCGAATATTACATACAACCCTCCTTAAAAGAAGTTTCGTCCCAAAACTTAAAATAAGTAGGGAGGAGCAATATCCCACCAGGAACATCTAAACGAGATACACAAGAACCGAATAACTCACACCCATCGGCAAAACGCTACAAGCAACGCAAAGAAACATACGACGTGAAATCACGCTCGACGACAACCATCAACATGTCACAAGCGGAGACATAATAAAACCAACAAGTGTCAGTATCACCAAATAGATAGAACAACCAAGTCAATTATCCGAACAATCACAAAACAAAAGGTACCTATTACAAGAAAACACGCATAGTCGAAAAATTGAAATTAAACACACAACGATCCACGAGGGTAACTACGAAGAACTCCGACCACGCCAAAATTCTCGAAAACCACACTAGGCGTCTCTGTGTCCTTTCGGAGCAGAGACGCAAACTCGATCCTCAAACCTCTCAGCTACCGTCTCGCAATGCACGGCTCGGTGTCCAATTGACTGCAATCGAAATAGCTGACTAACGGCGAATGACAATTCTTCGTGGTATGGCCCGCTCGACTACAGTTATAACACGTCTTCGTGCTGCTCACATTACTCATTGCAGGGGTAATACTCTTCCCATGTTCACGCGATCGAGGAGCCTTCTTAGAATGACGACGTGAAGTCCCAATCCTAGGGGGCCCACTCCCCTGACATCTTGAGAAGTTCCCAACAGTTTTCAATTTCTTAGACTCGGACATATGCTCAGTCGATGATACAGATAGCTCTTAGGCTAACACCCTATTATGATACTCTCTCAATGAAGTACAAGTGAAACCCGCCATGTAATGACGAATTTCCGGCTTCATTCTCCTGATAAAGTGACAGATCTTATCCTCCTCTGTCCTCACCTGATCCTGCACATAGATGAGTTGTTTGCTATAATCAATAATAGCTTGAGACAACGGCACATCTTGCGGTTTCGCGGAAAAGAATTCATTCATCCTCTGATTTCTGATCGTTTCCAGACAAAACTCATCTCTCATGAATCTCTGGAGCTCTGCCCATGTGACAACACGATCGCGAGTCTTAACAGCCTCCCACCAATTAGCGGCATCCTTTTCAAGAAGATAATGAGCGACAGGCAACTTATGTTCTTCTGGACAATCAACTACCTCAAATATCTTTCCCAACTGGAAAAGCCAACCATCCCAGCTCAATGCATCTGCGGCACCAGCAAAACGAGGGGGATTCATATGAACCACCTCTCAAAGCCACTGATTTGCACCAATGTTTTGGGTCACATCTGTATTACGTTGAACTGCTTAGGTCAACTGAGTCATCTGTGCAGCTACCTGCTACAAAATAGTGGCAACACTGATACTAACACCATCACCGGCAGTACAATCTTGATCACGCATCTGGTCACCACAACCATGACCCCTGCCCCTCGGCATACTGAATAAGTAACCACTCAGCACAAGAGAAAATCGTAACACAATCACATACAGCAATTACCATCCTAAGGCAACTCACATACACAAAATCACAGCAACGACGACATCCATTCGGCAATTTCAAAGGCCCGAACGATAACCAGGACACAATTACAAAACATCATGAAACAGTCATATATGTACATAATCATACAAACCCAAGATCTAACAGCTTGCACAGGTGCGATACACACAAATCACCATGAAGCGACAAACATTTAATACCAACATCACACCTCTCACAGAGGGCTAACACAACGAATGCGTGGCGAACGACTCAACGCTCCCACCACCAATTCAATCACAACTCGGAGGGCTAACACCCTAACGACAATGCTAACATCATACACACATTCCCTGACCGCAAACAGGAAATTATAGGTTTTAAAAACGAAAACCACCTTTTTGAAAAAAAATTGGAAACACCAGTTGATCTTAAGTATCACATTTCGAAAAAGTAATACAAACATCTTTATCGAGACTTTGAAAAAAAACGTCTTATGTTTGATAAAACTGAGGACATCTCTCTTTTAGTTAAAAACTTTCAGAAATATTCGACCTTCGAGTCTAAGTAAATGCGTTTCTAAATTAGTGAGAATATCTCAAAATATTTTGGTCCTCAAAGTGGAAGAATTTTGAAACATACAGTTGTACTAGTAGGCACCTTGAAAATACCGCGAGGAAATAATCCATTTTCAAAAGTACGTCTCGAAATTTATCCTCTAAGATACTGAAGACTTTCAAAATCCATTAGGCCAGATTGCCCAAAAACTCACACGTTACAAAGTATACGTTAAGCCTGTGCTCACATGTGTCGACATTCGCTTACACATCTCATAGTACATGCATCAAATTGTTTCAAAATCAAGACATGTCTTCTCCCGGAAAACAAACAGTCAATAATCACAGTTGAAAATCACCTAGGACTGGGGCTAAACCACTAGTCCCATCCGAGGCGTTTATGGACCCTACCGGACTGGCTATCCAGACAAGCTCGTGAATCAGGAGCGAAATAACAGATTCCTCCGAGGGCCCGTCGGACCCTCCCGGAGTGAGCAAAATACACATATACATTACCATTCCATGTTAAGCATAAGGGTTTCACAAGAATACTTGCAATACGAGCAAATCATTTTGAAAATCATTAGCAGCGGACAAAATCAACAGTAAAAAATACATTAGCAGTGGCACCACTCCTCATATAAACAAAATATGAGAGTCAAATAAACACTTTCACGAAATCAAAATCTACATAAAGATTCGATCACTTAACAAATAATCATACAAGTAGCTCGTGTCACACGAGGCACAACACAAAGAATGGAGACCTACATCCACAGGTCGCACGAAGATGATGATTGCCCCACGATACTAATCACGACCAACAAACTCAGACGACGCATTGCGACACGGCTCAATCAGGCACGACCTGATTAAAAACAACTCAACAATAAACACTCGACTCCACATCAAAGGTTTCCGCAACCTATTCTCTGATACCATTTATGTAACACCCCCAACCCACTCAGGGATATTACACGTCGTAGACCCTTTCCTTAAGGATCTACCAGACTGGTAACTAAAATCAAACATCAAAATATCGCCTTCAAGGCTAAATGATGACCTAGTAGACCAGTTTGGTCTTTCAATTAATACATAAAACTCAATCTCAATACATACCCACGCAGGGATAAAAATGCAACACGCTCCCGTACAACGGGGAAAATACTACATCGGAAATAAGTACACCTAAACTAATAAAACATCGTAGGATCCTCATGTGATTAGTATCGATCATCATTCATCATCCTTCGTGCCAACCCTGTGTTATGATCCCCAAAACCTGTATATACCCGGACGCAAAACAAACATCCACCCCCCGATTACTCGGGGTTAGCAAAATTCCACTATTTTGCTAGGGCAAGTACAAAGTACAAATACGAGTCATACAAATCATATTCCAAGAATAATAATAATCAGGATTCCTCAAAGATTCAAACATAATGAAAAAAAGAGAAAAAATACTTCCCAAGGCAGGGAGTTTGAGTAAAACTTTCCAAATTCGAAAGATCACAAATCAAGAGAAAAATTTATAAAATGTTTTAAAATGCCTCGGGAGTTTTAACGGAAAACTATTTAGGATTATCGAATCCTTCTCTTTTCAAAAACCAAAATGAGTCACAGCCCAAAGATTTGCTTTCTCAAATAACAACCAACAATAATTCACGGGGTCCATAACCCACACCACGTGTCCTCGACGGACATAAAATCAACAAAACATAACCACTCAAGATACAAAATCTTGGTAACACGTCCAAGGTACTCGACCCTAGTAACACACATCCATAATCATATCCATGATACCGTGATCGCTTGCCACGTATCACCGGAAGTCTTCTTAGGTTCTCACGGTTGGACCGATCATTCGCCGTATCCTGACCATCATGATCACAAGCCATATCTCACCGTAGACCTCATCCGACATCACGACTGGACTATGACAAATACTTCACATTCACCAATCAGTACACTACGGTACACATCACAATATCAAGTAACAAAACACATTCGTAATCGCTTGCCATGTATCACCATAAGTCTTCTTAAGCTCTCACAGTTGGACCGACCACTCACCGTGTCCTAACCACCATGATCACAAGCCATGTGTCATCGCAGACCTCGTCCGAACATCACGGTTGGACTATGACCACACATTCACATCACACAACACAATACACCAAGGATATCACAATAATCCACCCAAAGGCAACAAACACTTAGCACGACAGAATTGTCGAATCACAACGCACCGAAATGAGATAATATTATATATATATATATATTATCAAATCACAACACCAACATCAAAGATACCCATAGGATTGACTTAATTATTCAGAAAACACATCATTCACAAAATACACACGTGTTTTGAAAGAGAGTCTTTAACGAGGCTAAACTGAATCATTTGAAAGTTCGTTTCAACCAACCAACAAAACACACTGAGAAGATCACCGATCATCATGTCCACAAAACAAGAAATTTATGAACAAGGTACTTGCCTCGAATAATCACAAACGCGGAGAATCGACCGAAGTAGGATGGCACGAACCGACTATAAACCGCCGACTCCATCGAACGCCAACTCGCGACAATGAACTATGAACGACAATAACAAAAATGAAAATGAATTCCATAGCACGACCCAAAGCTGCTGAATTAAAGAAACAAACGATGAAAGTTCAAGGGTTTCCCCTAAAACGGCCAAGAACACGAATTGACCCGACAAAAGCATGAAAATGAAATTCCAAATCGTGGGTTACGATCAACATGACTAGATAACAATAAAGGAATCAACAATTTCGGATTAGAATCACGAAATTGAGACAAACCCCCAAATATCACAAATCTAGGATTTTAGAAAATACCTTGATTCACAAAAAGAAGAATGATTGGTAGATGATTAGATGATGATAACAAGCATTGGGATCTATGCTTTGATGACACAAGATACTTCAAGGGATTGCCTCAGGAAACCCATGCCGAAAATCCACCTGAAGAGAACAAGAAAAGAAAATCCCGAAATGAATACTGCTGCTCCAATTTTTATAACTGGAGCAGAATAGCGTGCGCTATTAATTGTTAGCGTGCGCTAATGGGGGTCGGTATCAGCTACTGACTTCTGAATTCGTCACTCAATAGCATGCGCTAAATGTAAACTTAGCATGCGCTAAAATGCTCGGAAATGACAGCAACAATACTCTCAAAGATGGGTACGACGACGGATTTCTCCGACCAAAACTTCAAGTTCAATATATGAACGGAACACTCCAAAATATGATCATCAAATGAGTCTAATCTCTAACCGAACTCATAATGACAATCCAAAAAGGTCGGGTGAGGAATACGAAAGAAGTTCCCCAAAACATAGGGAAACTACAAAATGGTCCAAACGTCCGAAAAATCCAATAGAAGATCAAACAACCGAACTGAAGCTCACAACACGTATAACCATGTTAAATGCATTTATGGGAAACCCTAAACAATAGTTTCGAACTGGATTCGCAAGAATCAAACTCAAGCGTGGAAAAGTCGCTTAAGAACACGGAACTCAACAAAACGACACCGAAATGAATTCGGATACAAAAAGTGCAGAATTTATCATTCTCCGAATGACGAAACGGTCACAGTCGAGCAGTTAAAATGGACTCCTGCCAACAAAAAAGAAATTTACCGAAAATTGAAATTGCGGATATTACACTATTATTAGATATGTTGAACCTCTGACAGGTGATGTTTTTCAGGCAAGATTTGCTGACTGTCATTTTGATGAGATAATATTCCCAACCTTAGGGGGAGATAATAAATAAATGTAAAAGGACATAACATAGTATGTACCATCATTATTGCATTTGGATCCCTATACAAAATCATGGGAAGAAAATGTCCGAAAAATTGTACATATAAAAGGTTTGGCAAATGAAGTGTCAGATGCATTTACTGATATGAAATGAGTGACAAAGTCACATGTACCAGTTATTAATACTCCTGCTCGGATTGAAATTCCAAATGAAAGTGATAACACAAAGGCACGCTTAAAGCGTGGCAGACCTGTTGCTTCCAAAGATAAAAATCCCCGAAAAAATGTAGCTAATATAAATGAATATGCTAAAGAAGCACAGAATGATAAAAAGTATGCTCCAGTTCAAACCCAAGTCGAGGCAAATAAGGAGATCGTTGAAAACAAAAATGATCTCGAGATATCTATTGATCACATCAGCATGGGGTATTTATGGAACCAGAAAAACCAGCACATTGATGAGATATTTACATACTCTATTGCATGTGATATAATAAGTGAAAATTATGATTCTAAATCCAGATCTATATTTGAATATCAAATTAGACTTGATTGGCCAAAATGGAAACTTGCCGTAGATGCCGAATTCGCTTAGAAACCAAAAGTACTTGGACCAATTGTTGGCGCACCGAATGATGTGAAACTTGTTGGGTATAAATAGATTTTTGTAAGGAAACGAAATGAGAAAAACGGAATGTAATATACAAGGCTCGTCTTGTTTCACAAGATTTTTCACAAAGAACTGGGATTGATTATGAGGTAACTTATTCCCTTGTTATGGATGCCATTACTTATCGTTATTTAATTGGTTTATTGGTATCTAATAATCTTGATATACATCTTATGACTGTTGTTACAACATATTTATACGAATCACCTGATATTGATATATATATATATATATATATATATGAAAATCTCTGAAGGATTTAAGATGCCTGAAGCATCGGAACCCACAAATATGTATGCAATTAAATTTTCAAAGATCTTTATATGGGTAAAACAATCTGGACGCATGTGGTATAGGTTAAGTGCATATTTGCTTAAAGAAGGCTATGCGAATAATCTTATCTGCCCTTCAATCTTAATAAGGAAAATAACATCCGGGTTAGTAATCATTGCTGTTTATGTTGATGATTTGAATATAATTGGAACTAATAAAGAAATTCTAGAAGCAATGGATTACTTAAAGAAAGAATTTGAGATGAAAGATCTAGTAAAAATAAAGTTGTGCCTTGTTTTACAAATAGAACATATTAAAAATAGAATATTGGTACACCAATCAAATTATGCAGAAAGGGTATTGAAAAGAGTTAACATGGACAAAGCAACCCCTTTCAGTACCCCAATGATTGGTAGAACACTTAATGCTGAAAATGATCAATTTAAACCAAAAGAAGAAAAGGAATAGGAACGTCGTTCTGAAACACCATGCATCAGTACAATTGGAGCTCTCATGTATCTTGCTAATTGTACAAGGCCTGATATAGCCTTCTCAGTAAATTTACTAGCAAGATTTAGTTCATATCCTACAAAGAGACATTGATATGGAATAAAACATATATTTAGATACCAATGAGGTACGCCTGATCTTGATTTGTTTTATTCTAGCCATGGAAAACCAGTTTTGCTTGGCTATGCAAATGTAGGTTATCTATCTGATCCACATAATTCTAATGCACAAACTGGATATGTATTCACATATGGCGGCACTACAATTTTCTGGAGATTTCAAAAGCAGACACTCGTAACTACTTCCTCGAACCATGCTAAGATAATAGCTCTTCTTGAAGTAGTAAAGAATGTAGATAATTAAGATCAGTAACACAATATATCTAAAGAACATCAGGCTTACTAGTCAGTAAGGATCCAACAATATTACACGAAGATAATTCTGCATGTGTTACTCAAATGAAAGAAGGCTACATCAAAAGTGATAAGATCAAATATATCCCCCCCGAAGTTCTTATCATTCACTGATGAACTTGAAAGAAATAAAGAGTTCGATATCTAGTATATTCGATCCTGTGATAATGTGGCAGATCTCTTCACAAAGTATCTCCCACCAACAGTTTTCAAGAAACATAAACGAAATATTGGGATGTGTCACCTTCTAGATCTTTAAAGAAGAACTACCCATACTGGGTTGAGGGGAGCACACGACTATACTCTTTTTCCGTTATTAAGCTTTTGTCCCACTGGGTTTTTCTTAATAATGTTTTTAACGAGGCAGCTTGTGATGTTCCCGAACAAGACATCATGATATGAGATATTCCAAAGGGGATTGTTATGATTCATGTGAATCAAATAGTAAATTATGTGAATCAACGGTAGTATGATTGGATTGAAATATCTAATATGAAGACAAAGTTTATTTGTATTATACATAATTTTCTCTGTTATGTAATGCGTAATGTTAGCCTATAAATTGGCCACTTTGAAAGATCTTTGTATAATGTACACAATTATTCTCAATACTTGTTCATATGCTTCATCTTTCTCTCCATCTTCTATTATTATGCTAATATATATATATGGGCGATTTACATCTGACTACCTTTTTAGATGGTCTAATTACAGTTTGGTCCCTATTGTTTCAGATATTACAATGAAAGACAAACTTTGCACTGTCCAGAAACTATATTTACAACGAAGGACAAAAGTCAAATTTTCAGATGATGTCCTTTGGAGAGAGAAATCGATATTCCAAATTTGCCCTTTTATTTTTCATTTTCTTATTTACTCATTTATTTTTCGCCTCACGTGGGTGGCACATGCTGGACCTCATTGTAATATATATAACACTTTTGGACTTCAGTGTAATAAATTTTCAAGCTTTCTAGAAAAAATATTTTTCCAAAAAGAAAGTATTTTCGGGAAAAAAATATTATTTTTCGAAAAAATAAAAAAAAATTACGGAAAAAATTTATCTTTTGAAAAAATATTATTTTATGGAATTTTTATTTTTTTGAAAAACTAAAAATATTTTACGGAGAAAAATTATTTTTGGGCAAAATAATATTTTTGAAATAAAATTATTTTACGGAAAAATATTCTTTTAGGAAAAATATTATTTTTGAAAAAATTAAACTATTTTCGAAAAAATAAAAAAATATTTTTTGAAAAAAATTTAAAAATATTTTTGGAGAAAAAGGTATTTTTGGCAAAATAATATTTTTCGAAATTAAATTATTTTACGGAAAAAATACTATTATTTTTGAAAAAATAAATCTATTTTACGGAAAAAAATAAAAAAATATTTTTGAAAAAATTAAAAAATATTTTTGGAGGAAAAAATATTTTTTGGCAAAATAATATTTTTTCGAAATAAAATTATTTTCTTGAAACAATATTATTATTTCGAAAAAATAAAATTATTTTCTGGAAAAAAATAAAATAAAATATTTTTGCGAAAAATAAATATATTTTCGGGAAAAAAAATTATATTTCGAAAAAAAATTATTTTTTGAAAAAAGAATATTTTTTAAAAGAAATGTATTAGTCAAATACTTTAATAACTTATAAGTTATTTGTTTAATATGAAATGTATTTTAAAAGAAATGTTTTATTCAAGTAAATAGAGGGGCATTTTCGTCTTTTTAATAGAAGTCAACACCAATTCAGATTTTTGTCCTTCGCTGTAATTTATGAAACAATAGGGACTAAAGTGTAAAGAGGCCATCTAATAGGGTAGTTGACTGTAATTTCCCCATATATATATATATATATATATATATGTGTGTGTGTGTGTGTGTGTGTGTGTGTGTGTTTGTATATAATAGTAACATTACATTATCACTAAAGTTATATTCTTATAGCTCATAGTATTATCATAATAAGAATCACATATTTTAGGGTGATAATATTCGGTTATAAGAGAGATTCAATATTATACATATAACATCATTATAAAGTATTTATACGAATAACAATAACAAGATTTTTTATTTATGTTAGTGTGTACCATTACCTAAAATTGTGTGGAATAGTTATTTAATGGAAAGGAAATTCGTAATAAATTTGTTCCTCTCTCTCTCTCTCTATTTCTCTTCCTTTTTTTTCAAATACTAATTAGGGGGCAGGCATATTGTAACACCCCCAAGTTCTTCAGGGTATATTACAGCGTCGTGAGCTTCTCCGTGGGACCCACAAGGCTATAAATACGCGGAACAATGATCTTTGACCATCAAGGTCTAGACATAAACAGATGGAGGACAATAAAAATTGACAGGCACAGTCATAAGCAACTTGACAGAAAACAATTCATTGGGAATTAAAGCCGGACAACACAGGCCAAAACATCAAGAACATCTGAAACAATACTCGAATACTCATAACCGTTTCAAGTACATCATTACTGAATGAATGAGGTACAAAATACAAACAGAGCCAAGACACAGCATCATTCTTGCCCATCATCTTTATGCTGACCCGGCACTCGCCTACTTGCTCTCCTGGATCCTGAAATACATGAAAGGTATTTCCTCCAAAAGGGGTTAGCCATCGAATAGCTAGTACAAGTATACAAGTATGAAAAATAATACTTCTTGCACGATAAAGTAAACGTATACTCATATCATCATTCATCGAGATATTAAATCTCACCATACCTCATATTACCAACCTTAAGATTAGCATTCCGGAATAACTAAATCTCATACCATACCTCACAATTAACCATGGATTCGCTCTATAAGCTACGATCCCTCAGAGGACTCGAAGTCCCATCCCGGAGTGGTTAATCCAATATGTTTAATGGATCTCCCTATAAGCAACGACCCCTCAGAGGACTCGAAGTCCCATCCCGGAGTGAACATATCATTATACCAACACGATGTTCAATGGGTCGCACTAAAAGCAACGACCCCTCAGAGGACTCGAAGTCCCATCCCGGAGTGAACACGTGGTTATACCCATAACATTGTTCGATGGATCACACGATAAGCAACGACCCCTCAGAGGACCCGAAGTCCTATCCCGGAGTGAGCATCTTATCAAATACATCACAAACATTTTACTTTCGACGCCAAGAATTATCATCATAAACATATACTTGCCTTTGAGACATCGAGAATCGGGAGGAAAGGAATTCAAGCTCCCTTGGTCCAGGAACGCACTTCAGACCCTGAACGATTCGTAAGAAATATGATAATCAACAAACAATACTCCAATTCACATGAAGAAACTCCCGAAACCCCACTAACGTTTCCCTCGTTTAATTTATCATACTCATAGGGGTTGGGAACCACCCAAATCCCCTCGAATTCACAATACATTCTAAGGTAGGACATGAAATCATATGGGTGACATATACTAATGAGATCAATCACAATTCAAGGTTCCCGTGAACAAAAACAGATACACAACCGAATCGGAGGAAATCCCTCAAAACTACTCAAGGTGGGGTTTTCAATAAGTTTACCTCGATTTAGAATGGTGAGGAAGATCAAACGTGGTATAATCCGAACTAGTTGCTTGACGACGTTGGTAGATGATGATATCTGGTTGGGATCTTCACAAATAGCCCGAAATCGCCAGAAACTGCCCAAAGAAGGATATGAAGTGATAAATGACAGAAAAGTGGTCTGCTCCATCCTATATATACAAAATGATGATTAGCGTGTGCTAATCACAAGGATATCACGCGCTAACGGGCCACCGAGTAGTCCAGTATCTTCTGATCTGCGTCGTTAGTGTGCACTACGGATAGCATTAACACGCGCTAACTGTTCTCGATGCAAACACTCTGAACTCACTGCCCAACTAGTTATCGTGCGCTACGAAGGCACTAGCCCATTCTCTGTCCAGATATTAGAAACCCAAAAATTACTGCCTCTGCAGTGTTGGAATATTTATTCCACATATTCATAAATAGTGCTTTGATGATTAAGTTGCTAAACAAAACAAAACAACAAAGAGGCGAAGCAAAACATTGAAGCAGACGAAGACGCAAAAAGCTGGACAAAATACAAAGCTAGTGCACGCTAGATATATAAGTTAGCGCACGCTAACGGGTCCCGGCTGCAGATCAGACGATCTAAAAGTTACCTGAAGTGAAGTCACCTGATAAGGATAGCGCACGCTACACGTAAGGATTAACGCACGCTATCGAGCCCATATTACCGTTGTGAAGAGATTCAAACACAGAATGACGTATGCATTGAAGTAATCTTAGCGCACGCAAGAGATGTTATTTAGCGCACGCTAAATATCAAAGTCTGAATCAAGTCAATCAATCCGTTGGGGAGAATCTGCTACAAGTCAAAAAGTATAAACGGATATATGACGCATGCAATGATACATGATTAGCGCACGCTACAAGAAAGTGTTAGCGCACTCTAACTGTGAAGGACAGAAGCCACTGGACTAAAACTGGAAGACGTTAATATACGTAACATGCAGTACATAACGCACATTAAGGCTAAATACATGCGATATCGCATGCTAAGGAAGTGAGCCTAGCGCATGCTAATAAACAACTGGCAGTAACGGCTAGTTTGTGGAAGAAGGCTATAAATACCAAATGAGTTGGTATCATTCCACACAACAACATTGAGCAATTCATATACACTTGAGATATCATTGTAAACATTATAGTTGTTGTTTTTGAGCTTAAATTAGAGTGATTGAGTGTTATACACAAAATTATACACAAGTGAGAAAAAGAAAAGATACGATTGGATTCGGTGTTATTAGGATCAAGGATCCGGCATTGTTAGAATCACAATCACTATCTTAGTGAGGTTTATCTAGTACCAATAGAAAGCTAGAGTGGTGGATTCCTTGTCCAATAGAAAAGAAAAACGGTTTTACTCGGACCGATAGAAGACGAGCTTGTAACGGTAATTCCTCGACCGATAGAATAGAGGTGCAGAGGTTTTGATCTTTAGCCTATTGAAAAAGATACATCGAGAGAGGACGTAGACATGATTGGCCGAACCTCTATAAATCCTTGTGTGATTTATTTTCTGCACTTTATTTACGCTTCCGCGGCACGGCACATATACCGATATTACTACAACAATTGGTATCGGAGCGGTACTCCTATAAGCGGCTTTACATCTGAGGAGAAAAGATCCAATGGCTCTCCAATTTGCTCCAGTCGAAGGTCTTGCGCTAAACCGACCTCCATTCTTTGATGGATCGAACTTCATGACTTGGAAGAAAAAGATGTCGATATTTATCCGAGCATATGACATCGAGCTTTGGAAGGTGATTTGTCTTGGCCCGAAAATTTCGACGAATTCCAACAGTACGCTCAAAACTTTCGAAGAATATGATGATTCCGATTGGAAAAATGACCACTAGAATTGTAAGGCAACTCAACTTCTTTATTGTGCCTTAAATCTGGAAGAACACAACCGGATATCATCGTGTGATAGTGCCAAAGAAATTTGAAAAATGCTTGAGGTAACACACAAAGGTATGTCAAGTCAAGGAGACGAAGATAAACATGCTCCTTCACGATTATGAATTATTCCAAATGAAGGACGATGAATCCATCACTATAATGCTCGACCAATTCTCGGTCATCACAAATGGATTAGCATGTTTTGGAAAACCACTTTCGAGTAGTGAGAAAATAAAGAAAATTCTCCGATCACTACCTCGAGAATGGGACGGTATGGTGACGGCAATAATGGAATCTAAAGATTTAAATAATCTTGATTTTAGCGCTCTCGTTGGTTCTCTTATCAACTACGAGATAGTTCTAAAATCTCGGAATGCCAAACCGAAACCGAATGAGAGATTGATATCTATGAAGGCTAAGATGTCGAGATCTAGAAAGGAAGAAATCCCGGTGGACGAAAGCGACGAAGAATCGGCATATTATGCCAAGAATATTAATAAGTTCCAATACTTATTAAACCGGAGGAAGCAGGACATCCAAAAGGGCGAATCTAAGAAATTCGACAACTGTCGATTATGTGGTAAACCATGCCACTTTGGTAAGAATTGTCGGGTTAAACCCAAGGAGGTTTTAGTTGCAACTTGGAGTGACGAAGATCCTAATGATGATTTCATCGATCAAAATAATCTCGCGCTAATGGCCTGGAGTTCATTCGACGATAGCGACGTCGAAAGCCAAGTAAGTAATTCTTACGATGAACTTTTTGAAGCATTCAGTTATTACATACCGATTATCAAAATGCTTTAAACGTGATCAAATCCCTTAAATCTAAATATAAATCTTTGGAAAATGAAAATTCCAAAATTCTTGAGAAGGCAAAATTTGTTGAGATCGATCATTCAAAATGCGTTGAAAATAAAAATAATTTAAAGAATGATCTTGTTAAAATTCAAACTGAGCTCAAAAATTTAACGAAGAAATTTCCTCTCGAAAACGAGAAGTTTGAAAATATGCTCTTGGTTCAAAAATACACGTTAAATAAAGAGGGGTTAGGATTCAAGCCACATTTTAAAAACGAATCCGTAAATTTCAAAATACCCCAGTGTGAAAAATGTTTGAAAATTAGGCACCATATTTCAAACTGTAAGAGGCCAAGACGGACGATAAAAACTAAGAAAATCTGGATTCCCGAAGGAATGTTTATTCCTAATATCGTCTATGTCTCAAAACAAAAACTGACTTTCAGTTGAATCCCCAAAAATTAATTTTTGATATTTTATAGTTTACAGAGGGGGAGATAATATTTTCAGGGGGAGTATTATTTTTAGGGTATAACTCCATCCTATTATTGCATATTTTTATATTCATGCATATTTTCTTTATGTATTCAAATTAGTATTCTCTATTTTTTTTTTACTTTTTGCTGAATACAAAAAGGGGGAGAAGAAGTTGAATCGGATAAAAGCGACATGAAAGCTATGACGAGAAAAATAAAGAGTAAAAAGGAGGAGAAAATAATAAAAATCGAAGAAGTCAAAAAGGAGAAGAAAGCATACCAAAAGGGGGAGAAACAAAGGAGTTGAAAAACGAAGAAGTCGAAAATGACAGAAAAAGAAAATGGGTGAAACTACCGAAACGATCAAAGCCAAAAACTTTGAAACGTGCATATTCATATATTTTGCAGGTTTTATCCAATTCAAGGGTTGTTTTGTAATCATCAAAAAGGGGGAGATTGTTGGAATATTTATTCCACATATTCATAAATAGTGTTTTGATGATTAAGTTGCTAAACAAAACAAAACAACAAAGAGGCGAAGCAAAACATCGAAGCAGACGAAGACGCAAAAAGCTGGACAAAATACAAAGCTAGCGCACGCTAGATATATAAGTTAGCGCACGCTAACGGGTCCCGGATGCAGATCGGACGAGCTCAAAGTTACCTAAAGTGAAGTCACCTGATAAGGATAGCGCACGCTACACGTAAGCATTAACGCACACTATCGAGCCCATATTACCGTTGTGAAGAGATTCAAACACAATGATGTATGCAGTGAAGTAAGCTTAGCGCACGCAAGAGATGATATTTTGCGCATGCTAAATATCAAAGTTTGAATCAAGTCAAGCAATCCGTTGGGGAGAATCTGTTGCAAGCCAAAAAAGTATAAACGGATATATGACGCATGCAATGATGCATGATTAGCGCACGCTACAAGAAAGTGTTAGCGCACTCTAACTGTGAAGGACATAAGCCACTGGACTAAAACTGGAAGACGTTAACGTACGTAACATGCAGTACATAAAATACGTTAAGGCTAAATACACGCGATAGCACACGCTAAGGAAGTCAGCCTAGCGCACGCTAATAAACAACTGGCAGTAACGGCTAGTTTGTGGAAGAAGGCTATAAATACCAAATGAGTTGGTATCATTCCACACAACAACATTGAGCAATTCATATACACTTGAGATATCATTGTAAACATTATAGTTGTTGTTCTTGAGCTTAAATTAGAGTGATTGAGTGTTATACACAAAATCATACATGAGTGAGAAAAATAAAAGATATGATTGGATTCGGTGTTATTAGGATCAAGGATCCGGCATTGTTAGAATTGCAATCGCTATCTTAATGAGGTTTATCTAGTACCAATAGAAATCTAGAGTGGTTGATTCCTTGTCCAATAGAAAACGAAAACGGTTTTACTCGGATCGATAGAAGACGAGCTTGTAACGGTAATCCCTCGACCGATAGAAGAGAGGTGCTGAGGTTTTGATCTTTATCCTATTGGAAAAGATACATTGAGAGAGGATGTAGGCACAATTGGCCGAACCTCTATAAATCCTTGTGTGATTTATTTTCTGCACTTTATTTACGCTTCCGCAACACGGCGCATATACCGATATTACTCTAACATGCAGTCCCCACACATTAGCATGCGCTTCTGGCAATACTAGCGCATGCTACTCGGCACAGATAGCGTGTGTTAGATCATCACCTAGCATGCGCTAACTTCTCGCCCAGAGTACAGAAACCAACCTTCTATCTCTGTAGTATCCGAATTGTTAGCGTGCGCTACTGGCAAAGCTAGCGCGCGCTACTCAATACAAATAGCGTGTGTTAGCCTATCGCCTAGCGTACGCTAATAATACAGCTACAAAGTTCAATCAATACGAACAAGTTCTGTAAGATAAGAAACCCTAGAATCAACAATCACCTCCATAAGCATTTACAAAGAGCAACAAAAATGAAAGAACACCAAAACCAAAAATTCATGAAAGTACGGGTATTACATTCTCCCCCTCTAAAAAGAAGTTTCGTTCCGAAACTTAAGAAATAAAAAGCTTGGAGTAACTCGATCGTATCTTCTCTTCCGTCTCCCAAGTCGCTTCCTCAACTCCATGTCTTGACCATTGTACCTTAACCAACGGAATGTTTTTGTGCCGAAGATGATTCTAATAACTTTCAAGGATCTTAACCGGTGTCTCTTGAATGGTAACATCCTCGGCTACATCAATCCCCATATAGTCGATAATATGACTCAGATCCGGTATATACTTCCTCAACTGAGAAACATGAAAAACAAAGTGAACGTGACTCAAAGCTTGAGGTAACGCCAAGCGATAAGCTAAATCTCCAACCCTGTCCAAAATCTAGAAAGGTCTGATATACCTCGGACTAAGTTTCCCATTTTTCTCGAAATGAAAAACTCCCTTTGTCGGAGCCACCTTGAGTAGAACATGATTTCCCACCTCGAATTCCAAGGGTCGACGACGAGTATCAGCATAATATTTCTGACGCCTCTGGGCAGTCAACAATCGGTCTCGAATAATATAAATCTTCTCCTTAGTTTCCATCAACATATTCGGTTGCATTCCGACTAACTCCGAAACCTCATCCCAACATAATGGCGATCTACACCGCCTACCATAAAATGCTTCGAATGGTGCCATTTGATCGACGCATGCCAACTATTATTGTAGGCAAACTCGATCAACGACAAATGAAGTTACCAATCATTACCCCAGTCCAGTGCGCAAGCCCGCAACATATCCTCTAATGTTTGAATCGTCCACTCGGTCTGATCATCTGACTGCGGATGAAAAGACGTACTCAAATTCAATTTGGTGCCTAAGATCCGATAGACCTCTTGTCATAAATGTGACACAAAACGGCCATCGCGATCAAAGACAATAGTTTTTTCGAGCACCATGCAATCTCACAATTTCAGCTATAAAAGTTCAAGCCAATCTCTCTGGTCCCCAAGTATCTTTAATTCCAAGGAAGTATGCATACTTGGTTAACCGATCAACGATTACCCAAATCATATTCATTCTGGCTTTAGATCTCGGCATCCCAGTGATAAAATCCATAGAAATGTCTTCCCAGTTGCACTCGGGAATGGGAAGTGGCTTCAACAACCCCGCTGGTCGTTGATGCTCAATCTTGACTTGCTGACAAGTTAAACATCGCAAGACGAACCCTGTGATGTCTTTCTTCATATTATTCCACCAGAAAATCCGCTTCAAGTCCTTGTACATCTTACTCGTTCCGGGGTGGATTGAGTAAGGCATAGCATGGGCTTCTCGAAGAATTTTGTGTCTCAACTCCAGATCATTCGGAACACAAAGCCTGCCCTGAAATCTCAAACTACTATCCTCATGGACCATAAAACCAGGGGGCTTTCCTTCAGTTTCATTCAGTTGAGAAGTCATTGCGTGACTCCACTGTTTCCCTTTGATGTCATCAACCAAGGACGAAATAATTTCGAGGGTACACAACTGTCCCTGCACTCTTTGAAGCCAAACTTATATACCTTGCTCGATCAATTCCTGACGAATCTTCATTTGGGGTGTAAGAATCTTGAGCATCTGAAGTGATGCCGGTTTGCGGCTCAAAGCGTCTGCGACGACATTAGCCTTTCCCGGATGGTAAAGAATCTCCAAATTATAATCTTTAATTAATTCCAACCATCGTGGTTGCCTCATATTCAACTCTTTCTGACTGAAAATATATTTCTAACTCTTATGATCGGTATAGATACGACACGAAGAGCCATACAAATAATGCCGCCAAATCTTAAGTGCGAATTGCGGCCAAGTCTAAAGCAAGAGTAGGATAATTCATCTCATACGGCTTCAACTGCCGTAATGCAAAGGATGATGTTTTATCGAGCTGCATAAGCACGCATCCAAGTCCCTGTCCTGAGGCATCATTATAAACTACATATCCTTCACCACCCTGTGGTAAAGTTAAGATCGACGTTGAAGTCAAACGTCTCTTCAATTCATCAAAACTGTGCTGTCTCTCCACAGTCCAAACAAACTTTTCCATCTTCTGAAGTAACTGCGTAAGCGATCGAGCAAGTTTCGAGAAACCCACGACAAACAGACGATTATACCCAGCAAGACCCAAAAAGCTACGAACTTCCTTAACATTATTAGGCGGTGCCCAATGTAGCACTGCCTCAATCTTCTGCAGATCCACACAAACCCCTTCGGCTGAAATCAAATGGCCGAGAAACATAACTTCCTTCAGCCAAAATTCACATTTTGAGAATTTCGTATAAAGACGTTCAGCTTTCAAAATGTCTAGTATTAAACGCAAGGGCTGGGCATGCTCTTCCTCACCTCGAGAATAAATCAAAATATCGTCAATAAAGACGACTACACATTTATCAAGGTACTCAATAAAATTCTTGTTCATTAACTGCATGAATACTGTCGGTGCATTAGTCAGCCCAAAAGGCATGACCACAAATTGATAATGTCCATTTCTTGTCCAAAAAGCAGTCTTCGGGATGTCGGACTCTATTACTCGAAGATGGTAGTATCCCGATCTCAAGTCAATCTTCGAGAATACTCCAACTCCCTGCAACTGATCAAATAAATCATCTATGCGAGGTAATGGATACTTGTTCTTGATGGTCGCTTTGTTTAACTCACGGTAATCAATGCATAAACGTAGTGAACCATCTTCTCCTCACAAAAAGAACTGGTGATCCCCAAGGCGAAGCGCTCGGTCTAATGTACCCCTTCTCCAACAATTTTCCCAATTGATTCTTCAATTCTTGCATCTCTGAAAGTGCCATACGATAAGGCGCCTTAGAAATCAGAGCCGCGTCAGGCTCTAAATCAACAGAAAGTTCTATCTCTCGACCTGGCGGTAATCCCGAAGATCATTTGGAAAAACATCCGAATATTCATTAACAATTAGAATCGAAGAAAAGTCAACTCCCTTCTCTTCTGACTTCAAAGCATAACACTACCTTGTGCAACCTTTATTCAAGAGCTTCACAGCTTTCATAGCATTAATAAGCAACTTAGGATGATTCAATTTACGTCCCGCAAAAATGTATTCAACGACATCCTCATTTATCATAGTGATAACCTTAGTGCGATAATTCATAATCGCACCATGTCTCTCAAGCCAATCATTACCGAGGATTAAGTCCTCGCTATCAATATCGATCACAATCATATTTGACAACCAATCAGTACCTATGCGCACAGGATAATATCTAATCTCTTGATTACCCATAATTATATCCCCGCTATGAAATTTCCCCATAAATGTTGCACAAGTGGTCAAACTATCAATACTAAAATGAATGCACACAATCTAAGGAGGTGAAAGTGTGTGTAGCACCCGAATCAAACAATACTCAAACTGGATGGGGTGGAAAATGAACGGTACCTGAGGCCACTGCCGCACTAGAATCATCCTCTCCGTGCATCGCGTAAACTCTTGGATGTGCGAACCAACACTAGAATCTCCCACTCTAACGGTCTGACCCCGTCTACAGCCTCTGCCACAACTCTGCTGTGGCGGTTTGGATGATTGCCACTGATTATCCTTTGGCTCCTTGGCACCGGGCGGAAGCTCGGGTATCAATAGTCTTATCCCTAGACGTACAATAAATCGCCCTGTGACCCATCTCGCCACACTTGTTACATTTCAAAGGCGGAAAAGAACACTCGTTGTTAAGGTGACCAGTATGGTTACAATTGTAGCACGTCACGGCACGAGTCGAACGAAAAACTCTTACCATCCCTAACAGAATGCGACAACTGCCCGACAGAGCGGTGGGTCATCTGGGGTTTCTGAAAGTTGTCGCCCTTGCCAACTAAAGTAGTTGTCAGTGGTCTTCTGCCTCTTCGGCTCAGTAGCGGTATCAGTGTTGGCACACAACATATCATATGCTAAAGCCCTGCCTTGGTACTCTTTCAAGGTAGTACATGCAAACCCAACCACGTAGCGTCATAAATCCATGTTCATTCGCATGTCGAAATGAAGGATCTTGTCACGCTCATCCCGCACCTGATTCTTCACATGAATCAACTGTTGGTTGTATTCCACTATTGCCTGCGAGACTGGAATGTTCTGCGGCTTAGCTTCGAAAAAGGCTCGGATCCTGCTTCCTTGCACTGTCCAAGGACAAAACTCAGCTTCCAGCAGATCTTTAAATCCATCCCATGTAGCAGCATGATCTTGTGGTTTAACGGCTTTCCACCAAGTCACGACTTTTTTAGTAAGAAAGTACTGAGCAATAGGTACCTCATTTCAGGGCAATCAACAGCCTCGAACACTTTCTCCAATTCGAAAAGACAACTCTCCCAACTAGCTGGGTCAGTAGCACCGCTAAACTGTGGATGATGCATACGGATCACATTCTGGAGTAAAGCATCCATTGTCAAATTAGGATTATTCCTCTGAACAACTTATGTCAGGAGGGCCATTTGATTTGCCACCTATTGAAGAATATTCAGGACACCAGCCACCACATTATCTCCTTGTTCGGCCGACAGGTCATGCCGACTCTCGGTATCTGGATGCACTGAATTGGATAAAGTAGGGGTAGACGACCCCCCAACAGAACTAATGGCTGTGCCACACCTCGCCCGGGTCCTCGTCCCCTGTCAGCAGACATTCTGAAGGACACAAACAGTGCATGAGTACAATCTAAATCATATGTCATAGAGGTGACTGATTCTCAAGAATGCCAAATTAAAGTGAAGCGATTAAGAAAACACATGAAGAGTAAAAGGACTTACAAGTACCGGCCACATGGTGATGATGGAAAAGTAGTGATATTGTACACAAAAGACGACTCAATCGACCTAAAAAGACCGACAGCCTAGGTATCCATAAACCTAAAGCTCTGATACCATACTCTGTAACACCCCCAAGTTATTCAGGGTATATTACAGCGTCGTGAGCCCCTCCGTGGGACCCACAAGGCTATAAATACGTGGAACCGTGATCTTTGACCGTCAAGGTCTAAACATAAACAGATGGAGGACAATAAAAATTCACAGCCACAGTCATAATCAACTTGACAGAAAACAATTTATTGGGAATTAAACCCATGCAACACAGGCCAAAACATCAAGAACATCTGAAACAATACTCGAATACTCATAACCATTTCAAGTACAACACTACTAAATGGATGAGGTACAAAATACAAATAGAGGCAAGACACGGCATCACTCTTTCCCATCATCTTCATGATGACCCGACACTCGCCTACTTGCTCTTCTGGATCGTGAAATACATGAACGGTATTTCTCCCAAAAGGGGTTAGTCATCGAATAGCTAGTACAAGTATACAAGTATGAAAAACAATACTTCTTGCATGAAAAAGTAAACATATACTTATATCATCATTCATCGAGATATTAAATCTCATACCATACCTCATATTACCAACCTTAAGATTAGCATTCTGGAATAACTAAATCTCATACCATACCTCATGATTAACTGTGGATTCGCACTATAAGCTACGATCCCTCAGAGGACTCGAAGTCCCATCCCGGAGTGGTTAATCCAATATGTTCAATGGATCGCACTATAAGCAACGACCCCTCATAGGACTCGAAATCCCATCCCGGAGTGAACATATAATTATACCAACATGATGTTCAATGGATCGCACTAAAAGCAATGACCCTCGGAGGACTCGAAGTCCTATCCGGAGTGAACACGTGGTTATACCCATAACATTGTTCGATGGATCCCACTATAAGCAACGACCCTCGAGGACTCGAAGTACCATCCCGGAGTGACCATCTTATCAAATACATCACAACCACTTTACTTTCAACATCAAGAATTATCATAATAAACATATACTTGCCTTTGAGACATCGAGAATCAGGAGGAAAGGTATTCAAGCTCGTTAGGTCCAGGAACGCACTTCCTGCCCTAAATGATTCGCAAGAAATATGATAATCAACATATTAGGAATATGCCCTCGAATGCCACTCAGCGGATGTATGAGAGAGGGCATTGTACTTGTTATTATGTAAATTTAATATCAGAAGGAAATTGTTTATTTCTTTATTTACTGAAAGTCACTGGCATTCCTGACTTGTAAATATATATATAGAAACTATTCTGTGTATTTTAGAGCAAAACATTTCACTCTTTATTGGATAAGGGGATTGGCACTTGTTGGCCACTAAGTGTACAGGATACAGCTTGGAGAGTGTTTTAAACAACAAGTTGTACGGTTTTCAAATCTGAGTGCGTAGCGGAAGTCTTGACAAAGTAAGTTGTTGTAAATACAACAACTAGATATGAAATGTATACTTAAAGATAATCACAAATATTAAAACAGTAAATGCAGAAGGTAATTGACACAATAATTAAAGTGGTTCGAGGTAAACCCCTCTACGTCCACTGGTTCTCCACACAGGAGTGAAAATGTTTATTATAAATACTACGTACACAACTAGGTATTTATAATCAAACCTAATCAGTATATCGTTCACACAAATTGATATAATGATCTTAGCCTTCAACCGTTCACACAGATTGGTTTGAGCTTTCACTTGACTGGCTTCTTCACACACAGTTCCGAAGCTTCGTCTCTTCAATGCAGGTCCATCACACACAGTTCGGGAAGAGCAAGGATTATCAGTCCACACAGGGCTGATGGGTTTTTTGAAGGGTTAGAACAATATTTGAACAACATCTTTGACTTTATGAGCTTTTAGCTGATGATGTGTTGTTCACGGTTTTGAGCACTGTATATCTCTTCTTTCAGAATAGCAGAATGCCTTGGGAGATATGTTTGCTCTGAATATTCGTGTAAGCACTTGTTTCACTTGCGTATAAATTCGATCGTTTGTTCGTTTGTTTGCGTGTATGTAGATCTTCAAAGGCTGGGGATATATATAGCTTTCTGAAATATATCCATTGATATAAATCCGTTGAGCAAGATTCCGTTCCAACGGGATGATGTGTTTGAATAAAACACGATCTGGATTTTGCACTAGACTGAAGATCTCTGACGGCTTGATATTTAAATACTTTATCCTTTAGTATTTAAATATATCTTCTCAAATGGGACGTTGACTTAGTGAATAACAAGGATTCCTTCTTGTCCT
This sequence comes from Orobanche coerulescens, assembly GCA_033398695.1. NCBI lineage: Eukaryota > Viridiplantae > Streptophyta > Magnoliopsida > Lamiales > Orobanchaceae > Orobanche > Orobanche coerulescens. Next base: position 194,112,810 of record CM065802.1, read on the forward strand.
GTTTGGATGCTGTATGGAATGATAGCTGTATTGTCGATTCGAGACAACTTCCATACTTAGTCTTTCTAAGACTCTTTTGCTGTATGATTGATTCTGTATGCTGGGTCTACGAGAAGTCTTCGATACAGGTTGATATCTTTTCATCAGCTTTTCGATACAGCTGCTTGTTGTATGCTGGATTGGCATATTGTCAAAACATTTTGTCATGATCTTTTCGATACAGGGATTGTTTTGTCCTGACAATCTCGATACAGGGATTGTTATCCCAACAATTTCTCCCTTTTTGATAATTTGCCAAGTCCTTCCAAGTCTTCCTTTTAAAACCTTATGATCTTATACAAACATCCTTGATGATGCCAAATCTTTGACTTTTAGCGTCTTGAAGGAGGGAAGACTTCTTGGTCTTCTGTTCGAATGGTCTTCAGCATTTAGCCTAATACTAAGAACTGCTCGCAGGCAAGTTCAGCTTTTATCAAAAGAGTGATATATGTTTAAACTTATGATTGGCACGCACGCACAATCTTACATTGTATTCTAGATACATACAACTTAAACTATGAACTATTCGCACACAAGTTCTTTAAAGCTTGTGTATTAAGATAAGTTTCATATTTGAATACAGCAAGGATAAATTTAAGTGTTTGTAACATACAATAACACAGTAGATTACGAGTTGTAATCTTTGACAGGCAAAAATTTTATTGATATTAAAACCAAGAGTACAAAATTTTGCTGTTCTGAAAATAAGATTACAAAATTATAATACAAGGAAATTTAACTCCTATAGTCTGAATGCCTCAATGGCCTTTTAGGGTCATTCTTGGTACCCTTCTACCAGTTTTGATGTGTGTCCCTGTCTCGATTCAGATATAAGGCTCGACCTTCATATAATTTATCGAAGACTAGGATCCAATCCTCTAGGTGGGTAACCAAGTCACCATTTCTGTGCTTTGACTTCATCTGTAGCTGTAGCGGGAGCATTCCTTCTTCTATCCTTTTCTTGAACTCCTCTGCGGCTTCCTTTACCGTCCTGCATATGTTGAATAATGAGGATTCCCTGATAAGAACAACAAAGTGTCTTAGCAGTTCATTTCTCCTCCAATTCTTGATCTTTTCAGCAGTAGGGTCATTTGGCCGGTCCGGGAGGTTCATAGCTTGCGGCTTTCGGACTAGGCTTTTCCAAGGATACTTAGGATCCTGGAATTCTGGTCGATATCCCTGTATCCTAACATTTGGAGATATGATACGGGCTATATCAGTAGTGATGGAGTCTTCAAAAGGAGCTAACATTTCTTTCTCTTGCTCCAGCCTCGTTCTCCTCGCAGATTCCCTCGATTCTACCCCCTTTTTGGCGTCATCAAGGTATGACACCTTTTCATCAAGGCGTTCCAGGATTTGCAAAGCAGCATCCTGTTTCGTCTCAATATTAGTCATTTTCTCAACAAGGGAGGAGAGCACCTGCGACATATCTTGAATTTTCTTGTCGTGGGCTCGAAGCTGGGAACCGGATTCGATCAGAGCAGATGCTGTCTTGGCCTCAGACACGCGTAGCTTTGATTGCTTTTCTCTCAGGATCTGTTACTGTTTTTCTTGCAATTGGCTCAGTGCCTGCTTGAAGACGTGTGGCAAGACAGTGAAGACTTCTACCACTCTGGAGACTTCGTGCTTCAGTCCTGTCATTTCTTCAACGAAAGATGTGTGTATCCAATCAAGAGCTTTTTCCACAAAGTGCACGACATTGACGGTGTCCTAGATGAAAACAGTTTAGAGGCCAAGAGCATGTAATCGCTCTTTTCTTATGGCAGTTCTAGGAGAGTCTGGCTGGGCAAAATCCTCGAATCCGTTCAACCGTGCCAAATTCACATTAGGACGTGAATTGAGGTGGACATCCTTAGGTATTATACCGTCGTCGGATTCCAAGGCGGTTGAGGGTGCGGGAGTATCAGATTCTGGCTCGGCGACAGGGGGTGCTGCATCCTCCTATGCTGAAGTGGGTTCTGAAGACATGGATACAGGAGGGACTGATTCCTCCTGCTGTCTCTCAGCTTCCGCCTGCTCCGGCAGAGGGACTACTTCCTCATGCGGGATAGCGCTGGATTCTTCTTCTGCTTGGGCAGCGATAGGCTCGGGTGCCTGTTGCGAAACAGATTGTTCCTCCGCGATATGAGGGGATGAATCCTCATTGTCGGGAATAGTGTCTTGTTGATGGGGAGGTGATTGATGTTGACTTGAAGTTCCTGCACCCACCTGAAATTTAGATTCTTCGCGACTCTGTCTTAGACCAGCCTGAAGGGCATCATCATCATCTGAGTAGGGATCTAATCTGGACTTTCGGGAGATTACATGGACTTAGCTTTTCCTTTCTTTTGTGCTTCGGCTTTTTCAAACAAATGGCTCTCAATAAGCTCTTTAACGCATAGGTTGTCCCATTAGATCAGGACAGCAACATCTTGAGCGTCCGTCACTTCCAAAACAAATCTTTCTTCATTACTCCATTCGCTCCGGTTGTACAAGATTTCGTACGGAGCAAGTCTGTAACTCTTCCATTGGACAAACCGTAAGCTTTGTTTGATTTGCACAGAAAGTAGGGTTTTGTTAATAATTGTGTCAGGGGAGGGGCTGCATACAGCGCCTGGGTTTCTTTGTAGGCATGGGTTCCTCTACAGGTGTGGAATCCTGTATCGGAGAGGGATTCCTTACAGGGGTTGGTGCCCTGATGGGAGATGGATCCTGAACAGGTGTGGGATCCCGTATAGGAGAAGTAGCTTTTGGCTCCAAAGTAGAAGCCGACTCGCCAGAGTCTTATATGTTGGCAGATGTCTGAGCATCCGTCATAGCTGCCAAAGGCTCGGGATCTACTGTAACTACAGTAGCAGGCATCTCTTCCATAGGGGTTGGGCCCTGGGGGAGTTGTTCAGTGGGTTGAGCCACGGAAGAAGCGTTCTTGGAGGTTTATGTTGCCTTAACTTTTGAAAGCCTCCTTAGCTTCCTTTTCGGCTTCTCAACAACAACTGGAGTTTTTCTGTGAGTTCTTTTTCTCTTCCTTGAAGTCTCCTCGCTATGAGACTTCGAAGATACGTCCCTTGGATTGGCAGAAAGGGACAATTTGCGAATGTAGGGCCTGTTTGCAATGAGGGGTCCTTTCGTGAAGACGGTGGGTTTGATGCTTCCCATATAAATGCGAGAAGTGATCTTCTTGGATTTTTCATCTTGCTGAACACCACATTTGGTCAGAATGTAGTTCAACAGCAGACCAAAGGATTTCTTTTGCGAAGCAGGCTTAGAAAATTCTTCCTACAACCGTTTGAGGATGATTTGACACCAGTTGACCTTCTCACAGGTCATTATTGCAACCATCATCCTAAACCTAAGATTGGTGCACATCTCAAAAGCACCTGTTCTGTTCTCAATAATACGACAACAGAAATCATGTAAGTAAACAAAAGTTAAACATAAATTTCTTATGGCAAGAGGTGTGAACCGTTTCAACAGAGGATGAATAGGTGAACAAGCCATAGTAGGCGGTTAACAATTCCTGGGACCCAAAGGTCTCGATATCTTCCATTGACAGGCCATCAGCAGGAAGCCTGTAGATATTCTGGAGTAGCTCTTGGTCAATGCGGATCTCAACTCCGCGAACGACGGCTGTGATGTCGGCGACATGTCCTCCATGGGCCTGTGAAAGGAAACGAACGACAGCATTGAGGTAGAACTCCTCAACCAGATGAACATCAAATCGTTCAGCTAAGTGGCTGCCAAGGCGATAGAGGCCTTGTTGACGAATCCTAGTGATGACGTACTCCATCGATTCGACGTCATCCACTTCGGCATGAACACGTTCAAGCAAGACAGATCTGGATAAGATCCGTCCGTCGATGATGTTGGATGTTTTCTTGAGAGAGATGGAAGAGGTCTGAGAAGATGCCATTGTTGATACTCGAAGAAAAGTTAAAAAGGTTTCAAGCGAAAATGCAGTAAACACAGAAAACTTGTAGGGTGTATGCTCAAGAACTCTTACAATATGCAGAAAGCATAAAGAGTCTCTAATGGCATTTTCAGTCCTTTTATAGTGGGCGGCGAAGAAGGGTTTTGGTGAGCAGTCAGATTTAAGGGATGGGAACTGTTTGTTTAAAGTGGACGACCACGATTGGACTAAGTGTAACCGGTACAACTTATCCAACTTATTTAAAATAGGAACGGGTCCCACTTCTGACTTTTCAAATTACCCTTATTGCCTGAAACGGTGGTGTACAATTAATAAAAAATTTGAAAACATCGCGGCTTGAAGATGCCAATGTCCAAATGTCGTGTAAAGCATTTAATGCAAACGGCTTGTAATGATAACAGGGCACGTGGACATAAAATATTTTAAAATAAATAATATGATAATTGATTTCCCATTATATGTGTTGTATCCGCGAAAATACAGCGTTCCCCCTTAAAAGGTACATACGGGTTTCAATTCGATATAGCAGCTTTCGGATTAATGCTGTATTCTTGAGTCGTACGGTATTCCCCCTTAATTATTGCACACTTCAGCTGTAGGATACTTCATATCGCTTGGTCCCCAGTGCTGTTCGGATGGACTGAGTGTACAAATAACTAACGGTGGATACTGTATTATTGGGTCTTACAGCATTCCCCCTCAATTTGCTGAGTAAAAGCATTAAAAACTTACAGGGAGCCAGGCTGTAGCAATCCCAATTCATGTCGAAGCATGCAGAATCTTGCTGTGTCGAGAGGTTTGGTGAAGATGTCGGCTAGCTGGATATCTATATGAACTTTTTCCAGCCGAACATCCTTGTTCTCAACATGATTCCTAATGAAGTGATGCTTCATGTGAATATGCTTGGTGCGAGAGTGCAATACAGGGTTGTTGAAGAGATAAATTCACCACTAGAAGGGGGGTTGAATAGTGGTGATGCGGAATACCGAAATTTCTTGCGAGTAGAAGGAAAAATAATGCGGAAAATAAAGACTCAAGAATTTATAGAGGTTCGGCAACTTGCCTACGTCCTCTCTCCGACTTTCTTTTTCTATTGGCTTAAGAAAAACCACAACCTTAACTCGTCTTCTATCGGTCCGAGTTTACAACCGTTACAAACCGCTTGTCTTCTATCGGTCCAAGCTCAACCTTTCCCTCAATATGAATAATTGTTTATCTAGTGTTCTATAGGAACTAGATAATCCTCACTATACGAATATGGGAGTATAATCCTAACAATGCCGGATCAAAGATCCTAATAACACCGGATTAGTGACTCTTGATTCGTTTCTTTTTCGCTCACGTGTAAGTGATGCAACACTTACAACCAAATGAAAGAATACAAAGAATAATTGATATTACAATTGAAATCGCTCTTGTATCTTTCTTTTCTCACAACTTGTAACGCAATAAAGTATGTAAATCTGAGCTCAAGAATGCTTTGATTGCTTGTATGCTTGTATGCTTGAATGCTTGAAGTTGTGTAATTGATACCCAAGTCCTTCGGGTATTTATAGGTATGAGACAGCCTTCAAATTCTGAAAGATATACTATTAGCGTGCGCTAATAGTGTCTTGTAGCGTGCGCTAACGGATTTTGACTTGCAATCTCTGAACGGTCACAAAGACTGTTGCAACGGTAAAATTCTGTGTCTAGCGTGCGCTAGCAATGATATGGTAGCGTGCGCTATCGTCTTGGTCAACTAGTCTTCGATCTTGACTTTGACAAAATCCGATTTCCTCTCCAACGACTCTTTTTCCAACGGCTAAAATTATGATTAGCGTGCGCTAGCAAGTATGCATAGCGTGCGCTAGCATTAATTAAATCCAATATTTCCAGATTTTCCGGATCTGCATTGACTCTTGCTTCTAACGGTTGAATTTCAAACGGTAAACTGCAGATTCCATTTAGCGTGCGCTAACACCTTTCCTTTAGCGTGCGCTACTGAATTATTTCAATAACGTACATTACCTTGTGTAGCGTACGTAAAACCCTAGACGAAGTGAGTCCAGTGGCTACTGGACTACTAACCATACTTTTGGTAGCGTGCGCTAGATATGAGAATTAACGTGCGCTAAGTCCATGATGTAGCGTACGTAATATAATATGTATAGCGTGCGCAACGTTCAGTTTCGGATTTCCTTCCAGACTTCACTGCTCTCTGGAGACTTGCGATAGCGTACGTTATATATGATGTATAGCGTGCGCTAACTGTGAATTATTAGCGTGCGCTATCGTTGAATAGCTTGCGTGCGCTATCGATCAGGCGAATTGAGTAGGCTGCAGCTGACTTGACTGAACTGTGTATGAGAGTCTCGATAGCGTGCGCTACGATATGATACGTAGCGTGCGCTAGCCATATTTTGTTCCTTCAGAATATTATTGATCCGAGATAGATCCAATTAAATGTTTTGTATGTAACCATCATCAAAATACATTTTGTGTCAACAATCTCCCCCTTTTTGATGATGTCGAAACATTTAATTAATACCTGCAAAAACGTTTTGAAATGATTCGAATCAAGATAAACTTGTTCGATATGTTAGTCGGTTTTCGTTTTTGGAGTATTCTCCCCCTTTTTGACAGAAACAAAAAGGAACTCCCCCTGAATTGTTGCATTATTAATAAACATTAACGAAATTTTGCCATTACTCAAGGTGCAATCAACAACGATAGTAACAACGATAGTAACTATACTTGTAGATAGCAAATACTTGTACATAACAAATGCCAAATTAAGAAATGCGAATTTCATTAATAATAAAATGCAGTGAATACAACGAGTTTTCCATGACAAACGACATATAGATTATTCGAAAAAGAAGATTCTACATCAAGCATCAAAGATCATCAAATCTACGGATCGGAGGAGGTCGAAGGGAAAGGGAACGAGGGGTGTGTGAAGCGAATAAACTCGGATAACAGCCCACGAACTTCCCGGACTTCTGAACGCACTTCTCTGACTTCCGAACGCAGAGCCCGAAAGTCCTCTCGTAACTCAGCGTGTGAAGTCTCGATGCCCCGCATCCGATCAAAGAGATCACTCTCTTCTTCCTCCGTCACCACATTTCGCATCGGGCGTTTTCCTTTCGATGTTGGTTTTCTTACGAATTCCCCAGTCTGCATTTCTCAAAGGGTGTGAGGTCCCCGACGAGTGATCATTTTTTCGGCAGAGGGCATCCGTGACCCTTTCTCAACTTGGTCATCATCGCGAAGGTACGGAAAGAGAATCCAGCCTCTGTTGATCGTACGGACGTAGTGCATAGCTTTAAGTGATGCGTCCGAGATCTCATGCCCGAGGGAGACGGGGACTGCCTTGTCCTTCGACAAGTCCACTTGATGAAAGCTAAAGATAGCCGACAGGATAGAGCCATAAGGCATTCCAGCCTTGCGAGAACGAGTGGCGTAATTTTTCGACCGGAACAAATCTCCTTTCACCTTCATCCAACTAATGATGATGTCGGAGAAATCAACCTTATCGTCATTTAGAACGCGGTACACCACTTGCTTGTCCACGCCGACTAGTTTGTGCTGCGAATTGACCTTTGGCATAAGGCATTTTTGTAGGTCACAAGTCGTCCAGAAACAAGTCTAGAGGGGGGGGTGAATAGACTTGTTGAAACTCTTGAACTCTTTTTCTCGAAGAGTGAGTTTCTTCAGCTGATGATCAAACAAATGACTAGGAGTCGTTTGTTCTTGGATATGTGCGGAAGTCAGCTGATGACGAATATATATATTAACTTAATGAAACACTTAACAATGGATGCAGCAGTTAGAGTATGATGCAGTAAAACAGTAAATAACACAGGCAATTTATAGTGGTCTCAGAGGTGGGGTAATCCTCTACTAATCCACTTTTCTCCAAACCAGTTGGAGATGAATTCACTATAATTCTCAACCGGTGATAAATATTACGGTGATTCACTACACACTACAACGACTTCCAACCGGTGGAATTCCGTGCCGTTGTACACAAACTTGTTGCCTTGCACCTCTTGATCCTCGATCCTCGGATGCCTTCTGATCTGCTACTTCAACGGTGAAGTACCCTTACTCAAGATTTAAAGACAAGAGTGTTTGTCTTCTCCAACTAAAGAGCTTCCTTGAATATGAACTTTTGGATCTGCTCTTTTTCTCGATGCTATTTGTTTGCTTAGGATTGCTTTGTTTGCTTTGATCGCTTAGAGTATAAGTTCGCACCGGTGGATTGCTCAGTTTCAAATCTCTGGATATATATAGATCACGATCTCTGAGCTTCTTCCTTGTAGCCGTTGCAAATCTGAACAAATCCGTCCGTTGGAGAGAGACTTCATTGTTTAATCTTTTATGAACGTTGCAAGGTGGATTCCCATTATTTAATTTCATCTTCCGACCGTTGTGATGACTTCGCATGTGAGCGCGAATCTTTTGAATATAAAAGGATTAACGTCTTCACGGTGGGTCAGGATGATTTAAATAAATCATATCTCTTGCGGGAATCACTCCAATTTGTCCCTTCACGTTGCATGTGAGCTTTCCGTAATATTTGACTTTTCAAAGCATGCTGACGTGGACTTGGAGTACTAGGCTGTAGTTGAGTAGGCGATGTGCGACTTACTTCTCTGCAGTAAGTCGTCTCAGGCATCTTGTTTGAGACTTGTCCGATCGGGTGACTTCCACGAGGTTCCTCATGTGATCACAGTCAAACTTCTACGATAAATTTTAGTTGACCGGGGCTACTCGATTGAGTCATTTGTACTTCTCTTGATAGACTAGATGTACTTTAGTACTTAGCCGATTTTCACCTAACTAACTTTGGCCTACGAAGATACTCATTTGGTTCTTCTTTACATTTTGCCAATTTTATACTTAACACATTTTGGCCTATGGAAGATACTCATTTGGTTCTTCCTTACATTTCGCCAATAAATAAACATTTGATTTTAAATTAATGACATCATCAAAATCTAACAAGTATTCCTAACAAATTCCCCCTATTTTGATGATGGCAAAACTAAGTAAGCAATCAAATGGCCAAGTCTCGCACTTAAGTGCAAGACAAAATCAAATCGCCTAATATTGAGACAATCGGAAAATTGTCATTCAACAGATCGTTCATAAAAGTTTTCTCGACTTATCATAGAAATTATACAAGAATGTTTAAGTACGTAAAAATAAAATTACAAGTAAGAAAAAAATATAAAAAGGTCATCTCGCCTCTTCCTCTGCCTCTGTGACAGTGCCGCTAAGTGTGTCCGAATGGTTTGGCTCCAATGGGTCTTACCTTGACGGAGCAAGGCCATACTTCCTTTTCACCACTAGGGCTGCGAAGTCTGCTCCTCGCGATCCGAATTTGTTTTCAAGGCGGACTCGCTTGATTTCCTCTGGAGTTTTAGTTCATCAAGTTCACCATCCATGCGGATGGTGCTTCTTGACTACGAATTTAGGGATCATGGGAAAAGCTTTTTGTTCTTTTGCATGCTTCTTTAGAATAGCCCAAAGCTTGGGATGAACTGCTTCCATCCAGTTGATGAAAATCTCCTGTGGGAGAGTTTGTCATCTGAAGAAGTTCCAGGACATAAAAGTCTCCGATGAACTTCTTCCTAGCAGCCTCCCAAAATTCAATAGCTTCAAGTGGGCGTAAATCTTCCACATACCATAGCTCCACCTTCCCACTCAAGAGTAGGTTGAAGCCGCCTCTGGTCCTTCTGCGCTTCCCTTCAGCCGTGGTCACCTTGTCTTCTTCTTCTACAGGGTTCCTTCCTCTTGTGCTAGATGGTCCTTCAAGCCGGGAACATCCTGCTTTTCTTATACGAATTCTCTCCCTTCCCCGAATCCTCTCTTCCCCTTTTGCCAAAGATCAATGAGGGTTGTTAATTGTTGCTCCATGCGGCTCATCCAAATGACATGCCAAAAGGCATTCTCATTGTTTGTAGGAGGAGGAGGCCGAGGGATCGACTTTGCGCAAGGTATCAATCTTGGCATTTATCTGTTGAAGGTCGGGAGTGACTGTGTTGACAAGGCTCCCAAGGGTGTCTCTCGACAATGCTTGATCGGCTCGGTCATGTTGGGAGATAAGCCGAGGCGATGGGGAGTGTTCTCCGAGCCTTCACAAGGGAGCCACTCATTGCAGGCTCCTGTCTGCAGCAGGGAGGTCAGATAGAGTCTTCTCTGGGGTGCCTGACCTTGAGTCCTCTGCCAGCTCTGCATCTAGGCTGGTGTACCGGGGAGGCACAACAATCCTATCTGCAGCTTCGTTGGTAGGCTCTGGCTCCTTCTCTGGCTCCTTTTCTCTTTCTTCCTCTTCCCTTCTTCTTCATCAGATTTCTCTTTTTCTTTCTCCTCATCTTTTTCTCTCTCTTCTCCAGCCGCCACACCAGCTCCTCCTTCACCTCCATCATCATGATCATCATCATCATCATCCTTAGCATCATCTTTTTCCTTCTCTCCTTCATTATCATCATCATCCTTATTTTCTTCTTCTTTTTCTTGCTCCACCTCTTCTCCTTCTTCTTCTTCTTCCTCATCTTCCACTTCTTCTGTTTTTTCAATTTCCTCTGTCTCCTTTTCAACTGGTATGTTTTCTTCTTGTTCTTCTTTTGCTTCTTCATCCTCCTCAACCAAGTTGATAATTTCATTCTCTTCATCAACTTCTTCTATTCTAATCTCCTTTTCTTCTTTCTCTTCCTCCTCTTCTCCAAAAGTACCATCAAAAACACTCAACATTATAGAATGGATAAAATGGTCCATGTTAGTCTCAAAGTGAGACATGAACCAGTTATCCTGGAGGAGTAAGGTTAAGTCTGACTCCTTGCAAAAATCAGTCAGGACATCCTCCGTGGCTTGGGGGTAATCCCAACCACTAGTTTCAATAAAAATTTGAAAATTTGAAAAGGACATGGTTTTAAGAGTTTTCCACTCCTTAAAAATATTGACAAAAGAATGTTTTTACGCTTGTGGCTTGACAAGTGTAGTTGTTCTATGGAAAGATTAAAAGTGTTGTTTTCCAAAAGATTGAATGAGTAGTCTGCTTGAGGATAGATATCACAAGACCTGCTTCCTCTTCTTCGGTCATGTATACAGGAGGAGTAATGACAGGTACAATTCTTGTTTCGGTGCCTGGTGCAGGCAAGTCTGGGTAAGCTGGGGACTGAACTGGTGGACTGGCATGATGTTCAGGCTGATCTCCTTCACTGAACTGCAGCTTCCTTGGCCTCTTTGGAGAGGGTTCAGGTGATGACTGCAGATTGGAAGGTCCTTCTTGGCCGGTCCCTTCTCTTGAAACGGATGGTGATTGGAGTATCATCGACTCATGCTCGGACTCGACCGCAGCTCCGACTACCGCAGTTGGTCCGAGTCCGGCAGATCGTACCTTGGGCAATGGCTTGAGTCCGTAAGTCCTTCAATATCTGGGCCGCCTCCCGTGACTCCAACCTTTTTCTTATCATGGTCCATATGACCTAACCTCTTGTTCGGGTGGAAAGGGTCAATGTTTCCCTTGGCCACCCTACCGCTCCAAGAACCAACTAAGATGCGTTCGAACGCCAACTTAGTCTTGAACTTCTTCTCTCCTCGAGCCATTCGACCTTGTTCACTTCACGAACAAGTTGCTGAAAATGTAATCGGCCCAGTAACTTCTTCTCGCTGAATTAGCGCACCCAATACCATGAACTTTGAGGATGATAGTTGGTCATAGCTTCTGCCATTCCCATGACTATTTTATTGGTGATGTCCAGAGCGACTCGGTAAACTCTTTTCAATTCATTTCTTTTCGCAGAACTTCAACTTCTCCGGACATTTTCAAGCTTAATCGTCTTCCATGTCTCGGCGGGTGATTGTTTGAGTGCTTCACCGCCAAACCGCTATTTTTCATCCCGAATACAGAGCGAATCTTCTCGTATCTATGGTGACTTGTACTCCACCGACCGTGCTCGAACTGTGCTGAATCGTACGCGTTGCGGTAAAATTCAACCACGTCTTCTTTGAACAAGTGTTGAGGGTTGATTTCAAGAAACGGGTAGATGCCGTTTAGTTTCATCGCTCGGATTAGGTCGAGCATATCAAAGTCGTCTAGATTTGCTTCCAGAATCCTCGAAATCGACGACCATGGAAAAGATAACTGGTCCTTCATCGCCTTTAAGTTTGCTCCACAATGATGCCATTTCGCAAAAAGATTTTAGGATTTAGTGTGTATTTTGCTCTGTGAATTTTTAGGGTTTCAAAGCGTAAAGAGGAAAGTGAAAGGGTTTTCTTCCTTATAAAGAAGATGAAGTGACGTTTGGATTAGTTTATTATAAGTTTAAACGGTGGTACGCCTTTTCATATTCTTTTGAATTTCAAATTTGAATCGGTGGCCCCATTTAAAAATTGACGGTTGATTCTGATTGGCCACCGTAGAGGTTAATTAAATGGGCGTGTGACGCGTGTATTTAAAATTGCCACTTGGCTTATAAAATGTATATTAAATGCTATTTCTTAAGCCTAAATTATATTATAAATATGGCGAGATAAAATTGAAAATTAGAGATCAGTTTAGAGAACTTAGCCGGTCCGATTCGTTGATTGTTGACCGCTCTGCTACAGGTGAGTTTGACTTCTCGCCCGGTACTCTGTCTGACTAAGTTGCTTCGACCGGCCTTCGTCTTCTACTTTGCATCGGCTTAGCCGATTCTGGGGGGGGTTCGTCCTTCCTTCAACTTGCTTGAACTAGATTCCCAATCTAGTAATCCAAGATCTCTGCTCGGCTCTAGGAATCTCTCTTCGGCGGGGTTTGGTGAAGATGTCGGCTATTTGGTAGTCTGGCCGACTCTTTCAACTCTAACCCTTTTGTTAAGCACGTGGTCTCGAATGAAATGGTGCTTAACGTCAATGTGCTTCCCTTGAGTGCAAACCGGATTGTTGGTTATTGCAATAGCACTATTGTTGTCACACCATATAGGAACTTCGTTGGCAATAATATTGTAGTCCCTTAATTGTTGTGCGATCCATAGGATCTGTGCACATGACTACTGCTGACTAGGTATTCGACTCGTAGTGGAGATAGAGTTAGAAACACCGCTTCTTGCTAAACCAGATATCACCGGTTCCTAGGAATTGACACGTTCCACTAGTGCTCTTCCTATTGATTTTGCATCGTGAAATCCGCATCCGAGTATCCCGATAGCTCGAAGTTGTCATCCTTGGGATACCACACCCAACATTAATGGTAGACTTGAGGTACTTAATTATTCTCTTGCCGCATCTAGGTGTGATTGCTTCATTGACTGGAATCTTGCACAAACTCCAACTGCATATGATATGTCCGGCTGCTTGCGATTAGGTACGAAGAGATCCGATGAGTCCTCTGTAGTGGGTTGAGTCAACTGATATTCCCGCCTCGTCTCGCATCCAGGTGAGTACTTGTGCTCATTGGAATTCTTGCAGGTTTGGTGATTCCATTCCATATCTCTTGATGAGATCTCGGGTATACTTTGCTGATTGATGAAAATTCCTTTTTCCATCCGCTTAACTTGTAATCCGAGAAAGAAGTTAAGCTTTCCCATCATACTCATCTCGAATTCTCCTTGCATGAGGTTGGAGAATTTCTCACATAGTTCTGGATTGGTTGACCGAATATGATGTCATCCACATAAATCAACTATTAGAATGTGGCCTTCGTGCTCCACCCCGAATAGGGTCTTGTCCACTTTTCCTTTGCAAAACCATTTTTCTCAAGAAACACAGCAGGTGTTTCATACCATGCTCTCGGTGCTTGCTTGAGTCCATACTGAGCCTTCAATGACTTATAGACTTTGTCTCCTTTGACAAAACACGGAGGTTGCTCTACATAGACTTCTTCTTCTAGGATTCCATTTAGAAACGCACTTTTCACATCCATCCGTAGACTTCAAAATCCTTGAATGCGGCATATGCGAGGAATAGTCGATGGCTTCTAATCTTGCAACAGTGCATAAGTTTCATCAAAATCTATTCCCTCACATTGTGCATATCCTTTGCTACGAGTCGCTTTATTCCTAACAATGACTCCGTCTTCATCACTCTTGTTTTTATACACCCATTTGGTGCCAATAACTTTCTTGTGATTAGGTCTGTCTCATTAGTTCCCAAACATTGTTTCTCTTCATCTGCTCCAATTCCTCTTGCATGGCATTAATCCATGAATAATCTTCCAGTGGCTTGTCTGCTCGTCTTGGGTTCAATTTGCGACATGAAACATGAGAACATCGCCATTCCCGCCGGTAGAGTTGATTGTCTTGTCTTGACTCCATCACCAACTTTCCGATAATTTGCTGAATTGATGATCTTTGAGCCATTTGGGGATCTCGCCTCTTCTCGGGTTTGTTCCCCTGTTGGATTGCTCGTGTGGTTATCTGCATCTCTTTGGATTCGTCTGCAATCGGATCGCTACCGCTTGTCATCTGCCTTGGTTGCTGATCGCAGATGAGTCTTTGTCGCCCGGCTGGTCTTCTTCAAGAAGAATCGGATCGAGATAGGTTTGGTGATCTGTCGATCTGCATTGGGTCTTCATCACCGCATTGGGTCATCAGCCGATCTGCAGTGAGTCCACCATTCAGGTGTCATGTACAATGACTTCTTCAAGGGTTGCCGACTTGAGCTTGTTCTCAATTTGCTCAAGTTGTTTCTGTACTCAACAAGAGATTCATCAAAAACAACATGGGGTGTTTCCTCCACAACTAAGGTTCTTTTGTTGAAAACTCTATATGCCTTGCTTCTTTGGGAATATCCCATAAATAGACCATCATCGCTTTTAGCATCAAAGGCATTTAGCCGTGTTTTACCGTTGTTGTGGATGAAACACTTACAACCAAAAACATGAAAGTAAGCAACGGTAGGGGTTCTATTATTCCAAACCTCATAGGAGTTTTGCCATGTCTCCCTACTATCATACTCTGCAGGTGTGACAGGTGTGTTGTGACCTTCACCCGAACCTCTTGGTAGGTCCGCTTCGCAATCATGGACCTTCTTGCTTCCTTCGTGGTTCTGTTCCTTCTTTCGAACACCATTACTGGGGGGTGTCACGGCCGCAGAGCTCATCTTGGATCCCATTCGATCGCCGAAATCGATTATCGCCTTGTTGAGAAACTCTCCTCCTCTATCCGATCCGATCTTGATTATGGAGAGGGATTTCTCATTCGATCCTTCTCGGACTCGAGTAACTTGGTCAAGGTTTCACTTTTCTTGTATAGAAAAATGATCCAAGTGTACCTTGAATAATCATCTACAATCACAAGGGCATGCTTTCGCCGCTCAAAGTCCTTGGCTTGATAGGACCAAATAGATCCATGTGGAGTAGATCTAAGATCCTTGTTGTGAGCGTTGTAGCCGCCTTTGGTTTGAACGACGCCTTAGTCTGCTTTCCCTTCGACATGCATCACAGAGTGCTTCCTTCTTGAATGCTTCATTTGGAAGTCCTCGACCCACTTCCGAGAGCTAATCTTGTTGATGGCTTTGAAGTTCAGGTGACATAGTCTTTTGTGCCACATTGACCATTCTCGCCTATCTTGGATAGAAAACAGGAGTTAGGTGTTCCCGTGTTCCAATCAATCATGTATACATCTCTTCTTCTAAACCTTGTAGCTTTATTTCTCCAGATAAGATGTCTATCACCATACACTTCAAGATGGTGAAGACTACTAGATTCTTCTCGTCGCAGAATCGGCTTATGCTCGGGAGGTTGTATTTGAGACCTTTGACATAATGGACTTTGGATATTACAATGTTTCCTCGGTGCGGCTCTCCAAAGCCTTTGTCCTGTCCTCTAGAGCTATCTCCAAAGGTTACATCGGGACCTCTTTCTTTGATATATTTGGTCAGCATCTTCTTGTTCCCGGTCATGTGTCTTGAGCATCCAGTCTACAAACCACTCTTCACCTCCAAAATTTGAGCTTGAGGAGATGTGGTTGTAGTCCTTCCACCTCTTACGCAATTAAACAAGCAGAGATTTAGGTACCCAAATTTGTGTGGGTCCTTTGGGGTTAGTGGGTTTCTGGAGAATTGATTTCTCCTTGGATTATAGGAATTATTATTATTATTATAACCCTTATACGGTGCCCGTGGTCGAGGTCTAAATCTCTGGTTGGATTGTATACGGATATTCCTCAAAATAGTGTGGGCCATTTCTAAATCTAGCCGAGACCATTTGTTAAACCTTTGTGGTCTCCACACTTGTTCGTTTTGGTAATTTGGATAACCTTGAGGTTTCCATCCGCCTCCCATTATGAAATCTATTTTTAGGGAGTTGTTGGTAATAGTGGGCATGTTATGCTGTTCTTTGCTTTTGCAGGCCTTTGCTTAGTCGCTGTCTAGGTGGTCATGCAGTGTAACATTGCGGCTTCAGACGTTTGATTTCATTGTTACTGTTTTGAAAATCGGTTTATGCAGGCTCGTGATCGAGACCATTGTTTCTCCTTGATGAAAGTGGTTTTAGAACTAGAGGGAGTGTGAGGATCATATCCAAGGCACGATCACGGAATATAGTGGCCTCTTGTTAGTACACAATTCGTCCGGGTGGTTAACGACGCTTTCGGAGGTTATTTCCTGCGCTTTGAGTTTTATTTATACGTGCGGCTTAGTAAACTCGGCTTTGGCATGAGCAAGTGCGGTGACTTTTCTTTAAGTAAAATATTTAGCTTGGTCTATCTCATTTGTATTGGCACTTGCACGGTTTTTAAAATCACCGTATTTGTCTCGGTCTTATTTAAATCTAGGTGAGTTTTCAAAATCATTTTTCACCGCCTATTCTCATCTTGCACTTAGTCTTCTCTGTGATACTGACTTGATGTGCGATTTAAGTGTTTCAAAATCTTTGAATAATTGATTCTTGATTCATGTAAATCCATATCTTGCGACATGGTGAGCTATTATTAGAACCGGTAGGTTTAGAGGTTACCTCTTCATCGGCCAAGTTTGCCATCGTGCAATCATATTCCTCGTCGTCATCGGAAAAGAAGCCGCGCTTGATTCGACATGCTCTGGTCTTCTCCGATGAGAGCTTTTCTTGTCTTCCTTTCTCGGCCACCTCCTTTTGGTTTCATCCTTCTTGAGCTGGACAATCCATTTGGATGTGTCCTATCTTGTGTGATTGTAACATTCAACTTTCCACTTCGACTTTACGGTTTCTTCCGGGATTCTCCTTGTAGTTTTTCTTATACTTGGAGTAGTTCTTCCCGGGTTCTTGAATCTTTGCATAATGAAAGCCATTTCCTCCTCAAAGTCTAGCGGATTTGGAGGTTTCACATCGGACATGCTCTTAGCAGGGGACTCGGCTGCAAATGCGATTCCCTTCTCTGCAGGCTCAGTCGAGGATGAACTCGGAAGTTCGAACTCGTAAGCCTTCAGATCAGAGAATAGCTCCTGAATCTTTATCTTATTCAGGTCTTTGGACTCTCTCATAGCTACGGCCTTCATGCTCCATTCTGGATTTAGAGATCCGAGGACCTTGAGTGCCATTTCCTGTTGCCATAAGTCTTGCCCAGGGAGTTGATTTCATTGATAATTTGAGGTGAACCTTGTGTCCACTTGGTCTATTGATTCTCCATTCTTCATTTTAAAGTTGTCAAACTTTTGGATAGCTATTGACAACTTGTTCTCCTTGATCAGCTCCGTTCCTTCACACATTAGAGCTAATGTGTCCCATATCTCTTTGGCATTCTTACAATTTTTGATCTTGACCATTGTGGATTTGTCAAGAGTTTGGTACGACATCTCTCGGCCTGTTGTCAAGATTGGCCTTTCTCTCTTCGGGGTCGGCTCGGTTCTCTTCTTAGGAATCTTTTCGGGCCTCCCAGTGCGATTTCCTCGGGCGTGTTGTCCTTCTCGAAAATGAATGGACCATCTTCAATGATGCACCACATGTCGTCATGGATTGAAGATAAATGTGCTCGCATTCTTATCTTCCGAGAGATCATACTCACAACCGAAAAGACAGTAGTCTAGAGTGCATGTGTTCCATTATAACGTGAGAGATAAGATATATATCTTAATAGATCTGGTTCGTGAAAAAATGAACCAACCGCTCCGATACCACTTGTAGGTCACAAGTCGTCCGTAAACAAGTCTAGAGGGGGTGAATAGACTTGTTGAAACTCTTGAACTCTTTTTCTCGAAGAGTGAGTTTCTTGGTGATGATCAAACAAATGACTAGGAGTCGTTTGTTCTTGGATATGTGCGGAAGTCGGTGATGACGAATATATATATTAACTTAATGAAACACTTAACAATGGATGCAAGGTTAGAGTATGATGCAAGAAACAAGAATAACACAGGCAATTTATAGTGGTCTCGAGGTGGGGTAATCCTCTACTAATCCACTTTTCTCCAAACGATTGGAGATGAATTCACTATAATTCTCAACCAATGATAAATATTACGGTGATTCACTACACACTACAATGACTTCCAACCGGTGGAATTCCGTGCCGTTGTACACAAACTTGATCGCCTTGCACCTCTTGATCCTCGATCCTCGGATGCCTTTATACTGCTACTTCAACCAAAGAAGTACCCCTTACTCAAGATTTAAAGACAAGAGTGTTTGTCTTCTCCAACTAAAGAGCTTCCTTGAATATGAACTTTTGGATCTCGCTCTTTTCTCGATGCTATTTGTTTGCTTAGGATTGCTTTGTTTGCTTTGATCGCTTAGAGTATAAGTTCGCAGGTGGATTGCTCGGTTTCAAATCTCTGGATATATATAGATCACGATCTCTCGAGCTTCTTCCTTGTAGCCGTTGCAAATCAACAAATCCGTCCGTTGGAGAGAGACTTCATTGTTTAATCTTTTCGAACGCGTTGCAAGGTGGATTCCCATTATTTAATTTCATCTTCCGACTGTGATGACTTTCGCATGTGAGCGCCGAATCTTTTGAATATAAAAGGATTAACGTCTTCACGGTGGTCGATGATTTAAATAAATCATATCTCTGCGGAATCACTCCAATTTGTCCCTTCACGTTGCATGTGAGCTTTCCATAATATTTGACTTTTCAAAGCATGCGACGTGGACTTGGAGTACTAGGTGTAGTTGAGTAGGTGATGTGCGACTTACTTCTCTGCAGGTAAGTCGTCTCTGAGTATCTGTTTGAGACTTGTCCGATCAGGTGACTTCCCGAGGTTCCTCGGTGCAGTCTGGTCAAACTTCTCCGATAAATTTTAGTTGACCAGGGCTACTACGATTGAGTCACTGTACTTCTCTTGATAGACTAGACTGTACTTTAGTACTTAGCCGATTTTCAGCCTAACTAACTTTGGCCTACAGAAGATACTCATTTGGTTCTTCTTTACATTTTGCCAATTTTATACTTAACACATTTTGGCCTATGGAAGATACTCATTTGGTTCTTCCTTACATTTCGCCAATAAATAAACATTTGATTTTAAATTAATGACATCATCAAAATCTAACAAGTATTCCTAACAATTTTGTGAGGGCGACCAAAAGCAAACGGATATTAACCCCGAAGTCGTTGTTTTCAAAAAAATCATCCGTTATGTCGATAACGGCCTTCGAGCTCAAAAATTATTTCACGTCAATTTCACCAATTTCATTATCGTCGACCAATGATTTTCCAGTGCAAATGAAACCATCTTTGGGCAAACCAAAAATTTGAAACAAGACATCGGAAGAAACTTTCACCTTGGTTCCTCCGACAAGACTACCTAGCACAAGGGCTGAAGAACCTTCACTCTCGGCCACGTGAAGGTTGGCATAGAATTCCCGGACGAGCTCAGGAAAAACAGGGTTTTTGCATTCAACGAAGCGAGAAATACCGAGTGAGGAGAAAAAATTGGAGATGTTAACGTTTACCCGTTCGAGACTTAGAAGATTGAAAAAGTAGCAATCCGTGATGTGTTCTTGAGGGAGTATGTCGAAGAACACTCTTGAGGCAGTGGCGGAGACGAACTGGTCCGCATCAAATTGGGCGTTTAGAGGACGCTTCAAATTGTTGTATTGCTTTCCCATAGCGGTTCGATTCTTGCTCGACATGATCGGAGAAGGAGAAAAACGAAGGGAATCGAAGATTTTGAGGGAGGAGATCGCAGATTGGATCGGATGACTGTCTAGGGTTTTTGCAGGAGGGAGGTCGATTGCGTGCGTTAAGGAATGGGTTGTGATTTAGGGTTGTACGGCATATATATAGTCAGCGAGTTTTAAGTTAGCGTACGCTAGGATTTATAAGTTTAGCGTACGTTAGGCGAAAAATAGAGGCTTACTGGACTGTGTAGTGAAAAATCGAAAATACTTTAATTAGCGTACGCAAGAAGAAAAGGTTTAGCGTACGCTATCGAAATAAAATTTTAGCGCGCGTTAAGAGTATGAAGCTAGCGCGCGCTAGCGATTGATCTGACTCACCGATTTTGATGTTTTGAGTAGAAGCTTATTTCAAAAGTTGTCTATATGTCCCATGCCAAGTTGCAAACGAATGGAGTTAAAAGATTCTTCGGGAAGAGGTTTTGTAAAGATGTCAGCAAGTTGATCCTTCGTCCCGACAAAAATTAAACAAATGTCTTTCTTTTGAACATGATCACGTAAAAAATGATGTCTGATATCTATATGTTTGGTTCGATGCGTAATGTGATTTTTGCTCAAATTAATAGCACTAGTGTTATCACATAAGATAGGGTATTTTCAAAATGAATGCCGTAGTCGCGTAGTTGATTTTTAATCCATAGCACTTGAGCACAGGCGCTCCTGCAATGACATATTCGGCCTCGGTGTAGACAATGCTACTGCTGGTTTGCTTTTACTTCCCAAGATATTAAACAAGATCCAATAAAGTGACATGTACCACTAGTACTCTTTTTATCAATTTTGCATCCGCGAAATCGGCGTCACTATAGCAATTAAATTAAAATCCAAGCAAGAAGGATACCATAGACCTAGTCCAATAGTTCCTTTCAAATAGCGAAAAATGCGTTTACAAGCAATTAAATGTGATTCCTTGGGATTAGCTTGGAATCGAGCACATAGACATGTAGCAAATATTATATCGGCCTAGATGCGGTCAAATATAGCAAAGATCCGATCATACCTCGATATAGTTTTTGATCTACGGATTTGCCATTTTCATCTTTCTCGAGCTTTAATGATGACGACATTGGCGTAGATATCACCTTGCTATTTTCCATATTGAATTTCTTGAGGAGGTCGTTTGAGTACTTCGTTTGATGGATAAAAATTCCATCTTCGCATTGTTTGATTTGAAGCCCGAGGAAGAACGTTAATTCTCCCATCATACTCATTTCGAATTCTCCTTTCATAAGATTAGAAAAATCTTGGCACAAGGATTCATTAGTAGCTCCAAAAACTATGTCATCAACGTAAATTTGGCAAACAAGTATATCATCATTTAGTACTTTAACGAACAAGGTATTATCGACTTTGCCTCTTTTATAGTCATTTGCTATTAAAAATTGACTTAATCGATCATACCATGCTCGGGGTGCTTGTTTCAACCCGTAGAGTGCCTTGTTGAGCTTGTAGACATGATCCGGAAAATGATGGTCTTCAAAACCGGGAGGTTGCTTGACATAGACTTCTTCTTGAATGAAACCATTCAAGAATGCACTTTTGACATCCATTTGAAATAGCTTTATCTTTTTATGAGCGCCAAATGCACAAAGCAAGCGAATGGCTTCGAGTCGAGCCACGGGAGCAAAACTTTCTTCGTAATCAAGACCTTCTTCTTGATTATATCCTTGAGCGACCAAACGAGATTTATTTCGAATAGGATAGCCGTCTTCGTCACTCTTGATTTTATGCACCCATTTAGTTCCGATAATTGTTTTATCTTTAGGCGCGGGAACTAAATTCCATACATTATTGTGCTTGAATTGCACAAGCTCCTCTTGCATTGCCATTACCCAACTTTCATCATCGAGAGCTTCCGATATATTTTTGGGAACTATTTCGGATACACAAGCACAATGAGCCATAAACTCGGTGGTCCTCTTTCGGGTTTGAACACCGTCTTCAATGTTTCCGATCACGAGATCCTTCGGATGGTCCTTGATGTGCCTCCAATCTTTCGGTAAATCAACGATTGTGTTCGTTTCGATTTCCGAAATTTTCTTCACTTCGGGTGAGGGATCCGGAAAGGTACCTGCATCATCAAAATATTCTACCTTTCTCGGGGGTGAGATCATATCATTGAATTTAACGTGTATAGATTCTTCAACTTTATTCGTTCTAATATTATACACACGATACGCTTTGCTATTAGTACAATAACCAAGAAAAATTCCGGAGTCGGATTTGGCATCAAACTTGCCCAAGTTATCCTTGCCATTGTTTAGAATAAATACATTGCAACCAAAAGGATGAAAGTAAGCAATATTGGGCTTTTTGCCCTTCCATAATTCATATGGAGTTTTAAGATGAGTTCTACGGACGTGAACTCGGTTAATCACATAACACGCCGTAAAAATTGCTTCGGCCCAAAAGTATCGTGGAAGAGAGTACTCATTTAGCATTGTTCTCGACATTTCTTCCAAAGATCGGTTTTTCCTTTCAACAACTCCATTTTGTTGAGGCGTTCTAGGAGCCGAAAAATTGTGATTAATACCGTATTTATCACATAAAAGTTCAAACGGGGTGCAATCAAATTCACCTCCGTGGTCGGTGCGAATAGAAATTATGGAGAGGTTTTTCTCATTTGATACCAAACGACACCATTTAGAAAACTCGGAAAATGCATCATCTTTATGAGCTAAAAATCTAACCCAAGTAAATCGAGAGAAATCATCAACAATAACCAAAGTGTAAAGTTTACCATTTAAACTAACATGTCTAGATGGTCCAATCAAATCCATATGTACAAGTTCAAGAACTCGACTAGTGGAAACCTCGAATTTTGGTTTAAACGATTCTCGAGTATGTTTCCCTTTAATGCATGATTCACACAAATGTTTTCTATCGAATTTGAGTTTGGGCAATCCACGAACAAGGTCGTGTCTAGATAAAATAGAAATAATAGGTAAAGAAGTATGCCCCAATTTTCGATGCCATAAATATGCATTGTCATCCAAGGTAATAAGGCATTTTTCATTGAATGAACTCTTATCATTAAGATCAACAATATAAATGTTTCCACATCTCAAACCAATGAATGCAATTTTATCATTTCTAAATGCCGTGCAATGCGTTTGCTCAAATAAAATTTTAAAACCTTCATCACAAAGTTGCGAAACGCTAAGGAGATTATGATGCAAACCTTCAACAAATAGTACTTTGTTGATAGAAGGAGAAGGTTCCTTACCGACTTTGCCGATTCCTTTGATCTTTCCCTTTTGATTATCTCCAAAGGTCACATGTCCTTGATCTTGATATTCGAGGTCCTCAAATAGGTCCTCGGAACCGCACATGTGCCTTGAGCATCCGCTATCAATGTAACACTTGTTTTTCCTTGGTGCCGGTACCTACAAAAGTAGAATTTCTCGGTTGTTTCGGTACCCAAGCCCGTTTGGGTCCTCCAAAGTTAACTATGCTTATAGCATTCGGAACAATCGTCCCTTTTGGAACCCATATTTGCTTAACTTTGATAGTTCTTAACTTTGAATGAGTATTAACATTGTGAACTCGTTTGAGCGGATCTTTTGAGTTCTCGGTTTCGGTTTTCTTTATTTTGTCAAGGTTAATAAGGGATTGTTCCCGTTTAAAAGGGTCGAAACCAAGACCGTGTTTGAGCAAGGGCGATTTTTGAATAGATAGGAGCCTTTCGAATTTCTCGTTTCCGAGAGTAAATTTGTTCAAAATATATTTTAGCTCCTTTTGAGTTTTTGTTAACTCGATTTTCAAAACATTTTCTTTTTCAATACATGATGTATGGTCGATTTCAATAGTTTTGCCCTTGTTTTGAAGCGAGGAGTTTTCGAGTTCTAGAGATTTTATTTTTCTCTTTAAAGATATATTTAACTTGACCATCTCGTCATACTCCGTATTTAACGATTCAAACGCACTCAACAACTCATCATCTTGATGAACTTCTTGTGAATCACAAAAATCAAAAGAGTCATATTCATCGTCATTGAGTTTAGAGCTTACCTCGATATTGCTTTCGGAGTCGAGGGCCATGAATGCAAGATTTGCGTCTAGAGATCTTTCAATCTCCTCCTCGTCATCACTCCAAGAAGCGATTAGAACCTCCTTCTTTTTGAATCTTTCCATTTGCGGTTTTGAAGAGGATCCTCGGCATTCTTTGGCATAATGACCGGCTTGACCACATTTCCGACAATTATTGTCGAACTTCTTGATAGAGTGTAGCCACTCTTCTTTTGCTCCGGTTTGCCATCCCGACCAAGAAAACTTCGCCTCTTTTGAATTAGGTTTTTGTACCTTCTAAAGTTTTTGGCATAAAGAGCGAGTTCCTCGTCGTCTTCATCTTCGGCAACATCTTCCTCAACGTCGCTATCAACATTGAATGCGACTACTCTTTCCCGAGGCTTTGGTTTTGTGCCTCTAGATTTGAGAACGATCTCATAGTTGATGAGTGACCCGATGAGGGCACTAAATTCGAGTTTGTTGAGATCCTTGGATTCCATGATCGCGGTGACCGTGGCATCCCATTCTCGTGGCAACGATCGTAGAATTTTCTTAGCTTTGTCGCTGCTTGATATAGGCTTTCCAAAAGATGCAAGACCGTTTGTTATAGCCGAAAATCGATCCAACATATTTGTGATCGTTTCCTCGTCTTTCATGGAAAATAATTCGTAGTCATGGAGTAACATATTAATTTTGGTCTCCTTGACTTGAGTGGTTCCCTCGTGAGTGACTTCGAGAATTTCCCAAATTTCTTTTGCACTTTCATAGGACGATATCCTATTAAGTTCTTCGGGATTGAGAGCGCAATAGAGGAGTTGAGTAGCTCGGGAGTTGACATGCGTGTTTCTCCAATCCTCATCGTTGTATTCTTCGATCTTTTTCAACGATCCATCTTCTTTCTTAGCAAGTTTAGGACCGAGAGCAATAACTTTCCAGATTTCAATATCGTAGGCTTGCACGAAGATCGCCATCTTCTTTTTCCACGTCATGAAATTGGAACCGTCGAAGAAAGGAGGACGGTTGAGAGCATTTCCTTCAATTTGGCCAAGAAGTGCCATTTGCGGATCTTTTTCTCTTAGGTGGTTAAACCTTTAAAAAGAGACCCGCTCCGATACCAACTGAAGAGATAAATTCACCACTAGAAGGGGGGTTGAATAGTGGTGATGCGGAATACCGAAATTTCTTGCGAGTAGAAGGAAAAATAATGCGGAAAATAAAGACTCAAGAATTTATAGAGGTTCGGCAACTTGCCTACGTCCTCTCTCCGACTTTCTTTTTCTATTGGCTTAAGAAAAACCACAACCTTAACTCGTCTTCTATCGGTCCGAGTTTACAACCGTTACAAACCGCTTGTCTTCTATCGGTCCAAGCTCAACCTTTCCCTCAATATGAATAATTGTTTATCTAGTGTTCTATAGGAACTAGATAATCCTCACTATACGAATATGGGAGTATAATCCTAACAATGCCGGATCAAAGATCCTAATAACACCGGATTAGTGACTCTTGATTCGTTTCTTTTTCGCTCACGTGTAAGTGATGCAACACTTACAACCAAATGAAAGAATACAAAGAATAATTGATATTACAATTGAAATCGCTCTTGTATCTTTCTTTTCTCACAACTTGTAATGCAATAAAGTATGTAAATCTGAGCTCAAGAATGCTTTGATTGCTTGTATGCTTGTATGCTTGAATGCTTGAAGTTGTGTAATTGATACCCAAGTCCTTCGGGTATTTATAGGTATGAGACAGCCTTCAAATTCTGAAAGATATACTATTAGCGTGCGCTAATAGTGTCTTGTAGCGTGCGCTAACGGATTTTGACTTGCAATCTCTGAACGGTCACAAAGACTGTTGCAACGGTAAAATTCTGTGTCTAGCGTGCGCTAGCAATGATATGGTAGCGTGCGCTATCGTCTTGGTCAACTAGTCTTCGATCTTGACTTTGACAAAATCCGATTTCCTCTCCAACGACTCTTTTTCCAACGGCTAAAATTATGATTAGCGTGCGCTAGCAAGTATGCATAGCGTGCGCTAGCATTAATTAAATCTAATATTTCCAGATTTTCCGGATCTGCATTGACTCTTGCTTCCAACGGTTGAATTTCAAACGGTAAACTGCAGATTCCATTTAGCGTGCGCTAACACCTTTCCTTTAGCGTGCGCTACTGAATTATTTCAATAACATACGTTACCTTGTGTAGCGTACGTAAAAACCTAGACGAAGTGAGTCCAGTGGCTACTGGACTACTAACCATACTTTCGGTAGCGTGCGCTAGATGTGAGAATTAACGTGCGCTAAGTCCATGATGTAGCGTACGTAATATAATATGTATAGCGTGCGCAACGTTCAGTTTCGGATTTCCTTCCAGACTTCACTGCTCTCTGGAGACTTGCGATAGCGTACGTTATATATGATGTATAGCGTGCGCTAACTGTGAATTATTAGCGTGCGCTATCGTTGAATAGCTTGCGTGCGCTATCGATCAGGCGACTTGAGTAGGCTGCAGCTGACTTGACTGAACTGTGTATGAGAGTCTCGATAGCGTGCGCTACGATATGATACGTAGCGTGCGCTAGCCATATTTTGTTCCTTCAGAATATTATTGATCCGAGATAGATCCAATTAAATGTTTTGTATGTAACCATCATCAATATACATTTTGTGTCAACAGTTGTGAGTGATAGCTATTTAAATCAAATATGACTTTTAATGACAGAAATTTTATGACGTTTGGCTAAAAACGTCATTTTAAGGTCTTTCCATGACGTTTCCAGCAACAAAAGTCATAAATTTGAATTGGAGTTTACTTTTTATGACGTTAGTTGGCCGTCATCGTGAATCATCAATTTCATGATGTTTAACAACTGTCATAAAATTTATGACGTTTTATAAACATCATATACTAATTTTCCATGACAAACTTGGGACGTCATAGTAGATTTTTTTATGACAGTTTTTAAGCATCATTGAATAGCGTTTCAATGATATTTTTAGACTGTTATTAATTTTAAATAGGGCATGACAATTTTACAACATCATAATATTTGATCTAAAATTTGACCCGCATTAGGAGAGTTCACATTTTTTGCGCCTTAACACAATTCTCTACCGCCCATTTTTTTTTCTTTTAGTTTAACAGCCAACACTGATTTTAGCAAATAAGAAAACACTCACATAAAACCCTAATTACTCACTAAAGTCGCGATACTCAAGATCTGCTTCAGAACTTCTCTTTCTCACACGACGCCCTTCTCTTCCAGTGATCTTCTCATTCGGGCGAACTATAATCTACTGCAACCTGCTATTTTATTCCGCATGCTGCTGTTTATTTCGTAAGTTCTTTTTTTCTGTAATTTTTGAGTTGGATCCCGTATAGTATTTGCTTTGTAGATTTAATTTGGGAAATTAAAGTTTTTGCTTCCGTGTACTTCCCTGTAGGAAATGAATTTCTATTTCATGCTGCAAGCGGAGGATTGATGCAAGTTCTTTGGAATTGGAAACACTTGCCGAAACGAGCTGGAGAAATCTATTTGCCGGGAGATGAATCGATCCCCATGAAAGCTGATAGCTAGGTTCAGTGTTTTTGGCTTTGTTAAATTCAACTGAGGATGTTCGTCACTGGGAGTGATATAGTACCGGGTCAGTGTTTGGTTTCTGACCCTTAGCTTCTTCCCTGCTATTCATGTGCTTTTACTTGTTCTCTGATTTCTTGAAATTTTGATTTATTTTATTCGAAAAGGAAAAAGGGGAAAAGAAAAGGAAGAAAAGGTTAGTGGTTTTAGTGTTGTAGATTTAGTAAACATGTATTAAAATTATGTTAGAATATGATAGGCTTTTGGTATGGAGTTCTATTATATAGGCAGTCATCACCTGACTTCTCTTTGTGTGTAAAATTGAGCATTTTGCTTTCACTTGCTATCATTTGAAAGTGTGAATTTGATGAAAACTAGGCATCACCTGACTTCTCTTTGTGTGTACTTGGTTAGTATCTTAGTATCACAAGCCCGATATGAACAGTTGATTGTTCAGAATATGATGAAAACTGATGGGTGTGGATACACACTTTTGTCCTGTGGTGTATGCACATCTACTATATTATTGGCTATCTGAAGTGATACCCAGAATGTGCTATCTCACAGATTTGAAGACTAGAATTGGAATGTGCTTATTAAGAAATATGTCATGATGTAATTTAGTGTAACTGCTTGTTGTTGACCTGTTTATTCATGGCACATTTGAACATCTGGCCTCTTGAAATCATTTTATGAAGTCTTATAAATGTATTCTTAGCATGTGTGTTGCCCCCACCCCACCCCACCCCACTCCCTCTCTCTTAAACGTTTATTTTTCATTTTGGGGGTTGGAATGAAGGGATGTTCAGGATTTGTTGTTGAACACTTGCATTAGTGTAAAACTTCTCTAGAATTTGGTTTTTAAGTTAAAGAAAAAAGAGAATTTACTTGCAAAGCTAGACATGATTACTTTTGAAATGCCTGGTTCTAGTTGGATGGGAAAAGATTGAAGCTGGTCAACTTCAGATGTTATTTGATTTAACTTTATTGTAGGCTCTTAACATTGTGTGTCTTTTCCTATTGCAGCGTGCCAAGGCGCTGAGATTGTCTTTCATTTGGCTACTCCTGATTCCTCCATCAACAACCATCAGCTGCATCATTCTGTCAATGTACTAGGTTAGTCTTCCTTTGAGCTAAAAAAAGTAGGAAAGTGTGAATTTTGATCTGGCAAAAGTGGAGCTGCCGATTCGTTTAATCTGATTTCTATTTGGATTGTGGATATACAACGGTTCGTACCAAGATTATGGAATTTTTCGCCTAATTCCCAACTCTTATCAAAAACCCATTCGATTGACAGTAGCAAAATTTTGACGCTATTCTATAGTGATCTTGAAATCTTGCAGATTTAATTGCATTCTGGATATGGTTGCATGTTAGTGATAGAATCTTTCAATCTATTGAAGATACTTTACTTGAAATTCCATCTCAAAAACAAGGTGGAATTTTGTATGTTGATGAAACCCTTTGTAGTAGATAAAGGCCAAGTTCCTAGAGGTTTTCTGATTTGATGGATTTTGTTTCAAATTGGACTGTTCTTTCTTTCTTTGTTTTGATTTCCCTTTTTCCTACTTTTCAGCTTAACAGGGGATCATACGTCCATTGTCTTTAATAATCTATACGGTTTAACTGCCCTGCAGTCCACATTTAGCTGCAACATGGTGGGGTGAGCAGTTTGAAAACATTAAAGTTTTTAGATTTTTACTAAGCAAGGATATACATGGATTTTATATGTTTTAAGAGTTTTAGGAACAATAAAAGAGGTCAAGTTACTGATTACTATGCTGACATATTTTGATACAAAAAGTGATTTGCTAATATTTGCTGGCTATGAGCTATGTTTATATCTTCAACCCCTATGTTTTGCTTTGATTTTTGTTTATGTGTCGGGGAATCATATGAAAATAAATCTTTTCATCCATCACTGTAAGGGTTCGAATCTGAAATGGGTTCTCGAGGGCTTCTTTTAATCCTCAAACCAAAGATTATTAGCATATTGAACATTTTGATAGGAAAATCCTATGGCTTCGTTAGTGAATGAGCCTCAGAGTTTCATATCTTAGGGTCAGTATTGATTTTATTTAAAGAAGATTTTTGTTTTCCACAAGCTTTTGCTTTATATCTTGTGATATATACTTCATATACAATTGTACATATGTTGGGATTAGATTTGAACAATATTTGTCACTGTTGAATTTTATGTTAGTTACTCTTTGGTACACCAGATTATAATTTTTTGAATTTATCATTGTATAGGTGTATTAGATGATTCTAGTTTAAACATGGATAAGAGCTGGTTAAATTGGAATTCAAGAAGTGAGGAGTATCAAGATAAAGTTAAGGAGTTTATCTTAAACTCTAAGAGGTTTGCAAGGAATCCTGAGAAGGTCATATGTCCTTTCATTATTTGTAGAAATTGTAGCCCACAAAATGATGAAACAATACTGTTTCACTTGACTAAGTACGATTTTGATCCTTCGTATAAAGTCTGGCTCGCTCATGGTGAGCCTATCAAACCAACAAGAGTTTCACAAGTCAATGACTGTGCAACATTACCTCATGTTTATGAGGATCCTGGGAATCTAGAAATACATCAGATTTATGAAGATGTGTGTTTTCAGTTAGATGTTGAAGGTGAAACTCCCTATTTAATAAATGCAGAAGATAAGTACAAAAAAAAATTACTCAGGCCGAAGTTCCTCTTTACCTTGGTTGTACAAAGTATACAAAACTATCAGCCTCCTTAGAAATGTACAAGTTGAAAGCTAAATTTGGTCTATCCAATATTGGTTTTGATAACTTCATGAGGCTTTTCATAATATGCTGCCCGATGAAAATAGTTTTCCCGAGTCATTATCCACAGTAAAGAAGATACTTAAAGATTTTGATTTAGGGTATGAAAAAATTGATGCATGCATAAATGATTGTTGCCTCTATAGGGGAAGTGAGTATGAGAACTTACAAAAATGTCCGAAATGTAACGCCTGGAGGTATAAAGTAAATCCACGTACTGGAAAATAAAAGAAGGGGTCACTGCAAAAGTTTTGCGGTACTTTCCTATACTTCCGAGACTTCAACGAATGTTTCTTTCAGCAACTGTAGCAGAGAACTTAACATGGCACTCTGCTCATCACAGTCAATATGGTAAAACGCGTCATCCTGTAGACTCAATTTGTTGGAGTACAGTAGATACAAAATGGCCTTCTTTCGCATCTGACCCTAGAAATTTGAGATTTGGATTGGCAACCGATGAGTTCAATCCATTCAGTAATCTTAGCTCAAAACATAGTCTCTGTCTAGTGATCCTAGTCATCTATAATCTTCCACCAAATATATGTATGTCTTCTGAATACTTAATGTTAAGTTTACTCATTCCAGGCCCTAAACAACCTGGAAATGACATCGACATATATTTGCAGCCGGTAATTGATGATCTGGGTAAGTTGTGGGAAGATGTTCTTATGTATGATGACTTCACTAAAGCCACGTTTAACCTTAGATGTATCTTATTGTGGACTATAAATGATTTTACCGGCCTATGGTAATTTATCTGGGTTAACTACAAAAGAAGAATTCGCTTGTCCTATATGTGGTCCTGATACTTGCTCTCGTTGGCTGCCACTTGCAAAGAAGACTATTTATATGGGTACTAGACGTTTTCTTTCATCTAACCATAGGTTCCGGTATAAGTGGTTCAATGGGAGAACGGAGAGAAGAGTGAGGCCTAAAATATTTACAGGGAGAGCTACAATTCATGCTTTGGTTGGGTTCACAAATAAGTGGGGAAAAAAAGGGGACACAGAAGAAACTAAAAAGAGATGACCCAGCCAAGTTATTAAAGAATAAGTCCATATTTTTTGACTTGCCGTATTGGGAGGTCAGTGTTTTAAAAACTTTTTATACGTGATTGCTAAATAAAAATGTTTACTGATTGTGATTATGAATTATGTGTTGTCTTTGCTGCTTTATGTAGGAACTACCTATGCGTCATAATTTGGATGTCATGCACATTGAAAAAAATGTGTGTGAGAGTGTTTTAGAAACTATCTTAGATGTGAAGGGAAAATCTAAAATGGGCCGATATTGAAACACCACAATCATCAGATGAAATTACACAACCACGTGTTGATTCTGAGGTTACTCCTACTGACAAGGGCAAAAAAAAGGTGAGTGGTAAAACTACCTTACAAGTCATCCCAACAGGAGAATCAGCGCGTGAAGCGGTTGAATGGAATGAAAAAGGACAACCTATTGGACCAATATCAATAAGGTTTAGCTCAACTATTGGGGTTTTAGTTAGAGAACAGGTGCCGATCAACATAGAGAGTTGGCATAAGGTGGAAGATCAGACTAAAAATGATGTCTGGAGTCTATTGTTGGTAATATGTTTGTCACTGATAACTTCCTTTTAATTTTGTTTTCTATTGTAGTATATTAATTGATAATTGTTAATAGTTTGATATATTTTGTTGCATCAAAAATCTCATGTGGATCTTAATTATAATCGAGTATGATAATTGTAGTATACTAATTGATAATTGTTAATAGTTTTCTAACTTTGATATCTGACTGTGAAAATTGATAATAGTTTGATATGTTGTGTTGCAGCAAAAATATCATGTGGATCTTAATTATAAGACATGCGTCTTGCAACAAATGGGAAGGCTATGGAGAGCATACAAATCCGAACTCTCGAGTAGTATTGTGAATGTTGTAGAGGCTCAACGCACTAAGACGGAAACTACACGGCTACTTGGTCTCCTTAGACCCGTTTATGTACCACAGAAAGAGTGAGATGCATTTGTGGTTGAACGTTCTTCTGAGAGATGGAAAGTAAGCCTCTTAACATAATATACGAAGCGGAAGTGTGACTCTCAGTAAAGTATACAGAATTAATAAAGTATGTGGTTGGAAATTCTTCTTTCAGAAATTTATAAAAATTTCTGGGGCCAATCTGAAATTTTAAAAAGTATGAATGTTTTTGGAAAGTATACAGAATCTGATAGTTTAATTAATTAGAAAAAGGGAAGTACTTCATACTATGTCATGTATATTACAAATAATCGTTGATTTGCGTGTATGATTGGCAGGAAAAGAGTGATAAAATGAAGGCAATAAGGGCCAGACAACTTCTTCCTCACACTCTGAGTCGGAAAGGTTATGCAAGAAAGGAATATGAACACATAAGTTCAAATTGTTTGATGTATCTATATTCAAGATAAAATACTAATATGTGAACTAACATCATAAAATGTTTGTGTTCATTAAAGAAAATGGAAACTGGTGAATCATTGTGTAGAACAAGGTTATTTATTAAAGGTCACGAGAAGTCCAAAAATGAGCATGTGAAGGCCAAATGTCTAAGTGTTCTCATTCAGTTGTCGGTTTGTCAATTTAAAGATTATTTATATTGTGATATTGCTATTTGTTGCTTCCAGACGTTCATATGTACTAGGCTCAGATGCAAACTAAACTTGACGAGCAACCTCCTAGTGAAGGACATATACCTGTAAAGTGGGATGTATTGACTCAAGTTCTTGGTAAGGAAAAAAATGGTCGTGTTAGGGGTCTGGGAGCAGGTGTTACTCCTTCAAGGATAGATGCTCAACTACAAAGTAGCTCTTGGAAACGAGTATTAAAGGAGAAACTTGAGGCGAACTGTGTGCGGACTAAGATTCTTGAGGACTTCATTTTTAACTTGGTAAATTTTGTGGTTTGACAATTTTATAGTGATCAACATTTTATGTTTTTGTTCATCTATGATGAAATGATTTGTTATTGATTTGAAAGAGCCAAAGTGGTACTATTGCTGGGGGCCGTGGGCATGGTCGTCAAAATGATGGTGGAAGTAAGCGCACAAGCAGTCCTGATAAAGCACAAGTAGTAAGTCACTGGTGCATTATTCTAAATCACTGAAAACTTAGTTGTTAATCTAGAAATAGTCACTTGTTTGTGTATTTACAATTTAGGATGTACCTAATAATGGTGAAGAAAGAATTATTCATAGTCCTATGATTGGAAATTCTAAGGTAAGTTTATAATTATGCATTTGAGATCTCTTTTGCCATGTATGGCAAAATAGTGTGTTGTATGTCCAAGGTCTGTTTTGCTTTGGTAGTATTACCTGAGTATTTATTTTTCCCTCTTGAAATTTCTTATGTATAAAGGAAGTTTTGTTGTGTATAACTTGAACTTGATTTATATAACATATTCAGGCCTCGCAGCACCGAAACTGAAAATTTCTATCTCTCATTTTGTTTTATTTTCAACTGTATATATCTCTCCTTTAATTATTCAAATCTGTTTTGCGTATATCCCCGCTTTAATTATTTTCTAGCTGTCATTATATCTCAATTTGTTTGGGCACCATCTGAGTTGTAATTGTGTTTTTTGTTATTATAGTCGGTACAAGGGAGCACCCTTGGTGTTTCTCAGCACTGCATGTTACTCAATTGGGAGGGCACATATGAAATTGTGGCTAAAGGCAAAATATCAGCAGTGGACCCAACAACCAAAGTGCAGGGCTACAAGCTTGGACCTGATTGTTACAGAGTCGAGATTGAAGAAGCAGTCAATCCCAGAGCTGAATTCTATCGTTCCCAGCCCGAATTTTCTGCTATGGAAGATGCAGTTGGAAGCACTATTATGTGGACAATCAAGTACATTGTCCCACACACTTGAGTATCGATAAACTTGTGTTATTCAACTCTATTTATGTGATAGTGCAAGCATGATGTTGCTGCTTTTCTTTTGTAGTGCAAGTGTAGTTCCTTTTATTTTGTTATTTGTGTGTTCCAATAACTTGAGGTTTGTGCTGTAATAATTAGGTGTGTTGGAGGTACAATGTTAGTTCTTAGTTGTTTGGCATTTCAAATGTTGACTTCTTGTGTGATTATGAAATTTATTCTATATTAATTTTGAGTATAATTAAAATCCAGCAAATTGTATTTTTTATTCAGAAAATATTTTTAATTTATGACAGTAACCAAATGACATTGAATATGTTAGTATGATGTTCGGAAGACATCATAAAAGTATATATGCCTACAGAAAAGTGTCATTAAAAGCATTGTAATCAATATTTTTTGAACATCATAAAATAATTGATGATACTTGATCATCATGATAAAATAAAATAGATGGCAATGGAGAATTGTCATAGTAAACATTTGATGACGCCTCATCAACATTGTAATAGCAACTTATAATGACAAAAGACAAGCGTCATTGAAAACATTTTATGATACTCGCAATTGTCATGTTTCATATATTTATGACGTTTAGCTACTCTCATTAAAAGGTATATAACGACAGTTTGGCAACGTCATTGATTCAACATTAGATGATGCCTCATAAACATTATAATAGCAACTTATAATGACAAAAGCCAAGCGTCATTACATACATTTCATGATAATAATCTAACGTCATGCTTCATATATTTATGACGCTATGCTACTGTCATTGAAATGTATATAATGACGGTTTCTAAACGTCATTGATTCCCACCTTTTCCATGACACTGGTATAGACGACGTTGTAGATGACGGGGATAAAACGTCATGGAATCGATTTTATAACGTTTTTTAAACGTCATTGAAAGTTATTCTGTAGTAGTGATATATATGTGTGTGTGTGTTTGTATATAATAGTAACATTACATTATCACTAAAGTTATATTCTTATAGCTCATAGTATTATCATAATAAGAATCACATATTTTAGGGTGATAATATTCGGTTATAAGAGAGATTCAATATTATACATATAACATCATTATAAAGTATTTATACGAATAACAATAACAAGATTTTTTATTTATGTTAGTGTGTACCATTACCTAAAATTGTGTGGAATAGTTATTTAATGGAAAGGAAATTCGTAATAAATTTGTTCCTCTCTCTCTCTATTTCTCTTCCTTTTTTTTTCAAATACTAATTAGGGGGCAGGCATATTGTAACACCCCCAAGTTCTTCAGGGTATATTACAGCGCCGTGAGCTTCTCCGTGGGACCCACAAGGCTATAAATACGCGGAACAATGATCTTTGACCATCAAGGTCTAGACATAAACAGATGGAGGACAATAAAAATTGACAGGCACAGTCATAAGCAACTTGACAGAAAACAATTCATTGGGAATTAAAGCCGGACAACACAGGCCAAAACATCAAGAACATCTGAAACAATACTCGAATACTCATAACCGTTTCAAGTACATCATTACTGAATGAATGAGGTACAAAATACAAACAGAGCCAAGACACAGCATCACTCTTGCCCATCATCTTTATGCTGACCCGGCACTCGCCTACTTGCTCTCCTGGATCCTGAAATACATGAAAGGTATTTCCTCCAAAAGGGGTTAGCCATCGAATAGCTAGTACAAGTATACAAGTATGAAAAATAATACTTCTTGCACGATAAAGTAAACGTATACTCATATCATCATTCATCGAGATATTAAATCTCACCATACCTCATATTACCAACCTTAAGATTAGCATTCCGGAATAACTAAATCTCATACCATACCTCACAATTAACCATGGATTCGCTCTATAAGCTACGATCCCTCAGAGGACTCGAAGTCCCATCCCGGAGTGGTTAATCCAATATGTTTAATGGATCTCCCTATAAGCAACGACCCCTCAGAGGACTCGAAGTCCCATCCCGGAGTGAACATATCATTATACCAACACGATGTTCAATGGGTCGCACTAAAAGCAACGACCCCTCAGAGGACTCGAAGTCCCATCCCGGAGTGAACACGTGGTTATACCCATAACATTGTTCGATGGATCACACGATAAGCAACGACCCCTCAGAGGACCCGAAGTCCTATCCCGGAGTGAGCATCTTATCAAATACATCACAAACATTTTACTTTCGACGCCAAGAATTATCATCATAAACATATACTTGCCTTTGAGACATCGAGAATCGGGAGGAAAGGAATTCAAGCTCCCTTGGTCCAGGAACGCACTTCAGACCCTGAACGATTCGTAAGAAATATTATAATCAACAAACAATACTCCAATTCACATGAAGAAACTCCCGAAACCCCACTAACGTTTCCCTCGTTTAATTTATCATACTCATAGGGGTTGGGAACCACCCAAATCCCCTCGAATTCACAATACATTCTAAGGTAGGACATGAAATCATATGGGTGACATATACTAATGAGATCAATCACAATTCAAGGTTCCCGTGAACAAAAACAGATACACAACCGAATCGGAGGAAATCCCTCAAAACTACTCAAGGTGGGGTTTTCAATAAGTTTACCTCGATTTAGAATGGTGAGGAAGATCAAACGTGGTATAATCCGAACTAGTTGCTTGACGACGTTGGTAGATGATGATATCTGGTTGGGATCTTCACAAATAGCCCGAAATCGCCAGAAACTGCCCAAAGAAGGATATGAAGTGATAAATGACAGAAAAGTGGTCTGCTCCATCCTATATATACAAAATGATGATTAGCGTGTGCTAATCACAAGGATATCACGCGCTAACGGGCCACCGAGTAGTCCAGTATCTTCTGATCTGCGTCGTTAGTGTGCACTACGGATAGCATTAACACGCGCTAACTGTTCTCGATGCAAACACTCTGAACTCACTGCCCAACTAGTTATCGTGCGCTACGAAGGCACTAGCCCATTCTCTGTCCAGATATTAGAAACCCAAAAATTACTGCCTCTGCAGTGTTGGAATATTTATTCCACATATTCATAAATAGTGCTTTGATGATTAAGTTGCTAAACAAAACAAAACAACAAAGAGGCGAAGCAAAACATTGAAGCAGACGAAGACGCAAAAAGCTGGACAAAATACAAAGCTAGTGCACGCTAGATATATAAGTTAGCGCACGCTAACGGGTCCCGGCTGCAGATCAGACGATCTAAAAGTTACCTGAAGTGAAGTCACCTGATAAGGATAGCGCACGCTACACGTAAGGATTAACGCACGCTATCGAGCCCATATTACCGTTGTGAAGAGATTCAAACACAGAATGACGTATGCATTGAAGTAATCTTAGCGCACGCAAGAGATGTTATTTAGCGCACGCTAAATATCAAAGTCTGAATCAAGTCAATCAATCCGTTGGGGAGAATCTGCTACAAGTCAAAAAGTATAAACGGATATATGACGCATGCAATGATACATGATTAGCGCACGCTACAAGAAAGTGTTAGCGCACTCTAACTGTGAAGGACAGAAGCCACTGGACTAAAACTGGAAGACGTTAATATACGTAACATGCAGTACATAACGCACATTAAGGCTAAATACATGCGATATCGCATGCTAAGGAAGTGAGCCTAGCGCATGCTAATAAACAACTGGCAGTAACGGCTAGTTTGTGGAAGAAGGCTATAAATACCAAATGAGTTGGTATCATTCCACACAACAACATTGAGCAATTCATATACACTTGAGATATCATTGTAAACATTATAGTTGTTGTTTTTGAGCTTAAATTAGAGTGATTGAGTGTTATACACAAAATTATACACAAGTGAGAAAAAGAAAAGATACGATTGGATTCGGTGTTATTAGGATCAAGGATCCGGCATTGTTAGAATCACAATCACTATCTTAGTGAGGTTTATCTAGTACCAATAGAAAGCTAGAGTGGTGGATTCCTTGTCCAATAGAAAAGAAAAATGGTTTTACTCGGACCGATAGAAGACGAGCTTGTAACGGTAATTCCTCGACCGATAGAATAGAGGTGCAGAGGTTTTGATCTTTAGCCTATTGAAAAAGATACATCGAGAGAGGACGTAGACATGATTGGCCGAACCTCTATAAATCCTTGTGTGATTTATTTTCTGCACTTTATTTACGCTTCCGCGGCACGGCACATATACCGATATTACTACAACAATTGGTATCGGAGCGGTACTCCTATAAGCGGATTTACATCTGAGGAGAAAAGATCAAATGGCTCTCCAATTTGCTCCAGTCGAAGGTCTTACGCTAAACCGACCTCCATTCTTTGATGGATCGAACTTCATGACTTGGAAGAAAAAGATGTCGATATTTATCCGAGCATATGACATCGAGCTTTGGAAGGTGATTTGTCTTGGCCCGAAAATTTCGACGAATTCCAACAGTACGCTCAAAACTTTCGAAGAATATGATGATTCCGATTGGAAAAATGACCACTAGAATTGTAAGGCAACTCAACTTCTTTATTGTGCCTTAAATCTGGAAGAACACAACCGGATATCATCGTGTGATAGTGCCAAAGAAATTTGAAAAATGCTTGAGGTAACACACAAAGGTATGTCAAGTCAAGGAGACGAAGATAAACATGCTCCTTCACGATTATGAATTATTCCAAATGAAGGACGATGAATCCATCACTATAATGCTCGACCAATTCTCGGTCATCACAAATGGATTAGCATGTTTTGGAAAACCACTTTCGAGTAGTGAGAAAATAAAGAAAATTCTCCGATCACTACCTCGAGAATGGGACGGTATGGTGACGGCAATAATGGAATCTAAAGATTTAAATAATCTTGATTTTAGCGCTCTCGTTGGTTCTCTTATCAACTACGAGATAGTTCTAAAATCTCGGAATGCCAAACCGAAACCGAATGAGAGATTGATATCTATGAAGGCTAAGATGTCGAGATCTAGAAAGGAAGAAATCCCGGTGGACGAAAGCGACGAAGAATCGGCATATTATGCCAAGAATATTAATAAGTTCCAATACTTATTAAACCGGAGGAAGCAGGACATCCAAAAGGGCGAATCTAAGAAATTCGACTACTGTCGATTATGTGGTAAACCATGCCACTTTGGTAAGAATTGTCGGGTTAAACCCAAGGAGGTTTTAGTTGCAACTTGGAGTGACGAAGATCCTAATGATGATTTCATCGATCAAAATAATCTCGCGCTAATGGCCTGGAGTTCATTCGACGATAGCGACGTCGAAAGCCAAGTAAGTAATTCTTACGATGAACTTTTTGAAGCATTCAGTTATTACATACCGATTATCAAAATGCTTTAAACGTGATCAAATCCCTTAAATCTAAATATAAATCTTTGGAAAATGAAAATTCCAAAATTCTTGAGAAGGCAAAATTTGTTGAGATCGATCATTCAAAATGCGTTGAAAATAAAAATAATTTAAAGAATGATCTTGTTAAAATTCAAACTGAGCTCAAAAATTTAACGAAGAAATTTCCTCTCGAAAACGAGAAGTTTGAAAATATGCTCTTGGTTCAAAAATACACGTTAAATAAAGAGGGGTTAGGATTCAAGCCACATTTTAAAAACGAATCCGTAAATTTCAAAATACCCCAGTGTGAAAAATGTTTGAAAATTAGGCACCATATTTCAAACTGTAAGAGGCCAAGACGGACGATAAAAACTAAGAAAATCTGGATTCCCGAAGGAATGTTTATTCCTAATATCGTCTATGTCTCAAAACAAAAACTGACTTTCAGTTGAATCCCCAAAAATTAATTTTTGATATTTTATAGTTTACAGAGGGGGAGATAATATTTTCAGGGGGAGTATTATTTTTAGGGTATAACTCCATCCTATTATTGCATATTTTTATATTCATGCATATTTTTATATTCATGCATATTTTCTTTATGTATTCAAATTAGTATTCTCTATTTTTTTTTTACTTTTTGCTGAATACAAAAAGGGGGAGAAGAAGTTGAATCGGATAAAAGCGACATGAAAGCTATGACGAGAAAAATAAAGAGTAAAAAGGAGGAGAAAATAATAAAAATCGAAGAAGTCAAAAAGGAGAAGAAAGCATACCAAAAGGGGGAGAAACAAAGGAGTTGAAAAACGAAGAAGTCGAAAATGACAGAAAAAGAAAATGGGTGAAACTACCGAAACGATCAAAGCCAAAAACTTTGAAACGTGCATATTCATATATTTTGCAGGTTTTATCCAATTCAAGGGTTGTTTTGTAATCATCAAAAAGGGGGAGATTGTTGGAATATTTATTCCACATATTCATAAATAGTGTTTTGATGATTAAGTTGCTAAACAAAACAAAACAACAAAGAGGCGAAGCAAAACATCGAAGCAGACGAAGACGCAAAAAGCTGGACAAAATACAAAGCTAGCGCACGCTAGATATATAAGTTAGCGCACGCTAACGGGTCCCGGATGCAGATCGGACGAGCTCAAAGTTACCTAAAGTGAAGTCACCTGATAAGGATAGCGCACGCTACACGTAAGCATTAACGCACACTATCGAGCCCATATTACCGTTGTGAAGAGATTCAAACACAATGATGTATGCAGTGAAGTAAGCTTAGCGCACGCAAGAGATGATATTTTGCGCATGCTAAATATCAAAGTTTGAATCAAGTCAAGCAATCCGTTGGGGAGAATCTGTTGCAAGCCAAAAAAGTATAAACGGATATATGACGCATGCAATGATGCATGATTAGCGCACGCTACAAGAAAGTGTTAGCGCACTCTAACTGTGAAGGACATAAGCCACTGGACTAAAACTGGAAGACGTTAACGTACGTAACATGCAGTACATAAAATACGTTAAGGCTAAATACACGCGATAGCACACGCTAAGGAAGTCAGCCTAGCGCACGCTAATAAACAACTGGCAGTAACGGCTAGTTTGTGGAAGAAGGCTATAAATACCAAATGAGTTGGTATCATTCCACACAACAACATTGAGCAATTCATATACACTTGAGATATCATTGTAAACATTATAGTTGTTGTTCTTGAGCTTAAATTAGAGTGATTGAGTGTTATACACAAAATCATACATGAGTGAGAAAAATAAAAGATATGATTGGATTCGGTGTTATTAGGATCAAGGATCCGGCATTGTTAGAATCGCAATCGCTATCTTAATGAGGTTTATCTAGTACCAATAGAAATCTAGAGTGGTTGATTCCTTGTCCAATAGAAAACGAAAACGGTTTTACTCGGATCGATAGAAGACGAGCTTGTAACGGTAATCCCTCGACCGATAGAAGAGAGGTGCTGAGGTTTTGATCTTTATCCTATTGGAAAAGATACATTGAGAGAGGATGTAGGCACAATTGGCCGAACCTCTATAAATCCTTGTGTGATTTATTTTCTGCACTTTATTTACGCTTCCGCAACACGGCGCATATACCGATATTACTCTAACATGCAGTCCCCACACATTAGCATGCGCTTCTGGCAATACTAGCGCATGCTACTCGGCACAGATAGCGTGTGTTAGATCATCACCTAGCATGCGCTAACTGCTCGCCCAGAGTACAGAAACCAACCTTCTATCTCTGTAGTATCCGAATTGTTAGCGTGCGCTACTGGCAAAGCTAGCGCGCGCTACTCAATACAAATAGCGTGTGTTAGCCTATCGCCTAGCGTACGCTAATAATACAGCTACAAAGTTCAATCAATACGAACAAGTTCTGTAAGATAAGAAACCCTAGAATCAACAATCACCTCCATAAGCATTTACAAAGAGCAACAAAAATGAAAGAACACCAAAACCAAAAATTCATGAAAGTACGGGTATTACATTCTCCCCCTCTAAAAAGAAGTTTCGTTCCGAAACTTAAGAAATAAAAAGCTTGGAGTAACTCGATCGTATCTTCTCTTCCGTCTCCCAAGTCGCTTCCTCAACTCCATGTCTTGACCATTGTACCTTAACCAACGGAATGTTTTTGTGCCGAAGATGATTCTAATAACTTTCAAGGATCTTAACCGGTGTCTCTTGAATGGTAACATCCTCGGCTACATCAATCCCCATATAGTCGATAATATGACTCGGATCCGGTATATACTTCCTCAACTGAGAAACATGAAAAACAAAGTGAACGTGACTCAAAGCTTGAGGTAACGCCAAACGATAAGCTAAATCTCCAACCCTGTCCAAAATCTAGAAAGGTCTGATATACCTCGGACTAAGTTTCCCATTTTTCTCGAAATGAAAAACTCCCTTTGTCGGAGCCACCTTGAGTAGAACATGATTTCCCACCTCGAATTCCAAGGGTCGACGACGAGTATCAGCATAATATTTCTGACGCCTCTGGGCAGTCAACAATCGGTCTCGAATAA
This sequence comes from Orobanche coerulescens, assembly GCA_033398695.1. Classification (NCBI taxonomy): domain Eukaryota; kingdom Viridiplantae; phylum Streptophyta; class Magnoliopsida; order Lamiales; family Orobanchaceae; genus Orobanche; species Orobanche coerulescens. The sequence goes on from CM065802.1 coordinate 194,155,472, forward strand.
TATAAATCTTCTCCTTAGTTTCCATCAACATATTCGGTTGCATTCCGACTAACTCCGAAACCTCATCCCAACATAATGGCGATCTACACCGCCTACCATAAAGTGCTTCGAATGGTGCCATTTGATCGACGCATGCCAACTATTATTGTAGGCAAACTCGATCAACGACAAATGAAGTTACCAATCATTACCCCAGTCCAGTGCGCAAGCCCGCAACATATCCTCTAATGTTTGAATCGTCCACTCGGTCTGATCATCTGACTGCGGATGAAAAGACGTACTCAAATTCAGTTTGGTGCCTAAGATCCGATAGACCTCTTGTCATAAATGTGACACAAAACGGCCATCGCGATCAAAGACAATAGTTTTTTCGGGCACCATGCAATCTCACAATTTCAGCTATAAAAGTTCAAGCCAATCTCTCCGGTCCCCAAGTATCTTTAATTCCAAGGAAGTATGCATACTTGGTTAACCGATCAACGATTACCCAAATCATATTCATTCTGGCTTTAGATCTCGGCATCCCAGTGATAAAATCCATAGAAATGTCTTCCCAGTTGCACTCGGGAATGGGAAGTGGCTTCAACAACCCCGCTGGTCGTTGATGCTCAATCTTGACTTGCTGACAAGTTAAACATCGCAAGACGAACCCTGTGATGTCTTTCTTCATATTATTCCACCAGAAAATCCGCTTCAAGTCCTTGTACATCTTACTCGTTCCGGGGTGGATTGAGTAAGGCATAGCATGGGCTTCTCGAAGAATTTTGTGTCTCAACTCCAGATCATTCGGAACACAAAGCCTGCCCTGAAATCTCAAACTACTATCCTCATGGACCATAAAACCAGGGGGCTTTCCTTCAGTTTCATTCAGTTGAGAAGTCATTGCGTGACTCCACTGTTTCCCTTTGATGTCATCAACCAAGGACGAAATAATTTCGAGGGTACACAACTGTCCCTGCACTCTTTGAAGCCAAACTTCTATACCTTGCTCGATCAATTCCTGACGAATCTTCATTTGGGGTGTAAGAATCTTGAGCATCTGAAGTGATGCCGGTTTGCGGCTCAAAGCGTCTGCGACGACATTAGCCTTTCCCGGATGGTAAAGAATCTCTAAATTATAATCTTTAATTAATTCCAACCATCGTGGTTGCCTCATATTCAACTCTTTCTGACTGAAAATATATTTCTAACTCTTATGATCGGTATAGATACGACACGAAGAGCCATACAAATAATGCCGCCAAATCTTAAGTGCGAATTGCGGCCAAGTCTAAAGCAAGAGTAGGATAATTCATCTCATACGGCTTCAACTGCCGTAATGCAAAGGATGATGTTTTATCGAGCTGCATAAGCACGCATCCAAGTCCCTGTCCTGAGGCATCATTATAAACTACATATCCTTCACCACCCTGTGGTAAAGTTAAGATCGACGTTGAAGTCAAACGTCTCTTCAATTCATCAAAACTGTGCTGTCTCTCCACAGTCCAAACAAACTTTTCCATCTTCTGAAGTAACTGCGTAAGCGATCGAGCAAGTTTCGAGAAACCCACGACAAACAGACGATTATACCCAGCAAGACCCAAAAAGCTACGAACTTCCTTAACATTATTAGGCGGTGCCCAATGTAGCACTGCCTCAATCTTCTGCAGATCCACACAAACCCCTTCGGCTGAAATCAAATGGCCGAGAAACATAACTTCCTTCAGCCAAAATTCACATTTTGAGAATTTCGTATAAAGACGTTCAGCTTTCAAAATGTCTAGTATTAAACGCAAGGGCTGGGCATGCTCTTCCTCACCTCGAGAATAAATCAAAATATCGTCAATAAAGACGACTACACATTTATCAAGGTACTCAATAAAATTCTTGTTCATTAACTGCATGAATACTGTCGGTGCATTAGTCAGCCCAAAAGGCATGACCACAAATTGATAATGTCCATTTCTTGTCCAAAAAGCAGTCTTCGGGATGTCGGACTCTATTACTCGAAGATGGTAGTATCCCGATCTCAAGTCAATCTTCGAGAATACTCCAACTCCCTGCAACTGATCAAATAAATCATCTATGCGAGGTAATGGATACTTGTTCTTGATGGTCGCTTTGTTTAACTCACGGTAATCAATGCATAAACGTAGTGAACCATCTTCTCCTCACAAAAAGAACTGGTGATCCCCAAGGCGAAGCGCTCGGTCTAATGTACCCCTTCTCCAACAATTTTCCCAATTGATTCTTCAATTCTTGCATCTCTGAAAGTGCCATACGATAAGGCGCCTTAGAAATCGTGAGCCGCACAGCTCTAAATCAACAGAAAGTTCTATCTCTCGACCTGGCGGTAATCCCGAAGATCATTTGGAAAAACATCCGAATATTCATTAACAATTAGAATCGAAGAAAAGTCAACTCCCTTCTCTTCTGACTTCAAAGCATAACACTACCTTGTGCAACCTTTATTCAAGAGCTTCACAGCTTTCATAGCATTAATAAGCAACTTAGGATGATTCAATTTACGTCCCGCAAAAATGTATTCAACGACATCCTCATTTATCATAGTGATAACCTTAGTGCGATAATTCATAATCGCACCATGTCTCTCAAGCCAATCATTACCGAGGATTAAGTCCTCGCTATCAATATCGATCACAATCATATTTGACAACCAATCAGTACCTATGCGCACAGGATAATATCTAATCTCTTGATTACCCATAATTATATCCCCGCTATGAAATTTCCCCATAAATGTTGCACAAGTGGTCAAACTATCAATACTAAAATGAACGCACACAATCTAAGGAGGTGAAAGTGTGTGTAGCACCCGAATCAAACAATACTCAAACTGGATGGGGTGGAAAATGAACGGTACCTGAGGCCACTGCCGCACTAGAATCATCCTCTCCGTGCATCGCGTAAACTCTTGGATGTGCGAACCAACACTAGAATCTCCCACTCTAACGGTCTGACCCCGTCTACAGCCTCTGCCACAACTCTGCTGTGGCGGTTTGGATGATTGCCACTGATTATCCTTTGGCTCCTTAAGTACTGGGGCGGAAGCTCGGGTATCAATAGTCTTATCCCTAGACGTACAATAAATCGCCCTGTGACCCATCTCGCCACACTTGTTACATTTCAAAGGCGGAAAAGAACACTCGTTGTTAAGGTGACCAGTATGGTTACAATTGTAGCACGTCACGGCACGAGTCGAACGAAAAACTCTTACCATCCCTAACAGAATGCGACAACTGCCCGACAGAGCGGTGGGTCATCTGGGGTTTCTGAAAGTTGTCGCCCTTGCCAACTAAAGTAGTTGTCAGTGGTCTTCTGCCTCTTCGGCTCAGTAGCGGTATCAGTGTTGGCACACAACATATCATATGCTAAAGCCCTGCCTTGGTACTCTTTCAAGGTAGTACATGCAAACCCAACCACGTAGCGTCATAAATCCATGTTCATTCGCATGTCGAAATGAAGGATCTTGTCACGCTCATCCCGCACCTGATTCTTCACATGAATCAACTGTTGGTTGTATTCCACTATTGCCTGCGAGACTGGAATGTTCTGCGGCTTAGCTTCGAAAAAGGCTCGGATCCTGCTTCCTTGCACTGTCCAAGGACAAAACTCAGCTTCCAGCAGATCTTTAAATCCATCCCATGTAGCAGCATGATCTTGTGGTTTAACGGCTTTCCACCAAGTCACGACTTTTTTAGTAAGAAAGTACTGAGCAATAGGTACCTCATTTCAGGGCAATCAACAGCCTCGAACACTTTCTCCAATTCGAAAAGACAACTCTCCCAACTAGCTGGGTCAGTAGCACCGCTAAACTGTGGATGATGCATACGGATCACATTCTGGAGTAAAGCATCCATTGTCAAATTAGGATTATTCCTCTGAACAACTTATGTCAGGAGGGCCATTTGATTTGCCACCTATTGAAGAATATTCAGGACACCAGCCACCACATTATCTCCTTGTTCGGCCGACAGGTCATGCCGACTCTCGGTATCTGGATGCACTGAATTGGATAAAGTAGGGGTAGACGACCCCCCAACAGAACTAATGGCTGTGCCACACCTCGCCCGGGTCCTCGTCCCCTGTCAGCAGACATTCTGAAGGACACAAACAGTGCATGAGTACAATCTAAATCATATGTCATAGAGGTGACTGATTCTCAAGAATGCCAAATTAAAGTGAAGCGATTAAGAAAACACATGAAGAGTAAAAGGACTTACAAGTACCGGCCACATGGTGATGATGGAAAAGTAGTGATATTGTACACAAAAGACGACTCAATCGACCTAAAAAGACCGACAGCCTAGGTATCCATAAACCTAAAGCTCTGATACCATACTCTGTAACACCCCCAAGTTATTCAGGGTATATTACAGCGTCGTGAGCCCCTCCGTGGGACCCACAAGGCTATAAATACGTGGAACCGTGATCTTTGACCGTCAAGGTCTAAACATAAATAGATGGAGGACAATAAAAATTCACAGCCACAGTCATAATCAACTTGACAGAAAACAATTTATTGGGAATTAAACCCATGCAACACAGGCCAAAACATCAAGAACATCTGAAACAATACTCGAATACTCATAACCATTTCAAGTACAACACTACTAAATGGATGAGGTACAAAATACAAATAGAGGCAAGACACGGCATCACTCTTTCCCATCATCTTCATGATGACCCGACACTCGCCTACTTGCTCTTCTGGATCGTGAAATACATGAACGGTATTTCTCCCAAAAGGGGTTAGTCATCGAATAGCTAGTACAAGTATACAAGTATGAAAAACAATACTTCTTGCATGAAAAAGTAAACATATACTTATATCATCATTCATCGAGATATTAAATCTCATACCATACCTCATATTACCAACCTTAAGATTAGCATTCTGGAATAACTAAATCTCATACCATACCTCATGATTAACTGTGGATTCGCACTATAAGCTACGATCCCTCAGAGGACTCGAAGTCCCATCCCGGAGTGGTTAATCCAATATGTTCAATGGATCGCACTATAAGCAACGACCCCTCATAGGACTCGAAATCCCATCCCGGAGTGAACATATAATTATACCAACATGATGTTCAATGGATCGCACTAAAAGCAATGACCCCTCAGAGGACTCGAAGTCCTATCCCGGAGTGAACACGTGGTTATACCCATAACATTGTTCGATGGATCCCACTATAAGCAACGACCCCTCAGAGGACTCGAAGTACCATCCCGGAGTGACCATCTTATCAAATACATCACAACCACTTTACTTTCAACATCAAGAATTATCATAATAAACATATACTTGCCTTTGAGACATCGAGAATCAGGAGGAAAGGTATTCAAGCTCGTTAGGTCCAGGAACGCACTTCCTGCCCTAAATGATTCGCAAGAAATATGATAATCAACATATTAGGAATATGCCCTCGAATGCCACTCAGCGGATGTATGAGAGAGGGCATTGTACTTGTTATTATGTAAATTTAATATCAGAAGGAAATTGTTTATTTCTTTATTTACTGAAAGTCACTGGCATTCCTGACTTGTAAATATATATATAGAAACTATTCTGTGTATTTTAGAGCAAAACATTTCACTCTTTATTGGATAAGGGGATTGGCACTTGTTGGCCACTAAGTGTACAGGATACAGCTTGGAGAGTGTTTTAAACAACAAGCTGTACGGTTTTCAAATCTGAGTGCGTAGCGGAAGTCTTGACAAAGTAAGTTGCTGTAAATACAGCAACTAGATATGAAATGTATACTTAAAGATAATCACAAATATTAAAACAGTAAATGCAGAAGGTAATTGACACATTAATTAAAGTGGTTCGAGGTAAATCCCTCTACGTCCACTGGTTCTCCACACAGGAGTGAAAATGTTTATTATAAATACTACGTACACAACTAGGTATTTATAATCAAACCTAATCAGTATATCGTTCACACAGATTGATATAATGATCTTAGCCTTCAACCGTTCACACAGATTGGTTTGAGCTTTCACTTGACTGGCTTCTTCACACACAGTTCCGAAGCTTCGTCTCTTCAATGCAGGTCCATCACACACAGTTCGGGAAGAGCAAGGATTATCAGTCCACACAGGGCTGATGGGTTTTTTGAAGGGTTAGAACAATATTTGAACAACATCTTTGACTTTATGAGCTTTTAGCTGATGATGTGTTGTTCACGGTTTTGAGCACTGTATATCTCTTCTTTCAGAATAGCAGAATGCCTTGGGAGATATGTTTGCTCTGAATATTCGTGTAAGCACTTGTTTCACTTGCGTATAAATTCGATCGTTTGTTCGTTTGTTTGCGTGTATGTAGATCTTCAAAGGCTGGGGATATATATAGCTTTCTGAAATATATCCATTGATATAAATCCGTTGAGCAAGATTCCGTTCCAACGGGATGATGTGTTTGAATAAAACACGATCTGGATTTTGCGCTAGACTGAAGATCTCTGACGGCTTGATATTTAAATACTTTATCCTTTAGTATTTAAATATATCTTCTCAAATGGGACGTTGACTTAGTGAATAACAAGGATTCCTTCTTGTCCTGTTTGGATGCTGTATGGAATGATAGCTGTATTGTCGATTCGAGACAACTTCCATACTTAGTCTTTCTAAGACTCTTTTGCTGTATGATTGATTCTGTATGCTGGGTCTACGAGAAGTCTTCGATACAGGTTGATATCTTTTCATCAGCTTTTCGATACAGCTGCTTGTTGTATGCTGGATTGGCATATTGTCAAAACATTTTGTCATGATCTTTTCGATACAGGGATTGTTTTGTCCTGACAATCTCGATACAGGGATTGTTATCCCAACAATTTCTCCCTTTTTGATAATTTGCCAAGTCCTTCCAAGTCTTCCTTTTAAAACCTTATGATCTTATACAAACATCCTTGATGATGCCAAATCTTTGACTTTTAGCGTCTTGAAGGAGGGAAGACTTCTTGGTCTTCTGCTCGAATGTTCTGGTCTTCAGCATTTAGCCTAATACTAAGAACTGCTCGCAGGCAAGTTCAGCTTTTATCAAAAGAGTGATATATGTTTAAACTTATGATTGGCACGCACGCACAATCTTACATTGTATTCTAGATACATACAACTTAAACTATGAACTATTCGCACACAAGTTCTTTAAAGCTTGTGTATTAAGATAAGTTTCATATTTGAATACAGCAAGGATAAATTTAAGTGTTTGTAACATACAATAACACAGTAGATTACGAGTTGTAATCTTTGACAGGCAAAAATTTTATTGATATTAAAACCAAGAGTACAAAATTTTGCTGTTCTGAAAATAAGATTACAAAATTATAATACAAGGAAATTTAACTCCTGTAGTCTGAATGCCTCAATGGCCTTTTAGGGTCATTCTTGGTACCCTTCTACCAGTTTTGATGTGTGTCCCTGTCTCGATTCATATATAAGGCTCGACCTTCATATAATTTATCGAAGACTAGGATCCAATCCTCTAGGTGGGTAACCAAGTCACCATTTCTGTGCTTTGACTTCATCTGTAGCTGTAGCGGGAGCATTCCTTCTTCTATCCTTTTCTTGAACTCCTCTGCGGCTTCCTTTACCGTCCTGCATATGTTGAATAATGAGGATTCCCTGATAAGAACAACAAAGTGTCTTAGCAGTTCATTTCTCCTCCAATTCTTGATCTTTTCAGCAGTAGGCTGTCGGTCGGCTGGGAGGTTCATAGCTTGCGGCTTTCGGACTAGGCTTTTCCAAGGATACTTAGGATCCTGGAATTCTGGTCGATATCCCTGTATCCTAACATTTGGAGATATGATACGGGCTATATCAGTAGTGATGGAGTCTTCAAAAGGAGCTAACATTTCTTTCTCTTGCTCCAGCCTCGTTCTCCTCGCAGCTTCCCTCGATTCTACCCCCTTTTTGGCGTCATCAAGGTATGACACCTTTTCATCAAGGCGTTCCAGGATTTGCAAAGCAGCATCCTGTTTCGTCTCAATATTAGTCATTTTCTCAACAAGGGAGGAGAGCACCTGCGACATATCTTGAATTTTCTTGTCGTGGGCTCGAAGCTGGGAACCGGATTCGATCAGAGCAGATGCTGTCTTGGCCTCAGACACGCGTAGCTTTGATTGCTTTTCTCTCAGGATCTGTTACTGTTTTTCTTGCAATTGGCTCAGTGCCTGCTTGAAGACGTGTGGCAAGACAGTGAAGACTTCTACCACTCTGGAGACTTCGTGCTTCAGTCCTGTCATTTCTTCAACGAAAGATGTGTGTATCCAATCAAGAGCTTTTTCCACAAAGTGCACGGCATTGACGGCGTCCTAGATGAAAACAGTTTAGAGGCCAAGAGCATGTAATCGCTCTTTTCTTATGGCAGTTCTAGGAGAGTCTGGCTGGGCAAAATCCTCGAATCCGTTCAACCGTGCCAAATTCACATTAGGACGTGAATTGAGGTGGACATCCTTAGGTATTATACCGTCGTCGGATTCCAAGGCGGTTGAGGGTGCGGGAGTATCAGATTCTGGCTCGGCGACAGGGGGTGCTGCATCCTCCTATGTTGAAGTGGGTTCTGAAGACATGGATACAGGAGGGACTGATTCCTCCTGCTGTCTCTCAGCTTCCGCCTGCTCCGGCAGAGGGACTACTTCCTCATGCGGGATAGCGCTGGATTCTTCTTCTGCTTGGGCAGCGGTAGGCTCGGGTGCCTGTTGCGAAACAGATTGTTCCTCCGCGATATGAGGGGATGAATCCTCATTGTCGGGAATAGTGTCTTGTTGATGGGGAGGTGATTGATGTTGACTTGAAGTTCCTGCACCCACCTGAAATTTAGATTCTTCGCGACTCTGTCTTAGACCAGCCTGAAGGGCATCATCATCATCTGAGTAGGGATCTAATCTGGACTTTCGGGAGATTACATGGACTTAGCTTTTCCTTTCTTTTGTGCTTCGGCTTTTTCAAACAAATGGCTCTCAATAAGCTCTTTAACGCATAGGTTGTCCCATTAGATCAGGACAGCAACATCTTGAGCGTCCGTCACTTCCAAAACAAATCTTTCTTCATTACTCCATTCGCTCCAGTTGTACAAGATTTCGTACGGAGCAAGTCTGTAACTCTTCCATTGGACAAACCGCTCGTAAGCCTGTTTGATTTGCACAGAAAGTAGGGTTTTGTTAATAATTGTGTCCGGGGAGGGGCTGCATACAGCGCCTGGGTTTGCTGTAGGCATGGGTTCCTCTACAGGTGTGGAATCCTGTATCGGAGAGGGATTCCTTACAGGGGTTGGTGCCCTGATGGGAGATGGATCCTGAACAGGTGTGGGATCCCGTATAGGAGAAGTAGCTTTTGGCTCCAAAGTAGAAGCCGACTCGCCAGAGTCTTATATGTTGGCAGATGTCTGAGCATCCGTCATAGCTGCCAAAGGCTCGGGATCTACTGTAACTACAGTAGCAGGCATCTCTTCCATAGGGGTTGGGCCCTGGGGGAGTTGTTCAGTGGGTTGAGCCACGGAAGAAGCGTTCTTGGAGGTTTATGTTGCCTTAACTTTTGAAAGCCTCCTTAGCTTCCTTTTCGGCTTCTCAACAACAACTGGAGTTTTTCTGTGAGTTCTTTTTCTCTTCCTTGAAGTCTCCTCGCTATGAGACTTCGAAGATACGTCCCTTGGATTGGCAGAAAGGGACAATTTGCGAATGTAGGGCCTGTTTGCAATGAGGGGTCCTTTCGTGAAGACGGTGGGTTTGATGCTTCCCATATAAATGCGAGAAGTGATCTTCTTGGATTTTTCATCTTGCAGAACACCACATTTGGTCAGAATGTAGTTCAACAGCAGACCAAAGGATTTCTTTTGCGAAGCAGGCTTAGAAAATTCTTCCTACAACCGTTTGAGGATGATTTGACACCAGTTGACCTTCTCACAGGTCATTATTGCAACCATCATCCTAAACCTAAGATTGGTGCACATCTCAAAAGCACCTGTTCTGTTCTCAATAATACGACAACAGAAATCATGTAAGTAAACAAAAGTTAAACATAAATTTCTTATGGCAAGAGGTGTGAACCGTTTCAACAGAGGATGAACAGGTGAACAAGCCATAGTAGGCGGTTAACAATTCCTGGGACCCAAAGGTCTCGATATCTTCCATTGACAGGCCATCAGCAGGAAGCCTGTAGATATTCTGGAGTAGCTCTTGGTCAATGCGGATCTCAACTCCGCGAACGACAGCTGTGATGTCGGCGACATGTCCTCCATGGGCCTGTGAAAGGAAACGAACGACAGCATTGAGGTAGAACTCCTCAACCAGATGAACATCAAATCGTTCAGCTAAGTGGCTGCCAAGGCGATAGAGGCCTTGTTGACGAATCCTAGTGATGACGTACTCCATCGATTCGACGTCATCCACTTCGGCATGAACACGTTCAAGCAAGACAGATCTGGAAAAGATCCGTCCGTCGATGATGTTGGATGTTTTCTTGAGAGAGATGGAAGAGGTCTGAGAAGATGCCATTGTTGATACTCGAAGAAAAGTTAAAAAGGTTTCAAGCGAAAATGCAGTAAACACAGAAAACTTGTAGGGTGTATGCTCAAGAACTCTTACAATATGCAGAAAGCATAAAGAGTCTCTAATGGCATTTTCAGTCCTTTTATAGTGGGCGGCGAAGAAGGGTTTTCAGAGACTGAACGGTCAGATTTAAGGGATGGGAACTGTTTGTTTAAAGTGGACGACCACGATTGGACTAAGTGTAACCGGTACAACTTATCCAACTTATTTAAAATAGGAACGGGTCCCACTTCTGACTTTTCAAATTACCCTTATTGCCTGAAACGGTGGTGTACAATTAATAAAAAATTTGAAAACATCGCGGCTTGAAGATGCCAATGTCCAAATGTCGTGTAAAGCATTTAATGCAAACGGCTTGTAATGATAACAGGGCACGTGGACATAAAATATTTTAAAATAAATAATATGATAATTGATTTCCCATTATATGTGCTGTATCCGCGAAAATACAGCGTTCCCCCTTAAAAGGTACATACGGGTTTCAATTCGATATAGCAGCTTTCGGATTAATGCTGTATTCTTGAGTCGTACGGTATTCCCCCTTAATTATTGCACACTTCAGCTGTAGGATACTTCATATCGCTTGGTCCCCAGTGCTGTTCGGATGGACTGAGTGTACAAATAACTAACGGTGGATACTGTATTATTGGGTCTTACAGCATTCCCCCTCAATTTGCTGAGTAAAAGCATTAAAAACTTACAGGGAGCCAGGCTGTAGCAATCCCAATTCATGTCGAAGCATGCAGAATCTTGCTGTGTCGAGAGGTTTGGTGAAGATGTCGGCTAGCTGGATATCTATATGAACTTTTTCCAGCCGAACATCCTTGTTCTCAACATGATTCCTAATGAAGTGATGCTTCATGTGAATATGCTTGGTGCGAGAGTGCAATACAGGGTTGTGAGTGATAGCAATTGCACTCGTGCTATCGCACATAATCGGCGTTTCTTTGGATTCAATTCCATAATCTGACAGCTGTTGTTGCATCCAAAGAATCTGCATACAGCAACTACCAGCAGCATAGTATTCTGATTCAGCTGTTGAAAGCGAGTTAGCAATTGTTTCTTGCTAAACCAAGATACAAGTCTAGGTCCAAGAAAGTGACAAGTTCCACTTGTACTCTTCCTATCTAGCTTACAACCTCCTAGATCCAAGTCGTTGTAGCCAACTAAATCGAATCCGCCTTCTTTAGGATACCACAGTCCTACATCGACTGTTCCTTTGACATATTTCAGGATTTGTTTAGCTGTTGCGAAGTGTGATTCTTTAGGTGATACTTGATATCGCGCACACACTCCCACATAAAACTGGATATCAGGCCTGCTATCCGTTAGATACAAGAGTGAGCCAATAAGCTTCCTGTAGAGTGATTGATCAATCGGCTTTCTAGCTTCATCAGCACTAATTTGCACGGAAGTGCTCATGGGGGTTGATGATGATTTGGAAGTATTCATTCCAAATTTGTTGAGAAGCTCCTTGCTGTATTATTCCTGGTTGATGAAAATCCCTGTAGGCAACTACTTTACCTGCAAACCTAGGAAATAACTAAGTTCTCCCATCATACTCATTTCAAATTTACTTTGCATGAGATGAGAGAACCTTTGACATAAAGCAAGGTTAGTTGAACCAAATATTATATCATCTACATATATTTGAACCATTAGGAGGTCATCACCTTCCTGTATTTTGAACAAGGTCTTGTCCACAGCACCTTTCTCGAATCCATTATCGGTCAGATATTGGGACAGAGTCACATACCATGCTCTAGGGGCTTGCTTAAGTCTATACATTGCTTTCCTTAGCCTGTATACTAGGTCTTCGCCTTCTGGATTGACAAACCCTGGTGGTTGTTCAATATATACTTCTTCAGCGAGGTCTCCATTTAGGAATGCACTTTTGACGTCCATTTGGTATACAATGAGGCTCTTATGGGCGGCAAAGGCTAAAAATATCCTAATGGCTTCTAGTATGGCTACAGGGGCAAATGTCTCATCGTAGTCTATGCCTTCTTCCTGTTTGTAGCCTTGGGCGACTAGTCGGGATTTATTCCTGATAATGAGTACATTTCTATCCTTCTTGTTTCTAAATACCCATGTGGTTCCAATTACTGATTGATGGGTAGGTCTGGGTACAAGATACCATACGTTGTTTCTTTCGAAATCGTTAAGCTCTTCTTCCATAGATGTTATCCAATGAGAATTGTTGAGAGCTTCTTTGGTAGAAACAGGTTCAGATTGGGCTAAGAATACAACAATAGTGCACATATTAAGTCTTCTAAGCTCGGATTGAGATTTCCATTTAGGAAATGGTGATATCTCAGTATCGGGTTCTTCTTGCGCACATAGTACATTTCCTTATGTACTCTGTATTCTCCTACGGGTAGAAGCACCAGCATCAATGTTTCCAATGATCAGCTCTTGCGGGTGATCTCTCAACCATCTTCTGTCGGGTTCTAATTCGGGGTCCCGTACTGTATCTTGAGTTGATGTAGTTTCGGATTCAGCTTGTACAGCATCGGCTTCATCTATGTTGGTTCTTATAACTGAGGGGTTGATTTCTAGGTCAACGACAGGTTCGATAGGAGTTGGTGGTTCTATAATGGAAAGTTGTTGGATGTTCTACTCCTGTAGGATCATGGTGAGGTTCATCAAACACTACATGAACTGATTCCTCAATTGTTAGCTTCCTTTTATTGAAGATCCTGTAAGCTTTGCTAATAGAGGAATATCCTACAAATATCCCTTCATCCGATTTCTCATCGAAGGTTCTAAGTTGATCCTTATAGTTGTTCAAAACGTAACATCTGCATCCAAATATGTGAAAGTACGAAACTAACGGAGTTTTGTTGTTCCATACCTCGTATGCTGTTTTGTTGTGATGTTTGTTGACGATACAGCGGTTTTGTGTGTAGCACGCTGTATTGGTGGCTTCGCCCCAAAAACGCTGTGGAAACTTGCTTGCGGCAATCATTGTCCTTGTAGCTTCCTTCAGCGTCCTGTTCTTTTGCTCGGCAACACCATTTTGTTGAGGTGTACGGGCAGCTGAGTATTCGTGCTGTATCCCATTTTCCGAAAAGTATTGTTCTATAAAGCGGTTAGTGAATTCTATACCTCTGTCGGAACGAATGGACCGATACTCGACCCTTTTTCATTTTGAAGCTTTATCAGGTGCTCGGGGAGCTTTTATGTTGTTTCCTTCTTCTTGCATAGGAAAATTGTCTAAGCATACCTGGAATAATCATCAACAATAACGAGATAGTATTTCTTACCTCCCAAACTTACCGAGTCTACAGGACCATAGAGATCCATATGTAGCATTTCCAACACTCTGTGGGTTGAAAGGTAGGATTTGCTTTTTAGGGTGGTCCACAAATGATGTCTTTCTGGAATGAAACATTTGGCAATCCTCTAACCATTCCCTGTCTGGAGATTTTGTTGATAGTCTTGATGTTGATGTGTGACATCCTTTTGTGCCATAAACAGCTTAGATCTGCAGTGTCTTTGGCAATAAAACAAGGAATTGTGGAGCTTGTAGGCATCCAGTCAGCAATATACATATTACCTGATCTGCTTCCTGTGAGCATAACTTCTTTGGTCAGGATGTTCTTGACTCTACAGTGATCTATATAGAATTTCACCGAGAACTGTTTTTCACAAAACTGGCTAATACTAAGTAGATTGTACTGTAAGCCTTCAACATAATCTACATCGGTGACTTTGAATTTTCCGACAAGTAGGGTTCCCTTCCCTCTTGTTCTTCCTTTAGATTTATCACCGAAGCGCACTTTTGGACCGCGACCTTCTACGAAATCTGATAACTTGATTTTATCTCCTGTTATGTGTCGGGAACATCCGCTTTCGAAGTACCAGAAGTCCTTCTCCAGAATGTCCTGTAGCAAACAAATTAGGTAGATTTAGGTCCCCTTTGATTGTTGGGCCCATGGATGTTAGTGCTTTTAGGTACCCAGATTTTCCTGACAGCAATAGATTTACTGTAGGATGGTTTAGGTCCGTAATTGCGATTTCTACGTGGGGCATATACGTAGTTGCTATAACCATTATAATTATTATGCATGTAAAATTCAGGGTTATTATTAGTCTAGTACGAATGTCATCTTGGAGATGGAGCCATTTTCTTCGGCCTAACAGCTTGCCTTCTAGGTCCCCAGTTGGATTCCCAACGTTGTTGTTGATACTGTGTGGAATCTTGCTGTCGCGATGAATGACGAGGCTCCTGTATCCAATACCTAGGCGTGCTGTACTGAAAGTACTGCCGTGCGGGCCTTTTGGTATTTGGATACAGATTTCCTTCTGAACAGCTGTTGGCGCTGCTGATATGCTCGGGGAGCATGCTGTTGGATATGCCTTACAGGTCTGAATGGTTGGTGATTCCGCTGTCTGAAATAGGACTGAGGTGGTGGAATGGCAGCTTTTGCTGTTCGCGGTGCAGCGGGTTCCTTCACATGACTCGGAACTTCTTCCGATACAGGAATGGGTTCCACACCCCTGACGAACACAGTACTAGTTTTCCCTTTATTGGAAAATGAGTTGTATCCTAAGCCACTTTTATCATGAGCATGTTGCCCAGTGCTTAGAATTTCTTTCATTCTTTTGGATGATTTCTCGAAAGATTTCAGAATGGTCTCAAGTTCTCATTCTCATTTTTCGAGAGTTTTTACTTTGGCTTGAAGCAGAAAAAAATCATTTGTATTGATTTCACTATGAGATTTTGTCTCACTTAGTTCATGAGCAAGTTTATGATTGCTCTCCATGAGTTTTTCAGACTCGACTTTGCTGTTTTCACAATCAATAGACATATTTTCGTAATTTACTTTCAGCAAGTCGTATTCTTTTCTCAGCTCTAAGTTAGAAAGTTGGAGCTGTATGTTTTCATTTTTCAATGTCTCATGGGCCATTTGAATGGTCTTAAACTCATTCATCATGTTTGCAAAAGTATGAGATGCATTGGAGGGAATAGCTGAAGTTGAGCTTACCTCGTCATCGCTATCTTCATCTTCCGGAATGTCCTTGGCCATAAAGCACATATAGGCTTTATCTTCTAAATCATCATCAGATGAATCACTGTCAGTGACTACCTGAAGACATTCTTCGGATTTAGATGGAGCGGGGGCGGCTTCTGATTCACCAATCAGGGCTTTGAGCTTGTTTTCCAAGCACGTCTTCTTTCATCCTTTTCTTGTTGCTTGGCTTCCGGCAACCTTTGAACTTTGGGATGAGGACATTTATTTGCATAATGTCCAGGTTTCCTGCAATTATAACATAGGTTATCATCACCAGAGGAAGTTTCAGTACTTACCTTGTGTACAGGCTTGGGCCTGTATGGAGTTTTTCCTGACTGCTTGATAAACTTCTTGAACTTATGCATGAGGAGCGCCATTTCGTCTTGTGACAGGATGTCTTCGTCGCTGTCAGCATTCTTATGAGTGGGCTTTGATGAGCTCGGCATGCTGTGTCTTCGATTGGATACAGCGGCTAAGGCTGTAGTCCTGGCGGAAGATTCTTCAACTTTCTCTCTCCTGTCTATATCGTACTCAAATGCTTTAAGGTCAGAAAAGAGATCAAAAGTATATATTTCACTAAGATTGCACGAGACACGCATAGCTGTGGTCTTAATGTCCCATCGGGCAGGGAGTGATCTGAAAATTTTAAGGTTTTTCTCCCTTTGAGTATAAATTTTGCCTAATGCTTCAAGTTCACCAACAATCCCAGTGAATCTGAGGTCAAGTTCCTCAAGTGTTTAAGTTGGTTTCATTTTAGAAGATTCAAATTGCTGAGTTAATTTTGAAATCTTGTTTTCTTTTGAGAGCTCAGTTCCCTCACAAATTAACTTGAGTTTATCCCAGATATCCTTGGCTGATTTACAGCTCTTTACCTTAGAGAATGTGCCTTTGTCAAGGGTGACAAATAGCGCATTCTTCGCAACATTGTCGAGGTTGGCGCGCTTTCTTTCGTAAGAAGTCCATTGTTCGCGCTCTTTTTCAAGCATCTCTGCATGAGCCCGGCCTTCAATCCTTGGGGCCGGATTTACCTTCATAATCTTTATGGGGCCATCCTGTATGACAAAAATCATCTCTTCGTGCATTGCTGCAAGATGAGCCTCCATCCTAATTCTCCAACCATCAAATTCGTTAATAAAAAATATAGGAACTTTATTGATCAATGATGAATCCATATGACTGTATAAGGACGAAAACGACTGTTTTATAAAAATAAGTGATTTAAGGATCTGATTCAATCAAAAATACGACTGATTCTTTTTAGAATCAACCGCTCCGATACCACTTGTTGGCCACTAAGTACACAGGATACAGCTTGGAGAGTGTTTTAAACAACAAGCTATACGATTTTCAAATCTGAGTGCGTAGCGGAAGTCTTGACAAAGTAAGTTGCTGTAAATATAACAACTAGATATGAAATGTATACTTAAAGATAATCACAAATATTAAAACAGTAAATGCAGAAGGTAATTGACACAGTAATTAAAGTGGTTCGAGGTAAACCCCTCTACGTCACTGGTCCTCCACACAGGAGTGAAAATGTTTATTGTAAATACTACGTATTTATAATCAAACCTAATCAGTATATCGTTCACACATATTGATATAGTGATCTTAGACTTCAACCGTTCACATAGATTGGTTTGAGCTTTCACTTGACTGGCTTCTTCACACACAGTTCCGAAGCTTCGTCTATTCAATGCAGGTCTGTCACACACAGTTCGGGAATAGCAAGGATTCTCAGTCCACACAGGGTTGATGGGTTTGTTCAAGGGTTAGAACAATATTTGAACAACAGCTTTGACTTTCTGAGCTTTTAGCTGATGATGTGTTGTTCACGGTTTTGAGCACTGTATATCTCTTCTTTCAGAATAGCAGAATGCCTTGGGAGATATGTTTGCTCTGAATATTCGTGTAAGCACTTGTTTCACTTGCGTATAAATTCGATCGTTTGTTCGTTTGTTTGCGTGTATGTAGATCTTCAAAGGCTGGGGATATATATAGCTTTCTGAAATATATCCATTGATATAAATCCGTTGAGCAAGATTCCATTCCAACGGGATGATGTGTTTCAATAAAACACGATCCGGATTTTGCGCTAGATTGAAAATCTCTGACGGCTTGATATTTAAATACTTTATCCTTTAGTATTTAAATATATCTTCTCAAACGGGACGTTGACTTAGTGAATAACAAAGATTCCTTCTTGTCCTGTTTGGATGCTGTATGGAATGATAGCTGTATTGTCGATTCGAAACAGCTTCCATACTTAGTCATTATAAGACTCCTTTGCTGTATGATTGATTCTGTATGTTGAGGCTATGAGAAGTCTTCGATACAGGTTGATATGTTTTGATCAACTTTTCCATACAGCAGCTTTTTGTATGTTAGATTGGCATATTGTCAAAACTTTCTGTCATGATCTTTTCGATACAGGGATTATTTTGTCCTGACAATCTCGATACAGGGATTGTTATCCCAACAACACTGAAAAGGTTATAGCTCAAATACTTAATCGTTCGCAAGTCGAT
The DNA here is from genome assembly GCA_033398695.1 of Orobanche coerulescens. Classification (NCBI taxonomy): domain Eukaryota; kingdom Viridiplantae; phylum Streptophyta; class Magnoliopsida; order Lamiales; family Orobanchaceae; genus Orobanche; species Orobanche coerulescens. The sequence goes on from CM065802.1 coordinate 194,173,574, forward strand.
GAAACTTGACTGTGTGTTAAGTTTATGTGAAGACTTGACGTGTTCTTTGACTTAGAAAGTGCCTATCGTCACTAATGGTTAGTGGGAGCACACGTTTTAGGTATGCTAATGGGATTAGTATACTCGAACTGACTCACCCTCGATTCGTCACACGGATTTCACTCCGGGATAGTCAATGACGGAATCGAAAGGTTCTTGAATGATCCCTATCATTCGTTCTCAGTAAGGTTACAGTATAGGCCGCAGGACTGGCTATGTGGTGCTTTAACTCTTTGGTTCCTTCCATTGTTTAAGACGGACCTACCGAGTCGCGTATTAGGGAGATGACGGAGTAATTTGAATAGGATCTCCCATTGTGAATTTTAGACATTGTATGTCTTATTTAATTTATTGGATAAATTAAATCGGTTTAGTGAATTAAATAAATTACTATGTAATTAATTTAAGTCATGAATTATTATTCTTGTAGAAATAATATTTTGATATAATTGATTAATTATATTAATCAATTGTATTAATTTTATTTGAGACGAACCAAGATGTATCAGTCGGACTGAATACACGACGGTCCGTTTCAAGGACCGAAACGAACCGAACCTTCTCTATTATTGTGTGGACCTCCCCACACCTTGAAGCATATTTGGAAGATGACTTTTTCCCCATATTGCATGTGTTGAGGAGACTTCCTAATACATGGGAAAAAGGGGTGATTTGTTGTGATCTTATCATGATCACCCTTTTACGTGTGTGTCTTCTTCGAGGCATTTGTGGACTTTGTTATAAAACAAAGTTCATCCTCCTCCTCAAAGACACATGAAAATCGGTTAACACATAGAAGAGAGGGAGAGTTCATTTTTGTTCAACTTCTTACACTCTTAGAGAGAGAGAAAAAAAAAGAACAAAATTATATCACTTAGAGTGATCACAAATTTGAGAGAATCCTTCCCTACCACTTGTTTCTAGCTGTATCCTTGGAGGATAATCAAGTGGTTGTTATTCCAATCATATCCTGGTACGTGGCTAGTAGAGACGCGGTGCTTTCGGCGTTTGGATCATCGAGGACTTATCAAATCGGATTTGCGGTCATCGTGATCAACTTCAACATTCAATCAAGACTTCAAGGGTATGTGTTCATATATTTTCTATTGTCCTTTCATATTCGTATATATGTAGCTTGATCGATCCTCTTAGGGCTTATGTAAATTCGTTTTTGCTTCCGCTGTGCCTTTGTTTTAGGCACCGAATCCCAACAGTGGTATCAGAGTGAGGTCTTGCGATCAAATATACGATATATAGCATTTGTGATGCTTGATTGAATGGTTAATGATTTGGAATCATTTACTGTTATAATCGTTGTATATATTCGATTGTTCATTGTAGTTATATTTTTCGTAAATTTATGTTTAAACATAAATCTTTATTTTCTTGGAAATATGATTTATATTGAAGATATAAAGGTGAAAAATATAGATTTTGGATATCCAGTCGGAAATCTAGCCTCGGGGTGACGTTGGATGGTCTGGCCCCAGGGACCGCGGTCCAGGATGTTCGGACCGCGGTCCAGGCTGTTCGGACCACGGTCCAGGCCCCTTCTGGACCTGTTTCGGACTCGTTTTCTCCGTGTATTCCAGAAAATTTATCTCCCCACTTTTAAATTGGATTTAATATGATTAAAATGATATATGGTATTTTATTTTATGAGGGAAAACTGATTAATTTAAATACTTGTGATTGACCGAATTACTTTGAATGATTTCATATTACCGATTATGTGAATTGATTGGATCAATTCTATTTGATAGATGATTACATATATTGGTTGGATCAATGTATTGATATGTAATCCATTCATTTTAGTATTTATTGGATGAATGCTTTTGAATGGGGATGTAGTTCATGGTCCTAGTTTTGAATCATTTATTTTGTTCGATTGGGTTGTAAAAGCCGTTTTGGGCATATTTATTTTACTAGAAAATTTGTATAGGACGCACTTTTTTCATGTAAAATTTATATGTAATGACGAAGACCGGAGGAAGATCCATTCGAGAAGATGAAGATTCAAGACCGAAGACATGTAATTAGATTACGATGTTTTTTGTTCTATGAACGGTCCATGAACTGCATGTTGGTAGCAACTAGGTTGTGGATGTTTATTTATATGGTATGAATGCAACAAACGTGCTTAAATGAATTAATGTACAAAATGTAACATTAATTGCAAAAATTCTCCCACGACAAAATATTAAGTTTAAAAGGTTTCAAGGTTTTCCTTCTCTCCATCGAGCTCTCGGAATATTAAAATCCAAACCAGATATGCTATGCTTCCGAGTTATCGGGGTAGTCGTTCGGGGAGGATAGATAAATTCTGATAGTGCATTGGATGACTTCGGTTGGAACAAATTTTATCCCTCGAAATGTGTTCGGTTGCAGGATAAGATTCAATTGTGAAACTGATTAGCGTCGATGGTATAAACTTAACTTGTTCACGAACTATAGAAACCGTATAGGTTGAGGGAGTGAACAAGGGAAAAAAGAAGATTGAATCATCCAATAGATGGGTTGGTGTTGGACACTACTTCCAACTTTATGAAGATTAATAGACCATAAACCTGTTTGGTTGCCCTCTATTGAAATTTGTAAAGAACTCGATCACCACTATGAAGTATAGCGAACAAATACTTTCGGATTTCACAAGGGAGTGTGTTATTCCGATAAAAATAGTGGGAGCTGGGTTAAATGAATAGAAAATACCTTAATTCTAAACTTAGATCATGATCAAATGAGTCACTAATCAATCTGTTTTACTTAATGCAGATAAACAAAATAACAACTCTCATAATAATAATGAACCTACTCGCAATTCTACTCGAGAAGAACAAATCGGACCAAACTTTGTGGATTGGCTCCGCAATATGATGATTATCCTAAGTATGGAGGCGCTGGGATACATCTTGGAGGTGGACATTCAAGCACCTCCAGTGCGGACCAGAGCCAGTCAGGAAGGTGTTGAAAACCATGAAAAGTTGGTTAAGTATGACATAAGATTTCGTGGCTATATGATGGGCTCTATGTCTAATGAGCTTCAGAGGGCTCATGTGAAAATGACTTCTGCTAGGCAGATCTTATCTCACGAGCTTTATGGTGAGCACAGTCCAACTGCTAGGCATGAGATATCTAAGCAACTCTTTGACCACGTCTTCAAAATGATCTCTATGATCGAGAGATTAGAGGCTCTTGATGAGGACTCCGCAGGTGAAGGAATCTGCCCTTGTGATTTCTTCTGGATCTCGGAAGTCCAAAAACAAGAAGAAAAAGACCAAGAACCAGATGGGCACACAAGGTAAGGAATTTAAGGGTAAGGACAAGGCCCCGAGGGTTCCTAAGAGCAAGAAGGTAAAAAAGGACACGTGTATCAAATGCGGTGTGCTGGGCCACTGGCCAAGAGACTGTCTGATCCTTCATGGCGCTTCAGGTACAGAACTTTTGGTTTTAGAAATGAATTGTTCTGCTACTATATTTTCTAATTCTTGGATACGGGATTCAGGTGCTAGTTCTCACATTTGTACCATGAATCAGGATCTGGAACAAAGTAGGAAGCTTGGAGCTAGGGAAGTGATGATTACTGTCAGAAGCGGGCATAGTGTCGAAGCAACTGACATAGGATTACTTCTTTTGGATTTGGAATCCGGCTTTGTTTTAACGTTGGATGATGTACTTGTTTTGCCCATGGGGCATAAAAATATTGTATCCATTCCAGTCATGGACCGAAAAGGCTTTTCATTTTTCATTGGTGATGGTTCCTGCAAAATTTATTTCAGAAATAAACTAGTGGGTACTGCTACATTGTTAAATGGATTGTATCATCTAAACCTCGGTAACAAAGTCGTTGTGAATATTATGACTAGAAAACGTGGTAGGGATGAAACCAATCAAGTTTTGAAATGGCATCTTAGACTTGGTCATGTTGGTCAGACCAAGGTTTACAAGATGAAAAAGATGGACTTATGGGTCCATTGAGATCGGATCCCTTTCCTACTTGTGAATCTTGCCTTAAAGGCAAAATGACTAAGTCCCTCTTCACAGGGACTTTTGAAAGAGCCACTGATAAACTGGGAATAATCCATACCGACGTATGTGGTGCTTTGGAAGAAGCACGTGATGGATATTAATATTTCATTACGTTTACAGATGATCATACTAGGTATGGTTATGTATACTTAATGAAACATAAATCCGAGGCCTTTTATAAATTCCAGGAATTTAAGGCCCTAGTCGAAAAACAAATTGGAAATCATATCAAAGCACTTCGGTCGGAACAAGGTGGGGCGTATATGAGTACAGAGTTTGATGAGTTCCTAAAGGAGCACGGAATAGTGTCACAAGTTACACCTCCAGGAACTCCTCATTTAAATGGTGTGTCAGAAAGAAGGAACCGAACCTTGTTGGACATGGTTCATTCCATGCTTAGCTACACTGACTTACCGATTTACCTATGGGGTTATGCGCTCCTTACTGCTGCTTATATCTTGAAAAGATGTCCTTCCAAGTTCGTTCCTAAGACTCCACATGAGATGTGGGAGGGTAGGAAACTAAGTCTTAATCATATTAGGATTTGGGGATATCCCATCTATGTCAAGAAGACTAAGGTGGAAAAGTTGGAAGCAAGGTCCTCAAAGGGATGTTTCATTGGATTCCCATCTGGGATGATGGGTTATCTATTCTACATGCCTGAAGATCGAAAGATCATTGTTGCTTTGAAAGAAAACTTCCTGGAAAATGAGTTCATTCAGGAAGGTGGAGCAGGTAGTCCATTGTTCAGAAAGAAAACTTTCTTTCGTCAGAAGTCCATTGTTCGCGCTCTTTTTCAAGCATCTCTGCATGATCCTGGCCTTCAATCCTTGGGGCCGGATTTACCTTCGTAATCTTTATGGGGCCATCCTGTATGACAAAAATCATCTCTTCGTGCATTGCTGCAAGATGAGCCTCTATCCTAATTCTCCAATCATCAAATTCGTTAATAGAAAACATAGGAACTTTATTGATCAATGATGAATCTATATGAGAATATGGGGAAGAAAAAGACTATTTTACAAAAATAAGTTATTTAAGGATCTGATTCATTCAAAAATATAACTGATTCTTTTTAGAATCAACCGCTCTGATACTACTTGTTGGCCACTATGTATACAAAATACAGTTTGGAGAATGTTTTAAACAACAAACTGTACGATATTCAAATCTGAGTGCGTAGCGGAAGTCCTGTCAAAGTAAGTTGCTGTAAATACAGCAACTAGATATGAAGTGTATACTTAAAGATAATCACAAATATTAAAACAGTAAATGCAGAAGGTAAAAGACACGGTAATTAAAGTGGTTCGAGGTAAACCCCTCTATGTCTACTGGTCCTCCACACAGGAGTGAAAATGTTTATTATAAATACTACGTACACAACTACGTATTTATAATCAAACCTAATAAATATATCATTCACACAGATTGATATAATGATCTTAGCCTTCAACCGTTCACACAGATTGTGTAACGCCCCAACCCGGCGAGGGTAGAAACATTACAATATGGTTACACATCAGATACAAATAGATCAAACCAAACAGCGGAAGTATTAAGATAAATTCATCAAGGAGTATCAAAGGGGACTAAAACAACATCCGAATGTCCCCAAAACCAAGCAAACGAAAGTACGATTACAAATGTCCACAAATCCAAAAATACGATAAAAAAAATAATGTTCATTTATTCAAAGAGCTCTAGGGTAGGTTCACACTCTCTCATCCCCAAAGCTAAACCCCGTATGAGCTAAGTACATGATGCATGGAAAGAAAAGCGGCTGAGCCAAAGAGCTCAGTGAACAGATATGAAATAAACAAGCAATACAAAGCAATACAAAATGAGGTTACATGTGGTGTCACTTGGTTATATCAAGGGTATATCAAAAGTATATCTAGGTATATCAAAGGTTTATCAGAGTTAGGTATGAAAAGTTATCAAAGTTTAAATATCAAAGATTATCAAAGTTAAGTGTCAAATGATTTCAGTATTTAACCCCCAGGCCCAAACAAAGCCCAAATAAACAAGGTAGTCCAATGGAGTGATCAGCTCCCCAAATGTGAAGGGACCACATTGCACGCATGCCCAATCACCAAATATAATATGGCCCAAATATAGAGTGGCCAAAAATAATCAAATCAAATATCAAAAAGATCAAATCTAGGATGCATCCATACGCCCCTGTAAGCAGATAGCAAGAATGATGGCCAAAGCAAATATAATATAAGAGGGACGGTGGGGGACATCTCTCCAACCCCACTGAAGTACATAACATTAGTGCATCAATGCTATGGTTGTGGCTACTCCACAACAAGTAATACAAAATGCCCGGGTAAATATTGAAAGTCAAATAGTCAAGGTCCCAAATCAAAGTATATATGTCACAGGTCAAAAGTTCAAATCAGATATCAAAGGTTCAAATATAAAGGGACCATATCAAAGGTTCAAATCAAAGGTTCAGATACCAAGTCGAAGTCAAAATCAGATAGACAATAATGAGGAGAGAGAGAGATAGTAAGTCATGAGAGATAAAAGTTGCACCCTTGGTGAAAGGGTGCGGAATATCTGTACCTTAGTTCCAAAGCAAAAGCAAGGTCAGACAAACAAGGAGAAAAGGATCACTCCCGCTTCACCGAACCTAGAAAAGAGTGGATACGAATCAAGACGAGCTCATTTCTCATAAGTTACCTCTTTTAGTTATCTTTCCATTTTTAGTAACTTTCCTTATTTAGAAGGTTTCCAATTTTAGAGGGTTTCCATAAATAGTACTTTCCGAAAGTAGCAGGTTTCCATAATTAGCATGTTATCAAAATTAGCGAGTTTTCTCGGTATAGGCATGTTCTATATAGTTATTTATTCATCTCATAAAGTTTTCATGTCATGTTAAGTTATGGATTTTATTTTATGCATGTTTTCCAAGATTAGGATTTCTTATGACAAGTCTTCAAAATTTAGGATTAAAAGTGTCAATAATGAAAGTGAAGGGTCAAAACTGAATATAAACAATACACATATATATAGCCTATACACTTCAAGTATCACATATATACATATTACACCCTCAAGTATCACAAGTCACAAAAATAACCCTAATACACCCTAATTTCCACAATTAAACCATTGATTATCAAAACTAGCATGTAAGGCCCATAATTTTTCCAAAGTATCACGAACAGCCCCTAATACATTATTCCAGCCAAAACATGCATACATTCATCATATTTACCTTATTAGTCCCTCTAGGTATCATATTTTCAATATAAACCTTCTAATCATCAATTATCTCTTATGTTTCATAATTTCAGCTTTTAAACACAAACAGGTCACCAATATATAAATTTTTATTCCATACTAGAACTCTAAAATAAAATTCATAAAAATTCTCACATGTACTTGAATGTCTTTATAACCAACACGAATATTTTTCAGAATTTATCAGTTAGTATAAACCCACATTAAAAATACCCAAACCCAGACTACTCAGAAAATCGACCAGCAGCAGTACCTAAAAAGTATATGCCTCAACGGCCTATCATGTCATTCAGGAAAAATCCACAAAAATTCCAGGAAGTCCCACATAACCCAAATATTACACCTGTAAAAGTATAGCTCCGAACTCCTTATAGTTTGAATATGAAAAATCATAAACCACGACTAAAATTAAATTCTGCAAACACAGTTTTGATATATCGTCTCATAAAATTCAAAAATAGGACCAAATCAAATTCAAATCCATACAAACCAATTGGAATACTTAAATAAGACCCTAAACTGAGTTTACAAATAAAAATACCGAATTAAACATTAATAGAATTCGTTTGGTGATGCTTACATATTCGATTATCAAAGTTGTCCAAATCAATTAAATCATTTAAACCCAAATTTATCCAATTCTTTTTAATCCATTTAATTATATGATCATAACACATCATATATTCAGAAAATAAAACATCAAAAACACATCAAACTAATTCTCATATGAATCCAACAAGATCAATAACAAAAAATTCATACGATTCATAACAATTTCATGGTTATTTCTTAGCCGATTTATATAGGTTTTTAGAATAGGTTTTTATCAAACGAATTAAGGATCAAAAGAGTGAATCAAAATTACAAGAACATACCAAATAGGGCTGATAAAAATGTGAACAATAATTGGGCCAAACAAATCAACCAAAACCGAATCAAAACCCTTCCAAGATGATGTATGGATCGAATGGGGAGGGAAAACCAAGAACGAGACCACCAAATGCTTCCAAACAAATTCCAATGCGCACCAAACTCTTCCACGAATGCATATGAATGATCACCAATGATCCGAGAGCAATATTTTGGTGTTTTGTATGTGTTGGGTCATATGGTAGGGAGAGGAGAAGAAGAGATGGTGTTTTAATTCTCTTGGTTAAGGAATTTAGGGAAAGAAGTGTGGTTTTTAATGAAAATTAATGTGATTGGCAAAAATTAAGGGATCCTTATCCCATGATATGTGAAATTTCGGCCAAGGGGGTGGGGGAAGAGGTCAATTCCTTAAAATTTTGTGGAAAATATTACTTAGGATAGTTTTGTTATTTAATTTATAAGTTAGGTACAAGTTTGGAGGTTTTCGGACCCGTTAGGTCACGTAACGTGCAATATTTGTTTCTTAATTCAAATTTCACATTCTTGAGTTCATATGATGTCGTAGTAGCTCAATTATCATTTACTTGAAGTTACATGTTCATATTTATGATTGTACCGTAACCATTTTTGATTTAGGGCTTGTTTGGTAAACGTACACATTTCTTCAAATTTTCAAACTGGAGGGCATTTTAGTAATTTAGACATAGTATGGAGAAGTGGATTTTACAATTATTCCCTCCTCAAAAGAATTTTCGTCTTCGAAAATTGAAAAAAAGGAAAGGTACCGAAACAAAACGAAAGCATACCAGACTAGAAAGGGAAATGAGGGTAGTTGGCTCGCATAGACTCCTCGGTCTCCCAAGTCGCCTCGCGTGGTGGATGGTTCTTCCAGAGAACCTTAACAAAATGGATCACTTTATTCCTCATGACTCTCTCCTGTCTATCAAGAATGGCTTCTGGTTCTTCCGAAAGTGACATGTCCGGTTGAATCTGATCCAAAGGATATGACACCACATGTAAAGGATGGTAGTTATAACCCCACAACAACGATACATGAAAAACATTATGCACATGAGCAAGCTGAGGTGGAAGAGTCAATCGATAACACACCTCGCCAACATGTTCCAAAATCTCGAAAGGACCAATAAAACGAGGACTCAATTTGCCCTTAATACCAAAACGCTTAACACCGCCGAAAGGAGATACTTTCAAAAATACCCGGTCGCCAACTTGGAACTCTAACTCGCGTCGATGCTTGTCAGTGTAACTGTTCTGTCTAGAGCTGGCTTCCTTAAGCCTCTCTTTAGCAACGTTCACCTTCTCGTTGGTGATCTCAATCATCTCAGGACCCTCGATAATCCGTTCACCTACTTTATCCCACATAGTAGGTGACCTACACTTGCGCCCATATAACATCTCATAAGGAGCCATTTGAATAATAGCATGCCAACTGTTGTTATACGCGAATTCAACCAAACATAAGTATCCGTCCCAACTGCCGGTCCAATCAAGTGCACAAGCCCGTAATATATCTTCCAAAGTTTGGATAGTCCTCTCCGATTGACCATCCGTCTGCGGGTGAAAAGCGGTACTGAACTTGAGGCGAGAACCCCAAGCATTTTGTAACATCTTCCAAAAATGCGAAGTAAACCTCGGATCTCTATCAGAAATAATCGAAACTGGAGTGCCATGCAACCTAACAATCTCCTGCTGGAAAATTTCTGCCAACTTCGCCACGCTATAACGCTTCTTGATTGGTAGGAAATGAGCTGACTTGGTTAGCCGATCAACGACTGTCCAGATCGCATCATGTCCTTTACGTGTGACCGGTAACCCCATAACAAAGTCCATCGTAATCTCTTCCCATTTCCACTGGGGAATCTCTAACGGCTGCAAAAGACCACTAGCTCTTTGGTGCTCAATCTTCACCTGTTGGCAAGTCAAACACCTAGCAACATACGAAGCCACATCCTGCTTCATCCCATTCCACCAGAAATGCCGTTTCAAATCCCGATACATCTTAGTGGATCCCAGATGTATGGTGAAGGGAGAACTGTGAGCTTCTGACATAACCATCTCACGTATTTCAGAATCATTTGGTACACAAAGGCGCTCACCCAACCATACAATGCCGTCATCGTCAACCCGAAATTCAGACTGTTTCCCTTCCTCTATATTATGGACAATGGCCCATAACTCACCATCATCACGCTGAACTTCCTTAATCTTCAAGATCAAGTTAGACTCAACTTTTAGGCTGGCCCAATAACCGTCGCGTCCCGGTAAACAAAACTCTACCTCCATGAGTTCAAGATCATGTAAAATCTTAGACTCGAATTTCAGACTAGCCACCATACCCGACTTTCGACTAAGAGCATCGGCAACTACATTAGCCTTACCCGGGTGGTACTGAATGTTGGTGTCGTAGTCCTTTAGTAACTCCAACCATCTACGTTGTCTCATGTTTAACTCCTTTTGGGTAAATATGTATTTGAGACTCTTTTGATCCGTGAAGATATCAACAGAGTCCCCATACAAATAATGCCTCCAGATCTTAAGAGCAAAAACGACTGCAGCCAATTCTAAGTCATGCGTCGGGTAGTCTTCCTCATAGGGATTCAACTGACGTGAGGCATACGCAATAACCTTCCCGTGCTGCATTAAAACACATCCTAACCCCTTCTTGGATGCATCACTATAAATCTGATATCCGCCTGTACCAGATGGAAGTGTCAAAAAGGGATCCGACACAAGTTTCTGCTTCAGGGTCTCAAAACTCTCTTCCTGCTCCTCGGTCCACTCAAATTTCAACCCCTTCCTCATCAACTTAGTCAAAGGTGAGGCAAGTTGGGAGAATCCCTCGACAAACCTCCGATAGTAACCGGCCAAACCAAGGAAACTCCTGATCTAAGTCACCGTAGTAGGTCTCGGCCATTTAGTGATGGCCTCAACCTTTGTCGGGTCCATAGTAATGCCACCAGCAGATACAACATGACCAAGGAAGGCAACTTGACTAAGCCAGAACTCACACTTGGAGAATTTAGCATACAACTTCTCCTGTCTCAAAATTTGCAAAACCGTACTAAGATGCTGTTCGTGCTCCTCCTCGGACTTCGAATAGACCAAAATGTCGTCAATGAACACGATCACAAATTTATCAAGAAAGGAACTGAATACACGGTTCATAAGATCCATGAACACTGCCAGAGCATTAGTGAGTCCGAAAGGCATAACCAAGAACTCATAGTGCCCATAGCGTGTTCGAAAAGCAGTCTTAGGAATATCCTGCTCTTTAACACGAAGCTGATGATAACCGGACCGAAGGTCAATTTTAGAAAAACATTTAGCCCCTTGGAGCTGGTCAAACAAATCGTCAATACGAGGCAAGGGATAATGATTACGAATAGTGATGCGGTTCAACTCCTGGTACTCTATACACAACCTCATACTACCATCTTTCTTCTTTACAAATAGGACAGGTGCTCCCCACGGGGATACACTCGGATGAATGAATCCACTCTCAAAGAGTTCCTGTAGTTGATCTTTCAACTCTTTCAATTCGGTAGGAGCCATACGATATGGAGCCTTAGAGATGGGTTCAGCACCCGGAATCAAATCAATACCAAATTCAATGCCACGATTAGGAGGAAGACCGGGAAGTTCCTCAGGGAAGACATCGGCAAAATCACAAACAACCCGAATACTATCGATAGTAGGACCCTCCATCGAAGTGTCCTGAATAGAGGCAATAAAACCTGCACAGCCATGGGATAACAAGGTACGTGCTTTGAAAGGGGATATGATCTTAACAGACCGGAGTGGTTGAGAACCAGAGTATACAAAATCAGGTCGAGACAAATCTCCAAACATAACCTTTCGGGCATGACAATCAATAGTGGCCCGGTGAGTGGCCAACCTATCCATACCAAGGATCAAATCAAAATCAAACATATCAATCGGAAGAAGATTAGCCGGGCGTACGCGATCATCAAAACGAAGTGGGCAATCAACAAATTCATGGTCAATGATGACGTTATTATTCATTGGCGTAGAGATATTTAAATGATGATTTAATGGTGTTGGGGTTAATTTCAGTTTCCTAGAGAATGTGACAGATATAATAGAGTGGGTTGCGCCCGTGTCAAACAAAACAAAAGCAATATGATCATCAATATGTAGAAAACCCGTAATGGTACCTGTAGTTTTCTCTGCCTGCTTCCGGGTAATGGAATAAACACGGCCAGAAGAAGAAGAAGGCTTAGAAGAGCCTGCAGGAACAATGCTAGCTTTCTTTGGACAGTCCCTCACACGATGAGCAGTGGAGCCACACTCAAAACAACCTCCAGAAGCTCTGTGGCATGGCCCGGGGTGCGCCTTACCACATATAGGGCAAGTAGGTGGGGGTGGCAAAATCTCGACGCCTGTGCCCGATGAGTTCCCAGGCAGTGCTGGCGGCGTGAAGAGCCAGAGCACGAGTACCTGTTCTGCTGGTTGCCCCTCGAAAACTGCTTCTGGTTAGAGTTACCCAACTTATCACCCTGCCTACCCGAAGATCCATAATCAGAACCCCTCTGAACCTGTCGGCCCTGATCCTGTCCTCGGTTGGACTATCCTCTGTGCTCAAACTTGCGGTCGGAATGACCACGGTTATCAAAAACTCTGTTCAGAACGACCCCGATGATCAAAGCCCCAGTGATACTGACCCAAAGACCCAGACTGAATCCTCTCACCATCAAGAATACGCTTGTTGGACGTTCCACCCTCATACAACAGCTCAATATTACGTTCCGCATCACAAACCAACGACACATCAGCATAATCCGTATTAACAATACGGTCAAGTATCCAACGCTTCAGTACCCACTTATAGTGACGAGCCTGACTAGCCGCGTCCCCTGACACAGTAGGCCCCACGAAGCCAGCCAACCTGAGAAAACGTTCCATATACTCCACTGCATTCTCCCGATCCATCTGATAAATGGTACCATACTCTCTCTCATATCGCTGCTGTTCCGATAGGGGGATGAACCTCTTGTAGAAGGCCTCACGAAACGTCGGCCAAGTACATGTCTCAACAAAACCATCACTCTTCGCCCCAACATACGACGTCCACCAGTTAAGGGCGTCACCATCAAACTTGAAAGCTGCTAAACGAGCTTTCACCCCATCAGGACAACCAATCACCTGAAACAACTTCTCACAATGGGTAATCCAGTCACTCGCTTCAGTTGGAGTGGTAGCTGACAAGAAAGGATTAGGCTTCAGTTTTTTGAAGCATTCAATCCACACATAAATGCCCTCATTGCTGCTTTCAGCCCTATCCCTACGCTCATTACGCAAATTCTGAATAGCAGCGGCTACCGCTTGGGCAACAATCTCATCAATGTTTGGAGAGTTAGCTTCACCACTTCCTCGACGAGTGTTCACTATCTAAAATGATATCAAACGATTAGCAAAAACAAACGAATATGAATACGGAAAGGAAAGATGAAACGAAAGCCTAGTGTCTACCCAATCCTCACAGGTCAAAGCCTAAGCCGTAAAGATCCAAATCTGTCTCTTCGATACCATAAATTGTAACGCCCCAACCCGGCGAGGGTAGAAACATTACAATATGGTTAAACATCAGATACAAACAGATCAAACCAAACAGCGGAAGTATTAAGATAAATTCATCAAGGAGTATCAAAGGGGACTAAAACAACATCCGAATGTCCCCAAAACCAAGCAAACGAAAGTACGATTACAAATGTCCACAAATCCGGAAATACGATAAAGAAATAATGTTCATTTATTCAAAGAGCTCTAGGGTAGGTCCACACTCTCTCATCCGCAAAGCTAAACCCCGCATGAGCTAAGTACCTGCCGCATGGAAAGAAAAGCGGCTGAGCATAAAGAGCTCAGTGAACAGATATGAAATAAACAAGCAATACAAAGCAATACAAAATGAGGTTACATGTGGTGTCACTTGGTTATATCAAGGGTATATCAAAAGTATATCAAGGTATATCAAAGGTTTATCAGAGTTAGGTATGAAAAGTTATCAAAGTTTAAATATCAAAGATTATCAAAGTTAGTGTCAAATGATTTCAGTATTTAACCCCCAAGCCCAAACAAAGCCCAAATAAACAAGGTAGTCCAATGGAGTGATCAGCTCCCCAAATGTGAAGGGACCGCATTGCACGCATGCCCAATCACCAAATAGAATATGGCCCAAATGTAGAGTGGCCCAAAATAATCAAATCAAATATAAAACAGATCAAATCTAGGATGCATCCATATGCCCCTGTAAGCAGATAACAATAATGATGGCCAAAGCAAATATAATATAAGAGGGACGGTGGGGGACATCTCTCCAACCCCACTGGAATACATAACATTGGTGCATCAACGCTATGGTTGTGGCTACTCCACAACAAGTAATACAAAATGCCCGGGTAAATACTGAAAGGGTCAAATAGTCATGGTCCCAAATCAAAGTATATATGTCACAGGTCAAAAGTTCAAATCAGATATCAAAGGTTCAAATATAAAGGGACCATATCAAAGGTTCAAATCAAAGGTTTAGATACCAAGTCGAAATCAAAATCAGATATACAATAATGAGGAGAGAGAGAGTAAGTCATGAGAGAGAAAAGTTGCACCCTTGCTGAAAGGGTGCGGAATATTTGTACATTAGTTCCAAAGCAAAAGCAAGGTCAAACAAACAAGGAGAAAAGGATCATTCCAGCTTCACCGAACCTAGAAAAGAGTGGATACGAATCAAGACGAGCTCATTTCTCATAAGTTACCTTTTTTAGTTATCTTTCCATTTTTAGTAACTTTCCTTATTTAGAAGGTTTCCAATTTTAGAGGGTTTCCATAAATAGTACTTTCCGAAAGTAGCAAGTTTCCATAATTAGCAGGTTATCAAAATTAGTGAGTTTTCTCGATATAGGCATGTTCTATATAGTTAGTTATTCATCTCATAAAGTTTTCATGTCATGTTAAGTTATGGATTTCATTTTATGCATGTTTTCCAAGATTAGGATTTCTTATGACAAGTCTTCAAAATTTAGGATTAAAAGTGTCAATAATGAAAGTGAAGGGTCAAAACTGAATATAAACAATCAAATACACATATATACAGCCTATACACTTCAAGTATCACATATATACATATTACACCCTCAAGTATCACAAGTCACAAAAATAACCCTAATACACCCTAATTTCCATAATTAAACCATTGATTATCAAAACTATCATGTAAGGCCCATAATTATTTCAAAGTGTCACGAACAGCCCCTAACACATTATTCCAGCCAAAACATGTATACATTCATCATATTTACCTTATTAGTCCCTCTAGGTATCATATTTACAATATAAACCTTCTAATCATCAATTATCTCTTATGTTTCATAATTTCAGCTTTTAAATACAAACAGGTCACCAATATACGAATTTTTATTCCATAATAGAACTCCAAACTAAAATTCATAAAAATTCTCACATGTACTGGAATGTCTTTAGAAACAAAAAGAATTTTTTCCAGAATTTATCAGTTATATAAACCCATATTAAAAATACTCAAACCCAGACTATTCAGAAAACCGACCAGCAGCAGTACCTAAAAAGTATCTGCCTCAACGGCCTATCATTTCATTCAGGAAAAATCCACAAAAATTCCAGGAAGTCACACATAACCCAAATATTACTCCTGTAAAAGTAGAGCTCCTATATCTTTATGGTTTGAACATTAAAAATCATAAACCACGACTGAAATTAAATTCTGCAAACACAGTTTTGACATATCGTATCATAAAATTCAAAAATAGGACCAAATCAAATTCAAATCCATCAAAACCAATTGGAATACTTAACTAAGACCCTAAAATGAGTTTAAAAACAAAAATACCGAATTAAATATTAATAGAATTCATTTGGTGATGCATACATATTCGATTATCAAAGCTGTCCAAATCAATTAATTCATTTAAACCCTAATTTATCCAATTCTTTTTAATCCATTTAATTATATGATCATAACACATCATATATTCAGAAAATAAACATCAAAAACACATCAAACTAATTATCATATGAATCCAACAAGATCAATAACAAAACATTCATACGATTCATAACAATTTTATGGTTATTTCTTAGCCGATTTATATAGGTTTTTAGAATAGGTTTTTATCACACGAATTAAGGATCAAAAGAGTGAATCAAAATCACAACAACATACCAAATAGGGATGAGAAAAACGTGACAAAGAATCGGGCCAAACAAATCAACCAAAACCGAATCAAAACCCTTCCAAGATGATGTATGGATCGAATGGGGAGGGAAAATCAAGAACGAGAACACCAAATGATTCCAAACAAATACCAATGCGCACCAAACTCTTCCACGAATGCGTATGAATGATCACCAATGATCCGAGAGCAATATTTTGGTGTTTTTGTATGTGTTGGATCGTATGGTAGGGAGAAGAGAAGAAGAGATGGTGTTTTAATTCTCTTGGTTAAGGAATTTAGGGAAAGAAGTGTGGTTTTTAATGAAAATTAATGTGATTGGCAAAAATTAAGGGATCCTTATCCCATGATATGTGAAATTTCGGCCGGGGGGAGGGGGGGGGGGGGGGAAGAGGTCAACTCTTTAAAATTTTGTGGAAAATATTATTTAGGATAGTTTTGTTATTTAATTTTTAAGTTAGGTACAAGTTTGGAAGTTTTCGGACCCGTTAGGTCACGTAACGTGCAATATTTGTTTCTTAATTCAAATTTCACATTCTTGAGTTCATATGATGTCGTAGTAGCTCAATTATCATTTACTTGAAGTTACATGTTCATATTTATGATTGTACCGTAACCGTTTTTGATTTAGGGCTTGTTTGGCAAACGTACACATTTCTTCAAATTTTCAAACTGGAGGGCATTTTAGTAATTTAGACGTAGTATGGAGAAGTGGATTTTACAGATTGGTTTGAGCTTTCACTTGACTGGCTTCTTCACACACAGTTCCGAAGCTTTGTCTTCTTCGATGCAAGTCCGTCACACACAGTTCGGGAATAGCAAGGTTTCTCAGTCCACACAGGGCTGATGGGTTTGTTCAAGGGTTGAAACAATATTTGAACAACAGCTTTGACTTTCTGAGCTTTTAGCTGATGATGTGTTGTTCACGATTTGAGCATTGTATATCTCTTCTTTCAGAATAGCAGAATGCCTTGGGAGATATGTTTGCTCAGATGTATATGATGATAACTTCGTTGTTTCAAGCGTATATCAGTTATTCGTTCGTAACCAGATATTCAAAGGTTGTGGATATATATAGCTTTCTTGAATATATCCGTTGATATAAATCCGTTGAGCAAGATTCCGTTCCAACGGGATGATGTGTTTGAATAAAACACGATCCCGATTTTGCGCTAGATTTGAAGATCTCTGACGGCTTGATATTTAAATACTTTATCCTTTAGTATTTAAATATATCTTCTTAAATGGGACTTTGACTTTAGTGAATAACAAAGATTCCTTCTTGTCCTGTTTGGATACTGTATGGAATGATAGATGTATTGTCGATTCGAGACAGCTTCCATACTTAGTCTTATGAGACTCATTTGATGTATGATAGATTCACTGTATGCTGGGGCTACGACAAGTCTTCGATATAGGTTGATATCTTTTTTATCAGCTTTTCGATACAGCTGCCTGCTGTATGCTGGATTGGCATATTGTCAAAACATTCTATCAGCATTTTCGATACAGGGATTGTTTATCCCAACAGTTTCGATACTGGGTATTCGTTATCCCAACACCGCCCAACCCGCCTGAGCCCGGACCTAACCCGCCTGAGCCCGGACGTGACGCCAAAAATGGCATCGGTAATTGCGTCGGTAAAAAATTACCAATGAGTGTTTTTCCAACGACGGATTGCCGCCGGTAAATTTTTTACCGACCCCATTTTCTGTTTTACCAATGGTGTTTGGCGTCGGTAAAAACTGTTTTTTGTAGTGTACTAACACCGGAGCAGTAGTCAGTCTCCTTTTTAATTCATCGAAGCTCTCCTGGCAATCCGTTGTCCAGACAAACTTGGTACTCTTACTTAGTAGATTCGTCAATGGCCGAGCGATACAAGAAAATGCCTCGACGAGCCATCGATAATATCCTGCCAATCCCAGAAAACTCCTCACTTCCTTGACGTTTCTTGGCGGTTCCCAACTCATCACTGTCTCGATCTTCTGGGGGTCTACCTTGACCCCTTCTGTTGAAATTACATGTCCCATAAAGGTCACCTCCGGCATCCAGAACTCACATTTAAAAAGTTTAGCATAAAGTTGGTGTTGCCTCAAAACACTTAACACCTGCCTCAAGTGTTCCTCATGCTCCTATCGGCTCCGGGAATAGATTAAAATATCATCAATAAAAACCACCACACACTTATCGAGAAAATCTGTCAGAACCTTGTTCATTAACTCCATAAAAACGGTTGGGGCATTATTCAATCCGAACGACACCACCATGTACTCATAGTGTCCATATCTTGATCGAAATGCGGTTTTGGTAATATCCTCCTCTTGAATCCTCAATTGGTGATATCTGGACCGTAAATCGATTTTTGAGAACACAGTCGCCCCCTATAATTGTTCCAGTAAATCATCAATCCTCGGAAGTGGGTAATGGTTCTTGATAGTGACTTTGTTTAGCTCTCTGTAATCGATACACAAGCGCAGGGAGTTGTCCTTTTTCTAAAAAGGACCGGCACACCCCATGGCAAAGTACTCGGACGGATCAGTCCCTTCTTTAGCAATTCTTCGAGTTGTAACTTCAATTTCTTCATTTCAATTGGTGCCATCCTGTATGGTGCCTTAGAGATAGGCGTAGTTCCCGGCTTAAGTTCAATCGAGAGATCGACCTCCCGTCGTGGCGGAAACCCTGGTAATTCATCGGGAAAAACATCTGGAAATTCGCTCACCGCGAGAATGTTATCAACCACTAACTGTGATGCGTCCTCCTGAAGAACATAACACCAGTAATACATTTCTCGAGTGTCACAAGATACTCCCACTGTAAGGAGGCTGAGGGACCCTTTAGTACTGAAATGTTCTCGACTGCTGATTATGTGAGTGGCACCATCACAAGTCATAATGGAAATGGTAAGGTGATAGGTATCTAATATCAATCTGTGCATCATGATCCAGTCCATACCCAAAATGACATTTTCATTCTGAAGTGGAGAAACCATGAGATTCGTTGTCCAACCCTGATCATTAATGCGGATCGGACAGTTTCAAACATCCAAATTACCCCCAACTCTGCTACCCTAGGGTAGTCTAACAGTAAAAGATTCACAAGGTACACAAGGAAGGTTCAAACAATTAACACATTCCACAGATATAAACGAGTGCGTCGCTCTAGTATCAAATAGTACATGAACAGGCTGGGAATTAATAACAAGTGTACCTAAGACAGCAGGTGCGGTCTAGTCATCAGTAGCCCTCAATTCGAACACGTGGGATGGTAGTGTCCCCGATGAGGGTGCAGTGCCTCCCCCGCGCCCACGTCCTCTTCCGGCACCATATGGTGGAGTTTGTTAAGGAGAAGATCGATAGTCGGACACGGCGGGTGCCCTGGATGTCTGTACCGAACCTTGCTGACTCTGAGGAGTTGGACTTGGTGTAGAATTGACCCCCAAACAGCAGCGATACGTGTGCCCACTTTTTTCGCATGAAAAACACTTCGTGTGCAAAGGGACCGGTCAGGTGTGCCCTTCTGTTGGTATGAAACCGCTGATTTAGAGGAGAACCCAGTTCCCGAGTCCATTCTACTGGTGCTCCCAGATTGGTTAGACATCTTCTGCTTCTTTTGGTTATGCCCGGTATTAGAACTAACAACAGTACCAGCGTATGCCGTGACTACGTCCTCATATGCCCTCAGCTGTGCAGTGAAATCCAGCTGCGTAACGTTGAACATCTTCCGGCAACCATTGTGCAAGGGGACAAATTCGTTGATCTTCGGATGGATCCATCTGTGGGACATAACTTAGTTTAGTCCTATAGGCCCGAATGATTTCTGGCACCGGAAAGTTCTGTGGTCCTGCAACGAAGAAACTCTATGCACGAGCAGTTTGAGCTGACCTGGGGTAGTACTCGTCTCTCAACAGTTTGGAAAACTCGGTCCACCCAACTACTCTGTCCTCCGGCTTATAGGTCCTCTACCATCGGGCTGCAGTATCGCGGAGCTGGTTGATTCCTAGTGGTACCTTTCTGTTCCCTGGGCAACCGATTACCTCGAAAGCAGTCTCTATTTCGGAGATCCAGTCATCCACGTGTTTATCTCCCGAACTGTCAAATAATGGTAGTCTAGCCTTCAGCATCTCTCCCAGCCATCGGTCCTTCCCAGCGTTCTCCTCCACGTTAATGACGGGTACCCGCTCCGCTCAGTTGGCCTGAGCGATTCCAACTGCAATGGCCTGGGCGAGAATCTCAATGAAAGCCGGATCCATTCCTCTATTGTTCTGGTTCTCCGCCTCCTGTTTGTTCTGATTATTGGACGGCAGCTGGTTTCCCACTGGAACAGTTTCAGTGGTGTTCCTGTCTTCCTGTCGGTTCACAGCAGAGCCCTGAGCGTCGTTCGTGATTCTTCTAGATCCACGACGTGCCATTGTGATAATTGTTCGATCTAGAGGGTCAGTTCAATACAGTTATTCTTCGAGTTCTACTGAATTCAAAGATCATACCTGATTTCAAGAAACACACGTGTTTCTTACCTTGACATTCCTCGAGGAGTTACGGTCGCTTGGAGTGTTGGACTTCGAAAACCCGTAACAATTTCAAAATGATTGGTAAAACTTTTCAACGTGGATGTAACCGTCTCAGATACCATTTTCTGTAACGCCCCAAAAACTCACCGGAACATTACAGTGCCGTGAATCCCGTGAGGGACCCACAAGATTTTAAAGTTCATCCATTAATGATTTTCTTTTTAGAAGGTGATTCAACAATGATAAAATTCCGAAACAAAATACTTTAGAAAATAAGTTCGACCACACAGTTATTACATCAACTTGGAATATTCGGAATTTTATAAAAAAAATAACGGGGCTTCCTCCAAAAACTTCGGCCTGAACGGAACCTTTGGTAATGTCCTACACATATTCAACAAACTTGTCTGACACGACGAATCGTGCCAGTCAACCTAGGTCAGACAATATGAACGTAAAATCATCGAAGGCATAAGATAAACTTGCAATACAATATCAATATTCGGTTTGGCATTAGATCATATCATACCCAACATTATCTTTTCTATCAACACAAAAACTCCCAAGGTCGCAACCAAGGGTCACGGAAGTATCTACACAGGATTACTCCGGACGTGGGTACCATTCAGGTTTTATCCCTCAACACAGTTCTGTATAAATTTATCAACATATAAACTCCCAAGGCCGCAGTCAAGGGTCACGGAAGTATCTACACAGGAATACTCCAGACATGGCTAAATAGAACGAACACAATTCCACAAATAGTCACACATTATTTTTTAGAATTTAATGTAACATAGTATGAGCAAGTTTCACTTGCCTTAGTTCCGACGGAAGTTACTCCCTTGATAACACAACGGCTCGAACGACCACACCCGAGAGCTCAACCTATTACATATTCGTCGATTAATACCTCATGGTGATAATGACGAATAGCGACAATTGCCCTATCCCGATAGGATTCTAAACCTAGTTAGTTTCATAATGTTGAAACCAAAATTCCGTGTTTAAGGACAATGCGAATTACTTAATTCCTCGATCCACCGATTTTCAATTTATCATCTCATTTGACTATAATGTTCTTGTACAATACTTCTACGTTACGACTATGACCATAGCCACCCGTAATTTCATTACTTACTCAATTTCGAAATTCCATAATCTCTAGGAAAGGACGAACAAGCACAATTCCCACGAAATCCTAATGTATTTGATTACCTATCCAATTCAATAATTGACAAATAATTCATTAAGGAATGAGTTTACAATACGATAATCGGATTACAATCACAATCTATAACAGGACGATTCCATGGTGCTGGTGATTTACAAGTTCGATTATGAGTTTTACAATCCAACTATGATTACTACTACAAGTCATACAAAATACTAGCTTGATAGGTTTCGATTAACGATTATGATTTTCCCCAACGGTTCGATTATTATCAAGACTTCTAAAATATCCAAGGCATCCGAATCTAGTACAACTCAACTAACGACACTGAGATGAATTCAAAGGTTGATAAACTTACCTTACTTGACGAGATACGAGGAAGAACAACAAAGGTTGATGAAGAATAGGAGGACAACACCTTCAAAACCTTCTCCGGATCTTGATCAATCTACTATGATAATACATCACTAGAAAGGCTTAAAATTCAATTAGGAGGGTTGGAGGATGATATTTGGGCGAGAAGAAGTGTTCAAGGGTCAGAGGAAATGAAAGAGAAAATGTCATTTATAACACCAGACTAGCATTACATACATAATGCCTAATGGTTTACGTATGTAACCATCGTTACGTACGTTACGCCAAAGTGTTAGCGTACGTAAGTGATTCTCAGAAGCTACTGCCCGAAATGACATTGCCCATTACGTACGCAATGTGTCGTTGAGTTACGTGCATAATGCTCAGTTGACTAGCTGTCCCCTGACCACGCTGGATCGAGAATCTCGTCCGAAGACTGCATTACGTACGTAAAGTCTAAGCTTTAACGTACGTAATGTTCTGAGGATAGCGTACGAATGTTGTTTGAGTAACGTATGTAAGGTTCGTTTAATACATTAAGTTATAATATTACGTTTAATCCTTATAACACGACTCCCCTTTAGACTCATCCAGTAATTTCTCGGGGAACAATACGTTGGCCACCGTTATATTCGCACCGATAATTGTTCAACGACATCAAGGTAAGTCACCACCATATCATCAACATCAGGAAATCACATCACAAAACAAATAAGTGCTTTCAAGACTTTATACGTCAAAACACGGTATAAAAATAATACGTATAAAAGTACAGGCATCGCGATGGAGCACATTATTTAATCATTAGAACGAGGTACAAAGTCTTAAACAGTATGGAATCCTCGTGGTATTACCCATGAAAATCGGACAACACATAGAAGAGAGGGAGAGTTCATTTTTCTTCAACTTCTTACACTCTTAGAGAGAGAAAGAAAAACAAGAATAAAATTATATCACTTGGAGTGATCACAAATTTGAAAGAATCCTTCCCTATCACTTTTTTTTAGCCGTATCCTTGGATGATAATCAAATGGTTGTTATTTTGATCATATCCCGGTGCATGTCTAGTAGAGACACGGTGCTTTCGGTGTTTGGATCATCGAGGACTTATCAAATTGGATTTGCGGTCGCCTGGAGAAACTTCAACATTCAATCGAAGGACTTCAAGGGTATGTCTTCATATCTTTTCTATTGTTCTATCACATTCATATATACGTATCTTGATCGATCCTCTTACGGGTTCGGTAAATTCATTTTTGCTTTTGTTGTGCCTTCGTTTTAGGCACTGAATCCCAACACAACAAACAATACTCCAATTCACACGAAGAAACACCCGAAACCCCACTAACGTTTCCCCCGGTTAATATATCATAATCATAGGGGTTGGGAACCACCCAAATCCACTCGAATTCATAGTACATTCCACGGTAGGACATGAAATCATAGGTTTGACGTATATACCAATGAGATCAATCACAATTCAAGGTTTCTATGAACAAAATGGATTACACAACCGAATCGGATGAAATCTCCCAAAACTACTCAAGTTAGTGTTTTCAAGAAGTTTACCTCGATTTATAATAGTGAGGAAGATAAAACGTGGTATAATCCAAACTAGTAGCTTGAAGACATTGGTAGATGATGATATCTGGCTGGGATATTCAAAAAACGCCCGAAATCATCGGAAATCGCCCAAAAAAAGGATATGAAGTGATAAATGACGGAAAAGTGGTCTGCTCCATCCTATATATACAAAATGATGATTAGCGTGCGGTATAGCGCGCTAATGGGCCACCGAGTAGTCCAGTATCTTTTGGCCTGCGTTGTTAGCGTGCGCTACAGATAGCATTAACGCGTGCTAACTGTTCTCGATGCAAAAACTCTGAACTCACTGCCCAACTAGTTAGCGTGCGCTACGAAGGCACTAGTGCGCGCTAACTGCTCGTCTCTGTCCGGAAATCAGAAACCCAAAACTTACTGCCTCTGCAGTCCCCGAACATTAGCATGCGCTACTGGCGATACTAGCACCCGCTACTCGGCACAGATAGCATGCGTTAGATCATTTCCTAGCGTGCGGTAACTGCTCGCGCAGAGAACAGAAACCATCCTTCTGTATCTGTAGTATCTGAATCGTTAGCGTGCGCTGCTGATAAAGCTAGCGCGTGCTACTCATTACAAATAACGTGCGTTAGCCTATCACATAGCGTACGCTAACAATACAACTACGAAGTTCGATCAATACGAACAAGTTCTGAAAGGTACGAAACTCTAGAATCATCAATCACCTCCATAAGCGTTTACAAAGAGCGACAAAATTGAAAGAATGCCAAAGCCAAAAATTCATGAAAAATACGGGTATTACACATATTTCACCCACAACCGCGATGACGAGTGACGTATGTTCAAATGATTCTAAATCCACCTTATTGTAAAGATGGATGTGGCAGATGCACAATTAGGGGTGACTCTCGTTGTTTGCCATATTCCATGCCATGCCGCCTCTCAATTTTCACCGCGATGATGACATTGTAGTCTACCTTCATGTTCATTCTTCCTCATTTAATTCCACACCAAGATCGGTAGCAAAAATAGTATCATAGACGTCTGAACGGTGGCTGCGACTGCATATGGCGCGGTGATATGAGTAGCAAAGGTATAACATGACAAAATCTAGAGATTTTTTGTTAATTCTGACTTTAAAATATCCACATGTCGTTGTTTTGGGCGGAAATGAGAGTACAAGAATAGAAGTTTGAAGATGAGTGTGAACATTTGTTTGTGAACATCATTTCAAGTTCATGGTGTTAATTGAGTTTGTGTAATGTGTTATGTATTTGAATTTTGGTTGTACCGCGTTTAAAGAGTATGTCATTTTATAGTCAGATACCGAAGGATATGTGAGGTTTATCGATTAGAAGAAGTTGATACTTCAGTCACTCATTTTTATCATTGGTAATACTACTAAAGATTAGTAGTGAAATATTTTGGATATTTATGTGATATATTATGATTATGGTGCATCAAGGATCAGCTCATAGTCCTTTCCTCTTTACCATAGTCATGGACGAATTGACACGGTCAATTCAAGACGATATTCCTTAGTGCATGATGTTTGCATATGATATAGTATTGGTTGATGAAATGAAGAACGGAGTTGGAAGAAAGTTGCAACTATGGAGAAATACGCTAGAAATTCGTGGTTTTAGGCTGAGCAGAAGTAAGACTGAATATTTGGAGTGTAGCTTTAGTGGAAATGAAAGTAGAGAGGCGGGTACAATCACTTTCGATGGGAATGTTATACGAGGATCCGAGGTTTTTTGTTATCTTGGGTTTATTCTTCAAAAGGATGGAGAATTAAACGGTGACGTGGCCCATATGATTAAGGCGGGATGATTGAAATGGAAGAGCGCAACGGGGTTACTATGTGATCAAGGCGTACCTTACAGAGTAAAGGGAAAATTTTACCGAACAGTAATTAGGCCTTCACTTTTATACGGCACTGAATTTTGGGCTATAAAGCATACATGTGCATAAGATGAATGTGGTGGAAATGCGTAATATAAGATGGATGTGTGGCCATACGAGAAAGGATCGACTTAGAAATGATGTGATTAGGAAAAAAGTACTAGTGGCCCTTATAGAGGACAAGCTGTTGGAGAATCGGTTAAGATAGTTCGGGCATGTCAGACGGAGGTCGATTGATGCACCTGTGCGAAGGCTTAAAGAATGGGGAGCCCATAGGCTCGTGAGGGGTAGAGGAAGACTTAAAAGACATGGATAAGAGTGATTGAGAATGATATGAGGTTCCTTGAGATTGGAGAAGTTATGGCGTTGGATAGGACGACGTGGAGGGAGAGAAAAATCGGGTGGTTGATTATATTTGAGGATCTTATTTTTTTTCTGCATAATGATTATTACTATTTTTATTTACTTTTTATTATTTATTTATTTATTTTTGCATAATTATGATTAATTTTTTTCTTTTTTTTACTACTTTTATTACGTACAAAACTTTTCACCTTTCATTTTTGTATTTTCATATGACTGTTCTATTGGAGACGAATTGATATATTAAGAGATTGATTCATGTTAGCCGACCCCAAAACATTTTCAGACTAAGGCTCTGATGTTGTTGTGTTGGATACCTAATGCACCATGAATGAGTATCTAAATCAATATATATATATGGTTACTTTTATTCTGTACACACATCGACCAAAAAATTGTCACCCAATTATAAAATAATAGATACTTATTATGTTTAAGTAATCAGACAATTACATGTAATGTCCAGATACTACGTTATAAATTTTCATATATGTTTGTAATGTTGCTTTTAAGATTTTGAATTCGTTAATATTGTGAAAGCGAGATAGGAATGTTGTGGAACTATGATTGTCATATACATAAATTGAGGTGTTGATGGACGTCGAGCAGGAAAAGTTGCAACTCGCTTGTACTTGATATTTCATTATGGCAATATATTGAAATTATTTCCATATTCGTGTGTGTTGTTTTATCGAATTCCATTTTGTCGCGATTTTGTAATGAACGTGGTATATTATTTTTGAATTAGTTATCATTTGAGTTGGACATATACTGGATTGGTGAGTTAATACTGTTGAATCATTAATCCCACATCGGGAAAATACAAGCCTTGCAATCAATATATAAAGATCCTGGACTACTCCTCTCATTGACAATTGGTTTTGAGATGGAACTCCAGACTTTAACATGGTATCGGAGCAGGCTTTCACGTGCGAGCCCAACGGCCCACGATGTTGTAGCTCCGCGCCACCCGAGTTAAAAAAAGTCCACGCTGTAAGCCTTGACTCCGGCTACGCGTGAGGGGGCGTGTTGAAGCATTAATCCCACATCGGGAAAATACAAGCCTTGCAATCAATATATAAAGATCCTGGACTACTCTTCTCATTGCCAATTAGTTTTGAGATGGAACTCCAGACTTTAACAAATACATGTTTTCGAATGTAAAGTTCATGTTTGTGAAGGTGTTGTGCTGAATTTGTCTAATTGGAGGGTCAATTGTAGAAGGTTGTGCTTTTGTGCTAACACTGGGCAAACATGGTTGTCAACATGGTGTTGGGTGCACCGTGTCATGTGCCGCTTGTAATACGGCGAATACAGTATGAGGTTTTTGCATCGCTTGTTGATGAGTATTTCTGGGGACTTCTGGATTAGACACGGTCTAGCAATGCATGCAATGTCTCGTGTGATTGTTGCACTGTATTGTAACACGGCACTGAACAAGCGCAAATTTGTGCCGTATGGTTGCACCATGTCGCATATCAAACATGGCAATATTTTGAACACGACGATAGACATGGCATTGGGAGCATCATGTGATGCAATGTGTTTACCGTGCAGGTCAGACTATGAAAAAGATAAATATCATTTTCTGGATCATTTTTCAACCAAACCTTTATTTTTCTCTCATTTTTAGGAAATTTTGGCGCATTCTTGGAGCATTGTTCACCTAAGAATGATTTTGTTTCGTGCAAAGGAGCCAAAACTGTTGGAATATTTTATTTCAAATATTCATTAATCGAGTTTTGATGATTAATTGTTAAACAAGGAAAACAACAAAGAAGCGAAACAAAACAACAAAGAAGTTGAAGACGCTCGGAACCGAAAAAGTTACCTAACCAGATCAGTTGAGGAACGCTAACTGATCAGATCAGACGAGAGCAAAATTACCTGATCAGACGAGAGCAAAATTACCTGACCAGACGAGAGCAAAGTCACCTGAAGTGAAAGTCACCTGATGAGCTTAACCTACGTAACTCAAAGCAGATAACGTAATGTGAAGCTACCTGATGTCTCATGACACGTCTTAAGTGTAACTATCGCAAGTGCACGATATCGTATCAAGTAGTAAGTGGACTTTTTGAGTCCGGTTTATCGATCCCACGAGGAAGTTTGGTTATAATTTGAATTATACACTATTAGTCTATTTTTATAGATACTAAGATGAGTGAAACACACAATTAAAGAGTTTGGTTTGACAATTGCAAAGAAAATGCAATAATAGTTCTAATATTCAAGGAAATAAAAGATTGCACTAATAATAGATTAATAGAAGATAAAATAAAATAGTTGGGATTACAAACTTAGTTCATCATTAGTTATAGAAGATGTATAGAAGATCATAAGATGAATTTACTTATTATGTTGTGTAGATTCGATTTTCCTTAAAAAGACGGTTTCTCTTTCGACCTATAAAACACCCCTTATATATTGAATCAATCCACTATATTTCTATGTTGATTGGCTTCAATACATAGCATTAGGTTTTATGAAAATAACTCAAAGAACCATCTAATGTCTAGAGGTATATTTCTATCCCCTAGAACAACTTAGAGTGAAGATCATTTGATCTAATCAAACATATTTTCTTTCGAAACATATGAAGACCATAAATATCGTCATTTATTGGCCAAATAAATAAAGATTGTTAAAACAATGAAAATCACACACAATAATAAGTAATTCATAATACTATACAAACTTAAATAACATGACTAACCTTGTTTATAATCCCAACTAAGGTAACTTAGCCCATGAAGGGTTTAATAAACATAATACAAGCTTGAGTGGTCATTATTAGTTGAAAAAGAGAAAGAATTGATCCTAACTCCCTTAGTAGATAAAGGAGAAAGAAGCAATAAACTCCCTTAACAACATATGTTATACCACTATTACACAAGTCACTCAAGAACACAAGTGTGTTCTTCACACAAAAAGAAAATATTACAAAAAGTGGAAAAATATAAGATGAATGATGATTGATGATGGATCTAAGGGGTCTATTGATACATCTAAAGTCATCTAATAGCTCCAAAACTCCAGCATTATTACAATAGATCGGATCTGTAATACCCGGTCGAAAGTCATGTCATTTCAAACCTCTTCTTGTTCTTCGAATCGTGATTTGTTGGGCGAACCCTTGTAATCATTGCTTGGAACCACCGTTCTGGGGTTCCCGTACTTCTATTTCGTGTTGTTGTTGCCCAGACATTGAATCCTATTGCTTTTATTCTCTTTCCGGGTCATTTTTCATCATTGGGTGTGAGCCGCGGCACAAGGAGTGTGCGCCGCGGCACACACATTTCCTAAACCTGGCCGAGCGGACTGTACCGGGTGCCACGGCACACGCCGGCAGTGCCACGGCACACTGCCGAGTCAATGCCGCGGCACACCTATGCTGAGCCGCGGCACACTGGTGTTGCATCCTCAGCCAAAAACCGTCTGTACCCGGTGCCGCGGCACACTGCCGAAACCTGGGAACAATATTTAGGCCTGTGCCGCGGCACACCTGGGATGAGCCGCGGCACACAATGCGGTCAACTGCATAATTCGGCTTTTTAAGCGAGATTGCAGCT
Source organism: Orobanche coerulescens (assembly GCA_033398695.1). Classification (NCBI taxonomy): domain Eukaryota; kingdom Viridiplantae; phylum Streptophyta; class Magnoliopsida; order Lamiales; family Orobanchaceae; genus Orobanche; species Orobanche coerulescens. Next base: position 194,203,442 of record CM065802.1, read on the forward strand.
CATTTCCTCCATTCCCTTCTTCCTCCTGCGAGAGAGAGAGTTGAGGGGAGGAGTTTTCTCACATCTATCACTTGTGTGTTGGATTTTTACCGTTTTCATTCAGTTGGGAAGCCCGGATAGTCGATCTAACGCGTATTCCTCGGATCATAGAGCTTGGATATTCAAGAGGTAATTTCTTCAACATCTTGATTCTCGATCTTGTATGGGTATTGACGTTTTGGATGTTAAAATCATGGAGTATGAAGTGGTATATGCGTGATTATGGACATGTTTGAGTATTCATCGGATTATTGAAAGTTTATTCAAGAACACTTTGAATTTTGTGTTGGATTTTGGGGGTTTTCGTAGATTCGTCCGTTTTATCCGATTGAAGCTTGAGAACTTTGAGGTTTTGATATATCTATATCGTATGCGTGTTTTCTTACGATTTTACGGGTTGAATTGTGTCGTTTTCGGACTTGTGGGAGTTTGGGCGATTTCCCAACCTTGAGTCGTTCACCCGTGTATTTTTCTTGGATCGTAGACGAGTTTCGGGAGTCTCTTCGTGTAATTTGAGTATGGATAATTAATTGTCATATTCCTTGCGAATCGTTTAGGTGCCGGAAGCGCGTTCTTGGACCTACCGAACTCATACCCTTCCTCTGTTCGATTTCTCGATGTCTCAAAGGCAAGTATATATTTATGAATGTGCGTTCTCGACTTTGAAAGTATGAAATATTGATGGTATGATTATTTCTAGCCACTCTGGGGCGGGCCGACGGGTCCCTTGAGGGTTTCGTAGCCTCTGGTGCGATTCCACGGTTGATATGAACGAACCGTTTCTACGGCATTCATATGAAATATTGTTGGCATGTAATGAACGAACCGTTTTGACGGCATTCCTACATGTAACGGCGTATGATATGAACGAACCGTTTCTACGGCATTCACATACGTCTTGAGATTTTAGTCATTCCGGAATACTAGTCTTGAATTGATGAATTGACGGTTACATTTACTTTATTGTCGAGGAGTATTGTGTTTCATACTTGATATACTTGCACTAGCTATTCGACGGCTAACCCCTTTATGGGGGAAATACTTTTTATGTATTTCAGGTTCCAGGAGAGCGGACGGGCAGGTATCGGGTCGGCATAAAGATGGTGGGCAAGTGTGATACTGTGTCTTACTTCCAGTTATGTTTGGAGTTTCCCGTTCAGTGTTGTTGTACTGGATTGGCTATTGAATACTCGAGTATTGTTTTCCCTTTTCCTTGATGTTTCGGCCTGTGTTTGCCGAAGTATTGATTCGAGTTGTGATGTTTGTGAATGCATTGGTTATGTTTCGAATACCTTTGTATCGTTTTTCATTCCATTGTGTGTAGACCTTATCGGTCAAATTTTATGGTTCCGCGTTTGTTTAGCCTTGTGGGTCCCACGGCGGGGCTTACGGCGCTGTAATATCCCTGAATAACTTGGGGGTGTTACAGAATATGGTATCAGAGCTTAGGTCTATGGATACCTAGGCTATCGGTCTTTTGGGTCGATCGAGTCGTTAATTGTCCACAGTATCACTACTCTGCCATCATCACAGTGCGACCGGTACTTGTAAGACCTCTCACTCTTCTGGTGTTTCCTTATTCGTTTTGCTTCCTTTTATCGGTATTCTTGAGAATCGGACACTTTGATGACGCGTGATTGAATTGTGCTTACGTGACTTGTGTGTTCTTCAGTATGTCAGCTGGTAGGGGCCGTGGCCGTGGTCGTGGCCGTGGACGAGGAAGAGGTCGTGGCGCGGCCGTTTCCATCAGTTCAGTTGCGGGGTCGACCAACCCCAGTTTGTCGAACTCGGTGCATCCCGACACCGAGAGTCAGCACGACCAGTCAGACGGTCAGGGGAACAATGCGGAAGTTGGAGTGGCGAATGCACTTCAACAATTGGCTACTCAAATGACTATTTTGGCCAAAACTGTTCAGCTGAATAACCCGAACCCAAACACGGATGCCTTGCTTCAGAATGTAATCCGTATGCACCCTCCACAGTTTGGCGGTGCCACAGACCCTTTAGGCTGGGAAGATTGGCTAGCAGAATTGGAGAAGATTTTCGAGGCAGTTGATTGCCCCGAGGTGAGGAAAGTACCGATTGCTCAGTATTTCCTCACTAAGGAGGCCGCTACTTGGTGGAAGGTCATCAAGCCACAGGATCGTATTGCCTCGTGGGATGAATTTAAGGAGCTCTTGGAGGCCGAGTTTTGTCCTTGGCTGGTACGAGAGAGCCGAATCCGAGCCTTCTTCGAGGCTAAACCACAAGATATTCCCGTTTCGCAGGCGATCGTAGAGTACAACCAACAATTGATCCATGTGAAGGATCAAGTGCGTAACGAGCGTGATAAGATCCGTTATTTTGATATGCGGATGAATTTGGACTTACGGCGGTACATGGCCGGATTTGCTTGCACCACACTGAAGGAATACCAGACGAGCTTTAGCCCATGATTTGTTAAGCCCCGACAACGATACCGGGGAAGAATCGAAGAAGCAGAAAGTAGCGGGGAATTTTTCTAACTCTAAGAGTGGCAACTTTCAGAAGTCACAGACGACTAACCGTTCTGCCGGACAGTCGTCGCGTTCTAATAAAGGAAAGAGGGGTTACCGTCCTACTTCAGGTACCACAAATCGCGCGGTGACTTGCTATAATTGTGGCCGTTCAGGCCACATTAATTTGGAATGCCACTTTCCACCGTTGAAGTGTCACACGTGCGGACAGATGGGACATAGAGCGGCTTATTGTTCCGAGCCGAATCAGACTTTGGACACTCGGGCTTCTGCCCCAGCTGGTCAACCTCAGCAGAATTTCGGCAGGGGCCGGGGACGGGGTCAGAATGCTGGAGGGGGAAACTCTAGCGTCGGTTCGGTGCAACCACGAGTTTATGAGATGCGTCGAGCAGACGAACCCGACGTGGCGGTGGCTTCAGGTACCATTCATATCCTATCTCATCCAATCCGTGTACTTTTTGATTCGGGTGCTACACATTCTTTTATTTCTTTGGAGTGTGTACGCCGTTTGAATATAACTTGTCTGACTGCTTGCGATCCCTTCATCGTGAAACTGCCGAGCGGGGATAGAATTGTGGGGAACCGGGAGATTAGAGATTTTCCGGTGACTATATCCGGTATGGATTGGTTATCGAATTTAATTGTAGTTGATATAGAAGGCGAGGACGTGATCCTCGGCGAAGATTGGCTTGATAGTCATCAAGCGATTATGAACTACCGTACTAAGGTTATCACCATGATGACTAAAGACGGATTTGAGTACTCATTTTTGGGGCGTAAGTCGGGACTATCCAAGTTACTTATCAGTGCCATGAAGGCCGTAAAACTTTTGAATAAAGGTTGTGCGGGCTATTGGTGTTATGCCTTGAAAACGGAAGGAAATGAAATCGATTTCTCTTCGATTCCGGTTGTTAGTGAGTACCCCGATGTTTTTCCGGATGACCTCCCGGGATTACCGCCAGATCGAGAGATAGAATTTACCGTGGACTTGGAGCCAGATGCGGCTCCGATTTCTAAAGCACCTTATCGGATGGCACCTTCCGAGATGCAGGAATTGAAGACTCAGTTGGGAGAACTTTTGGAAAAAGGGTACATCAGACCGAGCGCTTCGCCCTGGGGCGCTCCTGTTCTTTTTGTGAGGAAGAAGGATGGTTCACTATGTTTGTGCATTGACTACCGTGAGCTGAACAAAGTAACCATCAAGAACAAGTATCCTTTGCCTCGTATAGACGATTTATTTGATCAATTGCAAGGGGCTGCAGTTTTCTCGAAAATTGATTTAAGATCCGGGTATTATCAACTCAGGGTGAGGGAGTCAGACGTTCCGAAGACGGCATTTCGGATGAGATATAGGCATTATGAATTTGTAGTTATGCCTTTTGGGTTGACTAATGCACCGGCAGTTTTCATGCAGTTAATGAATAAGATATTCATCGAGTACCTCGACAGATGTGTAGTCGTCTTTATTGACAACATCTTGATCTACTCTCGAGATAAGGAGGAACATGCCCGACACCTGCGTTTGATATTAGACATTTTGAGAACCGAGCACCTCTATGCAAAATTCTCGAAATGTGAATTTTGGTTGGAAGAAGTTATGTTTCTCGGCCATGTGATTTCGGCCGAAGGGGTTCGTGTAGACCCGCAGAAGATTGAGGCAGTGCTAGATTGGGCACCGCCTAAGAATGTTAAGGAGGTTCGTAGCTTTTTGGGCCTTGCTGGGTATTACCGTCGGTTTGTCGAGGGGTTCTCAAAACTCGCTCGGCCGCTTACAAAATTGCTCCAGAAGACCGAAGAGTTTATCTGGACGGATGAAAGACAACAGAGCTTCGATGAACTGAAGAGACGATTGACTTCAGCGCCGATTCTAACTTTACCACATGGTAGCGAGGGTTTTGCAGTTTATAGTGACGCTTCGGGTCAAGGCACAGTGTGTGCTTATGCAAAGACGATAAGACGATAGCTTTTGCGTCTCGACAATTAAAGCCTTATGAGATGAATTATCCTACTCACGATTTAGAGTTGGCCGCAATTGTCTTCGCACTCAAGATTTGGCGGCATTATTTGTATGGTTCACCGTGCCGGATTTATACCGATCACAAGAGCCTGAAATATATTTTCAGTCAGAAGGAGCTGAATATGAGACAGAGACGTTGGTTAGAGTTGTTAAAGGATTATGATTTGGAAATTCTTTACCACCCCGGGAAAGCCAATGTCGTTGCGGATGCTTTGAGCCGCAAATCGGCGTCTCTTCAAATGCTCGAGGTTCTTACACCTCAGACGAGAATTCGTCAGGACTTAATTGAGCAAGGGATAGAAGTTTGGCTTCAACGAGTACAGGGACAGCTGTGTACTCTCGAAATTACTTCGTCTTTAGTTGATGACATCAAAGGGAAGCAGTGGAGTGACCCGATGATTTCTCAACTGAAGGAAGATGTAATTAAAGGAAAAGCTCCTGGCTTTATGGTTCACGAGGATAGTATTCTGAGATTTCAGGGCAGGCTTTGTGTTCCGAACGATTTAGAGTTGAGGCAGAAAATTCTCCGAGAAGCGCATGCTACGCCTTACTCAATCCACCCCGGGACGAGTAAGATGTACAAAGATTTAAAGCGTAATTTTGGTGGAATAACATGAATAAGGATGTTACGGAGTTTGTACTACGGTGCTTGACGTGTCAACAAGTCAAGATCGAACATCAACGACCAGCGGGGTTGTTGAAACCGCTTCCCATATGCTACGCCTTACTCAATCCACCCCGGGACGAGTAAGATGTACAAAGATTTGAAGCGTAATTTTTGGTGGAATAACATGAAGAAGGATGTTACGGAGTTTGTACTACGGTGCTTGACGTGTCAACAAGTCAAGATCGAACATCAACGACCAGCGGGGTTGTTGAAACCGCTTCCCATTCCCGAGTGGAAATGGGAAGACATTTCTATGGATTTTATCACTGGCATGCCGAGAACTCGGACTGGAATGAATATGATTTGGGTAATTGTCGATCGATTGACCAAGTCTGCACACTTCTTGGGTATTAAGGATACTTGGGGACCGGATAGATTGGCTCGAACCTTTATCGCTGAGATCGTGAGGTTACACGGTGCCCCCAAGACCATTGTTTCTGATCGAGACGGCCGTTTCATATCGCATTTTTGGCAGGCCGTTCATCAGGCTCTGGGTACTGAGTTGAGATTGAGCACTTCCTTTCATCCTCAGTCGGACGGTCAGACAGAGAGGACGATTCAGACGTTGGAGGATATGTTGCGGGCTTGTGCCTTAGACTGGAGTAATGATTGGGAGCTTCACTTGCCGTTGATCGAGTTTGCTTACAATAATAGTTGGCATGCGTCGATCAAAATGGCACCCTTCGAGGCACTCTATGGTAGGCGATGTAGGTCGCCATTATGTTGGGACGAGGCTTCTGAGCTAGTTGGGACGGAACCGGATATGTTGTTGGAGACCAAGGAAAAGATTTCTATTATCCGAGATCGATTACTGACTGCCCAGAGTCGTCAGAAATCATACGCTGATACTCGTCGTCGACCCTTGGAGTTTGAAGTGGGGGATCATGTTTTGCTCAAAGTATCGCCGACCAGAGGAGTTTTCCGCTTCGGGAAAAAGGGAAAACTCAGTCCAAGGTATATCGGACCTTTCGAGATTTTGGACAGAGTTAGAGATTTAGCTTATCGCTTGGCGTTGCCTCCAGCTTTGAGTCACGTCCATAGTGTTTTTCATGTGTCCCAGTTGAGGAAGTACGTACCGGATCCGAGCCACATTATCGAATACAGTGAGATTGATATTGCCGAGGATATTACCTTTCCGGAGAAACCCGTGAAGATTCTTGAGCGACGTGAGAAACAACTTCGGCATAAGACCATTCCACTGGTTAAAGTTCAATGGTCGAGGCATGGAGTCGAAGAGGCGACTTGGTAGACGGAAGAGAAGATGCGGGTGGAATACCCCGAACTATTTATTTCTTAAGTTTCGGGACGAAAATTCTTTTTAGAGGGGGAGAATGTAATACCCGGTCGAAAGTCATGTCATTTCAAACCTCTTCTTGTTCTTCGAATCGTGATTTGTTGGGCGAACCCTTGTAATCATTGCTTGGAACCACCGTTCTGGGGTTCCCGTACTTCTATTTCGTGTTGTTGTTGCCCAGACATTGAATCCTATTGCTTTTATTCTCTTTCCGGGTCATTTTTCATCATTTTAGGACCCGAAGGGGGTGTGAGCCGCGGCACAAGGAGTGTGCGCCGCGGCACACACATTTCCTAAACCTGGCCGAGCGGACTGTACCGGGTGCCGCGGCACACGCCGGCAGTGCCGCGGCACACTGCCGAGTCAATGCCGCGGCACACCTATGCTGAGCCGCGGCACACTGGTGTTGCATCCTCAGCCAAAAACCGTCTGTACCCGGTGCCGCGGCACACCTGGGCTGAGCCGCGGCACACTGCCGAAACCTGGGAACAATTTTTAGGCCTGTGCCGCGGCACACCTGGGATGAGCCGCGGCACACAATGCGGTCAACTGCATAATTCGGCTTTTTAAGCGAGATTGCAGCTCATTTCCTCCATTCCCTTCTTCCACCTGCGAGAGAGAGAGTTGAGGGGAGGAGTTTTCTCGCATCTATCACTTGTGTGTTGGATTTTTACCGTTTTCATTCAGTTGGGAAGCCCGGATAGTCGATCTAACGCGTATTCCTTGGATCATAAAGCTTGGATATTCAAGAGGTAATTTCTTCAACATCTTGATTCTCGATCTTGTATGGGTATTGACGTTTTGGATGTTAAAATCATGGAGTATGAAGTGGTATATGCGTGATTATGGACATGTTTGAGTATTCATCGGATTATTGAAAGTTTATTCAAGAACACTTTGAATTTTGTGTTGGATTTTGGGGGTTTTCGTAGATTCATCCGTTTTATCCGATTGAAGCTTGAGAACTTTGAGGTTTTGATATATCTATATCGTATGCGTGTTTTCTTATGATTTTACGGGTTGAATTGTGTCGTTTTCGGACTTGTGGGAGTTTGGGCGATTTCCCAACCTTGAGTCGTTCACCCGTGTATTTTTCTTGGATCGTAGACGAGTTTCGGGAGTCTCTTCGCGTAATTTGAGTATGGATAATTAATTGTCATATTCCTTGCGAATCGTTTAGGTGCCGGAAGCGCGTTCTTGGACCTACCGAACTCATACCCTTCCTCTGTTCGATTTCTCGATGTCTCAAAGGCAAGTATATATTTATGAATGTGCGTTCTCGACTTTGAAAGTATGAAATATTGATGGTATGATTATTTCTAGCCACTCTGGGGCGGGCCGACGGGTCCCTTGAGGGTTTCGTAGCCTCTGGTGCGATTCCACGGTTGATATGAACGAACCGTTTCTACGGCATTCATATGAAATATTGTTGGCATGTAATGAACGAACCGTTTTGACGGAATTCCTACATGTAACGGCGTATGATATGAACGAACCGTTTCTACGGCATTCACATACGTCTTGAGATTTTAGTCATTCCGGAATACTAGTCTTGAATTGATGAATTAACGGTTACATTTACTTTATTGTCGAGGAGTATTGTGTTTCATACTTGATATACTTGCACTAGCTATTCGACGGCTAACCCCTTTATGGGGGAAATACTTTTTATGTATTTTAGGTTCCAGGAGAGCGGACGGGCAGGTATCGGGTCGGCATAAAGATGGTGGGCAAGTGTGATATTGTGTCTTTCTTCCAGTTATGTTTGGAGTTTCCCGTTCAGTGTTGTTGTACTGGATTGGCTATTGAATACTCGAGTATTGTTTTTGTAATACCCGTAATTTTTATCCCCAGAAATTTTCTATTTTTGGCGGAAGTCTATTTTGACGACTTGCTTGGGACCGTTTCGTCATCCTGAGAATGATTAATTCTACACTTTTTGTCATCCGAGTTCGTTTCGGTATCGTTCTGTTGAATTCCGTGTTCTTTAACGACTTTTCCACGTGGGAGTTCGACTTTGTTAAATCACCATAAATTTTTGGTAACTCCAAAAATTCTGAATCTTTGCAATATTATAGAGCATCGAGTTAGATTTCCAATGGTTCAAACGGTGAGTCAATCGGAGTCCGGACGAGAGAGTTATGGTCGTTTTAACTCACCCGCTCGTTATTGGCCGATCACTGCCGGCCGAACCCGGCCGTGTCGTCCGACACGGCCCGTGCCGTACTCTTCCGGATAGGCCTGGAACGACTGCCGACACGCCCGACCGTGTCCCAGGACACGGTCGAGTCATGCCCAGTCGCTGTCGGGCGGGTCCCTGTCGGAAGGCCCTCAGCGCCGCGACCGTGTCAAGCAGGACACGGTCGAGTCCCTGTCGGCCAATCAGTAACACGACCGTGCCCGGCCGCACGGCCGTGTCCGCAGCGATCAACCCCTATAAAAGGCCTGCAGACGTTTTCTTGCCATTTTTCACCTTCTTCTTCTCCTCTTCCGCACCGGGCGTGTTCTAAACTTGAAGCCATGTTGTTTATGAACATATCCATGGAGTTCCTTGGGTTATATCATCAATCATTCGTCCGATAACATCCTTTGATCGAGCGAATCGGGTAAGATTTTCAAATCTAATTTTGGGGATTTTGGGTATTTTGTTCGATTTCGTCGTTTAATCCGATTTAACTTAGGATTGTGATGGATTGATGATTATTTAGATGTATTGTATCATTTCCTTGTTATCCCATGTTTGGATCGTATCGATTCGTTGTTTTGGTCGAGTTCTTGACCGACGCCTTGAAGGTGTCCGGTAAAATGTCATAGAGGGGTTTTCGGGCGTTCTACGATTATTCTTCCTCGTATGATCGATGATTTATTGAATTTATGTTGTTAGGGTCGAATTCTTGTGAAGAACTCGAGTTGAAACCCTTCCGTTCGTTGTCTTCCTCGTGGTTCAAACTTCCCGGTCGAACCGTGTTCTTCGGGATCTACGGTAACGAATCTAAAGTCAAGAATACAATTATGATTGTACGTTCTCGACTTTGAAAGTATGAAATATTGATGATATGATTATTTCTAACCACTCCGGGACGGGCCTATGGTCCTCTGAGGGTTTCGTAGCCTCTGGTGCGATTCCATGGTTGATATGAACGAACCGTTTCTACGGCATTCATATGAAATAATGTTGGCATGCTTATTTATATCCACTCCGGGACGGACCGACGGGTCCTCTGAGGGTTTCGTAGCCTCTGGTGCGATTCCATGGATAATATGAATTAACCACTCCGGGACGGACCGACGGGTCCTCTGAGGGTTCCGTAGCCTCTGGTGCGGTTCCACGGTATTCATATATGTATTGATGAGATGCTATGAGATTTAGTTATTCCGGAATACTAGTCTTAAATTGATGAATTGACGGATATTGATGAATTGACGGATTACATTTACTTTATTGTCGAGAAGTATTATGTTTCATATTGTTATACTTGCACTAGCTATTCGACGGCTAACCCCTTTATGGGGGAAATACGTTTCATGTATTTCAGGTTCCAGGAGAGCGGACAGACGGGTACCGGGTCGGCATGAAGATGATGGGCAAGTGTGATACTGTGTCTTGTCTCCGGTTATCTCTTTTGGTTTCCTCCATTCAGTGTTGTTGTACTGGAATGGACTTTTAAATACTCGAGTATTGTATTTCAGTTTCCTTGATGTTCCGGCCTGTGTTGCCGAGGTATTGATTTGTGCAGTGATGTATATGGTTTCATTGTTTATGGTTTCGAATACCATTTGTATCGTCTTTCTTTCTATTGTATGTAGACCTTATCGGTCAAGTTTATAGTTCCGCGTATGTTTAGCCTTGTGGGTCCCACGGCGGGGCTCACGGTTTGTAATATACTGAATAACTTGGGGTGTTACGAGAATATGGTATCGGAGATTAGGTTTATGGATACCTAGTGCCGGTCTTTTGGGTCGATTGAGTCGGCATTTGCCTGATATCACTACTCGCCATCATCACAGGCGACCGGTACTTGTAAGTCCTCTCACTCTTCTTGTATTTTTCTTAATCGCTTCGTTTATAGCTGGGTATTCTTGGGAATTGGTCACGTCGGGAATGTGCGATTTGGATTATACTTACGCACGTATGTGCCTGTCCGAATGTTGGCTGAACGTAGGAAGAATCGTGGCCGTGGTCACGGACGTGAACTCGTCCTTGCGATTTTGTTAAATTGCTAATTGCGATATTGGTGTGTAACGGTATTATGTTGAGACTTTGTTTAGAGTCGCATGCTAGTATCACGGGAGATCTTCGACTTCACGACTGTAAGTATGTTGTTCGGATTATTCGATAATTCAGGTTATCTTGGTGATTTTGGATTTTCCGTTGAAATGTTTGTGCGAGTGATTGCAAGTTTCGAGACGAAACTTATTTTTAAGGGGGTAGAGTGTAATACCCCGATTTTCTGGATATTTTTTTCGTTTATATATTGGATATCGTGGATGGTTAATTATGCTCGAGGACGTTGTGAACGTTGAAAATGTTATTGAATTGAGTATATGTATTGATTTTGCCGTATGCTCGTATTTGGTATGTCATGACTTTGGACAGAATTGTTGAAATTGGCTAAGTATGGAATTATTACGTGCGTTAATAAGGTGAGATTACGTACGTAAGATTGGCATGGTTACGTACGTTAAGGCTAAGGTATTACGTGCATTTAAGGCATCGGACGAACCGAGTCTGTGAGGCGGGTGGGACCTGTTTCGGCAACTTTCGGCGGAGGATGTTGTGGTGAGTCAACGTCGTGTTACGTGCGTTATACGGGGCGTGTTACGACGTAACACAACCATTATCTTGTAGCAAGTCAATCGGTATATTACGACGTTATATGGTATGGGTTACGACGTAATGGATCGCACGGAATGAGACAGGTGAGTTGGTTACGACGTTATGGATATTGGATTACGACGTTAAAGTTGTTACGTACGTTAAGAAAGGACACCTACGTACGTAATGAGAGTGCAATTTATATATTGAAGTGTTGCCTTTCATTTCTCTCACGATCCTTTGAGATATTTCTCTCCAAAACTCGTCCCTCTTCACTTTTAAGAGTGTTCTAAACACTTTTAACATGATTGTGAGCTTGGAATCATGGAATTAGAGCTTGGTTATGGAACTTTTGTTGATTCTTGAAGTGATTCCTTGTGTTATCCATATTCTATGAGGTTTATGTTGAAGGAAGATAATGATATGCTTTGAATATGTTGATTATGATTATAGAATCATAGAGATCTTGATGTTCTTGAGGCCATATGATGACTATGATGATTTAATGATTCTTGGAATGGAGTTCAAATTATTCTTTCTTCGTGGTTCATCCATGCAAGGTAATCCTCGTATCCCTTTGATAGTGGCTCATTTTTTTCTTTTTGGGCTACTACTTGGGAGGGAGTACATTGGGAATCGTGTATTTTGATGTTCGTCTTATTTCAATGAAAATGCATAAATTGACTGTACTTTTATCCATTGCGTGAGTATTTTTGAAATGGATTTTTGGTATTTTGCCAATCAAATTTTATTTTGTAAAACCGATTCCCTAAACCGAGTTTTTGGCATTTTAACCTTGATCGCTTTGACGGTATTTGGAAAATGATTTTTAGTATTTGAAAAATATTACCGTCATCGGTCTTTTTAGCATTTTTGGAATGACGTGGAAATTGTGCTTAGCCCGGTAAATCCTTGTGAGAAGGGTTTACGGCGTGTAATATTCCTGTGGAGGATGCAGGGTGTTACAATTATGGAATCATGTGATAATGTTATACGAGATTTGTTGGAATTGTAATAAGAGATTTCGGATGTTGATATGATCATTGAGATCTTCTTCATATGGTGATAAGGGTTTTGTTGCGATTCTTGAGATTGTATGAATGACATGATGAAGAAAATGGTAACATGGAGATATATACCTCGGAGATGTTGTTCTGAACGTGATTTCGGATATTTCATGTTCTTGAAGAACTCTTGAATTATACGAGGTGATGAAATTTTTTTTTTTTTGAAGTGTTGATGTTTTGAAAATGAATATGGAATATTCATATCTAGAGCTAAACTATGTGTTGGAAATAATGTTCGTATAGGAATACGAATGTGATTATGAGTTTGATGAGACTATTATTCATCTCTGAATTTGGAAGCCCATACGTAGGGAGCAAATATTCAAATCGAATGATTGGATTGTTTGATAACCTTTTTAATATGATTATCTATTATTTTGAACCAGTCGGATGATTCGAATTGATGACGGTTATAAGTAAATTTTAACGATGGATTTACGAGAAGGGAACCTTGTAAATTCGTATTTAAGAATTGAGTTTGGAACATTTAGACCCTTATTATTGGTCCGAATTGGTTCCGATATGATCATCATTTTTCACTCGTATTGTGGACAGGATTTGTAAGTGTCCGAGTTGGATTGTTCGATTTGTGATTAGTCGAGATATGGTAAAACGATTGAGTTCGTGGTTTGGTGGTATTGATATTGGTCGTCATCGAACCGGTTGATTATCAATCCTTCATTTTACAATAAGGTATGATATTTGATCGTGAATTATGACTGTTGTGTTGCGGTTAAGGTTGAAGGGTTCGTAGATTAACTTGGTCGAGACTGAGGGAATTCGTAAGACGAAATCAACTGAATTGGTAACAGTACTTTGTATTGATATCGAGGCAATTTTATACTCGTACTAATCATGAGACTAATGTTATCGTGTATGTGTACGAATGTGTGTATCATTTCAAGACTTGGCCTCCTTATGATTTTATTGATAACAGGGGATTGTTTGATACGACACCCGTCGACAAATTATGCCAAATGTTACTGTTGTTTGTAAATGGCCGGTTCAAGGCATTACGATACTTGTTGGTAAAGTTGCTATCGATAGCCGGTTCGCGGTATCGATGTATCGATTATTATTATTCGCGATTAATGTCGTTCTGAGACATCGTTGAATCTTTGTCATCGAATTGGATCTGTTGCTATGATGATTTCGTTAACCGATTGGGGACGTTTGATATATCCTTTTGTCATCTCCGTTTCGGTGGTCGGTTTAAGACACCGGGACATCTATTCTATCGTATCATTGATTATCGATTGACCGTTCTAAGGTAATCGAGGTATTGAATTGGGATTATCGAAGATAATTCCCATCAGTTATCAAAGATAATTTCCATCCGTTGTATAATTGTTATCGATTGGCCATCCTACGGTAATCGAAGTATTGAATTGGGATTATCAATGATAGTTCCCATCCGTTAAATTATTATTGTCGTGTTGACCGATTCAAGGCAGCACACTATTTTCTTGTGAACTCGGTAATTTTGTGATCTTTGAAGGTTGAGGATTTTCCCGAACTGTTGTGTTGTGATCGTTGCTCGTGTTAATCGGTCCTTAGGAAATTCGATCCCGTGATGGTTGTTTTGAATATCGTTGGTCGTGTCGATCTTTCATTATTCGTGTGTCATCGTTCACTTGGTGAGTCGTATGATCCGTATTGGATGTTTTATCCCTTGAGTTTCGTTGTCATGTTGTATCGTGGCATATCTGGAATCATGTCTGCGTGCCGATTGGTTATGTGTAAGATTTTTAGCCAGGCACCCGTTGGTCATGCGTGGATATTTCCGCATTGGACCGTGCACACGAGACGTAGTTCTTGAGGCTAATTAGGTACATTGTCACACGTATATTCTGGATTCCGTATACGGGGTGGACATGTGCACGGACACATTTCCGGATCGGGCGTACTGTGATATCCCTCTTGAGCTTTATTGATTGATCGTTCGTAGTCCATGTTGTATTGGATATGTCCGACGATTTGCGACTGGTTGTTCATACGCCGAGGGGTATGTCCGACAGTCAGGTTTGCTCCTTTGAGATCTGTATTATGATGATTCTGACTTTGGGGCATTCGGCTTTCGAGCCATTGTGATGTATCGGTATTCCGTTGGAGCCTTCGGGCATTGTGAATTCGTATCTTTTCGGCATTGGTTTGGTCTACCTTCGGGTAATGTATTGTTGTGTTCTATATTGATGATTCGCCGTTTGGGCATATGTTTGGTTCTTGTGCATCTCGTTGAGTTTTCTGGCGAAATATTTCTTCTCCTACTGTTTTAAGTTTCGGGACGAAACTTCTTTTAAGGAGGGTAGAATGTAATACCCGTAATTTTTATCCCCGTAAATTTTCTATTTTTGGCGGAAGTCTATTTTGACGACTTGCTTGGGACCGCTTTCGTCATCCCGAGAATGATTAATTCTACACTTTTGTCATCCGAGTTCGTTTCGGTATCGCTCGTTGAATTCCGTGTTCTTTAACGACTTTTCCACGGGAGTTCGACTTTGTTAAATCACCATAAATTTTTGGTAACTCCAAAATTCTGAATCTTGCAATATTATAGAGCATCGAGTTAGATTTCCAATGGTTCAAACGGTGAGTCAATCGGAGTCCTGACGAGAGAGTTATGGTCGCTTTTAACTCACCCGCTCGTTATTGGCGATCATCACGGCCGAACCCGGCCGTGTCGTCCGACACGGCCCGTGCTGCATTTCTTCCGGATAGGCTCGAACGATCGCCGACACGCCCGACCGTGTCCCGTGACACGGCCGAGTCATGCCTGGGCCGCCGCCGGCGGGTCGCCGGAAGGCTCGCCGCCGCGACCGTGTCCGGGCAGACACGGCCGAGTCCTGTCGCCAATCAGGCAACACGACCGCGTGCCGACCGCACGGCCGTGTCCGGCAGTGCCAACCCCTATAAAAGGCCCCGCAGACGTTTTTTGCCATTTTTCACCTTCTTCTTCTCCTCTTCGCACCGGGCGTGTTCTAAACTTGAAGCCATGTTGTTTATGAACATATCCATGGAGTTCCTTGGGTTATATCATCAATCATTCGTCCGATAACATCCTTTGATCGAGCGAATCGTAAGATTTTCCGAAATCTAATTTTGGGGATTTTGGGTATTTTGTTCGATTTCGTCCGTTTAATCCGATTTAACTTAGGATTGTGATGGATTGATGATTATTTAGATGTATTGTATCATTTCCTTGTTATCCCATGTTTGGATCGTATCGATTCGTTGTTTTGGTCGAGTTCTTGACCGACGCCTTGAAGGTGTCGGTAAAATGTCATAGAGGGTTTTCGGGCGTTCTACGATTATTCTTCCTCGTATGATCGATGATTTATTGAATTTATGTTGTTAGGGTCGAATTCTTGTGAAGAACTCGAGTTGAAACCCTTCCGTTCGTTGTCTTCCTCGTGGTTCAAACTTCCGGTCGAACCGTGTTCTTGGGATCTTGGTAACGTTTATTAAGGCAAGTATACATTTATGATTATACGTTCTCGACTTTGAAAGTATGAAATATTGATGATATGATTATTTCTAACCACTCCGGGACGGGCCTATGGTCCTCGAGGGTTTCGTAGCCTGCAGTGCGATTCCATGGTTGATATGAACGAACCGTTTCTACGGCATTCATATGAAATAATGTTGGCATGCTTATTTATATCCACTCCGGACGGACCGACGGTCCTCGAGGGTTTCGTAGCCTCCGGTGCGATTCCATGGATAATATGAATTAACCACTCAGGACGGACCGGGTCCTCCGAGGTTCCGTAGCCCAGTGCGGTTCCACGGTATTCATATATGTATTGATGAGATGCTATGAGATTTAGTTATTAGGAATACTAGTCTTAAATTGATGAATTGACGGATATTGATGAATTGACGGATTACATTTACTTTATTGTCGAGAAGTATTATGTTTCATATTGTTATACTTGCACTAGCTATTCGACGGCTAACCCCTTTATGGGGAAATACGTTTCATGTATTTGAGTTCCAGGAGAGCGGATGACGGCAGTACCGGTCGGCATGAAGATGATGGGCAAGTGTGATACCGTGTCTTGTCTCGGTTATCTCTTTTGGTTTCCTCCATTCAGTGTTGTTGTCTTGGAATGGACTTTTAAATACTCGAGTATTGTATTTCGATTTCCTTGATGTTCCTACTGTGTTGCCGAGGTATTGATTTGTGCAGTGATGTATATGGTTTCATTGTTTATGGTTTCGAATACCATTTGTATCGTCTTTCTTTCTATTGTATGTAGACCTTATCGGTCAAGTTTATAGTTCCGCGTATGTTTAGCCTTGTGGGTCCCACGGCGGGGCTCACGGCGCTGTAATATACCCTGAATAACTTGGGGGTGTTACAGTTTTCCCTTTTCCTTGATGTTCCGGCCTGTGTTTGCCGAAGTATTGATTCGAGTTGTGATGTTTGTGAATGCATTGGTTATGTTTCGAATACCTTTATATCGTTTTTCATTCCATTGTGTGTAGACCTTATCGGTCAAATTTTATGGTTCCGCGTATGTTTAGCCTTGTGGGTCCCACGGCGGGGCTTACGGCGCTGTAATATCCCTGAATAACTTGGGGGTGTTACAGGATCAATGTCAGCCATCCCCTCAATAATACACCAAAAGTATAAAAAATTAGACAAATGATCACAATCTGTCAAGAGTTACGGCCGTAACATTAAGGAGTTACGGCCGTAATGTAACACCCCCAATCCACTCAGGGATATTACACGCCGTAGACCCTCTCCTCGAGGATCTACCAGGCTGGTAACAACATTTAACATCTCGACAATGCCTTCAAGGCAAAAATGACTCAGTAGACCGATTTGGTCTTTCAATAAATACATACAACTCGAATACAACTCATGCCCACGCAGGGGTCAAAAATACAACCACACCCGTACAACGGGAAAGATATAGCAGCGGAAAATAAAGTACAACTATACCAATACGACATCAACGGGTCCTCGTGTGATTAGTATCGTTCATCTTTCATCATCCTTCATGCCGACCACGTGCTCGCTCCAAAACCTGAATGCAATACAGACATCCACCCCCCGAATACTCGGGGGTTAGCAAAACTCCACTGTTTTGCTAGTGCAAGTATAAAATACGAAAACGAGCCATACATATCATACTCCACGGAACATGTTAATCATAAACATACTTCCCGAGGTAAATCACTTAATCAAAACGGTTAAATCGAAAGATAGGGGTAAACCCGATATACATCTTGTGAAAACATTTTACGATCTCGGGAGTTTTGAAAACACTTGGGATTTTAAGAATTCTCAAACCTTTCAAAACATTTAGGGACACAGCCCAAAAGTCATTATCCAAAATTCAAGTTCCGGTAACAATACGCAGGGTCCATAACCCATTTCACAAAACACGGGGTCCGTGACCCAAATCACAAATCACATGTTCCTAAGGATTATTCGTGTCCCGTGCTAACAAGCCACGAACCTCAGATGCTCCCGAAGAACAAACCCGAGTGAATAACCCAATAGGAAAAACATATCAAATCACATGTCTCCACGACACGAATATCACAACCAAACCACAACCATAAGTTATCCCGGCATCGCGCTAACAAGCCACGAACCTCGGAGTCCCCGCAAGACATACCCGATGATAACCCTACAAGTTATCCTGGCATCGGGCTAGCAAGCCCGAACCTCGGAGTCCCATAAGACATACCCGTATTGGATAACCTTACGGTTTCGCGACCCATACTAGCAAGTATGGATCCGGAGATTCAACAATCCTACCCGGAGGCACATCACATACATCAAGCACACAACAATAATCACTTATCAATCCAAACAACATTAAGCATCACAAACTCCTTTCAAGGAGTAACAACTAATATCACACACATTACGTTCTTACCGAACAAGTACATAATAACAATACGTAATCCCCGACAAAGGATTACGGTCTATCAAACTCACTCGAATTGATCATATTATCTTTCAACATACAAAACCAACACACATATTCCGAGAATACATATTCACGAAGTATACGAATTATCGTTGAAAGACAACATTTATCGAGAACATACCAATCCCTTTTTACGTTCATTAAATATTGGATTTCGCATAAAATCATTTATCAAGAATTATATCAACGAAACATGAAATGTATGGGCAAGATACTTGCCTCAAAATCGATACGCAAGTATTCCGACGAACACGGCTCGGTAGGAAAGCTTCAAACGCCCAATGCTATCGAAGCGGAAGACGGCCGAGCGAAAGGGTTCAACACGGTTTCTTCGCAAGAAACACGACCCTAACATCATACAATCAATAAATCATCGACCATACGAGGAAGAATAATCGTAGAACGCCCGAAAACCCTCTAAGACATTTCTGGACACCTTCAAGGCGTCGGTCAAGAACTCGACTCAAACAACGAATCGATACGATCCAACCATGGAATAACAAGGAAATGATATAATACATCTAAATAATCATCAATCCATCAAAATCCTAAGTTAAATCGGATTAAACGGACGAAATCGAACAAAATACCCAAAATCCCCAAAATTAGATTTCTAGAAAATCGACTGATTCGCTCGATCAAAGGATGTTATAGGACGGATGGTTGACGATATGAACCTCCAAACTTCATGGATTCATTGTCCAACAACATCTCTAGAAGATTCACACACCCACGCATTTAAGAGAAGTGGAAGAAGGAGAAAAATGGCGAGAAAAGCATTGCTTGGGCCTTAAATAGGTGACAGACTCGGCCGTGTCCGCCGACACGGTCGTGGCGCTGATTGACCGGCGAGGACTCGACCGTGTCTGCTAGACACGGTCGCGCGCGGAGGGGCCTTCCGACAGTGACCGTCCGGCTGACTCGATGCGACTCGGCCGTGTCACGGAACACGGTCGGGCGTGTCGGCGATCGTCTCGAGCTTATCCGGAAGAGTTCGGCACGGGCCGTGTCGGACGACACGGTCGGGCCACGAGACGAAACCGGCATTTTCCGGACGAGATGCACGGGCCGTGTCGGACGACACGGCCGAGTTCGGCCGCAGATGATCGCCAATAACGAGCGGGTGAGCTAAAACGACCATAACTCTCTCGTCCGGACTCCGATTGACTCACCGTTTGAACCATTGGAAAGCTAACTCGATGCTCTATAATATTGCAAAGATTCAGAATTTTTGGGGTTACCAAAAATTAATGGTGACTTTACAAATTCGAACTCATACTTAGAAAAGTCGATTAAGGACACGGAACTCAATAAAACGACACCGAAACGAACTCGGATGACAAAAAGTGCAGAATTAATCATTCTCGAAATGACGAAAGGTCATGAGCGAGTCGTCAAAACGAACTTCCGCCGAAAAAATAAAATTACCGAAATTCGAAATTGCGGATATTACATTCTACCCTCCTTAAAATAAGTTTCGTCCCGAAACTTAAAACAAGTAGGGGGAGCAATATACCCGCCAGGAAAACTCGACGAGATACACAAAAATAGAAAACTCGCGCCCAACGGCCAAACGCTGCAAGAAACGCAAAGAGACATACGGCGTGACAACACGCTCCACGACGACCAACACAATGTCGCCGTTAGGGATACAATAAAACCAACAAATGACAAGCGTCATCAAATGGATAATATAGCCAAGTCAATTATCCGACAATCACAAAACACAACGAACGAAAGTCAGTATGATTGACCAACCCAACGGTACATAAATCAAAACGCGAGCCAATCGCTGAACTAATACTGAATTCCACCGCCCAAGGGTTGGAAGATCGAAAACGAGACTAATTTCCCAAACTTAAGGGAATTAGGAAGGAGCCTCAATGCTCAACGATCACGAAACGAGGACAAAAACCGAACAAACAAACGACCGAACTACAACGGTCGAGACAACAAAAGCGAACAATCATGTTCGAATCACGAAGAACAATAAAATTCAAACAACAACTCCAAGGTTCACATCTCGACTCGAGACAATATATGATCCGGTGAAAACAACAACGTATGCATTCACATAAGATCCACATGAAAGGGAATAGAAATTGAAAAGTCACAACAACAAACGAGTTATTCCGAAATGATGCCACACTCGTTCGATAAACAAAAACAAGGGGCAGGACAAGCTCAGAAATGTCAACGAACATAAATGAGTCGACAAAGTAGAATATACAGAAGTTCAAAATCTGATCCACTTCGAATAAAAGAACTAGTAGAACCAAAAGATGTTACATCCGAACAAGGTTCACAAGTATCGAACCGGACTCGGAAAAGTCACAGCGATAAACAGAAAAACAAGATCACAGCTCGTTCGAACGATGAAACCGAAATACAGAACAAGTTCAGAAAGTGTCAACGAACACGAGCGAGTCGATAGACCTGAGAAAGAGGAAATGCAGGAGTCCAAAAATAATACGGGTATTATATTCGACCCCTTCTAAAAGAAGTGTCGTTTCCGAAACTCACAACACGACATCAAGGTGACAACACAACAAGCAACTGACAGAAACATCTTTCAAAGGCCTCTCAAGGCCGATTCCGATGACTGTGCTGAAGCACGAACTCCAAAAGTCTCGGTAGACAATTCGCAAAAACTGAATTCGGTGTCCCTCGAGTCCACACTTGAAATGTGTTCTTGTGAGAAGGACAATTTACACGTGTATGCCGGAACATCACGGTTGAAATGCCCTGCTCGGCATACCGAAAATACAAATGCTAGATACAATGGGACATAACGTCGCAAAACAACATAGCGGAGATGCCAACTCAGCACAACAAGGAATCATAATACATATCATATACAACGATTATCATCGTAAAATAATACACACAAACACTTCAGCAACGACGGTATCGTTCGGCGACCTCAACGGCCCGAACGATAACCAGCACATAATTACAACCATCATGAAACAATCATACATGTACACAAACGTACAACTCAAGCTTCAACAGCTCACACCCGTGCGACAACACGCAAATCACCACGAGGCGACAAACAGTAAATACCAGTTCACACCT
Source organism: Orobanche coerulescens (assembly GCA_033398695.1). Lineage (NCBI taxonomy): Eukaryota > Viridiplantae > Streptophyta > Magnoliopsida > Lamiales > Orobanchaceae > Orobanche > Orobanche coerulescens. The sequence goes on from CM065802.1 coordinate 194,224,866, forward strand.
CTCACAGAGGGCTAGTACAACAAATGCGTGGCAACGCCTCGACGTTCATGCCACCAATTCGATCACAATTCGGGGTTGGCACCGTAACTAAAGTTCGAAAACCATACACGCATTTCCGGTCCGCAAACAGGAATGATAGGTTTTAAAAACGAAAACCACCTTTGAAGACAGTTTGGAAACACCAGTTGATCTTGAGTATCATTTTACAAAAAGTTGAACAAACATCATTTTCGAGACTTTGAAAATCATCTTGCGTTTGAACAAAAATGAGGACACCTTCTCGTAGTGAAAAACTTTCAAAAATATTCGACCCTTGGGTCTAAGCAACTGCATTTGAAAATATCTCAAAATATTTTTGGTCCTCAACCGGAAAATTTTTGAAATGTATTGCGGCATTAGAAAACACCTTGAAAACACCGCAAGAAAATAATTCGTTTTAAAAGTACGTCTCGAATTTTAATTTTCTAAGATACTCAAGGTTTTCAAAAATAATTCAATGGGCTAGAATGCCCAAAAATTTCAGGTAATTACAAGGAACAATATAGCGCCGTGGGTCCCGCGCCGGAACCCACCACGCTAAAAACCAATTACAAAAATGCCCAAAAAGGCCGATGACGGTAATATTTCAAAAACTCACAGAAGCCATTTAGAAAATAATAAATACCGTCATAAGAATTTCGCCAAAACGATCAAGGCCGTAATGCCAAAAACTCGGTTAAGGAATTGGTTTTCAAAATAAAACTCGATCGGTAAAATACCGAAAGCCATTACAAAAGAACTCACGCAGCGGATAAAAGAAATAAAGTCAAACATGCACAAGACAGCAACACTACTCCTCATATGAACGAAAAATGGGAGTCAAATAATCACATATCACGAAATCAAAATCCATAAGAGGATTCCGTCAATTAACTCATAATAATAAAAATAGCTCGTGTCACACGAGGCACAACACAAAGAAGGGAGACTTACATCCACAGCACGAAGATGATGATCGCCACGATACTAATCACGACCAACAAACTCAGACGACGCGTCGCGACACGACTTAGTCAGACAAAATCCGACGAGACAAAAACTCAATAGACACCACTAACCCGACAGCCTAGGTTTCCACAACCTAAAGCTCCGATACCATTCTGTAACACCCCCAATCCACTCAGGGATATTACACGCCGTAGACCCTCTCCTCGAGGATCTACCAGGCTGGTAACAACATTTAACATCTCGACAATGCCTTCAAGGCAAAATGACTCAAGAGACCGATTTGGTCTTTCAATAAATACATACAACTCGAATACAACTCATGCCCACGCAGGGTCAAAAATACAACCACACCCGCATAACGGAAAGATATAGCAATGAAAATAAAGTACAACTATACCAATACGACATCAACGGGTCCTCGTGTGATTAGTATCGTTCATCTTTCATCATCCTTCATGCCGACCACCGTGCTCGCTCCAAAACCCGAATGCAATACAGACATCCACCCCGAATACTCGGGGTTAGCAAAACTCCACTGTTTTGCTAGTGCAAGTATAAAATACGAAAACGAGCCATACATATCATACTCCACGGAACATGTTAATCATAAACATACTTCCCGAGGTAAATCACTTAATCAAAACGGTTAAATCGAAAGATAGGGGTAAACCCGATATACATCTTGTGAAAACATTTTACGATCTCGGGAGTTTTGAAAACACTTGGGATTTTAAGAATTCTCAAACCTTTCAAAACATTTAGGGACACAGCCCAAAAGTCATTATCCAAAATTCAAGTTCCGGTAACAATACGCAGGGTCCATAACCCATTTCACAAAACACGGGGTCCGTGACCCAAATCACAAATCACATGTTCCTAAGGATTATTCGTGTCCCGTGCTAACAAGCCACGAACCTCAGATGCTCCCGAAGAACAAACCCGAGTGAATAACCCAATAGGAAAAACATATCAAATCACATGTCTCCACGACACGAATATCACAACCAAACCACAACCATAAGTTATCCCGGCATCGCGCTAACAAGCCACGAACCTCGGAGTCCCCGCAAGACATACCCGATGATAACCCTACAAGTTATCCGGCATCGGGCTAGCAAGCCCGATCCTCTGAGTCCCCGCAAGACATACCCGTATTGGATAACCTTACGGTTTCGCCCGACCCATACTAGCAAGTATGGATCCCGGAGATTCAACAATCCTACCCGGAGGCACATCACATACATCAAGCACACAACAATAATCACTTATCAATCCAAACAACATTAAGCATCACAAACTCCTTTCAAGGAGTAACAACTAATATCACACACATTACGTTCTTACCGAACAAGTACATAATAACAATACGTAATACCCGACAAAGGATTACGGTCTATCAAACTTACTCGAATTGATCATATTATCTTTCAACATACAAAACCAACACACATATTCCGAGAATACATATTCACGAAGTATACGAATTATCGTTGAAAGACAACATTTATCGAGAACATACCAATCCCATTTTACGTTCATTAAATATTGGATTTCGCATAAAATCATTTATCAAGAATTATATCAACGAAACATGAAATGTATGGGCAAGATACTTGCCTCAAAATCGATACGCAAGTATTCCGAACACGGCTCAACCGAAGCTTCAAACGCCCAATGCTATCGAAGCGGAAGACGGCGGCGAACGAAAGGGTTCAACACGGTTTCTTCGCAAGAAACACGACCTAACATCATACAATCAATAAATCATCGACCATACGAGGAAGAATAATCGTAGAACGCCCGAAAACCCCTCTAAGACATTTTAGGACACCTTCAAGGCGTCGGTCAAGAACTCGACTCAAACAACGAATCGATACGATCCAACCATGGAATAACAAGGAAATGATATAATACATCTAAATAATCATCAATCCATCAAAATCCTAAGTTAAATCGGATTAAACGGACGAAATCGAACAAAATACCCAAAATCCCCAAAATTAGATTTCTAGAAAATCGGCTGATTCGCTCGATCAAAGGATGTTATAGGACGGATGGTTGACGATATGAACCTCCAAACTTCATGGATTCATTGTCCAACAACATCTCTAGAAGATTCACACACCTGAGACGGAAGAGAAGTGGAAGAAGGAGAAAAATGGCGAGAAAAAGCATTCTGGGCCTTAAATAGCCGTGAGACTCGACCGTGTCCGCGACACGGTCGTGGCGCTGATTGACCGGCGAGGACTCGGCCGTGTCTGCTAGACACGGTCGCGGCGCGGAGGGGCCTTCCGGCATGACCGTCCGGCAATGACTCGGCACGACTCGGCCGTGTCTAGAACACGGTCGGGCGTGTCAGCGATCGTCTCGGGCTTATCCGGAAGAGTTCGGCACGGGCCGTGTCGGACGACACGGTCGGGCCCCGAGACGAAACCCGGCATTTTCCGGACGAGTACGCGGGCCGTGTCGGACGACACGGCCGAGTTCGGCCGGCAGTGATCGGCCAATAACGAGCGGGTGAGCTAAAACGACCATAACTCTCTCGTCCGGACTCCGATTGACTCACCGTTTGAACCATTGGAAAGCTAACTCGATGCTCTATAATATTGCAAAGACTCAGAATTTTTGGGGTTACCAAAAATTAATGGTGACTTTACAAAGTCGAACTCATACTTAGAAAAGTCGATTAAGGACACGGAACTCAATAAAACGACACCGAAACGAACTCGGATGACAAAAAGTGCAGAATTAATCATTCTCGAAATGACGAAAGGTCATGAGCGAGTCGTCAAAACGAACTTCCGCCGAAAAAATAAAATTACAGAAATTCGAAATTGCGGATATTACACGTAACTAGGATGGCTTACGGACGTAACATTCAGTAGTTACGGCCGTAACATGGCTTCGTAAATTTGCACATTGGTTGCTTTGTGAGTTACGTTTTCAGCCCAGAATTTCTCAGACTTTGCGTTTTTGGCCCAAATCTTCTTCGAATGATAACTTTTGATATATAACTCTGATTTTGAATCCGGAAAGACTGCCGAACTCGTCTCGGAAAGCCTACAACATGAATACATAAAAACTCAACAAAAGAATATTTTATAAACATGTTATTTCTTGAGTAAATTAGTAATTCAATCCGATTAAGACTAGATTTACATCATCATCCGATAAAAATAAAATTATTAAAAACTAATTAATTAAAAGCAAAAACGAGTAGACTAGCTCAATTATGGGTGAAATTTATCGATACAAACCATGGATAAGTGTATAAAACTGACACTTATCACACCCCCAAACTTGAATTCTTGCTAGTCCCGAGCAAGACTCTTTATTAATCACATACAAAAAATAAAAATAAAAATAAGACACAAAAATACTAATACACACATAAATTAAGAAAAATAATCATATAAAAAGAGAAAAGGAGATCAAAATGCCATTAATACACAATAACCAGCTTTATACAGTAGATATAAATGAATTAAGATTCAAAATAAATCTACTAATGATTTTGAAGTTAAAACACGGTTTTATTTTTTTAATTCCAAAATGCAAGGTTTTCCCCCCAAAAGGTTGATTATTTCTTTCCCACTCGTGATACACACGAATCCCTTTAATGATTGCTCTCGATCACTCGTTTATTTTCCGACTCAATATGAAGAAGAATTTCATTGGCGTCATCAAATATTATGATTTTTCACGAAATTGAGTGTATTGAAATTCAACCGCTAATTAATTCAAATCTGCTCATAAACTACATCCCTTAGTGATAGCTTTCACACCGTTATTTGCTAACATGTAGCTCTTTTCACCAACACAATTTCTATCTCTTGTTTTTTAAGGTGATAGCTTTCACACCGTTATTTGCTAACGTGTAGCTCTTTTCACCAACTGTTTTGTGAGACGGCAGCTACGCACCAACAATGGTTAGTCCTTTATTTTTCCCAAAATTTTAGGATCCCCAAAATTAGGCAGCTGTTGCTGCTCAACACTTCTCCTTTTCGTCATTTTTTTTAGGTGATAGCTTTCACACCGTTATTTGCTAACGTGTAGCTCTTTTCACCAATGACTCCTTTTTTTTGTTTTTTGGGAATAGAATTTTTGCAGAAAATTATTTATTAGTTAAGCATGAAAAATCAAAAACTCCACAAATTAAGTAAATATCAGTTCTATTTTTCATCAACCGACTGATTCTTCTTTTCTCAAGGTAACGAATTACTCGATTTTATATGATAACTACAAGACTTGGAAAGAGAGATTAAGGCTCAAAAATTTTGGAATATACAATGTTTTTTTACCCGTTAAAACGATTTTAGAAGCTTGTATATAGCTAACTTATTGGTGTTATGGCCAGATCTAGAAATTTCATAAATCAAAATACTATATATATATATATATATATACACACACACTAAACCTAAAAAAAATCAATGCCAAATAATAAAAACACACCACACACTACAATAATCAAAACATACCACAATCATATGATTCAAAGCAAAATAAACATCATAGTTCAAAAACAAACAAAATAAACACACAAGTTCCAAAACACCCCCAAACTTGAAACTAAAACTGTCCCGAGTTTTTTTAGAATTGAAAAGCAAGTGAGAAAACAGAAAACTCCCTGAAATTTTAGCTTTTTGATCCTCCAGGTGTGTCGTCAAGGATGTTTAGAAAACAAAAAAGCTTTTCAAAGCACTTCTCTGTTTCTAATTGTCGGTCGATTATTTTATTCTGATTTCTCAAAATTTCTGCCTGGGATGTTTCTAATCACCGAACTCTTTCAAGCAAATTTGCCTCAAAAGGCGTCACGTCTTTTCCTGCATCCTCCTCGGGCTCATATTCCTCCTCGTGGCTACTTTCCTCTTCTGGTTCCAAATGTGCCCGTTTGCTCCTTAACTGAGTACTTCGAAAAATACTACTCCGGCCGTTTAGTCGATCCCCATGCGTTAATATATCACCCCCCGCCGAAATTTTTACTCTCTGGCTCCTGCAAATACCGGTGATAAGGCAGGGGTATGGAATCTTTTGCCTAGTAGGGACCATGTCGGCATAGTGACAAATAGTAGTATAAATGTGAGTACCCAGATCCATTTGGACCCCTCAGCGGATAGCAAATAAACCGCAGGTGGCCAATGGAAACTGTCGTCAGAGTCGAAGTCGGGTAAATACTCCTGGCTGCCCACATCCATAAGTACCAAGCATCATCAATGAGGTCCGCCTGGTTGTATCGGGGTTTGATCATCCCAATACTGTCATGGAGCTCGCTCACTAATACCCAGCGTAAAACCCTATCATCCGGCACTTCCTCATTAAGTAAGATGGAAATGTCTACCGCATTAGTAGAATCAACCCCCAAATACTTGTTAATGACATCCGGTAAAAAATTAATCGATTTCCCATTCACAGTCGTTTGATGATATGTAGGCGACCCTACCTGCCCAATGGATTTGTTGAAAGTATTGTAAAAGTTTAGGGTCAAGGTGGGGTTACCATTTGGGAGTTCGGACACGAATTTTTCCCACCCGTTGTCTATGAACTTTTGGATGAACGGGCTAGTGATAGTGTCTCTATCCAAATCGCCAATGAAATCATCAAGTTTGAACAATCTCTCCTTAATGCACTTTGTGTTTTGAATTCTTTGCGGTGGTGCCGGTTCTTGAGACGACGAACCGACCTTTTCTTTTCCTTTTGACAATTTCTTCGGTGCCATCCCTGAAATTAAACAAAATCAACTTCCTTTTCATCACACGACTATAATCATCAAGCAAAACCAACAAAAACATCAAAAAAATTCAAAGATTTTTCTTGTGGCATTTCGTCGGACACCTTGGGTTCATAGTTTTTTTTAACATGTTATTCATTCAAACTCAAATCCATAAAGTCACCACATATCAAAAAATCAAATAACCACACAAATATCATCAATACTAACAACTAAACATGTTTCAAACAATGAATCTTACGAAAATAGGAATCGAAAAACAAATATAAAGTAAGAAACTAAAACCATAAAAAAAAAATTGAAACAAGGATTGAAAGAAAAACCTGATGACTTAGGTGTTAATGTTGATAGGAGAATGAATTGTATTGAAAAATTTTGTTTTTAAAAGTAGGGATTGAGAGGGGGGAAAATTTTTTCGCACTTTGCCTCTGTGAAGTCCCGACGGGTTTGTGATTGTGATTCCAAGTCTCGTTTTTTTTATATAGCAGGAGGGTTACGGCCGTAACATACAAGAGTTACGGCCGTAAGGTGCTTTCGTTTTTTCACAATATCTTTGGTTAAGGCCGTAACATACAAGAGTTACGGCCGTAAGGTGCTTTCGTTTTTCAGACCTTATTTTAAGATACGGCCGTAACATGCAAGAGTTACGGCCGTATAATGCATTCGTAAAAATTTATTATGGAACTATTTACGGCCATAACATTCCTAAGTTATGGCCGTATGTAGCATTCGTTAAAATTATATTTTCAAATCAAAAGGAATACGGCCGTAACATACATGTTGGACGGCCGTATGTAAGGCGATATTTACGGCCGTAAGATTTTGGATACGGCCGTATATATATATTATTATTTTATTTTATTTTTAAAAAAAATTATTATATGTGTGAGAATAATGAAAGAAAGACTCCCTGGATTTTATGAACGAGATGATCCTTTGCTTTTGTTGTTGAATCTTTCTGTGTTCCCCCCAAACTTATTTTGCGAAATAATATAGATTGGGTTGCCTCCCAATAAGCGCTTTGTTTAACGTCCTTAGCTTGACTTCTCGTCTGATCAATTAGGTATTTCCAGCATTATGATTGACTTTGCTGTCGAGAATTCTCCTCCCAGATATGGCTTTAACCGTTGGCCGTTTACTTTGAAACTCCCGTCGGTTGTATTATAAATCTCCACAGCTCCATGAGAAAACACCTCTTTGATTGTGTATGGGCCCGTCTATCGTGATCGCAGCTTACCCGGAAACAGACGCAGTCATGCATTAAAAAGGAGAACTTGGTCTCCTGCTTTAAAATCTCTTCTTAGAATTCTGTTGTCATGCCATCTTTTTGTTTTTTCTTTGTAGATTTTGGCATTTTCATATGAGTCGAGTCGGATTTCATCCAACTCATTTAACTGCAGCAACCTTTTCTTTCCAGCCAATTGTTCGTCAAAGTTTAATTTTTTTTATAGCCCAAAAGGCTCGATGTTCAAGCTCCACTGGCAGGTGACAGGCTTTTCCAAAAATCAAACAAAATGGAGACATGCCTATCGGTGTCTTATAAGCTGTTCTGTAAGCCCAGAGCGCATCATCCAGCTTTTTCGACCAATCTTTCCGAGATGAGTCGACTGTCATCTCAAGTATACGTTTCAGTTCACGATTGGAGACCTCGACTTGTCCACTGGTTTGTGGGTGATAAGAGGTAGTGACACGGTGTTTTACTCCGAATTTGGTCAGTAGAGCCTTAACCTGGTGATTGTAGAAATGAGATCCGCCATCACTGATAATAACTCTCGGAGTTCCGAAGCGAGTGAATATATTTTTCTTTAGAAAATTTACCACGACTCTAGCTTCGTTTGTTGGTAATGCAATAGCCTCCACCCATTTAGATACGTAGTCCACAGCTACAAGGATGTATTCATTAGAGAATGATGATGGAAAGGGTCCCATGAAATCAATTTCCCAAACATCGAAGATTTCAACTTCAAGGATGAAATTCATTGGCATTTCATTTTTTTTACATGTTTCCATGTCTTTGGAACCGGTCACACTTAGAGACAAGTGTATGTGCATCTTTGAACAGAGTGGGCCAATAAAATCCTGCTTCAAGAATTTTTGCTGCTGTTTTTTAAGCCCCAAAATGTCCTCCATAGTGAGAGGAATGACATGTTTCTAATACCTTCTCCATTTCTTCTTTTGGTATGCATCTCCGGATGATTTGATCAGGTCCTTGTCTGAACAATAGAGTATCTTCCCAGTAATAGTATTTCAACTCGGAGAAGAATTTTTTCTTTTGATGATGGGAAAAATTTGGGTGAATTATTCCACTTACAAGGAAATTAACGATGTCTGCATACCATGGTGCATTTTGTTTTTCCTGCATATTAGAGATTTGGAACAGTTGTTCATCCAGAAATACTTCATTTATTTCCTTCTCTTGAGCATTGTTTTGGTCTAGTCGAGAGAGATGATCCGCCACTTGGTTCTCTGTTCCCTTTCTGTCTCGAATTTCTATGTTGAATTCTTGTATAAGTAGGACCCATCGGATTAGCCTTGACTTAGCATCTTGCTTTGTCATTAAATATTTCAAAGCTGAATGATTAGTGTAGACAACAACTTTCAATCCCAATAAGTAGGATCGAAATTTATCAAAGGCATAAACCACTGCAAGCATCTCTTTTTCAGTTGTTGTGTAGTTCAGTTGTGCATCATTCATAGTCCGGGTAGCATAATGGATCACTTGCATCATTTTGTCCATCTTCTGGCCTAGCACGGCCCCCACAGCATAATCACTTGCATCGCACATCAGAATGAATGGGATAGTCCAATCTGGAGAAATGATGATTAGAGCTGATGTAAGCTTATCCTTCAAAGTTGCAAAGGCCACGTGGCATTCATTTGTGAAAAGGAATGGTGTATCTTTCTCAAGCAAAGAACAGAGAGGTTTTGCTATTTTTGAGAAATCTTTTATGAACCTCCGATAAAATCCTGCATGCCCGAGAAAACTCCTTACTCCTTTCACCGAAATTGGTGGAGGAAGTTTTGCAATTACTTGGATCTTTGCCTTATCGACTTCTATTCCATGTTGTGAGATTCTATGGCCAAGTACGATTCCTTCCTGGACCATGAAGTGACATTTCTCCCAATTGAGAACTAGATTTGTGTCTTCACATCTTTCCAAGACCATGCCTAAGTGATTTAGGCATTTATCAAAAGAATCTCCGAAAACCGAGAAATCGTCCATGAAAACTTCAATGAATTTTTCAACCACGTCTGAGAATATTGACATCATGCATCTCTAAAATGTGGCTGGATCATTGCACAATCCGAATGGGATTCTTCTATAGGCAAATGTTCCATACGGGCATGTGAATGTTGTTTTCTCTTGGTCTTCTGGGGCTATTACGATTTGGTTGTAACCTGAATAGCCATCGAGAAAACAGTAGTAAGAATGTCCCGCCAATCTATCTAGCATTTGATCAATAAATGGGAGTGGAAAATGATCTTTTCTGGTCGTCTTGTTGAGCTTCCTGTAATCAATGCACATTCTCCATCCTGTGATGGGTCGTGTAGGTATAAGTTCATTGTGCTCGTTCTCTATGATTGTGATTCCACTTTTTTTGGACACCATATGTACAGGGCTCACCCATGGACTATCTGAGATTGGATAAATGATTCCTGCGTCAAGTAATTTAAGAATCTCTGCTTTCACAATTTCCTTCATGTTTGGATTCAAACGTCGTTGATGCTCAATTGAAGGTTTGCAGTCATCTTCCATAAAAATTTTGTGTGTGCATATAGAGGGGCTTATTCCTCTAATGTCCGCAATAGTCCATCCAATTGCTCTTATGTGATTCCTCAATACCCTTAGTAATTTCCCTTCTTCAAGTTCGGTCAATATGTTAGATATGATGACCGGAAGTGTAGAGGAAATGCCCAAGTAAGCGTATCTCAAATGTTTGGGTAAAGGTTTGAGATCAAGTATTGGAGCTTCTTGTAAAGAAGGGAGGGGTTTAGCGGAGCTTGTCCTCAACTCTTCAAAATGTGAATGCCTTCTTAAGGGTGGTAGTGCTTCTAGATAGTTAACTGTTTCGGCCAAGTGATATTCTTCTTCCATGTTGGTTAGAGAATTTGCTATACATGTCTCAAGAGGATCTTTAGATAGAATTTTCTCCAAAGACTTGTTTACCATAGCTTCAATTGCGTCTATTCTTAGACAATACTCATCTGTGGAGGGATGATTCACAGTTTTTAGGACATCGAAGATGACATGTTCGTCTTCCACTCTGAGAATTAGCTTTCCTTCATAGACGTCAATAAGAGCACGTCCGGTTGCGAGAAATGGTCGTCCCAAAATAATGGGAATATCCTGATCTTCTTCCATGTCAAGGATGATAAAATCTGCTGGAAATATGAATTTATCAACCTTGACGAGCACATCTTCTATTATCCCACGTGGATATTTGATTGACCGATCAGCTAATTGTAGTGAAACTGTTGTTGTTTTTGCTTCTCCCAAGTTCAGTTTGTTGAAAATTGACAGGGGCATCAAGTTGATACTTTCCCCTAAATCACAAAGAGCTTTGCCAAAATTCACTTCACCAATTGTACACGGGATTGTGAAAGTTCCCGGATCTTTTAGCTTGGGTGGCAACTTCTTTTGTAGTATTACGCTACATTCCTCTGTTAGCATGAAAGTTTCATATTCTTCAAGCCTTCGTTTGTTGGAAAGAATATCTTTCATAAATTTGGCATAGCTTGGCATTTGTGCTAGAGCATCGGCAAAAGGAATGTTGATGTGTAGCTTTTTGAAAATTTGCAAGAATTTCCCGAATTGAGCATCGTGCTTGTGATTCTTCAACCGTTGAGGGAATGAGATAGGTGGAATATAAGATTTTGTAGCAACTGGACCGTTTTGAGATGAAGGTCCTAATTCAGATTCTTTTTCTGATTCTTGATTTTGTTTATTTTTCTGTTTTCCCAGTTGATTTTCCACAGAAATTTCGGGCAACTGCACTCCACTTCTTGTTGTGATAGCTTGGACATTTTCCCTTGGATTTACCTCGGTATTGCTAGGTAAAATGCCATGAGATCTTTCTGAAAGTATTTTGGCCATTTGGCCAACTTGTCTCTCCAGATTTTTAATTGAAGCATCATTGCGTTGTTGATACTTCAGTTGTTGTTCAGCTAGCTTCGTGATTGCTTCTTCCCACCCGGGCTTCTTTTCTTGATGCGTTGGATTCAACACATTGTTGTTGTTTGCATAAGAAAAATTTGGATGATTTTTGTACCCTGGATTGTATGTTGGCCCGTAAGGATTGTATGCTTGCCTTTGGAAATTCTGAGCATACGCCACTTGTTACAGTGGTGGTGGTGATTGCTCTGTTGCACTAAGGGACAGATAGTCTTTGTTGTGAGTTGCTCCACAAATTTCACATGAAAAAGCTGAAACTTATGGAGTTTGCACCGTCTTCACAGATTGAGGAGTTGAAAAAGACATGTCCTCAACTTTCTTTGATAAAGCTTCAATTTTTGCCAACATAAGTGAATAAGAATCCACTTTAAAAACACCATTTGGTTTCTTTTGGATATTTCTGTCTGGCCATCTTGCACTTTGTTCACTTATAACCTCAAAAAGATTATAAGCCTCTTTCATAGTTTTGTTGCCAAGTGAGCCATTTGATGATGAATCGACATTGGCTCGGCATGTAGGTAAAATTCCAGAATAGAAGTAATTGACTTGTGCTCCCAAATTGAAACCATGGTTAGGATATTTCCGTATCATATCTTTGTATCTATCCCATGCTTCGTGGAATGATTCTGAATCTTGTTGACGAAATGTAGAGATTTCGTATTTGAGTTTCGCCACTTTTATTGGTGGAAAGTATTTAGTGGTGAATTTTTGGACAAATTCGGGCCAATTTGTTATGCTTCGTGGTGGCAAAGTATCTAGCCACTCTCTTGCTCTGTTCTTCAAAATGTGCACGAAAAGTCTCATTTTGATCGCCTCGTCATTTACATTTGGATATTTGAAATTTCCACAAATCTCCACAAAACGGTTAATATGGAGATATGGATTCTCGTCGGTTCTTCCATAGAATGAGTTGTTGTTAGAGAAGAGATTGATGACATCAGAGCGAATTTGAAAATTGTCCACTCCAAATGGTGGATAAATCACACTTGATTGCACGCTCAAAGATGCGGGGTTCATGAATTACCCAAAGAGCATGTTGTCTTCATCTATTTCCGGCACAATAGGATATTATTGATGTTGAATGTTTTGAACATTAGGTATTCCCCCTACCAGAGGAATTCTTTCGTTATCGTTTCCTTGGGGGAGACGTGGGTTTAGTTCGTCCGCCATTGATGGTGAAGAAATAATGCTTTTCTTTTGTTCTCATCGCCTTCTTCTGAATGTGGCTTCGATCTCGGGATCTAGTGAAACTAAATCGCGATTGTACGTCCTTCGCATAGACAAGAGAATCTACAACAAAGAAAAAGTTGTATTTATAACAATAGTTAATAATGTAATATTTCAAATATAACACTTATACTTCCCCGGCAACGGCGCCAAAAACTTGACACGTCTTAAGTGTAACTATCGCAAGTGCACGATATCGTATCAAGTAGTAAGTGGACTTTTTGAGTCCGGTTTATCGATCCCACGAGGAAGTTTGGTTATAATTTGAATTATACACTATTAGCCTATTTTTATAGATACTAAGATGAGTGAAACACACAATAAAGAGTTTGGTTTGACAATTGCAAAGAAGATGCAATAATAGTTCTAATATTCAAGGAAATAAAAGATTGCACTAATAATAGATTAATAGAAGATAAAATGAAATAGTTGGGATTACAAACTTAGTTCATCATTAGTTATAGAAGATGTATAGAAGATCATAAGATGAATTTACTTATTATGTTGTGTAGATTCGATTTTCCTTAAAAAGACGGTTTCTCTTTCGAACTATAAAACGCCCCTTATATATTGAATCAATCCACTATATTTCTATGTTGATTGGCTTCAATACATAGCATTAGGTTTTATGAAAATAACTCAAAGAACCATATAAGGTCTAGAAGTATATTTCTATCCCCTAAAACAATTTAGAGTGAAGATCATTTGATCTAATCAAACATATTTTCTTTCGAAATATATGAAGACCATAAATATCGTCATTTATTGGACAAATAAATAAAGATTGTTAAAACAATGAAAATCATACACAATAATAAGTAATTCATAATATATCTTTATACAAACTTAAATAACATGACTAACCTTGTTTATAATCCCAACTAAGGTAACTTAGCCCATGAAGGGTTTAATAAACATAATACAAGCTTGAGTGGTCATTATTAGTTGAAAAAGAGAAAGAATTGATCCTAACTCCCTTAGTAGATAAAGGAGAAAGAAGCAATAAACTCTCTTAACAACATATGCTATACCACTATTACACAAGTCACTCAAGAACACAAGTGTGTTCTTCACACAAAAAGAAAATATTACAAAAAGTGGAAAAATATAAGATGAATGATGATTGATGATGGATCTAAGGGGTCTATTTATACACCTAAAGTCATCTAATAGCTCCAAAACCCCAGCATTATTACAATAGATCGGATCAATGCCAGCCATCCCCTCAATAATACACCAAAAGTATAAAAAATTAGACAAATGATCACAATCTGTCAAGAGTTACGGCCGTAACATTAAGGAGTTACGGCCGTAACTAGGATGGCCACGTCTTAAGTGTAACTATCGCAAGTGCACGATATCGTATCAAGTAGTAAGTGGACTTTTTGAGTCCGGTTTATCGATCCCACGAGGAAGTTTGGTAATAATTTGAATTATACACTATTAGTATATTTTTATAGATACTAAGATGAGTGAAACACACAATTAAAGAGTTAGGTTTGACAATTGCAAAGAAGATGCAATAATAGTTCTAATATTTAAGGAAATAAAAGATTGCACTAATAATAGATTAATAGAAGATAAAACGAAATAGTTGGGATTACAAACTTAGTTCATCATTAGTTATAGAAGATGTATAGAAGATCATAAGATGAATTTACTTATTATGTTGTATAGATTCGATTTTCCTTAAAAAGACGGTTTCTCTTTCGAACTATAAAACGCCCTTATATATTGAATCAATCCACTATATTTCTATGTTGATTGGCTTCAATACATAGCATTAGGTTTTATGAAAATAACTCAAAGAAACATCTAAGGTCTAGAGGTATATTTCTATCCCCTAGAACAACTTAGAGTGAAGATCATTTCATCTAATCAAACATTTTTTTTCGAAACATATGAAGACCATAAATATCGTCATTTATTGGACAAATAAATAAAGATTGTTAAAACAATGAAAATCATGCACAATAATAAGTAATTCATAATAGATCTTTATACAAACTTAAATAACATGACTAACCTTGTTTATAATCCCAACTAAGGTAACTTAGCCCATGAAGGGTTTAATAAACATAATACAAGCTTGAGTGGTCATTATTAGTTGAAAAAGAGAAAGAATTGATCCTAACTCCCTTAGTAGATAAAGGAGAAAGAAGCAATAAACTCCCTTAACAACATATGCTATACCACTATTACACAAGTCACTCAAGAACACAAGTGTGTTCTTCACACAAAAAGAAAATATTACAAAAAGTGGAAAAATATAAGATGAATGATGATTGATGATGGATCTAAGGGGTCTATTGATACATCTAAAGTCATCTAACAGCTCCAAAACTCCAGCATTATTACAATAGATTGGATCAATGCCAGCCATCCCCTCAATAATACACCAAAAGTATAAAAAATTAGACAAATGATCACAATATGTCAAGAGTTACGGCCGTAACATTAAGGAGTTACGGCCGTAACTAGGATGGCTTACGGCCGTAACATTCAGTAGTTACGGCCGTAACATGGCTTTGTAAATTTGCACACTGGTTGCTTTGTGAGTTACGTTTTATTGAGAATTTCTCAGACTTTGCGTTTTTGCCCCAAATCTTCTTCGAATGATAACTTTTGATATATAACTCTGATTTTGAATCCGGAAAGACTGCCGAACTCGTCTCGGAAAGCCCTACAACATGAATACATAAAAACTCAACAAAGAGAATATTTTATAAACATGATATTTCTTGAGTAAATCAATAATTCAATCCGATTAAGACTAGATTTACATCATCATCCGATAAAAATAAAATTATTAAAAACTAATTAATTAAAAGCAAAAACGAGTATACTAGCTCAATTATGGGTGAAATTTATTAATACAAACCATGGATAAGTGTATAAAACTGACACTTATCATCTCACCGAAATTACCTGATGAAGATAGCGCACGCTACAGCTGACACATAACGCATGCTATCGAAGGTGTTTAACGTATGTAAAGTGATATGTCTAATGTACGTAATGAGAATTCAAACAAGACACCCGTTGGAAGATTCTGGGTCAAAGTCAAGCGCTCAACGGATACTCTGACAAAAGCAGGCAACAGATATATTGACTGGTTAATGCACGTTGTGTGTAAGGATTAACGTACGCTACAGCAAGCAGTTAACGTTCGTACTGAAAAGCAACAATGTACGTAAAGGAAGAAACGAAAGCCACTAGACTGGAACTGGAAGCAGATAACGTACGCTACATGATATCGATAACGTACGTAACGGGCTTAACATACACTATGCAGAAAGGCTAGCGCACGTTAAAGAGTCAAATGAAGCTAACGGCTAGTTTTTTTTTTTTAATAAAATGATTTTTTTTTTTAAAAAAAAAACGTCCAGTGTGGACGGGGGGGTTGAGGCGGGACCCACCAACCTGTAGATAATAAAATCAAGAAATACAAAGTATCAGCCCCGAATTATGACCAAAAATTGGTCATAATTCGGGTCCAAACATCGGAGAAATCTACGGCCCGCTAAAGAAATACAAAGAGCACCACAAATCGTGGGCGAATGTGCGGAACCGTAGACCAAATAACTCAACTCCGAATTATGACCAAAAATGGGCCATAATCCGGAACCTAAAATCTAAAGTGCCTACGGCCCGCTAGATCAGTACAAGGTGCACCACTAAAACCGTGGGCTAATGTGCGGACCCATAGGCAACCAATCAATCGATTAAAAATAAATCCTATCTAAATCTGAAGGACGGATAACCAAGATGATCCATCCGTATAAGGAGAGGAGAAACGGAGGAGCAGTATCGTAAGCTAGTGCCGAGCTCAGAAAGATAGTCGGCCGGCCTGTTGCCCTCCCGGAAAATATGAGTGACTCTGAACTGAATATCTCTGAGAATGTGTCGGATACGCATAAGAGTGTGACGAACCTGCCAAGAGCCCCGATGGCCAGATGATAGCAGGGTCACTAGCCCCGATGGCTAGTTGAGACTTTGGAGCCTATAAATACCACTTCCTATGGTATTGAACATACAACAACTTCAAGCAATCGGTACATTGATCAGATATTGATATACATTCTATTGTTGTTGTAATTGTGCTTATATTGTCAAGAGTTTGAGTATGATACACGAAAACTCATACACGAGAGGAAAAAGAAAGGATAAGATTTGATTCGGTGTTATTAGGATCAAGGATCTGGCATTGTTAGAATCGCAATCGATATCCTAGTGAGGTTTGTCTAGTACCCATAGAAAGCTAGATAGGTTGATTCCTTGTCAGATAGAAAAGAAAAACGGTTTAACTTGGACCGACAAAAAGTCAAGTGATTGTACGGTTTATCTCGGACTGATAGAAGATGAGAATTGTAATGGTAATCCCTCGACCGATAGAAGAGAGGTGCAGAGGTTGATCTTTAGCCTATAGAAAAAGATATCGAGAGAGGACGTAGGCACATTTGGCCGAACCTCTATAAATCCTATGTCGATTTATTTTCCGCACCTTTAAATACGCTTCCGCACAATAGCACGTATAAATGATACTGCAACAATAATTGGTATCAGAGCGGTACCTCCTAGAAGCGGCTTAACATCCAAGGAGAAGATGATCCAAATGGCATTTCAATTTTCTCCGGTCGAAGGTCTTGCCTTGAACCGACCACCATTCTTTGACGCAGCAAACTTCATGATATGGAAGAAGAAGATGTCAATATTCATCTATGCTTATGACATCGAGCTTTGGAAAGTGATTTGTCTAGGTCCGAAGATTCTTACAAAATCGGACGGCTCTCTAAAAAGCTTCAAAGAATATAGTGATGAAGATTGGAAAAATGATCATCACAACTGTAAGGCAACTCAACTTCTTTATTGTGCTTTAAATCTGGAAGAACACAACCGGATATCCTCGTGTGAAAGTGCCAAAGAGATATAGAAGATGTTAGAAGTTACACATGAAGGAACGTCTCAAGTGAAGGAGTTGAAGATTAATATGTTTCTTCATGAATACAAGCTATTCCAAATGAAAGAAGACGAATCCATTACAATCATGCTCGACCGATTTTCGGTCATTACAAATTGATTGGCTTGTTATGGAAAGCCCCTTTCGAGTAGTGAAAAAGTAAAGTAAATCCTACAATCACTACCTCGAGAATGGGATGGAACGGTGACGACAATTATGGAATCGAAAGATCTCAATAATCTTGATTTTAGTGACCTCGTTGTAACAACCCCAATCCGCTCAGGGATATTACACGCCGTAGAACCTTTCCTCAAGGATCTACCAGGCTGGTAACGACATTGAACAACTCAACAATGCCTTTAAGGCTACAATGACTTAGTAAACCGATTTGGTCTTTCAATAAAAACATACAACTCGATTACAATATTTGCCCACGCAGGGGTCAAAATACAACAACCACATATAACGGGGGAAAAATACTGCAACGGAAAATAAAATACAACTAAACCAATACGACATCAACGGGTCCTCGTGTGATTAGTATCGTTCATCTTTCATCATCCTTCATGCCGAACCTGTGCTATGCTCCAAAACCTGAATGCAATACAGACATCCACCCCCCAATTTCTTGGGGGTTAGCAAAATTCCACTATTTTGCTAGTGCAAGTACAAAGTACAAAAATACGAGTCATACAATTCAAGTTCCAAGAATAATAACAATCAAGAATCCTCAAAGATTCAAACATAACAAGAAAATATTTCCCGAGGCAAGAGTTTGAGTAAAACTTTCCAAAAACCGAGAGAAATCACCAATCAAGGGAAAATAGTTTACAAAATGGTTTGATATGCCTTCGGGAGTTTTAATAGAAAACAATTTAGGATTATCGAATCCTTCTCTTTCCAAAATTCGAAATACGAAAGGGGTCACCACCCCGAAGGTTTATTTTCCGTAAAATAAACTTTACAAAACCGTTGGGATTTTAGCCCCAAATTTCATCAAATCACAGTACACGAGAACGAAAGCAAGGTTCGTGTTCCAACATCAAAACCCCATAATTAGAAGACTAAAACACATACGACAAAATACTCTAGTGCCATCCTAGCCATGTAAAACCCTAAAATTCGGATAAAAATTTTCGTCTAATTTCAGAAATTACCCTAAGCTTTGTAATCATTTAAATTAAATCTAAAACTATATGTTATGTTATGTTAATGTATTAATTAAGTTAACCTAAGTAATATGCCTAAATATAAGTTTATTACTAATTCAAAACTTTCCTAATCCTCCAATCACACGTTCAGCCCTATTAAAACTCTACTAATTCTCTTGTAGCATACGGTTTCAAAAATTAAAAAGAGTTAATGAACTCCATATATTCAGCCCTATAATCACGTTTAGTAATGGACGATCAATGCAAATTGTAACGCAATTATAACCTTCTGTTTTCTTTTTAACCAAATGCACGCTCCTCATATTCTTTCACAAACATACGGCAATTCTTCCCTCTCCTTATCAAAACCCTAAGCAGCCATTGTTTCTTAGTTCAGCCCTCAAGATCAAGAAGAAGGAAGGTTTGAAGGTGTTTGATCGTGGTGTTCTTAGATAGTTTGTATCTTGATTCGTGGGTTCGGTTTTGGTTTTCCTCTTTGCCTCGTTATTTCTGCCACAAGGTACTCTCATCCTCTTTATTTTTCCCTTTCATTCGACATCTATATAATGTATATAATCAGTGGTAAACATGTCATAAGAACTATAATAATCATGCTAAGAAATTGAATTGAATCATGTTTGTATATATGTTGTTGTCTCGTTATATTTGTCACATAAAATCATATAAAGTAACCTGTTAAAACCTTGTGTATTCGACCCTTGTTTTCTGTTTTGAATGACCCATATTGCTGTTATGCGACCCATCTTTATTCAGCCCTAAATCTGATATATATAAACCTATTACATGTATTATGGTGGTCTAATATAATTTCTGTATGTGGACAGCCTGTTTAGTCGAATATGTGCGTGTTATAGCTCGAGATTCATAAGTGTTTTATTCTGTATTTTTATATTAAAACCTAGTTTAATGTCTTAGTTAAGTTTTCCAATTGGTTTGATGGAAATCGGAGTTGTATTGGTCATGTTTTTAAATTTTACGGGATTAAGGTTGTGTTGCTTCTGTTTCAAAGTATGCTGTCCAGTTTTTGGATCGAATTGATCAGGGTGAAACTTGATGTAAAACCCTTAACCTATTAATAAGTGACTTTGAAGTGATGAATCCGTTATGATTTTAGTGAACGTATAAGTAATGTATGATTATAATTTTGTGTAGATTCAGTGGAGAAGGAGTGATACACCTTTCCTTGTGTTCATTTTCCTATTTGCTTTCATTTCCTAAGGTACAGATATTCCGACCTCTTTCAGTAAAAGTTTCTCATGACTTTATTCTTCCCGATATTGGTTATTCGATGCTATTGATCCTTATTTGCTTTGTTGTTCGTTTGATTATTTCTTGATGCTATACTCATTTCCATAGTCATCATCTTAAGGGACAATTAGAAAATTTTCCCTCACGATTATTATATACATCATTTGCCTATTTATGTTGCCCATATTTGTTTAACTAGTCATGGGGGTTCTATGACCTTGCCATTGATGCACCAATGGTATTGACACTATCTGTGGAGGTGTGACTTTGTCCACGACGTTCCCATTTGTTTATATTGCTATAGCGCACTTGGCCCGTGTATATTGTATGTATGCTTAGTCTAGAACTTGACATATGTATATCTGTTTTGCAGGGAGCGTATGGATGCATCCTAGGTACTTAGTTCTGTTTAGAATTTGGTGAATGGACTTGTGTGTGTGCAATACACCCCATTTCACATTAGTACATGTGGAGAGCTAGACTCCTTTGTACGATTTGTTATTTGTTTGTTACTTGGGCATTTTCCTTGTTTATGCTTGATATCCGTCCCATATTTCCCTTTGTTTAAGTTTTGACTCTTTCATTGTTTGTTCCGTAATTCCTTCGACATATTGTTCAGCAGGTTCTCTTGGATTCATTCACTATTCTTTCATGCTTATTACCTCTCATTATTAGTATCTGTTCACTGAGCGTTAGCTCAGCCGCATTTTCTTTTCTCTGCGGCAGGTAATAAGCGGGATGCCGGGCATGAGCGTTGAGAGTAGGAGCTAGAGGACCTACCCATGTTTAGATTCCCATTTATGGAGTATTTTAAATTTAGCATTTTGGAACTTTATTTCATTTCAGACTTATGTTTTGGATTATTTCTTTCATTGAGACTTTGTCGAGATGATACTTTGGCAGTCGTTGATTTATTTGACTCAGTATTTATTTTATATTAAAGTCTTCCGCTTGCGTTAGTATGTTCTGATTGTCACCATAAAGTTACATTTTGGCCCTTTTCGGTTTGGGTGTTACAATTATGGTATCGGAGCCTAGGTTCGACCTGTAGAGCTTAGGTTATGACGTGTGAGGATTGGGTAGACATTAGGCTTCTTTCTGCTTTAACCGTTTTCCTTTACATTTTGATCTTAGCCTCTAATCTTGTCTTTGCTGTTTCGTTTATTGATCTTTTAGATGGTGAACACTCGTACTACTACCTCATCTGGAAGTGATGAAGCTGCTTTTAACGCGGCTGTTGCTGCGGCTGTTCAAGCCTTGTTACCGGATCTCACTGCCAGGATTACTAACGAGATTCGTCAGACAGGGACTTCTGGTGGTTCTGGTGGGGATGTTCCCCCCACTATGCATGTTTGTCTAGAGCGTTTTGGGAAGCAAAAACCCAAATCATTCAGCACTGCTAACACTCCAGTCGATGCTGAGAACTGGATTGCGCATGTGGAGAAGATTTTCGAGGTGTTAGGTTGTGCGGATGAATTTAAAGCTAGGCTGGCTAGCTATAAGCTGGAGGGTGATGCCTTGAGTTGGTGGAAGGCATTCAAGCAGGCTAAGGGTGGAGATGTTTTTGTTGCTACTATGACTTGGCAGGAGTTTCGTGATGCTTTCTTTTTGCAGTACTTCCCTAGATCAGAACAACAAAATTATGAACGTGAGTATCATACTATCCGTCAGTTGGAGGATGAAACTACTGGTGAGTTCATGAAGAGATTCCTTCGTTTGGCTGGGTTTTTGGGGGCTAAGGCTGGTACACATGAAGAGCAGGACAAGAATTTTAAATGGGCGTTGAACGATTGGATTCTTGATGGTATTGTGAACACAGAGTTCACAGATGTCGCCCATGTGGCGAACGCGGCTCGTAACATTGAGATTCTTCGAGAGAGGTCCAAGAACAGTAATAAGAGGAACAGAGAAGGTGACAGGATTCGACCGGCTTTGTCACCTACTCCAGTTAATACCCCGAAGGTGCAGGATCAGAGAAACTATGATAGACGGGGTGATAACAGTCAGAGGTTTGGGCGTGACCGTGGTCAGCATTTCAACCGTGCTTCGGTGCAGGTCCGGTTCGGTCCTTCTAATCGAAGAGGCTTCTGATCGAGCTACTTCTCCCCATGTGCTACATGTGGAAGCCGCATCCAGAAAACCGTGTCACGAGTCACCGGAGGTTGCTTTTCTTGTGGTGTAGTAGGACATCAAGCTCGTGAATGTCCTAAGAATAATGGAAAGGGAAATGGGAAACGACCATTTGCTAAAGGTCGGGTGTTTGCTTTGACCAGAGATCGGCGGCGACTGCTGCAGGTACCGTTACGGGAACCTTATATATGTTTGGTCGAGCGGTTTTTGTCTTATTTGATACTGGTGCAACTCATTCTGTGGTATCTGTTTCATTTGCTAATCATATTACAATCCCATCTACATTACTTGACTATGCCTTATCTATATCCACCCCTATGAAAAATCAAGTAATTATTAGCCATGAATTTAAGAACTGTCCCTTACGTTTTGACGACAAAATTTGTTCTGCCAATCTATTTCCTTTGGAGATGTGCGACTTCGATATCATTCTAGGCATGGATTGGTTGACGGAACATCGAGCCACGATTGACTGTCATACCAAACGTGTCATCTTTGGTGACCTCAGTAATCCCGAATTCATTTATCAGGGTTCTCGACCTGTTAAGTCTATGAAAATCATTTCGGCTTTGAAAGCCCGTACCTTGATCTCACACGGTTGTGAGGGTTTCCTAGCTTCTACCAAGGATACTTCTGTGGATGAACCTCGCCTTGAGAATCATCCTGTTGTCCGAGATTTTTCTGATGTATTTCCAGAAGAGCTTCCGGGAATACCTCCTGAACGTGAAGTTGAATTCAGCATTGAGTTGATTCCTGCTGCTGAACCTATTTCGAAATCTCCTTATCGTATGGCTCCTATTGAGTTGAAGGAATTGAAGGAGCAACTTCAAGAACTTTTGGAACGTGGATTCATTCGTACGAGTGTATCTCCATGGGGTGCTCCTGTTCTATTTGTGAAGAAGAAGGATGGTAGTATGAGACTGTGTATTGACTACCGTGAATTGAACCGTATCACGATCAAAAACCGTTACCCGTTACCTCGCATCGACGACCTTTTTGATCAACTTCAGGGTGCGAAGTTCTTTTTCAAGATTGATCTGAGATCTGGCTATCATCAACTAAGGGTGAAGGAGCAAGATGTTCCTAAGACTGCATTCCGTACTCGGTATGGCCATTATGAATTCTTAGTGATGCCGTTTGGTTTAACCAATGCTCCTGCTATGTTCATGGATTTAATGAATCGTGTCTTCCACGAATTCTTGGACAAATTCGTTATTGTATTCATTGACGACATCCTTGTTTATTCGAAAACGAAGAAGGAACACGAAGAGCATCTTCGTATTGTGTTGGAGACTTTACGTCAGAAGAAGCTGTATGCTAAGTTTTCCAAGTGTGAATTCTGGTTGGGACAGGTGGCATTCTTGGGTCACATCGTATCTGCAGATGGTATTACCATGGATCCTGCAAAGGTCGAGGCTATCACTAAATGGCCGAGACCGACGACTGTGACAGAAGTTAGAAGTTTCTTGGGTCTTGCGGGTTATTATAGGAGATTTGTGGAAGGATTCTCACACTTGGCCTTACCGTTGACCAAACTTATGAGGAAAGGTGATAAATTTGTCTGGGATGAAGAACGGGAGAAGAGTTTTGAGGAACTGAAGAAGAGATTAGTTTCTGCTCCTATACTTACTTTACCTTCTGGATCCGGTGGTTACCAAATCTACAGCGATGCTTCAAAGAAAGGTCTTGGATGTGTACTGATGCAACATGGAAAGGCTATCGCCTATGCATCGAGACAGCTGAAACCTTATGAAACTAATTACCCCACTCATGATTTAGAGTTGGCAGCGGTGGTGTTTGCCCTGAAAATTTGGAGGCATTATCTATATGGAGAGACATGTGACATCTTTACTGATCATAAGAGCCTCAAGTATATCTTTACTCATAAGGAGCTGAATATGAAACAAAGGCGTTGGTTAGAACTTCTTAAGGATTACGACGCGAACATCCAGTATCATCCAGGCAAGGCGAATGTTGTTGCTGATGCTCTTAGTAGGAAGTCTGGAATTCTGGCTAGTCTTGATATCGCACCAAAGATTATCAACGACTTGGAACTTATGGAGGTAGAACTATGTGTTCGTGGGTATGATGGTTATTGGGTGAGTTTGAAGGTTGAACCTAACCTTATACTTCGGGTTAAGGAAGCTCAGAAAGACGATGGTGAATTGTGGTCTATAATTCAGAACTTGGAGGAAGGTAAACAGACGGAATTTCGTGTTGATGGTGACGGAATTGTATGGTATGGTGATCGTTTGTGTATTCCTAACGATTTTTCTATTCAGGAAGCTGTGTTGTCTGAAGCACACAGTTCTCCGTTCACTATTCATCCTGGTTCAACCAAGATGTATAGAGATTTGAAACAGAACTTCTGGTGGAATGGGATGAAGCAGGATGTGGCTACATTTGTGGCGAAGTGTTTGACATGTCAGCAAGTGAAGATTGAGCATCAACGTCCTAGTGGTCTTTTACAGCCTTTGGATATTCCTACTTGGAAGTGGGATCAAATTTCCATGGACTTTGTGACAGGATTACCTCGCACACAGAAGAAGCATGATGCTATTTGGGTTGTGGTTGATCGTTTAACAAAGTCAGCTCACTTTTTGCCTATTCGTAAAGATTATCCAGTTAGCAGGTTGGCAGAGATTTTTCGACAAGAGATTGTTCGACTACATGGTACACCTGCAGCTATTGGATCCGATAGAGATCCGCGTTTTACTTCTCGTTTCTGGAAGGGTTTGCAAAAGGCGTGGGGAACTAGACTCAAGTTTAGCACGGATTTTCACCCTCAGACAGATGGTCAGACTGAGCGAACAATTCAGACTTTGGAAGATATGCTGAGGTCTTGTGCTCTCGAATGGACAGGTAATTGGGATGAATACTTATGTCTGGTGGAGTTTGCTTATAACAACAGTTGGCATGCCAGTATCAAAGGTGCCCCATTTGAACTATTGTATGGACGGAAGTGTAGAGCACCTATCTGTTGGAACGAAGTTGGGGAAAGACTTATCGAAGGTCCTGAATTGATTGCGGTAACTAACGAGAAGGTTGCTATTGCTAAGGAGAAACTCAAAGAAGCAAGAGCATGGCAAAAGAGTTATGCACATCGTCATAGGAAGGACCTAGCATTTAATGTTGGGGATCACGTTTTCCTTAAGGTATCACCGTGCAGAGGTGTTAAACGTTTTGGTATTAAGGGGAAGTTGAGTCCGCGTTTCATCGGACCGTTTGAAATTTTAGAGCGTGTTGGTGAAGTTTCGTATCGGTTGGCGTTACCTCCTCAGCTATCTCATGTGCATGATGTTTTTCATGTGTCTATTCTAAGAGGCTACAATTATCATCCGCTTCATGTGGTTTCATATCTGTTGGATCATATCCGTAATGACTTATCATTTGTTGAAGAACCTAAGGCTATTTTAGACTGTCAAGAAAGAGTCATGAGAAATAAAGTCATTCCGTTTGTCAAAATTCTTTGGAAGAATCACCCCGAGCGTGAAGCTACTTGGGAGACCGAAAAATCTATGCGAACTAACTACCCGCAATTCTTTTCGTGATTTGGTATGTCTCCGTTTCGTTTTCATTTCAATTTCGCGGACGAAATTTTCTTTTAGAGGGGAAAAGTTGTAAAACCCTAAAATTCGGATAAAAATTTTCGTCTAATTTTAGAAATTACCCTAAGCTTTGTAATCATTTAAATTAAACCTAAAACTATATGTTATGTTATGTTAATGTATTAATTAACCTAAGTAATATGCCTAAATATAAGTTTATTACTAATTCAAAACTTTCCTAATCCTCCAATCACACGTTCAGCCCTATTAAAACTCTACTAATTCTCTTGTAGCATACGGTTTTAAAAATTAAAAAGAGTTAATGAACTCCATATATTCAGCCCTATAATCACGTTTAGTAATGGACGATCAATGCAAATTGTAACGCAATTATAACCTTCTGTTTTCTTTTTAACCAAACGCACGCTCTTCATATTCTTTCACAAACATACGGCAATTCTTCCCTCTCCTTATCAAAACCCTAAGCAGCCATTGTTTCTTAGTTCAGCCCTCAAGATCAAGAAGAAGGAAGGTTTGAAGGTGTTTGATCGTGGTGTTCTTAGATAGTTTGTATCTTGATTCGTGGGTTCGGTTTTGGTTTTCCTCTTTGCCTCGTTATTTCTACCACAAGGTACTCTCATCCTCTTTGTTTTTCCCTTTCATTCGACATCTATATAATGTATATAATCAGTGGTAAACATGTCATAAGAACTATAATAATCATGCTAAGAAATTGAATTGAATCATGTTTGTATGTATGTTGTTGTCTCGTTATATTTGTCACATAAAATCATAAAAAGTAACCTATTAAAACCTTGTGTATTCGACCCTTGTTTTCTGTTTTGAATGACCCATATTGCTGTTATGCGACCCATCTTTATTCAGCCCTAAATCTGATATATATAAACCTATTACATGTATTATGGTGGTCTAATATAATTTCTATATGTGGACAGCCTATTTAGTCGAATATGTGCGTGTTATAGCTCGAGATTCATAAGTGTTTTATTCTGTATTTTTACATGAAAACCTAGTTTAATCTCTTAGTTAAGTTTTCCAATGGGTTTGATGGAAATCGGAGTTGTATTGGTCATGTTTTTAAATTTTACGGGATTAAGGTTGTGTTGCTTCTGTTTCAAAGTATGCTGTCCAGTTTTTGGATCGAATTGATCAGGGTGAAACTTAATGATAACAAAGAGTTTTTCTGTGTTTCTTGAGTCCAAAACTAAGTTTAAAGAGACTACTAACTGATCCAATTAGTTTGGAATGAATTGGAGTTGATTTGGGCATGTTTCTAAATTTTATGTTATCATATATCAAAACAGTGTTTTCAGAAAATTATTTCAGTCGATTTGTAAGATTTTTAATGTCAAATATATAAAGAGGTAAGAGCTCTACTTTTACATAAGTAATATATAAGATATCAGGGACTCAGTGTAATTTTTGTAGATTTTTATGAAATGTTTAACTATGTTCATAAATGCAAAACTTTTGGGGCATACCTGCAGTACAGTTTCTAGACAGATTTGGGAAAACGATTTTTGAAATGATACTTGCACTTAGAAATAAAATCTGGAAAAATTTGTGGAGGTTCTTAACTCAGGTGGTAATCACTAGTAAAAATTGTAAAACCTCAGAACCTTAATTGTTATACTTTAAAAATCATAAGAAAATGGAACCAGATTCACATGTAAAACCCTTAACCTATTAATAAGTGACTTTGGAGTGATGAATCCGTTATATTTTTAGTGAACGTATAAGTAATGTATGATTATAATTTCGTGTAGATTCAGTGGATAAGGAGTGATCCACCTTTCCTTGTGTTCATTTTCCTATTTGCTTTCATTTCCTAAGGTACAGATATTCCGACCTCTTTCAGTAAAAGTTTCTCATGACTTTATTCTTCCCGATATTGGTTATTCGATGCTATTGATCCTTATTTGCTTTGTTGTTCGTTTGATTATTTCTTGATGCTATACTCATTTCCATAGTCATCATCTTAAGGGACAATTAGAAAATTTTCCCTCACGATTATTATATACATCATTTTCCTATTTATGTTGCCCATATTTGTTTAACTAGTCATGGGGGTTCCATGACCTTGCCATTGATGCACCAATGGTATTGACACTATCTGTGGAGGTGTGACTTTGTCCACGGCGTTCCCATTTGTTTATATTGTTATAGTGCACTTGGCCCGTGTATATTGTATGTATGCTTAGTCTAGAACTTGGCATATGTATATCTGTTTTGCAGGGAGCGTATGGATGCATCCTAGGTACTTAGTTCTGTTTAGAATTTGGTGAATGGACTTGTGTGTGTGCAATACACCCCATTTCACATTAGTACATGTGGAGAGCTAGACTCCTTTGTACGATTTGTTATTTGTTTGTTACTTGGGCATTTTCCTTGTTTATGCTTGATATCCGTCCCATATTTCCCTTTGTTTAAGTTTTGACTCTTTCATTGTTTGTTCCGTAATTCCTTCGACATCTTGTTCAGCAGGTTCTCTTGGATTCATTCACTATTCTTTCATGCTTATTACCTCTCATTATTTATATCTGTTCACTGAGCGTTAGCTCAGCCGCATTTTCTTTTCTCTGCGGCAGGTAATAAGCGGGATGCCGGGCATGAGCGTTGATAGTAGGAGCTAGAGGACCTACCCATGTTTAGATTCCCATTTATGGAGTATTTTAAGATTTAGCATTTTGGAACTTTATTTCATTTCAGACTTATGTTTTGGATTATTTCTTTCATTGAGACTTTGTCGAGATGATACTTTGGCAGTCGTTGATTTATTTGACTCAGTATTTATTTTATATTAAAGTCTTCCGCTTGCGTTAGTATGTTCTGATTGTCACCATAAAGTTACATTTTGGCCCTTTTCTGTTTGGGTGTTACAGCCAAGTAGGCCAAACGAACAACTTACCTCTTACACACTTAGTCAATGCATGAAATCATGAAAGCCGTTCAAAAACGCTCGTTTCCGGAAACTCCAATCTCAAAACACATTTGTGAAATACACCACAATTAACCGTGGATCCACCCCTCCGTGGACCCCTACCGAGACCCCGTCGGATCTAACCCATAGTGGTTAAAAGCAAGCTCGCGGATCCACCCCTTCGTGGACCCCTACCGAGACCCCGTCGGATCTAACCCGTAGTGAGCATACACACACACGTTACTCATGCAATACTAATATGCTAAGAATGTAAGCTCATCAAGAATACTTACTAGAGATGGCCACTTACTCGACACTGTTATCAAACTCATCACAACACAACACGATTAACGCTGAATACATGATTCCATAACTTTAAACAACAGGGGTATCACCAAAGCCTTCAACGTTCAAAACAATCAAATCATAATCAATTCCCCAAAACACACTGTTCACAAAACACACACATTTTTAAAAAGAGCCCTTAACGAGGCCAAAACGAATCTCTTGGAAATTCATTTCAAATAACCAAACAAACACACCAAGACGACCACCGATCATCATATCCACAAAACTAGAAGCGTATGAACAAGGTACTTGCCTCGAAATCGGCACGCATGTACTCCAACGGACGTGGTTCAACCGGGAAGCTTCGAAACGCCCGATGCCATCGAAAAGGAAGACGACGACGAACGGAAGGGTTCAACACGGTTTCTTCGCAAGGAACTCGACCCTAAAATCATATAATTAATAAATCAACGATCATATGAGGAAGAATCATCGTAGAACGTCCGAAAACCCCTCTATGACATTCTACCGGACACCTTCAAGGCATCGATCAAGAACTCGATCAAAACGACGAACCTATACGATCCGACCATGGAATGAAAATGATATAATACATCTAAATAATCATCAATCCGTCACTCCTAAGTTAAATCGGATTAAATGGACGAAAACAACCAAAATACCCAAATTCCCCAAAACTAGATTTCTAGAAAATCTGACCTGATTTGCTCGATCAAAGAATGTTATAGGATGGACGATTGATGATATGAACTCCAGGATTTCATTGATTAATTGTCCAACAACATGGCTCCATGATCAACACACCTTCAGCCGCGGAAGGGAAGAAAACGAGTGAGGAAAATGATGAAAAACCCATCTGCAAAGTCTTAAATAGGCTGACTGCCGGCCGCCTTACGTACGTAATCGGCCATGGCTTACGTACGTAACCGGCCATGGCCGAACTAACTGCCCAGAAATGCCGGCATCGTTATGTACGTAACCAGCCAAGGCTTACGTACGTAACTGCCGGGCCCTTACGGCCGTAACTCGGCCAGGTGTGGCCTGGCCCCAACACGTGCGGCCATGACTCGGCCGTGGCCAACTCCGACGGCCCGGACGACCCCGAAACCCGAACCTGAATACGAATCGAAGATACGGTTACGAAGTACTCGCAAATACGAATTCGAGCACTAAGAGAACACACGATTCCGACCACACGAAGACTCAAAATTCGACAACGGAAAGTAATTACCCCAGACTTTGGGAAATTACGAAAATGGACACACGATACACGATCGAAACACCAAGCCAAAGCTCGCAACATGAATAATAACATTAAATGAACTTACGAGAAACTCGAAACAACAGTTTCGGACGAGATTCGGAAGAATGGAACTCAAGTGCCGAAAAATCACTAAGAAGTACAAAACTCAACAAAACGACACCGAAACGAACTCGGATGTCGAAAAGTGCAGAAATAATTTTTCTCAGAATGACGAAACGGTCACGAGCGAGTTGTCAACATGGACTCCCGCCGAAAAAAAAAAAAAGAAAATTACCAAAATCCGAAATTGCGGATATTACATTCTACCCTCCTTAAAAGAAGTTTCGTCCCGAAACTTAAATCAAGTAGGGAGAAGCAATATCCCGCCAGGAAAACTCAACGAGATACACAAGAACCGAAAATCGCGCCCAACGGCAAAACGTTACAAGCAACGCAAAGGAATATACGGCTTGAAAACACACTCCACGACGACCAACACAATGCCATCGGTAGAGACATAATAAAACCAACAAGTGACAAGCATCATCAAACATATAATACAATCAAGTCGATTAACCGAACAATCACAAAACACAACGAACGAAAATCAACACGATTGACCAACCCAACGGTACATCAATCAAAATGCGATCCAATCGCTAAACAAATACAGAATTCCACCGCCCAAGGGTTGGAATATCGAAAACGAGACTAATTTCCCAAACCTAAGGAAATTAGGAAGGAGTCTGAATGCTCAACAATCACGAAACGGGATCAACAAAAACTAAACAATCAATGATCGAACCACAACGATCAAGACAACAAAAATCGAACAATCATGTTCGAATCACGAAGAACAATAAGGTTCAAACAACAACTCCGAGGTTCACATCTCAACTCGAGACAATATATGATCCGGTGAAAACAACAAGATGTGCATTAACATAAGATCCACAAGAAAAGGGAATAGCAATTGAAAAGTCACAACAACAAACGAGTTATTCCGAATCAATACCACACTTGTTCGATCAAAAAAATCAAGGGACAGGACAAGCTCAGAAGATGTTAACGAACATAAACGAGTCGACATATTCGAAAATACAGAAGTTCAAAATCCGATCCACTTCGAATAAAAGAACTTTATTTCCGAAGTTCGAAATAACAAGGTAAGTAAATAACATAACATACAACTGATAGACCACGCCCCTCAGGGACTCCTCAGAGTCGGTCCAGATATCAGTGCTCAAGTCCGTGCCTCGGAAGGCTCGGTGGCCAACTCACAAAACTGAACCCGGTGTCCCTCGAGTCCTCACTTGAAATGTGTCACTGGCGAGGAAGGACAATTTGCACGTGCATGCCCCCGGCACATCATGGTTGAACGCCTCGGCTCGACATACCGAATATACAAATGCTAGATACCATGGAACGTAACATCGCAAAACAACATACCGGAGATGCCAACTCAGCATAACATATCAACACATACAAAAATCACAACAACAACAGCAACGTTCGACGATTACAACAGTCCGAACGATAGCCAGCACACAATCACAAACATCATGAAACAATCACTCATGTACATAAACGTACAAACTCAAGCTTCAACACCTCACACTCGTGTGACAACAAGCAATCCACCACGAGGCGACAACCATTAAATACCAGTTCACACCTCTCACAGAGGGCTAGTACAACAAATACGTGGCAACGCCTCAACGTTCATGCTACCAACTCGATCATATTCGGGAGTTAACATCATAACGACAAAGCAAACATCATACGTACATTCCCAGACCGCAAACGGGAATTGATAGGTTTTTAAAAATGAAAACCACCTTTTGAAAATAATTTAGGAAACACTGATTGATCTTGAGTATCACCTTTCAAAAAAAAGTACAAACATGAAACATCGTTATCGAGACTTTGGAAAACCATTCCGCATTCGGTAAAAATGAGGACACTTTCTTTTAGTGAAAAACTTTCAGAATATTCGACTCTCGGGTCTAAGCAAAAGCGTTTCTAAATTATTTAAAATATCTCAAAACATTTTAGTCCTCGAGGTAAAAGGATTTTGAAACAGATTGTGACACCTTGGAAGTACCGCGAGAAAATAATTCATTTTAAAAGTACGTCTCGAAATTTATTTTCTAAGATACTCAAGGTTTTCAAAGATAATTCAACGGGCTAGAATGCCCAAAAAAAAATTCTCATGTAATTACATGCCGTGGGCCCCGCGCCGGAACCCACCAAGCTAAAAATCATTTACAAAACGTCAAAAAGGCCGATGACGGTAGTATTTCAAAAACTCACAAAAGTCATTTACAAAATACTAAATACCGTCATAAGAATCTCGCCAAAACGATCAAGGCCAAAATGCCAAAAACTTAGTTTAGGGAATCGTTTTTCGAAATAAAACTCAGTTGGCAAAATACCGAAAGCCATTTAGAAAGAACTCACGCAGCGGATAGAAGTACAGTCCAAAATACACAACCAATGACACCACTCCTCACATGAACAAAATATGAGAGTCAAATAACCATATATCACGAAATCAACATCCATAGGAGGATTCCGCCACTTAACACATAATCACACCAGTAACTCGCATCAGACGAGGCACAATCACAAATAAGGGAGACTTACATTCGCAGGTCGCACGAAGATGATGATCGCCCCACGATACTAATCACGACCAACGAACTCAGACAACGCGTCGCGACACGACTCAGTCAGATAAAATCCGACAAGACAAAACTCGACAGACATAACTTGACCCGACAGTCTAGGTTTCCACAACCTAAGCTCCGATACCTTTTATGTAACACCCCTAATCCGCTCAGGGATATTACACGCCGTAGAACCTTTCCTCAAGGATCTACCAGGCTGGTAACGACATTGAACAACTCAACAATGCCTTTAAGGCTACAATGACTCAGTAAAACGATTTGGTCTTTCAATAAAAACATACAACTCGATTACAATACTTGCCCACGCAGTGGTCAAAATACAACAACCCCCATATAACGGGGAAAAAATACTGCAGCGGAAAATAAAATACAACTAAACCAATACGACATCAACGGGTCCTCGTGTGATTAGTATCGTTCATCTTTCATCATCCTTCATGTCGACCCTCTACTATGCTCCAAAACCTGAATGCAATACACACATCCACCCCTCGATTTCTCGGAGGTTAGCAAAATTCCATTATTTTGCTAGTGCAAGTACAAAGTGCAAAAATACGAGTCATGCAATTCAAGTTCCAAGAATAATAATAATCAAGAATCCTCAAAGATTCCAACATAACAAGAAAATACTTCCCGAGGCAAGAGTTTAAGTAAAACTTTCCAAAAACCGAGAGAAATCACCAATCAAGGGAAAATAGTTTACAAAATAGTTTGATATGCCTTCGGGAGTTTTAATAGAAAATAATTTAGGATTATCGAATCCTTCTCTTTCTAAAACTCGAAATACGAAAGGGGTCACCACCCCGAAGGTTTATTTTCCGTAAAATAACCGTTACAAAACCGTTGGGATTTTAGCCCCAAATATCATCAAATCACAGTACACGAGAACGATAGCAAGGTTCGTGTTCCAACATCAAAACCCCACAATTAAAAGACTAAAACACATATGACAAAATACTATAGTGCCATCCTAGCCAAGTAGGCCAAACGAACAACTTACCTCTTACACACTTAGTCAATGCATGCAATTATGAAAGCCGTTCAAAAACGCTCGTTTCCGGAAACGCCAATCTCAAAACATATTTGTGAAATACACCACAATTAACCGTGGATCCACCCCTCCGTGGACCCCTACCGAGACCCCGTCGGATCTAACCCATAGTGGTTAAAAGCAAGCTCGCGGATCCACCCCTCCGTGGACCCCTACCGTGAACCCGTCGGATCTAACCCGTAGTGAGCATACACACACACACACACACGTTACTCATGCAATACTAATATGCTAAGAATGTAAGCTCATCAAGAATACTTACTAGAGATGGCCACTTACTCGACACCGTTATCAAACTCATCACAACACAACACGATTAACGCGGAATACATGATTCCTTAACTTTAAACAACAGGGGTATCACCAAAGCCTTCAACGTTCAAAACAATCAAATCATAATCAATTCCCCAAAACACACCGTTCACAAAACACACACATTTTTAAAAGGATCCCTTAACGAGGCCAAAACGAATCTCTTGGAAATTCATTTCAAATAACCAAACCTACACACCAAGACGACCACCGATCATCATATCCACAAAACGATAAGCGTATGAACAAGGTACTTGCCTCGAAATCGGCACGCATGTACTCCAACGGACGCGGTTCAACCGGGAAGCTTCGAAACGCCCGATGCCATCGAAAAGGAAGACGACGACGAACGAAAGGGTTCAACACGGTTTCTTCGCAAGGAACTCGACCCTAACATCATATAATTAATAAATCAACTATCATACGAGGAAGAATAATCGTAGAACGTCCGAAAACCCCTCTATGACATTTTACCGGACACCTTCAAGGCATCGATCAAGAACTCGATCAAAACGACGAACCTATACGATCCGACCATGGAATGAAAATGATATAATACATCTAAATAATCATCAATCCATAACAATCCTAAGTTAAATCGGATTAAATGGATGAAAACAACCAAAATACCCAAATTCCCCTAAACTAGATTTCTAGAAAATCTGACCTGATTCGCTCGATGAAAGGATGTTATAGGATGGACGATTGATGATATGAACTCCAGGATTTCATGGATTAATTGTCCAAAAATATGGATCCATGATCAACACACCTCCAGCCGCGGAAGGGAAGAAAACGAGTGAGGAAAATGATGAAAAACCCGTCTGCAGGGCCTTAAATAGGCTGTCGGTCGGCCGTCTTACGTACGTAATCGGCCATGGCTTACGTACGTAACCGGCCATGGCCGAACTAACTGCCCAGAAATGCCGGCATCGTTACGTACGTAACCGGCCAAGGCTTACGTATGTAGTCGGCCTTACGTACGTAACTTCCGGGCCCTTACGGCCGTAACTCGGCCAGGTGTGGCCTGGCCCCAACACGTGCGGCCATGACTCGGTCGTGGCCAACTCCGACGGCCCGGACGACCCCGAAACCCAAACCTGAATATGAATCGAAGATACGGTTACGAAATACTCGCAAAGACGAATTCGAGCACTAAGAGAACATACGATTCCGACCACGCGAAGGCTCGAAATTCGACAACGGAAACTAATTACCCCAGACTTTGGGAAATTACGAAAATGGCCCAAAACATCCGAAACACACGATACATGATCGAAACACCAAGCCAAAGCTTGCAAAATGAATAATAACATTAAATGAACTTACGAGAAACTCAAAACAACAGTTTCGGATGAGATCCGCAAGAATCAAACTCAAGTGCCGAAAAATCACTAAGAAGTACAGAACTCAACAAAACGACACCAAAACGAACTCGGATGTCGAAAAGTGCAGAAATAATTATTCTCAGAATGACGAAAAGGTCACGAGCGAGTTGTCAACACAGACTCCCACCGAAAAAAAAAAGAAAATTACCGAAATCCGAAATTGCGGATATTACACTCGTTGGTTCACTAATAAATTACGAGATAGTCCTTAAATCTCGAAACGCAAAGCCGAAGCCGAAGGAACGATCAATAGCTTTAAAAGCTAAGATGTCGTGCAAAGAAGAAATCCTGGTGGATGAAAGTGATGAAGAATCGGCATATTATGATAAGAATATTAGTAAGTTTCAAAACTTATTAAATCGGAGAAAGAAAGACATCAAGACGGGCAAATCTAAGATATTCGACAAAAACTGTCGAATCTGTGGTAAACCAGCCCATTTTGTGAAGAATTGCCGAGCAAATCCAAAGAAGGAGGTTCTAATAGCAACATGGAGTGATGAAGACGAAGACGAAGATTTCATCAATCAAAATAACCTCGCTCTTATGGCTAGAAGTTCATTCGACGAAAGCGACGTCGAAAGTCAAGTAAGTAATTCTTACGAAGAGTTATTTGAAGCATTCGAATTATTGCATACCGATTTTCAAAATGCTTTAAGTGAAATTAAATCCCTTCAATCGAAAAATAAAATTTTGGGAGACGAACTCTCCAAGTTTGAAAAAGGGAAAAATATCAAAACCGATCATTCTTAGTGCCTTACAAATGAAAATATTTTAAAGAATGATCTTTTCAAAGTTCAAGACGAACTTAAAGGTTTAACAAAGAAATTTTCGTGTGGAAATGAAAAATTTGAACAAATGTTATCGGTTCAAAAATTTATCTTAAACAAACAGGGGTTAGGATTCAAACCAAATTTTAAAATCGAGTCCTTAAATTTAAAAATACACCGTTGTGAAAATGTTTAAAAATTGGGCACCATATTTCGAACTGTAAAAGCCCACGTCGGACGATTAAAATTAAAAAAAATTGGATTCCTAAAGGAACCACTATTCCGAACATCGTCTACATAAATGAAAAACGACCGACTTTCGGTTGGATCCCCAAAAATTAATTTTCATCTATTGGTATTTAACTCAGGGGGAGTTTATATTTTTTTTAACGGAGATATTTTAGTCAGGGGGAGTTTACCCTTTTTATGTATATTTTATCATAACATATTTTCTCATCATTTGGTATCCTTTATACACTTTTTGCTGATAACAAAAAGGGGAAGAAGAATGTAATAAAAGAAGAATGATATAAAGGGGATAAAATAGTTTAATGGGAGAAACGAATGGGAGAAAAGAAAAAGCGTTGAGAAAAATTCATATATATTCTACGAACAACAAAAAGGGGAGAGAATAGTAGAAAGAAAAGAAAAGAAGAATGATATAAGGGGGAGAAGAATGGAACAAAAGAAGAATGATATAACAGGGAGAAAATAGTTGAAAATGAGAGAAAGAAAAGATGGGAGAAGAAACTAACGAAACGATCAAAGCCGAAAACTTTGATTCGTGCGAATATATATATATTTTGCAGGTTTTATCCCATTCAAGGTGTTGTTTTGTAATCATCAAAAATGGGGAGATTGTTGGAATATTTTATTCCAAATATTCATTAATCGAGTTTTGATGATTAGTTGTTAAACAAGGAAAACAACAAAGAAGCGAAACAAAACAACAAAGAAGTTGAAGATGCTCAGAACGGGAAAAGTTATCTGACCAGATCAGTTGAGGAACGCTAACTGATCAGATCAGACGAGAGAAAAGTTACCTGATCAGACGAGAGCAAAGTTACCTGATCAAACGAGAGCAAAGTCACCTGAAGTGAAAGTCACCTGATGAGCTTAACCTACGTAACTCACAACAGATAACGTACGTAATGTGAAGCTACCTGATGTCTCACCGAAGTTACCTGATGAAGATAGCGCACGCTACAGCTGACGCATAACGCACGCTATATAAGGTGTTTAACGTACGTAAAGTGATATGTCTAACGTACGTAATGAGAATTCAAACAAGACACCCGTTGGAAGATTCTGGGTCAAAATCAAGCGCTCAACGGATACTTTGACAAAAGCAGGCAATGGATATATTGACTGATTAACGTACGCTACAGCAAGCAGTTAACGTACGTAATGAAAAGCAACAATGTACGTAAAGGAAGAAACGAAAGCCACTGGACTGAAACTGGAAGCAGATAGCGTATGCTACATGATATCGATAACGTACGTAACGGGCTTAACATACGCTACGCAGGAAGGATAGCGCACGCTAAAGAGTCAAATGAAGCTAACGGTTAGTTGGGGCTTTGGAGCCTATAAATACCACTTCCTATGGTATTGAACATACAACAACTTCAAGCAATCGATACATTGATCAGATATTGATATACATTCTATTGTTGTAGTAATTGTGCTTATATTGTCAAGAGTTTGAGTGTGATACACGAAAACTCATACACGAGAAAAAGAAAGGATAGGATTCGATTCGGTGTTATTAGGATCAAGGATCCGGTATTGTTAGAATCACAATCGATATCCGAGTGAGGTTTGTCTAGTACCCATAGAAAGTTAGATAGGTTGATTCCTTATCCGATAGAAAAGAAAAACGGTTTAACTCAGATCGACAAAAAGACAAGTGATTGTACGGTTTATCTCGGACCGATAGAAGATGAGTTTGTAACGGTTATTCCTCGACCGATAGAAGAAAGATGCATAAGTTTATCTTTAGCCTAAAGAAAAAGATACCGAAGAGAGGACGTAGGCACGTTTGGCCGAACCTCTATAAATCCTTGTGTCGATTTATTTTCCGCAGTTTTAAATACGCTTCCGCACAATAGCGCGTATAGCCGATACTGTAACAACATAAACCACCAATCAACATTTAAAGTGGGTAAAATTAATTTGCATAGCCAAGTATTTATTTGGTGCATGCAATACTTATTATTTGTGATATATTAAGTGCCCTTGACATGCAATGATTTCTAGTACATAGAAATCCATTTGTGCTTATATGATTAATGAAATGCAAGGTACTATGAAAACATCATTTAAATTGTTGACAAATCGAAATTTGATTCTGAAATTTCAGATTTCAACACCAGATTATGGATGTTTTGATGGATTATTGTTGTAGATTGAGTGATTGATTGGTAAAATTATATATAATGGAATAAGAACTCTGAATTAGTAAAAAATGACCAATAATCGGATATTATGGGCTAATTTGTAAATTTAAAAAAAAGGACTTAAAAGACAGACTAATTGGACTTAAGATGTCATTCGTGATCTGTCCAAAGACCTTCATACTGTAATACCCGAGATTTCTGATGTGTAATTGAACCTTGTGATGTTGTATTTATTGCATTTTGATTTGAGTATTATTCTCCGTATTTCTTGATCCGGTGTTGTTGGGCGCACGATTCCATTCATTTGTTCTGAAGTGGTGATTTTTGTACATGTAGCGCACGCTATCGGATTAGCGTAGCGTACGCTAAATTGGGTTCGTAGCGCACGCTACGTATGAACCTTAGCGCACGCTATACGTAGTCAACTTGATTAAGACAGAGTGGTAGGTGAGATCAGCCGCGGATCTTGGTCGGATTATGTCGGGATGAACCTGGACGGCTTTCGGGAAAAGCCAAGTCAACGCAGTAGCGCACGCTACTGATATGAGGATAGCGTATGCTAAATGCTGAGTACAGTGAAGTCAGTAAGCTTCGTATGACCGTTAGCGCACGCTATGGATAGGGAATAGCGCACGCTAATAACCCTTTTCTATATATAGGATAGCTCACTTTTTCATTTTTTCAGATCTTTTCACTTCCCTAACCCGAATTATTAGACTTAGAAAGTTATTTCCTCCATCCTCAACCTCTCCTATCATCATCCTAGCACGAGTTGGAAGATTGTAGATCATTGGAGATTGGCGTTCAAGCCTTCGGCATTGGATTTCTTCAAAGTTCTTCCTTGTTCTTCACTACTTTGAGGTAGGTGATTCTTCACCAATATTAAGTAATATTCTGAAGGATGTTTTGATCATGATTTGGGATTATCTAGTCAGTTAAATTCGTAAGTAGTCGAACATCATGTGTTAGAAGGATATTACCGATGTTTCGGTACTTATTCATCGTATAATCCATTGAACCTTTTAGTGTTTGAACTCCTAGCATATTTATGAAGCGTAAAACCGATTATGACCAGTTTATGGAGATTATCAAGTTCTTATGTTTTTACATAATGGAATCATTCGTTTTGGGACATAGAATGAATGGAACTTAGGATACTTTCTTGAAGATCAAGATGAATTATGGTGTTGTGATGATTATACGTATCCTGGTATCTCGTAGTCGTTTAATCCGTCAAGATCTTTCACAAACCTATGAGCATGATATGCACGGAGATGACATGTATTAACACTGAAGATTTCATGAGTTTTGTCACCCTTAGATCCAGTTTTCTGCCCAGTAGTAAACTGCCATGCACGGTTAGCGCATGCTAAGATATGTATATTAACGTGCGCTATCGGGAATGAGTTAACGTACGCTACGTTTGGTATGTAACGTACGTTATGTTATCAGTCGAGTCAGTCGGCTGATCAGAGAGACTGTCAGCATATAGTTAGCGTACGCTAGACTTCGTCGTTTACGTACGCCAACGAGCCGGCTTAGCGCACGTTACGCAGAATATGTAGCGTACGCTAAGTGGTTCAGGCAAAATTCATTTTTAGAGCTTTTAACCGTAAACGGGATTGATAGGCATTCGTACGACATGAGATGAATTTTGTATTATTTCTTTTGTTAAGGTTCGAGCATGCTACGTTGATTGAAGGAGACGGCCTTCGAGTGTGTTGAGATCGTTGGAGTGATTTGTTCTTGGTATCTTTGAGGCAAGTATCGTAATTTGTTAATATTGGTATTTTAAGCATACATGTGGTTTATTCATGTTGTTGAACATGGGATTTATTTCATTGAATTGTCATGATATTCGTTATCTAGTGTTTGTATGTTCATGTTGATGGACATAGCGATTTTGCATGTATATATGCATGAGTTGTGTTTGTGTATGCTGTACGATCTATGCTGAGGGCGCTGGATCGGATGTCCACCTCGTGTTGGTCCGACGGGATCATCTTGGGATCTAGGCTGAGGGCGCTGGATCATTGGACGGGTTTTTCCACCTCGTGTTGGTCCGACGGGATCATCTTGGGATCTATGCTGAGGGCGCTGGATCATTGGAATACCCATGCTGTGTTAATGGAATCTTGTGGATTCGCATTGTCGGATTCCGGTAGCGGAAGTCCGTGTGGTGTATCTTGTTATGTATTGTTGATGCATATTCGATTTGTTTAATATGATACTTGTACTAGCATCGTTTTGCTAACCCCTTCGGAGGTGGACATTTGTTTTGATGTTCAGGTAGCCGAGGAGCGGGGAAACAGCCACAGTACCGACGTGATGACGATGGGGCTCAGTGGTGTTTGTTGTTTCTGTGATTTGTCTTTTGGGTTCATTTTCAGTACTCGAGTACGCGTGTCTTATTAATATCATTTCGATATGGTTGTATTAATTAACTCAATGGATCAGTTGGAACCGGTTTTGTAATTTGAACTTCTGTGGTATTATTGGATTATATTTACATTTCTTTTAATTAGCCTTGTAAATCCTTATTTAAAGGGTTTACGGCGCTGTAATTATTCCGAATATCTCGGGGTGTTACAGAATATGGTATCGGAGCTAAGATTCATGGATATCTTGGCAGTCGGGTTTTAGTTGGGTCTGTTTACGTTATTTGATTTACGGGTCGTTCGTAACATCACTGTTCAGCCAAAGTCGTCATGTGGACCGTGGTTGTAAGTCTCCTAATCTCTTATACTACCGTTTTACTTAATTTCTGTTTTGCGAGTATTGACGGGCTTTATTTTTGAAAATTTTGTCCTGGATATTGAGTAAATCGTGTTTACAGTATGTTGAGAGGAGGACGTGGACGCGGACGCGGTCGTGGACGTGGACGCGGACGCGGTCGTGGACGCGGATGTGGTAACATGAGACAGGAGGATTCCGCAACTACCCCAGAATTATCGGTGAGTCGAACCGATTCCCATTCTGAAGGACAGTAGGTATCAGCGAATGACAACGCGAATCCTAACATGCCGGGGGTGCTTCAACAGGTGGTGACTCAGATAAACCAATTCGCTCAGGTAGTTGATCGTATGCAGACAGTGATGGGACAGCAGCACCACGAGGATAACCGGGGAGACAGATGGCTTGCTGAAGTGGTCAAATTGCACCCGCCAAAATTTGACGGATCTGCTGAGGAACTTACTTGGGATCATTGGCTAAAGGAGTTGGAGAAGATATTTGCGGGTATTAACTGTCTTGAAGACCGGAAAGTTCCTATTGCCCAGTATTTTCTGACTGGGGAGGCTTTTGACTGGTGGGAAGCTATTCGACTTGAGAATCATAATGCTGACTGGACGGAATTCAAACTAATGATGGAAGCACAATATTGTCCTCGTCCAGTTAGAGAGGCAAAAATCCGAGAGTTTTTCTCACCACAGAGTTTGGAAGCATCTGTGACAGACTTAATCAAAACTTTTAATCATCAGCTGACTTGTGTGCGACACTTGGTCAGAACAGAGGCGGAAAAGATTTTTCATTTCGATATGCGGATGAAGCCGGAGATTCAACAGTACATGTCCGGATTCGAGTGTACTACGTTGCAGCAGTATCAAGACAAAGCGCTGGCCTACGACATGAAAGAGACGGCGGTGGAGAAATCGATGGAGGCAAAGAAGCAGAAAGTGACCGGAAATTTCTCGGAAAACAAGAGTGGTGGGACCCGCAAAGGCCAGTCTTCATTTTATTCAGCTAGGAAACCTCCACATCCTTCTCGAGGTGGAAAGAAGTTCCGAACAACATCAGCAGTTTCGGACGCATCAAAGAAGTGCTATAATTGTGGTCGAGCAGGGCATATTAGACGTGATTGCCCCGCATCTTCTGTGACTTGTTTCGATTGTGGGCAAGAGGGGCACCGTGCGGCTTTCTGTGGAGTGGCGACTAGATCATTTGGTACTCGCACTCCAGCACCAGTTCCGAAAGAAATAAGTGTGAACCAGACGCAGCAGAGTGGATTTCAGCAGCATAATGTTGGGAAGAGAGAGACATCCAGTGCTGGGTCCGTTCCTCCGCGCCTGTACGAGATGAGGAAATCTGACGATCAGAATACTGCTGTTGCATCAGGTACGATTCAGATCCTTTTGCAACCAGTTAGTGTCTTATTCGATTCCGGAGCTACACACTCTTTCATATCATTGAACTGTGTTAATCGTTTGAAAATCTCGTGTTTATTTGATTGTGAACCATATGTTGTGGGTTTGCCGAGTGGAGAGAGAATTGTGGGAACCCTAAAAACTAGAGATTTTCCAGTGACTATAGGAGGGAGAGATTGGCCATCGAATCTTATTGTAGTTGACATTTATGGTGACGATTTAATTCTCGGAGACGATTGGCTCAACCGTTATGGAGCTATTCTGAATTACCGAAAGAGAGTCATTTCTATCATTGCTGATGACGGATCTGAACACTTATTCAGAGGATGGAGACCGGGAAGCTCGGGAAAATTGATCAAAGCGATGAAAGCAGTGAAATTACTGAAGCAGGGATGTCATGGAATTTGGTGTTATGCCATGAAGAAAGAAGAAGGAGTAGAACTCTCATCTATTCCAATTGTGAATGGATTTTTAGATGTATTCCCTGACGAACTACCTGGGTTACCTCCGCAGAGAGAAGTGGAGTTCACTATCGAATTAGAACCTGGAGCCGCTCCTATTTCCAGAGCACCATACCGTATGGCGCCAACCGAGATGTATGAACTAAAGAAGCAACTGGAGGAATTATTGCAGAAGGGTTATACTCAACCTAGCGTTTCTCCTTGGGGAGCGCCCGTTCTCTTCGTCCGGAAGAAAGATGGATCCCTCCGATTATGTATTGATTACAGGGAGCTAAACAAGGTGACGATCAAGAACAAGTATCCTATACCTCGAATTGACGACTTGTTTGATCAACTACAAGGGGCAAGGGTATTCTCGAAGATTGACTTGCGATCAGGATATCACCAGTTGAGAATTAAGGAATTGGATATACCGAAATCTGCTTTCAGATCCCGGTATGGGCACTATGAATTCGTGGTGATTCCATTCGGACATACCAATGCTCCTGTGGTATTTATGCAATTGATGAATCGGGTATTCTTAGAATACTAGGATAAATTTGTGGTAGTCTTCATCGATGACATTTTGATCTATTCGAAAGACACAGAGGAGCATGCTGAGCATTTGCATATTGTTTTGAGCATCTTGA
Source organism: Orobanche coerulescens (assembly GCA_033398695.1). NCBI lineage: Eukaryota > Viridiplantae > Streptophyta > Magnoliopsida > Lamiales > Orobanchaceae > Orobanche > Orobanche coerulescens. The sequence goes on from CM065802.1 coordinate 194,269,374, forward strand.
GGTATGAACAGCTTTATGCGAAGCTTTCCAAATGCGAGTTCTGACTTAGGGAAGTAACTTTCCTTGGGCATGTGATATCAGCTGATGGAGTTCAGGTAGACCCGAAGAAATTCGAAGCAATCTTGGAATGGGAAGCTCCTAATAGCGTGAAAGAAGTCCGAAGCTTCTTAGGACTTGCTGGATATTATCGCCGTTTTGTAGAGGGATTTTCCAAAATTGCTCGTCCACTCACTCAGCTGTTACAGAAAACTCAAAAGTTCACGTGGGATGAGAAATGCCAGGTTGGTTTTGATGAACTTAAGAGGAGACTGACGACAGCACCTCTATTAGCGTTACCAGATGGAACTGATGGATTCATGGTATACAGCGATGCTTCAAATCAGGGTCTGGGATGTGTGTTGATGCAAAAGGATAAGGTGATTGCCTATGCTTCTCGGCGCTAAAACCGCACGGGTTAATTACCCGACTCATGATCTGGAGTTAGCAGATGTGGTCTTTGCCTTGAAAATTTGGCGACATTATTTATACGGCACTCATTGTCAGATCTTTACAGATCACAAAAGCCTCAAGTACATTTTCAGTGAGAAAGAATTAAACATGAGGCAGAGAAGGTGGCTAGAATTGATCAAGGATTACGACTTGGAAATTCTCTATCATCCGGGTAAAGCAAACGTAGTAGCCGATGCATTGAGCCGTAAACCTGTTTCTCTTCGAGTGTTGGAAGCACTTACGTCCCAAACCAGCATTCAACAAGAACTGATCCGCGAAGGGATTGAAGTATGGTCACCAGGAATCCAAGGGCAACTATATGTGATGGAACTGACTTCGTCACTAGTCGAGGAAATCAAATCTAAGCAGTTGAACGATTCTCTGATCCTTCGGTTATGTGACGAAGTAAAGAAAGGAAAGGCCCCAGGATTCGTGATACAAGATGATGGAGTTCTGAGATTTCAGAGTCGACTTTGCGTTCCCGATGATGATGATTTGAGATGGACAATTCTGAAGGAAGCTCACAGCGCGCCCTATTCTATTCACCTGGGCAGCAGTAAGATGTATAAGGATCTAAAACAAAACTTCTGGTGGCGGAATATGAAGAAGGACGTAGCAGAGTACGTTTCGAAGTGTTTGACGTGTCAGCAGGTTAAGATTGAACATCAGCGACCTGCCGGAATGTTAAAATCGCTTCCGATCCCTGAGTGGAAGTGGGAGGATATCTCAATGGATTTCATCGCCAATATGCCAAGGACCAAAACTGGAATAAACATGATTTTGGTTATAGTTGACCGACTAACCAAGTTGGCAAATTTCCTAGGAATTAAGGACACATGGGGACCCGAGAAATTGGCACGAGTATTTATTGCAGAGATAGTCAGATTGCATGGGATGCAGAAGACCATTATTTCAGATCGAGATGGTCGCTTCGTGTCGCACTTCTGGAAGGCAGTTCACAGGGCTTTGGGGACCGAGCTGAACTTTAGCATGGCTTATCATCCTCAAACGGACGGTCAGTCTGAAAGGACTATACAAACAGTAGAAGACATGGTTAGAGCTTGTGCCTTGGATTGGTCAACTGATTGGGAAGTTCATTTGCCCTTGATTGAATTCACCTATAATAATAGTTGGCATGCTTCTATTAAGATGGCACCATTTGAAGCTTTGTACGGGAGAAGATGTCGATCACCCCTGTGCTGGGATGATTCTTCGGACTTGATCGGGACGGAATCGGAATTGATAGTTCAGACTCAAGAGAAGATAGCTTTGATTCGGGAAAGACTGTTGACTGCCTAGAGTCGACAGAAGTCTTATGCAGATATGCGTCGTCTCCCTCTAGAGTTCGACATTGGGGACCACGTACTATTGAAGGTGTCTCCTACATGAGGAATTTTCCGTTTTGGGAGGAAAGGTAAGCTAAGTCCGAGATATATCGGACCATTTGAGATCCTCGAGAGAGTTGGGGATTTAGCATATAGGTTGGCCTTACCGCCATCGCTGAGTCACGTTCACAATGTGTTTCACGTATCTCAATTGCGTAAGTATGTACCAGATCCCAGTCATATCATTGAGTTCGATGAGATCGAGATAGCTAATGACGGCACCTTCGAGGAGAGACCAATCAAGATACTTGAGAGTCGGATCAAACAATTAAGGAATAAACCAATACCCTTGGTTAAAGTACAATGGTCACGGCACGGAGTTGAAGAGGCCACTTGGGAAATGGAGGACAACATGAAGACTAGGTATCCGGAGATGTTTTCATCTTAAGTTTCGGGACGAAACTTCTTTTTAGGGAGAGAGGATGTAATACCCGAGATTTCTGATGTGTAATTGAACCTTGTGATGTTGTATTTATTGCATTTTGATTTGAGTATTATTCTCCGTATTTCTTGATTCGGTGTTGTTGGGCGCACGATTCCATTCATGTGTTCTAAAGTGGTGATTTTTGTACATGTAGCGCACGATATCGGCTTAGCATAGCGTACGCTAAATTGGGTTCGTAGCGCACGCTACGTATGAACCTTAGTGCATGCTATACGTAGTCAACATGATTAAGACAGGGTGGTAGGTGAGATCAGCCGCGGATCTTGGTCGGATTATGTCGGGATGAACCTGGACGGCTTTCGGGAAAAGCCAAGTCAACGCAGTAGTGCACGCTACTGATATGAGGATAGCGTGCGCTAAATGCTGAGTACAGTGAAGTCAGTAAGCTTCGTATGACCGTTAGCGCACGCTATGGATAGGGAATAGCGCGCGCTAATAACCCTTTTCTATATATAGGATAGCTCACTTTTTCATTTTTTTCAGATCTTTTCACTTCCCTAATCCGAATTATTAGACTTAGAAAGTTATTTCCTCCATCCTCAACCTCTCCTATCATCATCCTAGCACGAGTTGGAAGATTGTAGATCATTGGAGATTGGCGTTCAAGCCTTTGGCATTGGATTTCTTCAAAGTTCTTCCTTGTTCTTCACTACTTTGAGGTAGGTGATTCTTCACCAATATTAAGTAATGTTCTGAAGGACGTTTTGATCATGATTTGGGATTATCTAGTCAGTTAAATTCGTAAATAGTCGAACATCATGTGTTAGAAGGATATTTCCGATGTTTCGGTACTTATTCATCGTATAATCCATTGAACCTTTTAGTGTTTGAACTCCTAGCATATTCATGAAGCGTAAAACCGATTATGACCAGTTTATGGAGATTATCAAGTTCTTATGTTTTTACATAATGGAATCATTCGTTTTGGGACATAGAATGAATGGAACATAGGATACTTTCTTGAAGATCAAGATGAATTATGGTGTTGTGATGATTATACGTATCCTAGTATCTCGTAGTCGTTTAATCCATCAAGATCTTTCACAAACCGTTTGAGCATGATATGCACGGAGATGACATGTATTAACACTGAAGATTTCATGAGTTTTGTCACCCTTAGATCCAGTTTTCTGCCCAGTAGTAAACTGCCATGCACGGTTAGCGCACGCTAAGATATGTATATTAACGTGCGCTATCGGGAATGAGTTAACGTACGCTACGTTTGGTATGTAACTTACGTTATGTCATCAGTCGAGTCAGTCGACTGATCAGAGAGTACTGTCAGCATATAGTTAGCGTACGCTAGACTTCTTCGTTTACGTACGCCAACGAGTCGGCTTAGCGTACGTTATGCATAATACGTAGCGTACGCTAAGTGGTTCAGGCAGAATTCATTTTTAGAGCTTTTTGCCGTAAACCGGATTTATAGGCATTCGTACGACATGAGATGAATTTTGTATTATTTCTTTTGTTAGGAGACGGCCTTCGAGTGTGTTGAGATCGTTGGAGTGATTTGTTCTTGCCATCTTTGAGGCAAGTATCGTAATTTGTTAATATTGGTATTTTGAGCATACATGTGGTTTATTCATGTTGTTGAACATGGGATTTATTTCGTTGAATTGTCATGATATTCGTTATCTAGTGTTTGTATGTTCATGTTGATGGACATAGCGATTTTGCATGTATATATGCATGAGTTGTGTTTGTGTATCTTTGACGATCTATCTTGAGGCGCTGGATCGGATGTCCTCCTCGTGTTGGTCCGACAGGATCATCTTGGGATCTAGGTGAGGCGCTGGATCATTGGACGGGTTTTCCACCTCGTGTTGGTCCGACGGGATCATCTTGGGATCTATCTTGAGGCTGGATCATTGGAATACCCATGCTGTGTTAATGGAATCTTGTGGATTCGCATTGTCGGATTCCGGTAGCGGAAGTCCGTGTGGTGTATCTTGTTATGTATTGTTGATGCATATTCGATTTGTTAAATATGATACTTGTACTAGCATCGTTTTGCTAACCCCTTCGGAGGTGGACATTTGTTTTGATGTTCAGGTAGCCGAGGAGCGGGGAAACAGCCACAGTACCGACGTGATGACGATGGGGCTCAGTGATGTTTGTTGTTTATGTGATTTGTCTTTTGGGTTCATTTTCAGTACTCGAGTACGTGTGTCTTATTAATATCATTTCGATATGGTTGTATTAATTAACTCAATGGATCAGTTGGAACCAGTTTTGTAATTTGAACTTCTGTGGTATTATTGGATTATATTTACATTTCTTTTAATTAGCCTTGTAAATCCTTATTTAAAGGGTTTACGACGCTGTAATTATTCCGAATATCTCGGGGTGTTACACATACAAGTTGGCTATCAACTTTTTTAATACCATCAATAAAATATACAAGGTATATATCATAATCTAATTATAGAAGTTTTTAATACCAAAAACATTAATAGCCTTAAAAAATCGATCGAAGTACAAACCATGCGATCGTGCGCAATCAGAAAAGGACATGATCGCTGCAAAAGATGGAATACGATCGTGTGCAGTGATCATGGGCAATGACCCGATCGCTGCACATGGTAGGATCCGATCGTGTGCAGTGATCGGGTCTAAGCACACGATCATTGCACACGTTGGCAAACGATCGTGTGCAACGATCGTGGACAGGCTAGATGTGTACTCGGTGGAAAGTAAAAGTATTTTAGGATTTTAACCAAATTGTATCAATAACTTATACTCTTATAAATGAGGATGTGTAACTTATTAATTTATGGTTTTTAACAATTGATTCTCACTTAAAAATATCAAATGGGTGAAAATTTTAATATCTACAACTTCGGAGACTATGATATAATTTCCAGAAAATATCGGATCAAAAGTTCAAATTTCCAGTATATACGACCTATCTGGACTTAAGAGGTAGGGGTACGCATGGCTGGATGGCTCGCGCTATTCTACCAGCCCAAAACCATCAACGGCGCAGCGTACCAAGCCTCGCGCCAAACGACCTCGCGCCATACATAACAGCTAGCGCCAAAGATTTTTTTCTTCTTGTTGTTTTAAATCTGAACGTTGGGAAAAAAAATGACCGTTGGGTAATATTTTTATAGCCGTTTTTCTTAATTTAATACCCCAAAATATTCAAATTTTACCCCTTAAAAATTCTATAAATACCTCCTTATTATTTCATACTTCACACACACTTCCAATATATTTTATAACATACTATTTTCTACTTCTCTTTTTTTTTCCAAACAAAATGAATCCCAACCAACAATGGATTACCGGTAAGCTAAACGACCCTTCGAACCAAATTCCAGGCTCGTCTTCGAATCTGACCAACAATCTGGGCTCGTCTTCGAATCCATACCCCCGAATGCCTTACTTCCCAAACCCATATATGAATCCCGAAGAACAAATGCTATTTAGTCAATGGAAAATTCAACAACAACAACAATATACTATATTTTCTCAACAATAACAACCAAACCAAGCCACTGCTTCCCAACCAAATTCCGATCAACAATCCTTCCATCTACGAGATGAAGACGAAGATGAATATGAAGAAGAGGCAGTCCCGACCCCGACGTCGAAAAAAACAAAGACGAAGAGTAAGGGGAAGGCGAAAAGAACTAAAGAACCACAAGACGGTACCCGATCTCGAAATATTTGAAACCAAGACGAGGAGTTGCTTTTGGCGGAGTGTTTCATTCAAATATTCGAGGATCCAAAAAGGGGTGCGTATCAACAAAAGGATACGTTTTGGTATAGAATTCTCCACATATACAATATGGAAGCTAAGAAATGCAAGTTAACTATTCGTACCAAGAACATGTTGATGGAAAAGTGGAGTACAATGAATCGAGAGGTTACCAAGTCGAATTCGTTAGTTAATGAAACGAGTGTTATGAGTGGGGAGAACGATAAAGATTTTATGACGAGGGTGCATACATTGTATAAAACAACGACGGGGTTAGACTTTAAACACATGAGCGTTTGGGCTTTTTGAAAGACAAGGACAAGTGGAAAAATCCTGAATCGACATTGGCAAGGCGAAATCGTCTTCGGGTTACGGACTAGGAACCCGAGCATTTTGGAGCAGACGCATTGCCACGGCTAGACGACATGTACCGAATTTCTAAGAGTCAGCGTTCGTCAAACTCGACCGCTAGTTCCGGTTCAAACCCGGCAATGTTTCAAGAAATGATGTAACAACAATACGAGTTAGACCGCAAGGCAAAGATGGAGGTTATCGAATGAGAGTCGAATGTGAGAGTTGATTTATACAATACTCAAAAGATAGCCGAGGACTTGCGAGTGCTATAATCGACACAAGAAGCATGTATCCGATCGATGCGGCTATCGTCAATGCCCAAAAAGCACGAATCCGGGCGTCATATCCAACACAAGACTAGTTAACTTTATGTACTTTTAATTTTAATATTTTTAATGTCTTTTTTCGTATTTTTTTATATTTCTATGTAATGTCTTTTTTTTTAATTAATCTAATGTGTTTTAATTTTAATTTTATATATCTCTTAATAAAGTATGTAAATGAAAAAAAAATGTCCAACGGCACCACATTTTCTGGTGCCAAGGGTAACGTCACAAAATGTGGTGCCAAATGATTTCTGGTGTCATAGAGTGTTTTGCTGACGTGGCAGCACTTTTTGCCAACGGCATCACCCCAGCAGCACTTTTTTAAGGAGGTTTTTATAGCCGTTTTTTTTAATTTAATACCCCAAAAAATTTAAATTTTACCCCTTAAAAATCCTATAAATACCTCCTTATTATTTTATACTTCGCACACACTTCCAATATATTTTATAACATACTATTTTGTACTTCTCTTATTTTTTTTCCAAACAATATGAATCCCAACCAACAATGGATTACCGGTATGCTAAACGACCCTTCGAACCAAATTCCGAGCTCGTCTTCGAATCCGACCAACAATACGGGCTCGTCTTCAAATTCATTCCCCCGAATGCCTTACTTCCCAAACCCATATATGACTCCCAAAGAACAAATGCTATTTAGTCAATGGAAAATTCAACAACAACAACAATATACTCAATTTTCTCAACAACAACAACCAAACCAAGCCACCGCTTCCCAACCAAATTCCAACCAACAATCCTTCTATCTACGAGACGAAGACGAAGATGAATATGAAGAAGAGGCGGTCCCAACCCCGACGTCGAAAAAAACAAAGACGAAGAGTAAGGGGAAGGCGAAAAAAACCAAAGAACCGCAAGACGATACCCGATATCGAAATATTTGGAACCAAGACGAGGAGTTGCTTTTGGCGGAGTGTTTCATTCAAATATCTGAGGATTCAAAAAGGGGTGCAGATCAACAAAAGGATATCTTTTGGTATAGAATTCTAGACGTATACAATATGGAAGCTGAGAAACGCATGTTAACTATTCGTAGCAAGAACATGTTGACGGGAAAGTGGACTACAATGAATTGAGAGGTTACGAAGTGGAATTTGTTAGTGAATGAAACGAGTGTTATAAGTGGGGAGAACGATAAATATTTTATGACGAGGGTGCATACATTGTATAAAACAGCGACTGGTTTAGACTTTAAACACATGAACACTTGGGGCTTTTTGAAAGACAAGAACAAGTGAAAAAATCCTGAATCGACATTGGCAAGGCGAAATCATATCGGGTTACGGACGAAGAACACGAGCATTTCGGAGCAGACCCGTTGCCATGGCCAGACGGCATGTACCGAATATCTAAGAGTCAACGTTCGTCAAACTCGACCGCTAGTTCCGGTTCAAAACCGGCAATGTTTCAAGAAATGATGCAACAACAATACGAGTTAGACCGCAAGGCAAAGATGGAGGTTATCGAACGAGAGTCAAATGCGAGAGTTGATTTATACAATTCTCAAAAGATAGCCGAGGACTTGCGAGTGCTACAAATCGACACAAGAAACATGGATCCGATCGACGCGGCTATCGTCAATGCCCAAAAAGCACAAATCTGGACGTCGTATCTGTAACACCCCCAAGACATTCAGGGCATATTACAGCGCCGCGGACCCCACACTATGGAATCCACCAGGCTAACGTACCAACAAGACATTCGACAACGACAAACAATCATCAATAATACGACAATTCAAATAAAAGACTACAACCCGACAAATAGAATCCAACATCAATCCATTTCCCAAAACGGGAACACAACATTAACAATTTTGAAAAGGAAGTACTCGAGTACTTAAACCAATTTTATAATACAGAAGTCCCAAAACAAGACATCACAAATAATAGACAAAACTGAACACCAACAAATGACTACTGATCAGTATCATGCTTGCCCATCATCCTCATACGGCTCAAGTGCTCGTTTGTCCCCACGATCGATACCTGAAATACAAAAAGTATTTCCCCCATTTAAGGGGTTAGCACAACTGCTAGTGCAAGTACAATCCATTTGAACTACATTCTAATCAGATGAATATATGCGTCAAAAATCATTTTAGAAAATATTTTATATTCCGGAATATTTACAATGTACAGCCACAAAACACATTATCTCCAACAATCATAATTCAAAGTTAACCTTGGTACGAGACTCATGGCCACCGTACCCCGCAGAGCCCCGTCGGACATCCCTGGGTGGTTAACCACAGTTCATGATATGCACACACACGGCAATACGTATCCCTAGAGGCCCCGTCGGACCGTCCCTAGGTGAACATACACATATCCCTCCACAACAACCACGATACAACCATAATTCAAATACTAGAACATGTAAACAAATGTAAAGTACTTGCCTTTGAGACATTCTTGAAGAAACGGAAGTGAAAACACGACTACGAACGGTCCGGGAGGAAAAAGATGGTTCCTAAACGAAGGATCAACATAGTTCAGTCCCAACGGACAACGATACTCTATTGGAATACACCCATAACCCCGATTACAATTCATGACAAAAACGATCAATCGATACGGGCGAGGGTTTACGCAAAATCTCCCCGTATCAACAATTCACGGATTAATTCGAGGAAAACTTATTGAGAATCATTCAATAACAACAACCGGTACAAACCAAGAAACAACGAAAACGAACGAGTTTTACGAGAATCGAACGTTCATACGGAAAAACATGTCATAAAATGAAATCACATGAAAACATCACCAAAACTCGTCCAAATGGAAAAACTCCAAGAAAAAAGTAGATTCACAATGTCGAAACGGTTACAAGCGAGTCGATAAAAATACACATACACCAAAAATGGAAACTGCTAAAAATGGAAAGTTAAGGATATTACATTCTCCCCCTCTAAAATAAAGTTTCGTCCCAAAACTTAAGAATCAAAAAGCTCGGGGTGTCTCGAACGCATATCCTCCTCTAACTCCCACGTCGCTTCTTCTACTCCGTGTCTCGACCATTGCACCTTAACCAAAGGAATAGTTTTATGCCTTAACTGTTTGTCTCGACACTCCAAAATCTTGACGGGCCTCTCCTCAAACGTAACATCCTTCTCGATCTCCACGTCTCCAAAGTCAATAATGTGGGACGGGTCCGGAACGTACTTCCTCAACTGGGAAACGTGAAATACGCTATGAACATGAGTCAGCGACGGAGGTAAAGCCAAACGGTATGCTAACTCGCCGACTCTCTCCAATATCTCGAAAGGCCCAATATACCTCGGGCTGAGCTTCCCCTTTTTCCCAAAACGGAAGACTCCCTTCGTCGGAGACACTCTCAACAGAACATGATCTCCCACCTCAAACTCCAAAGGTCGACGCCTAACATCCGCATAAGACTTTTGTCGACTCTGAGCAGCCAACATTCTCTTTCTAATCAATTCAACTTTCTCCCTCGTCTCTAACACAAGGTCTGGCTCGGTGCCAACTAGATCGGACGGCTCATCCCAACATATTGGCGATCGGCAACGTCGGCCATAAAGTGCCTCATACGGTGCCATCTTAATCGACGCGTGCCAGCTATTATTATAAGTAAACTCAATTAAGGCCAAATGTTCCTCCCAGTCACTACTCCAGTCTAAGTTACACGCGCGCAACAAATCCTCGAATGTCTGGATGGTACGTTCGGACTGCCCATCGGTCTGGGGATGGAACGAAGTGCTCAAACGTAACCGTGTCCCCAATGCCTTATGTACCGCCTGCCAAAAATGCGATACAAATCGGCCATCTCTGTCTGAAATAATGGTCCTCGGCGTACCATGAAGCCTCACTATCTGTGCGATAAAAACACGAGCCAACTTTTCTGGACCCCAAGTATCATTGATGCCCAGAAAATGTGCCGACTTAGTCAGTCGGTCTACAATCACCCACACCATATTCATACCAGTCTTAGTTCTCGGCAAACCCGTGACAAAATCTATAGAGATATCCTCCCACTTCCACTCCGGGACGGGAAGTGGTTTCAACAACCCGGCTGGCCGCTGATGCTCAATTTTGACTTGCTGACAAGCCAAACACTTAGACACAAACTGAACTACCTCATTCTTCATGTCGTTCCACCAGAAATTTTTCCTCAAATCTTTATACATTTTACTCGAGCCCGGATGGACTGAGTAAGGTGACGCATGAGCCTCTCGCATAATACTCTGCCTCAATTCCGAGTCGTTCGGAACACACAACCGACCTCGGAATCTCAACACACCGTCCTCATGAATAACGAATCCCGGGGTTTCCCCTTCCCTGCACTCTCTCGAAGCTGAATAAACATTGGGTCCTCCAACTGTCCCGATTTAATGTCATCGACCAGAGATGAAGAAATCTCAAGAGTACGCAACTGCCCGGAACTCTCTGGTAGTACAACCTCAATGCTCAACCTCATAAACTCTCGCTGAAGTCCCGACTGAGCCGTAAGTAGCTGAAGCGCCCGAAGCGATACCGATTTCCGGCTCAAGGCATCTGCTACCACGTTAGCCTTGCCCGGATGATAAAGGATCTCGAGATCGTAATCCTTAATCAACTCCAACCATCTCCTCCGTCTCATATTAAGCTCTTTCTTCGTAAAAATGTACTTCAGGCTCTTGTGATCGGTGAAAATCTGGCACGACGAGCCATATAAGTAATGATGCCAGATCTTCAACGCAAATACAACTGCGGCCAACTCAAGATCATGCGTAGGGTAATTCAATTCATACGGTTTCAACTAACGGGAAGCATAGGCAATCGTCCTCCCGTGCTGCATAAGTACGCATCCGAGCCCTTGGCCGAAGCATCACTAAAAACTGAGAAACCCTCATTACCACTGGGTAAAGCCAAAACAGGAGCGGTCGTCAACCGTTTCTTCAACTCCTCAAAACTATTCTGCCTCTCATCGGTCCACACAAACTTCTCTGACTTCTGCAACAACTGAGTCAGCGGTCGAGCGAGCTTAGAGAACCCCTCGACAAATATACGGTAATAACCGGCTAATCCCAGAAAACTGCAGACCTCCTTCACGTTCCTGGGCGGCGCCCAATCCAACACTGCCTCTACCTTATGTGGGTCCACACGAACACCCTCGGCCGAGATCACATGACCGAGAAACATAACCTCCCGTAACCAAAACTCACACTTTGATAACTTCGCAAAAAGATGCTGAGTTCTCAAAATATCTAACACTATATGCAAATGACGGGCGTGCTCCTCCTCGCTCCTCGAGTAAATCAGGATGTCATCGATAAAAATGACTAGACACTTATCGAGGTACTCGATAAAGACTTTGTTCATAAGCTGCATGAACACGGCTGGGGCGTTGGTTAGCCCAAAAGGCATAACCACAAACTCGTAGTGACCGTATCTCGTCCGAAAGGCTGTCTTCGGAATGTCGGTATCCTTCACTCGGAGCTGATAATACCCCGATCTCAAATCAATCTTCGAGAACACGGTTTCCCCTTGCAACTGATCAAACAAGTCATCAATCCTCGGGAGCGGATACTTGTTTTTGATGGTCACTTTGTTCAACTCTCGGTAGTCGATACACAAACGAAGTGACCCATCCTTCTTTTTTACAAATAGGACCGGTGCGCCCCAAGGCTAAGCGCACGGTCGAATATATCCCATGTCTAGCAACTCTCCTAACTGTTTCTTCAGCTCCAGCATCTCGGCGGGCGCCATACGGTATGGCGTCTTAGAGATCGGTGCTGCACCCGGCTCTAAATCGACGGTAAACTCAACTTCTCGGTCCGGCAGCAAACCCGGCAACTCGTCTGGAAAGACATCAGGATACTCACACACTACTGGAATAGACGAGAGATTGACTCTCCCTTCTTCCGATCTCAAAGCATAACACCAATAGCCTGTGCAACCTCCCCGAAGAAGCCTCACCGCCCTCAAGGCGCTGATCAAGAGTCTCTGGATACTCCGCTTACGCCCCACGAAAGAATGCTCCGTACCGTCAGAGGCTAACATCGAAACAGTCCTCGTTCTATAATTCATGATCGCCCCATGACGGTCCAGCCAATCCTCACCCAGAATCAAATCCTCATCTCTAATATCTACCGCAATCAGATTAGAAGGCCAATCCCTCCCCGCGATACTCACAGAAAAATCTCTAATCTCACGATCCCCCACGATGCTATCCCCACTAGGAAGTTTAACAACAAAAGGCTCACAAGCAACTAGGCAATCAACATGCAGACGACGCACACAATCCATAGATATAAAAGAATGCGTAGCGCCAGAATCAAACAATACGGAAACGGGATGATCAAGGATGTGGACGGTACCTATAGCCACCGTCGCGTCAGGATCTCTTGCTCGTCTCATCTCATACACTCGGGGCGGAACAGACCCCGCACTAGAAGCTCCCCCTCTAGAAGGCTGCCCACGCCCTCGACCTCTACCAAAACTCTGCTGCGGCTGAGGAACTGTCGGTGCCTGATTCACACTCGGCTCTCCCGCAGCTGGGGTTGATATCTGAGTAACTGGCGCCTGAGCTGCATCCGTACAAAACTTAGCACGATGACCCTTCCAACCACAAGCAAGGCACTAAATCGGAGGCCTATCACACTCACTCATTATGTGGCCCGGACGACTACAGTTGAAGCATGTAGGACCACGAACGGAACCAGTAGGAGCAGACCTAGAACCGTTTCCTCGCCCAACTGATGGCGACTGACTCCCGAAGACTCGCGAACCATACTGAGCCTTCGGATACCCTCCTGACTTGCCTCCCGAAAACTGACGGGAGGTCTTCTGCTTCTTTCCTTCGGTTGCCGTCTCTGTTGCAGAAAACGACATCTCATAAGCCATCGCTTTATTCTGATAATCTTTTAAAGTCGTGCACCCCATACCAGCCATGTAGTGGCGCACCCTCGGTTTCATCCGCATATCAAAGTGGCGGATCTTGTCAAGCTCATCTCGGACTTGGTTTCTCACATAATGCAGCTGTTGATTGTAGTCTTTGATAGCTTGATAAATAGGAACATCTTGGGGTTTAGCCTCAAAGAAGGCTCAGATCCTCCCCTCTTTCACTGGCCATGGACAAAATTCATCTTCCATCAGATCCCGAAACTATGCCCACGTGGCTGCCCGGTCGCGCGGTTTCACCGCTTGCCACCATGTTGCTGCCTCCTTGGCAAGGAAGTACTGAGCAATGGGTACTTTCCTCTCCTCAGAACAATTAGCAGCCTCAAATACTTTCTCCATCTCGAAAAGCCAATTCTCCCAACCAGAGGGGTCGGAAGCACCATCAAACTGTGGAGGACGCATACGAATCACGTCCTGAAGTAACTTATCATTGCCTGATCCAGTAGGCGGAACTGGGTTGGCATTAGCTTGGCCAGGCGGCTGAGTCAGTAGCGTCATCTGGTTCGCTACTTGCTGCAAAATGTTGGCCACTCCAACATTCTCATGTGCATTACCGGAGCTAGCAGACTGGTCCTGCTGACCTCCGGAACTAGGGGGAACACTGTTCGACAAAGAAGGCATCGCCGAATCAGTTCCCGAGTGATCGGACATGGCTGCCCCACCGGCTGCGCCACGTCCCTTACCGCGTCCGCGTGCTCTACCAGCAGGAATTCTGAAGAAGTAACGGGTAAGTACAATTCAAACGCAAAACGCAACAAGATACTAAGACAGGAATAGAACAGAACGTGTAACGAGTCAAGTTAGGAAAAAAAACATACGAGCACCGGCGTACTGAGATGATGGCATAGCAGTGATATTATCCCAAAAATGACATTTAACTAGACCCAAATAACCGACAGCCTAGGTATCCATAAACCTAAGCTCTGATACCATATTCTGTAACACCCCCAAGACATTCAGGGCATATTACAGCGTCGTGGACCCCACACTGTGGAATCCACCAGGCTAACGTACCAACAAGACATTCGACAACGACAAACAATCATCAATAATACGACAATTCAAATAAAAGACTACAACCCGACAAATAGAATCCAACATCAATCCATTTCCCAAAACGGGAACACAACATTAACAATTTTGAAAAGGATGTACTTGAGTACTTAAACCAATTTTATAATACAGAAGCCCCAAAACAAGACATCACAAATAATAGACAGAACTGAACACCAACAAATGACTACTGATCAGTATCATGCTTGCCCATCATCCTCATACGGCTCAAGTGCTCGTTTGTCCCCACGATCGATACCTGAAATACAAAAAGTATTTCCCCCATTTAAGGGATTAGCACCAACTGCTAGTGCAAGTACAATCCATTTGAACTACATTCTAATCAGATGAATATATGCGTCAAAAATCATTTTAGAAAACATTTTATATTCTGGAATATTTACAATGTACAGTCACAAAACACATTATCTCCAACAATCATAATTCAAAGTTAACCTTGGTACGAGACTCACGGCCACCGTACCCCGCAGAGCCCCGTCGGACATCCCTGGGTGGTTAACCACAGTTCATGATACGCACACACACGGCAATACGTATCCCTAGAGGCCCCGTCGGACCGTCCCTAGGTGAACATACACATATCCCTCCACAACAACCACGATACAGCCATAATTCAAATACGAGAACATGTAAACAAATGTAAAGTACTTGCCTTTGAGACATTCTTGAAGAAACGGAAGTGAAAACACGACTACGAACGGTCCGGGAGGAAAACGATGGTTCCTAAACGAAGGATCAACATAGTTCAATCCCAACGGACAATGATACTCTATTGGAATACACCCATAACCCCGATTACAATTCATGACAAAAACGATCAATCGATGCGGGCGAGGGTTTATGCAAAATCTCCCCATATCAACAATTCACGGATTAATTCGAGGAAAACGTATTGAGAATCATTCAATAACAACAACCGGTAAGAAATTTCGTAACATAATTGAACAATTCGGAACTAAACCCTAGAATCCCGAAAAACCCCCAAATTCGTCAAAGTTAGGGTTCCTGAGGAAATACCTTGAATCGGAGTGAAGGAGATGGATTTAGATGATGATGAGTTATGCTCGAGACACAAGAATCGGACTGGAAGGGAACTCCACTGATTACTCTCCACAAACTGCTCTGAATCGCCAAAATCGCCCGTAGGAAGGGAAGGAAAGAAAAAGAATGAAAAATAATGTTGAATCTGAACTGCCGCTGATCTAAATAAATGTGAAGTTAGCGCACGCTAACTATCATATAGCGCGAGCTAACGGGGCTGAAACCGGTCCAGTAGCTACTGCTACCACTCGTTAGCGCACGCTAACAATAGTGAGTTAACGTACGCTAACTGCACATCGGTAGCGCACGCAAGGTAACAGGAGTAGCGTGCGCTACCTACACAGCAGTTCAGTACTGCTGCCCACATCAGCAGTACGCTGCTGTCGAAGGTACAATACTCGAAACGCACGACAAGGCCAGAATCCAGAAACATAAACACGAAGCATACAAGACGACGGAGTTAAGCGCTGAAAGAAAATATAATTCCGACCACCGGAGGGTCCGAAATGCGACAACGAAAATGAGATTTCCTAAACTTATAGGAAATTACAAAAATGGCCCAAGTGTCCAAAAATCACGAAACGACGTCGGATTTACAAACCGAAAGTCTCAACACGACCAACTCAATCATACGAACTTGTACAAACCAAGAAACAATGAAAACAAACGAATTTTATGAGAATCGAACGTTCATACGGCAAAACATGTCATAAAATGAAATCACGTGAAAACATCACCAAAACTCGTCCAAATGGAAAAACTCCAAGAATAAAGTAGATTCACAATGTCGAAACGGTTACAAGCGAGTCGATAAAAATACACATACACCAAAAATAGAAACTGCTAAAAATGGAAAGTTACGGATATTACAGTATCCAACACAAGACTAGTTAACTTTATATATTTTTAATTTTAATATTTTTTTAATGTCTTTTTTCGTATTTTTTATATTTCTATCTAATGTCTTTTTTTAATTAATTTAATGTGTTTTAATTTTAATTTTATATATCTCTTAATAAATTATGTAAATGAAAAAAAAAATTGTCCAAGGGTAACGGCACAAAATGTGGTGCCAAATGATTTCTGGTGCCATAGAGTATTTTGCTGACGTGGCAGCATTTTTTGCCAATGGCACGAGGGTACCTAGTGCTCTAAGACTACAATTATCAGTGACCTTGGCCAAGTGTGGCCTATGCCACATGGATAAATGAATTAAAAACAAAAGACAAAAATAAAGGAGGTCGCCTTTCTCTCTCATCTCCCATGTGTAATGCTATCTTGACACTTGTCAAGATTTGATTTGTCCTCTAAATTTATTTTGAATATTTTGATAAAATTTATATATCTTTTATATAATATACTAAAACAATAAAAAAAATACATCATAATTCGTAAGTTTTTTTCCTCTATAAATAGAGACCAAATTTGCTATATTTATTCATGCATCAAAAATCTTCTTTTCTTTCATTTTTTTTGGTAAATAAATTTTTGTTTCACCGACTAAATGTTGAAATCAGCAACTTACAAACCATCAAACATCAATACAAGAAAGCAATTAACTTCTCAAAGCTCTAGCTAACTTAGGATATTTAAAACACCTAATGGCTAACTGGATTTGACATTGCATAATAATCTCTTACCCGCTGCTACTCTTGGCTTGAAATCTACGTTGATTTCGCTCCTTCCAGAGAAAATACAACGTAACTGTGATAGCTGCTCGATATAATCTCTGTTTCACCGTCTTTGATTTGCATTGGGTGAGTAGAAAACTCAGTTCATGGTTTCATTCCCTCGGCCTACAATCAATACTACACCATGCAGCCACATTCTTCCATACTTGAGTGGAGTAATCACACTTGAAGAATAAGTGTTGCATGGTCTCATCCTCGACTCCACACAAACTACAAGTAGCATCAACATGCACTCCTATCTTCAATAGATTCTCACAAGTTGCCATTTTCCCCAACACAGCAAGCCACATAGCAAATATACTCTTAGAGGGAGCAACATTATCTCTAATCAACTTTTGCCAAGAAATACGTTGTACAATACCCCTCAAATCCAAATACACCTTTTGAATCGAGAAATAGGATATGGTGAGAAATTCCATACCTGTTGCAGTTGAGGCCAAACAATCTCTTTCTCCAATCACTTTCTTTTATCACCCAAGCTGCTTGAGTAAGTATAGGCATAGATCTCATATCATGATTCTTGATATAGAACCCATGCACCCACTGAACCCAAATCTTGTCCTTCTTTTGAGATAGATTCCATAAGAGTTTATATACAGCTGCTTGATTCCAAATCTTCAAATTTATCACATTCCAACCTCCTGCACAAGTGGGTAAGCACACTTGTTCCTATGCAACTACAACTCGCTTGCTTATGCCTGATTTACCTGTCCAAAGAAATGATCTACAAGCATCTTGGATTGCTTTGATCACCTTCTGAGGTAATAGAAAAACTTGACACCAATACATTTGGATACTAAACAGCACAACTTTTATCAATTGAAGTCTCCCCGCATATGAAAGTAACTTAGAGGACCAGCACTCCACTCTTGCCATAATTTTTTTTGATGAGGGGTTAGCACTGAATTACACTGAGTTTCTTTGTGGAGAGAGGGACCCCAAGATATTTAAAGGGCAGGCTTCCTTTTGTCATACCAAACTCTTGAAGAATAGCTTCTTGAGACTGATCAGATAATCCACCAAAATATATACAACTCTTTTGTTGATTTGCTTTCAAACCTGATGCCTCCGAAAATTTATGAAAAGCTTGTATTAACTGTCTCAAAGATTCACTATCACCTCAGGTAAACAACAGGAGATCATCAGCAAAGCAGACATGGATTAAACCAAGTCTCTTGCATCTTGGGTGGAAGTTAAATCTCTTGTTATTGTGCAGCTCCAAAAGACATCTGTTGAGGTATTCCATACATATCACAAATAAGTATGGTGATATTGGGTATCCCTGCCTCAAACCTCTCTTTGCTTCAAAAACATCAGTAAGCTCGCCATTCACATTAATAGTGTATGAAACAGTGGTCAAGCATGCCAAAATCCACCTCACAAAGGTGTAAGGAAACCCCAGCTCGAGCAGTAGATACTTGACAAAGGGCCATTCCACTTAATCATAGGCCTTTTGCAAGTCGATCTTTACCATGCAATGAGGAGATATCTGTTTTGTAACACCCCCAAGTTATTCAGAGATATTACAGCGCCGTAAGCCCCGTCGTGGGACCCACAAGGCTAAACATACGCGGAACCATAAATTTTGACCGATAAGGTCTACGCACAATGGAATGAAAAACGATACAAAGGTATTCGAAATATAACCAATGTATTCACAAACATCACAACTCAATTCAATACTTCGGCAAACATAGGCCGGAACATCAAAAAAAAAGGAAAACAATACTCGAGTATTCAATAGCCAATCCAGTACAACAACACTGAACGGGAAACTCCAAAGAAATAAAACTGGAAGAAAGACACAGTATCACACTTGCCCACCATCTTTATGCCGACCCGCTGCCCGTCCGCTCTCCTGGAACCTGAAATACATGGAACGTATTCCCCCCATAAAGGGGTTAGCCGTCGAATAGCTAGTGCAAGTATAACAATATGAAACATAATACTTCTCGACAATAAAGTAAATGTAATCCGTCAATTCATCAATATAAGACTAGTATTCCGGAATAACTAAAATCTCAAGACGTATGTGAATGCCGTAGAAACGGTTCGTTCATATCATACGCCGCTACATGTAGGAATGCCGTCAAAACGGTTCGTTCATTACATGCCAACATTATTTCATATGAATGCCGTAGAAACGGTTCGTTCATATCAACCATGGAATCGCACCAGAGGCTACGAAACCCTCAGAGGACCATAGGCCCGTCCCGGAGTGTCTAGAAATAATCATACCATCAATATTTCATACTTTCAAAGTCGAGAACGTACAATCATAAATGTATACTTGCCTTTGAGACATCGAGGAACGAACGGAAAAAGGGGTATGAGATTGGTAGGTCCAAGAACGCGCTTAGGCACCTAAGCGATTCGCAAGGAATATGATAATTAATTATCCATATTCAAATTACACGAAGAAACCCCGAAACCCGTCTACGATTCATAAAGACATACGGATAATCAACTAGAGGTTGGAAAATCGTCCAAACCTCACAAGTCCGAAAACGACATAATTCAACCCGAAAAATCGGAAGAAAACACTCATACGGTATAGATATATCAAAATCTCAAGGTTCTCAAGCTTCAATCGGATAAAACGGACGAATCTACGAAAATCCCCAAAAACCAACACAAAATCAAAGTGTTCTTGAATAATCTTTCAATAATCCGATGAATACCCAATCATGTCCATAATCACGCATATATCACATCATACACCATGATTTCATCATCCAAAACGTCAATACCCACACAAAATCGAGAAGTCAAGATGTCGAAGAAATTACCTTTTGAATATCCAAGCTCTATGATCCAAGGAATACGCGTTAGATCGACTATCCGGGCTTCCCAACCGATTGGAAGTGGTAAATCTTCAACACCCAAGTGATAGCTATGAAAAGAGCTCCTCCCTCAACTCTCTCTCTCTCTCGCGATAGAAGATGGAAATGGAGGAAGAAGGCTGAAATCACGCTTAAAAGGCCGAATTATGCAGTTGACCGCATTGTGTGCCGCGGCTCAGCATAGGTGTGCCGCGGCACAGGCCTAAAAATTGTTCCCAGGTTTCGGCAGTGTGCCGCGGCTCAGCTCAGGTGTGCCGCGGCACCGGGTACAGGCGGGTTTTGGCTGGGGATGCAACACCAGTGTGCCGCGGCTCAGAGTAGGTGTGCCGCGGCAATGACTCGGCAATGTGCCGCGGCTCAGCTCATGTGTGCCGCGGCACCGGGTACAGCCTGCTCGGTCAAATATAGGAAATGTGTGTGCCGCGGCGCACACTCCTTGTGCCGCGGCTCACACCCCCTTCGGGTCCTAAAATGATGAAAATTGACCCGGAAAGAGAATAAACGCAATATGATTCAATGTCTGGACAACAATAACACGAAATAGAAATACGGGAACCCCAAAACGGTGGTTCCAAGCAATGATTACAAGGGTTCGCTCAACAAATCACGATCCGAAGAATATGAAAGGTTTGAAATGACATGACTTTCGACCGGATATTACATTCTCCCCCTCTAAAAAGAAGTTTCGTCCCGAAACTTAAGAAATAAATAGTTCGGGGTATTCCACCCGCATCTTCTCTTCCGTCTCCCAAGTCGCCTCTTCGACTCCATGCCTCGACCATTGTACTTTAACCAGTGGAATGGTCTTATGCCGAAGATGTTTCTCGCGACGCTCAAGGATCTTCACGGGTCTCTCCGGAAAGGTAATATCCTCGGCTACATTAATCTCACTGTAGTCGATAATGTGGCTCGGATCCGGTACGTACTTCCTCAACTGGGACACATGAAAAACACTATGGACGTGACTCAAAGCTGGAGGTAATGCCAAGCGATAAGCTAAGTCTCCAACTCTGTCCAAAATCTCAAAAGGTCCGATATACCTTGGGCTGAGTTTTTCCTTTTACCGAAGCGGAAAACTCCTGCAGTCGGTGATACTTTGAGCAAGACATGATCCCCCACTTCAAACTCCAAGGGTCGACGACGAGTATCGGCGTAAGATTTCTGACGACTCTGGGCAGTCAGTAATCGGTCTCGGATGATAGAAATCTTTTCCTTGGTCTCCAACAACATATCTGGTTCCGTCCCAACTAGCTCAGAAGCCTCGTCCCAACATAATGGCGACCTACATCGCCTACCATAGAGAGCCTCGAAGGGTGCCATTTTGATCGACGCATGCCAACTATTATTGTAAGCAAACTCGATCAACGGCAAGTGAAGCTCCCAATCATTACTCGATAAGGCACAAGCCCGTAACATATCCTCCAACGTCTGAATCGTCCTCTCTGTCTCGACCGTCCGACCGAGGATGAAAGGAAGTGCTCAATCTCAACTCGGTACCAGAGCCCGATGAACGGCTGCCAAAATGCGATATGAAACGGCCGTCTCGATCGAAACAATGGTCTTGGGGGCACCGTGTAACCTCACGATCTCGGCGATAAAGGTTCGAGCCAATCTATCCGGTCCCCAAGTATCCTTAATACCCAAGAAGTGTGCGACTTGGTCAATCGATCGACAATTACCCAAATCATATTCATTCCGGCCCGAGTTCTCGGCATGCCGATGATAAAATCCATTGAGATATCTTCCCACTTCCACTCGGGAATGGGGAGTGGTTTCAACAACCCCTGGTCGTTGATGTTCGATCTTGACTTGTTGACACGTCAAGCACCGTAATACGAACTCCGTAACATCCTTCTTCATGTTATTCCACCAAAATTTCGCTTCAAATCTTTGTACATCTTACTCGTCCGGTGGATTGAGTAAGGCGTAGCATGAGCTTCTCGGAGAATCCTCTGTCTCAATTCCAAATCATTCGGAACGCAAAGCCTCGCTCGAAATCTCAAAATACTATCCTCGTGTACCATAAAGCCGGGAGCTTTTCCTTTAATCACATCTTCCTTCGCTTGAGAAATCATCGGGTCACTCCACTGTTTCCCTTTGATATCATCAACCAAGGACGAAGTAATTTTGAGAGTACACAACTGTCCTGTACTCATTGAAGCCACACTTCGATCCCTTGTTCAATTAAATCTGACGAATCTTCGTCCGAGACGTAAGAACCTCAAGCATTTGAAGAGATGCCGATTTGCGGCTCAAAGCATCCGCAACGACGTTGGCTTTTCCGGTGGTAAAGAATCTCCAAATCATAATCCTTTATCAATTCTAACCAACGTCTCGCCTCATATTTAGCTCCTTCGATGAAAATATATTTCGTGCTCTTGTGATCGGTATAAATCCGACACGGTGACCGTACAAATAATGCCGCCAAATCTTGAGTGCGAAGACAATTGCCAACTCTAAATCGTGAGTAGGATAATTCATCTCATAAGGTTTTAATTGTCGAGACGCAAAAGCTATCGTCTTATCATGCTGCATAAGCACACAGCCCAGGCCTTGACTCGAAGCGTCACTATAAACTGCAAAGCCCTCGCTACCATGCGGTAAAGTTAAAATCGGCGCTGAAGTCAATCGTCTCTTCAGTTCATCGAAGCTCTGTTGTCTCTCATCCGTCCAGATAAACTTTTCGGTCTTCTGGAGTAATTTTGTAAGCGGTCGAGCGAGTTTCGAGAACCCCTCGACGAACCGACGGTAATACCCAGCAAGGCCCAAAAAGCTATGAACCCCTTTAACATTTTTAGGCGGTGCCCAACTTAGCACTGCCTCGATCTTCTGCGGGTCTACACGAACCCCTTCGGCCGAAATCACATGGCCGAGAAACATAACTTCTTCCAACCAAAACTCACATTTCGAGAACTTTGCATAGAGGTGCTCGGTTCTCAAAATGTCTAAGACCAAACGCAAGTGTCGGGCATGTTCCTCCTTATCCCGAGAATAGATCAAGATGTCGTCAATAAAGACGACTACACACCTGTCGAGGTACTCGATGAATATTTTATTCATTAATCGCATGAATACCGCCGGCGCATTCGTCAACCCAAAAGGCATAACTACAAATTCATAATGCCCATATCTCGTCCGAACGCCGTCTTTGGAACGCGTCGGACTCCCTCACTCGAGTTGATAATACCGGATCTTAAATCAATCTTCGAGAAAACCGCAGCTCCTTGCAATTGATCAAATAGATCGTCTATACGAGGCAAAGGATATTTATTCTTGATGGTTACTTTATTCACTCACGGTAGTCAATGCACAAACGTAGTGAACCATCCTTCTTCTGACGAAAAGAACGGGCGCGCCCCAAGGCGCGCTCGGTCGATGTACCCTTTTTCCAAAAGTTCTCCCAGTGAGTCTTCAATTCTGCATCTCGGAAGGTGCCATCCGATAAGGTGCTTTAGAAATCGGGGCCGCATCCGGCTCTAAATCCACGGAAAAATCTATCTCTCGATTCGCGGTAATCCGGAAGATCGTCCGGAAAACATCGGGATACTCATTAACAACCGGAATTGAAGAGAAATCGACTTCAATTCCTTCCGTTTTCAACGCATAACACCAATAGCCCGTACAACCTTTATTCAAAAGTTTTACGGCCTTCATGGAACTGATAAGTAACTTGGATTGGCCCAACTTACGTCCCAAAAATGAGTACTCAGATCCGTCCTTAGTCATCATAGTGATAACTTTGGTACGGTAATTCATAATCGCCTGGTGATTATTAAGCCAATCCTCGCCGAGGATTACGTCCTCGCCTTCCATATCAACTACAATTAAATTTGATAACCATTCCATACCGGATATAACCACCGGGAATTCTCTAATCTCCTGATTCCCCACAATCCTATCCCCGCTAGGCAGTCTCACGATAAAGGGATCGCAAGCAGTTAAACAAGTTATATTCAAACGGCGTACACACTCCAAAGAAATAAAGGAATGTGTAGCACCCGAATCAAAAAGTACACGGACTGGATAGGATAGAATATGGATGGTACCTGTAGCCACCGCCGCATCGGGTTCGTCTGTTCGACGCATTTCATAAACCCGTGGTTGCACCGAACCGACGCTAGAGTTCCCCCCTCCAGCGTTCTGACCCCGTCCCCGGCCCCTGCCAAAATTCTGCTGAGGTTGACCACCGGGGCGAAGCCCGAGTGTCCAAAGTCTGATTCGGCTCGGAACAAAAAGTCGCTCTATGTCCCATCTGTCCGCACGTGTGACACTTCAATGGTGGAAAGTGGCATTCCAAATTAATGTGGCCTGAACGGCCACAATTATAGCAAGTCACCGCGCGATTTGAGGTACCCGAAGTGGGACGGTAACTCCTCTTCCCTTTATTAGAACGTGACGATCGTCCGCAAAAGCGGTTAGTCGTCTGTGACTTCGAAAGTTGCCACCCTTAGAGCCGAAAAATTTCCGACTTTCGCTTCTTCGGTTCTTCAACGGTATCATTGTCGGGGCTCAACATATCATGGGCTAAAGCTCTGTCCTGATACTCTTTCAGTGTGGTACAAGCAAATCCGGCCATGTACCGCCGCAAGTCCAAATTCATCCGCATATCAAAATAACGGATCTTATCACGCTCGCTACGTACTTGATCCTTCACATGGATTAATTGTTGGTTATACTCCACGATTGCCTGCGAAACGGGAATATCTTGTGGTTTAGCCTCGAAGAAGGCTCGGATTCGGCTCTCGTGCACCGGCCAAGGACAAAACTCGGCCTCCAAGAGCTCCTTAAATTCATCCCATGAGGCAATACGATCCGTGGCTTGATGACCTTCCACCAAGTAGCGGCCTCCTTAGTGAGGAAATACGAGCAATCGGTACTTTCCTCACCTCGGGCAATCAACCGCCTCGAAAATCTTCTCCAACTCGCTAGCCAATCCTCCCACTTAACAGTGTGGCACCGCCAAATCGTGGAGGGTGCATACGGATTACGTTACGGCGGGGCATCCGTGTTTGGGTTCGGGTTATTCAATTTGAGCAGGCCAAAATAGTCATCGAGTAGCCAATTGTTGAATTGCATTCGCCACTCCAACGTCTGCGTTGTTCCCGACCATTTGGTGGTCGTCCGACTCTCGGTATCGGGGTGCACCGAGTTCGACAAGCTGGGGTTGGTCGACCCGCAACCGAATCGATGGAAACGGCCGCGCCATTCTCTTCTCGCCCACGGCCACGACCACGGCCACGGCCCCTACCGGTGACATCTTGAAGAACACACAAGTCACGTAAGCACAATTCAATCACGCATCAACAAAGTGTCCGATTCTCAAGAATACCGATAAAAGGAAGCAAAACGAATAAGGAAACACCAGAAGAGTGAGAGGTCTTACAAGTACCGGTCGCCCGTGATGATGGCGAGTAGTGATCTCGTGGACATTTAACGACTCAATCGACCCAAAAGACCGACAGCCTAGGTATCCATAGACCTAAGCTCTGATACCATATTCTGTAACACCCCCAAGTTATTCAGAGATATTACAGCGCCGTAAGCCCCGCCGTGGGACCCACAAGGCTAAACATACGCGGAACCATAAATTTTGACCGATAAGGTCTACACACAATGGAATGAAAAACGATACAAAGGTATTCGAAATATAACCAATGTATTCACAAACATCACAACTCAATTCAATACTTCGGCAAACACAGGCCGGAACATCAAGGAAAAAGGAAAACAATACTCGAGTATTCAATAGCCAATCCAGTACAACAACACTGAACGGGAAACTCCAAAGAAATAAAACTGGAAGAAAGACACAGTATCACACTTGCCCACCATCTTTATGCCGACCCGATACCTGCCCGTCCGCTCTTCTGGAACCTGAAATACATGGAACGTATTCCCCCCATAAAGGGGTTAGCCGTCGAATAGCTAGTGCAAGTATAACAATATGAAACATAATACTTCTCGACAATAAAGTAAATGTAATCCGTCAATTCATCAATATAAGACTAGTATTCCGGAATAACTAAAATCTCAAGACGTATGTGAATGCCGTAGAAACGGTTCGTTCATATCATACGCCGCTACATGTAGGAATGCCGTCAAAACGGTTCGTTCATTACATGCCAACATTATTTCATATGAATGCCGTAGAAACGGTTCGTTCATATCAACCATGGAATCGCACCAGAGGCTACGAAACCCTCAGAGGACCATAGGCCCGTCCCGGAGTGGCTAGAAATAATCATACCATCAATATTCATACTTTCAAAGTCGAGAACGTACAATCATAAATGTATACTTGCCTTTGAGACATCGAGGAACGAACGGAAAAAGGGGTATGAGATTGGTAGGTCCAAGAACGCGCTTCCGGCACCTAAACGATTCGCAAGGAATATGATAATTAATTATCCATATTCAAATTACACGAAGAAACCCCCGAAACCCGTCTACGATTCATAAAGACATACGGATAATCAACTAGAGGTTGGAAAATCGTCCAAACCTCACAAGTCCGAAAACGACATAATTCAACCCGAAAAATCGGAAGAAAACACTCATACGGTATAGATATATCAAAATCTCAAGGTTCTCAAGCTTCAATCGGATAAAACGGACGAATCTACGAAAATCCCTAAAAACCAACACAAAATCAAAGTGTTCTTGAATAATCTTTCAATAATCCGATGAATACCTAATCATGTCCATAATCACGCATATATCACATCATACACCATGATTTCATCATCCAAAACGTCAATACCCACACAAAATCGAGAAGTCAAGATGTCGAAGAAATTACCTTTTGAATATCCAAGCTCTATGATCCAAGGAATACGCGTTAGATCGACTAGCCGGGCTTCCCAACCGATTGGAAGTGGTAAATCTTCAACACCCAAGTGATAGCTATGAAAAGAGCTCCTCCCTCAACTCTCTCTCTCGCGCGATAGAAGATGGAAATGGAGGAAGAAGGCTGAAATCACGCTTAAAAGGCCGAATTATGCAGTTGACCGCATTGTGTGCCGCGGCTCAGCATAGGTGTGCCGCGGCACAGCCTAAAATTGTTCCTGTGTTTCGGCGGTGTGCCGCGGCTCACTGTGTGCCTCACCGGTACAAAGCGGGTTTTGGCCGGGATGCAACACCGGTGCCGCGGCTCGAGTAGGTGTGCCGCGGCAATGACTCGGCAATGTGCCGCGGCTCAGCTCATGTGTGCCGCGGCACCGGGTACAGCCTGCTCGGCCAAATATAGGAAATGTGTGTGCCGCGGCGCACACTCCTTGTGCCGCGGCTCACACCCCTTTCGGGTCCTAAAATGATGAAAATTGACCCGGAAAGAGAATAAACGCAATATGATTCAATGTCTGGACAACAATAACACGAAATAGAAATACGGGAACCCCAAAACGGTGGTTCCAAGCAATGATTACAAGGGTTCGCTCAACAAATCACGATCCGAAGAATATGAAAGGTTTGAAATGACATGACTTTCGACCGGATATTACATGTTTTCTGTTGTAACCCTTAATGAGCTCATGGCTCAATAAAATGTTGTCAAATATGCCTCTCCCTTTCATAGAGGCTGACTGATTTTCACTAATTATAGCTCCCAAAACTCCTTGCATTCGATTTGTCAAGACCTTAGAAATGATCTTGTATAAGATGGTGCAGCATGCTGTGGGTCTATATTCCTGTATAGTTGTTGCATTCTCAGTTTTGGGAAGAAAGGTAATCAATGTTTTATTGATAGGCTTAGGTAAGAAACTTGTATCAAAAAACTGTTTAACAGCTTGAATTACTTTCCCTGCAATCACATCCCATGCTTTCCTGAAGAAATACACATTACATATAACTGTCACTCTATATTTCTCCATTTCTTTTATTATGGATCATGGGGATGATTCTTTCATACAATCCCCAAGATTACAATCATTCTCAGTATTTGTTAAACGACTTAATCGAGCACATATGGCAAAAATATGGCAATCGTGGCTATATGTGTAATTTGCACATCTATGTTGTGCATCAATTTCGTATTTGTATTGTTATAATGTTGGTTTGTTTATTTTGTAATTTGTGAGCTTTTGTAATTTTTAAAATTTATGCAATCATTTGAAATTATATAATTTTATTTATTATAAATAATTATTAATAGTTTTGAAAGATAATATAAAATAATAATATGTGGTTGGATGGTTGGGTGGTCATTGATAAGTCAATAAAAAGAGATGTGGTTGGGTTAGAAAAATATTAAGAATGTGGAAGAGAGAGAAATTAATTAAATATTAAAAAATAGCTAGTTGGTTGGTCTGCCTGGTCACTGATAAACATAGTCTAACAGTCCTATCAAACATTTTCCTGGGTTTGATCCACAATAAGATGGAGTTAGTCTTTTCGCTATGCGATTTAGGCTATATTGGGGGTCCCAAACTTTTGGACTTTTAAAGGGGGGCTTTTTTTCCCCTCCCCAAACCACTAATCCCCCTCATTTTGACAAAAATAATAAAAAGACCAAAAAATCCTTTTTAATATTAATTATAATTATTATTTAACACATATTTTTTCATAATTAATATAATTAATACATGTCCCATAATTTGTATAGTAATTATATAAATATATTTTATTTATAGTATGTTTTTTATTTAAACATTATAAATTAATTATTTTATCTTTCTACTAATTTATATTATAATTATTATGTTTTACATTTTAGCTATCATTCTGAATCGCCATTGTAATAATAATAATTTGTAGTAGTGTAAATTTAAATATGACATAATTAATAAATATTGTAAAAAACGAACAAAACATTACAAAAAAAATGGATGCATTTATTATTTTTTTATATAATTAATTAATCAATAAATAACTTATTAATACTTTCATTATTAAATTTACACTAGTAGAAATAATTATTATTACAATGTTGATTCAGAATGATAACTAAAATTTAAAAATTTTTAATACGAACAAAAAAATACAAATAAATAAAATTTGGATTTCTTTATTTATTTTTTATATAATTAATAAATAAAAATAAATAAATAAATAAATAAAATTGGAGATACATAAAAGGAGAGGGACATTTAGGGAAGAAATATAAAAAACATCTGTAAAAAAAAAATATTGGAGGGGGATGAAAAGTGGCTCTCATTTTAAAGGAATAAAATACCATTTTCATCCTTCAACTATGGTAAGTTTTACCTTTTCATCCTTGAACTATTTATCGTTACCTTTTAGTCCTTGAACTATTAATTTCAGGATTAGTTCATCCTTCCGTCTATCTCCCGTTAGAAGCCCCCGTTAAACTTTTGAACCATTCCCAATTTCTTGACGTTCTGCGGCAGTCGACCCAGGAGAGAAGAAGGCGATTAGAGTTTTTTTTTTCTTCTTATACGTTTCTTTGGTTTGCATCCGGCGATTAAGATCGATCGACTACACTGAAATCTTGGGTAAGTTCATAATGGTTTCTAACTTAATTGTTGTTTTTCAATATTAGGTTTATTTTTAATATCGTTTATAATTTGATAATTTGATTGTGTTTAAAATTAGATTTCTTGTATGGATTATTCGTCATCGTCGCGTACTAGAGATACAAGAACTGACCAATTTAATGGGGGAGTCATAAAGTTTTGGAATGAAGAGTGCAAGTGTAGGAGGCGTGCAGTTGTTCGAATTTCCGAGTCTAAGAACAATCCAAACAAGTTATACTACAAGTGTGAGCACGGAGCTTGCAATTTTTACAAGTTTTGGGAGCCAGAAAATAGAGATATCGATTGGTCTGCAGTTGGTTGCAAACAGGGGACAATGGACAACAACAATTAGAGGAAATAAGGGTCATTGGAGGTGGAGTACAACTGGAATGCAAACATTGCAGCTGGGAATTCAAGGATTGACAAGTGTTGTTGGTGGAATGAAGATGGTGCTTATGATGTGTTTTTGTATTTCTATTATCAGTTTGTTGGGAGTGTTTTTGCTTGTAATGAAGTGATGATAAGGTTTAGTGTTTTGTGGTTTGATAAGGTTTAGTGTTTTGTAATGAAGATAATGGTTTTATAACATGAAGATAATGATTTGATATGGTTTGATATGGTTTTGTAATGAAGATAATGGTTTGATATGGTTTGATATGGTTTTGTAATGAAGATAATGGTTTGATATGGTTTGATATGGTTTTGTAATGAAGATAATGGTTTGATATGGTTTGATATGGTTTTGTAATGAAGATAATGGTTTGATATGGTTAGATATGGTTTTGTAATGAAGATAATGGTTTGATATGGTTAGATATGGTTTTGTAATGAAGATAATGGTTTGATATGGTTTGATATGGTTTTGTAATGAAGATAATGGTTTGATATGGTTTGATATGGTTTTGTAATGAAGATAATGGTTTGATATGGTTAGATTCAAGTTCTTGTGCAGATTAAAATTTGCAGATTCATAGCAATGGTTTGATATGGTTAGATTCTTGTCCAGATTCAAATTTTCAAATTCTTCATTACAAACATAGCAATGGTTTGATATGGTTTGATATGGTTAGATTCAAATTCTTGTGCAGATATGGTTTGATAATGGTTTGATATGGTTTTCAAATTCTTGTGCAGATTCATGCAGATTATATAACTCATTTGCTGGTAATAACATGCAGAAAACATGCAGATTATATAACTCATTTGTAAAAACATGCAGGTTTTCAAATTCTTGTGCAGAAAACATGCAGATTATATAACTCATTTGTAAAAACATGCAGATTATATACATCTTATGCAGATTATATACATAAGAACATAGCAGATTATATACATAAAAACATAGCAGATTATATACATCTTCTGCAGATTATATACATAAAAACATAGCAGATTCTATACATCAACTCTTCTGCAGATTATAACCATAAAAACATAGCCAGAACAGAGCCATATGCCAAACAAAATAATCATGTTAATTCATAATCAATGGTTGCAATATTACAGACAAAACTCACTGGAATGAAGAAATACTTAATGTTGTTCCCAAAAACTTAAGTTTTACACATAAGATGAAGAAATAACATTGTCCAAAAACTACCATACTTAATGTTGTTCCCAAATACATAATGTTCTTGCACAGGTAACATTCTTCTCATAGGCACAAGACCAAAAAAAAAAACATTCTTG
Source organism: Orobanche coerulescens (assembly GCA_033398695.1). Lineage (NCBI taxonomy): Eukaryota > Viridiplantae > Streptophyta > Magnoliopsida > Lamiales > Orobanchaceae > Orobanche > Orobanche coerulescens. The sequence goes on from CM065802.1 coordinate 194,300,809, forward strand.
TCATAGGCACATGACCAAAAAACCTAAATTCCACTTCTTTTCTTCTTGGTATTGGATTGTTGCTGTAAAGAGTCAGATGTGATGAAGCTTCTTGCCCTCCTTGTAAATGATGCCTCGAGGCTATTGGTACCATTCTACCACAAAAACAAAGCCATGTCAGTATCATTGAATGAATAAGAAGAGAGATTCAAAAGACATAAAATAGACATAAAACAAAATTCATTCAAAGGCTGTTTCATGGTTAGTCTTACCATATTTTCAGATGTAGATCCAAAGACTTTTTTCTTCTAATGACTGCTTCTCTCCATGATGTTGGAATTGGAGCATCTTGTGCAGTAGGTGCTTTTGGATCCTCATTCACAAGTCTATCTGGACACTTTCTTATGTTATGCCCTTCTTGTTTGCATTGTCTACAAGTCATTTTAGTTCCTTTCTTTGATTTCTTGCATTTCTTAAATGGATCCTCTTGAACAATAAGTTGTTCAACCGATTCTCATTTGTGTTTGTGCTTTTGCCTTTTCCCTCTTCTAATGCATCCTTCCTTCTATTCCACTTAGGTCTTCCCTTCACAACTCTTGGTGGTGGTGGTAGCAACACCGGTTTATCACTCTCAGGCCACTTCTCTGGACCATTCATAGCCCTAAGCATATGACCATAGCACCTAAGGTATGTCTCACCACTTAAGCATTTATAAATGTAATCCTCTGGTTCCCTTCTCATCAAAGAGATGGCAGACACATGCATGGCAACATGGAATGCCATTAAGTTGCCAAGCCCTGCAAGTACAAGTCCATGTAGTTAGGTCCACAATTGTTCCCCTCTTGAACCCCCTACCTCAAATTCCATATCACCAACCCATAATGAATTGCAATCTCTGGACTTAATTATTGAGTCCTCCAAACTTGCCAACACTCTATGCCCAAATCTCCTACCCTCTAATAATCTCTTGTTCATGTTATCCCTTTTCTCTTTCATCCTAAATGCCAATCGGTGCCTAATTGCTTCTAACATACCGATGAGAGGTTTATACCGTCATCAATTCATAAATTAAATTAGTAGAAGAACAAAATCACTAGTTATAAATGAAGTTCAAGTTTCAAACAATTCAATTCATACTGCATCTAAAATCCGATTATTAAAGCTTTCACACATGTTGTTGTCAATCGAATCAACAAAGTCAATCGTAGGAAAAAAGCCTTACTCCACGGGATGGCTCCCTATCCATTAAATGTTTGTAAGCATTTTCGATAGAACTTTAATCTTCTCCATATTTGTCTTGAATCGGTCCTCTGTTGTTGATTTTGTTTGCCGCCTGTAAGTACCTTCTCGTAGTTTACTCCAAAGTGAAACCTCTCTTCCTAAAGTTACCATAAATATGTCTTGCAGTTCCTATGATAGATTGAAGGAAAGAGATCTTTTACAAAGAACTTCCGTGCCCCGAAATGTATACAATAAGAGAATTAAATGAAATATTTGAGAAGAAGCAAAACACAAATATTTCCAGATGTAAAAGAGAAAACAGAATACCTTTTGCTGATCAGACATTATAGTCCATCCATCTCCATCTCCCATACCTATGTCCCTTGCAAGCAAGTTAAGGAACCACCTCCAACTGTGTTGGTCTTCTTTCTCAACTACTGCCCATGCAATTGGGAACATCTGGTTATTAGCATCCCTTCCCATAGCTACTAAAAGTTCACCTTTTATCCAAGTTTTTAGAAAGCATCCATCAACCCCAACAAATTTCCTACAACCCTCAACAAATCCCCTCTTAATTGCTTCAAAACATATGTAAAATCTTCTGAATTCTGGAGGCCCTTCCCAGTCATCACCAGTACCCTTCAAGACAATTGTACTTCTTGGATTTGATCTTGCCAATTCATTCACATAATTCCAAAGTTTTGCATAATGATCCTTCAATGACTCTCTCACAGTAGCCAAGGCTCTCTTCCTTGTTTTGAAACACATCTTTTTATTCACCTCAACACCTATCTCTTTTTTTACCAAGTCTTTTATTTCATTTAAACCCATGAAAGGTGTTAACCTTATCCTGTCACCTAGCTGTTTTTCCAACCATTCAGAATTAACAGCTTTTATGCTTGTTTTGCTTGAACACCTATGGATTTTTTGGTATGATTTCACCTTAAAAGTTTGCTCCTTGCCTTCATAACTTGCATATAAAGACCATGGACAATCAGTGCATTTAGCTTGAACCCTCACTTTATCATTTTTTTTAAACCAGATGGGATACCTATGTTTTGCAGCGTATGACCTAATTTGATGTTTCAACTGTGCAGGTGCTTCGAATATCATATTCACACAGAAGTCAAAGTCTTTAATATCAACATTTGGATTGAAGTGCATCTCCTCAGCTAGTTTTGATCTAGGCTTTTTAACCCAATCTTCTTCATCACTACTACTCAGTGGAATAAAATCAGATTCAGAATTTCTCCCCTCATCATCATCATCACTCTTCCATGGTTGAAATTTGCCTCCAATGTTAAAGTCAAAGTTGCCACCATTATCATTCAACATAGCTTCAATCTCTTCCCTAGATTTTTTTCTACTTGCAACTGCTGCCTCTTTATTAGTTTTATATTCATCATCATCTGTTATGGCATCATCATCACTATAATCAACTACATCAGTATCATCTCCATCATCACTTTTATCATCTCCGTTATCACTTTCTTCATCACTACCATTATCATTCACACCAACAAAACTATTAGCATTCTCATCACCAATCACATTGTCATTTCCATCAACATTCACATTATCATTTTGATTTACGTTCAGCCTACCACCATCCTTTGACTTGAACTTAGAAGCTAGAGTATCAATAATAAAATCATATTCAGTCCACCATGTATCATTATCCATGTTCTCTCCATTATTATTGTTAGAATTGGGGACATTCACATCATCAACTTCATCCATAAGACCATCATTACCATCCATACTGTGGAAAAATGAAAAACATATATATAATGCTAAAAAATAAATCTTAACTATCATACAAAATGCAGATGGACAGATATATAAAGAAAAAAGTACCATTTTCGAGCAAAAGTACAAATCAAAATGGCAACATACCATAGAAAAAAACCTAGAAAAAACCCTAATTCTTCAATTTTTAAACCAAATCAATCAAAAAATTAATCAATAACAGTCAATCAATGAATGAACTTACTTGGTTTGATTCTGAAGCTTTCTTCCTGGAATGCTTTCTCTCACTCTCTAATCGCCTTCTTCTCTCCTGGGTCGACTGCCGCAGAACATCAAGAAATTGGGAATGGTTCAAAGGTTTAACGGGGGCTTCTAACGGGAGATAGATGGAAGGATGAACTAATCCTGAAATTAATAGTTCAAGGACTAAAAGGTAACGATAAATAGTTCAAGGATGAAAAGGTAAAACTTACCATAGTTGAAGGATGAAAATGGTACTTTATTCCATTTTAAAGTATGTAATTATTTCAGAACCTGTTACCTCATGTCGGTGTGTATATTTCACAACTAAATGCGCAAGTTTTGGATGCAGAGTTTATCCATTGTAAAGTTGGAAGTTAGTTAGTTAGTTAGTTAATTAGTTAAGATAATTTTGTTGGATTAAGATTGGTCGGTATCGCCGTTTGGAGATAGAGTTATAAAACTCTTTTGCGTTGCGGAAGCGATTTAAATAACGGTGAAGAAAATAAATCGACACAGGATTTATAGAGGTTCGGCCAAACGTGCCTACGTCCTCTCTTCGGTATCTTTTTCTTTAGGCTAAAGATAAACTTCTGCACCTTTCTTCTATCGGTCGAGGGATAACCGTTACAAACTCATCTTCTATCGGTCCAAGATAAACCGTACAATCACTTGTCTTTTGCGATCCAAGTTAAACCATTTTCTTTTTCTATTGGACAAGGAATCAACCTATCTAGCTTTCTATGGGTACTAGACAAACCTCACTCGGATATCGATTGCGATTCTAACAATGCCGGATCCTTGATCCTAATAACACCGAATCGAATCTTATCCTTTCTTTTTCTCGTGTATGAGTTTTCGTGTATCACACTCAAACTCTTGACAATATAAGCACAATTTGTATATCAATATCTGATCAATGTATCGATTGCTTGAAGTTGTTGTATGTTCAATACCATAGGAAGTGGTATTTATAGGCTCCAAAGCCTCAACTAGCCGTTAGCTCTTTCTGACTTCTTTACGTACGTTATAGCCCTTCAATTACGTACGTTAGCTTGTTTACGTACGTTAACGTCATCTCGTTACGTACGTTAGGTAATGCACAGATCAGTCCAATAGCCTTCGTTTCTTTCATTACGTACGTTGTCATCCATTCATTACGTACGTTAATTACATCTGATAGCGTACGTTAACATGTCACTGTAGCGTACGTTAATCTCACATATCCGTTGCACACATTTGACTTTGAGTCAGAATCTTCCAACGTTCATCTTGTTTGAATTATGAAGCTCCTCGTCATTCCCGTTACGTACGGTAACCTCTACACATTACGTATGTTAAGCTCTTTATACAGCGTACGTTAATAGTGTTTTGTCTAGCTGTTTTGCCTCTTCGACTTCTTCGTTGTTCTGTTTCGCTTCTTTGTTGTTTTACTTTGTTCAACAACTAATCATCAAAACTCGATTAATGAGTATTTGGAATAAAATATTCCAACAAATTTAAGAGAGCCTGAGTGGCTTGGGACCAGATTTGTATTCCAAAGAGATAAGGAGGGTGGAACCTGATGAATATACATATATGGAACAAAGCTGCAATGTGTAAGCTGCTTTGGAATCTAGCACATTAGAAATAAACGCTACGGATTAAGTGGGTGCGTGGCTACTATGTGAAAGACAGAGATATTGACAGCATGCCTATACCTTGTCAGGCTTCCTGCGTTGTCAAAAAAGTGTTGTGTGCCAGGGAGTATGTGAGAAATTCAGATGAGGGAAAGAGATTGCTGAACTTGGCTCAATTTTCTGTGAAGAAGATGTATCTCATTCTGCTTGGTGATTATGGTAGAGTGATGTGGTATAAAGTTCTGAGCCATAATGAAGCTCCTCCCAAGTCTATATTCATCTTGTGACTGACTATATCAACAGATTGCTCACTAGTGAAAATCTGCTCAAAATTCACATTATAGTGGATCAAGCATGTAGTCTATCTACTAATGGAGAAGATAAGATCCAACACATTTTCTTTAAACGTGATTTTGCTGCTGCTGTTTGGAAGTGTCTTAAGAGATGGCGCGGTTTTGATGAAGGAGCTGATGAATGGGAAAGAGAAAGTTGGAAGCTCACCATGGATCGACTTCAAGGAAACCAAGATTCTAGAGACTATTGATCTCCGTAGTTGTGTACCATGTCTGGACAGAAAGAAACATGCGAAGATTTCAAGGTGCTAAGATGACAAGAGAAGAGGTGATTAAGCAATGCAAATGGTGATACTTGTTCGTTGTCAAAGAGATAAAAAGCTTGCTAGATTAGTTGTTTTAAACTAGTATAGCAGATTATTTTGTTGCTTTTGTTGCTGTGGAGATGTAAATATTTTTTTGGCTTCGAGTAGCTGGTGAAATAAAACACAAAATTTTACCAAAAAACAAGTTGGAAGTTAATTTGACATTTTGTCAAAAAAAAAAAGTAAATTGTATAAAATTGTAAAAAAAATATAAATTTCGAAAATCTGGAAATTCTGAAATGTACTCACATATGGTGGAACGAGTCTTGTAGGACTTGTAACCGCTGGAGTTTCTTTCAAGATATCCATGATTATACGAAATATAAAAGTCACATTTTAGGACCGTTTGATCAAATAAACAGTTTACTTATTTAAACAAATTTTCAAATATCGAACTCGTGAATTATTAATTTGGTAAGATCAACTCGTGTTAAGAATTCCAAATATTCTGATTTTTTTGATAAATTCCCCGATTCGTATAGATATTTAAAATGTCGAAAATGGTCAATCGGTAATTTTTTACCGGAAGAACCTAGTATTCTACTTGGCTCCACAAGTCCTTCACTACTCCTTAAAATCAAAATAGTTGTTGACATTAGAATTGCGTACATAAACAACCGCTTAACCATGTCAATATATGAATAATCGATCTACAAGCCGTAAATTAGGGATAAGTGTTTTGTGGAACTAAGTGCTACGAAATTCGAGTGTGATGCATCGAAAATTCCCAAAAAACAACTGTGTTCCAACGAGCAGTTGTCCTTGCAATACAGTCCTCTTAAAACCCTAGATTCGACCGATCTAAGAATTTCAAGAAGATATAGAGAAAATTTCAATTCATTCATAGTCCGAAATAAAGGCCTTACACACACACACACACATATATATATATATATATATATATATATATATATACACACACCCTAGGGAAGCTAGGGTTAAACTTACGAAATTTAATAACAAGTACACAAACTCTTAAAACATTACAATTAAGTCCCTAAAAAAAGAAAAAACGCAAAATTGAAGGCCTAAATGACGATCATCACATAGCATTGACTCTTGTTCAGTGTGTTGATTCCGATAAGAAAAGACTGAGCTCATCTCAAAATTCACGAATAAATATTTTTCACATATTTCAAAAATGTCCCTTTTCCAAACAACGAATGTCAAGCTCATCCACTACATCAGAGTGGGAGCCACATTTACCGTCTGTAGGAGTCACCTGTTGTGTCTATTTTGCTAAAGCTAGAACTGTAATACATTGATAGACGATTTAATTTAGTCATGAATCGAGTAGCGCGACTATGTTCTAGGCAAGGCTACTATTGTGGCCTAGTTCCTTAATTCGAATGACAGAGTAATCCTAAGGAGACTGGATCGTAGAAGAGTGTATAGTTACGATTGTAATCTTTCTTTGAGCATAGACTCACAACTAAGAACATATCAAGCCTAGTTAAGAGATAAGATAGTATGTCACCAAACGTGAGAACTCAAGCTCACCAAAAGTTACCGCGATGGTCCGACCCAATGATCATGCAACATTCTCCATGCATAGTGTCTCATGTGGTGGTCAAATAGTCCCCATTAAGGAGGCCAAAGAATTTAGTTATTGTGATGACCAATAGCAAAGCTGGGAATTATTATCCCTTTGGGCTGATTTTTTTATTTCACAGTATTTCTAGAACAAGAATGATACTCACTGGCATTTATTTTCTTAGTGTCCGGAAAATACTGATATTTCCCTCAATATACCAAGATTTCTACTCCTAATTTTAGATAATTAATTGACGATATAATCTTCATTGTATAAATTCCAACATAGTTGAGATTAAGATACAATTGATAATATATTATATAAATTATGTAAATAGGCGGTGAAAATTATTTGAAAAACAACCATTTTAAAAGCCACAAAATACATTTTAAAATTACGTATCGGTATCAAAAAAAATCAAACAACCACACAATTCTTATTCAGAACATCAAACTCTAAACAACGAATTCAAGTTTCATTAAGATTTTAAATTTTCAAAAAACTGTAGGAGTAATTTCTGAAATATAGGTATTTTCGAGTCGACGACTCGGCCACGGCACAAACCTCCGGCCGTGGCACTATGCTTGAAAAGTCATTTTTCTCACCTTGCACGGCCTCAGACACACCGAGCCGCGGCCCCAAAACACTCAAAGACAAGCCGACCTCCTCAGACTCTAGGCCGCGCCCTCGCCACTGGCCGCGGCGCCGCCGATCACCTCGCCGAGACTCCGCCGATCACCCCTGATCACCTCGCCAAGGCCGAGCGGCATGTACTGTGGGCCGCGGCCCTCCCCGCTGGCCGCGCCCCGCCAATACGTGGCGAGGCCGTGGTGCCGCGGCACACTTTGGCCGGGCCGGGGCACACGGGGTCAACCCCCTTTGGGTTCCTTTTTATCTGCACTTTCCTGCGGGAGATTAAACACTTTCATCCATATACATTTTAAGAACATCAAGAGAGAGATAGAGAGAGAGAAATACAATTCTTCAATTTTCCGGAGATTTATCGGTCGGATCGTCGTGATATTTTGACAAGAGCTTGGTAGCGATTGGGCAAATCTTTTCACCGGTGTAGATCGCGATTTTGAGTCTGGAAGTTCGAGTATTTCGTTAGCTTTTTGTGTAAGCTATTTACGGTGTTTTCTTTTCTCGATCTTGTTGTTATTGTGTATTTCAAATAATTGAAGAACATTTATTACCAAGTATTTGATGATTGGTGTATACCCCTAGTTTGTATTAGGGACGATTGTGTATTTTGTGTGTATTGGTGATAGTGGATTTAAGCGACTTCGGTCCCATGGTTTTACTCTCGTCTTGAGGGGTTTTCCACGCTAAAATATTGTGTCTCGTGTTTATTGTTTTTCGGATATCATTTGTATTATTTTTTTCGAGTTGTAATTGTTGTTCTACTCATCGGTAACCACAAAGTTACAATTGAAGAGTGGGTTTGTCAAACAAGGTTCTGCATTATTCGTTGTGACGTGACGTTAGTCGCGTTTTTCCCAACAAAGTGGTATCGGTTCCACGGGATTTGTTGTTTCGTGGTTGTTTAAGTATCTCAATTGTAAGATGGAAGCCAACACGAGTAGAATGGTTAACTTGAATGGTTCAAACTACCACGTATGGAAGGGTAGGATGGAAGACCTTCTATATGTGAAGGATTATTATTTACCGGTTTTAGCAAAGATAAACCGGATGGGAAGTCCGATGCGGAGTGGACTATTTTGCATCACCAAGTTTGCGGATATATTCGACAATGGGTGGATGACAATGTTTTGAACCATATTAGTGGAGAGAAGGATGCTCGAGAGTTATGGCACAAGCTCGAGCAATTGTATGCTCGGAAGACGGGGAATAATAAGTTATTCCTCATTAAACAAATGATGAATTTGAAGTATCGAGACAGGACTCCTCTATCGGATCACTTGAATGCATTTCAAGGCATAATTAATCAACTTTCCGGAATGGGAATTAAATTCGAAGAGGAGGTGCAAGCTTTGTGGTTGTTAGGCATATTGCCGGACACTTGGGAGACGTTTCGAACATCGTTGTCTAACTCCGCCCCCGATGGAGTCATTTCGATGGAATTAGCTAAAGGAAACATGTTGAATGAGGAGGTCCGAAAAAAAGCACAAGGATCTTCGTCACAGTTGGATGTTCTAGTTACCGAAAGACGGGGGAGAGGTCAAAGTAGAGGTCCGAGTAATAGAGGGCCACAAAGGAGTAATTCCCGGGGAAAGTATGCCAATATCGAATGTTACCATTGTGGTAAGAAAGGGCATACAAAGAAATTTTGCCAACAATTGAATAAGGAGAATCGCCAAGGCCGAGAGAATTCATAAAAGAAGGAAAGCGGTAGTAATGATAAAGCCGAAGTAAATACTACCACCGAAGAATTCTTTGTATGTTGTGACTATTATATGGTGAACCTTGCGATATATGATTCGAGTTGGGTGGTCAATAGTGGAGCTACGTGTCATGTTACATCACGTAGAGACTTTTATTCCTCTTATACTCCGGGTGACTTTGGTATAGTCAAGATGGGTAACGATGGGTATCCAAGATTGTTGGAGTGGGAGATATGCATTTGAGATTCGACACCGGAATTGAACTTGTTTTACGGAATGTAAAACATGTTACGGATATGAGGCTTAATGTTATGTTCGTTGGTTTACTCGATGATGATGGTTATCTTAGCAGTTTTGGCAAGGGGTTGTGGAAACTCACTAGAGGTTCCTTGATTGTCGGGAGAGGACAAAAGGAAGGAAAATTGTATGTGACACTTCCGAAGGTCACGACTAATTTCGTGAACACAATCGACAATAATGACATGGCCGAGCTATGGCATAAGAGGCTCAGTCACATGAGTGAAAAAGGAATGGCGCTATTGTCGAAGAAGGAGGCGTTGTCCGAGGTTCACAAGGTACACCTTAAAAGATGCTCTCATTGTCTAGCCGGGAAGCAAAGGAGAGTTACCTTTAAGAGTCATACTCCTTCACGGAAGGAAAATGTTATTGATCTTGTTCATTCCGATGTGTGTGGTCCTATGAAGACTAGGACGCTCGGTGGTTGCCGATATTTTGTCACACTCATCGACGATCACTTTAGGAAGGTGTGGGCATACACCTTGAAGACCAAAGATCAAGTGTTAGACACTTTCAAACAATTTCATACCTCAGTGTAAAGAGAGACCGGGAAGAAGAAGTGTATCCGGACGGACAATGGTGGAGAGTACATCGGGCCCTTTGATGAATATTGCCGAGAACAAGGGATCCGACATCAAAAGATGCCCCTGAAGACTCCACAACTCAATGGCTTGGCGGAGAGAATGAACCGGACTTTGGTCGAGAGAGCTCGTTGTTTGCTCTCACATGCCGGATTGCCAAAGTCGTTTTGGGGAGAAGCTTTGAACAAGGAGATTCATGTTATTAATTTGACATCGTGTGTTCCTTTGGAGTTTGATGTCCCATATAAGGTGTGGAGCGGTAAAGACATCTCATACTGCCACTTAAAGGTTTTCGGATGTAAAGATTTTGTTCACATTCCGAATGATGAAAGGTCGAAGCTTGATTCCAAGACGAAGCCGTGTATTTTTATTGGCTACGGGCTTGATGAGTTCGGGTATAGATTATATGACCCGGTTACAAAGAAGATTGTTCGGTCTAGAGATGTTGTTTTTGTAGAAGATCAAACAATGAAAGATGTTGAAAATGGAGAGTCGGCTTCACAACACGACTATGATCTTATTGATTTGGACCCCGTTCCTCCACAACATGTTGAGACAACCGGTGGAGAGGATGTCCAAAATGATGAACAACATGATGCCGGTGACAAGATGAGTCGAGACAAGATGACACTGATGGAGCTCATCCCGAGCTACCCGTGATGAACATGCCATCTTTTGTTCCACATAGGCGGTCGGCGAGGGACTGTCATCCCTCCACCCTTTATTCGGCCGATGTGTACGTCTTACTCACCGACGAGGGAGAGCTCAAATATTTTGCGGAGGCTATGGAGGATGAAAAGAAGAAGGAATGGATAGATGCTATGCAAGACGAGATGAGTTCCTTGCATGAGAATAACACGTACGAGTTGGTGAAGTTGCCGAAAGGCAAGAGGGCTTTGAGAAATAAATGGGTGTATCGGGTGAAGTCGGAGGAGCATACCTCGTTGCCCCGATACAAAGCTAGAATCGTAGTGAAAGGATTTAGTCAAAAGAAGGGCATTGATTTTGACGAGATTTTTTCTCCGGTTGTGAAGATAGGATCGATTCGATTAGTCCTTGGTATTGCGGCTAGCCTTGATCTTGAGGTCGAGCAAATGGATGTCAAGACGGATTTTCTTCACGGAGACCTTGACAAAGAAATTTATATGAAGCAACCGGAAGGGTTTGAGGTCGAAGGAAAAGAGGATTATGTGTGTAAACTCCGGAAGAGTTTATACGGGTTGAAGCAAGCACCACGGCAATGGTACAAGAAGTTTGAGTCGGTTATGGGGGAGCAAGGCTACCGGAAGACGACTCTCGACCATTGCGTATTTTTCAAGAAATTTGGAGATGATGATTTTATCATCTTATTACTTTATGTGGACGACATGTTGATCGTTGGCAAGAATGCCGAGAGAATTGCCAACTTGAAGAAAAAATTAAATAAGTCTTTTGCCATGAAAGACTTGGGGGCGGCTAAACAAATTCTTGGGATAAGAATTACACGGGATAGAGCGGCCCGGAAATTACACATGTCGCAAGAGCAATATATCGAGAAGGTGCTTAAATGCTTCAACATGGACAAAGCTAAAGTTGTTAGTTCGCCTCTTACTAACAATTTTAAATTGACGAGCCAAGATTGCCCTAAGACGAATGAGGAGATTGAGGATATGGATAAAATTCCTTATGCCTCGGAGGTCGGGAGTTTGATGTACGCTATGGTATGTACTAGGCCCGACATTGCTCATGTCGTGGGAGTGGTGAGCCGGTTTCTATCGAATCCGGGAAAGAAGCATTGGGAAGCCGTAAAATGGATATTTAGATATTTACGGGGTACTTCCAAATTAGGGATTATGTTTGGAAATGGGAAAGCAATGCTTGTTGGTTATTCCGATTCGGATATGGCCGGTACTGAAGATAACCGAAAATCCACTTCCGGTTATTTGATGACATTTACAGGGGGGCCGTGTCATGGCAATCAAGATTGCAAAAGTGCGTTGCCTTATCTACAACGTAGGCCGAGTATATTGCGGCGGTGGAAGCGTGTAAAGAGCTCTTATGGTTGAAAATATTTTTACGAGAGCTAGGCTTCCGACAACGACGTTACATGGTTCTCTGTGATAGTCAAAGTGCGATTCATTTGGCTAAGAATGCGACTTTTCACAAGAGAACGAAGCATATCGATGTGAGGTATCATTGGATCCGAGATGCATTGGAGGATGGTTTATTTGAACTTGATAAAGTTCATACCGATGATAATGGTTCCGATATGTTAACCAAGGCATTGTGTAGAGAGAAGTTGAAAGTGTGTTGTTCGATCGCCTGGATGGCAAACTCTTCCTATATTCCGGAAAGGGGGAGATTGGTAGGAGTAATTTCCGAAATATAGGTATTTTCGGAGTCGACTGGACTCCGGGCCGTGGCACTACGCTTGAAAAGTCATTTTTCTCACCTTGCACTGTCGGGCCGCGGCACACAGCTGCTGAGCCGCGGCCCCCGAAAACACTCAGCACAAGCCGACCCTCCTGTACTCTGGGCCGCGGCCCCTGCCGGCTGGGCCGCGGCCCCTGCCGAGACCTGTCGATCACCCCCAGGATCACCCCTGCCGAAGGCTGAGCGGCCTGTACTATGGGCCGCGACCCCCTCCTGCTGGGCCGCAGCCCCTGCCGATACCTGGGCAGTTTTTTATGATGTGTGCCGCGGCACACTTTGGCCGGGCCACGGCACACGGGGTCAACCCCTTTGGGTTCCTTTTTATCTGCACTTTCCTGCGGGAGATTAAACACTTTCATCCATATACATCTTAAGAACATCAAGAGAGAGATAGAGAGAGAAACAAGAGAGAGAAATACAATTCTTCAATTTCCCGGAGATTTATCGGTCGGATCGTCGTGATATTTTGACAAGAGCCTGTTAGCTATTGGGCAAATCTTTTCACCGGTGTAGATCGAGATTTTGAGTCCAGAAGTTCGGGTATTTCGTTAGCTTTTTGTGTAAGCTATTTACGGTGTTTTCTTTTCTTGATCTTGTTGTTATTGTGTATTCCAAATACTTGAAGAACATTTATTACCAAGTATTTGACGATTGGTGTATACCCCTAGTTTATATTAGGGACGATTGTGTATTTTGTGTGTATTGGTGATAGTGGATTTAAGCGGCTTCGGTCCCGTGGTTTTTACTCTCGTCTTGAGGGGTTTTCCATGCTAAAATATTGTGTCTCGTGTTTATTGTTTTACGGATATCATTTGTATTATTTTTGTCGAGTTGTAATTGTTGTTCTACTCGTCGGTAACCACAAAGTTACAATTGAAGAGTGAGAATTTGTCAAACGAGGTTCCGCATTATTCGTTGTGACGTGACGTTAGTCGTATTTTTCCCAACAAAAACTTCAAAATTAAATCCTAATTGGACTTTCAACAAAACATAATTTTGTCCTATTTGAAGAGAGTACTTTCAAAACAAAAAAAATCTAATATCTAAACTTATATAATATTTCTTAAAATTAAAAAATTCTGTTATATAATTAAATATCAACTGAGAGGAGAAAATTCAAAACTAAATGGGAATATGTGATTTAAAATGAGTTGTATGTTAGTTGAAATGACTAGAATTAGTAAGTAGTCAAAAGTATATTTAGGAGATCGTAAAAATTAAAAGAGTGAATGTATTCATAAGATGATAAAAGTATAATGTGGTATGCTAAACTTCAAATCAAACCAGAACAATAATGAGACCGGACCGGACCATATGTAAATTAAATACTTTAAAGAATTACAATATATATATATATATAAGTATTAGATTAATTATATCTCCTATGTAGCATTCTCTTTATTTTGGATTCCTATTTATCTAACATCTTGAATCTCACATCAATTTAAAATGGTACTTATCGTTGGACAATCCAAATAAATTGAATTCGATATCTTGAATCCCACATCGATTTTGAAATACGACTCCACCAATGGAGAACCTAAATAAATACTTAGAATTCAATGAGTATTTTTCAACCACATAGTTATTTTACACACAAGCTTAAAAATATTATTTTTATTGTGTTTAATTTGGCCAATTACTAAGTTGAACAAATAAACAGTTTAAATTTTTAGTGAAAAGTTAATTAGGCCAATTATTAAATTTACATTAATTTTATTTGTCTAAAATACGAATCTCACATCTATTTTATTTAGTAGTTTTATAATAATTAAAAATATATATAATAGCATTACGGGTTTGAAGCACCGCATTGACTCTCTTTCCTTTGTGGCATTTTCTGAATTTTTTATTCTTATTTATCTAAAATCTTGAATCCGAGATCGATTTAAAATAGAACTTCACCAATGAAAAACCTAAATAAACACTTAGAATTCAATGTGTATTTTTCGATTCTATATTTATATTTCATACACAAGCTTAAGAATTTTAGTTTTATTGTGTTTAATTTATTCAATTATTAAGTTGGACAAATAAATAGTTAAATTTTTTAGTGAAAAAATAATTTGATCAATTATTAAATTTATAAAAATTTATTTGTCTAAAATTTGAATATCACACCTGGTTTATTTAGTAGTTTTATTTTATTTAAAAATTTTAGTTTTGGCCAATATTAATAATATCAGTTATTAAATAATTTTTTTTTATTTGAGAATCTAACTTGACCATTATCAAATTTGTATTAACCGTTTTTATCAAAACATTTGTATACCACATCGATTTTAAATGAGGCTCTGCCGATTGGGAAACTATATAAATATTTAAAATTAATGTTGTTTTTTACTCCATAATTACTTTGCACGTTTAATGGTTTTAATTTAATGAGAAAAATAATTCGGCTAATATTAATTGGTCGATTACTAAGCTAAATAAATAGTTTTATTTCTATTGAAAATTCAATTTGGCCAATTATTAGGTTTGTATTAGTAATATTTATATATAAATTTAAATATCACATCGGTTTTAAACGAGGCTCCATTGATTGGATAACCAAAGTCACAATCGATATGCATTTTTGCACCTCACAATTATTTTGCACCACCAGTGCATAGTTTTATTTTTATTGGAAAACTTAATTTGATCAATATTTTTTCTGCCTAGGCATAGCAAATTTGTCTAATACTACCTCCGTTCTTTTATAACTGCAACATCTGGACTTTCACGCTTGTCAATGCACAACTTTGATTATTAATATCTTCAATTATTTATTTTTAAAAATTATAAGACGTTGATATTTTGAAAGTATATTTCGAGATGAATCTAACAAGATCTCACATGACTATATTTTTTCATATGTATAAATCACAAAAGATGGTCAAAAGAGAATATGTGAACAGTGTAATAGTCAACACGTTGCAATAATAAAATAACGGAGGAAGTATAAATTGAGTCAATTTTTATGTTGACGAAATAAAACCCTTGTGATTTTAATAAGTACAAATTGAGTTGAGCTAATTAGTACCCCGTTAGTGTCCCCATATTATTTGAGAAAAATATCATCCTATTCATCAATAATTTTGGGGACGAAAATTTTGGGATGAAAATTTCAAAAGAAAAACATAAAGAACTAAAATTATGGATATTCAATAATTATGGGATTGAAAATATGACGAAAGAAAAGATGGAGACAAAAAACTAAAATTTTCCTACAACCCACCGTTAAGTTTTTAACGGACATTTATTTTAGGGCAACTCGCACAATTACTGTAATATTGGGGGACAAGATTTCATAATTGAAAGATCAGGAGTTAACTCGCATTAAGTATAAAAAATTAGGGTTTTATGCAATTTTTCCTTTTAAATATAAGGCACAAATATTTCAAAACATGCACCCAAAAAAATACTATTCCAACGTGGGAGTTGAAATAAATTAATTAATTTTTGTGCAAATGCGAATTTTGATTCCAATCCCCACTTTGTTTTCAGAACCCCACAGACAGATGAGGTGTACGAAAAAAGGAAGAAACAATTGCAATCGACCATTAAGAGATGACTCTCAGCTAAGTTAGTCAATTGCGACATTTTTTTTTTTTGAAAATCAGAAAAAAAAAATTATTCAATTTTTTCAATATTTAATTATTATTTTTCTTGTTCACATCATTAATATTCTTTCCAATTCAACCACTTGTTTTTATATGATTTATCATCAATGACCACCCTATTGACGTCTGATTTGGTCAACGTCACGTGTGCTGATCTGGACGAATGGATCGAAGCCACGTAGGAAATAATAAACAAAATGAAAAGAATTGGATCACCAAATTTTATTAATGACCTTAATATGAAATTGAGCCGAGCTGAATCTTTTGTGCCGGTCTATCTGTTTTTCTCAGTTATTACAAAGTCTCTCTGTTTTCTCTCTCTTTTCTCTCTCTCTTTTCTGTTCTCATAAATGCCAAAAGTCCAAAGTCCTCTCTCACTGTATACTCCTTCTATATATAGGCAATCTCGGCCAATCGGAGATGACAGCTGGCGAATGTTGGGGAATATGCCCAAAACACTTGTCAGACTGTAAATATGCCTTAGACACGTGGCGGCCTCTAATGATTGCTTTGGGAAGGGACATGACAGCACACGTTAATTGGCATGCGGGCTTGTCCCGCATGCTTCTGGCGACGCTTATCCGCTGGGCCTGGCCTCGGTCTCCCGCCTGCTCAGTCGGCCTTGTTGTAATCTTGAATCGGAGCGTTTTTATCTTTGATCTGCTCGGCCCTCCTGGATTGGATACCGGGTCGGCTTTGACGTCTCTGCCCGATCCGATTTTTAACGAGCCCGGGAGAAAATTGGGTTCATAATCGGTTCGGCTTCAGGCTCTGCTCGGCCGGTTCAGCTGCCTGGAGTGCTTACGTGGATGCCAAGGTGGATGGGCCATCAACAAGAGCCCCCGAGCCCAGGGCCGTGCCGGGTTGGCCGGGGCTGGGGTCGTTTCATACTGAGGCCGATCCGGCTTGTGGGAGGATAAGATCTCTCGAAGGGACGCCTCTTCGAGAGTCGCGTCGATTCAGTTTCACGATTTCTAGGTGTCATGATGAGGAGACGCGTGTCCGAATCTGATTTGTCGACGCGTTCACGCGTCTTCGATTTTTGCGACGGTTCAGTGTGAATCGTCGCGTCACGCGCTGGGCATTTAATGCCTCTTTTCCCTTATAAATATAGGACGTATCCTTCATTATTCCCTCCGCCATTTTTGTGTTTTGTTGCAGAGACGAGAGAGAAAAATTCCGGTGTCCTTTTCCTGATTTTATAGAGACTTTCTCGGTAAGCTCTTTTCCCTTTTTCTATTTTACGATGTCGGATCTGAGGGACGAGACAGCGGAGGAGTTGACTGTGTCTCCGGACCGCACGGGGGTGGCGGATATGTCTATGGGTGACGTTCCCGTCGACTGGAGCAACGAGGAAGAAGGCGGCGAGGTCGCGAGGTCGCCGGATTCTGGAGACGCGGAGGTGGCGGCGCCGTTGACGGCGGTCGGAGGGACTCAGGCGGAAGAAAGGGTTGAGCCGGTGGTGGCGGCGCCGTTGAAGGCGGTCGGAGGGACTCAGGCGGAAGAAAGGGTTGAGCCGGTGGTGGCCTAGACTCGCCCTCGGCCGTCCCCTTTCGTGGAGGCGGAGTGGGACTCATCCTCGATTCGCAGCACCGTTACGGAGGAGCAATTAGTGGCTTGGCGGCTGCGGTTTAAGATCCCGGCTAGGGTGCGGATGTTTATTCCGAATCCCGAGGAGAGGCCTCACACTCCGCCCGTC
Organism: Orobanche coerulescens; assembly: GCA_033398695.1. Lineage (NCBI taxonomy): Eukaryota > Viridiplantae > Streptophyta > Magnoliopsida > Lamiales > Orobanchaceae > Orobanche > Orobanche coerulescens. Next base: position 194,318,745 of record CM065802.1, read on the forward strand.
GGTTGTACGGCGGTGTACTACCGCTCTCTGCTGGCAGGGCTGAGGTTTCCGCTCCCGTTAGCCTTCTCCCGGTGGCTAAGGCAGTGGGGCCTTCCTGTTGCCCAAATTCATCCGAATTCCTGGGCTCGGGTGGTGGGTCTTTTCATCCTTTTCAACCAGCACGGCTGGCCCGAGCCCAGCTTTGAGGAGTTCAACAGTCTCTTCCTATGGAGGTCGGTCGGCAGATCCGGCTCCGGCTGGTTTTACCTGACAGCCCGGCATGCCATGCATAAAGAATTGGTGGATGTGCCGGAGACCATCCATAGCTGGAAGGAGCAGTGGTTCTATATAGGGGGACCTTGGAGGAGCTCGGCGGATGAGTGGGAGCCCGGTGTGATAGATGCCGAGCTTCGGGTCCCAGAGCAATTCATTGCCAAAAAGAGTAAGTGTCGTGTTCTGTATTCCTATTCCTTTCTTGTCTAACGCTCATCATTTATTTTATGTGCAGAACGCATCCCAGCACAAGAGACCTCCTCCGAGTTCGACGACAGGGTTGAACAGCTTTTGGACCTTCCCACCGAGCAGAGGAAGTCGTACCTTCTGGCCACTGAAGAAAATCTCTGGGCGGCGGGGCTTCGATCCACCGATCCGAATATCATGTCTTCATCAGGTACAAGTTCTTTTTTTTTTTTAACATATCTTCTTTCTCCAATTCCTAGGGCCAAGGTTCCATCGGGAAGGAAAGAGACGCCTGCACAGCGGGTGGCGAGGCTGGCTGCTGAGGCCGCCGAGCGGAGGGAGCGTGCGGTCAAGCGGAAGAGGGTAGAGGCCGAGCCTGAGGATAGTGCGACCAAGGCGGAGGGCTCATCTGTTCCTGAAGTTGCCGTATCCACCTCGACCCCTGTCTGGACGGGTCGTGTGACCAGTGAGGAGCCCGTAATTGACTTGGAGGGTCATTATCTCCCGGTTAATAAGGACCAGGTGGAACCGTGTGCCCAGATTAAGGGGAGACGGCCGCGCTGGTTTCTTGATTACATCCGGGCAGCTACCCCAACCACTGAGATGCTCAACCGGGTTCCCCCTGCGGTGGCTGTGTCCAGTCATATTCCAATCAGGGGCTGGACGCCCAAGCTGGAGATGATGACCAATGACATGGATCCGGCTGAGCAGATCCAATTCGGAAACACTCTTGTCGGCCGTGCAATGTGCACTTACGTGAAGCCCACCGATGAGCTTTTAGCCTTGGTCGAGAAGCATAAGAAGGTGGAGGCCGATCTCAAGGCCTTGCAGGAAGAGCACCATCTCTGTCCTTCGTTGATCAAGTCCCTGGAGGAGGAGATAACCTCCATGAAGGGTGATATGGAGATCCTGGATAGCCGGGCCCTCGAGGCCGATATATGGAAGGTGAAGGCCGAAGAGATGACCACGGCGGCCGAGGTGTCGCATAAACGGTGGTTAGACACCAGGGCTGAGCACGAGGCTTACTTGAAAGAAACTAAGGCCCAGGTCGAAAACCTGACTGAGCATGTCAATACTTGTGAGGCTTCGGGCTATGCTAAGGGTCTTGCCGAAGGGGTGGCGGCCTTTAAGGAGACGCCTGAGTTCGAGGAGCTGATCAACCTGAATTACGTCTCCACCTGCTACGAGTTATTAGATCTCATGAAGGGAGGGAAGACCATTCAGGAGATCGAGGCCTACATAGCATCCCAGGCGACCGATCTGCATGTTGATATCCATGGAGCTGATGAGACAAAAGTCACCGAGGTTGAAGATCCCGGGTTGGCTCCGCACGGCGAAGGTGAAGGACAGTCCTTCCAGGCGGCCGACCAGGATGGTGAGGCCGCGTAGTTTCCTTTCAGATTTCGTTTCTTGCATGGCCTGCGTGCCAGTCTTTCTTTTCCTTTGTTTTTCACATGTAATTTGTAAAAATGTTTCCTTGGATGAATAAAATCTTCTTAGCGTCTCTTTAGCTGCTCTTTTTTTTTTCTGGTGGTTGTGCCGAGGCGAGCTCGATCTTATTGTGCCGGATGATCCGGTCTTCTGAGGTGCCGAGGCGAGCTCGGTCTTATAGTGCTGGATGAGCCGGTCTTATGAAGTGCCGAGGCGAGCTCGGTATTATAGTGCCGGATGAGCCGGTCTTATGAGGTGCCGAGGCGAGCTCATTCTTATGAGTTGCCGAGGAGAGCTCGGTCTTATATTGCTGGATGAGCCGGTCTTATGAGGTGCCGAGGCGAGCTCGGTCTTATAGTGCCGGATGAGCCGGTCTTATGAGGTGCCGAGGCGAGCTCGGTCTTATAGTGCCGGATGAGCCGGTCTTATGAGGTGCCGAGGCGAGCTCATTCTTATGAGGTGCCGAGGCGAGCTCGGTCTTATAGTGCCGGATGAGCTGGTCTTATGAGGTGCCGAGGCGAGCTTGGTTTTATGAGGTGCACCAATACTAAGAATGGAATAACATCAAATTTCATTGATAATACCTCTTTAAATACATAGCGTTCCATGGGTAAGTTAATTTCTGGCCGTTCAAATACTCCAGCCGGTAGGCTCCGTTCTGGAGGTCTTCGCTAACCTTATACGGTCCTTCCCACTTGGGCTTAAGTGGTCCGGGATCCGGGCCCAATACCCGTTTAAGAATGAGGTCCCCGACCTGGAAATTCCTAGGGTGAACCTTGGAGTTGTAATATTTTTCGCTCCTTCTTTTGTAGACGGCGTTCTGCGGGCCCATTTTTCGGTAAGGAGGTCTAGGTATACCTGGAGGGCCAAGTCGTTATCCTGCTCTTCGAAATGGGCTACTCGGTAGGTAGGCGCTCCAATTTCCACCGGGATGACGGCCTCAGAGCCGAAAGCCAAGGAGAAAGGCGTTTCTCCGGTGGCGGACCGATGCGTTGTTCTGTAAGCCCATAAGGTTCCGGGGAGTTCCTCGGGCCAGGAACCTTTGAGTTCTTCGAGGCATGTCTTGAGATGCTGCTTTAAGATTTTGTTGACCACCTCGACCTGCCCGTTGGATTGCGGATAGTATGGCGTAGAGAAGTTATTTCGTATTTGGAGGCCGTCGTAGAAGGCCCGAAACTTCTTGTTGTCAAATTGTTTTGCATTATCAGAGACAATAGATTGAGGGATCTCGAACCGGCAGATGAGTGACTTCCATATAAAATCAACTATTTTCTGCTCGGTTGTCCACGTCATAGGCTCGGCCTCTGCCCATTTTGTAAAATAATCGACTGCGACGATGGCGTATTGTACTCCTCCCCATCCTTTAGGCAAGGGGTCGATCAAGTCGATCCCCCACTTGGCGAATGGCCATGGGCAATATACGGAAGTGAGGGTTCCCGATGGGGATCGGATCTGCGGAGCGAAGATTTGGCACCGGACGCACTTTCGTACGAGCGTGATGGCATTTTTTTTAAGATTTGGCCAATAATATCCTTGTCAGATCAATTTATAGGTCAATGCCTGGCCGCCAGAATGATTACCGCATATACCCTCGTGCACCTCTCTGAGGGCATACTCTGCTTCTGACTCGAACAGGCATTTCAGCAATGGAACCGAGTATCCTCTTTTGTATAAAGTTCCATCCACGATGGTGAACCGGGCGAACTGAGTTCGTAATGATCTCGCCTGGGCTCGGTCCTCGGGTAAAACGCCGCTTTGAAGATATCGGATTATAGGTTGCATCCATCCTTGCGGTTCTGATTGTTCGGCTGCCCGGACTTCGGCCATTTCAAGGGCTAATGAGGCATGATATCCTATGCTGACCTCGTCCATATGTTCGGCTCCGGAGCTGGATGCGAGTTTGGACAAGGAGTCGGCTTGCATGTTCTTGGTTCTGGGGATGTGTTGTATAGTTCCCCGAAAATCTTGCAGCCGAACCCGCGCCAGGCTGAGGTACTTAACCAGCTTGGGTTCCTTGGCTTCGTATTCGCCGTTGATTTGGTTCACCACTAATTGAGAATCACTCAAAACAGTGAGGCGGGCAAGACCGAGGGAGGTCACCATTTCTAGACCGGCCAAGAGAGCTTTATATTCTGCCTCATTGTTGGTGGCCGGAGAACCTAAGAGAATGTCCGAGCAGAATAAACGTTGGTCGGGACTGACGAGGACTATTTCTGCACCCGACTGGTCGGCGGTTGAGGATCCATCTACGTAGAGTGACCACTCTTCTGATCGGTCATTCTCTTGTGCGATCGCTGGTGTGAACTCTACAATGAAGTCCGCCAGGGCTTGACCCTTTATGGCAGTGCGCGATTCATAAGTTATGTCAAACTGTCCGAGTTTGACGGCCCATTTGATCATCCGTCCGGATACTTCAGGTCGGTGCATGACCTGCTTTAAAGGGTTGTTTGTTAAGACGACTACCTGATGTTCCAGAAAGTAGGGTCTTAACTTCCTAGACGCCATTATGAGCGCATAGGCCAGCTTTTCCATCGGGGCGTATCTGAGCTCGGCATCATGAAGGGCCTGACTAACATAATAGATCAGATGTTGAATTGCGTTCTCCATTCGGATCAGAGCGGCGCTGATCGCAGAGTCGAATACCGTGAGGTATAAATTGAGAAGTTCCCCTTGAGTCGGTCGCTGCAAGATCGGGGCTTCTGCCAGGACTTCCTTGATAGCTTCGAAGGCTCTTTGGCAAGGTTCTGTCCACTGAAAATCTTTGTTCTTTTTTATTGCCTCAAAGAAAGATTTACATTTATCAGTTGAGCGAGAGATAAAGCGACTTAGCGCGGCTAGTCGGCCAGTTAGGCTCTGCACCTTTTTGACCGAAATTGGTGGAACAAGTTCGGTCACTTCCTTAATCTTATCGGGGTTGGCTTCAATCCCTCTTTGGCTTACCATATAGCCGAGGAATTTTCCAGAACCTACCCCAAATGAGCATTTCTTTGGATTTAACTTCATCTTGTACTCTCGCAAAATAGCAAATATTTTATTGAGGTCATTTACATGATCGGCCGAGCGCAAAGACTTTACTAACATATCATCTACATACTGTAATACCCGGTTGTAATTCAGTCATTATCATTCAGTATTTATCGTTCAGTAATTGTCACTCAGTAAATTTTCACTCATTAATGATATTTTGTCACTCATATTCAATAATTGTATTCATCGTTCAGAGTAATTGTATCGTGTATCAATCGTCATTCATCATCAATCTAGTTGGAGAACCGTGTGGTGTTTATCATCGTTGTCATTTTCATAGTGTACTGTGTGTGAGGAGTAGCGCACGCTACGTACTCTCTTTAGCGTGCGCTAATTGAGTATGGGTAGTGCACGCTACCTCTCAACACTAGCATACGCTAGTATGTTTCAAGCAGGAAGTCCAGGAGGCACTGGACTGCAGTTGGGTTATAAGTAGCGCACGCTACGAATGGTAAGTAGCGCGCGCTAGTAGGTTGGAGTAGCGCACGCTATGCAGCCGGTATAGCGCACGCTAAGGACGGATCAGGCAGAGTCCAGTGGCTACTGGACCGCATTGGATAAATGCCTAGCGCACGCTATGAGTGGTTTTAGCGTACGCAAATGGTGTAGTAACGCACACTAAATATTGTGTGTAGCGCGCTCTACCGATATCAGATCAGAGAACAGGAGGTTCTGGACTCCAGTACTGGGCATCAGATAATTCGTTAGCGCACGCTAACCATTGGTGTTAACGCACGCTAATTACATGGTTGTAGCGCACGCTACAAAAGGTACGTAGCACATGCTACCGTTGCGAGCAGAGGGTACTGGACTACCTAGTACACCCGTTAGCGCATGCTACGCACATGAGCTAGCGCACGCTAACTGGTGCTGCTATAAATAGGGCAGTTCAGTCCTTTCTTCATCATTTGTCTTTCCCTTTCATTTCTTCATCGGTTTTGGATGATTTGGAGCTTCTTGAGGAGGGTTCTTCGAGGTGGAATCATCTATCAACATTTCCAAGCATATAATTTGGAATAACCATTATTTCATCATCTTCAAACATCATAATCAAGGTAATCACCTCTTGAATCTAGAAATTCGGAGTTCAAGTGTTTTATTTCCGATCTTTTCATGTGGGCTCGATATTATGTTGGAATGCCTTAGATATGGTTTATCTACCTTGTATACACGTATTCCTACAGATTATTCGGTGTATATCTCGGATTTAATAGCTATTTAGGGAATTATTTCAAGAACCCTTGGGGTTGACTTCGGTTAATTTGGGGGTTTTCCGATTGATGTTGTTGTAATCTTGAATTGTGGATTCCTATTGGATTATTGATGCCATTGATGTTGTTTTGCTGGTTTGAATCAATATTTTGGAAGTTGGTTTCGATAATTTGGGATTGGTTGTAACCAACGGGAAGGATGTTTACTACGTATTCGTTAGAGTGCATCTTTGAGTTTGGATATTGTTGTATCGACGTTTGAGTTGGTTATAATCGTGGTTGGTACGTATATTGAGCGTTTTTTGGTAATTGTCATTCAAGGTTGTTCGAGCGACCGACATTTCATTTAGGACGTTGCTCGTGGAAGGACATTCTTCACCGGTTGTGTAAGTTAATTCTTACTCGGTTAAAAGGATTTTCATTCCTTTCGTTGTTGTTCATTCATAATCATAATTCATTCATATTGTATTAACCATATTGAGACTTGTAATTGTCAATTAATCACTTCATTCACGAGGAACGACGGTTCCAATCATTTTATTGAATTATCATTCATTTTACTATCATTTCATCTCGGTGAGTCATTCTTGACCTTGTCGGATTATTATTCATTATTATTCTTCATGGTCATTCTTGTTTTTATGACCTTCTGGGTTCATATTGTGCGGCCGGGTGTGGATGTGTGGGATTTTTAGTCGGGCACGTGATGGTCATGTGTTGGGTTCACCGACACATTGGACTGTGCACACGGTAATGTACCTCCGTGAGACTAATTAGGTACAATGGCGGGTGTGTCCGGACATCCGTCTTGTGCACGTGCACATTCCATTACGGGTGTACTATGATGCCTCTCTTCAGCTGCATTTCATAATTAAGATATATCATGATTGTGTTTATTCAACTCTTGAGGATTGTTGTTCTGTGTAACTGACCCCGTTGGGGAATATTGTTTTCAGGTCATGGCAAGGCTAAGGCACGGGAGGAGAACGTTGACGGCGAGGAGTCCCAGTGATACTAGTAGGGGGCCCCAGTCCTTTTCATTCACTCATGTTGTTTTCCCTTTATTTCCGCTGCAGATTTTCCGTTTGGATATTGAGTTCATTCAGTGTTGTATATTTTATCTCCATATAAATTAAACTTGTATTCGGTTAATATCTTGGGTGTGTTGTAATAAAGCTCCTCATCGGAGTGATTGATAATATATTGTGGTTCGGTACTACAATTATATTATTTAATTCATCAATTTTCATTCGCCTGGTGGGTCCCAGTCGGGGGTCCACGGCATTGTAATATCCGCCTAGTTTGGGGTGTTACAGAGTTGGTATCGGAGCGTGGTTTTGAATACTACATTCCGAGTCATGTCTCATTTGAAATCATCGTTCATCAGACTAGTATCATTGGACTTTCGCGTCACGTGTGACCTGTGCAAGAGCCGAGCCCCTCAGACCAAAGAACAGTAAGATTTCTGACGCCATGGTATAATTTCTGGCAATAGAATCACTCATTCATCATTCAACAGTCAACAATCCTCTTCATCATTTTCATTTTTGATCAAGTCGATCATGTTAATTCATTAATCACTCAGTTCATTTCATTGTTCAGTTGTTGATCTTGAGGATCATATCATTAATCTTGTTAACTTGTTCAAGATAATCATTTCAAGAATTTCATCAGATAATCACGTCACTTCAGTTGATCATTCATGTAATCATTGTGTTTGAGCGCGTATGCTCATTTTCATCATTTCATAACGTAATCATAATGTGATATTCATGCGAGATATATAATCATCATATGACTTTCCACTTCAGTATGGAAAGAGCTGGCAGAGGACGCGGGGGAAGGGGCCGTGGTGTGGGCCAAAACCCGAGAGCTCGTGTGAATACACGCGCTAATGCTAGAAATAATGCTAACTCATCGAGCAGTGACGCTGCTACTCATTCACCTGGACGTAATCATTCACTATCAGGGAGTCGTACCCGGGACACAGCTCAGTCAGAAGGTGTTCGGGTTGATCCACTCGCTTTTATGCAGGGCATGATGGCCCAAATGACTCAGATGGCACAACTAATGGAAACAATGCATAACTCAACTACTCAAAATCAGCAGGCTCCTCCACCGCCACCTCAGAGACAAGAGAGGGGTGTGAGCAGTATCATTGGCGATATCTCTCGCCAGAGGCTACCTACCTTCGAGGGCTCATCTGAGCCGGCGGATATCATTTACTGGCTTGAACATTTCGAGAAACTATTTGCTATGGTGGACTGTCCTGAGGGACACAAAGTTTCAGTTACGGCTTACTATCTTGGTAAGGGCGCACATTCATGGTGGTTATCGCTGAAGCCCACCGAAGGAGCTTGTACATGGGAACAATTCAGGACTCTCATGATGGAGAGGTATTATCCGGCCCCACTCAGGGAGGCCAAGTTGTCAGAATTACTCACTTCCGACCTTTCAGCGGACGATGATGTTCTCGCCATTGCCGAGAAATTCCAAGAACTTCTTCCTTTCGCCTCATCTATCATTCATTCAGAGGCGGACAAAATCAAGTATTTCAGCAAGAGGCTGAAACCCCGTATGCGAATGCAGTTGCTTAACCACAATTGCACCACTCTGGCCGAATTCATTGAGAAAGCTCTTACTTATGAGCTTACTGCTAAGGAAATTGCCAAGCAACAACCTTCATCTGATGGCAAAAAGTCTAAAAATCGCAATCAGTCTGACGGCAGTCAGGCCACTTTCAAGAAACCACGTGCGGGCTCTACTTTTACTGAGCGACCCCCTATGGCGCCTAAACCCGCGGAATCTCAGTCACGAGCGGCCAGTTCGTCCATCACCTGTTTCAACTGTGAAGAATAGGGCCATTTCAGCACCAAGTGTCCGAGGCAGACTGTCACATGCCATAACTGTGGGATTGCTGGGCATAAGGCCCGTTTTTGCCGAAGAGACTCTAAACCTACTCCGGCGTCATCTCAGTCCCCGAGACATTCAGCGGTGTAGAATCAGGCCACTCAGTCCGCGTCGTTCAAGATGACAGGAGCTAACAAAGGCGGAACCAAGAGCTATCAGACGGGAGCATCCGGTTCGGGGGCCGGCAAGCCCCAAATTTATGAGATGAAGAAGACCGACGATTCATAGGCTCGGATGATCTCAGGTATACTCGATATTCTATCTCAACATGTGTGTACCTTTTTTGATACTGGTGCATCGCATTCATTCATTTCCGAGTCATGCTTGAGTAGACTGCGTCTGGGTAGTGCTACTAGTTGTGAGCCTTATGTCATTAGTCTACCTGATGGTAGAAGAATTATCGGGAATCATGAGATTAAGGATTGTCCGATTCAGCTTCATGGCCGTGATTGGTTAGCGGACTTAATCGTGGTGGATTTACTGAGAGACAACATCATCTTGGGTATTGATTGGATGGATCGTCACGATGCCGTTATTAGTGTCCGTAAGCATATGGTCACTATCATTTCAGACGATGGGGTCGAATGTGTTTTTCAGGGAGGTAATCCCAGTTGTTCTAGGAGAGTCATTAACTTGATGAAAGCAGTGAGATTACTCAATCAGGGTTGTGTCGGTTATTGGTGCTATATGACCAAGACCGAGGAACCATCAATAATGTTGACGGATATTCCTGTGGTGAGAGAATATGCCGATGTATTTCCAGATGAGTTACCTGGTTTTCCTCCACAGAGAGATGTGGAATTCACGATTGAGTTGGAGCCCGCCTATTTCGAAGGCACCGTACCGGATGGCCCCGACCGAAATGCAGGAGTTGAAGAATCAATTAGAGGATTTGACCGAGAAGGGTTATATTCGACCGAGTGCGTCCCCGTGGGGAGCACCAGTGTTATTTGTCAAGAAGAAAGATGGTTCGTTCCGCTTGTGTATTGATTACTGGGAATTGAACCGGGTGACGATCAAGAATAAGTATCCTCTACCCCGTATCGATGATCTTTTGGATCAACTTCAGGGAGCTTCAGTATTTTCCAAGATCGACTGAAGATATGGATATCATCAGTTGCGGATTCGAGAGTCGGATATCGCAAGGACGGCGTTCCGAACACGCTATGGTCATTATGAGTTTGTGGTTATGCCGTTTGGGTTGACTAATGCACCTGCGGTATTCATGGAGTTAATGAATCGGGTTTTCATCGACTATTTGGATCAGTTCGTGGTTGTCTTTATTGATGACATTTTAATTTATTCTCGTGACCGGGAGGAGCACGAGTTTCACTTTCATCAGGTGCTCGACGTGTTGAGACGAGAGCAACTTTTTGGAAAGTTTTCCAAATGTGAGTTCTGGATGTCCGAAGTGACGTTTCTCGGACATATAATTTCATCAGACGGAGTTCGTGTCGACCCTCAAAAGACGGAGGCTATCCGAGATTGGCTACCTCCAAAGAATGTTAAGGAAATCCGAAGTTTCCTCGGATTAGCGAGTTATTATCGGTGATTTGTGGAGGGATTTTCTAAAATCGCTCAACCCATGACGAACTTATTACGGAATGATAAGAAATACACGTGGTCCGACACTTGTCAACAGAGTTTTGAGGAACTCAAGAGCCGGTTAACTTCAGCACCTGTCCTTTCTTTACCGCAAGGGACGGAAGGATTTGTGGTTTATAGTGATGCGTCCGGACAGGGTCTCGGATGTGTACTAATGCAGAACGGTAGAGTTATTGCTTATGCCTCGCGTCAATTGAGACCTTACGAGGTTAATTATCCGACCCACGACCTGGAGCTAGCAGCCGTGGTGTTCGCATCGAAGATTTGGCGTCATTATCTTTATGGTGTTACCTGTCAGATATTCACCGATCATAAGAGTTTAAAGTATATATTCACTCAGAAGGAGTTAAATATGCGACAGAGACGGTGGTTGGAACTAATAAAAGATTATGATATTGAGATACTTTACCACCCGGGCAAGGCGAACGTTGTCGCTGACGCCTTGAGTCGTAAATCCGTTCAGGAGCAGATGCTTGCTCGTTTAACAGTTCAGAAGGAACTTCAGCAGGAATTTCTGAGACCCGAGATCGAGGTCTGGTTACAGCGAGTACAAGGGCAACTTTGTACGTTAGAGATTTCCTCGCCACTTGAGGAGGCGATCAGGGAGAATCAGGGTTCTGACCCATTTCTGTTACGCATTCGAGAGGATGTGACTCTGGGGAAAGCCCCCGGGTTTGTGGTCCACGAGGATGGACTTTTGCGAATTAAGAATCGGTTATGCGTACCGGCGAATGACGAGTTGAAAAACTCGATTTTGAGAGAAGCTCACGCTACCCCTTATTCCGTTCATCCGGGGTCTAGCAAGATGTATAAAGACTTGAAACAAAATTACTGGTGGAGTAATATGAAGCGAGAAGTCGCGGAATTCGTTTCAAGATGTTTAACTTGTCAGCAAGTCAAGATAGAACATCAGCGACCGACGGGTATGCTGAAACCTCTCCCTATTCCAGAGTGGAAGTGGGAAGATATTTCAATGGACTTCATCACGAGTTTGACGACGAGTCGTCGTGGCATGAATACGATCTAGGTAATTGTGGACCGCTTAACCAAATCAGCTCATTTCCTTGAGATTAAGGATACGTGGGGTCCCGAGAGACTTGCCCAGTTGTTCATCAAAGAAATAGTGAGATTGCACGGTACTCGTAAAAGTATCGTTTCCGATCGTGACGGACGATTCGTGTCTCATTTTTGGAAATCAGTTCATCGTGCTATGGGAACTCAGCTTAATCTCAGTACAGCTTTTCATCCTCAGTCCAACGGACAATCAGAGAGGACTATTCAGACTTTGGAGGACATGTTGAGGGCATGTGTTCTCGATTGGAAAGATGATTGGGAAGCCCAACTACTGTTGATCGAGTTCACGTACAATAACAGTTGGCATGCTTCGATTAAGATGGCACCTTACGAGGCCTTGTACGGTCGTCGTTGTCGATCTCCTTTGTGTTGGGATGACTTATCAGAATCAATCGGCACCGAACCCGATATACTTATAGCCGCCCGTGAGAAGGTAGCTTTGATCAGGAGTCATTTGTTGACCGCTCAGAGTCGACAGAAATCTTATGCAGATAATCGTCGTCGGTCTTTAGAGTTCGAGACAGGTGACTATGTTTTGGTCAAGGTGTCCCCGAGTCGTGGTATCTTCCGTTTTGGGAAGAGGGGAAAGTTGAGTCCGAGATTCATTGGACCGTTTGAGATTTTGGATTGAGTAGGCGAGCTAGCTTATCGATTGGCCTTACCTCCGGCATTGAGCCGAATTCATAATGTGTTTCACGTCTCTCAGTTGTGGAAGTATGTTGCCGACCCGAGTCACATACTTCAGTTCGACGAAATCGAGATCGCTGATGATCATTCATACGAGGAGCGTCCTGTACGAGTCTTAGAGCGGCGAATCAAACAGTTGATGAACAAGACGATTCCTTTTGGTTAAAATTCAGTGGTCTAGACACGGAGTCGAAGAGGCTACTTGGGAAACTGAGGATAGTATGCGGGAGAGTTATCCCGAGTTGTTTGACCCTTAGTTTCGGGGATGAAACTCTTTTAAGGGGGGGTGTATGTAATACCCGATTGTAATTCAGTCATTATCATTCAGTATTTATCGTTCAGTAATTGTCACTCAGTAAATTTTCACTCATTAATGATCTTTTGTCACTCATATTCAATCATTGTATTCATCGTTCAGAGTAATTGTATCGTGTATCAATCGTCATTCATCATCAATCTAGTTGGAGAACCGTGTGGTGTTTATCATCGTTGTCATTTTCATAGTGTACTGTGTATGAGGAGTAGCGCACGCTACGTACTCTCTTTAGCGTGCGCTAATTGAGTACGGGTAGCGCATGCTACCTCTCAATACTAGCGCACGCTAGTATGTTTCAAGCAGGCAGTCCAGGAGGCACTGGACTGCAGTTGGGTTATAAGTAGTGCACGCTACGAATGGTAAGTAGCGCGCACTAGTAGGTTGGAGTAGCGCACGCTATGCATCCGGTATAGCGCACGCTAAGGACGGATCAGGCAGAGTCCAGTGGCTACTGGACCGCATTGGATAAATGCCTAGCGCACGCTATGAGTGGTTTTAGCGTACGCAAACGGTGTAGTAACGCACGCTAAATATTGTGTGTAGCGCGCGCTACCGAGATCAGATCAGAGAACAGGAGGTTCTGGACTCCAGTACTGGGCATCAGATAATTCGTTAGCGCATGCTAACCATTGGTGTTAATGCACGCTAATTACATGGTTGTAGCGCACGCTACAAAAGGAACGTAGCGCGCACTACCATTGCGAGCAGAGGGTACTGGACTACCCAGTACACCCGTTAGCGCACGCTACACACAGGAGCTAGCGCACGCTAACTGGTGCTGCTATAAATAGGACAGTTCAGTCTTTTCTTCATCATTTGTCTTTCCCTTTCATTTCTTCATCGGTTTTGGGCGATTTGGAGCTTCTTGAGGAAGGTTCTTCGAGGTGGAATCAACTATCAACATTTCCAAGCATATAATTTGGAATAACCATCATTTCATCATCTTCAAACATCATAATCAAGGTAATCACCTCTTGAATCTAGAAATTCGGAGTTCAAGTGTTTTATTTCTGATCTTTTCATGTGGGCTCGATATTATGTTGGAATGCCTTAGATATGGTTTATCTACCTTGTATACACGTATTCCTACGGATTATTCGGTGTATATCTCGGATTTAATAGCTATTTGGGGAATTATTTCAAGAACCCTTGGGGTTGACTTCGGTTAATTTGGGGGTTTTCCGATTGATGTTGTTGTAATCTTGAATTGTGGATTCCTATTGGATTATTGATGCCATTGATGTTGTTTTGCTGGTTTGAATCAATATTTTGGAAGTTGGTTTCGATAATTTGGGATTGGTTGTAACCAACGGGAAGGATGTTTACTACGTATTCGTTAGAGTGCATCTTTGAGTTTGGATATTATTGTATCGACGTTTGAGTTGGTTATAATCGTGGTTGGTACGTATATTGAGCGTTTGTTGGTAATTGTCATTCAAGGTTGTTCGAGCGACCGACATTTCATTTAGGACGTTGTTCGTGGAAGGACATTCTTCACCGGTTGTGTAAGTTAATTCTTACTCGGTTAAAAGGATTTTCATTCCTTTCGTTGTTGTTCATTCATAATCATAATTCATTCATATTGTATTAACCGTATTGAGACTTGTAATTGTCAATTAATCACTTCATTCACGAGGAACGACGGTTCCAATCATTTTATCGAGTCATCATTCATTTTACTATCATTTCATCTCGGTGAGTCATTCTTGACATTGTCGGATTATTATTCATTATTATTCTTCATGGTCATTCTTGTTTATATGACCTTCTGGGTTCATATTGCGCGGCCGGGTGTGGATGTGTGGGATTTTTAGTCGGGCACGTGATGGTCATGTGTTGGGTTCACCGACACATTGGACTGTGCACCCGGTAATGTACCTCCGTGAGACTAATTAGGTACAATGACGGGTGTGTCCGGACATCCGTCTTGTGCACGTGCACATTCCATTACGGGTGTACTATGATGCCTCTCTTCAGCTTCATTTCATAATTAAGATATATCATGATTGTGTTTATTCAACTCTTGAGGATTGTTGTTCTGTGTAACTGACATTGTTTTCAGGTCATGGCAAGGCTAAGGCACGGGAAGAGAACGTTGACGGCGAGGAGTCCCAGTGATACTAGTAGGGGCCCTCAGTCCTTTTCATTCACTCATGTTGTTTTCACTTTATTTCCGCTGCAGATTTTCCGTTTGGATATTGAGTTCATTCAGTGTTGTATATTTTATCTCCATATAAAATAAATTTGTATTCGGTTAATATATTGGGTGTGTTGTAATAAAGCTCCTCATCGGAGTGATTGATAATATATTGTGGTTCGGTACTACAATTATATTATTTAATGGGCTAAAATGCTCCTGGGGTCCCTTAACTTAATTTCAGATAACGATTTAGTCCTTTATCTTTTTTTTGTCCCAACTAAGTCCTTTATCTTTCTAATTTTATGCAAATTTAGCTTTTTCCGTTGGTCTCCGTTAACTGTTGTCCAGGTGGCTGTTAAGTTGCCTACGTGACTATAAACATACATGCGTGGCGAACAAAGTCAAATTCCTAACCTACGTGTCCATTTCCTAACCTATGTGTCCATTTCCTAACTTCCATTTTCTAATTTACCTCAATTTATATATATATATATATCTATATATATATATATATTTTCAAGAAAATAATTTTATTTCGAAAAAATATTATTTTGCCAAAAAATATTTTTTCCTCCAGAAAATATTTTTTTAATTTTTTCGAAGAAAAATATTTTTCTTTTATTTTTTTCCAGAAAATAATTTTATTTTTTCGAAAAAATAATATTTTTTTCCAGAAAATAATTTTATTTTTTCGAAAAATAATATTTTTTCCAGAAAATAATATTTTTTTCCAGAAAATAATTTTATTTCGAAAAAAATATTATTTTGCCAAAAAAAAAATTTTTCCTCCAGAAAATATTTTTTTAATTTTTTCGAAAAAATATTTTTTTTTTATTTTTTTTCCAGAAAATAATATTTTTTCGAAATTAAATTATTTTCTGGAAAAAAATATTATTTTTTCGAAAAAATAAAATAATTTTCTGAAAAAAAAATAAAAAAAAATATTTTTTGGAGGAAAAAAAATTTTTTGGCAAAATAATGTTTTTTCGAAATAAAATTATTTTCTGGAAAAAAAATATTATTTTCAGGAAAAAATATTATTTTTCGAAAAAATAAAATTATTTTCTGAAAAAAAATATTATTTTTTCGAAAAAATAAAATTATTTTCTGGAAAAAAAAATTAAAAAAATATTTTCTGGAGGAAAAAATATTTTTTGGCAAAATAATATTTTTTCGAAATAAAATTATTTTCTTGAATATATATATATATATATAAATTGAGGTAAAATTAGAAAATGGAGGTTTGGAAATGGACACATAGGTTAGGAAATGGACACATAGGTTAGGAATTTGACTTTGTTCTCCACGCAGGTATGTTTATAGCCACGTAGGCGACTTAACAGCCACCTGGACAACAGTTAACGGAGACCAACGGAAAAGGCTAAATTTGCTTAAAATTAGAAAGATAAAGGACTTAGTTGGGACAAAAAAAGATAAAGGACTAAATCGTTATCTGAAATTAAGTTAAGGGACCCCAGGAGCATTTTAGCCTATTTAATTCATTAATTTTCATTCGCTTGGTGGGTCCTAGTTGGGGGTCCACAGCACTGTAATATCCGCCTAGTTTGGGGTGTTACACATACACCTCCATTGTATGACCTATCAAATTATTTAACATCTTATTTACCAGGCGTTGATATGTTGCGCCGGCATTCTTGAGCCCGAAATGCATCATTCGGTAACAGTATAGGCCGCGGGCTGAGTAGAAGGAGGTATTTTCTTCATCAGTGGGATGCATTGGGATCTGGTTGTATCCGGAATATGCATCCATAAAGCTCATTAACTCATGCCCGGCCGTTCCATCCACCATGTAGTCGATATGGGGTAGGGGGTAGCTATCTTTCGGGCAGGCTTTATTCAGATGAGAGAAATCAATGCAGAGCCTCCATAGCCCAGTCGGCTTTTTTACCAGGACCGGGTTGGCCACCCAGGTCGGGTACTTGGCTTCCCGAATGAACCCATTGTCGATCAGTTTTTCTACTTCCTCTTACAGCCCCTTCTGTCGTTCAGGCCCTATTTTCCTCCTTTTCTGAATAACCGGCTTTGAACTGG
Source organism: Orobanche coerulescens (assembly GCA_033398695.1). Lineage (NCBI taxonomy): Eukaryota > Viridiplantae > Streptophyta > Magnoliopsida > Lamiales > Orobanchaceae > Orobanche > Orobanche coerulescens. The sequence goes on from CM065802.1 coordinate 194,335,636, forward strand.
GGTCGATATTTAGCCGGTGGCACGCAAGTTCCGGGTCAATCCCCGGCATGTTCGAATGGGTCCACGCGAAGACATCCAAATTCTGTTTTAGGTGGAAGATTAGCTCGGAGCGGATCGGCTCTTGGAGGTTGTGGTCGATCTTTAGCCGTCGGACGGGATCAGATGGGTCCATGTCGACCTGGTCCAACTCTTCGGTTGGCTCAGCATGGCGAATTTTCCCTTTCGGATTTTGGTATCGCGGGTCGACAGGATCCTCTTCTAGGATCAGCTCCTTCCCGGGCCTGCGGCCGCGGTCCGCTTCCTCGTCAATTTTCATTTCGAGGGTTTGCGCGGCCCCGGGACCTTCGGTCTCCTGTTCGAGTAGGGTGTCTCCTGCCAGCTGTTCGGAGCTGGTGGCCCCCATTTCTTCCGATAAATTTCCCGAGATGCCCTCTGCGGCGTTGATTTCGCGATCCCGGATGCTGAGATTGCATTCCCGGGCGGCCCTTTGATCTCCCCTATGTACCACGACGCCGTCCGGGGTGGGAAACTTCATGCACAGGTGATACGTGGACTGAGTGGCCCTCAGCCTTGACATCACAGGTCGGCCTATGATGGCGTTATAGTCACTGTGCACATCGATGATCTTGAATGTAGTGATCATCGTCCTTCTGATCGGCCCCTGACCGAACTCCAAGGCGAGGTCGATCTCCCCCAGTGGTGAGGTGCGGTAGTTGGCAAATCCCCTAATGTCCTCGTTGCAGGACCGGACATAAGATTGGTCTACCTTCATCCTGCGAAGGGTGTGAAGGTAGATGATGCTGGCGTAGGCCCCGGAGTCTACCAACACCATGTGTACCGGGATTCCCATTATGGGCAGGGTGATGACAAGGGCGTCTGAATGGGGATGGTCCAGGCCGTCTGCATCGGATTCTTCAAAAGTAACTGCCAGCTGGGGGTTTTTGGGGGCTTCTTCGGCCATTGATAGGAACCCCTCTGCTCGGCGCTCGGTCCGTTGATAAGAGGTGGTAGCCTCTCGAATGGATGCCTTTTTCTGCCGCCTTGACCGATGATCATCGACCTCGACTGTCCTTATGATGGTCAGAATTTCTCGGGGGGACTTGGGGGCTGGAGGCACCCGATCGTTCTTGGCTCTTGTCGGGTCGGCCCGATCCTGGCGATCCCGGGGCGGGTTATGGGTAAATCGCCTTAAGCCTGTATCGTCGCATACCGCGATCAGGGCGGCGACGAGGTCCCGACATTGTTCGGTGTTATGACCCGCTGATTCATGATATTTACAAAAGCGGGTCTGGTCCATGTCCTTCTGATCTTTATAGATCGGCCGAGGAACCGGGAGCAAATTCTTGTCCTTTATTTGATCAAATATGGCCGCGGCTCCGACGGAATATATTTCAGCGAAATTAGCCATGAGCTCGGGCCTACGCTCCCGATAGCTCTGAGTTGTCGGGGCTATCGAGGAAGAGGCAGGAGCCTTATTCTCCCGGCGGGATTCTTGACGGGCCTCTCTGTAGTCATGCATATCTTCTTTCTTTTTGTAGGACCCTTTCTGGTCGGAGGGCATGACTAAAACTGGTGCTGGCATAGCTTCCTCGACAGCTATATGGGAGCTGGCGCGCTCCAAGAATTCTTGGTAGGTGTGTGGGACATTCTGGCACACCGTCCAGCGGAAAAAAGAATTTTTGAGGAGGCCGGCCTGGGCGATAATGGCCAGCGCGTCGTCCGACATGGGTTCCGTTTCTAATATCCGTTTATTGAAACGAGATATATAATCTTTAAGGGACTCGTTCGGCCCCTGTACGACGGAAGCAATGGATGAGCGCGGGGCGACTCGCACCAGGGACCCAAAGAAATGGGATCGGAACGTCGCCGAAAGCTGGGCCCATGTCTGAATAGAATGGTGGGGCAGCGTCCGATACCATCTCTGGGCCCTCTCCCCCAGAGTCAAGGAAAACATTCGGCACCGGAATGCGTCCTGAGACCCGTGCAGGTCCATCTAGGAATTATAATGTCCAAGATGAGCGTTGGGGTCTGTTTCCCCATTATATGGCGGAATCTGAGGAATCTTGAACTTCTCCGTGAGGGGTTCCTCCAGAACACTGGGGGCCAGGGGACTCTCCTGGCTGTTAAGCCATTCCGAACTTTGGGATGGCTGGAGTTGCTTGTTTTCGAGCTCCGTAAGGCGTTTTTTAAGAAACTCGATCTCACTCGAGTTATCGCCGGGAGTTGGAGGTAATACCTGTGTCGGATTTAGGGACTGGTGGGGAGATTTTTCTTCTTTACGGCTCTGACTCTGGATAGTGGGAGCCGGCACTGCTTTTTAAATTTTCTTCCCTGCCCCGAGGCGATCAAAAACGGATATGGGGCGCGAAAGCCTACTTTTCCGAGAGGGATGTGAGCTTTCGCCATGACTTTCCGCCCTTTCCCCGGAGACCCCAGAGGCTGTCCTCTTTTTGTTTCGTCCCGAGGCAGCTGGGCGGGTCATCTGAGATTCCGCCTCCACATGGTCTTCGGGTTTTTGAAGGGTTCCGCCCCCAGTAATCCGTGCCACAAGGGCCGTCATGCCCTGGATGAAGGCTGGATGTTTAAAGCACTCTACCACCTTACGGAGGTTTTCTTTTTCCGTCGCGGGCTGAGGGTTTTTTGAACTTTCGTGAGACATCTCCGGTGAGTAGTATATTTTTTTTATCGGAGGCCCCTTCTTCTAGCGCCAATCTGTTGACGTCTGATTTGGTCAACGTCACGTGTGCTGATCTGGACGAATGGGTCGAAGCCACGTAGGAAATAATAAACAAAATGAAAAGGATTGGATCACGAAATTTTATTAATGACCTTAATATGAAATAGAGCCGAGCTGAATCTTTTGTGCCGGTCTATCTGTTTTTCTAAGTTATTACAAATTCTCTCTCTTTTCTCTCTCTTTTCTGTTCTCATAAATGCCAAAAGTCCAAAGTCCTCTCTCACTGTATACTTCTTCTATATAAAGGCAATCTCGGCCAATCAGGAGATGACAGCTGGCGAATGTTGGAGAATATGCCCAAAACACTTGTCAGACTGTAAATATGCCTTAGACACGTGGCGTCCTCTAAGGATTGCTTTGGGAAGGGACATGACAGCATGCGTTAATTGGCATGCGGGCTTGTCCCGCATGCTTCTGGCGACGCTTATCCGCTGGGGTCGGTCCTCGGGTCTCCCGTCGTTCAGGCCGGCCTTGTTGTAATCTTGAATCGGAGCATTTTTATCTTCGATCTGCTCGGCCCTCCTGGATTGGATACCGGGTCGGCTTTGACGTCTCTGCCCGGTCCGATTTTTAACGAGCTCGGGGGAAAATCGGGTTCATAATCGGTTCGGCTTCAGGCTCTGCTCGGCCGGTTCAGCTGCCTGGAGTGCTTACGTGGATGCCAAGGTGGATGGGCCATCAACACACCCTACACCCCAATCATAAATATATAGATATTTATTTTTTTATTATAATATTTTAATTTTATTAAAATAAATATAGAAAAAACTAACTACCTCAAACAATTACAAATTAATAAAAATTCAAAATACGATAAAATTATTATATATAAATTATTTATTTTAATATCTATATATATATATATAATATAGGACGAATAGAATGTGACAAGTGTTACAAAAAAAAAATGGGGGGAAGGGTTGGGAGGCCCAAGGTTGATCAGTCCTCTCCTTATCTTTTCATTTTTTTCTCCTTTTCTATTTTTCGAAGTGGCGGTAGCGTTTGGTACGCAGACGAGATCGACAGATTGGGCGTAATGTAAGCGACAGACGGGACAGGATCGGACAAGAGGGCGAAACAGATCGACAGAGAGGGCGGACAAAACAAGTGTCTGTCTTGTGTTTGGTAAGACTAGGACTAGATAGGACAGGAGTAGACAATTTTCCTTAAACTTGTTTGATGATTTTATATATCATATAATAGTTATAAATAACACAAATAAAGAATATATATTTAAATAATTTAATTTAAAAGTATTTTAAGTTTTTACAGAATTTTCAAACACATAAATACATACATGAATGATAGTACAAAAGGTGGAGGTGGCCGATGGTGTTTTGCGATGGTGGTGACGGCAATGGGTGGTGGTGATCGGTGGAGATAGAAATGGTCGATGATCGAAGTGGTGGATATGGTAGACAATGATAAAAGATGGTTGGTGGTGGCTACCGGTGGCCGCTGATGGTGGTGGCGGCCATGAGTGGTGGTGATCAGTGTCAGTGTAGGTGAAGGTGGCTGACAGTGGTTGTGGTGATCGGTGGAGGTGGCGATGATGGTGGAGGAAGTTGTTGTAGTGGAGAAAGAGATGGAAGTGGTCAACCATGGCTGGTGGTGGCTACTGGTGGTAGCCGCCATAGGTGGTGGTGATCGGTGTTAGTGTAGGTGGAGGTGGTCAACGATAGTAATGGTGGTGGGGATGGATGAATGATAGTGAATATGGTGGAGAAGCTTGTTATAGTGGAGGAACAAGTAGTGGTGGCCGAGGGTGGTTGGCGGTGGTTATCGGTGGCCGTCGATGATCGTGGTGGCGGTGATCGTTGGTGGTGACCCATAAAGCTAATATCATAATAGTTATATATCAAATGAGGGTAGGTTAATAATTTTTTCGTTTCTGTCTCACTTTTGTCCCATGTTGTTCCACCTATTTTGGTGGAACAAGAAAATGCCCCTTTTTTCCCATCCCGTCCCACCCTGTCCAACCCTTGTTTCTGTCCCATGTCGTGCCAAACGTGGGACAGTGAATTTTTGTCCTCTTCCATGTCACGCCAAATATGGGACAGTGAATTCTGTCCCGTCCTGTCCTGTGTTGTCCCATATACTAAACGCAGCCTTAATATTGAACACTATCATATTATGATTTTTGATGTTTATTTATTTCCTTTAAAATCCGATACTTCATCAAGAATTTCCGATGGTGTACTTTGAGTCTCTTAAGAGAACTTGATTCCATTATAATGTCTCTTTGACCACAACATACATCGTCAAAATATATACTCTCTCCGTCCACAATCAATGTTCTCTTTTTGCTATTTTGATATGTCCACAAAAAATATTTCCTTTCTATTCTTAAACACTACCCCACAATACAATTTACTAAAATATCCTTATAATTATTATATATTTACATATTTTACCAGACTGACCCACATATTAAATTATTTAACCAATTTAATTAATATTAAATTACTTTTAATATGGGACCCAAACTCCATTCACATCACACTCACCTAACATTTCTTAAAACCCGAACTCAAAAAATTGGGGAACATTGATCGTGGACTGAGGGAGTAAATGCTAAAAATAGAAAATCAAATATCGTAAAATCTTGTTTGAAAAACTTTGAAGAATCACTAACAAACAAGTTTAAAAGTATTCCAACAATTTTATTTGATCAACACGAATAAACATCATAAATCAAATTCGTGTTAAAATTATTGAAAATATTATGCTTTCTTTTGGCGTGCATCGATGATCAAATAATAAATTGCTAAAATATCATATGTTGGAAGACAAAAGATAATTTAAAGGCAATATAACCATTTCTTTAGGGTTCGGATCTGGTGTAGTACAACATGGTGCTGTGCACCAGATTCACCGTCGGATTACACACGCACACACACACATTCGTGCGGGTATGTGTGATCCAATGGTGGGGTGCAGCACATCATGGTGCTATATTACACCAGATCCCCTCCCCTCTCTTTAAGATGATTTTTTCCCATACAAATCCTTTAGTTCTTGACAATGGTCTCTCAACTTATAATCACTCTCCTTCTCTCAATAGCAGTACGACAAATGTATGCAAAATGCTTCAGAACACTATTCGCAAATGTAGGATGTTTGATACAAAAGAAAAAGGGATAATATGCAATATGATGATTATTTTCTGATCTATGTTCAAAATTTTTGTATTTAACAGTTTTATAAATACATAACATGTATGAATCTAACATAAAATGGATAATTTATCAAAAAATCAAAACAACATATATAAAAAAATTATATCTTGTTTTTTCAACTATATAATAAAGGATTTCATCAAATCCATATCAAATAGAATTAAATCAAACAATAATAAAGGATTTCATCAATCCATATGCACACGCAATATTTGTTGCCAAACGAAAATCAGTATTAATTCTAAATGCAGATTTTGTAGAAATTGATTATACACAAATGATTATAATATGAGAAATATGAAAACAACACAACTTGTTCAAAATATGAAAAAACAGATAATATGAGAAATATGAAAAAAGCCGATATTACATTATTGCACTACTGTTTTCACGCTAAAAAATAAGAACTATTCACGCTCATAATAATATGATACCAAATCTGGAAATTTGTTACCAAAAAATATGTTCCAAAGATTTTCTGGAAATTTGTTGGGGCGAGAATTTTGGTGCTTACCATTTCCTATTGGGGCGAGAAGAATTGCTTACCTAAATTTTCCTATTAAGAAATGGTAAGCAGATCCCGACTATACTAATAGGTCTTTTCCGAATCAATATATAGCTATAAACGGCAAATCTTGATTCTTAGATTCTTAGATTTATAAATGGTAAGCAGATCCCGATAATGGTAAACAAATCCGGTGGATCCATATTATTTTCATATAAAATATAACAAATGGTAAAAAAATTTACTTTTATTGTTTGATTTTTCAGAATTATTATGTTCTGATTGTAAAATAATAGGATAATTACAATAATGCCAAATCATATAAAAAAATTATATTAGTAAGAATATGAGTTGGATACTTTTAATGAAAGTTGATAATAATAAATATAATTTAATTTATTATTTATAAAATTAGATATAACACTCATATTATCCAATATAAAAAGTAAATGCCTATGAGTAATTAAATTATTCCTATCATGTGCCCTTAGATTTAGATATTAAAGCAAATTAAATAATAGTTATGTGTATGTGTGTATTGACTCATGTATATTTTATAATAATGTTATAATATTATTGAAATTCAATCACATATTACTAATGTAATAAAATATTTAATATTTTACACCGTGCATCCCAGGGGAGGACATCTAGTTATTTATATATTGTTCCGGGAATTATTATTCCCGTGATGTGTCTTACCTAATACTGATTGTAGATACATAGATGGAAGGTTCTAGATCCTTCTAGAGGTAGTAGGATCCTATTAGATGTCTTACCTTATCTAGGAATCCTATGTATGGAAGGACTCTCATTGTAATGCCTATATAAAGGCCCCTCTATCAGTGTTATGAATACAATTGATTGAATCTATTTACAGTCTCTTTACTTTCTCCTGAAACACGTTATCAGCACGTAGCCCCCAACTGAGCAAGAAAAAAAATGCCCGAAACTCAGAAAATTTCGAAAAAAAAAAAAACGAAAAAATTGATTTTTTCGGCCGAAACCCTAACCTCCGGCCGCCGCCGCCAGAGCAAGAAGCTGCAAATCCCCCCAAACGCAACCCAGTGCAGCAGAACTGTTGCCTTCACTTTCTTCAATCGCGCCGCTTCGGCCCTCAACCGTGTTCGTCTTACGCAAATCGGAGACACCATTGTTCTTGCAATACAGAGCCGACATCGTCCTCGGCCAACACCCGCCTGAGAGCGGATCTGCAGCCCCTACACCATCTGCGCTACTTGTCATTGCCGCTTAGAAAGTCATAGAAGTCTCCATTGCTCCTTTCGTACTTTGGCTATCGTCGCCGCCGGTCGTCTTTCGGCCACACAGACACGCTCCGTCGCTGGTCGTCTTCCCAGTGATTCGCACAAATCGGATCCAATCCGTCATTGCAACTAAAATACATTACCCGCGGCATCCTAGCCCGACCCGCGCGACGCCCCGATTCTTGGCGAGTTCTTTATCGGCCAGACCAAGTCTTGACCCGACCCGATTCTTTGGCCCGACAGCGACTTTCAATTAATTTTTTTAGTCCGACTAACGAAGTAAGACCTACAAGTCAAGCGGTGGAGATCGATTGAGCGATATTATCGACAAAGCGTATGCGAGCGAAGCATATCTTTACACAAAAAAAAGAAAATTTCCGCGTAAATTTTACGCAGTATGATCGTACTAAAAATATGTTTCCCGATTCGTTAACCCTCGGATCGGTGTAAAATTTTGACAGCAACTTCCCAACACAAATATCCGTATAGTCAACGGCGGAGATCAGATTCTGAGTAATATTGATTACTGAATCTTCCGCCGAACAGAAGCATATTTTTACGAGGAAATTTGGAGATCCGGCCTCATCCAATACCGAGTTGCTGCATCGCCGCGCTCGAGTCTTTTTTCGGCCGATTATCGAGCCCAGTAGCCCTTTTCGGGCGTTTTTAAACTCTCTATTTTCCTAATTCATGATTCATTTATCATCAACTTGTATCTTTATGAATCTAACTATGTTTATGCTTTACGTGGCATATAGGAAAATACGTCGCTCATGAAGATGTGCACGCTATGGAGAAAAAGCCATATTTATCCCGTTCAAGGATCAAAGTAAATATAGAACGGAGTACCTACGGAAATATGTTGCTCATATGGAGAGAATCTCCCATTCAAGGATCAAAGCATATATGGAACCAAGTACCCGTAAGACTTTATTAAAGTTCTCGTTTTTCAATTCCTCTCTTTTGGGAATTTTTTTTTGGGAAATTGGGTATTTGGGTTCTTTATCTCCCATGCTACTTTGCGGTGGATGAGACAATGAGAGATGGTATCACTCTCGGATGTCGAAGTAAACTGTGTGACGGTCCTGGGGGAGTCACGGATAATTGTTGAAAGTCGATATTTGTGGTTGTTGAATACACCACGTTTTGGGTGCGATTTGACATCGCCGTTTTGTCGATTTTAAACCAACAATTGAAAAAAAATGAACATTGTTGGTAACGGTAAAGTTATGACTTGTTCATGATTAGTCACGGAATTGTGACGTACAAATGGGACAAACATCGATTGCGACGGATATGTCGTGGTTAAAATCGATTTGTGACGGACTTGTCACGTTGAATTGAGCGACCACCACGTTGGTCTTGACCCAATCCCATACTTGGAAAACTCCATCTTTCATCTTATTAAAATAAAATATTGCATGTGGGTATAGTCATGCACCGTCTCCTTGCAATAAGATATATGAAAGAATGTACGAGTAATTCTCATGAATTTTAACATGTAAAGCAATGGCATATTGCGGTAAATACATGAATTCGTTGACCTCGATTATAGTTCGTGTGACTATCGGTCCGAATACTTTTTCGAGTATTTGTAAAGGCATGTGCCTTATACATTTGACTATGTTTAGTCGATCTTATTGGATGGTCAAGACGAGTTGGTTATGGTATATTCATTATGTCTCATGGTTCAAAATGCTTAATTATGATGCCTTGCATGTTGTATCTATATAACATGGCTATTATGACGTATACTTGCAAATTGAGAATTAAAATACTTGGTTGATTTGATGCACTTTGGTGGATTTTGTCTACACTTTGATCATGACTAGGCGCATCCTCCTTGGTATTTGTTTATGCTTTGAAAGTTCAAACGGAATCAGTGGTTTTTAAACAGCCTTAGTTGTACCGACATTCCTACTTTCTCTGCAAGTCTACCAAGTTGGAGTTACTGAAAGGATCATTAGTCGAGATAAGAAATCGAACACCCTGCTGCGTTTAAACGCACATATGGCTGTCATTGCCATGTTTTTGCATCAACACTTATGCCATTGGATATGGTCTCAACCTTGTTTTCTTACTAAACTTGGGAAATACTAAAGTAGCCAATTAAAATATGAACTCTGATCTGAATTTAATGATACGTGTGGTGAACAATATATGGATAGAAAGATACGGAAGTCTAGTTTCCATAACATCTGACCGTTCGTCCATAGCCTTCCTAACAAGGGAGTTATCGCTGTTTTAGTGAACAAAGGTCAAACTGCGCGGAATTTTATTTCCAGCGATTGTGCTAACTTTTGTCCCAACCAACTTGGTTCCCATCTTGAACTTGCAAGTAGTCTTATGACACATATTTTTCAACCTCTTTTTGGCCGAATTTGCCATAGATGATGCAGTTTTTGGTATGTGTTGTACGCTAAACTATCATCTTTCAAATGTTGAAAAACAGTTTCCTTGGGGAAGCCCAAAATACGCACCCTTATAAGAAGGTCGAGCGTATGCATAGTAGTTTTACACCATGCTTGTATCATGATTTTGCCCCTTAGGCATATAACCTTGCCATGTTATGCACTCAATATGATAGATCATTTTGATCGTATCTGGTATAAAATCTCTGTGTTGTTAGAGTGTTTGCTATGCTCATATTTGTAAAATTTTGCAAGCGAAATTGAGTGCGTATTAAGATATTTTCAAGGAACACGATATTTTTGGATTTTGGTTCATAAATCCATTATGACTATGATGAATAGATCACCACAATCAATGAGCGGTATAATGCTCAAGTTGTTGAATGCCGAACGGCGTTTTCTAGTCACATATGTTCCGTAACAATTGAACCATGTTATGACTCGATGATACATATGCCAAAGTGTATCACTCATAGCATCTCATTGTGATTTGTGAGAATAAAATCTTATGCATCACTTGTATTGGATATGTGAAAAGAAAATTATTCATGAGTCAATATGGTCCGGATTGCATCGGTTTGTGTAACCAGAAGATGTATTGGGACATTGACACATTTAGGCTTTAATAGTCCAGAGTTTGGACAATTTGATGATCCATATACCACGGTATTGTCATGGACATCACTTTCTTTGAACAAGAAACTAATTGGATCAAAGATACCAAAGTACGTTGGTGGAGTCATGAGCAGGGCTCATGACCGATGATGATATTTATGTCATCCGCGTCTTGTTTTAATAAACATGTGTGACGCCAAAGACCCCCCCAATGATCCTTCTTCGCCATGTTCATTGATTTAAGCCTATTCTTTATCACGAATAGGAGATGACACCCTCCTATGCTAAAGAGGATAATGTAGCGACTCGCATAAGCATGGTGCCGAGTCCTCCCTTTTCACCGAGTCCTTATACATACATGATCATAAGTATTAGCCTGGGTGGCTTATGATGCTATGATGGTGTTCACAAATGGTCGTACTCAAGTGATAACATTTATATGTTATGTTGTTCCTTTGACAATGATTGATAAGTTGATGAAACCTGAGTTATGGTTGTCCAACTTGCGGACCAGTCATTATAAAGGTCGGTTCACCCACTTTTAGACCAAGTTTTAAAGTGAAATTTTAACAAGTACTTCTTAACATCCAAGGCTACATTCTCACAAATTTTGGTGCCATTTGGAGACTTGGAAGGAGGTGAACCAGCTAAATGAAGTTTTCACATACCACCAGCCGTCCCAACGACCAGTTCGATGTCATTTCGACCAGTTTTTAACCACAAGGTTGATGGTTTTTGAATCCTAAACACCCGTTTATACATGCTCACGAAATTTTGAGGTGTTTGGGGCTGGTTAAGGGAGTGAACTCTTCAAGAAAGCACTAGAGGTTCGATAAAACCAACGGCCTATCATCGGTTCAATCGTTTCTTCATGTTCGATCCCGGTGGTGCATGGTGGCGGATTTGTTGAATTCTCAAGACCAGTAGCTATGGCTATGTAGAATAGGTCAACATATCATATTCACCTATACCTATCATCATTCAAATTCTTAGTTACGAGTGTAACAGTATGCATTTTGTTAACCGGATTGTGTTAACAATGAAAACCTTTATCGTCCACATATTCATGTGCCAAAGTGCGTCACCACAACGCATTATGATGGGTTATAAATGATGAATATGACATGCTCTTTCACTCATAGTCCGCTTAAAATATACCTTGGCAGACGATCTCGTAAGTCACTTTGATGAGCCAGTCTTCCCGTCGTTAGGGGGAGATGCGAACGATCATGTTCGAGTAGAACGACTTGGAATTGTCGTAGTTTGTCCCTACTGTGCCTCACCAAGTTCCCTAAAGTGACGAGATTAAATACATGCTGCAAACATGTCTGCAAGGATTGTGTCCGGTCATGGACGTTCGTCACCTATAAATGGTGATATGGTAACATCACAAATTGTGGTAGATGGTGTTACTAGGCCGTGGATCTCATAGAGTATTGGGATGTCACTTGGTTCGATAAATACTCTCGCTAAGAATGTATGCGAGCTCGGTACATGAAACTTGATCATATGATCAAATGAACTCATCCATCTCATGTGATTCTGGATTATAGTCATCATTGGGGGACGCCTCAATGAATGCCAATCCATAAAGAGTACTCTATGAATAAAGCCAGTTCATGAGGACGTGGAATGTGAGTTTAATCGAACCATACTTCATTGAAAATCTACAACGTTGTAGCCTTGGCCTAAAATGGAAACATATGCGATTTCAGTATAAACAAAGTGATAGCCCTTTGTTGAAGTGGTGCCCACACTCCAAAGATAAGATTTATCCGTATACTTTGTTAAAGCGAGTGAGAGAAGGAGTTAAACTCACCTCATGGCGCGAGGTTTCTCATGAACGCACTGGAATCGACTACAATGACACGAAACTTAGTTGTGCTATCGTAATGGATGTTATAGCATCCACTATCTTTTCAGTTAGATAGTTTCCCAAAAACTGACGTGTAGCTTGTGGTTAAATCTTATCTTAGTGGGGAACTAAGTTACGTGATAAAAAGGATCTCGTGATAGATCTGACTCAAACCAAGTGGCTCCTGACCACGGAGCGCATCACCAAGTGATTGTCGGGAACGCATACTAAGTATATACTTGATTTGGAAGAGATATGAAGCTTTTGCGTGTAAAACTAAGGGTTTATAGTGATGTACTCTTGTGAGACTAAGAGATTCCGCTAAATCCAAAGTTAAGAATGAAAGGATCTTGGGGACACTAGATGATGCGTATTCATCAATCGGTTTAAGGCAATCTAAGGGACGGTTTCCCTAAGAGACGATAAAGTAATGCCTATATGATTCCCAATGATTAGTCGAAGTCATCATAAGACTTGGCTCACTTAAGTGATGATGCAGTCTTAAGAGACAAGTACGGTATTATGTACTCATGTTTGACTCGATGTACTCATTCGTAATAATCCGGTAAAGCCACTGTGATGATGGCCTAGGATGCGCTCACGCAATGTCTGTGATTGACAAGAAGCTTGAAGCTCGCTCTATCTCGATAAAAAGGACACTTGGCCGATACCCGAATACGCGAGAATGTGTTGGTATATCTCCCATATGACCTACAGGGCAGCTCACTTGATGGAAAATGGTGAAATTGGTACCATTGGAAAGGTTTGTGTCTACTTTCCAAGGAAACCAACCATTTGATCACATCTATCATGTTGAGTGACATATGAATATTGTTGCAAAGTAGGACAGGATATGTCCGGTAATTTGCTGAGTCAGCTTCGATAGAGCTTTGTGATCTGCTCAGGTCGATCTAGGTTACGTACTGTATGTGAATGAAAAGCTATGGGTGTCTAGTTTTCATAAGTTCTTACAGTTTCGTTGATACCTATTGAATCGAAGAAGTTATGACTGATTTAGTGCATGGAGGTCAAGACTTTGGAAAACTTGATAAGTCTTTAGCGACTCTGCACTTTGGATGTGTCGCGCTCTTTTTGTCCTTAGACCAAGGTTTGTTTTTTCCCATTGGGTTTTCACTTGGTAAGGTTTTTAATGAGGCGACCTATGAGAACATCCATATAATGATGCGTTGTACTTCTGTTCAACTTAGACCAAGAGGTATTTTTCCCACTGGGTTTTTCCTTGGTATAGTTATGAGGGCAACTTGGCATCTGACTCCTATGATTTGAGGTACTCATCAGGGGGAGTCATTATGTATACATCAGGGGGAGTATACACGACATGTTATGTTGGTGCGTTGCAATCTTTTCCTCATCAAGCCTTTATTTTTCCCATGAGGTTTTGTTTTAGCTTGGAATAGGTTTTTACGAAGGCAACATCTTTTGCACCATTGTTGTATTAGTGCTCGACACAGGGGGAGTGTTCCGGGAATTATTATTCCCGTGATGTGTCTTACCTAATACTGATTGTAGATACATAGATGGAAGGTTCTAGATCCTTCTAGAGGTAGTGGGATCTTATTAGATGTCTTACCTTATCTAGGAATCCTATGTATGGAAGGACTCTCATTGTAATGCCTATATAAAGGCCCCTCTATCAGTATTATGAATACAATTGATTGACTCTACGTACAGTCTCTTTACTTTCTCCTGAAACATATATCAAGATTTCTAAGACTATATACTCTAAATATAAATTAAATCCACTTGGTATTAAAATAATAATGCAATATAATGGTACATCTAAATTTTTAATTAAATTTAGGAAATCATTTATATATCAAGATTTCGAAGCCTATATACTCTAAATTTAAATTTATAATTTGAATATATATTTCTATAAAGATTTGCCCTAGGATAGAATATGAATTTGGGGCGATACGGGAAGAGGAAAAGAAAAAAAAATAGGATAGAAAAGAAGATTTGCCACGTGGATATGTGACTCACTATCCATGTTACATAGGCTAGAATTCAAGGAAAAAGACACATAGGAAAAAAAATTCAAAATATGTAGTTGCAGATTAATTATGGGAATGACATTTGACATAGAGTCTTCTCTTTTAATATATAGGGGATATCCAAATGTATAACGGTTTCTAAAGAGTTTGTTGGCACCTAAACGAATATGGGTTCGGATCTGGTGCAGTACAGCATCATGCTGTGCACCAGATCCGCCGTCGGATTACACATGCACGCACACACACACACACCCGTGCGAGTGTGTGTGATCCAATGGTGGGGTGCATCACAGAGATCCCCTCCCAAACGAATATATATCTAACCTTTGCACTACATGTCATGAATTCGGTAAGAAGATGAATCCTTGCCTTGTATTGATTTTGTCAACGTCAATATATACAAGAGAATAGTCTAACTGTTTGCATAATTAAAGGCTAGATTCTAGGGCCTAATTATCTATACAAATGGAAGATTACACGCCTAAATATAGACTTGCTAATTATGAAAATATTATGCTAATTATGAAAATATTATTCAGATATGTACGTTGATTAATTTATTTCTATGTAACTATTTATGAGAATATTAATTACATTTAATCATATGTTTTGCATATTTATTCACGTTATGGTTATGCAAATGAAATGTCTAAATATTTTATATTGTAGATAATGTGGTGTGTTGGTGTCACAGGAAGATCACATTATCGGTGCCTTATAAAATAATACAATAGTTCAAGACCTATATAATTATTAGACAAATTGTGTGAAAGATTGTAGTGTATGCTTGAGATTAGTTGGTCTTGAATATTAGCATGCATTAGCGTATTTGCATACGCTAAACTGGATCGAAGTGAGATAGTGTCTTCTGTACTGACTGTAAGAAGAACGTAAATCTCGTATAATTATTATTTCTTAATTCTAAGTATATAATATTTAATTGTGTATTAATAATATTTATTGCTTTGATTTACCATGGGTGAGAGTCAAAGTGATTTACTCAATAAGCTTCGTATCTTGTGGAATAATATTATTTATATGAAAATTATTATTATAACTAAAAATCGTGTCCCGACTCGTCCAGATTGGTGATGTCCCCTTGAGGATCTCGATAATGATTATTATATTAAACCCTGCAGGTAGAATTAATTCCGATATAATAATAAGGTTCGAATGGTACTATTCTTGGATAATATATTAATTAATTAAAGCTGTCAGTAGCTTAAATTAATTAATAGACATTCGATATCTTAAACAAGGAAAATAATATATTTAAATAAGGAGCCTGATTTCGTAAATTAGGATTGGGTTGGAAGTGCAATATTAATTCTTTAGTAGATTGAATTAATATTAGTGAACTCAATCATATTAGGAAAGAGCTTAATATGAAAAATTGGGTTGCACTAGGAGTCCTTACCCTAATCCTCCTTAAGATCCCTAAAGTAGTCCAAGGCCTATAAATAGGACTTTATGGGGATGGTTCGACCGTGGCACTTCTTGGGTGAGGGAGAATTCGATTTTTTCTTCTTGTGTTTAATTGTGGATCTTGACTTGTGTCTTTGATTCCATAATTTAGATAACACAACAATTTTCTAACAGTATTTACATAATACTAGAAAAACAAGAAAAAATGAGTGACTCCTACGAATATATTCGGCCGATCCCCATTTAAGTCCAAGCAAGATTCGGTAGCTCGTTGTCTACACAACGTCCGGATTAAGGCGGGATCATACTGTAGAAGATTTTGAGGAAGAGATCAAGAAAGCAACCACTATGCTTCAAAAGATAAATATCTTATGACCTTTGATCTAGATTAGGATATTGGATTTCCCAACATATTTATTTAGTAAATAATAAATAATATTTAAATTGCTTATTAATCTTAGTAGTTAATTTTAGCATACCTAAATAGGTTTTGTGCTCGTGGATGCGTAAAATGCTTTTATCAAAATTTTTCAAATTTGATTCCGCTGCATTTTATTTCGAACAATTGGTACTGGAGCCAGATTTTAAGCTTTTGCTATTTTAATTAATTTTGGTGATTAATTGATAGCAATTTAAATATTTATGTAATTTGATGTTGGAGTATCTTGCTAGATGTGTTCTTGCAGGGAATATGATCCAATTATCATGGTTATGTGAGTGGTAAATTTTATTATTTATGCAATTGTTAGTTGGCCCAGTCTTGAGGCATGTAATGATTTTTCCCGTGAGAAAATCCGAGGGTAGATATAGTATCTTATTTTTTCGTGTAGTCTTGCTGTAAATTCGATGTATTTTATGTAAAATTATAATCGAATTCGGAGAAGACTAAAATAACTAAATGATTAAATTGATTTATTATTTTTTAAAATAAATCAAATTGACTTCCATAATTAATTTAAATTGTGAAGTAATTAACATGCGCGTTGACGGTAGGGTCTTCCTCCATATCGGATGTGCTAATTATAGATCCACTAGTTTTAAATTTCAAATGATAACAAAAGGTAAATATTATTCTTATGATAGGACCTCTCCATCTGTAAGACTATTATTTAAAAGTTAATATTGTAAGGTTGTCAAATTATGCTGTTCACTTAGGTGTATTAATTAATAAGCTTCCATCGGAATCTATGTTAATTAATACATGGTCAAGAGGCTTGTCATAATATAAATTGACTAGATAGTAAAATTAAATACGTAAAACTCTACTTGAAAAATATGTATGTAAACATCCACAAGATCGTGGCTTGCATATGCGGGTTTATCGAGGTGTTGGTTGCTAGCATATATATTGTGTTTTTGAGGTTTTTAATATATTTTGCTATGCATTATGTGATGAATATTTTTAACTTTATCTCAGATGTCTTTCAATCCACTTGCTGTAATTCTCAAAGAAAATAAACTAGATGGCACTGACTTTGCTGATTGGAAACGTAATCCTACTATTGTCCTGACTGCTGAGGAACACAAGTTTGTTCTAACAGAGGAATGCCCATTAGAACCAGATGTGGATTCGACACTCGATGAGGTGAAAGAATACCACAAATGCAAGAAATCTGATGAGATGGCTTGCTGTTACATCTTGGCTTATTTAGCAAATTTATTGCAGCATCAGCATCAGAGTATGGGCACGGCCGCGGAAATGATGAAAAATCTCGGCGAGATGTTTGGTCATCAGAACCAGGCGGCTAGGAAAAATGCTATGAGGGTCTTGATGATGACCCAAATGCCTGAAGGAACCCCAGTAAGGGATCATATTCTAAAGATGATTTCTCATCTAAACGAACTTGATATCTTAGGAGCGACTATCGATGCGGAAACGCAGGTCGATATCATCCTAGGCAGATTACCTAGGAGCTTTGAGCAGTTCCGCCTAAACTACAATATGAATTGCATGGAGTATACCTTCGCAGAATTGCTGACAGAGCTTCAAGCTGTGGAAGGTATCTTTAGGCAATGCTATCAAGTACTGGCGGCTAGTGGTGTTTCAACTCCTAAACCCAAGTGGGGGAAGAAGAAGAAACAGGTAGGCCAGAAGCAAGTGGAAACTCTCAAGGTAAAGAGCAAGGCTCCTCATCCTGAGGCGAACAAAAAGTCAAAGGGAAAGTGCTACAAGTGCGGTCAGAAAGGACATTTCAAAGCGGACTGCCCTATTCTTAAGAAAGGTATGTCTCATGCACTAGTCGTCAAAATATGTTTGGCAGCTTGTTCTTCCACTTCGTGGATAGTTGATTCAGGCTCCCCTGATCATGTTTGCTTTGACTCGCATGGTTTTCAGGTAACCAAGAAGCTTAGTGCGAGCGAGATCACCATCAACTGGGGCGATTATTCCAGGTTTATGGCTGTTGCAGTAGGAGTCATGCGGTTGAAGATTAACGATAAAATGTTAGTCCTTCATAATATATTATTAGTACTAGATTTTAGAATGAATTTAATTTCGGTTTCTAAATTAAGTTGTGATGGTTATTCACTTTCTTTTGATGGTGATGCTATTATTAGAAGAAATGGTGAATATATTTGTAATGGTATTTATAGTGATGGACTGTATGTCATTAATACTGCACAAACTCCCATGTATAAACATAAATCGCTTAACTCTTTGTCTAAACCTAAAAACAGAAAAGAACCTTCAAGCATAAACCAAACATATCTGTGGCATTTACGGTTATGTCATATAAACCTTAGGAGGATTCAAAGATTGGTAGATGATGGCCCGTTGGATAACCTCCAAGTCGAGTAATTTCCATGTAAATCCTGTCTGGAAGGTAAAATGACCAAGAGGATTTTTAAGACCAAGGGAAATCATGCTCAGAATGTGTTGGAACTGGTTTATACGGATGTATGCGGTCCAATGAAAGTCCAGGCTAGGGGTGGTTTCGAATACTTCATCACGTTTATAGATGATTATTTAAGATATGGATACATCTATTTGATGCGACGTAAGTCTGAAGCCTTTGAAAAGTTCATAGATTTCAAGGCTGAAATGGAGAAGTGTCATGAGAAGAGTATCAAGTCACTACGATCTGATTATGGTGACGAATACCTTAGTGTAGAGTTTTTTGATTTCTTGGCAAATGAGGGTATTTCATCCCATCTCACTGCGCCGGGAACTCCACAACAAAATGGTGTTACCGAGAGAAGGAACAGAACTCTTTTAGAAATGGTTAGATCAATAATGAGTTACTTGGATTTACCTATTTCATTCTGGGGGTATGCATTGGAAACAGCGTCGTACATTCTAAACCCAGTGCCTTCGAAATCAGTTCCAAAAATACCCACATAACTGTGGAGTGGGCGAAAGTCCAGTCTAGGACATGTTCGAATTTGGGGTAATCCAGCACATGTGCTGAATAAGGAAGCGATAAGTTGGCATCTCGTACAGAGGTACGAGTGTTTATAAGATATCATTAGGGATGGAGAGTGGCTTGTTCTATAGTCCCCAAGAGAAGGTCATTGTTAGCACCAATGCTTTGGAAGAGGATTATATGATTAGTCACAAGTCCATGAGCGAAATAATTTGGGAAGAGTTGAGGGGCGAGACTCCGTCTATACCAATTATACAAGCGCCAACTAACACTGCACCACGTATCGATTTTGAGACCTTTACACCAACTCAGGATTTTCCTCGTCATAGTGGGAGGGCTGTTCGTCAACCGGAACGATTCATAGGAATGGGACAGTCTTCGGGCTCAATTCCAGGCGAAGATGAATCATATCCCTGGACTTACAAGGAGGCAATCTAAGATAAAGATGCTGACTCATGGCAAGTAGCAATAGAATCAGAAATGAGATCTATGGATTCCAATCAAGTGTGGGAGATAGTAGGACTACCTGATAGGGTACAAGCCATTGGGAGTAAGTGTGTCTACAAGCGAACAAAATAAGGTGACGGGAAGGTTGAAACCTTCAAAGCGAGGCTTGTAGCGAAAGGTTACACTCAGAAAGAGGGTATCGATCATGATGAAACCTTTTCGCCGCTAGCCATGCTTAAGTCAATCCTGATTCTTTTAGCTATAGCTGCGTATTTGGATCTGGAGATTTGGCAAGTGGATGTCAAGACTGCATTCTTGAATGAGAGTCTAGACAAGGAAATCTACATGCGCCAACCAGAGGGATTCACTACTGAAGGAGAAGAGCACATAGTGTGCAAGCTTAAGAGATCCATTTATGGACTTAAGCAAGCATATAGATCTTGAAACACTCTATTTGACGAGGTTGTCCAGTCATATGGATTCGTCCAATGTCCAAGTGAGAGTTGCGTGTATAAGAAATGCGATGAAAATATGTTGGTGTTTCTTGTACTGTATGTAGATGATATCCTTCTGATTAGAAACAACGTGAAGGAATTGTCGGATGTACGGGTATGGCTATCTGAGCAGTTTGATATGAATTATTAGGGAGAAGCAGGACACATCCTTGGGATAAGGATTTTTTGTGATCGGAAGAAAAGGATGTTTACTTATCTCAGGCTTCCTATATCAATACAATTCTAAATCAGTTTAGCATGGAGATTTCCAAGAAAGGTTTTTTTCTTACAAGACATGGAATTCAACTATTTAAGAATATATGTCCCAAGACACAAAAGGAGATAGATGACATGAAGCTGATCCCTTATACGTCAACTGTGGGAAGCCTCATGTATGTTATGCTTGCACTAGACCAAATATCTGTCATTCCATAGGCATGGATGCTAGATATCAGTCGAACCCAGGACCAGGACATTTCAAGCACATACTCAAGTACCTGAGAAGGACTAGGGAGTATATGCTAGGATATCAATCAGACAACCTGTGTCCAGTATGACTCAGATTGTTCATCAGACAAAGAAAAGTCCAAGTCTACTTCAGGTTATGTGTTTAGCCCGGGAGGTGAAGCTATTAGTTGGAGGATTGTGGAGCAGAAATGCATCTTAGACTCTACCATGGAAGCCGAGTACGTGGCAGCCTCTGAGTCAGCCAAAGAGGCGGTATAGCTCAAGTACTTCCTGCAGGACTTAGATGTGATTCTCGATTTGCCAAAGGGTATTACACTTTATTGTGATAATACCGGTGCAGTCACAAGTTCGAGGGAACCATGAGCCCACAAGGCAAGTAAACATATCAACCGCAAGTACCACATCATATGCACTTCGTAAAGGAAGGAGACGTAGTTGTAGCCATGGTTGCATCGGAAAATAATCTTGCTGATCCTTTCACGAAAGGCCTACCCTCATAAGTTTTTGAAATGCATGTGGAAGGAATGGGATTAAGGTGTATGGCAACATTGCTTTGAGTATAAGTGGGAGAAATGAGAGACTATGTAATAGACTAGTATACTTAAAAGCGTGCTTTGAGTATAAGTGGGAGATTGTTAAGGTTGTATACTCCAAAGCATACTTTATGCTTGTATTACCTTATTTCCCTGTAACTACCTATGAGAATATTAATTACATTTAATCACATATTTTGCATATTTATTCACGTTATGGTTTTGTAAATAAAATGTCTAATTATTTTATATTGTAGATAATGTGGTGTGTTGGTGTCACACGGAATATCACATTATCGGTGCCTTATAAAATACTACAATAGTTCACCTATATAATTATTAGAAAAATTATGTGAAAAGTTGTAGTGTATGCTTGAGATTAGTTGGTCTTAACTATTAGCATGCATTATCGTATTTACATACGTTGAACTGGATTGAAGTGAGATAGTGTCTTCTGTACTGACTGTAAGAAGAACGTAAATCTCGAATAATTATTTTTCTTAATTCTAAGAATATAATATTTAATTATGTATTTATAATATTTATTGCTTTGATTTACCTTGGGTGAGAGTCAAAGTGATTTACTCAATAAGCTTCGTATCTCGGACAATAATATTATTTATATGACAATTATTATTATAACTAGAAATCGCGTCCCGACTCGTACGGGTTGATGATGTTCCATTGAGGAGCTCGATAATGATTATTATATTAAACCCTGCAGGTGGATTTAATTCCGATATAATAATAAGATTGAAGTGGTACTACTCTTAGATAAGATATTAATTAATTAAAGCTGTCAGTAGCTTAAATTAATTAATGGACATTCGATATCTTAAACATGAAAAATAATATATTTAAATAAGGAGCCCGATTTCGTAACTTTGGATTTGAGTTGGAAGTGCAATATTAATTCTTTAGTGGATTGAATTGATATTAGTGAACTTAATCATATTAGGAAAGGGCTTAATATGGAAAATTGGGTGAGTCCTTACCATAATCCTCCTTAAGATCCCTAGAGTAGTCCAAAGACTATAAATAGGACTTTATGGGGACAGTTCGGCCTTGACACTTCTTGTGTGAGGGAGAATTTGATTTTTTCTTATTGTGTTTAATTGTGGATCTTCACTTGTGTCTTTGATTCCACAATTTAGATAACACATCAATTTCTTAAGAGTGTTTACATAATACTAGAAAAACAAGAAAAATCGAGTGACTCATAAGAACATGTTCGGCCGATCCCCGTTGAAGTCCAAGGAAGATTCGTAGCTTGTTGCCCACACAATGCCCGATTAAGGCGGGATCATACTCTAGAAGATTTTGATAAAGAGATCAAGAAAGCAACCACTACGCTTCAAAAGGTAAATATCCTATGATCTTTGATCTAGATTAGGATATTGGATTTACCAACATATTTATTTAATAAATATTAAATAATATTTAAATTGCTTATTAATCTTAATAGTTAATTAATTAGCATGTCTAAATAGGTTTTGTGCTCGTGGATGCGTAAAATGCTTTTATCAGATTTTCCCCAACTTCGCTTCCACTGCATTTTATTTCAAACACCTTGGTCAGAAGGATATTAAGGAGATAGGTGGCTATTTGGAGAGCATGATGCCAAAAAGAGGGGGCATGGAGGAGTGGGCAAGAAGAGTGCGCACTATGTTGTTGATGGATTTGATTTTTCTTTCCACCTTACCATTTTGAGGGGAGGTATGGAGGCAAGAAAACCTAAAATTTAACCCATTAGATGGGCAAAATGATTGAAAACGCCCATTATCAAACTCCCGCCCATTATACATTGAAATTTTTTGATATTTCTTTCGAATTGATTTCTTATTAATGCTTTAAAGGATGTGAAAGTGGAGTAAACTTGGGACTTGTTAGAAATCGGAAAAATCCAAAGAAAATTACTGTAATCATCTAGAAAGAAAACTTAATAATGGTTCCCTTAGAACTCAAAATTGGAGATGTCAATAAATCACTGTGAACGATAGCAGATGGCATAGCAGTAAATGATAATGAATCATGAAATGGAAATTTAATGTGTTTCCTCAAAGGACAAGAGTGCAAAAAGAAGTATGGGCCTTACATGGTACCCCTCTCAACGTGAGATTGGGGGTTTCTCATTCCAGTTATATGCTTCATCTCTGGTGGTACATTGAATTAAAGCATTACTACGAAGAGAACCAAGAATAACATTTTCGAGTCGAGAATGCTATAAGCTAGGTGATGCGGCAACAAAGGTGGATGCTGGATGGGTCGTTTTGGTGGCAGTGATGGGATACAATTCCCCGGTGCTCTCATATCTTATTAGGCGGCTCCCCGTCTGTAAATCCTTTACAGAAAATCCAAGAGGATCAAACTCAGCAGAAACATTATTGTCATTAGTGAATTTACGTACGGAAATAAGAGTTTTGATGAGTTTTGGAGCATGCAAGATATTTTGAGATGTAATTTTGGATTTGGTGGGGTTATGGATGAAAATTAGACCTTCGACCACCAGTTTTAGCAATTTGCAAATTCTCCCGCCAATTTATTTAAAAGAATTAAATTAGCTTATATTATGGTGCTACTAAGGCCCTGTTCTTTTGGACTTATTTTTCGATTTTAGTTGATTCGATTCGATTCGATTCGATTCGAGTCCATTCGATTCGATTCGATTCGATTCGATTCGAGTCCATTCGATTGATTGATTCGATTGATTCGATTATTTCAGTTCTTCTTCTTATTATTATTATTAATCTTAATTATTATTATTGTTATTATTACTAATAATATTACTATTATAGTTGTTATTGTTAATTACTATTATTATTATTATTTACCCTTAATATATATTTGATTCGATTGATTGACTTGATTCGATTGATTCGATTCGAGTCCATTGATTGATTCGATTCGATTCGATTCGATTCGAATCCATTGATTGATTCGATTGATTCGATTGATTCATTGATCCAAAAACGAGCTAAGTAGCATATATGTCATTATGGGAGATTGTTGAAATGATAATTAATACAACAGAAATACAAGCTATCAATTTTTTATATTGGAAGTCTCAGGAGAAATATATAGAATCATATGAATGTTTGGCCCTATATTTAATGCTTGTATTTAAAAATCAAACTATATGGACTAATAATTATTTGATTGGAAAGATAAATATATGCGGAAATATAACAACGTATTGAACTCGAGACCAATTTGCAAGCTCTAATTGATAGTACAAAACTACTTTTAAAAGAAAATCATCTCCCATATAGAAGAAGTACTTATTTATTCAGTATTGCACTATTCATGGCAATAATATATATGACCATAGCCGCGAATCAGAATAGTGCTACCATTTCCAACAACAATTCCAGTATTTTTGCCTAAATTAAAATAAGACGTGAGAGTACCTGTTTTGACCATCATGTGGGAAGTTGCTCCGGTGTCCATGTACCAATTATCATTCGGTTGGTGCATACACAAAGTGTGCATGGCAGCCTCCACATCTGTTGGAGCATATCCTGAAAAAGATGGCCCATTGCTGAGATGGTCTTGGGCCTGCACCAAGAATGCTAGTATTGGGCCTTGGCGTCGGGGGACGCTGCTGCCATGCCCCTGTTGGGTAAGAACAGGGGGCAGTGCCCATTATTGTGGCGGCCAGGAAGGCCAGTAATAGACGCCTACTGGTGGTGTCTCTACCGGTGGTTGGGCTGCCCTCCGCCGCCGCGGTCTTTCCCACGGTTGTTTTGGTTGTTATTCTTCCTTTGTTCTTGTTATAATTTATGCCACGATTATTATCACGATTATGACAATTACGGTTATGTGAATCATTATTACCTCTGGGTGGTGGTGGGGGGGGGAGGGGGGGCATCATCATTAACAATTAGGGCCGCGGGACCAGAATCACGGGCTTGTTCGTTAGCAGCTGCATCCTCAAGTTTGAGCCTGGAGCATACCTCTGAGAAGGAGGGGAGGACGTCTTTTTGATGGATTGTGGTGACAAAGTGGGCATATGACTCCGTTAACACCGCAAGGAGGCGCAACACCATACGTTGGTCGGACACCGGCGACCCAACGTTAGCAAGCTGATCGGCGAGGGACTTTAGCTTATTATAATAAGCCATAACAAAGCCGAAATCAGCCATTTTTGTGGTGGTGAATTTGGTTTCAAGGTATGCCACTCGTGTGTTCTTATTATCTTGAAAAATCTGGGCAACACGTTTCCACGCCTTCTCTGCAATGTCATCCACCGCATCGAGCCGTTTCCAGAGGGCAAGATCAGCCGCCTTTGCTGCGTTGTACGCGGCGAGTTCGATGGTGTCAGTTGGTGGGATAATGTGCCCAAGGACGGAGTGGACACTGGATAGAACCTTGAAGAGTGTCACCCATTCATGATAATGGCTGGTTTCCATGTCAAAAGTGATTGGTAGTCAAAGACTTCAGCTTTGCATTTCGAGATTTTAAAACTATCTCATAATTTATTAGCGATCCCACGAGGGCGCTAAAATCAAGATTATTGAGATCTTTTGATTCCATTATAGCTGTAACCGCCCCGTCCCATTCAACAGGTAGTGATCTTAAGATTTTCTTGACTTTTTCACTACTTGTTAACGATTTTCGAAACAAGCCAGTCCATTAGTAATGACCGAGAATCAGTCGAGCATGTTCGTGATGGACTCTTTGTTCTTTATCATAAATAGCTCGTATTCGTGGAGGAGCATATTTATCTTTGTCTCCTTGACTTGATTTGTTCCTTCATGTGTCACCTCTAACATTTTCCAAATTTCTTTGGCACTATCACATGATGATATCCGGTTGTGTTCTTCCGGGTTTAAAGCACAATATAATAATGTAACACCCCCAATCCACTCAGAGATATTACACGCCGTAAACCCTTCTCTCAAGGATCTACCAGGCTGGTAACACGATTAAACATCTCAATGTTGCCTTTAAGGCTAAAGAAAAAAGACTCAGGAGACCGATTTGGTCTTCCAATAAATACATACAACTCAATCTCAATACATGCCCACGCATGGGCCGAATACAACACACTCCCGTACAACAGGGGAAGAATACTGCAGTGGAAATAAAGTACAACTAAACCAATACAACAACGTACGGGTCCTCATGTGATTAGTATCGATCATCATTCATCATTCTTCATGCTGACCCTGTGCTATGCTCCCCAAAATCTGAATGCAATACAGACATCCACCCCCTGGTTACTCGGGGGTTAGCAAAATTCCACTATTTTGCAAGTGCAAAATACGAGTCATACAATTCAAGTTCCGAGAATAATAATAACTAGGAATCCTCAAAGATTCAAACATAACGAAAAAATACTTCCTGAGGCAAGAGTTTGAGTAAAACTTTCCAAAATTGAAAGATCACAATTCAAGGAAAACAATTTATAAAATGGTTTAAAATGCAATTGGGAGTTTCAACAGAAAACAATTTAAGATTATCGAATCTTTCTCTTTCCAAAATCAACAGGGGTCACAGCCCAAAGATTTGCTTTTCGAATAAAACCCCCAACAATTCACAGGATTCAAAACCCACGTCACATGTCCTCGACGAACATAAAACCAACAAAACATAACCACCCAAGATACGAAATCTTGGTAACACATCCAAGGTACTCGACTTGGCCAACACACATCTGAAATCATATACATAACACCGTGAACACATGTCACGTCATCTTTTATACCACCGTGATCACTTGCCATGTCATCTCACGGTTGGATCAATCACTTGTTGTCTCCTGACCACATGATTGCATGCCATGTGTCACCGTAGGTATTCTTAGGCGTTCACGGTTGGATCAATTACTTGTTGCATCCTGACCGCATGTTCACAAGCCATGTGTCACTGTAGTTTTTCTGGGGCTCTCACGGTTGGATCAATCACTTGTTGCATCCTGACCACATCGTCACATGCCATGTGTCACCGTAGACCCCACACATTCATATCACATAACATAATACACCAAGGATATTCAACAATTCACCCAAAAGGTAACAAACACATAATACGACACAATTGTCAAATCATAACGCATCGAAATGAGATAATATATATATATATATATATATATATTATCAAAGCACAACAACAACACCAAGCATATTCATAGGGTCCACTTAACCATTCACAAAACACACGAATTTTGAAAGTGAGCCCTTAACGAGGCTAAACCGAATCTTTTGAAAGTTCATTTCAAACAACCAAACAAAAATACCAAGACGATCACAATCATAATATCCATAAAACAAGAATGTATGAACAAGGTACTTGCCTCGGATAATCACAAACGCGGAGAAATGACCGAAGTGAGGCGACACGAACCGACTACGAACCCGCCGACTCCGCCGACGACAACCCACGGTAATAAGCTACGAATGAGAATAACAACAATGAAATTGAATTCCAAAATACGACCCAAAGGCATTGTTGAGATGTTCGATGTTGTTACCAGCCTGGTAGATCCTTGAGGAAGGGCTCCACGACGTGTAATATCTTTGAGTGGATTGGGGGTGTTACACAAGGGACGTTTCATTGGATACCCAGAGGACTCGATGGATTATCTATTCTACATGCCAGAAGACCATAGGGTCGTCGTGGCTATATAACGCACTTTCTTGAGGATAAATTCATTCAAAGAGCATAATGAAAGTCATGAGTAGACATCTGATCAGGGATCACGAACCGAACCTATTGTAACACAACCTCCACTTCGAAGGTCTGATAGGGTGTCTCAATTACCTGAGAGGTATGGCTATACATATGTCGAATAACTGGGTATGCACGAAGTACCTGATAGCCGTGAGGATGACTCTGTCACCTATGACCAAGCAATAGTGGATGTGGACTCCAATAAATGGCAAGAAGCTATGGAAACTGAGATAGACTCGATGCATGCCAATCAGGTCTGGACTCTAGTAGATTTACCAACTGGCATGAAGCCTATTGGAAGTAAATGGATCTATAAGAGGAAAACTGATTGGGATGGCAAGGTTGACGCATATAAGGGCAGGCTTGTGGTAAAGGGTTATAGCCAAAGGGAAGGGATCGATTATCATGATACCTTCTCGCCGTAGCTATGATCAAGTCTATTCGCATGATGCTTGCCATTGCTGCACATTACAATTATGAAATATGACAGGTGGACGTCAAAACGGCTTTTCTGAATGGATACATCAAGGAGGAAATCTACATGGAACAATTGTAATACCCGTACTTTGTATGAATTGTTGGCTCTGACGTCCCTTCACTTTTGTCGCTCTGTAAACACTTATTGAGATTTTGTCGATGTTGATTTTAGAGTTTCATACCCTTCAGATCATGTTGTATTGTGTGGACCTTTCGGCAGTGTTTTGAGACAGGCTGATAGCGTATGCTAGGCCAAGGTAACGCACGCTATCTCTGCTTGAGTAGCGCACGCTGGCGTTGATTCTTAGCGCACGCTAGCGGACCAGGATTGGCAGAGGCGGTAGCTGATTCTGCCCTCTAGAGTAGCAGTTAGCGCATGCTACGTATTAGCTAATGCATGCTATTCGTGTTGAGTAGCGCGCGCTAGCGTCGCCTGTAGCGCACGCTAATGGGCTGAGTCGGCAGGGGCAGTGAGGTATTTCTATTTTCTGGACTAGTAGGGAACGCGCGCTATGCCCGAGCCAGCGCACGCTATTGGTGTTAAGATGTAGCGCACGCTAGCGGGTTTGGGCAGTAAGTTGGAATTTTTTCAGGATACCAGTTAGTGCACGCTACCGGGTGGCCTCGTTAGTGCACGCTAGTCTCTAATTTTAGCGCGCGCTAACCTAACACAGTATATAAGTGAGGGTTGACCTTGTTCTTCGCCATTTTCATCTTTTTCACTCATTTTCTGATGGGAGCATGGGAGAAGGCAATTTGGGGCGATCCTTCTTCAACTATCATCATCTTTGGTTGAATAACAAAGATTACGTAACATCTAATCCGTTTCTATCTTCCGAATCAAGGTAAATTCCTTAAAACCCCAGGTTTGGGAATTTTTGGAGATTTTCTTAGATTCATCCGATTTATCCATTTTGGAGCTTGATATCTTTGAGATTATGATGTATCTACCCCGTACCCATGTTTCCCCTACGATTATATGGACGGTTTTGTACTTTGTTTGGGCCTGAGAGGGTTTGGGAGATTTTCAAACCTCTAGGTGATTATCCTTGTAGTTTCGTGAATCGTAGGCGGGTTTCGGGAGTTTCTTCGTGTGATTTGAGTATGGATTATTGATTATCATATTCCTTACAAATTGTTTAGGTGCCGGAAGTGCATTCTTGGACCTACCGAACTTGTATTCTCTTCCTTCCGATTCTTGATGTCTCAAAGGCAAGTATATGCTTATGATTGTACGTTCTCGACTTTGAAAGTAAGATATATGAATTGTATGATGGTATATATCCACTTTGGGATGGGCCGACGATTCCTCTGAGGGTTCCGTAACCTTTGGGGCGATTCCTCGGATATTTTGGGTTAACCACTCTGGGATGGGCCAACGGGTCCTCTGAGGGTTCCGTTACCTTTGGCGCGGTTCCACGGTTAATCATGTATCTATTTAATGTGATGCTATGAGATTTAGTTATTCCGGAATACTAGTCTTGAGTTGATGAATGATGATTGTTGGGATAAAACAATCTTGTGTCGAAGTTTTGATAAAGTGCCAACATACAGCAAAGCAGCTGTATCAAAATATGATCGAACTTGTCAATCCTATATCGAAGTCTTCTCATAATACCAACATACAAAGATCCATAATACATCAAAGAGACTCATCTGTCTATATGACGCTAAGTATGGAAGCTGTCCCGAAATGATTATACAACACCCTTCCATACAGTATCAGTCTAACATAGCCTACATCAATATGTTGGATACAGCATCCAGGATATAAGTTGATATCTTCAATACTTATCCAAACACGACTTAAAACCGTTGAAACGGAATCTGCCTTATTTGATAAAGTCAAAGTCCCGTTTGAAAAGAAGTATATAAATACTGAAAGGATAAAGTATTTAAATACTAAGCCGACAGAGATCTTCAAACAAGGAGCAAAAACCGGATCATGCTTTATTCAAATAAATCATCCCGTTGGAACGGACTTTTGCACAACAGATCTTTCTCAACGGATCTATTCCAAAAAGGATATATATATACATATATATATATATATATATATCCCCAGAGTTTGAAGATCAGATACACCAATACATATACCAAGAGAATACTTGAATATTTACGAACGAAGAACTATACTCGAGCTTTCACAAGTATTCAAACTGAGATATACTGAGTTTCATCAAGATCCTCTAACGAATAGTATATCGAAAGCAGTAATATTTCTTCAGGGATTCAGTCTATCCTAAGAGAAGAAATACACAAGTGCTCATATCTTGAACAACACATCATCAGCTCAAGCTCAAGAAAGTCAAGCTGTTGTTCAAACAACATTCTTACATTGAAGAAAACCATCAGCCCTGTGTGGACTGAGAAAGCCTTGCTTTTCCTGAACTGTGTGTGACGGATCTACATTGTAGACTTACTGTTACAAGACTTCCGCTACGCACTCTAACTTGAAAATCGTACAACTTGTTGCTTAAACACTTTCCAAGCTGTATTCTGTATACTTAGTGGCTAACAAGTGGTATCAGAAAGATTGATCCTAAAAAGAGTCAGTCGTATTTTTGACCGAATCAGATCCAAAATCACTTATTTTTATCAAACAGTCTTTTTCTTTCCTATATTCCCATATGGATACGTCAATGATCAATAAAAGGAGAACTTGAAGAACTGAAACACTTGAGGAACTTGACCTCAGATTCACTGGCATTGTTGGTGAACTTGAAGCGTTGGGCAAAATTTACACACAAAAGGAGAAGAACCTAAAAATTTTCAGATCTCTCCCTACCCGATGGGACATTAAGACCACAGCGATACGTGTATCGTGCAATATTAATGAAATATCTACTTTTGATCTCTTTTCTGACCTCAAAGCATTTGAGTATGATATAGACAGGAAAGAGAAAGCTCAAGAATCTCCCGCAAGGACTACAACATTAGCCGCTGTATCCAACCGACAGCATAGCATGCCCAGCTCATCAAAGCCTACCTACAAAAATGCTGATAGCGACGACGACATCCTGTCACAAGATGAAATGGCGCTCCTCATGCATAAGTTCAAGAAGTTCATCAAGCAGTCGGGAATGACTCCATACAAGCCCAATCCTATTCACAAGGTAAGTACCGAAACTTCCTATGGTGATGCTAACCTGTGTTATAATTGCAGGAAACCGGGACATTATGTAAATAAATGTTCTCATCCCAAAGTTCAAAGGTTGCTGGAAGCCGAGCAACAGGAAAAAGATGAAAGAAGATGTGCTTGGAAAAACAAGCTCAAGGCCCTGATTGGTGAATCGGAAGCCTCCCCCGCATCAACAAAGTCCGAAGAATGTCTTCAAGTAGTCACTGATAGTGACTCGTCAGATGATGAATTCGAAGATGAAGCATATATGTGCTTCATGGCCAAAGACATACCGGAAGATGAAGATAGCGATGATGAGGTAAGCTTAACTTTAATTATTCCTGCAAATGCATCTCATACCTTTGAAAACATGATGAATGAGTTTAAGAACATTCAAAAGGCCCATGAGACTTTGAAAAATGAAAACATACAGCTCCAAATTTCTAACCTAGAGCTGAGGGAAGAAAACGACTTGCTAAAAGTAAATTATGAAAATATGTTTGTTGATTGTGAAATAGCAAAGTCAATTATGAAAAACTCATGGAGAGCAATCATCAACTTTCTCATGAACTACGTGAGGCTAAATCTCATAGTGAAAGCAAGACAAATGATTTTGTTCTGCTTCAAGCCAAAGTAAAAACTCTCGAAAAATGAGAAGGAGAACTTGAGACCATTCTGAAATCTTTCGAGAAATCATCTAAACTAATGGAACAAATTCTAAGCACTGGGCAACATGTTCATGATAAAAGTGGCTTAGGATACAACTCATTTTCCAATAAAGGGAAAACTAGTACTGTGTTCGTCAGGGGTGTGGAACCCCTTCCTGTATCGGAAGAAATTCCAAGTCCTGTGAAGGAACCTGTTGCACCGCGAATAGTAAAGACTGCCATTCCGCCACCACAGTCATATTCTAGACAGCGGAATCCTCATCCATTCAGACCATTAAGGCGTACCCAACAGCATGCTTCCCGAGCATATCAACAGCACCAACAGCCGTTCAGAAACAAGGCTGTATCCAAATAGCAAAGGCCCACACGACAGTACTTTCAGTACAGCACGCCTAGGTATTGGATACAGGATCCTCGTTATCCCTCGTGAAAGTAAGTATCCGCACAGTATCCGCAACAGCTTTGGGAATCCAACTGGAGACCCAAAAGGCAAGCTGTAAGGCCGAAGAAAATGGCTTTACCTCCAAGACGGCATTCGTACTGGATTAATAATAATAACCCTGAATTTTACATACATAATAATTATCATGGTTATAACGACTACGTACCTGCCCCACGTAGACATCGCAACTATGGACCTAAAGTTCCCTACAGTAAACATATTGCTGTCAGGAAAATCTGGGTACCTAAAGGCACTAACATCCATGGACCCAACAATCAAAGGGGACCTAAATCTACTTAATTTGTTTGTATACAAGACATCTTAGAGAAGGACATCTAGTACTTCGACAGCGGATGTTCTCGGCACATGACAGGAGACAAAAGAAAGCTATTAGATTACGTAGAAGGTCGCGGTTCAAAAGTGCATTTCGGTGATAAATCTAAAGGAAGAACAAGAGGGAAGGGAACCCTGCTTGTAGGAAAATTCAAAGTCACCGATGTAGCTTATGTTGAAGGCTTACAATACAATCTACTTTGTATTAGCCAGTTATGTGACAAACAGTTCTCGGTGAAATTCAATATAGATCACTATAGAGTCAAGAACATCCTGACCAAAGAAGTTGTGCTCACACGAAGCAGATCAGGTAATATGTATATTGCTGACTAGATGCCTACGAGCTCCACAATTCCTTGTTTTGTTGACAGAGGCACTGCAGATGTAAGCCGGTTATGGCACAAGAGGATGTCACACGTAAACTTCAAGACAATCAACAAGCTCTCCAGACAGGGAATGGTTAGAGGATTGCTAAATGTATCATTGTAAAAAGACAGCGTCTGTGGACCCTGTCAGAAAGGCAAGCAAATCAAGACCACCCTGAAGAGCAAGTCCTACCTTTCCACTCACAGAGTTTTGGAAATGCTACACATGGATCTATACGGTCCTGTAAACCCGGTAAGTTTGGGAGCTAAGAAATACTATCTCGTTATTGTTAATGATTATTCTAGGTAAGCTTGGATAATCTTCCTAAGCAAGAAGAAGGAAACAACATCAAAGCTGCTCGAGCACCTGAGAAAGCTTCAAAATGAGAAAGGGTTGAATATCGTGTCCATTCGTTCCGATAGAGGTAAAAAATTCACTAACCGCTTTATAGAGCAATACTGTTCGGAAATTGGGATACAACACGATTACTCAGCTACCCGTACACTTCAACAAAATGGTGTTGCCGAGCGAAAGAATAGGACGCTAAAAGAAGCAACTAGGACCATGATTGCCGCTAGCAAGTTGCCACAGCGTTTCTGGGGCGAAGCCACCATTACAGCGTGCTATACACAAAACCGCTGTATCATCAACAAGTACCACAACAAAATAGCATACGAGGTATGGAACAACAAAACTCCATTAGTTTCGTACTTTCACATTTTTGGATGCAGATGTTACGTTTTGAACAACGGGAAAGATCAACTTAGAACCTTCGATGAGGTATCGGATGAAGGGATATTTGTAGGATATTCCTCTGTTAGCAAAGCTTACAGGATCTTTAATAAAAGGAAGCTAACAATTGAGGAATCAGTACATGTAGTGTTCGACGAACCTCATCATGATCCTACAGGAGTAGAAGAACTTACTCAGAACATCCAACAACTTTCCATCATTGATCCACCAACTCCTACAGAGCCTATCGTTGACTTATAAATCAACCCCGCAGTTGTAAAAACTGAAGTAGATGAAGCCAATGCTGTACAAGCTGAAGCCGAAACTATAGCAACTCAAAATATAGTACGGGACGCCGAATTAGAACCCTACAGAAGATGGTTGAAAGATCACCCATAGGAGTTGATCATAGGAAATATTGATGCTGGAGTATCTACCCGTAGGAGAATACAAAGTATACAAGGAAATGTACTATGTGCTCAAGAAGAACCTGAATCTGAGAAATCTCCATTTCCTGTATGAAAATCTCAATATAAACTTAGACGACTTAATATGTGCACTATTGCTGTATTCTTAGCTTAATCTGAACCTGTTTCCACCAAAGAAGCTCTAGATAATTCCCGTTGGATTACATCTATAGAAGAAGAGCTTAATGGATTCGAAAGGAATAATGTATGGTATCTAGTACCCAGATCAACGCATCAATCCGTAATTGGAACAAAATGGGTATTTTGAAACAAGAAGGACAGAAATAGACTCGTTATCAGAAATAAATCCCGACTAGTCGCCCAAGGCTACATACAGGAAGAAGGCATAGACTACGATGAAACTTTTGCCCCTGTAGCCAGACTAGAAGCCATCAGGATATTTTTAGACTTTGCCACCCATAAGAGCTTTACTGTTTACCAAATGGACATCAAGAGTGCATTCCTGAATGGAGATCTTACCGAAGAAGTCTATGTCGAACAACCACCAGGGTTTGTCAATACAGAAGGCGGAGACCTTGTATACAGGATAAGGAAGGCACTGTATGGACTTAAGCAAGCACCTAGAGCATGGTATGAGACCCTGTCCCTGTATCTAACCGATAATGGATTCGAGAAAGGTGTTGTGGACAAGACCTTATTTAAAACACAGGAAGGTGATGACCTCCTGATGGTTCAAATATATGTAGATGATATAATATTTGGTTAAACTAACCTTGCTTTATGTCAAAGGTTCTCTCATATCATGCAAAGTAAATTTGAAATGAGTATGATGGGAGAACTTAGTTATTTCCTAGGATTGCAGGTAAAGCATTTGCCTACAGGGATATTCATCAACCAGGGAAAATACAGCAAGGAGCTTCTCAAAAAGTTTGGAATGAACACTTCCAAATCATCGTCAACCCCCATGAGCACTTCTGTGCAAATTAGTGCTGACGAAGAGGGAAATCCGGTTGATCAATCACTCTGCAGGAAGCTTTTTGGCTCACTCCTGTACCTAACGGCTAGCAGGCCCGATATCCAGTTTGCTGTAGGAGTGTGTGCGCGATATCAAGTAGCACCTAAAGAATCACACTTCACAACAGCCAAACGAATCCTGAAATACGTCAAAGGAACAGTCGATGTAGGACTATGGTATCCTAAAGAGGGCGGATTCGATTTAGTTGGCTATAGCGACTCGGATCTCGGAGGCTGCAAGCTAGATAGGAAGAGTACAAGCGGTACTTGTTACTTTCTTAGACCTAGACTTGTATCTTGGTTCAGTAAGAAGCAATTGGCAAACTCAGTTTCCACGGCAGAATCAGAATACTATGCTGCTGGTAGTTGCTGTATGCAAATCCTTTGGATGCAACAAATAGCTGTCAGATTATGGAATTGAAGCCAAAGAAACACCAATTATGTGCAATAGCACGAGTGCCATTGTGATAACGCACAACCCTGTATTGCACTCGCGCACAAAGCACATCAATATGAAGCATCACTTCATTAGGAATCACGTTGAGAACAAAGATGTTCGGATTGAGAAAGTTCATACAGATATCCAGTTAGCCGACATCTTTACCAAACCTCTCAGCACAGCAAGATTCTGTATGCTTCGATAAGAATTGGGTTTGCTACAGCCTGACTCCCTGTAAGTTTTCAATGCTTTCACTCAACAATTAAGGGGGAATGCTGTAAGACCCATGAATACAGTATCCACCGATAATTATATGTACAAGACATTCCATACAACACTGTAGGAACAAAGCGACATGAACTATCCTACAGCTGACGTGTGCAATAATTAAGGGGGAATACAATATGACCCATGAATACAACAGTAATCCGAATATTGCTGTATGAAATTGAATCTCGTATGTACCTTTTAAGGGGGAACGCTATATTTTCTCGGATACAACACATACTATAAAATTCAATTAATATTTAATTCTATATTCTATTTAATTCTAATATTCTATTTATTTCAAAATCACTTTGAGTACACATGCCCTATTTTTAAATTCAAACGTCTTTTGCATTAAATGCTTTACACGACATCTGGACTATTTTACTTCAAACGCCGCGATGTCTCAAATTGTTTAATATTTTCAAACCACCATTTGGGCAAATAAGGGAAGTTGAAACGACAGATGTGGGACCCGGTATCAATTCAAAATCGGATGGATAAGATATACCTGTTACACTCAGTCCATCCTAATCTTTCATTTAAAACGACGGTTCCTATCCCTTAAATCTGACCGTTCAGTATTTTGAAAACCCTAAATCTTACCACCACCCAACTATAAAAGGACTGTTTATGCCTCTTTTGACTCTTACACTCTCTGCAATTAAACGAGTCTTTGTGCAATCAGCCTACAATTTACTGCAAATTTTACTGCAACTTTCTTTGAATCTTACTTCTTTTCTTCAAGAAACCACGATGGCATGATCTCAGACTTCCTCTCCATCTCTCAAAAAGACCGCCAACATCATCGACGGAAGAATCTTCGCAAGATCCGTGGTTGTCGAGCGAGTTCATGCTGAAAGGGACAATGTTGAATCAATGGAGATCATCGTTTCGAGGATTCGCAAACAAGGCCTCTATTGCCTTGAAAGTCACATCCCTGAGCGCTACGATGCTCAAATGGTTGAGGAATTTTACCTTAACGCTGCTGTCCATTTCTTTTCTCTTGCAGAGGGAGGAAATGTCGCTGACATCACTGCTATCATCCGCGGAGTGGAGATCCGCGTGGACCAAGCGCTGCTTGAAAATCTGTATAGGCTCCCTGCTGATGGTCTATCCATGGAGGAACTTGAGACCTTTGGGTCCCAATAAATCCTCACCAAATATTGGCAATTGTTCACTGGTTCAGCATTGGACGAGGATGTCCATGTTTCTTGTCATAAGAAATGTTTTTGTCTTCTATTTGTTTACTTACACGATATCTGTTGTCGTGTAATTGAAAACCGAACAGGTGCTTTTGAGATGTGCACCAACCTAAGATTTCGGATGATGGTCGCCATCATGTCCTGTGAGAAGGTCAATTGGTGCCAGATCGTTCTCAAGAGGCTGCAAGAAGAAGTTTCAAAACCAGTCTCTCAGAAAAAGTCCTTTGGACTGTTTCTTAACAATGTTCTGACAAAATGCAGTGTTTCGTAGGCCGAGGAAGCGAAGAAAATAACTTCACGCAAATATATCGGAAGCTCCAGGCCCTCTGTCTTCAACAAGCAACATTTGATTGCTAACAGGCCATTTGTCCGAACCATGCCCCTTTCTGCTGATCCAAGGGACATGACTTTGAAGTCCGGGAGCGAGAAGACTTCAAAGAAAACAAAGAGATCTCACAGCAAAACTCCCGTTGATGGTGAGAAGCCTAAAAGGAAGCTAAGGAGGCTCCCAAAAGTTAAAACTACAGAGATTACAGAAATCTCCGAAAATACTCCTTCAATAGCCCAACCCAATGTATCAAACCCCTAGGGCGCAACCCCTGTGGAAGAAATAGCTGCTACTGTGTAAACAGTAGATTCCCAGCCATTAGCGGCAACGACGGATATACAGCAATATGCCAACTTGAAAGACTCCGGCGAGTTGGCTGCCCCTTTGGAGGTAATAGCCACATCCCCTGTACGGGATCCCTCTCCAATATAGGAACCCACACCTGTAGTGGAATCTTTGCATACAGCGGACCCATGCGCTGTATGCAGCCTTTCCCCGGACACCATCATTAACAAAACATTTCTTTTTATGCAAATCGAGTAGGCATATGAATGTTTTGTCCAATAGAAAGCTTACAGGCTTGCTCCGTACAACACCTTGTACAATTGGAGCGAATGGTGCGAAGAAGAAAGGTTTATGTTGGAAGTGACAGACTCTCAAGATGTTGAAGTCCTGATCCAATAAGACAGCCTTTGCTGTAAGGAGTTGATATCAAGCCACCTCATGGACAAAGCCGACGCCCGCAAGAAAGGAAAATCTCAGTCCATGGAAACACTTCCAATCAGTCCAACGTCTGACCACGACCCAGACGACGACGACAATGCCTTACAGGCTGGTCTGAGAATGAGTTGTGAAGACGCCATAGAACAGGAATTCTACCGATCACAATATCAACAAGGTGAAGGGACATCAAGTCACAATCAGTCCCCTTCCCAACAGCTAGAAAATGTTCATGACGGCGAGGAATCAGTCCCTCCTGTCGCGGAGGAACAATCAGTCACTCAATAGGCATCCGAGCCTGTCGCCACCCAGCCCGAAGATGAAGCCCGCGCCATCCCGCAAGAGGATTCAGTCCCTATGCCGGAACAGGCGGAAGCTGAGAGACAGCAGGAGGAATCTGTCCCTCATGTTTCCGCGCCCACATCTGATGCTCCCGCATCTTCACCTGTATTGGAATCCGACGACGGTGTTGTACCTGATGATATCCAACTCGTGTCACGTCCTCATGTGGCTTTGAGACAGTTGAACGGAGCTGAAGATTTTGCCCAGCCCGACTCTCCCCGAACCATCAAGAAGAACGAGCAATTGCATGCTCTTAGCCGACAAACTATTTTCCTACGGGACGCCGTCAATGCCCTGGATGCTGTCGAAAAGGAAATTGATTGGTTACATCAATCCGCCGTTGAAGAAATGACTGGTATGAGGCACGAAGTTTCCAAGGTGTAAGAAGCCTTTCGTATCCTGCCTACCATCATCAAACAGGCCCTTAACCAATTGCAACAGCATCAGGAGCAGATCGTGAAAGAAGAATAAGCAAAACTTCGTATTTCTGAGGCCAAGACAGCATCCGCTCTTATTGAATCCGGTTCCCAGCTTCGAGTACATCACAAAAAGATTCAAGATATGTCGCAGGTGCTCAACTCCCTAGTTAATAAAATTTCAAGTTGTTAGAACAAACAAGACGTTGCTATGCAAATCCTAGAATGCTTGGATGAAAAGGTCTCGTATCTTGATGAGGCCAAAAAGGGGGAAGAGGCTAGAGAAGATGCAAGGAGATTAAGGCTCGAGCAAGAGAAGGAGATGGAAGCTGCATTTAGAGACCGCATCACTGCTGAAATTTCTCGTTTATCATCTCCTACTCACAATGTCAGTATTGGGATTCGGTGCCTAAATCGAAGGCCCAGCGGAAGCGGTAAAACGAAAATTAATTCGATCCGAATCCTTACGAGGATCGATCGAGCTACGTATATACGAATATAGAAACGAAATCACAAGAGATATAAAAACTCACCCTTGTAGTCCGTTGTTTAAATGGATTCCCCCTCTTGAGCTATTCCCCAAGCTTTGCTTGATCTCTACGTATCCAATCCGCTCCAAGCTCTTGGATGATCCAACATCGAAAAGATAGCGTCTCTACTTGTCACGCATCGTAGAAATGACCGGAACGACTAAACCTCGTTATCCTCGAGGGATACGGCTAGAACAAGATTATAGGAGCTTGAATATAAAGATTATTACACTCTAAGTGTTAATCTATTTTTTCCTCTATTTTTCTCTCAATATTTCTGTAAGAAAATTGAAGAAAAGAATGAAGAAGATGAAGATGAAGCTCAAGACCATGAAATAAACTCTAAGTTCTTTCTCTCTCTCTCTCTCCTTCCTCTATCTCACGTATGGAATGGAATTGGGTGTGAGAGTGATGAAGTCTTCTCATCTTATTCAACTTTCCACTCACATGTACAACTCATGCACATGAGGAATCAAGCCCCACCATGTCTTTTTCAATCATATAAAGTGGAAACAAAAGACAAGGGGAAATAAGGTGGAAAAGGGGGGCGGCCATGATGAATAAACGGACGAGTTCGGTTCGTTTTGGACTCCCGAGAGTCCAAAAGATAAACTCCAATTCCGTTTCGATGTATTTATATCGATTAATTAATCCAATTAATTAAACATATCAAATACAAAATAACATAATTAATTTCTCCAAGAAATAATTATATTCATGAATTAAATTAATCACCCAGTAATTTATTTAATTCATTAGGCTGTAAATCAATTTATCCAATAAATCGATTTAAACATCCAATGTCCGAAATTTAGATATCCAATATCTAATATTCATAATGAGAGAATAAGCTCGATTCGTTCCGTCGTTAATCCTATTGCGCGACTCGGTAGGTCCGTCTCAGCCCGCAATGGGAGGAACCAAAGAGTAGTAGCACCACCTAGCCAGCCTGGCGGCCTACATTGTACCCCAACTGAGAACGAATGATGGGATCATTCAAGAACCATTCTGTCGTGAATACCAGTATACGTATAATCCCTTCTTTCAAATGTCCCGATCAAGTTATAGGGTCACGGTCAGTCAAACCCTATTTGTACTTGACGCTATGCATGTGTTAATGCAAATCGAGATCATCGAGCTCTTGTGTATCTAATACAACTAGCTCCAATGCTTTGGACAAATACTTATGATCTCATCTGCCAATAACCGCATAGGACATCTAACCCACTCACTAACGGGAGAAAGAATTATATCTTGGTATTCAGTAGGACCTGCTACCTGCCCGTCAAGATGCACGTCGAGGTTGACCCCCGCCTCCTGGTTTACAGGGTCGAACTACTCTAATGAAAATCTTGATGTCACAAGCACATCCCTACTAAATCCTCAAGTCGAAGGTTCACGAATACCTATCACAACCTTTCGATTCCGTCCTTGACTGTCCCGAAGTGAAATCCGTGCGACGAATCGAGGGTGGGTCGGTTCGAGTATACTAATCCAATTAGCATACCTATAACATGTGCTCCCACTAACCATTAGCATTCGACAGGCACTCTCCATGTCAAAGAAGACGTCATACAAGTCTTCACATAAACTTAACGCCCAGTCAAGTTTCATGGACTTGCGAACGATTAAGTATTTGAGCTATAACCTTTCCAGTGCCGACCCCCTTATCCAATAAGGAGTGTAACGTTTTGCTCTCAAATACACGGACTAGTTTCTATATATATATATTTACGAGTTAGGAATGCTAGTAACTACCAGTAAATAAAGAAACATTCATTTGCCTTATGATAATGATTTACATAATTACAAGTACAATGCCCTCGCCCAACAACCTCTGAGTGGCATTCGAGGGCATATTCCTAACAATCTCCCACTTGCACTCAATGCCACACACTATGGTATCTAATACCCATGTTCTCCAGATGACGCTCTAAGCTATTCTGAGAAAGTGGCTAGGTCAGTGGATCAGCGACGTAGTCGGATGACTCTACTCTATGCAGCACAATGTATCTCTTTGCGAATAAATTATCTTACGAGATGATACTCTCTCTATCTCTCAATATGTTTTGTATTATTATGAAACCTCAGCTCCCAGACCTGTGCTACCACTCTATTGTTATCGTATAATAACGAGAACAGGCGGCGTAGCACATGGTGTCACGTGAAGTTTACCAAGTAACTTCTAAATCCAAAAACCCTTTCTTAGAAGCCTCCAAGGCTGCTTGATACTCAGCCTGACTAGTGGAATCAGCAGTCGCGCTATGCTTGGTACTATTCCAAGTTACTACTCCTCCATTAAGAGTAAAATTTAGCCAAAAATAGACATTGAGTTGTCTTTTTGTCCTGGGAAGTCTAAATCAACGAAGCCCATCACATTCAGTTCTCCATCTCTATATTAAAGAACCAGATCTCTAGTCCTTCCAAAGTACTTAAGAACGTTCTTTACTGCGGTCCAATGTTCCCCACCTGGGTTTGCCTGAAACCTACTTACCACGCTTCCAGGATGCGTAATGTCAGGTCTTGTACACAACAAAGCATACATAAGGCTACCCACGGCCGAAGCATATGGTATATTACTCATTTCCTTTCGTTGTTCCTCACCTAGAGGACATATCTTCGAGGAGAGTTTTATTCCATGTCGCATCGGTAGGAACCCTCTTTTAGAGTAATACATCTTAAATCATTTCAAGATTTTATCTATATAGAGGGCTTGGGAAAAACTTATCA
This sequence comes from Orobanche coerulescens, assembly GCA_033398695.1. Classification (NCBI taxonomy): domain Eukaryota; kingdom Viridiplantae; phylum Streptophyta; class Magnoliopsida; order Lamiales; family Orobanchaceae; genus Orobanche; species Orobanche coerulescens. The sequence goes on from CM065802.1 coordinate 194,378,177, forward strand.
TTCTCTTCGATCTATCCCAGTAGAGTCGAATCAAAAGAATATAGGTTTCTTCTCCCAAGTCTTTCATGGAGAAATTACTCGAAAGCTAAGCTTTCATAGAACTGAGCATTCCCACATCATTTCCTATCAGTAGAATGTCATCTACGTATAGTACTAAGAATGTGATCTTGCTCCCACTAACCCTCTTGTATACACAAGGTTCCTCTTCATTTTGCACAAACTCAAACTCTTTGTCTGTCTCATCAGAACGAAGGTCCCAACTACATGAAGACTGTTACAGTCCAATTCATAGAATCTACATCCACCATTGCTAGGTCATTGGTCGTGGGTCGGTCTCTTGTTTATCACTTGGAACCTCGTGGAAAACCAGTTCCTCCAAGTGCATAAAACTATACCTCTCAGGTAAATGACACACCCTACTTGACCTACGAGGTGGTTGTACTTGTGTTATAGAAGGTTTAGTTCCATTTTCTTGCACAGGTGTCTCCTGAGGAGTTTCATTGTATTCTTCTAAATAAATACTTCTACCTGCTCCGCCTTCCTGAATGAACTCATCTTCCACGAAGTGTGCTTGTAAAGCAACAACGATCTTTCGATCTTCGGGCATGTAGAATAGATACCCCATCGTAACAGACGGGAATCCAATGAAACGTCCCTTCGCGGACCTAGCTTCCAACTTCTCCACCTTAGTCTTTTTAACATAGGCGGAACATCCCCAAATCCTAATATGATTAAGACTTGGTTTCCTGCCCACCCACATCTCATGTGGAGTTTTAGGAACAGATTTAGAAGGACATCTATTCAAGATGTAAGCGGCAGTCAGGAGTGCATACCCCCATAGGTAAATTGGTAAGTCAGTATAGCCTAGCATGGAACGGACCATGTTCAACAAGGTCCGGTTCCTTCTTTCTGACACACCATTTAACTGAGGAGTTCCTGGAGGTGTTAGTTGTGATACTATTCCATGTTCCTTTAGGAACTCGTCAAACTCCATACTCATATACTCGCCACCTCGGTCCGACCGAAGTGCTTTGATATGATTACCAGTTTGTTTCTCGACTAGGGCCTTGAATTCCTGGAATTTCTCAAAGGCCTCGGATTTATGTTTCATTAAGTATACATAATCATACCAGGTATGATCGTCTGTAAACGTAATGAAATATTGATATCCCTCACGTGCTGCTTCCAAAGCACCACATACGTCGGTATGGATTAATCCCAGTTTATCAGTGGCTCTTTCAAAAGTCCCTGTGAAGGGGGACTTAGACATTTTGCCTTTAAGGCAAGATTCACAAGTAGGAAAGGGATCCGATCCCAATGGACCCATAAGTCCATCTTTTTCCATTTTGTAAACCTTGGCCTGACCAACATGACCAAGTCTAAGATGCCATTTCAAAACTTGATTGGTTTCATCCATACCACGTTTTCTAGTCATAGTATTCACAACTACTTTGTTGCTGAGGTTTAGATGATACAATCCATTTAACTATGTAGCAGCACCCACTAGTTTATTTCTGAAATAAATTTGCAGGAACCATCACCAATGAAAAATGAAAAGCCTTTTCGTTCCATGACCGGAATGGATACAATGTTTTTATGCCCCTTGGGCAAAACAAGTACATCTTCTAAAGTCAAAACAAAGCCGGATTCTAAACCCAAAAAAAGTGATCCTATGTAGGTTGCCTCGACACTATGCCTGCTTCCGACTGTGATCATAACTTCTCCAGCTCCAAGCTTCCTACTTTGTTCCAGATCCTGATTCACGGTACAAATATGATAACTAGCACCAGAATACAGTATTTAGGAAGTAGAAAATACAGTAGCAGAATAATTTGTTTCCAAAACTAAAAGTTCTGTACCTGAAGTGCCATGAAGAATCAGATAGTCTCTAGCCCAGTGGCCCAACTCACCACACTTGAGACAAGCATCCTTCTTATTCTTGTTCTTAGGAACCATCGGGGCCTTGCCCTTTCCCTTGAAGTCCTTGGCTTGTGGTACCGCCTGCTTCTTGGTCTTTTTCTTCTTGTTCTTAGACCTCCGAGGTCCAGGAGAAATCACAAGGGCAGACTCCTTCATCCGCGGAGTCTTCATCTGAGACTGAGCGGTCACAAGTTTGTTCATTAGCCCAGCTAAATTACATGCAATCTCATTGCAGTTAAAGTTCATAACAAACTGTGAGAAGGAATCAGGGAGAGACTGAAGGATAAGGTCGGTTTGGAGAGAAGTATCCATCTTAAAATAAAGAGCCTTCAATCTCTTGATCATGGATATCATTTTGAGGACGTGTTCCCCAACCTTCTCACCTTCCTTCATCCTTGCACCAAACAGTTGCTTGGATATCTCATATCTAGCAGTTATGCTATGCTCACCATAAAGTTCAGTTATGTGAGATAGAATCTGCCTAGCAGAAGTCATTTTCTCATGAGCTCTCTGAAGCTCATTAGACATAGAAGCCATCATGTATGCACGGAATTTTACGTCATCCTTAACCCACTTTTCGTGGTTTTCAATCTCTTCCTGATTGGCTCTGCTCCGCACAGGAGGCGCCGGAATGTCCATCTCCAAGACATATCCCAGTGCCTCTATACTGAGAACAATCATCAGATTGCGAAGCCAGTCCACAAAGTCAAGTCCAATCAGGGTGTTCTTCTCGAGTAGAATTGCGAGTGGATTCATTGTCATATTGAGAGTTATGTCTGCATTAAGTATAACAGATTAATTAGTGAATTGTTTAATTATGATATGAGTATAGAATTAAGGTCTTTTCTATTCTTGTTACCCAGCTCCCACTATTTTTTATAGGAATAACACACTCCCATGTGAAATCCGGAAGTACCGTCGCTCTACTTCATAGTGGTGATCGAGTTCTTTATAAATCCTAATAGAGGGCAACCGAACAGGTTTCTAGTCTATTAATTTTCATAAAGTGGTGTCCAACACCAACCCATCTAATGGATGATTCGATCTTCTTTTTCCCCTTGTTCACTCCCCTCACCCTATACGGTTTCTATGGTTCGTGAACAAGTTAAGTTTATACCATCGACGCAAATCAGTTTCACAATTGAATCTTATCCGGCAACCTATCAGGTTTCATGGGATAAAATTTGCTCCAACCGAAGGCATCCAATGCGCTCCCGGTAATTTATCTGTCCTCTCCGAATGACTACCTCGATAACTCAGAAGCATAGCACATCCGGTTTGGATTTCAATTTCCCGAAAGCTCGATGGAGGGAAGGAAAACCTTGAAACCTTATAAACTTAATAATTTTTCGTGGGAGAATTTTCGCGATTAATGTTACACTTTGCACATTAATTCATTTGAGCGCATTTGTAGCATTCATACAATATGAACAACCAATCACGACCTAGTTGCTACCAACATGTGGTTCATGGACCGTTCATAGAAAGCAAAAACTCCGTAATCTAATTACAAGTCTTCGTCTTAAATCTTCGTCTTCTCGAAACTGATCTTCCTCCGGTCTTCGTCATTACATATAAATTTTACATTGAATATTGCACCCTAGATACAAATATTTCTAGTAAAATAAATAGGCTCAAAACGGCCTTTACAACCCAATCGAATAAAACGAACAATTCAAAAAACTAAGTCCACGAACCACATCCCCATTCAAAAGCATTCATCCAATAAATAATATATAAATGGAAAGCGTAGAGATACATTGATCCATCAACAATACGAACCGATCCAATCGATTCATTCAAAACGAATTAATCCAATTAATTCAAACAACCATCAATTTTAACTTGTTCCGGATGATAAAATATTTCATTAAATTAATTCCCCTAAGATTAAAATTACCATAATTAAATCTTAGTCAAATTAAATCAATTTAATTTGTGGGAAATTAATTATCGAACGAAATATAAAAAAACGGAGTCGAAAAAACACGGTCGGAGCACTGCCCAGCAGGCTGCCGAGCAGGGCCGATGGTGACCGGCAGGGACCGAGACCATTACCAGGCAGCGGCCGGCATAGACTGCCGAGCCTGGCCGATCACGGGTTCACGGGTCCATATCACGATATGCTGCCTCGGACTGCGAGACAGCGCCCGGCCAGCCCTAGGCTGCCGGGTCTGATTACATTTTCGGCTCGTTTTTAACATTTTTCTAATCTTTATATTATACTTTAAATCAGTTTTTCAAAAGAAAAATAGATTTACATTGTAACATAAAATCATGAAAAAATAATTTTTGGATGAACAATAGAAAATCAATGATTAATACGATTATGATTCCAAATCATATACCATCTAATCAAGCATTCCAAATGTCAATATCGTATATACGATCGCAAGACCTACGCTCTGATACCACTGTTGGGATTCAGTGCCAAAATCGAAGGCCCAATGGAAGCAGTAAAATGAAAATTAATTCGATCCGAATCCCTACGAGGATCGATCAAGCTACGTATATACGAATATAGAAACGAAATCACAAGAGATATAAAAACTCACCCTAGTAGTCCGTTGATTAAATGGATTCCTTCTCTTGAGATATTCCCCAAGCTTTGCTTGATCTCTACGTATCCAATCCGCTCCAAGCTCTTGGATGATCCAACGTCGAAAAGACAATATCTCTACTTGTCACGCGCCGGAGAAACAACCGGAACGACTAAACCTCGTTATCCTCCAAGGATATGGCTAGAACAAAATTATAGGAGCTTGATTATAAAGATTATTACACTCCAAGTGTTAATCTATTTTTCTCTCTATTTTTCTCTCAATATTTCTCTAAGAAAATTGAAGAAAATAATGAAGAAGATGAAGATGAAGTTGAAGACCATGAAATGAACTCTAAGTTCTTTTCTCTCTCTCCTTCCTCTATCTCACGTATGGAATGGAATTGGGTGTGAGAGTGATGAAGTCTTCTCATCTTATTCAACTTTCCACTCACATGTACAACTCATGCACATGAGGAATCAAGCCCCACCATGTCATTTTCAATAATATAAAATGGAAACAAAAGACAAGGGGAAATAAGGTGGGAAGGGGGGGCGACCATGATGAATAAACGGACGAGTTCGGTTCGTTTTGGACTCCCGAGAGTCCAAACAGATAAACTTTGATTCCGTTTCGATGTATTTATATCGATTAATTAATCCAATTAATTAAACATATCAAATACAAAATAACAATATTAATTTCTCCAAGAAATAATTATATTCATGAATTAAATTAATCACCCAGTAATTTATTTAATTCATTAGGCCGTAAATCAATTTATCCAATAAATCGATTTAAACATCCAATGTCCCAAATTTAGATATCCAATATCTAATATTCATAATGAGAGAATAAGCTCGATTCGTTCCGTCGTTAATCCTATTGCGCGACTCGGTAGGTCCGTCTTAGTCAGCAATGGGAGGAACCAAAGAGTAATAGCACCACCTAGCCAGCCTGGCGGCCTACACTGTACCCCAACTGAGAACGAATGATGGGATCATTCAAGAACCATTCTGTCGTGAATACCAGTATATGTATAATCCCTTCTTTCAAATGTCCCGATCAAGTTATAGGGTCACGGTCAGTCAAACCCTATTTGTACTTGACGCTATGCATACGTTAATGCAAATCGAGATCATCGAGCTCTCGTGTATCTAATACAACTATCTCCAATGCTTTGGCCAAATACTTATGATCTCATCTGCCAATAACCGCATAGGACATCTAACCCGCTCACTAACGGGAGAAAGAATTATATCTTGGTATTTAGTAGGACCTGCTACGTGCCTGTCAAGATGCACGTCGAGGTTGACCCCCGCCTCCCGGTTTACAGGGTCGAACTACTCTAATGAAAATATTGACGTCACAAGCACATCCCTACTAAATCCTCAAGTTGAAGGTTCACGAATACCTATCACAACCTTTTGATTCCGTCATTGACTGTCCCAGAGTGAAATCCGTGCAACGAATCGAGGGTGAGTCGGTTCGATTATACTAATCCAATTAGCATACCTATAACGTGTGCTCCCACTAACCATTAGCATTCGACAAGCACTCTCCATGTCAAAGAACACGTCATACAAGTCTTCACATAAACTTAACGCCCAGTCAAGTTTCATCGACTTGCGAATGATTAAGTATTTGAGCTATAACCTTTCCAATGCCGACCCCCCTATCCAATAAGGAGTGGAACGTTTTGCTCTCAAATACACAGACTATTTTCTATATGTATATTTACGAGTTAGGTATGCCAGTAACTACCAGTAAATAAAGAAACATTCATTTGCCTTATGATAATGATTTACATAATTACAAGTACAATGCTCTCACTCAACAACCTCTGAGTGGCATTCGAGGGCATACTCCTAATAGTCAGGATATAGGGAGATCATCCGGAATTTCACGACCCTAAATTTCCTTGGAAAAACCTCGTGCAGAAGCCGCAAATAATAAGCCTCCCGGCAAACTGACAGCCAACAGCCGATGAGATAAATAATTGGAGGAAGAATGAACTATTAAGATACTTCGTAGTTCTTATCAGGGAATCCTCCATATTCAGCAGTTGCAAGACTGTGCAGGAATCCGCCGTGGAATTCAAAAAGAGGTTAGACGAAGGAACACTCCACCTACAGCAAAAGATGAAATCCAATCATAGGCAAGGAGATCTGGTTACCCACCCGGAAGATTGGATCTTTGTGTTCGATAAATCTTATGAAGGTTAAGCCATCTACTTAAATCGAAATAGGGATGCATTAGAAAATTGGTGGAGGGGAACCAAGAACGACCCAAAAAGGCCTTGGAGGCACTCTGACTACATGAGTTAGCTTAAATATCTCTTCCTGTATTTTTATAATGTTATTAGTTTTTTGAACAGCAAAATCTTGTAATCCTTGCTCAAATATCAATAAAATATTTTTCTGTCTTGAAAGATTACAACTCGTAATCTACCGTGTTCATGTATGATTATAAAATTTAATTCATTTGCTGAAATCAAATAAGTATGAAAACTTGTTAAATATATAAAGCTGTAAGAACTTGTCTGCGAACAGTTCATAGATTAAGTTGTATGTATCTAGATTACGCTGTAAGATTGTGCATGCGCACCAATCATAAGTCTAAGATGTAATACTCTTTCCTTTCAAAGTTGAACTCGCCAACGAGCAGTTCATAGTATTAGACTATTTACTGAAGGCCAGAACATTCGACAGAAGACCAAGAAGACTGCCCTCCTGTAAGATGTTTCAAAAGGTTTCAAAGTTTTGGCATCATCAAGAATGTTTGGAAAACATCAAAAAGGATTTAAAGAGACTTGGCAATTATCAAAAAGGGGGAAATTGTTGGGATAAAACAATCCTGTATCGAAGTTTTGATAAAGTGCCAACATACAGCAAAGCAGCTGTATCGAAAGATGATCGAAGTTGTCAATCCTGTATCGAAGTCTTCTCATAATTCCAACATACAGAGATCCATCATACAACAAAGAGACTCATCTGTCTATATGACGCTAATTATGGAAGTTGTCCCGAAATTATTATACAACACCCTTCCATACAGTATCAGTCTAACATATCCTACATCAATATGTTGGATACAGCATCCAGGCTATAAGTATTGAGATCTTCAATATTTATCCAAACAGGACTTAAAACCGTTGAAAAGGAATCTGCCTTATTTGATAAAGTCAAAGTCCCGTTTGAAAAGAAGTATTTAAATACTGAAAGGATAAAGTATTTAAATACTAAGCCGACAGAGATCTTCAAACAATGAGCAAAAACCGGATCGTACTTTATTCAAATAAATCATCCCATTGGAATAGACTTTTGCTCAACGGATCTTTCTCAACGGATCTATTCCAAAAAGGATATATATATCCCCAGAGTTTGAAGATCAGATACACCAAGACATATATCAAGAGAATACTTGAACATTTACGAACGAAGAACTATACTCGAGCTTTCACAAGTATTCAAACTGAGATATACTGAGTTTCATCAAGATCCTCTAACGAACAATATATCGAGAGCAGTAATATTTCTTCAGGCATTCAGTCTATCCTAAGAGAAGAAATACACAAGTGCTCATCCCTTGAACAACACATCATCAACTTAAGCTCAAGAAAGTCAAGCTGTTGTTCAAACAACATTCTTACATTGAAGAAAACCATCAACCCTGTGTAGACTGAGAAAGCCTTGCTTTTCGTGAACTGTGTGACATGGATCTACATTGTAGAGACGAAGCTTCAGAACTGTGTGTGAAGAAGCCAGTCAAGTGTTAGCCTTAACCAATCTGTGTGGACGGTTGAAAGCTACGATCTTTGTATCAATCTGTGTGAACGATATATTGATAGGCTTGATTATAAATACATAGTTGTGTACGCAGTATTTATAATAAACATTTTCACTACTGTGTGGAGGACCAGTGGACGTAGAGGGGTTTACCTCGAACCACTTTAATTACTTTGTTATTTACCTTCTGCATTTACTGTTTTAATAACTTTGATTATTCTAAGTATACACTTCATACCTAGTTGCTGTACTTACAGCAACTTACTGTTACAAGACTTTCGCGACACACTCTAACTTGAAAATCGTACAGCTTGTTGCTTAAACACTTTCCAAGCTGTATTCTGTATCCTTAGTGTCCAACAATGATTACATTTACTTTATTGTCGAGAAGTATTATGTTTCATATTCAATATACTTGTACTAGCTATTCGACAGCTAACTCTTTTATGGGGGAAATACCTTTCATGTATTTTAGGATCCAAGAGAGCGGATAGGCACGTACCGGGTCGGCATGAAGATGATGGGCAAGTGTGATGCTGTGTCTTGTCACTGGTTATGTTTTGTATTTCTTCCATTCAGTGATTTTGTACTTGAATGGTTCTTGAGTACTCGAGTATTATTTTTGGTTTTATTGATATTTTGGCCTGTGTTGCCATGGTATTGATTATGGATGTATTGTATTCGGTTTTATTGGATATTTTCTTGGATTTCAACTTTATTGTTCTCCATATGATTATACTTGGACCTTATCGGTCAAAGTTCATGGTTCCGTGTGGGAAAAGCCTTGTGTGTCCCACGGCGGGGCTCACGGCCCTGTAATATACCCTGAATAATTTGGGGTTGTTACAGAATATGGTATCAGAGCTTAGGTTTATGGATACCTAGGCTGTCGGTCTTTTGGGTAGATTGAGTCATCGTTTGTCTATAGTATCACTACTTTGCCATCATCATAGTGCGACGGGTACTTGTAAGACCTCTTACTCTCCTAGTGTTTCCTTAATGCTTTGCTTCTGATTTGGTATTTTTGGGAATCGGTCACTTCGATGACGTGCGATTTGAACTGTACTTACGTACTTTTTGTATCCTTCAGAATTTCTGCTGATAGGGGACAGAGGCGAGGCCGTGGTCGTGGACGCGGATGAGGACGTGGTGCGGCCGCTTCCCTCAGTTCCGTTACGGGGTCGACTACCCCTAGTTTATCTAACTCAGTGCATCCTCATACCGAGGGTCAACACGACCAATCGACCGGTCAAGGGAACAATGCGGACATTGGAGTTACGAATGTCCTTCAACAATTGGCTAATCATATGACTATCCTGGACTAAGTTGTTCAGCTGAATAATCCGAACCCGACCTCGGATGCCTTGCTTCAGAATGTGGTCTGTATGCATCCTCCGTAGTTCAGCGGTGCTACCGACCCAATGGGTTGGAAAGATTTTCTAGCGGAATTGGAGAAAGTCTTTGAAGCGGTTGATTGTCCAGAAGTGAGGAAGGTACCGATTGCTCAGTACTTCCTTACCAAGAAAGCCGCGACTTGGTGGAAAGTTATCAAACCACAGGATCATGCTGCTTCATAGGGAGAATTTAAAGAGTTACCGGAGGCTGAGTTTTGTCCTTGGCCAGTGCAGAAAGGCAGAATCCGAGCCTTTTTCGAGGCTAAGCCGCAGAACATTCCAGTCTCGCAGGCGATAGTGGAGTACAACCAACAGCTGGTCCACGTGAAGAATCAAGTGCGGGATGAGCGTGACAAGATCTGTTACTTTGATATGCGGATGAATATGGATTTATGGCATTACATGGCCGGGTTTTCTTGCACTACTTTGAAGGAATACCAAGACAGGGCTTTGGCATATGACATGTTAAGTCCCAACAATGATACCACAGAAGAACCGAAGAAGCAGAAGATCGCTGGTAACTTTTCTGGCTCTAAAGGTGGCAACTTCCGGAGACCTCAGGCGACTAACCATTCTACCGGGCAGTCGTCACGTTCCGTTAGAGGGAAGATGATTTTTCATTCTGCTCCAGGCACCTCAACTCGTCGATAACCTGTTTTAATTGTGGTCGTCCAGGCCACATCAATATGGAGTGCAACTTCCCACCTCTGAAGTGTCACACTTGTGGACATATGGGGGCATAGTGCAGCTTATTGCCCCAAACAAGATCAGACTTTGGACACTCGTGCTTCGGCCCTAGCGCCTATAGATCAGAGTATGAATCAGCGGCAACTAGTTGGACAGTTACAGCAGAGTTATGGCAGAGGCCGGGGACGAATTCAGAATGCTAGAGGGGGAGATTATAGCATCGGTTCGGCACACTGATGAGTCTATGAGATGCGTCGAGCATACGAACCCGATGCGGCGGTGGCCTCAGGTACCATTCATATCCTATCTCATCCAGTTCGTGTAATTTTTGATTCGGGTGCTACACATTCTTTCATCTCCTTGAAGTGTGTACGCCGTTTGAATATAACTTGTATGGCTGCTTGCGATCCTTTCATTGTGAAACTACCTAGCGGGGATAGAATCGTGGGGAATCGGGATATTAGAGATTTTACGGTGAGCATAGTCGTTATTGATTGGTTATCGAACTTGATTGTGGTTGATATGGAGGGCGAGGATGTAATCCTCGGCGAGGATTGGCTTGATAGTCACCAACGATTATGAATTACCGCACTAAGGTTATCACTATGATGACTAAAGACGGTTCCGAGTACTCGTTTATGGGACGTAAATTGGGCCAACCTAAGTTGCTTATCAGCACCATGAAGGTCGTAAAACTCTTGAATAAAGGTTGCACGGTCTATTGGTGTTATGCTTTGAACACGGAAGGGAACAAAGTTGATTTCTCTTTGATTCCAGTTGTTAATGAATATCCCGACTTTTTTCCAGACGACCTCCTGGGATTACTGCCGGATCGACAGATAGAATTTTCTGTGGACTTAGAGCCTGACGCGGCTCCGATTTCTAAGGCGCCGTATTGGATGGCACCTTCCTAGATGCAAGAATTAAAGAGTCAGTTGTGAGAACTATTGGAGAAAGGGTACATCAGACTGAGCGCTTCACCTTGGGGTGCGCCTATTCTTTTTGTGAGGAAGAAGGATGGTTCACTACGTTTATGCATTAATTACCGTAAACTAAACAAAGTGACCATCAAGAACAAGTATCCTTTGCCTCGTATAGATGATTTATTTGATCAGTTGCAGGGAGCAGCAGTATTCTCCAAAATTGATTTGAGATCAGGATACTACCATCTCCGAGTGAAAGAGTCCGATGTTCCGAAGACTACGTTTCGAACGAGATATGGATATTATGAATTCGTGGTCATGCCTTTTGGGTTGACTAATGCCCCGACAGTATTCATGCAACTAATGAACAAGATATTCATCGAATACCTGGACAGATGAGTGGTCGTCTTTATTGACGAGATCTTGATTTATTCTCGGGATAAGGAGGAACATGCCTGGCACTTGCGTTTGATACTAGATGTTTTGAGAGCCGAGCACCTCTATGCAAAATTCTCGAAATGTGAGTTCTGGTTGCAAGAAGTTATGTTTTTCGGCCATGTGGTTTCGGCCGAAGGGGTTCATGTAGACCCACAGAAGATTGAGGCAGTGCTATATTGGGCACCGCCTAAAAATGTTAAAGAAGTTCGTAGCTTTTTGGGTCTTGCTGGGTATTATCGTCGTTTTGTCGAGGGGTTCTCGAAACTCGCTCGCCGCTTATGCAGTTACTCCAGAAGATAGAAAACTTTGTTTGGACGGTTGAGAGACAGCAGATCTTCGATGAGCTGAAGAGATGTTTGACCTCAGCGCCGATTTTGGCTTTACCACAGGGTAGTGAAGGATTTGCAGTTTATAGCAACGCTTCGTGACAAGGGCTTGGATGTGTGCTTATGCAGCATGATAAGAAGATAGCTTTTGCATCACGGCAGTTGAATCCGTATGAGATGAACTATCCTACTCATGATTTGGAATTGGCCGCAATTGTCTTCGCACTTAAGATTTGGCGGCATTATTTGTATGGATCTCCGTGTCGGATTTATACCAACCACAAGAGTTTGAAGTATATCTTCAGTCAGAAAGAGCTGAATATGAGACAGAGACATTGGATGGAATTGATCAAGGATTACGACTTGGAAATTCTTTACCATCTGGGAAAGGCTAATGTCGTCGCGTACGCTTTGAGCAGCAAATCGGCATCGCCTCAGATGCTCGAGGTTCTTACATTTCAGATGAAGATTCGTCAGGATTTATTCGAGCAAGGAATAGAATTTTGGCTTCAAAGAGTGCAAGGACAGTTGTCCACTCTCGAAATTACTTCGTCCTTGGTTGACGACATTAAAGGGAAATAGTGGAGTGACCCGATGATCTCTCAACTGAAGGAAGATGTAATTAAAAAAAAAGCTCCTGGTTTTATGGTCCATAAAGATATATAGTATTCTGAGATTTCAGGGCAGACTTTGTGTTCCAAATGATCTAGAGTTGAGGCAGAGAATTCTTCGAGGAGCTCATTCTACACCTTACTCTATCCACCCTGGAACGAGTAAGATGTACAAACACTTGAAGCGGAATTTTTGGTGGAATAATATGAAGAAGGATGTCACAGAGTTTGTACTGCGGTGTTTGACGTGTCAACAAGTCAAGATTGAACATCAACGATCGGCGGGGTTGTTGTGTAACACCCTCAAGATATTCACGGTATATTACAGCACTGTGGACCCCTACATGGGACCCACCAGGATAAACACGAAAATACCACTCGTCTAACCATCTCGGTTAGCGAGGAAACATATATCACTAAGATGAAAATAGAATAGAATGCCCGGTATGACCGGCGGAACAATCATCACTGACAATCATAAATAACAATTACTGATGTAAATCACAATCCGAGTAAAATGCCTAAGTACTCGCGAGTACTATCTATGAGTTTGCAAATTTAGAAAACAACCACATCGAAAAGGATAACGAAAACAAGGAAATACAAAAGCACACGTCAACAACCCTGGCCAGCATCCTCGTACTGTCCCAACGCCCGCTCGTCTGGCTGAACATAACCTGAAATTCATAACAAGAATTTCCCCAAAACGGATCCCCAAATGGGTTAGCAATTACACTAGTACAAGTAACCAAATGAACAACTCACACCTTACACATATAGTCGAAGCATGCAAATAGTAAAGCCTCAGTTTGAAACACACATTTCCGGAAACGCCATAACCCAAAACACATTTATAAAATGCACCATAATTAACCGCGGACCCACATCTCTGTGGACCCCTACCGAGACCCCGTCGGATCTAACCCGTAGTGGTTAAAAGCAAGCTCTCGGATCCACGCCTCTATAGACCCCTACCGAGACCCTGTCGGATCTTACCCATAGTGAGCATACACACACACGTTACTCATGCAATACTACCATGTTAAGCATGTAAGTTCATTAAGGGTACTTTCCTCGATATCACGACGAAAAGATAGAAGGAAACGACCGCGGTTGTGAGAAATTGGACACACTGGACATAGACGGTTTGTCAAACACCATCACAACCAATTCGAAAAGAATAACAATAACGGAAGACACCCGAAACCCCACCTATGATTCATGTAAGTTCGTACAAAACAACGACGAGGACTGATCGCAACTGAACCCTCTCGATATCACAAATACCACGAAACTTACCAAATCGTAGGGAAAACAAGAATACCACTAAGATTAATCATATATGTCATGGATTAATCAACAATACGGAATGAAGGACGAAAACTCAAAAACCCCCAAGTGTCCCAAAAATAGGGTTCCAGGAGAATACCTTGGATTAAGGATGATGAACAAGTGTTGGTGTTGTTAATCCACACCAAGAACTCAAGGAAAGATGATCTCTGAAGTGATCGGAAGAAAAAATCGCCCCAAATCGCCCTGGAGTCGCTCGGCCGTGGAGAGGAGAGGAAAATGAGAAAAGATGATGAATCTGGTCAACTCTCTGGATTTTATAACCGGAGAGACGTAGCGTGCGATAACGATACGGTTCTGGCCTGTTAGCATGCGCTACTAGAGAATAACATGCGCTAACGGCCCCTCGATAGCGCGCGCTATTGGGACATAGCGTGCGCTACCTGGGCACCAAATTGAGTCCAGAAACATTCCGCCTAGTCTGGACACTGCCGCGTTAGCGCGCGCTACCGGTCACCCAGCGTGCGCTATGTCCAAACCGCAACATGCGCTAATATACAAATGTAGCATGTGCTAAGCTGCTCGTCCAGAGAGCAGAGAGCAGAAACAACCCACTGTCACTGCTGTGTTCGAGCCGTTAGCACGCGCTACTAAACGGTCGTAGTGTGCACTCCGAAACATCGATAGCATGCGCTATACAATAGCAGTAGCGTGCGCTATCGCTTGCAGACATCAGCACATATAGCACTCAAGGATGGAAAACATTAAATTCCATTTCGGATGAAAACAACACGCATCCGACACCAAATAATGGATCGAATGAGTAAAACGAACAACAAGATTGAGTCAGAACCAAAAAGATAAAAGAAAACATGATTCCGACTACCCGAGGGTATGGAAAACTACAACGTTAGTAATGTAATATCCTAGAATTTCGCTATGATTTTTCGAATTATCTTATATGAGTTGTACTGTACAGAGTGGGACCAATACAGTATGGGTGAATAATTTTGGGAATTGTGATAGTCGTGCCAGTATATCTATCGATATTACTTTTAATTCTAGGATATTACATGCTTGATGTGTTTTTCGATGTCGGATATACTGTATGAGTATTTGTACAATTGTCGTACTTGGTCGACAGTTGTATTTGAAGATATCGTGCATCAGATGTATCGTATGAGAATGTTATCAGAACGAGTGTATGTATTCAGTATGCCGTATGTTCATATCTAGGATGTCGAGACGGACGGGAACAGCTGGATGTTGGCCAAGTATAGAAGGGCATTACGTACGCTAGCATTAAGGACTTACGTACGTTAAATTACATGTTTTACATACGTTATTCATAAGGCATTACGTACGTAACAAAGGAAATCGGACAGGACCGAGCTGTGGTCGACAGGTGGGGCTCGGTGTCGGCAGCTTTCGGCGCGGATGTGGACATGTGAGTCAACCTCGAGCATTACATACGCTATGCAGGGTCTATTACGTACGTTAAGAGGGTAAGTTACTGTAGCAAGTCAACGGCTATATTACGTATGCTATGGAGAAAGGATTATGTATGTAAGAAAGTGAATGAAACAGGTCAGTGAGTTCTGGAATGATGTTATGTATGCTATGTTGGATGTGTAGCGTACACTAGAGAGCATTACGTACGTTAACGTTGAGTGATAACGTACGTAATGAACAATGCAGTTTATAAAATGAAGTGTGGACTTTCATTTCCTCACGAACCAAAGAGATGTTCCTCTCCATATCCGTCCTTCTTCACTTCTAAGTGTGTTCTAGACACTTTTAACTTGGTTATGAGCTTGGGAGCATGGATTTGAGGCTTGGATATGAAGATGTTAATGATTCTTGAAGTGTTTGATGGTATTATTCATCTTCAAGAGGTATGTTGGATAATCCCTCTCTTCTATTTCGAATTTTGATGTTGTTGTTGATGTCTTCCTCGTATGATGATGGTTATGGTATTATTATTATGCTTCTTGATGATATATGAGGTGTATATTGAAGAAGATGATGATTATGATGGGTATATGTTTCAAGTGTTTATGTTTTAGATATGAACTTGGAATGTTGATATTTAGAACAAGTGATGATGATTATGGATGTTAAGGGACAAGTTATGTGAATGGTGATTTGATCTTCCGTATGGTCTTGATGATATACGAATCGTAATTATGAATTTGACAAGAACATTATCTTTCTTTGAGTATATGTGTTCATATGAGTCGAATGATCCTAAGTGTAGTTTGGCATGAGATTGATATATATAAACAAGGGATAATCATATCACGTTGAAATTAAGTTTGAATTTGGAATTGAATACGTTGATTTAACTTGCTTCGTGCTCGAATCAACCGTTATTGAAATCACCGGATTATGAGATTGAATTGAAGGTATGAATTCAGATTTGTTGGGCATAAGAACATTTGATCCGTACATAGTTGGAATCGAGTATGTTATGAAATCCTTAATATCAAGATGAATTGATCGTTGATATGATCATCGGTATATGTAATCGTAGTATGGTTATGGATTCGTGATTGATTGATGTAGGTTGTTTGGATATGTATTTATTCGAGGTATTGTGGAACCGTTAAGTCGATTGGACGGTTATATCGGTTGTTGATTGTTATCGAACATATTGTTAATTGATCATTGCACTAGGTTGCGTTAAGTGATCGTTGATGATTAACTGTTGTGCTGCGATTGGAATTGAAGGACGCATGAATCGCCTTGGTCGGGGCTACAGAGCTTGTAGATGAAGAAGACGGGATTGGTCACAACTTCATCGTATCGGTACCGAGGCAAATTATGCTTGCTCAGTTCATAATGTTTAATAAATGATTTCGTTTTCATTTCATTTATGATTCATATAGAAATGGTATCATGGAATATGAATTGTCGGGATGATGGTATGCATATTATGCTTGGATTAAGATAAATCATAATGTATATGATTTTAATGATGTCTAGCGGAAACGGAGGCGTGAATTATATTTAGTCTATTGTGTGAGAGATTAAATATCAAGGCTAGTTATCATACCGACATTGAACTCGAGGTGGTGGTTTGGTATTAGTTATGGATTGTACTTCATTTTGGATTATTCGGATAACTGTGTATTCGTTCAGGGATGTTGGTCGTGGAAAGGTTAGCGCTCCAGCTTGAGGTAAATTAATATTTCTAGATTATGATAATCATCATGTTGCATTATTGCATGTGTGTGTTGATATTTTATATGGTGAGTGTGCACCATTGTTTGTTACGTTTTATGATATGCTTTTTCTTTGAGCTGTAATCTGTTGGGCTGATGTGTTAGGGGATAAGACCTGAATGGCACCTATGTCCGGAGTATTCCTGAGTAGATGCTTCCGTGACCCTTGGCTGCTGCCTTGGGAGTTTACGTGATATTGTCCGGAGTATTCCTGAGTAGATGCTTCCGTGACCCTTGGCTGCTGCCTTGGGAGTTTATGTGCTATTATCATATGCATTGATGAGCATGTTGTGAATTGTTGTCTGACGAAATACGACGCTGTGGTCGTGTCGGTCTTTCATGATCGAGTTATTGTTGCTCTTTTGGAATTTCTTCTGATCCTTGTTAGATATGCGTTTCTTCGAGATTCATTGTCATGTTGTATCGTGACATATCTGGAGTCAGATACGTTATGCATGTGTAGGATTTTCGGGACGGGCACGTGTAGCATATGTTGGACCTCATATTGAACCGTGCACACGAGACGTACTTCGTGAGGCTGATTAGGTACGAGACCAGACGTGTATCTGATCAATACCCGTGGTTGGTTTGTACACGGATAGAAAATGAGTTTACCATCGATATGGTAACTCCAAACGAGATCAGTAAAGGGTCAACGGGGACAGATACACGAGAGTATAAAATCGTCAAGCGTATACAAATCATATATACGGGATTTCAAAGACAACCCGACTATCGAACAGATCCGATTATACATGGACTGTGAATGAACAACCAATTAGACTCAAGATAAACATCACGATACGCCCGATCCAGACAATCGACCCTTTATTAATCTCGTTTGGAGTTCACCCTGTCATTGGTAATCTCATTCGTTATAGATCCTTATTGATTCTGTTTGGGAGTTTGCCTTACCGTTGGTATCCTCAGTTGTTAGTCCTTGGTTGATCTTGTTGGAGTTACCGTGTCGTCGGTATTCTCGGTTGTTGATCCCTTATTGCTCTTGTTGGAGTTTACCATATCGTTGTTATTCTCGGTTGTTGATCCTTTATTGATCTTATTGGAGTTTATCGTACCGTTGGTATTCTCGATTGTCGATCCTTTGTTGATCTTATTGGAGTTTATCGTACCGTTGGTATTCTCGATTGTTGATCCTTTATTGATCTTGTTGGAGTTTACCGTGTCGTTGGTATTCTCGGTTGTTGATCCCTTATTGATTTTGTTGGGGTTTACCGTATTGTTGGTATTCCTGGTTGTTAGTCCTTCATTGATCTTGTTGGAGTCACCACATCATGGTATATTCGTTCGTGGGTGATCCTTTGTCGATCTTGTGTGGAGTTATCATGTCATTGATATTCCCGTTTTAATGCATTGGTTGTTTATCATTATTGATTGTATGAGCATTAATGCTTTGTATTGATATCCGGGACTTTACATTGTCTCGGGACAGTTGGTTTACAGATGTGCCGTGTGATATCGGCTTTAACAGGATTGTGATCTGATTGTGCGATCCAGCGGACAGAATCGGACTTGGCCAGATTATTCCATATTAGAGATATGTCTAAGTTTGAGAATCTTGGTATCGTTTCAGATACAATACAGATGGTTACTTTTGAATTCATTCGTCACTTAAGGACGCGAGATGTGGATTATGGTAAGGATTGATTTGATATGGATTGTGATGGGTTGGTGAGGTTACTTCGGTAAGATTACGTGGGGAATGTTCTTACTCTGTAAATTACAATGATATGTAATTGTTTATGTGATGTGATCATTACCATTGTTGAGTATTATGGATGACCCCGTCGTGGGCTTTATCTTTTAGGTACTCAGAGTTCGAGCTAGTAGCGGTCGTGAAGGGATGAGCTTTCCGGTGATACTGGCTATGGCATGATTGTTGGGATTTGTGTATTCTTTTCTGATTTTTATGATTCTGCTGCGAATGTATTTAATTATGTCTCTATCCGCTGCGTGTGCAATTTTATAATGGCTTTCATTATCTTTCCAACTCATGTATACCTTCTAATGCCCTTTTGGCGACTTTGCCTTGTGTTTTCAAACGGTATTTTCTGACGGTAATTGGGAACAACGTTTTGATAAATATTTGAGTATTTAAAACATTACCGTCATCAGCTTTTTGGCATTTTTAAACGTTTGCGAAAATGATTTTAGCCTTGTGGGTTCCATTGTGTGGCCCACGGCGCTGTAATATTCCCGGAAGGCTTTGGGGTGTGTTACAAGTAATAACCCCAAAACTTTGGGAAATTACAAAACGGCCCAAAACATCCGAACCACACGATACATGATCGAAACAACAAACGAAAGCTCACAACATGCATAACAACATGATACGGAGCTGCGGAAACCCCGAAACAGTGGTTCCGAACAACGGTTACGAGAATCTAACGAAATAGCGGCGAAAATGACTTTAAACACGAAATTGAGTAAAACAAGTTCGAAACAAGCTCGTATGACAAAAAGTCCAGTATTAAATATTCTCGAAATATCAAGACGGTTACAAGCGAGTCGCTAAAAATGAAAAATATACCAAAAATGAAAATACCGGGAAAAGAAAAATGGGGATATTACATGTTGAAGCCGCTTCCCATTCTCGAGTGGAAGTGGGAAGATATCTCTATGGATTTTATCACTGGGATGCCGAGAACTAGAGCCGGGATGAATATTATTTAGGTAATCATCGATCAGTTGACCAAGTTTGCGCACTTCCTAGGTATTAAGGACACTTGGGGACCGGAGAGATTGGCTCGAATTTTTATAGCGAGATTGTGAGATTGCATGGTGCCCCTAAGACTATTGTTTCCTATCGAGATGGTCGCTTCGTATCGCATTTTTGGCAAGCCGTTCATCAGGCTTTGGGCACCGAGTTGAGATTGAGCACGTCTTTTCATCCCCAGTGAGACGGTCAGACGGAGCGGACGATTCAGACGTTGGAAGATATGTTGAGTGCCTATGCCCTAGACTGGAGTAACGATTGACAACTTCATTTGCCATTGATCGAGTTTGCCTACAATAGTAGTTGGCATGCGTCGATCAAGATGGCACCTTTAGAGGCACTCTATGGTAGGCGGTGTAGATCACCGTTATGTTGGGACGAGGTTTCGGAGCTAGTCGGAATCGAACCGGATATGTTGATGGAGACTAAGGAGAAGATTTCTATTATCCGGGACTGGTTGTTGACTGCCCAGAGCCGTCAGAAATCTTATGCCGATGCTTGTCATCGACCTTTGGAATTCGAAGTGGGAGACCATGTTCTACTCAAGGTGTCGCCGACCAGAGGAGTTTTCCGCTTCTGGAAAAAGGGTAAACTTAGTCCGCGGTATATTAAACCGTTTGAAATTTTGGACAGGGTTGGAGATTTAGCTTATCGCTTGGCGTTGCCTCCGGCTCTGAGTCATGTCCATAGCATTTTTCATGTTTCTCAGTTGAGAAAGTACGTGCCGGATCCAAGTCACGTTATCGACTATAGTGAGATTGACGTAGCCGAGGATGTTACCTTTCTGGAGAGACTGGTGAAGATCCTTGAACGTCGTGAGAAGCAGCTTCGGCATAAAACCATCCCGTTGGTTAAAGTGCAATGGTCGAGACATGGGGTCGAGGAGGCGACTTGGGAGACGGAAGAGAAGATGCGATCGAAATACCCTGAGCTTTTTATTTCTTAAGTTTCGGGAAGAAACTTCTTTTTAGAGGGGGATAATGTAATACCCGTACTTTGTATGAATTGTTGCCTCTGACATCCCTTCACTTTTGTCTCTCTGTAAACACTTATTGAGATGTTGTCGATGTTGATTTTAGAGTTTCATACCCTTCGGATCATGTTCGCATTGTCTGGACCTTTCGGCGGTGTTTTGAGGCAGGCTGATAGCGTATGCTAGGCCAAGCTAACGCATGCTATCTCTGCTTGAGTAGCGCACGCTAGCGTTGGATCTTAGCGCACGCTAGCGGATCGGGCTTGGCAGAGACAGCAGCTGATTCTGCCCTCTGGACTAGCAGTTAGCGCACACTACGTATTAGCTAACACACACTATTCGTGTTGAGTAGTGCACGCTAGCGTCGCCTGTAGCGCACGCTAATGGGATGAGTCGGCAGGGCAGTGAGGTATTTTTATTTTTTGGACTAGTAGGGAACGCGTGCTAGGCCCGATCCAGCGCACGCTACTGGTGTTACGTAGCGCGTGCTAGTGCCCAGATGTAGCGCACGCTAGCGGGTTTGGGCAGTAAGTTGGAATTTTTGCAGGATACTAGTTAGCGCATGCTAAGGTTGATGAATGCTAGTTTGCGCTAGTGTTATTCAGGAATACTAGTCTTGAGTTGATGAATGCTGATTACATTTACTTTATCTTTGAGAAATATTATGTTTCATATTCGATATACTTGTACTATCTATTCGATGGTAACCCCTTTATGGGGGAAATACCTTTCATGTATTTCAGGATCCAAGAGAACGGATAGGCACGTACTGGGTCGGCATGAAGATGATGGGCAAGTGTGATGTTGTGTCTTGTCACTGGTTATGTTTTGTATTTCCTCCATTCAGTGATGTTGTACTTGAATGGTTCTTGAGTACTCGAGTATTGTTTTTGGTTTCCTTGATGTTTTGGCCTGTGTTGCCATAATATTGATTCTGGATGTATTGTATTTGGTTTTATTGGATATCATCTTGGATGTCAACTTTATTGTTCTTCATCTGATTATACTTGGACCTTATCGGTCAAAGTTCATGGTTCCGCGTGTGAAAAGCTTTGTGGGTCCCACGGTGGGGCTCACGACGCTGTAATATACCCTGAATAACTTGGGGGTGTTACAACAGCCTAAGGCTTTTGTGTCCAAAGTTAATATTCATAAGGTGTGTAAGCTGCAACGAGCCATTTATGGGTTGAAGC
The DNA here is from genome assembly GCA_033398695.1 of Orobanche coerulescens. Taxonomy (NCBI): domain Eukaryota; kingdom Viridiplantae; phylum Streptophyta; class Magnoliopsida; order Lamiales; family Orobanchaceae; genus Orobanche; species Orobanche coerulescens. The sequence continues at coordinate 194,400,218 of CM065802.1, forward strand.
AAGCTTCTCGGAGTTGGAACCTTCGATTTGACGAAGCAGTCAAGGACTTTAATTTCGTGCAAAACGAGGAGGATACATGGGTTTACAAAAAGGTCAGTGGGAGCAACATTGCGTTCTTAGTAATATATCTAGATGGTATTCTACTTATGGGAAATAACATAGCAATCCTCAGCATTGTGAAAGCTTGGCTTTCTAAAGCGTTCTCCATGAAAGACTTGGGAGAAGCTTCCTATATTCTAGGGATCCGTCTTTACACAGATAGACCGCGAAGAATGATAGGACTTTCTCAAGCCCTCTATATAGATAAATTCCTGAGAAGATTTAAGATGGATAATTCTAAAAGAGGGTTCCTTCCCATGTGACATGGAACTCATCTCACCAAGAAAATGTGTCCTCAAAGTGAGGGAGACAAAATAGAGATGAGTAAGGTACCCTATGCCTCGGCAGTGGGTAGTCTTATGTACGCTATGTTGTGCACGATATCGGACTTAGCCTACGCTGTTAGTGTGGTAAGTCGTTTTCAAGCAAACTCGGGAAGGAAACACTGGACAGCCGTCAAGAACATTCTTAAGTACTTAAGAAGAACTAGAGATATGGCTCTAACTTATGGTGGTGGAAAATTGAAGGTGGTTGGATTCACCGATTCTGATTTTCAAGAAGACAAGGATGACTCTAAGTCGACATATGGGTATTTGTTTACTATCAATGGAGGAGCAGTATCTTGGAGAAGCTCCAAGCAAAGTGCTACTGCAGATTCCACCTACCAAGCAGAGTACCAAACTGCCTCATAGGCTGGCAAGGAAGCATTTTGGATGCAGAAATTTGTGCAAGAACTTCAAGTGGTGCCTAATACGGAGCTGCCTATATCATTATTCTGTGATAATGATGGAGTTGTCGCCCAAGACAAGGAGCAAAGGGTTCACCAGAACACCAAGCATATAGAGAGAAAGTATCACATCTTTCGAGAGATGGTTGAAAAAGGATATGTTTTGTTGCAAAGAGTAGACACAGAAGACAATGTCTATGACCTGCTGACTAAGCCACTATCTCAGGCTGTCTTGGAAAGACATCTGAAGAACATGGGTATTGGATACCATGATGTGTGGAATTGAGTGCAAGTGGGAGATTTTTAGGAATATGTCCTCGAATACCACACAGGGCATGAGAGAGAAGGGGCATTATACTTGTAATTATGGCAATATGATTCATTCATTGTTTACATTGAAGTGAAGTCCATATAAATAAGAGCGGACATTCCACTCTCATTATCGGATAAGAGAAAATGCACGGGAATGTTTAAAGCTTATTTACGTAAACCGTTCGTAAGTCGATAAACTTAATTGGGCATTAATTTTTGAGTAATACTTGTATAACTGATGCTAGGACATGTGCATGTCTTGATAGCATAGTTATAAGTATATTGGTGGGACCAGTGTACTCGAACACAACTCATACTTGATTTAGTCACACGGTATTCACTCTTGAAGAGTCGATGACGAATCGAAATGTTGTGATAGTATACGTTGACCTTTGACTTGAGGGTTCAGTAAGAGATGTACCTGTGTCATTTAGTTTGTCATTAGAGTAGTTAGATCTATTTGCTTAATCGCTGGGTCAACCTCAAAGTGCGGACTATACGGGCAGGTAGCAGTCTGTAGTGTACGCCAAGAAAGGATTCTATCACCTGTTAGTAAGCAGACGAATGTCCTATACGGTTAATGGCAAATAATATCATAAGTCTTTGGCCAACGCATTCTGATCTAGTCGTATTAGATACACTAGTAATCAATCGGTCTTGATTTACATTAACACATGTATGTCTAATAAACAGAAGGGTTTGACTTTACCATGACCTGAATACTTGACCGGGACATCTGATGAAGGGTCTATACGTATATGGTATTCATGACAAAATGGTTCTGGAATGATCCCTTCATTCGTTCTCAGTCGGGATTTACAGTGCGGCCCGCTAGGCTGGCTAAGTGCTGCCCACACTCATTAGTTCCTCCCAATGCTGGCTAGACCTACAGAGTCGCGCATCAGGATCGTTGACGGATAAATGTGAATTTATTATCTCTCTAATTAATATTAGATACTGGATATCTAATTATGATTTATTGGATAAATCAAATAGCGGTCTTATGAATTGAAATTAAGTTACTATGTAATCAATTTAATTCATAAATTATATTCCTTAGAGAAATATATTTGTATTTGATATAATTAATTAATTGGATTAATTAATTAGTATAAATACATTGGTGATAACACGGAATGTATTTTACGGAGTCGTTTGACGGACGTCCGGTACACGAGCCGAGAGACTCGGCCCGTTCCTAGAAATTTCCATATGGGCCGCCCCTTCTTTTTCTTGGTGGTTTCTTGGTTTTGTTGTCATGTGTTGTGAGATCCCACCAAGATTTATTCAACTAATGTGTCCATATTGATATTATTTGGTGGGATCACTTTACACATAGTAATATATCACCAAGAAAACAACACCAACACCACCCATTCATTCATGCTTCAGCTGTGAGAAATAGAGAGAAAATTTTCTTCCAAGTTCTTCATCATCTTTGAGGTGAAAAGAAGTGAGGAAAAATAAGGGAGAAGAATTCTTACGAGTATCCCTAGCCGTGTTCTTGATAGAACGGAGTCTCGTTGATTTTTCCGGCCAAGTTCCGTCGCGTGTGAAGTAGAGACACCGTATTTTCGGTGTTTAGGACGAAGGGATTTCGTGCTCGTGCTCAAGTTCGTGATTATCATCATATTGCGAAGATATTATCAAAGGCTTCAAAGGTATGTGACTTTGATCCTTTTATCTTCGTCAATTTATATTTCGTATATACGTTACTTGATCGATCCTGTTCGGGATTCTTTATATTGAGTTTTATTATTCCACTGCGCACTCGTTTTTGTATCCGGAATCCCAACAGAGCTAACATAAGAAGAATATAAAAATTGGAAGCAAAAATTATCTTGAAATCGGTATATCAAGGATGTAGATAATTACTATGATGAAACAATTACAAGGACAATGTTGCTGGTAAAAATAATCTACCTCTAACGTTGATCCCAGATTAGGTTTAAACAAACCTCACAATAACTCTTAAAAACATAGTTGGCTGCCACGAACTCTTGCATGCTGGAAGTCCTCAAGATAATCCCAAGGATAGAATTAAGGGCAGCCTCAACATGAGGCTCCTCCCCAAGTAGTTTACTTGCAAGGGCATCATGATTTTTAGGATGGTTGACAACTAGATCACCAATGTATTGGAGTGCCTGGAAAAGTCATATCATGAACATCAGAAAACACAACACACTATCCTGCAACAAGTTATGATGACATGCAATCTACACAAGTAATCACTACAATGCAGGAGAAAAAAGAGTGATTGCCTGACTAAGATGTTGGTAAAAATATGTGTTGCAAATATTACAATCTGTTGCAAGTGTTACAATAAAGTTTTTAGAAGAAAACACAGGCAACTGAACAATAAGTTGTCAACAACTAAAATGTTCATTCAGGAAAATAAAGTTGAAATAACCAGTATAATTAGTAAAGAATAAATGAGCAAAAACCTGATTTGAGGAATTGTTCGGGATAAGATTATTCAACAGTTCCAGACAGTCCTGTTTGCAGCACATAATAAGATTAATAACCGTCCTATTAACAGACTGCCCAGTGCTCAACAAAAAGCACTCTTCATAAGGACCAACATAACAATGCTACCTGAAGGCTTACAAATATATGAACGTAGAAGGTGTACATATAGGAGATTTTGCAGATCCAACAAGAGCATAGAAGATTTATGAAGCAATGTATTACCAAGTAGATGATAACATTTCTCTAATCATTAGTATACACGAAAAGTACGTGAATTAAAATCAAAAGACTTATGTGGGTGGTATTCAGCAGACATGCATTCTAATCACGTGAACCTGCGGCTTCCAATACCAAATAAACAAAGATGCAATAAAAAAGCTTTCACTGGTTATTGAGCTTAAGTTTTTCTATAAACTCTAAGTTTCTTTTTAAACACCTGCACAACAACGCCTCCTTCAGAACGAGCTTCCTCTTTGATGATACTAAAAATCTTCTCGAAAGCACCTTCAAAGACCAAAATTTTTTGAACTTCCTGAATGTAAAATCAACAAAAGTTAATATAAGGATAAAAAATTTATATGGGAGGACAAATTTTACCAAAAATGCCATCAAAAAAAAAATAATAATAACCTCAGCCTCCCGAGTCAAGTATATGAGAAGTAATAGTGCATCATTGCGTATGACCTGAGAGAGAGAGACAGATAGAGAGATAGAAGGAAGAATAGAAACACGTTTTTTTCAATATAACATCAGTGGAGACGGTTGAAAATACAATGAATCTCAATAAATATACCAGCAAGATACCTCACGGTCCATGAGCATGTCTACAAGCCTTGTAATACCTCGAGGAATCATAAGAATAGCTTCTTGCAGACTGTATAGATCTCCAAAAAGTAACCATTATGATTTATTGACAAGGGTCAAAACAAAAAATGAAACGCATACCTATTCTGGGAATTTGTTAGAAGCACTGTCAACAACTGCAATGTATAGTATCGGACATAGAAATCCTCCTCCGACTACAACGGTACTGTATTAGCAAATCATACATGATCCTAGTTCGAAAATTGTATAACATTTGACATAGAGCTATCTGACCAGTAGACTCAAAAGAAGAGAAATGCTTTCCACTTCTCTTGAAAGTAAATCACTATTCATTAAAGATGGTTGAATCTTGTTCGTTGATGCTTTTGCATGTTCAACTGGACTTAAGGCGCTTACAAGAGTTTCTAGAGCCCGTCGCACCTTCATACCTCCAAAGAAATTTTTTTTACATCAGCAAATTCCGATAAATATGAAATCATAGGCAAGTAAACCAAACCAAACCAAACCAAACATACCCAGTATATCCCGCTCAGAGCAGGGTCTGGGGAGGGTAAGATGTACGCAGACCATGCCCCAACTTATTACGGTAGGAAGGCTGTTTCCGTGAAGACCCCCAACTTAGTGCACAGCAGAATCTTGTGTGATAAATACAAAGGAAAACATATGATTCGAAAAAGCTCGAGACCATACCTGAGCTCATGGCTTGATCCACATGGGACTTACCTAAGCGGAATTTGGCTACTTCACTCCCAATGAATGCTGCTCTAACAAAAGAGAGGTTGGCTCTGCGCACAGCTCCCTGCCAAAAATACACCACACGCAAAGACAATTGGATAAAATATACAATAAAAATAAATATGCAATGCTCTAGGTCAAAGCTAACCGAGACAACCCAACCCTGAGGCTCTCAACTACAGCACCGCTTCCTACAAAAGAATCCACAACTCTGATCTGGCGCCTCCAAGCGCACCTATCAACCGTCATGGTCTCGGAAAGGTTTAAGGCCTTCAAATCTAATCTCAGTTGCTCCTCCCACGTCCTCCTCGGTCTGCCTCTCCTCCTCTCCCCGACAACCATTAAACTCTCGACCCTCCTCACCGGAGCAGATGCCTGTCTCATGCGGACGTGGCCAAACCATCTCAATCTCCCTTCCCTAACTTTCGCTGAAATGGGCAAGTAAAAACTCATTAAAAATACAAGGGTAGGCAGACGGTCAAATTTAATCCAACCATAGATTTGACAAACAACATGGGCATGTGTAGAAGCTTTCAATGCAAATATTATGTGGGTCGACAACCACTTAATGAAACTCTGACCACTTAAAAAATGATGTTACGCAAAATAAGAGAAAAGAAGCCTCATTGTGCTCCTCCTTTAATATGTCCAATAGTACCGGAAAACCTACCATATAATTAAGTGGAGGGAACAAATGATACCAATTTTTCTGAAAGTCAGATGAAGTATATAAAGTAGTTATCCTAAAGAACTACCAACCCATTGCTCCAAAAGATAACTGGGCAGCATGATTTTCAGCTACAACTGCCTAAAGCTCAGCCATGGCACTCCTCCTATTGTCAGCCAGGACATCACTGCTAATGCGATCCAGCAAGCGTCGACATAACTGTAACATAAGCATGAATTATGCTGTCAATAAATATTAATCATGGAAGCATGTTAAAAAATACAATATAAACTACTTAACACGATGCTTATTTAGGTCGCACGGATTTCGACAAGCTACACAAGTTTCATGGAGATGGCATCTTCGAGTTCATTTCTTCAGAGGAAGCAGTTGCTAAGTGCACATTATTACAGAGGCATACTCATGCCAAACCGTCTAATACAAGTTTTTGTGATTATTATATAATTTACAAGTAAAACAAAACTGCCACACACCCTTCCTTTGTTAGACTTATTTCCTCAGTAGACAATATTTTCAGCATCTAACCAACAATTACTAACATCAAGATTACAGTTTGTTCATAGATAAATATAGAATTAATGTTGCCATCTCGCTCATTTTTAGGGATGTGGAATTGTAGATTTTTAGGCAGCATTTAAGCAGGAAAAATATTACCTATCTTTGTTTGAACTTGAATTCTCGTTTCCAAAAATACGCTCAACAACACCCTGCATGAAAAGCAATTCAAATCATCAAACGAAAAAAAGTGTAAGATGAGAAATATAGAAATAAAAGGAGAAGAGTTACGTCTATATTACATTTCCCAAAAACAATCCTCAAGGCTTGAGCAAGTAAGTAGGTGTGTATGTACATAGCATTTTACACTATGAGAATCTGGAGAAATCGTCACTCTGGATAACATAAAGACGATTCTTCTGCCATGGTTCTTTTTTAAATCGCCGCCCCACCTCACCCCACCCCGATAGCATATATGAATTCAGACCACCGCCACCCCACCCCCCACCCCTCCCAATCGAAAAAAAAAGAATATAGCATATGAAAGAAACCATGAAGAACCGTAGCAAGTACCTCGAGCAGGGCCTCATCTAAGAAGGAAAAATCTCCTTCATTGATATCCCATTGACGATTCTCTTTTGTCTTTTGTAGCCAATGGGAAGATGAGCTTGCTTCACTGATATCCCGGAGCGGTTGTTGAGTTTATAAATGGTATTTTAGCAAAGTCCTTTCCAACTCCGTAGAATGGCTGATCGTTTAGCAAATGGCTTTGTTGGAGTTCTCTGGAGAACGGAATAGAAACTGAGGAAGATGACTTCTAAACCCATCGACTTAAAAAATATATATCACATCGGTTTGTTACAAAAAATCGATGTTAAATTGATATATTAACATCGGTTTCTAAAAACCGATGTAATACTGAGACATTTTGACATCGGATATAAGGTAAACATATGTTAATATTGTTGGGATTCGGTGCCTAAATCGAAGGCCCAGCGGAAGCGGTAAAACGAAAATTAATTCGATCCGAATCCCTATGAGGATCGATCGAGCTACGTATATACGAATATCAAAACGAATAACAAGAGATATAGAAACTCACCCTTGTAGTCCGTTGATTATATGGATAACCTTCTCTTGAGCTATTCCCCAAGCATTGCTTGATCTCTACGAATCTATTCTGCTTCAAGCCCTTGAACGATCCAACGCCGAAAGCACCGCGTCTCTACTTGCCACGCGCCGGAAAAACGAACAGAATGACAACACCTTGCTATCCTCCGAGGATACGGCTAGAGCTAGGTGATGAAGCTATTGATTTTGATGAATATACTCCAAGTATATTTATCAAAATTCTCTCAATATTTTCTCTCAATTTTCTCCAAGAAAAATGAAGAAGAAGTTAGTGAAGAAGATGAAGAAGTATGAACACCATGAAATGAACTCTAAATTCTTTTCTCTCTCTCCTTCAAACTTTCTTACGTCTCTCTCCTCCAAGGTGTGTATTATATATGTGATATTATATATCTACTCAATCACAAGTCTACCTCTAATTATTTATACACCTTCCACCAACTTATACAACTCATTCACATGAGAGGTATCCCCACCATGTCAATATCATCCATATAAAATGGAAACAAAAGACAAGGGGAAATTAGGTGGAAAAGAGGAGGGCGGCCATGATGAAAAACGGACGAGTTCGGTTCGTTTTGGACTCTCGAAAGTCCAAACAGATAAACTCCGATTCCGTTTCAATGTATTTATATCGATTAATTAATCCAATTGATTAAACATATCAAATACAAAATAATATAATTAATTTCTCCAAGAAATAATTATATTCATGAATTAAATTAATCACCCACTAATTTATTTAACTCATTAGGCCGTAAATCAATTTATCCAATAAATCGATTTAGACATCTAATGTCCCAAATTTAGATATCCAATATCTAATACACATAATGAGAGAATTAGCTTGATTCATTCCATCGTCAATCCTAATGCGCGACTCAGTAGGTCCATCTCAGTCAGCAATGGGAGGAACCAAAGAGTAGTAGCACCACCTAGCCATCCTGGCGGCCTACACTGTACCCCAACTGAGAACGAATGATTGGGATCATTCAAGAACCATTCTGTCGTTAATACCAGTATACGTATAAACCCTTCTTTCAAATGTCCCGATCAAGTTATAGGGTCACGGTCAGTCAAACCCTATCTGTACTTGACGCTATGCATGCGTTAATGCAAATCGAGATCATCGAGCTCTCGTGTATCTAATACAGCTAGCTCCAATGCTTTGGCCAAAGACTTATGATCTCATCTGCCAATAACCGCATAGGACATATAACCCGTTCACTAACAGGAGAAAGAATTCTATCTTGGTGTTCAAGAGACTCGCTACTTGCCCATCAAGATGCACGTCGAGGTTGACCCCGCCTTCCGGTTTATAGGTCGAACTACTCTAATGAAAATCTTGACGTCACAAGCACATCCCTACTAAATCCTCAAGTCGAAGGTTCACGAATACCTATCACAACCTTTCGATTCCATCATTGATCGTCCCAAGTGAAATCCATGTGACGAATCGAGGGTGAGTCACCGAGTATACTAATCCAATTAGCATACCTATAACGTGTGCTCCCACTAACCATTAGTGTTCGGCGGACACTCTCCTTGTCAAAGAACACGTCATACAAGTCTTTACATAAACTTAACGCCTACCAAGTTTCATCGACTTGCGAACGATTAAGTATTTGAGCTATAAACCTTTCCAGTGCCGACCCCCTTATCCAATAAGGAGTGGAATGTTTTGCTCTCAAATACACGGACTAGTTTCTATATGTATATTTACGAGTTAGGAATGCCAGTAACTACCAGTAAATAAAGAAACATTCATTGCCTTATATAAATGATTTACATAATTATAAGTACAATGCCCTCACTCAACAACCTCTGAGTGGCATTCGAGGGCATACTCATAACAATCTCCCACTTGCACTCAATGCCACACACTATGGTATCTAATACCCATGTTCTCTAGATTATGCTCCAAGCTAATCTGAGAATGTGTCTTGGTCAGTGGATCAGCGACGTAGTCGGCTGACTCTACTCTATGCAGCACAGTGTATCTCTTTGCGATCAAATACTCTTACGAGATGATACTCTCTCAATATGTTTGGTACTGTTGTGAAACCTCGGCTCTTAGGCCTGTGCTACCGCTCTGGCAGCGCAGCACAAGGTGTCACGAGAAGTTTACCTAGTAACTTCTTAACCATTCCTTTGGAGGCCTCCGTGGCCGCTATATACTCAGCCTAACTGGTGGAATCAGTAGTCGCGCTATACTAGGCACTATGCCAAGATACTGCTCTTCCATTAAGAGTAAATGTAGCCAGAAGTAGACATATAATCGTCTTTCTGTCCTTGGAAGTCCAATACAGTGAATCCCACCACATTCTGTTCTCCACCACCATATATAAGAATCAGATCTCTTAGTACTTCTAAAGTACTTGAGAACATTCTTTACGGCAGTCTAATGTTCCCTGACTGGGTTAGCCCGAAACCTACTTACCACGCTTCCAGCATGCGCAATGTCAGGTCTTGTACACAATAAAGCATATGTAAGGCTACCCACTTCCGAAGCATATGGTATATAACTCATTTCCTTTCATTGCTCCTCGCTATGAGGACACATCTTCAAGGTGAGTTTTATTCCATGTCGCATCGGAAGGAACCCTCTTTAAGATCTAATCTATATAGAGGGCTTGGGAAAAACTTATCATTCTCTTGATCTATCCCGAGAGTCGAATCCCAAGAATATAGGTTTCTTCTCCCAAGTCTTTCATGGAGGAATTACTCGAAAGCCAAGCTTTCCTTAATCGAGCATTCCCACATCATTTCCTATTAGTAGAATGTCATCTACATATAGTACTTAGAATGTGATCTTGCTCCCACTAACCCTCTTGTATACACAAGATTCCTCTTCATTTTGCACGAAGTCAAACTCTTTGACCGTCTCGTCAAAATGAAGGTCCCAACTACATGAAGACTGCTACGGTCCATTTCATGGAGTCTACATCCACCATTGCTAGGTCATTGGTCGCGGGTCGGTCTCTTGTTTATCATTTGGAACCTCGAGGAAACCCAGTTCCTCCAAGTGCATAAAACTATACCTCTCAGGTAAATGAGACACCCTACTAGACCTACGAGGTGGTTGTACTTGTGTTTCAGAAAGTTCAGTTCCAGTTTCTTGCACAGGTGTCTCCTGAGGAGTTTCATTGTATTCTTCTAAAGAAATACTTCTATCTGCTCCGCCTTCCTGAATGAACTCATCTTCCAGGAAGTGTGCTTGTAAAGCAACAACGATCTTTCGATCTTCGGTCATGTAGAATAGATATCCCATCGTCCCAGATGGGAATCCAATGAAACGTCCCTTCGCGGACCTAGCTTCCAACTTCTCCACCTTAGTCTTCTTGACATAGGCGGGACATCCCCAAATCCTAATGTGATTAAGACTTGGTTTCCTTCCCTCCCACATCTCATGTGGAGTTTTAGGAACGGATTTGGAAGGACATCTGTTCAAGATGTAAGCGGCAGTCAGGAGTGCATACCCCCACAGGTAAATCGGCAAGTCAGTATAGCCCAGCATGGAACGGACCATGTTCAACAAGGTCCGGTTCCTTCTTTCTGACACATCATTTAACTGAGGAGTACCTGGAGGTGTTAGTTGTGAAACTATTCCATGTTCTTTAAGGAACTCGTCAAACTCCGTACTCATATACTCGCCACCTCGGTCCGACCGAAGTGCTTTGACATGATTACCAGTTTGTTTCTCGACTAGGGCCTTGAATTCCTGGAATTTCTCAAAGGCCTCAGATTTATGTTTCATTAAGTATACATAACCATACCTAGTATGATCATCTTTAAACGTAATGTAATATTGATATCCGTCGCGTGCTGCTTCCAAAGCACCACATACGTCGGTATGGATTAATCCCAGTTTATCAGCAGCTTTTTCAAATGTCCCTGTGAAGGGGGACTTAGTCATTTTGCCTTTAAGGCAAGATTCACAAGTAGGGAAGGGATCTGATCCTAATTGGCCCATAAGTCCATCTTTTTCCATCTTGTAAACCTTGGTCTGACCAACATGACCAAGTCTAAGATGCCATTTCAAAACTTGATTGGTTTCATCCCTACCATGTTTTCTAGTCATAATATTCACAACTACTTTGTTGTTGAGATTTAGATGATACAATCCATTTAACAATGTAGCAGTACCCACTAGTTTATTTCAGAAATAAATTTTGCGGGAACCATCACCAATGAAAAATGAAAAGCCTTTTCGGTCCATGACCGGAATGGATACAATGTTTTTGTGCCCCTTGGGCAAAACAAGTACATCTTCTAAAGTCAAAACAAAGCCGGATTCTAAACCCAAAAGAAGTGATCCTATGTCGGTCACCTCGACACTATGCCTGCTTCCGACTGTGATCATAACTTCTCCAGCTCCAAGCTTCCTACTTTGTTCCAGATCCTGATTCACGGTACAGATATGAGAACTAGCACTAGAATCCAGTATCCAGGAAGTAGAAAATACAGTAGCAGAACAATTTGTTTCCAAAACTAAAAGTTTTGTACCTGAAGTGCCATGAAGAATCGGATAGTCTCTAGCCCAGTGGCCCAGCTCACCGCAATTGAGACAAGTATCTTTCTTCTTCTTGCCTTTTGGAACCATCGGGGCCTTGCCCTTTCCTTTAAGGTCCTTAACTTGTGGTCCAGTCTGCTTCTTGGTCTTTTTATTTTTATTCTTAGACTTCCGAAGTCCAGAAGAAATCACAAGGGCAGACTCCTTCATCCACGGAGTCTTCATTTGAGACTGAGCGGTCACAAGTTTTTTCATTAGCCCAGCTAAATTACATGCAATCTCATTGCAGTTGAAGTTCATAACAAACTGTGAGAAGGAATCAGGGAGAGACTGAAGGATAAGGTCGGTTTGGAGAGAAGTATCCATTTTAAAATCAAGAGCCTCCAATCTCTCGATCATGGATATCATTTTGAGGACATGTTCCCCAACCTTCAAACCTTCCTTCATCCTTGCACCGAACAGTTGCTTGGATATCTCATATCTAGCAGTTCTGCTGTGCTCACCATAAAGTTTGGTTAAGTGAGATAGAATCTGCCTTGCAGAAGTCATTTTCTCATGAGCTCTCTGAAGCTCATTAGACATGGAAGCCATCATATAAGCACGGACTTTCACGTCATCCTTAACCCACTTTTCGTGGTTTTCAATCTCTTCCTGATTGGCTTGGGTCCGCACAGGAGGTGCCGGAATGTCCATCTCCAAGACGTATCCCAGTACCTCTATACTGAGGACAATCATCAGATTGCGGAGCCAATCCACAAAGTTAGGTCCCATTAAGGTGTTCTTTTCGAGTAGAATTGCGAGTGGATTTATTGTCATATTGAAATTTGAGTCTGCATTAAGTACGATAGATTAATTAGTGACTCATTCAATTATGTTCTGAGTATAGAATTAAGGTCTTTTCTATTCTTGTTACCCAGCTCCCACTATTTTATCGGAATAACACACTCCCATGTGAAATCCGGAAGTATCGTCGCTCTACTTCATAGTGGTGATCGAGTTCTTTATAAATCTTAATAGAGGGCAACCGAACAGGTTTCTAGTCTATTAATTTTCATAAAGTGGTGTCTAACACCAACCCATCTAATGGATGATTCGATCTTATTTTTCCCCTTGTTCACTCCCCTCAACCTATACGGTTTCTATGGTTCGTGAACAAGTCAAGTTTATACCATCGACGCAAATCAGTTTCACAATTGAATCTTATCCGGCAACCTATCAGGTTTCTAGGGATAAAATTTGCTCCAACCGAAGGCATCCAATGCGCTCTCGGTAATTTATCCGTCCTCCCCGAACGACTACCCCGATAACTCGGAAGCATAGCACATTCGGTTTGGATTTCAATTTCCCGAAAACTCGATGGAGGGAAGGAAAACCTTGAAACCTTATAAACTTAATAATTTGTTGTGGGAGAATTATCGCGATTAACGTTACACTTTACACATTAATCATTTAAGCGCGTTTGTGGCATTCATACAATATGAAACAACCATTCACAACCTAGTTGCTACCAACATGTGGTTCATGGACCGTTCCTAGAAAACAAAAACTCCGTAATCTAATTACAAGTCTTCGTCTTGAATCTTCGTCTTCTCGAAATGGATCTTCGTCCGGTCTTCGTCATTACATATAAATTTTACATCGAAAATTGCATCCTAGATACAAACATTTCTAGTAAAATAAATAGGCTCAAAACGGCCTTTACAACCCAATCGAATAAAACGAACGATTCAAAACTAAGTCCACGAACCACATCCCCATTCAAAAACATTCATCCAATAAATACTATATAAATGGAAAGCGTAGAGATACATTGATCCAATCAACAATACGAACCGATCCAATCGATTCACACAATCGGTAATATGATAACATTTAAAATAATTCGGTCGACCATAAATATTCCAATTAATCAAATTTCCCTTATAAAATGAAATACCATAAATCATTTTAATCATATTAAATCCAATTTAACATGAGGGAGATTAATTTTCAAGAATACACGAAAAAAATGGCGGCGAAAATGGCTGCCATGGCCGAGTCATCCGTGACTGCCCGCCGGACACGGCCCGTGCCGAATGGCACGGTCGGGTCGTGCCGGCAGTGACCTAGACCTACCTGCCAGACTCGGCCGTGTCGCCTGACACGGTCGAGTCACTTCCGGAAGCTGCCGGCCAGACACGGCCCGTGTCGCCTGACACGGTCGGGTCTGCCTGGCAGTGGCCTGGGGACTGCCGGACACGGCCCGTGTCACCAGACACGGCCCGTGTCACCAGACACGGCCGAGTCACCCTGGCAGCTTCCTGCCCTTTGTCCGAAAAATCGTCCGACGACGATTCGGAGCTCGATTTTCGACCGGATATCCAATATCAATATTTTTCAACATTCATATCTTCAATATAAATCATATTTCCAAGAAATTTAAGATTTATATTTAGACATAAACTTACGAAAAAATATAACTACAAGGAACGTAAAACATGTACCACGATTATGACTAAAATGATTCCAAATCATTCACCATCTAATCGAGCATTCCAAATGCTAATATCGTATATACGATCGCAAGTCCTACGCTCCGACACCACTGTTGGGATTCGGTGCCTAAATCGAAGGCCCATCGGAAGCGATAAAACGAAAATTAATTCGATCTGAATCCCTACGAGGATCGATCGAGCTATGTATATACGAATATCAAAACGAATAACAAGAGATATAGAAACTCACCCTTGTAGTCCGTTGATTATATGGATAACCTTCTCTTGAGCTATTCCCCAAGAATTGCTTGATCTCTACGAATCTATTCTGCTTCAAGCCCTTGAATGATCCAACGCCGAAAGCACCGCGTCTCTACTTGCCACGCGCCGGAAAAACGAACGGAATGACAACACCTTGCTATCCTCCGAGGATACGGGTAGAGCTAGGTGATGAAGCTATTGATTTTGATGAATATACTCCAAGTATATTTATCAAAATTCTCTCAATATTTTCTCTCAATTTTCTCCAAGAAAAATGAAGAAGAAGTTAGTGAAGAAGATGAAGAAGTATGAACACCATGAAATGAACTCTAAGTTCTTTTCTCTCTCTCCTTCAAACTTTCTTACGTCTCTATCCTCCAAGGTATGTATTATATATGTGATATTATATATCTACTCAATCACAAGTCTACCTCTAATTATTTATACACCTTCCACCAACTTATACAACTCATTCACATGAGAGGTATCCCCACCATGTCAATATCATCCATATAAAATGGAAACAAAAGACAAGGGGAAATTAGGTGGAAAAGAGGAGGGCGGCCATGATGAAAAATGGACGAGTTCGGTTCGTTTTGGACTCCCGAAAGTCCAAACAGATAAACTCCGATTCTGTTTCAATGTATTTATATCGATTAATTAATCCAATTAATTAAACATATCAAATACAAAATAATATAATTAATTTCTCCAAGAAATAATTATATACATGAATTAAATTAATCACCCACTAATTTATTTAATTCATTAGGCCGTAAATCAATTTATCCAATAAATCGATTTAGACATCTAATGTCCCAAATTTAGATATCCAATATCTAATACACATAATGAGAGAATTAGCTTGATTCATTCCATCGTCAATCCTAATGCGCGACTCAGTAGGTCCGTCTCAGTCAGCAATGGGAGGAACCAAAGAGTAGTAGCACTACCTAGCCATCCTGGCGGCCTACACTGCACTTAACCGAGAACGAATGATTGGGATCATTCAAGAACCATTCTGTCGTGAATACCAGTATACGTATAAACCCTTCTTTCAAATGTCCCGATCAAGTTATAGGGTCACGGTCAGTCAAACCCTATCTGTACTTGACGCTATGCATGCGTTAATGCAAATCGAGATCATCCAGCTCTCGTGTATCTAATACAGCTAGCTCCAATGCTTTGGCCAAAGACTTATGATCTCATCTGCCAATAACCGCATAGGGCATATAACCCGTTCACTAACAGGAGAAAGAATTCTATCTTGGTATTCAGTAGGACCTGCTACTTGCCCATCAAGATGCACGTCGAGGTTGACCCCCGCCTTCCGGTTTATAGGGTCGAACTACTCTAATGAAAATCTTGACGTCACAAGCACATCCCTACTAAATCCTCAAGTCGAAGGTTCACGAATACCTATCACAACCTTTCGATTCCATCATTGACTGTCCCGGAGTGAAATCCATGTGACGAATCGAGGGTGAGTCGGTTCGAGTATACTAATCCAATTAGCATACCTATAACGTGTGCTCCCACTAACCATTAGTGTTCGACAGGCACTCTCCTTGTCAAAGAACACGTCATACAAGTCTTTACATAAACTTAACGCCCAGTCAAGTTTCATCGACTTGCGAACGATTAAGTATTTGAGCTATAAACCTTTCCAGTGCCGACCCCCTTATCCAATAAGGAGTGGAATATTTTGCTCTCAAATACACGGACTAGTTTCTATATGTATATTTACGAGTTAGGAATGCCAGTAACTACCAGTAAATAAAGAAACATTCATTGCCTTATATAAATGATTTACATAATTATAAGTACAATGCCCTCACTCAACAACCTCTGAGTGGCATTCGAGGGCATACTCCTAACAAATATACCAATTTAACATCGGTTTTTCGTAACCGATGTGAAAACTGACAATTTAACATCGATTTCCGTAATAACCGACGTGAAATTTGTAACATTCACATCGGTTTTTATAATAACCGATGTTAACGTGAAAATAAATTACAATTGCACCACCGCTTTCTTTTTTACATCAATTTTCTTGAAAACCGATGTAAATTGGACGATGTTGAAACCTCTTTTCGTAGTAGTGGTATGATACCGTCATGTTTGATGTTGGCATTAATATTGTAAGTCTTGGAAAAATTCTTACAAAACAAAATTATGTTTAAACAAATATTATTGCGTCAAAGGTATGACTATTCATTTATATTTTAACGAATAGTGTGTTGCTATCAGTGAATGTCTATTCGTTAAACCATTTGAATTGAAAGATTTGTCTGAAAAGCTATTTTGTTTAAATTAGGGTTCTTAAAAGAAAAAAAAAATCGAGAAAACCGACCAGATACGAACGACAAAATGGATAACTGAACCACTTAGAGCAAGCGGGACAGTATAAGGGTGGATACACATTGTAGTGGACCAACTCGCGGTTCTCATTTTTGTGAACCGGCGGGTAACCCAACTGATGCATCTATACTATAAGGGTACTTTTTTTTTTTACTTTTTGTATGATTAAACTAGGAAAACTGTTATTTGCCTTTTTTACTCTATTGTTGTGTTGTTGCTGATTGAAAATATGATAAAAAAACTTGAATTTAGTTCCATATATAAATATACTAATACTTTTAAAAAATATATAAAACTTAGTGATGTTTTATATGTTTTATTTTATTTTTTATTTAAATAAATATTTTTATTATGATGGACCTGGTCGGGCACCCAGTCTACCCGAACTGGTTTTACGGGTCACCAAAAACGCAAGTATCCATTGTATATGGGCCAGTTCATAATTCGAATTTTCCGAACTGATGAGAGCGGATCCGTTCATAAAAATTAGCATGGACCGAGTACTCAGTCCATGAACACCCCTGTTTTAATTGAAACTTTTGGCAATCTGCAAATAAACCCCTCAGTTTGATCATTAAGAATTAATGAGTCGAATAGACATTTTGCATTTGTCGCATATTATGCAAGTCATTTCCTTCTATAAAGCTTGAAAGTATTAAACACCGTGTCATCCGATGTCATATTAAATACTTATTTGAGATCGTAGATCGTTGTATCTTAGGGACAATTATCATAACGATAAATCGAAGTGGTCGTTGGTTCTAAACTGTCGAGTTTTGCAACCGGCAGTTGGCTAAACTAGGAACCAGAACCGAAGTGGTCTAGGTGCTAAATATTTGAATTAAGTGGCCTACATATTCCTTTACCATGTGAATCAAAATCCGCTTAGTTCAGTTATCTTATACTTACCTAGGTAGTGGAGGCAAGGAGACGATGGTCAATCAAGTCAACCAAATTGTTGTAACAAGCTGACAGAGAATGTTAGTTCTTGTCGGTGCGATTTAGCCTTAACCCAATTTTTCATCAATATTTGGGCTTCCAGATTTTGATGCGTCGTCAATCGAGTTCACCGTCCATCCACAATATAGCCTCCCACATCGAATGCGTGTTTTATATAAGTTGTTGACATGAAGATGTCTAGTATTTTCTTTGTGATCATTGCAACTTCATGAAAAATATAGACCTTTTTGTCCGCTACTTATGAGTATTATTATCACCAGTTTATGCACGTTCTAATACTTTCACATCAAAAGTATTTAAATAATTTTCAGGGTTTTGATATGCGTTACTGTTGTACCTTGTTCAATTTTGTGACAAGTTTTCTTGATAAGCATTCGACTCACCAAAATCTGTAATAGGAAAATCAAAAGAAGATTGGCTACTATATTAGAAGAATGTGAGAAGAACCCTTATTAAGATTACCACTATAAGTGCAAGTATATTCGTGCTAAAGATAAAATAAATAATGTTTGGTATTTTGAACAGAATCGCTAGGTCAGGGTGTTATTATCATGAAAAAGAAATAAATCATTGTAACAAAGTGCACTCCGGACTTTTAAAGACTTCAGTACAAGTGTGATTTTAACATAATGACCAACGACAAGTGTAGAAGGGGGATAATAAACATCAAATACGATTAACACTCCGGAGACTAGTGTTAATCGTTAAGGGGGGAGGACGAGACAACTACGAGATATGAAAAGACAACTACGAGAGATGAAAGGCAAAAGAATAGCCCTACAGAGGCGCTTGCAACAACAACTGTGGCCACGGTTTATCCGGCCACGGATGGCCCAGCTGTAACTCGGCCATCAAGAGCGATGGTTAACCCGGCTTCTGATGATGGTGCGGTCAACCTTTTAAATTGCGAACCTACAATTCGTCGATTGGACTGGTCAAGGGATTCAATCATGAAGCCAATTCGTGAAGAGGATGAGGTTGAGGAATTGCCGGAAGAACAAACGAAGATTCACACAGAAGAATTCAATATGGAAGGTAATAGGTTAGATAGCAGTGGGCATAGCTTGGACTATATTACTCCTTCAATGGCAAACGATGAATTCTGTATAGAATTTTCTGAAGATGATTTGGTGGAAGAAACAAATAAATGGAAGCATTCATTGGTGTTATATGTTGTTGGTGCAGAACATACCTTGGGGTATATGCAAAACTATATTGAGAAGGTATGGGGAGCTATGGCGAGACCAGTGTTGCACCAATATGACAACGGTTTCTTCATTGCAAGGTTTGAATCTGCAGAAGTATGTGAGTTAATTATATCAAGTGGACTATATATGGTGAAAAATCAGCCACTCATTATGAAGCAGTGGGAGCCGGATTTTGATTTTAACAAGGAAAAACTCACAGTCATGCACATATAGATCAAGCTGCCCAAATTGCCTCTTCCATTCTGGGGAAGGAAAAGCCTGGCTAGAATAGCTAGTGTTGCTGGCAAGCCTGTTCGAACGGATGAGTGCACAGTGAAACAACAGAGGATTGCTTATGCCCGTGTACTAGTAGAAGTTGATATCAGCCAGCCATTAGTGAAAAATGTGAAGCTTAAGAAACCAAATGGTGACATTTTTGAGCAAGCTATTGAATATGAACGGACTCCAACTTATTTTCAAAAGTGCCAACTGTTAGGACATGATTGTAATGCACTGAAGGCACAAAGAAATTAACAAGGGTGAATTGACAATAAAAGAAGACAAGGGAACAAACCACCAGTTGGGCAGTGGATAGAGGTTAGGAACAAAAAGAAGACAGGAAATCCAAATCATGCACAACAGAATGCACAAAGGTCTGGTAACATGCAAGATGTGAAAAGGCAGAATGAGGAGAATCAAAATACACAAAATGTGAATGCTAACACATTCACAGCACTCAGCTTTGAGGAGAATGCACCCTCATTATCTGTTGAAGCCCTAAATGGAACAGGTAACACTGAAGTTCAGTTTGGTAATTTTGTTGCTACTACAAGGATCTCAGATCCAAACACCCCACCAATTAGATGATTATATCAAGTTGGAATATGAGGGGACTAAATAAGTCTACTAGACAAAAGGAGGTAGTTAAGTTTTTAGACCATAATAAAATATGTGATACCCGAGCCTAACACTACTCACTTAGTCAATATGATTCATGCATAACTTGTTAATTATGTGTTATTTGGATTACTTGATGTTTCATGGTTCATTTGATCTTATAGTTAATTTCACTACATAGAAATGTGCTAAACATTTGAACTAATGTCTAAAACACTATCGTGGTATATGTCACGAAACTAAGTTACGTTATTCATATTATTTCTAATACTAAAATAAAATATATGTAAAGATCCTATAAAACTCTGAGTACACGTGGTACGCCTAGAAGTAATAAAGGTGTCACTAACGTGTCTATCGGAGGTCAACTAGCTTATTTTGAGATTTTAGTCGGCGCGTGTACTGAGTATTGATGATTCAAGTGAATAACCATCATTTAACATACTAACACATGTCAAGTACCTTGATTCTTGTCAATACCCTATAGGATGCAATTTATGATTGCATGTAGTAACAGTGGTAAAATATTGTCATCTGTCTATACCTTATTCGTTCCAAATGCGGTAGGAATTGAACTTATATTTTAGGTTATTGTATTAACTATATCTTATTAATAAATGAGTCCTTCCATTCTTATCTACAGTGTCGTATTTGTGAAGTTTTAGAAAGTTTGACAATAAACTGCTTCACTAGCATTTTCAACATTATTCGCAT
Source organism: Orobanche coerulescens (assembly GCA_033398695.1). NCBI lineage: Eukaryota > Viridiplantae > Streptophyta > Magnoliopsida > Lamiales > Orobanchaceae > Orobanche > Orobanche coerulescens. The sequence goes on from CM065802.1 coordinate 194,421,069, forward strand.
GAGTAACCGAGTTTAAGCAATAAAAATACACCATAAACTTCTACTAAACCCTTTGAAAGATCATCCATACCATAAATTAGGTCAATATCTACTAGGAACCAGTTCATACACTCCAAGAACCGGATCATAACTACTTGAATCGATCCATTCTTTCAAACCTAGTCTCTAATAGTCATTCGAGGGTATTTTGGATATTTCACATTCATAACCGACTTAAGATACTTGGTTGATGGATAAATCCGACCCTCAACCCTAATTTACAGTCTGTACATGAACAAGAATCTCCCCACTTCGAAAATTCACCAAAAATTCAAGAAGAAATCATCAAAAACATCAACACCTCAATTCCTTTGACAATCAAGGTGAGTTTCCTTTGTTTCTTCCTTATTCTTGCTTTGTTTCTTAGCTATTTCGAAGGTGTGAGAGCTTGTATATGTTCTTACACATATTATAATGATGTTGAGAATTCAGCCATGGCAAACCCTTGTGTTTAATATGGATTTATAAGGCTTAAAACTCACTAAGGAAATAAAGGAATCAATTCTGCAACCTTTTGGAATTAATAGTATATGTTACTTGATCCGTATGTTTCAGGGTCAGGAGTTTCAGTATACTTATTCTTAAGTATCTTAGGGATATTATGTCAAAAATTTGTGCAAATTCAACTTATAGTATAGTAGTTATAAGCAAAACAAAATCTAATTATGACAAGACTTTGAAAAACTCTCTTAATCAAGTGTTTGTTATAAAACCTTGAAATTTTAAGTTGTGAGAGTTGAATGAACTTTATAAAAAGAGACTAATAGATTTACTAATGAATTATAAGTCCAAAAGTGATTGGTTAATGGGCTGGTATACATCGATAAACCAACATAAAGTACGTAGAACACCGGTTATGCGAAGTGGTAAACCCTTTCAATATGAAGAGAGTTAAACCTTGCGTGTGGTATGTAAATCCTTGAAACACATTACTTGAAATAGGTTCTGAAAATATATCATCCCAAACACCCCCTATTGGTATAAACGTAAGGGTATTACCCGATCAATGTAAGTAGAAATCCATCTGCAACTACAATGCATAAACATAGTATTGTTTGTAAACTTGATGATATCTTGAGAGTGTATTGTATTGGATGATTGATATGTATTATGATTAAAGTGTTTGGTTGCACCTTACATGATCATAACATCCATTAGCATCTCCACATGCATGTATAACAGGATACTCACTAGTGTCTGCATGCATGGTACGATCATGGAAAGAAAGAAAAGAAAAATGTTTTGTTGGCCGCTGCTAGAGCACCGAGGCATGGTAGATACATGATTTTACGATATGTTTAGCATGGTAGATGCATGCTTATATCATGTGTGAGATATGGTAGATGCATGTTCTCACGATATATTTGGTGTGGTAGATGCATGCCTTATATATCTGGCATGGTAGATGCATGCCTCATGATATGATATGATATTGAGTTCATTCCGGTGCTTAGTACGTGGTTCAACAGGCCCAAGGATAAGAAAATGATTTTGAGAGATTCCCATTGATAATCATATATCATATGTTGCATCAGACATGATACATAACATGCATGATTTCTACTTATTGGGCTTTAGCTCACGTAGTTTATGCATTGTAGGTAATTCGGATGCTTGAGTATGTTCCCTCGCTGGATGAGTTGGAGTTCCACTGTTGCTGAGGGTCGACGTACATGGATGACGACCTATCAGGCTTAACCATGGGCTTAACATATTTTCGTTCTTGTTTGTGAACCGTACTTTATAGAGATGTATTGCAGTAATGTACTCGTATGTTCGAGTGTCGTTGATGGTGTGATGGGTACTTTAAGTTCACTTAGTATGTTTGTTTAACCTGTGAGGTTGTTTAAATATCGTAATGTAAAATAAAGGAGTGATTTGGGAAGCTCAAAGTTTTGTTGTTTACCAATTTCTTGTAGTTATAGCTACGGGGATATCGATCGATGTCATGAGTTTGATTCGGATTGAGACTTGATGTCTATGTTGATACTTGTGTTGGTTTTATGTCACAGTTTTGGGATAGGTACTAGGTTAGGGGAAACTCTGTCGAAATTTCACCGTAATTTATAAGTACTAATATGATATAAGATAGTGTAAGTTAGGTAGTTAGTGCGGGTCGTTTAAGGTGGTATCAGAGCCCGGTTTGTGCCCTGTAGACTGTCCATGTACACGAGCTCAGAGCATGTGGAGCACAACAAATCTAGTAAGTGTTATTTTATTTGTGTGCACTCATATTTCATGAATTATATTGACCATATGATATAGGGCTCAGTCATAAATAGAAAATAATGCCGAGAACAAGAATTGAAGGCAGTGATGGGGGTAGAACACAAGACCCAGAAATGACGTCCAGAAGTTGTGATCATGATCTGATCATTGGTCGATTGACTGAACTAGTAGAAAGGCAATCTCAACAAATCTAACAACTCATCCAACAAAGAGACATGCGAGGACAGCAGGGAGATGACAGGAATCGACCACCACCTCGAGTAGAACAAGTTGAATTAGATGGAGGAAGGTTCAGGAAGTTTGAATCCCCCAACATTTAAGAGCGCAGTGGATCCTACAGAAGCAGAAGATTGGCTAAGGACTATAGAAAACATGTTTCAGTATAGTAAGATTTCTGAAGAGAACAAGGTACTTTGTGCATCCTTCATGTTACGGGGCAGTGCAGGTCATTGGTGGGATACGATAAGTGCTATTGAGAATGTGGCAACAATGACTTGGGCTAAGTTCAAGGAAGTATTCAGAAATAAGTACTTTACAACACCTGCTCGTGCAATGAAGATGAACGAATTTATACAGTTGGAACAGGGAAGCATGACGGTTTCAGACTACATATGTAAGTTCGAAATGCTGTCTAGGTTTGCTGAGCATATGGTTAGCACGGAAGCACTGAAAGTGGAGAGGTTTCTTGACGGCTTGAGACCAGAGGTATACAGAGATGTCAGCATGGCAGGAATTCAAGCGACGACTTATTCAATAATTGCTGAGAGAGCATTGGTCGCAGAACAGGCAGAACTGAAAATTCGACAAGCATAAGAGGTTTGGCGGCAATTTTCCCAACGACAAGGCCAACGCTGGTTTAAGAATGAAAAGAAGAGGCCACCTCAATCGCAGAATCCAGAGGCTGATTTTCCATCTAAAAAGGGGCAGGAACAAGGAGAACCAAGTAAGCGTATGAAGTCTGAAGAGGGTAGACCGTTTGTACCATTAACGGCATGCCCTAACTGTGGAAAACAACATAGTGGAGTTCGCTTATTGGGTTCTAAAGTATGCTTTTCATGTGGACAACCTGGACATATGGCGAACGTTTGCCCAAACAAGACAAAAGCCAAAGCGCAGGAAAGGGTACCAGCTAGAGTTTACACTATAACCAGAGAAGATGCTGAAGCTAATCCGTCTATTATCACAGGTAACCTTCTTATCTTTGGTATTTCAACATCGGTATTATTTGATCCTGGTGCTACACATTCATTTGCATCTACCGAGTATGTGAGAAGGCTAGGTAGAGTACCAGAAACAATTGAGGTAGGTTATAATGTAGTTACCCCCTCTGGAGATCCAAAACTAACAAATAAGATCATACGAGCGTGTAGTATTCCTATCGAAAATAGGTAACTCTATGCTGATTTAATCAGGTCGACATGAATGACTATGACATAATCTTGGGTATGGATTGGTTATCAAAATATCATGCTACCGCTGATCGTTTGAGAAAGATTGTGACACTACAACCACCTGGGGAAGAACCTTTTTATTTTGTCAGGGTTAGTAAGAATTTTAGATTTCCAGTAATCTCAGCAATGAAGGCACAACGTTTATTAAACAGTGGTTGTTAAGGCTATGTAGTTAGTGTAATGAGCATTGAAAATTAAGATTTCTCGAACATCAATGAAGTGCTAGTGGTGAAACAATACCCTGAAGTGTTTCCTGATGATCTACCGGGACTACCACCAGATCGTGAAATAGAGTTTGTGATTAACTTACAGCCGAGAACGGTACCAATATCAAAGTCACCATACAGAATGGCACCAGCCAAATTAAAGGAATTAAAGACCCAGTTGAAAGAGTTGTTAGATAAAGGCCTCATTAGGCCTAGTTATTCACCATGGGGAGCGCCAATATTGTTTGTTCATAAGAAGGATGGTTCCTTGAGGATGTGTATAGACTATCGAGAGCTCAACAAAGTTATGATCAAGAACAAGTATCCTTTACCTCGAATTGATGACTTGTTTGATCAACTTAAAGGCGCGTCTATCTTTTCCAAAATTGATCTGCGATCAGGGTACCATCAATTGAAGATAAAGGAAGAGGACATCCCAAAAACAGCATTCAGTACGAGGTACGGACACTATGAGTTTTTGGTGATGCCGTTTGGCCTAACAAATGCCCCAGCAGCATTTATGGATTTAATGAATAGAATGTTTAAAGACTTCCTGGATAAGTTTGTTATCGTGTTTATTGATGATATTCTCATATATTCGAAGACCAAAGAAGACCATACAGTGCATCTAAGGAAAGTTTTAGAAGTCTTAAAACAAAAATAGTTATATGCTAAGTTTAAAAAGTGTGAATTCTGGTTAGACCGAGTGGTATTCTTGGGGCATTTTATATCCGGAGCAGGGATTTCAGTAGACCAAGCGAAGTTGAAGCAATCAATAACTGGCCGCAACCCACAAATTCTACAGAAGTAGGCAGCTTTCTTGGTCTAGCTGGATATTACCGTCGATTTGTAGAGGGATTATCTAAGATTGCCTATCCATTAACACAATTGACTAGAAAGAATGTTTCCTTCAAGTGGACATAATCATGCGAGCAAAGCTTTCAAGAACTGAAGAGGCGGTTGACATCGGCACCGATCTTGACCATTCCAATGGGAACTGGAGGTTTTAAAGTCTACAGTGATGCTTCAAAGAATGGTCTGGGTTGTGTATTGATGCAGAATGGTAAAGTAATAGCATATGCATCTAGACAACTGAAGGAGTATGAAAAGAACTACCCGACACATGATTTGGAACTTGCTGCAGTGGTGTTTGCACTTAAAATATGGAGGCATTACCTATATGGAGAACGTTGTGAAATTTATACTGATCAAAAGAGCCTGAAATATTTCTTCACTCAGAAAGAATTAAATATGAGACAGCAGAGATGGTTAGAACTTGTTAAAGACTATGATTGTGTCATCAACTACCACCCTGGTAAAGCTAATGTAGTAGCAGATGCCCTAAGCAGAAAATCAGCACAATCCATTGCGGCCATGACCTTGATCCATAAGCCAGAATTACACGACTTGATGAATATGGATGTGGAAATTATCCAACATGGATGGCTAGAAGCAAAATTGTCAGCACTAACCCTTCGACCTACTTTAATAGATAGAATTCAGCAAGGCCAGAAAGAGGATCAAGAGTTATAGAAAATAAAGAAGAACATTAAATTAGGAACCTCGTCAGACTTCCAATTATCAGAAGATGGTATTATTCGATTTAGAAATCGTTTATGTGTGCCTAATTTTGAAGATGTTCGCAAAGAAATATTACTAGAGGCACACTCAACACCATATTCAGTACATCTAGGAGCAACCAAAATGTACAGAGACTTGAAACTACACTATTGGTGGTTAGGTATGAAAGAAGATATTGCATAATATGTGGAGCAATGCCTAACATGTCAACAGGTAAAAGTAGAGCATCAAAGACCAGCAGGAACCTTGCAACCTCTATTTGTTCCAAAGTGGAAGTGGGAGGACATTACAATGGATTTTGTGATAGGTTTACCAAGAACGGTTAAAGGACATAATTCTATCTGGGTTATAGTTGATCGATTGACAAAATCTTCTCACTTTCTCCCAGTTTGTACGACATACTCCATCGATCGTTATGCTCAACTCTACATACAGGAAATAGTGAGGCTACATGGGGTTCCATTATCTATTGTATCGGACAGAGATTCACGATTTGTATCAGCTTTTTGGAAGAGCCTGCATAGAGCATTGGGTACCCACTTGTCTTTTAGCACTGCTTATCATTCACAGTCGGATGGGCAATAAGAAAGAACTATACAAACTCTTGAAGATAAGCTCAGATCATGTGTTATGGACTTTCAAGGCCAGTGGAGCAAACATTTACCCTTAATTGAATTCTCCTACAATAACAGTTATCAGAGTACAATTGGAATGTCTCCTTATGAAGCCTTGTATGGCCGGAAGTGTCGATCACCAGTACATTAGGATGAGGTTGGTGAAGGAAGAGTTTTAGGTCCTTATATGATTCAAGAAATGACAGAAGTAGTTTCACTAATCAGAGAAAGAATGAGAACAAATTCAAAGGCATAAAAAGAGTTATGCAGATACCAGAAGGAGAGCACTGGAATTTGCCGTGGGTGATCGAGTATTCCTGAAAGTTTCTCCAATGAAAGGGAATAATGAGATTTGGTAAGAAAGGAAAACTGAGTCCAAGATACATTGGGCCATTTCCTATTACTGAGCGGGTTGGTGAAGTGGCTTATCGACTAGAGTTGCCAGCATCAATGTCTCAGATACACAATGTATTTCACGTTTCTCTACTATGAAAATACATTGCGAATCCATCCCACATTCTCAAGAATGAACCAGTTGAGCTGGAGGCAGATTTGAGTTACAAGGAGATACCGGTACAAATATTACTAAGAGAAGTAAAGAAACTCAGAAATAAAGAAGTGCCACTAGTCAAAGTGTTGTGGAGAAATCAACTTGTAGAAGAAGCCACTTGGGAGAGAGAAGATGAAATGAGGGCTAAATACCCTGATCTTTTCAGTTAAGTTAAATTTCGGGGACGAAATTTTTATAAGGAGGGGATGATGTGATACCCGAGCCTAACACTACTCACTTGGTCAATATGATTAATGCATAACTTGTTAATTATGTGTTATTTGGATTACTTGATGTTTCATGGTTCATTTGATCTTATAGTTAATTTCACTACATAGAAATGTGCTAAACATTTGAACTAAAGTCTAAAACACTATCGTGGTATATGTTACGGAACTAAGTTACGTTATTCATATTATTTCTAATACGAAAATAAAATATATGTAAAGATCCTATAAAACTCTGAGTACACGTGGTAAGCCTAGAAGTAATAAAGGTGTCACTAACGTGTCTATCGTAGGTTAACTAGCTTATCTCGAGATTTTAGTCGGCGCGTGTATTGGGTATTGATGATTCAAGTGAATAACCATCATTTAACATACTAACACATGTCAAGTACCTTGATTCTTGTCAATACCCTATAGGATACAATTTATGATTGAATGTAGTAACGGTGGTAAAATATTGTCATCTGTCTATACCATATTCGTTCCAACTGCGGTAGGAATTGAACTTATATTTTAGGTTATTGTATTAACTATATCTTATTAATAAATGAGTCCTTCCATTCTTATCTACAGTGTCGTATTTGTGAAGTTTTAGAAAGTTTGACAATAAACTCCTTCACTAGCATTTTCAACATTGTTCGCATGAGTAACCGAGTTTAAGCAATAAAAATACACCATAAACTTCTACTAAACCCTTTGAAAGATCATCCATACCCTAAATTAGGTCAATATCTACTAGGAACCAGTTCATACACTCCAAGAGCCGGATCATAACTACTTGAATCGATCCATTCTTTCAAACCTAGTCTCTAATAGTCATTCGGGGGTATTTTGGACATTTCACATTCATAACCGACTTAAGACACTTGGTTGATGGATAAATCCGACCCTCAACACTAATTTACAGTCTGTACATGAACAAGAAGCTCCCCACTTCGAAAATTCACCAAAAATTCAAGAAGAAATCATCAAAAACATCAACTCCTCAATTCCTTTGACAATCAAGGTAAGTTTCCTTTGTTTATTACTTATTCTTGCTATGTTTCTTAGCTATTTCGAAGGTGTGAGAGCTTGTATATGTTCTTACACATGTTATAATGATGTTAAGATTTCAGCCATGGCAAACCCTTGTGTTTAATATGGATTTATAAGGCTTAAAACTCACTAAGGCAATAAAGGAATCAATTCTGCCACCTTTTGGAATTAATAGTATATGTTACTTGATCCGTATGTTTCAGGGTCAGTAGTTTCAGTATACTTATTCTTAAGTATCTTAGGGATATTATGTCAAAAATTGGTGCAAATTCAACTTATATTATAGTAGTTATAAGCAAAACAAAATCTGATTATGACAAGACTTTGAAAAACTCTCTTAATCAAGTGTTTGTTATAAAACCTTGAAATTTTAAGTTGTGAGAGTTGAATGAACTTTATAAACAGAGACTAATAGATTTATTAATGAATTATAAGTCCAAAAGTGATTGGTTAATGGGCTGGTATACATCGATAAACCGACATAAAGTACGTAGAACACCGGTTATGCGAAGTGGTAAACCCTTTCGATATGAAGAGAGTTAAACCATGCGTGTGGTATGTAAATCCTTGAAACACATTCCTTGAAACAGGTTCTGAAGATATATCATCCCAACCACCCCCTATTGGTATAAACGTAAGGGTATTACCCGATCAAGGTAAGTAGAAATCCATCTGCAACTACAATGCATAAACATAGTATCGTTTGTAAACTTGATGATATCTTGAGAGTGTATTGTATTGGATGATTGATCTGTATTATGCTTAAAGTGTTTGGTTGCACCTTACATAATCATAACATCCATTAGCATCTCCACATGCATGCATAACAGGATACTCACTAGTGTCTGCATGCATGGTACGATCATGGAAAGAAAGAAAAGAAAAATGTTTTGTTGGCCGCTGCTAGAGCACCGAGGCATGGTAGATGCATGATTTTACGATATGTTTAACACGGTAGATGCGTGCTTATATCATGTGTGAGACATGATAGATGCATGTTCTCACGATATATTTGGTGTGGTAGATGCATGCCTTATATATCTGGCATGGTAGATGCATGTCTCATGATATGATATGATGTTGAGTTCATTCCGGTGCTTAGTACGTGGTTCAACAGGCCCAAGGATAAGAAAATGATTTTGAGAGATTCTCATTGATAATCATATATCATATGTTGCATCAGACATGATACATAACATGCATGATTTCTACTTATTGGGCTTTAGCTCACGTAGTTTATGCATTGTAGGTAATTCGGATGCTTGAGTATGTTCCCTCGCTGGATGAGTTGGAGTTCCACTGTTGCTGAGGGTCGACGTACGTGGATGACGACCTGTCGGGCTTAACCATGGTCTTAATATATTTTCGTTCTTATTTGTGAACCTTACTTTATAGAGATGTATTGCAGTAATGTACTCATATGTTCGAGTGTCGTTGATGATGTGATGGGTACTTTAAGTTCACTTAGTATGTTTGTTTAACCTGTGAGGTTGTTTAAATATCGTAATGTAAAATAAATGAGTGATTTGGGAAGCTCAAAGTTTTGTTGTTTACTAATCTCTTGTAGTTATAGCTACGGGAATATCGATGTCATGAGTTTGATTCGGATTGAGACTAGATGTCTATTTTGATACTTGTGTTGGTTTTATGTCACAGATTTGGGATAGGTACTAGGTTAGGGGAAACTCTGTCGAAATTTCACCGTAATTTATAAGTACTAATATGATATAAGATAGTGTAAGTTAGGTAGTTAGTGCGGGTCGTTTCAAAATCACTCTTATGGGAATGATAGAAACAAGAGTGGGGCAGCCTAAATCTGCTAGAATAACAAGTGCTTGTAGAAGTGGTTGGAATTTTGTTGACAATTATGGTAGTGCAGAAAATAGATGCATTTGGATTGCATGGGACTTATCCCAAATACAATTTAGTACAATTTCTAATACAAGCCAAACAATCCATGGGTCTATGAGTAGTTTGGATGGAACAGTCAACATGCTGGTTACTTGTATATATGGGGCAAATGACAGTGAAACAAGAAGTCAGCTCTGGGATGAACCGAGAAATATTGCCAACACAGTCCAGGGAGCATGGTTGGTGCTAGGTGACTTCAACAATATTCTCTCCTCAGCTGATAGACTAGGAGGTGCCCTGGTGACTGATAATGAGTGTATGCCTTTCATAGAAGCCCTGAATGATACTATGCTACAAGAATTGACATACACAAGTTGGGACTATACATAGAGTAACAAACAATCCAACAACCTCATCTATACCAAGATTGATAGAGTCTTTGGAAATTTAGAGTGGCATCATATTTTCTCCTCTATAGTAGCTGAAGTACTTAATGCCATGGGATAAGACCATTCCCCTCTGGTTGTTAACTGTGGGGGGAGAATCTAGAGTATATGCTTACAACAGTTAAAATTCTTAAACTCCATCACTGGTCTTGAACAATTTATGGGGACAGTTGCAGCCGGGTGGCAGGTGCAAGAGAAGGGGGTAAAAATGTACAAAGTTTGGGCTAAGCTGAAAAACTTGAAACCAATGTTCAAACAACTAAACCACAGGTACACATATACCCAACAGAAGGTAGATATTTCAAGGGCCAAATTTCAGTCCACTCAGGATGCTATAAAAGATGATCTACTGAGCCCTGAATTTTTCCATGAAATGAATGATACTCGGCAAGAATATGAGAAGTGGCTACTGTTACGTATTTTAGTGAACGCAAGTGCACATTGTCGTAATCAAGTAATAAAGTGATGAGAAAGATATCGTTCCCTCGAGGACTGACGTACTAATTACCAATTTATTTGTATTCTAGTTTTATTTAAACGATCGAATTTTGTGGTTGAAGAATTATTAGAAACCAAATAAAGCAATAAACTAAAAACAACTAATAAAATCAATAGTCTGATGAAAGGAGATCAAATAAGAGAAGAATCTAGGATTGAGAATTCGCCTCGATTAATCCGGATTAATCTTGGTTAATATAAATTATGTAATTTCCCAATTTATTGACAGCGAAGATTTCTAAGATAATCTAATGCCTCTCCCAAGGACAATAGAATTTTCTAAGGTGAATAAATCACTCTATTCCTAGGTGAGTTAATTCAACAATAGCCAAAAATTCTAAAATCTTCAAACGAGCTACGTAATTCTTGTGAGTATATTCCTATATGACAAGACAAAACGGTTCTCACCAATTTTTCCTACTAACTCTCCTCTCCCGATTCGAGTTACGAATTAAAACAATTCAATCATAGGCCACATAATTGAAGGCATTAAGAACAATTGGGGAAAAACTCAATAGAAAAGGAAAATATATTAATAATGTAAAATCAAGAGTTAATCCGTCAAAATCTCGGTTTCATCACAATCCTAAAAAAAGGGGTCTAGCCCGACATGCTAGAAAACAATACACAAATATTCAAATTAAACATAAGAAAGAAAAATCAAACACAATTGAAGACTGGCTTCTTCTGTTCTTTGGATTTTGCTTTCTGCTGCTAGGTATCTTCTCATCCTCTTTGATGATGATATTTTCTGACCTTCAATGCCTTTTTATAACTTTCCTTCCACCTCTAAAACGTGTCCGAGAATTAGGTTGAAAACGGCCTTCAGAACAGCCAAAAACGCGGGCTGAACTCAAAGAACCTGCACCGCGGGCCGCGGCTCGGCTTTAGTGTGCCGCGGCCCTTGTCCTAGCACTGCCAGGCCTGGGCAATTTTTTTCCTTACAGGCCGCGGCTCAGGATGAGCGTGCCGCGGCCCCCGGTACAGTTTGTACCGGTTAGCTTGGAGCTGTGTCTGTGCTTTATAGAAAAACAATTCAATTATAGGCCACACAATTGAAAGCATTAAGAACAATTGGGGAAAACTCAATAGAAAAGGAAATTGAATTGATAATCAAAATTTAATTCATCAAAACCTTGGTTTCATCAAAATCCCAAACTAGGGTTCTAGCCTGACATGCTAGAAAATAAAAATACAAAAAGAATTAAAGAAAGCATAGAAATTAAACGCAGACGAAGAACTTGGATTCCTCTGTTCTCTAGCTTCCGCTCTCTGCTCTTTGGTGTTTTCTGCTTCTTCTCGATTCCTTGATTCTCTTGACGATCGACCCCCCTCTTTTCAGACCTTGAATCCCTATTTATAACTATCATTGGCCTCCAAAACGCGTCCGGGGATTGGGTCGAAAACCGCTCCAAAAACGGCCCAGAAACGCGGCAAATATAGCAGGACCGCCTCGTGGGCCGCGACTCACTTAATCTGTGCCGCGGCCCCAACATTCAGTGCCCCATGCCTGGGCACTCCCTTATCATTATAATGATTCGAGTTAACCACTAGGTTTCGACTCCTGGTATGTTACATGAAATAACCCTAGGATGGATTTCCATTCTCATGTATTGGGGAACCGTTTGACGTAAAAGACACTCATGGGGCTCATGAATGCTTCTAGTTACTAAGTCTCCCTATACAGCGGAGAAAAAACTCGAATAGCTACTCCCGCAGTCCGATTCAAGGTTGCTGTTTTACGCGAGAGTAAACAACGGGTCATTTGAATACCCCCGGTTACTTGGCTTCCTATCATCGGATATGCGATTTTTATGAACCATTAGTCTATTCAGGGTTGTCATTTTACGCGAGAGTAAACAACGGGTCACATGCATACCCCCGGTTACTAGACTTCCCATCATAGAACATGCAATATTTCTCAAATTTTTGGGAAAAACTGTCCGACTCAATGCCTAAACTTAGGTACTTAATTTAATGCCAACAAGACTAATGTTACTGGACGACTAGCTAAGTGAAAAGCGTAACCAAACGTATAGATGACGGCTCATGTAATGCGGACACTACAAACACGTATGTCTCATTTCTTATATGCCAAGACTACCACAATGACGCAAAAATCAGACCGAAATGAATACTCGAGGGAAACAAAAATCGCGTAATGCGAACTCGACCAATACTCATCCGTTTCTTCAAAGAGAACTCAGTATCATATAATCAGTCTTACACAATGCTGCACGAAATATTCACGAATACAACAAAATCCAGAATATCATAGAAGACAAGCAAGGCTAGAATCAATAACAACGAAAAATAAATAACAACTAAAAAGTACCCCCCCCCCAAACTTGAGATCTACATTGACCTCAATGGACAACAAATAACAATAATATGCAGTAAGAGAAAGGTCAAGTACTCCCCTAAGGTAAGCTCAGGCACTGGCATCGGCCTCATCCGGTGAAGAGGGTGGTGTAGGTGGCGTGACTGGAGGAATGAAAGGTCCGTCCGGGCGAAATATGGTCCGTCCAAACAGCCAAATAGTCCCGATGGTAGGCGTCTCTCGCAGCTAAGCGCCTCTCCGCACGCCGATTGGCACGGTGGACCTGCTCGTACATCTCCTCTCGAACAGATGTGAGGACGCTATCTCTCTCTGCTCGCATCTCCTCCTTCAAGCCATCAAACATCGCCTGAAGGACATGATCTCTCACTGGCGGCGGGGTGGACTCGGTCTGATCCTCAGTATCAGTCGCCTGTTGCGATATTTGTTGAACGCAAGTGTACGTTATCGTATACAAGTAATAAAGTGATGAGTGAGTATCGTTCCCACGAGGACTGAATCACTAACTACCGAATTTTATGTATTCTAGTTTTATTTGAAGAGTCGAACTTGGGTTTTGCAATTAATTACTAAAAGAATTAATAAAAGACTAGACAGAAAAAATGATCGCTTGGAGAAAGAGAATCAAATGATAAATAAGTCTAGGATTCTGAATCCACCTCGGTTTATCCGAATTTACTCTCGATTATCTGAAGTTAATAATTTTCCCAATTTATTGAAGGCGGAGATTGCTAATATATTCTACCACCTCTCCCGAGGTCAATAGATTTTTCTAAAGGCGAATAACGCACTCTATCCCTAGGTGAATTAATTCGTCAATAGGCAAAAAGCATAAAATCTCCAAAAGGCCACGTAGTTCCTATGAGTATATTCCTATCTCACAGAATAAAACGGTCCTCACCAATAGTTCCTCACCAATTCTCCTCTCCCGATTCGAATTGAATGATTAAAACAATACAACTATTGGCCAGATAATTGAAAGCGTTAAACACGATTGGGAAAACTCAACAAAAAGGTAATTAATTAGATAATCTCAAACAAATTCGTCAAAACGTAGGTTTCATCAAAATCCTAGATTAGGGTTTTAGCCTGACATGCTAATAAATGACAATACAGAATTAATAAATAGAAGCATGAAAATCAAACGCAGATGAAGCTCGGATTCCTCCGTTCTTCGGCTTCCGCCCTCTGCTCTTGAAGTCTTCTGCTTCTCTTCCTCTTCTGCCGTCTCCTCACGATTCTCTAATTCCAAGTTCCAAAGATCCAAAAGTCCCTTGATTAGGGTCTTAAACCCTTATTTATAGCTTTAAACAGTCTCTAAATCGCGTCCGTGTGAGTAGGTCGAGAACTGGCTTCGAAACGGCCCAAATCCGCGCGGAGCATACAAAAACCGCTTAGTGTGCCGCGGCGCACTAAATCTGTGCCGCGGCACATGGACTTCAGCTGGATGCCTGGGCGCCATTTAATTAATCGTCTGCGGCTCACTGGTATTCGCGGCATGCAGTCTGATCTACTTTGTGCCCATTGGTTGTCTTCTGTCTGCATGACTCACGGCCAAAATTTGCCATTTTCGCCCGTTTCGCCTCGGTTTAGCTTCCGGACTCTAATCACCTGACAAACATATAAGATTAAGGCATTAAGAGCTCATTTAAGCAAATTTACTCTCCAAAATAATATAATATAATGATGAATAAGCGTATAAAAATACACCTAACAAATACCCCCAAACTTAAGCCTTTGCTTGTCCTCAAGCAAAAAGAATTAATCTCAACAAAAGAATATCGTGAATAATCGTGCAACTCGTAGTGCTCAACCTAATCAATACTATCCTGAAATTCTCTCTGAAAAATACAAGTATCGTAATAGCGAGCTACACTCAGAACACTGAGTCTACAAAGTAACCAAGTTCAGTCCTAATTACTCGTTCATGAAGAAAATCCAACTCAAATATTAACAAACGTAAATCAAATCGACCGTCAATATGAAAGGTTAAAATAAACAAGCTAGTTCGCCCCGTTCCACAGTCTAATGGCAAAATTTTCACGAGTTTCATAAAAATAATCCTCAGACAGTATTCCCTTATATATATATGCTCAAGAAATTGATTCGAGTTGACCACTAGGTTCGGATCTCGGGATGTTTCATCGGGATAATCCTAGGGTGGAACTTCCATTCTCATGTATTGGGAAACCGTTTGACGTAAAAGACATTCATGGGGCACATGGATGCTTCTAGTTACTAAGTTCCCCTCTACAGCGGAGAAACAACTCGAATAGCTAATTCCTGCATGTCCGAATCAAGGTCGCTGTTTTACGCGAGAGTAAACAACGGGTCACGTGAATACCCCCGGTTACTAGGCTCCCTATCATCGGCACATGTAAAATTTCTAAATCACTAGTCTAATCAGGGTCGTCGTTTTACGCGAGAGTAAACAACGGGTCACGTGAATACCCCCGGTTACTAGACTTCCCATCATAGAACAAATATTATCTCGACTATTGGGAAAAACTGACCGACTCTAAACTCAATCTAAGTGCCAACACAACTTATGTAACTGGACGACTAGCTAACCGAAAAATGTAACCAAACGTATCGACGGCGATTTTAAAACACGTATGTATCCTCTCTTATCCGTCAATACCTCTACAATCACGAGAAAAATTTCGGACCTAAATGAACACTAAGCAGAAACAGAAATCACTAACTACAATGCGACTAAAACTCGACCGTTTATTTAGAGAGAAAAACAGTGTCGTAACATCAGTATCACACAAATAGAAGCACGAAAAATTCACGAATAAAGAAAAATTAAGAGAAGCAAGGCTATCGACAAAAATAACGCAAAGTAATGAAGAGTGCAACGAAAAAAGTACAGCAATAAATGTAGCGACAGAAAGTAAACCCCCCCCCAAACTTAGGACGTACATTGACCTCAATGGACAAAATATAATATGCAATAGAATAAGAAGGTCAAGTACTCCCCTCCAGTCCTCTCACGAGCTGGTGCCGGCATCATCCGGTGAGGAGGGTGGTGTGGCTGGCCGAGCAGGTGCAATAAATGGCCCGTATGGGTGCATGATATGGGCCGTCCATGCGGCAAGGTGCTCTTGATGGTAGGCGTCCCTCGCTGCCAGACGCCTTGCCTCTCGTCGGTTGGCCCGGCGGGCCTGTCTCGCATCTCAGCTCTGACGGCAGCAATAACGCTCTCTCGCTCCGTCCGCTGCTCCTCTCGCATGGCAGCCAGCATACTCTCCCTCTCTCTCCTCATCTCATCTCTCTCTCTCCTCATATCCTCTCTCATATCCTCTCTCTCTCTCTCCTCGTCTCCTCTCTCAGCTCCTCTCTCTCTCCTCAGATCCTCCCTCAGCCCATCAAACATCTCCTGCAATCTATCTCTGTCGGGCGGCGGGCCGGCACCCTTGTGTCAGCAAAAGAGGCTCGGGGGACCCCTCGTGGGCCTCATCCAGTAGAAATCCTCTCCCCCGAGCGTGCGCCGGAGTAAATCCCCTCTCCGGGATAAGAGGTCGCGGCCGAATCTTCTCATTGAAGATTTTGTGGATTTCAGGGTCAGAAAACTGGTGCCCCTCAGACTTGGCGCGGCTACGAGAGGTTTCCCCTCGAGTGGGGGATGACTAAGTCCTGGCCCTCTTGTTCAGCTTCTTAGTCCTAGCCATAGTGATTCCTGAAAAAAATTAAACATCAAAGGTTACTTACTCAAAATAATAACGAGAATAATCATAACTCGGCTAAGGATATCCGGCCGTAAATCAAAAAAATTTTTACGAGATAGCACAACCGTGAGAGAAAAATGAATTTGAACCATAACGTTTAAACTAGACATACGGGTTGGGGTTACTGTAATTCCAGAACGAATACGTTGCACAAAGATTCACAATATTGCCTTAACAAAGAAAATTTTTCATTTAGACATTTCATCGAACACCTAAAGGGCAAGAGTTTACTTGAAGAATAAACATGGCAATAGCTCGATTAAGTCCCCAAGAACAAAAACACGAATCATTCACCATCAAAACGAACTATTCAATTCATTCTTATTACAAAATAACCATGAAAATTCGATCAAAACCATCATGTTATCCACTAAACCATTATAAAACTTTAGAAGGAAATAAACATATTCAATCCATCAAATGCATATCACAACTTCAAATTTAAAATCATAGAACAATTTGAGATTAGAGATTGGAGCAGACCTTGCTTGGTTTGTGAAAAGTGCAAGAAAAATCGCAAGAAGAAAACAAGGAGAAGACTCGGCCGATCGCGCGCAGGGGGAAAGGGAAGGAAAGGAAGCGTACCTGGGGTGGCCGGCCGAATGCGGGTTATAAGGTACCTGGCTGTTCGAATTCCGCATGGTGTGCCGCGGCATATCTCAAGTGAGCCGCGGCACCGAGTACAGTCCCTTTTTACCTGTTCGCATGTTTTGTCGTGTGCCGCGGCTCAGTTTCCGTGTGCCGCGGCTCAGTACTCAAGTGTGCCGCGGCTCATTTATGCCATGCCGCGGCATAGAGTACAGTTTGTTTAGCCCTCCCTTTCGATCTGTGTGTGCCGCGGCTCACAATACTTGTGCCGCGGCTCAGGCATCAGTTTCTCCCCTGGGACTTTTCCTGCACAGAATTTTGAGAAGAACACGTCAAAAGCGAGAGGTAGAAGCAAATCAAAGCACAAAATGATGAAAAATAAAAATTCAAGAATGCAAGAAAAAAAAACAGAAACTCAAAAATCTACAACTACGAACTCGGGTTGCCTCCCGAGAAGCGCTAAGTTTATAGTCTTCAGCCGGACCTATTAAAAAAAATTAGTTTGCTTTTCGCAAGCTCCATTTGCTTTCCGCCCCATTCATCGAACCGTTAATATGGTTTTTAAAATTTTGACCATCGGTCATTAACGATTTGATTTTCGGTTCGGACACCCAATGTTGTTTGCGGAAAGGTTTTGAAGAGAATAACTTTCCGAAACACCCGTTTTTCTCATGACTAGATGTCCGTTTGATTTCCGGCTTATTTCCCTCTTTCAAAAATGCATTTATGATCGCAGCAAACTTGTCCGAGTGTGGCTGGTCAGATGGCGATGATTTCATGTTCATATGCTCGAGAAATGCTACTCGTTCTACATCTTTCTCAGAAGTCGGACCATCTGAAAATGAGTCTTTTGACCGACGATGTTTTTGGTGTTTTTGTTTTTCAATGGCCTCCACACTTTCACTTTGTGAGCTCTTATCAACACCTCCGGGCCATGAAAAGGATTTGAGTAAATAGGCAAAAAGCACGAAAACTTCAGAAAGGCCACGTAATTCCTGTGAGTATATTCCTATCTCACAAGATAAAACGGTTCTCACCAATTATTTCCTACCAACTCTCCTCTCCCGATTCGAGTTGCGTAAACAAAACAATTCAATTATAGGCCACACAATTGAAAGCATTAAGAACAATTGGGGAAAACTTAATAGAAAAGGAAATTGAATTGATAATCAAAAGTTAATTCATCAAAACCTTGGTTTCATCAAAATCCCAGACTAGGGTTCTAGCCTGACATGCTAGAAAATAAAAATGCAAAAAGAATTAAAGAAAGCATAGAAATCAAACGCAGACGAAGAACTTGGATTCCTCTGTTCTCTAGCTTCCGCTCTCTGCTATTTGGTGTTTTCTGCTTCTTCTCGATTCCTTGATTCTCTTGATGATCGACCCCCCTCTTTTCAGACCTTGAATCCCTATTTATAACTATCATTAGCCTCCAAAACGCGTCCGGGGATTGGGTCGAAAACCGCTCCAAAAACGGCCCAGAAACGCGGCAAATATAGCAGGACCGCCCCGTGGGCCGCGGCTCACTTAATCTGTGCCGCATCCCCAACGTTCAGCGCCCCATGCCTGGGCACTCCCTTATCATTATAATGATTCGAGTTAACCACTAGGTTTCGACTCCTGGTATGTTTCATGAAATAACCCTAGGATGGATTTCCATTCTCATGTATTGGGGAACCGTTTGACGTAAAAGACACTCATGGGGCTCATGAATGCTTCTAGTTACTAAGTCTCCCTATACAGTGGAGAAAAAACTCGAATAGCTACTCCCGCAGTCCGATTCAAGGTTGCTGTTTTACGCGAGAGTAAACAACGGGTCATTAGAATACCCCCGGTTACTTGGCTTCCTATCATCGGATATGCGATTTTTCTGAACCATTAGTCTATTCAGGGTTGTCATTTTACGCGAGAGTAAACAACGGGTCATGTGAATACCCCCGGTTACTAGACTTCCCATCATAGAACATGCAATATTTCTCAAATTTTTGGGAAAAACTGTCCGACTCAATGCCTAAACTTAGGTACTTAATTTAATGCCAACAAGACTAATGTTACTGGACGACTAGCTAAGTGAAAAGCATAACCAAACGTATAGATGACGGCTCATGTAATGCGGACACTACAAACACGTATGTCTCATTTCTTATATGCCAAGACTACCACAATGACGCAAAAATCAGACCGAAATGAATACTCGAGGGAAACAAAAATCGCGTAATGCGAACTCGACCAATACTCATCCCTTTCTTCAAAGAGAACTCAGTATCATATAATCAGTCTTACACAATGCTACACGAAATATTCACGAATACAAACAAAATCCAGAATATCATAGAAGACAAGCAAGGCTAGAATCAATAACAACGAAAAATAAATAACAACTAAAAATTACCCCCCCAAACTTGAGATGTACATTGACCTCAATGGACAACAAATAATAATAATATGCAGTAAGAGAAAGGTCAAGTACTCTCCTAAGGTAAGCTCAGGCACTGGCATCGGCCTCATCCGGCGAAGAGGGTGGTGTAGGTGGCCTGACTGGAGGAATGAAAGGTCCGTCCGGGCGAAATATGGTCCGTCCAAACAGCCAAATAGTCCCGATGGTAGGCGTCTCTCGCAGCTAAGCGCCTCTTCGCACGCCGATTGGCCTGGTGGACCTACTCGTACATCTCCTCTCAAACGGATGTGAGGACGCTATCTCTCTCTGCTCGCATCTCCTCCCTCAAGCCGTCAAACATCGCCTGAAGGACATGATCTCTCACTGGCGGCGGGGTGGACTCGGTCTGATCCTCAGTATCAGTCGCCGGCTCATGCATCAGAAGAAGTGGCTCGAGAGAGTGCTCATGTGGCTCGTCCAGAAGAAATCCTCATCCCTGCGGATGTGCCCGCGTGCCACCCCACTGGTTGAAGTAAGAGATAATGTGATGATCGATCGGACCTTGGGGTGCTAGTATCGGCTCGTCATCCGACCAAGTCACGCCTGACTGGCGGCATAAGGCACAAATGAGAGAGGGGTGTTTCAGCCCCGTCTTGGCCCCTCCTTGGATGCACTGGAGAATAGACTGGACCAGCCGTGGGACCACATCGAATCGCAATCCGGCCGTAATGGCATATAGAAGTCGGGCACGAGGAAACAGGATCGAGCGGATCTGCAACGTAGGGTCGACTCGCGAGCAGAGAAAATAAAGCCAAGCTCGCCTGAGCCGACTGAGGCGGGAACTCTTGAAGAAGAAGGCCGTCGATCCCGAAACGCGCGTTTCCCAAACTGAATCCGGCTGAGCAAGCGCCTCTAGCAAAGCTTCCCTCGAGAGGCTACTCATTGTCTGCGTGTTTGCTAATTCGTCAACCTCGGAAAGCTCGTATAAGCTCCGAATCGTAGCTGCCGAGTGTTGCGAATTTCGTTGAACGCAAGTGCACGTTATCGTAAACAAGTAATAAAGAGATGAGTAAGATATCGTTCCCACGAGGACGGACTTACTAATTACCGATTTATGAGTATTTTAATTTTATCTGAACTATCGAAATTGGAGATGCAAGAATAATTAAAGAAAATTAATAAAAGAATAAATAATGAAAACGATTGTTCGAAGAAAGAAAATCAAATAAGGAATTAATCTAGGATTGTGAATCCACCTTGGTTTATCCCAATTACTCTTGATTATATGAATTTAATGATTTCCCAATTTATTGAAGGCGACGGTTGCTAAAGTACTCTACCGCCTCTCCCGAGGTCGATAGAATTTTCTAAGGCGAGTAATACACTCTATTCCTAGGTGGATTAATTCGACAATAGGCAAAAAGCACGAAAACTTCAGAAAGGCCACGTGATTCCTGTGAGTATATTCCTATCTCACAAGATAAAACGGTTCTCACCAATTATTTCCTACCAACTCTCCTCTCCCGATTCGAGTTGTGTAAACAAAACAATTCAATTATAGGCCACACAATTGAAAGCATTAAGAACAATTGGGGAAAACTCAATAGAAAAGGAAGTTGAATTGATAATCAAAAGTTAATTCATCAAAACCTCGGTTTCATCAAAATCCCAGACTAGGGCTCTAGCCTGACATGCTAGAAAATAAAAATACAAAAAGAATTAAAGAAAGCATAGAAATCAAACGCAGACGAAGAACTTGGATTCCTCTGTTCTCTAGCTTCCGCTCTCTACTCTTTGGTGTTTTCTGCTTCTTCTCGATTCCTTGATTCTCTTGATGATCGACCCCCCTCTTTTCAGACCTTGAATCCCTATTTATAACTATCATTAGCCTCCAAAACGCGTCCGGGGATTGGGTCGAAAACCGCTCCAAAAACGGCCCAGAAACGCGGTAAATATAGCAGGACCGCCCCGTAGGCCGCGGCTCACTTAATCTGTGTCGCGGCCCCAACGTTCAGCGCCCCATGCCTGGGCACTCCCTTATCATTATAATGATTCGAGTTAACCACTAGGTTTCGACTCCTGGTATGTTTCATGAAATAACCCTAGGATGGATTTCCATTCTCATGTATTGGGGAACCGTTTGATGTAAAAGACACTCATGGGGCTCATGAATGCTTCTAGTTACTAAGTCTCCCTATACAGCGGAGAAAAAACTCGAATAGCTACTCCCGCAGTCCGATTCAAGGTTGCTGTTTTACACGAGAGTAAACAACGGGTCATTTGAATACCCCCGGTTACTTGGCTTCCTATCATCGGATATGCGATTTTTCTGAACCATTAGTCTATTTAGGGTTGTCATTTTACGCGAGAGTAAACAACGGGTCATGTGAATACCCCCGGTTACTAGACTTCCCATCATAGAACATGCAATATTTCTCAAATTTTTGGGAAAAACTGTCCGACTCAATGCCTAAACTTAGGTACTTAATTTAATGCCAACAAGACTAATGTTACTGGACGACTAGCTAAGTGAAAAGCGTAACCAAACATATAGATGACGACTCATGTAATGCGGACACTACAAACACGTATGTCTCATTTCTTATATGCCAAGACTACCACAATGACGCAAAAATCAGACCGAAATGAATACTCGAGGGAAATAAAAATCGCGTAATGCGAACTCGACCAATACTCATCCGTTTCTTCAAAGAGAACTCAGTATCATATAATCAGTCTTACACAATGCTACACGAAATATTCACGAATACAAACAAAATCCAGAATATCATAGAAGACAAGCAAGGCTAGAATCAATAACAACGAAAAATAAATAACAACTAAAAATTACCCCCCCCAAACTTGAGATGTACATTGACCTCAATGGACAACAAATAATAATAATATGCAGTAAGAGAAAGGTCAAGTACTCTCTTAAGGTAAGCTCAGGCACTGGCTTCGGCCTCATCCGGCGAAGAGGGTGGTGTAGGTGGCCTGATTGGAGGAATGAAAGGTCCGTCCGGGCGAAATATGGTCCGTCCAAACAGCCAAATAGTCCCGATGGTAGGCGTCTCTCGCAGCTAAGCGCCTCTCCGCACGCCGATTGGCCTGGTGGACCTGCTCGTACATCTCCTCTCGAACGGATGTGAGGACGCTATCTCTCTCTGCTCGCATCTCCTCCCTCAAGCCGTCAAACATCGCCTGAAGGACATGATCTCTCACTGGCGGCGGGGTGGACTCGGTCTGATCCTCAGTATCAGTCACCGGCTCATGCATCAGAAGAAGTGGCTCGAGGGAGTGCTCATGTGGCTCGTCCAGAAGAAATCCTCATCCCTGCGGATGTGCCCGCGTGCCACCCCACTGGTTGAAGTAAGAGATAATGTGATGATCGATCGGACCTTGGGGTGCTAGTATCGACTCGTCATCCGACCAAGTCACGCCTGACTGGCGGCATAAGGCACAAATGAGAGAGGGATGTTTCAGCCCCGTCTTGGCCCCTCATTAGATGCACTGGAGAATAGACTGGACCAGCTGTGGGGCCACATCGAATCGCAATCCGGCCGTAATGGCATATAGAAGTCGGGTACAAGGAAACAGGATCGAGCGGATCTGCAACGTAGGGTCGACTCGCGAGCAGAGAAAATAAAGCCAAGCTCGCCTGAGCCGACTGAGGCGGGAACTCTTGAAGAAGAAGAAGGCCGTCGATCCCGGAACGCGCGTTTCCCAAACTGAATCCGGCTGAGCAAGCGCCTCTAGCAAAGCTTCCCTCAAGAGGCTACTCACTGTCTGCGTGTATGCCGATTCGTCAACCTCGGAAAGCTCGTATAAGCTCCAAATCACAGCTGCCGAGTGTTGCGAATTTCGTTGAACGCAAGTGCACGTTATCGTAAACAAGTAATAAAGAGATGTGTAAGATATCGTTCCCACGAGGACTGACTTACTAATTACCGATTTATGAGTATTCTAATTTTATCTGAACTATCGAAATTGGAGATGCAAGAATAATTAAAAAAAATTAATAAAAGAATAAATAATGAAAACGATTGTTCGAAGAAAGAAAATCAAATAAGGAATTAATCTAGGATTGTGAATCCACCTTGGTTTATCCGAATTACTCTTGATTATATGAATTTAATGATTTCCTAATTTATTGAAGGCGACGGTTGCTAAAGTACTCAACCGCCTCTCCCGAGGTCGATAGAATTTTCTAAGGCGAGTAATACACTCTATTCCTAGGTGGATTAATTCGACAATAGGCAAAAAGCACGAAAACTTCAGAAAGGCCACGTAATTCCTATGAGTATATTCCTATCTCACAAGATAAAACGGTTCTCACCAATTATTTCCTACCAACTCTCCTCTTCCAATTCGAGTTGCGGAAACAAAACAATTCAATTATAGGCCACACAATTGAAAGCATTAAGAACAATTGGGGAAAACTCAATAGAAAAGGAAATTGAATTGATAATCAAAAGTTAATTCATCAAAACCTCGGTTTCATCAAAATCCCAGACTAGGGTTCTAGCCTGACATGCTAGAAAATAAAAATACAAAAAGAATTAAAGAAAGCATAGAAATCAAACGCAGACGAAGAACTTGGATTCCTCCGTTCTCTAGCTTCCGCTCTCTGCTCTTTGGTGTTTTATGCTTCTTCTCGATTCCTTGATTCTCTTGATGATCGACCCCTCTCTTTTCAGACCTTGAATCCCTATTTATAACTATCATTAACGCGTCCGGGTATTGGGTCGAAAATCGCTCCAAAAACGGCCCAGAAACGCGGCAAATATAGCAGGACCGCCCCGTGGGCCGCGGCTCACTTAATCTGTGCCGAGGCCCCAACGTTCAGCGCCCCATGCCTGGGCACTCCCTTATCATTATAATGATTCGAGTTTACCACTAGGTTTCGACTCCTGGTATGTTTCATGAAATAACCCTAGGATGGATTTCCATTCTCATGTATTGGGGAACCGTTTGACGTAAAAGACACTCATGGGGCTCATGAATGCTTCTAGTTACTAAGTCTCCCTATACAGCGGAGAAAAAACTCGAATAGCTACTCCCGCAGTTCGATTCAAGGTTGCTGTTTTACGCGAGAGTAAACAACGGGTCATTTGAATACCCCCGGTTACTTGGATTCCTATAATCGGATATGCGATTTTTCTGAACCATTAGTCTATTTAGGGTTGTCATTTTACGCGAGAGTAAACAACGGGTCATGTGAATACCCCCGGTTACTAGACTTCCCATCATAGAACATGCAATATTTCACAAATTTTTGTGAAAAACGGTCCGACTCAATGCCTAAACTTAGGTACTTAATTTAATGCCAACAAGACTAATGTTACTGGACGACTAGCTAAGTGAAAAGCATAACCAAACGTATAGATGACGGCTCATGTAATGCGGACACTACAAACACGTATATCTCATTTCTTATATGCCAAGACTACCACAATGACACAAAAATCAGACCGAAATGAATACTCGAGGGAAACAAAAATCGCGTAATGCGAACTCGACCAATACTCATCCGTTTCTTCAAAGAGAACTCAGTATCATATAATCAGTCTTACACAATGCTACACGAAATATTCACGAATACAAACAAAATCCAGAATATCATAGAAGACCAGCAATGCTAGAATCAATAACAACGAAAAATAAATAACAACTAAAAATTACCCCCCAAACTTGAGATGTACATTGACCTCAATGGACAACAAATAATAATAATATGCAGTAAGAGAAAGGTCAAGTACTCTCCTAAGGTAAGCTCAGGCACTGGCTTCGGCCTCATCCGGCGAAGAGGGTGGTGTAGGTGGCCTGATTGGAGGAATGAAAGGTCCGTCCGGGCGAAATATGGTCCGTCCAAACATCCAAATAGTCCCGATGGTAGGCGTCTCTCACAGCTAAGCGCCTCTCCGCATGCCGATTGGCCTGGTGGACCTGCTCGTACATCTCCTCTCGAACGGATGTGAGGACGCTATCTCTCTCTGCTCGCATCTCCTCCCTCAAGCCATCAAACATCGCCTGAAGGACATGATCTCTCACTGGCGGCGGGGTGGACTCGGTCTGATCCTCAGTATCAGTCGCCGGCTCATGCATCAGAAGAAGTGGCTCGAGGGAGTGCTCATGTGGCTCGTCCAGAAGAAATCCTCTTCCCTGCGGATGTGCCCGCGTGCCACCCCACTGGTTGAAGTAAGCAATAATGTGATGATCGATCGGACCTTGGGGTGCTAGTATCGACTCGTCATCCGACCAAGTAACGCCTGACTGGCGGCATAAGGCACAAATGAGAGAGGGGTGTTTCAGCCCCGTCTCGGCCCCTCATTGGATGCACTGGAGAATAGACTGGACCAGCTGTGGGGCCACATCGAATCGCAATCCGGCCGTAATGGCATATAGAAGTCGGGTACGAGGAAACAGGATCGAGCGGATCTGCAACGTAGGGTCGACTCGCGAGCAGAGAAAATAAAGCCACGCTCGCCTGAGCCGACTGAGGCAGGAACTCTTGAAGAAGAAGAAGGCCGTCGATCCCGGAACACGCGTTTCCCAAACTGAATCCGGCTGAGCAAGCGCCTCTAGCAAAGCTTCCCTCGAGAGGCTACTCACTGTCTGCGTGTATGCCGATTCGTCAACCTCGGAAAGCTCGTATAAGCTCCAAATCACAGCTACCGAGTGTTGCGAATTTCGTTGAACGCAAGTGCACGTTATCTTAAACAAGTAATAAAGAGATGTGTAAGATATCGTTCCCACGAGGACTGACTTACTAATTACCGATTTATGAGTATTCTAATTTTATCTGAACTATCGAAATTGGAGATGCAAGAATAATTAAAAAAAATTAATAAAAGAATAAATAATGAAAACGATTGTTCGAAGAAAGAAAATCAAATAAGGAATTAATCTAGGATTGTGAATCCACCTTGGTTTATCCGAATTACTCTTGATTATATGAATTTAATGATTTCCCAATTTATTGAAGGCGACGGTTGCTAAAGTACTCTACCGCCTCTCCCGAGGTCGATAGAATTTTCTAAGGCGAGTAATACACTCTATTCCTAGGTAGATTAATTCGACAATAGGCAAAAAGCACGAAAACTTCAGAAAGGCCACGTAATTCCTATGAGTATATTCCTATCTCACAAGATAAAACGGTTCTCACCAATTATTTCCTACCAACTCTCCTCTTCCGATTCGAGTTGCGGAAACAAAACAATTCAATTATAGGCCACACAATTGAAAGCATTAAGAACAATTGGGGAAAACTCAATAGAAAAGGAAATTGAATTGATAATCAAAAGTTAATTCATCAAAACCTCGATTTCATCAAAATCCCAGACTAGGGTTCTATCCTGACATGCTAGAAAATAAAAATACAAAAAGAATTAAAGAAAGCATAGAAATCAAACGCAGACGAAGAACTTGGATTCCTCCGTTCTCTAGCTTCCGCTCTCTGCTCTTTGGTGTTTTCTGCTTCTTCTCGATTCCTTGATTCTCTTGATGATCGACCCCCCTCTTTTCAGACCTTGAATCCCTATTTATAACTATCATTAGCCTCCAAAATGCGTCCGGGTATTGGGTCGAAAACCGCTCCAAAAACGGCCCAGAAACGCGGCAAATATAGCAGGACCGCCCCGTGGGCCGCGGCTCACTTAATCTGTGCCGCGGCCCCAACATTCAGCGCCCCATGCCTGGGCGCCTATTTTTCCTCATGGGCCGCGGCTCAGCTTCAACGCGCCGCGGCCCCCGGTACAGCGTGCTCGGTGCCTTTGTGTGCCGTGCGTGTGTCGCGGCTCACTTTCCTTGTGCCGCGGCCCCGGACCAAAAATTGTCGTTTTCGCCCGTTTTTCGTCGTTTAGGCTTCCGGACTCCAATTTCCTGCAAAACATATAAGAATAGTGCATTAAAAGCTCATTTATCCAGATTTAAACTTCAAATGGATATAAAATAATGATAAACAAGCGCATAAAAATACGCCTAACAAATACCCCCAAACTTGAGCCTTTGCTTGTCCTCAAGCAAAAATCAATTTTCAAATAAAAAGTATCGTGAATGATTGTGCATATCCATAGTGCTCAACTTAATCAATACTACCCTGAAAATCTCAAAGAATAATACGAGTATCGTAATAGTGAGTCACATCAAGGACACTGATTCCACAAAGTAACCTTTTTTAGTGCTAATCAATCGTTTATGAAGAAAATCAAGATCAAAGATTAACAAGCGTGAATCTAACCGACCGCCAATACGAAGGGTTAGAGTAAACAAGCCAACTCACCCAGTCCCACAGTCAAGTGGCAAAAATTCAAGAGCTTCATCGTCGAAAATAATCTTCAGACAGCATTCCCTTATGTATGATCATAATAAAGATTCGAGTTTACCAGTAGGTTCGGATCTCGGGATGTTTCATCAGGATAATCCTAGGGTGGAATTCCATTCTCATGTATTGGGGAATCGTTTGACGTAAAAGACACTCATGGGGCACATGGATGCTTCTAGTTACTAAGTCCCCCTCAACAGCGGAGAAAAAACTCGAATAGCAATTCCCGCACGTCAAGGTTGTTGTTTTACGCGAGAGTAAACAACGGGTCACGTGAATACCCCCGGTTACTAGGCTTCCCATCATCGGTAATGCGCTATTTCTAAACCAATAGTCTATTCAGGGTTGTCGTTTTACGTGAGAGTAAACAACAGGTCACGTGAATACCCCCGGCTACTAGACTTCCCATCATAGAACATGTATAATATCTCGAATTTTTGGGAAAAACTGTCCGACTCTAAACTCAATTTAAGTTCCCACAAGACTCATGTTACTAGACGACTAGCTACGCGAAAAGTATAACCAAACATATAGACAGTGATTTGAAAACACGTATGTCTCCTTTCTTATACGCTAAAATTTCTACAAAAACGAAAAAATTTCGGACCTATATGAATACTCAACGGAACCAGATATCGCTGACTGCAACTCGACCAAAAGTCAACCGTTTCTTCAAAGAGAAATCAGTATCGTAACATCAGTTTTACACAAAGAAGCACGAAAAATTCACGAATGCAAATAAAAACAAGACAAGCAAGGCTATTGTCAAAAATAACGAACAATAACAAAAAATGCAAACGAATCAGTAAAAAGCAACTGAAAGTAAACCCCCCCAAACATAGGACGTACATTGACCTCAATGGACATAGATAATAATATGCAATAAGAGAAAAGGTCAAGTACTCCCCTAATGTCGGCTCATGAACTGGTGCCGGCCTCGTCCGGCGAGGAGAGTGGTGTGGCTGGCCTAACTGGTGGAATGAATGGCCCGTCCGGGTGCAGAATATGGCTCGTCCACGTAGAAAGGTAGTCCCGATGGTAAGCATCCCTCGCCGCCAAGCGCCTCTCCTCACGTCGATTGGCCCAATGGGCCTGGTCTCTCATCTCCTCCCGAACAGCAGCAAGGAGGCTCTCTCTGCCCGCATCTCCTATCTCAGGGCAGCTAGGTGGCTCTCTCTCTCTCTCTCCTCATATACTCTCTCAGGCCATCGAACATCGCCTGAAGGTGCTCTCTACCGGGCGGTGGGCTGGACTCTGCCTGCCCATGTGTCAGAAGAAGAGGCTCGGGGGACTGCTCATGTGCCTCGTCAAGAAGAAATCCTCGTCCCCGAGCGTGTGCCGGCGCTCCACCCCATTGGTCAAAATGAGAAATAATGCGATGATCAATCAGACCCTGGGGGTGCTAGCATCGGCTCATCATCCGACCAAGTCATGCCCGACTGGCGGCATAGAGTGCAAATGAGAGATGGGTGCTTCAGCCCCATCTTGGCCCCTCCTTGAATGCACAGAAGGATAGATCGGACCAGATGAGGGGCCACATCGAATCTGATCCCAGTAGTGATAGCATACAGTGTACGGGCACGAGAGAGTAAAACAGAGCGGATCTGCGAGGTAGGATCGACCCGTGCGCAGAGGAAATACAACCAGGCTCGCCCGAGCCGACTGAGGCGTGAGCGCTTAAAATAGAAGGCTGACGAACCCGGGGCGCGCGTCTCCCAGACGGAGCCGGGCTGTGTGAGTGTCTCGAGCAGAGCCTCCCTTGTGAGGCCACTCATGACTCGTGTATACGCCGTCTCGTCCACCACTGGCAGCTCGAATAATCTCCGAATGGCGGCCACTGAAAAATCCACAGTATGGCCTCGGGCGACGACCTGAGTCCGAGTATCTGATTGCGCCATCATCTGCCCTGCCCGAATATGCTTCAACAGAGCGCTAGCATAAAACTCCTGGACGATAGAGATTACAACCGGCTCGGGAGGCACAGCGAAACGAGCCCACCCCCTCTCGTCTATCATAGTCAGAAGCTCACCGTCCTGGGGGGCGGGAGTGAATCCCCGCTCCGGGATTAATGGTCGAGGCCGGATTTTCTCATTGAATATTTTGTGAATTACCGGATCGGAGAATTGATGAGACTCTAACTCGGCTCGGCTCTGTGATGTCTCCCCTCGTGTGGGGGATGATTGTGTCCTAGCCCTCGCGCTAATCTTCCTTTTTCTGGCCATGGCGAGTTTCCTGAAAAGATAAACACCGGAAATTACGTAAACTTTAAGGAAAACAACACCACTTGACTTAAGGTATGCAAAACGTGATATCGAGTTGAGCGAGCTTGCACCGTCGTGAGAGAAAATTAAATTTGAGCTTTCACGTTTAAACTTGACGTAAGGGTTGGGGTACAATGTAAACCCATAAACAAATTCGTTGCATATGGTTTTAAAAACGTTTGGCTCAAAGTTTTTCATTGACGCATTTCATCAAACACTTAACATGCATGGGTTTAAATGAAGAACAAACATGACAATAGCTTAATTCAATCCCCAAAAATAACAACCTCAATCGATAGTCATGAGAAAAACGACAAATAACAGCAACAATTATACATAATCACAAATACCATAACAATCAATCACCATTTTCACCATATTCCAACTCAATTTTTGATAGAACTTTGAAGAAAAACTAACAACATATTCAACATCGAATGAATAACAATACCTTAATTTTCAAATCATGTATCAATTAGGATTAAGAGATTGAGAATTACCTGACTTGGATTGAAGTATGCAAGAAGAAGAAGAGTTGAGAAGAGGTTCGGTCGATCGCTGTATGAAGAAATGAAGGAAATTTACCTGGTGTGTCGGCCGATCGGGTTATAAAGGAGACCTAAGCTTTTGAACTTCCGAACAGGGGCCGCGGCACAGCTTAAGTGAGTCGCGGCCCAGAGTACAGCCTGCCTGGGTGTGTTTATTCTTTCGCATTGTGCCGCGGCTCAGCGTACGGGTGCCGCGGCTCATATGGTAAGTGTGCTGCGGCTCATCTGGTGCGTGCCGCGGCACGGAGTACAGCTTTCTGGGCATTTCTTGGACATTTGGCGTGCCGCGGCTCAGTGCATATGTGCCGCGGCTCAGGGGCAGGGTGTGCCGCGGCTCAGTAAGGTCGTGCCGCGGCATAGAGTACAGTTCGGTTGGCCCTTTTGTGTCAACTTGTTTGCGCCGCGGCTCACTCTCCTTGTGCCGCGGCTCAGGGCTGAATTTTTCCCTGGGGGTTTTTCTGCACAGAATTTTCAAAGGAACACATCAAGAACGTTAGATATAAGCATATCCAAGCAAAAATGATGAAAAACATAGACTCTAAAATGCAAGAAAACACTGAAAAATAAAAATCTACAACTAATACTCGGGTTGCCTCCCGAGAAGCGCTAAGTTTATAGTCTTCAGCCAGACTTTTTGAAAATCAATTCGCATTTCGCAAAGACCATTTGGACTCCGCACATTCTATCGAACCGTTATCACGTGATTTAAATTGTTGACCACTAAATTTCAACCATTCGACTTTTGGTTTGGATATCCAACGTTCTTTGCGAAACGGCTTTAATAATAGTAGCCTCCCAAAACACCCATTTTGCAGTTGCCTTGGTACTCGTTTGACATCCGGCTTAATTTTCAACTCCACGGGCAAACTTATGACAGCATGAGAATTTTTCGATGGTGGATGAACGGATGTTGGAGACGACATATTCAGTTGCTTATGATACACGATTCGTTCTTCAGTTATCTTAGACGTTGGAGCAGCTAAAGCGGATTCTGAACATTTCGACCGGCAACTCTCCTGGTGTGTGTCTTTCTCAAAGATGTCAATTTGTGAACACTTCTCGACCTTGCTTGGACACGGGAGAGATCGAAACACCTTGAATGTGACTTGCTCATCTTCAACCCGAAGTATTAATTTCCCTTCCTGAACATCAATAAGGGTCCTTCCGGTAGCTAAGAACGGTCTACCCAATATAATCGGAATCTCATGGTCTTCTTCCATATCAAGCACAATGAAATCAGCAGGGAAAATGAATTTATCGACCTTGACCAAGACATCTTCGATTACCCCTCTCGGGTACTTGATGGATCTATCGGCGAGTTGTAAAGAGACCGTAGTATGTTTCGCTTCCCCAATTCCTAGCTTCTTGAAAATAGAAAGGGGCATGAGATTAATGCTAGCGCCGAGATCACATAATGCTTTATCAAAAGACAAGTTCCCGATAGTGCACGGTATAGTGAAGCTTTCTGGATCCTTCAATTTAGGCGGGAGCTTTCTCTGCAAGATTGCGCTGCACTCTTTAGTCAGTGCCACCGTTTCATATTCCTCGAGCTTCCTTTTGTTAGATAAGATTTCTTTCATGAACTTCACATAGCTCGGCATTTGTTCCAAGGCATCTGCAAATGAGATGTTGATGTGTAGTTTCTTGAAGACGTCGAGAAACTTGGAAAATTGTTTGTCCAATTTTTGCTTTTGCAATCACTGCGGAAACGGGACGGGAGGCACATAGGCCGTCGGATTATCTGGAAACAATTTTGAGGGTCTTGAAATTTGTGATTCCTCAGTCATCACATTTTTATTCTCCTCATCTTCACTTCTCTTTTTGTTCTGCCTGGGCTGCTCACACACTTCCTTCCCGTTTCTTAAACTAATGGCATTGATACTCTCTCTGGGTTTGTCTCAGTTGTACTTGGCAAGGTACCCAACGGGCGGGCTGTTAACACATTTGCTATCTGGCGCAATTGGACTTCCAAGTTGCGAATAGAAGCGGAATGGTTTTGCAAGGTTGCTTCCGTACGGGTCATGAACTGACTCGTATTTGCTGCTAATTTCGCCATTGCTTCCTCTAGAGAAATTTTTGGAGCGGGAGGAGGTTGTTGTTGGTGTTGAGCAAACTGAGGTTAGTTTGAGTTTTGTCTGTTTTTCCATGAAAAGTTAGGGTGATTTCGCCACCCCGGATTGTATGTGTTGGAATACGGATTATTCTGTCGATTCCCGTTCCCCACAAACTGAGCTTGTTCCATCGGATGTTGCTCGAAAGGATTTCCAATTTGACATTCCGCACTAGGGTGAGATCCGTTGCACCAATTGCATGATTCAGTGGTAACGGGGGAAGGAGAATGTGAAAAAGATTGAAGTTGCTGAGTCAAGGCGGCGACTTGATCCGATAGCGTAGAGATCGGATCATTGTCGGAAACTCCCATAACTCGCTTCGGAATCACTCGTTCGGAAGGCCACTGATAAGCATTTGCAGCCATAGCTTCCAATAAAGAGTGGGCTTCGGCCATCGTTTTCCCATTAAGGCGCCCCCAGCGGCTGCATCAATAAGAGTGCGTGTAGAAGCACTCAATTCGTTATAAAAGGTTTGGATTTGTAGCCAATCCGGTAAGCCATGGTGTGGGCATCTCCGTAATAAATCCTTGTATCGCTCCCAAGCTTCGTGAAGCGACTCCATATCAAATTACCCGAACATGGTTATCTCGTTCCTTAGTCTCGCCGTCTTTGATGGTGGAAAGAACTTAGCCAGGAAGGCTTGCGCTAATTCCGCCCAAGTCGTGATAGAGCCCGGCGGTAATGAATTCAACCAAAATTTGGCTTTGTCCCTCAAAGAGAAAGGGAAAAGCCGCAGACGAATAGCATCATCGGTAACATCGTTATTCTTGAACATGTCACAAATCTCGAGAAATGAAGTGATATATGCGTTGGGATCGTCGTTCGCCAGTCCACAAAATTGGCTTGCTTGTACCATCTGAATAATAGCCGGCTTAATCTCGAAGTTGTTCGCTTGGATGGTTGGACGCCGAATCCCCGAAAAGTTTGCATTAATTTGTGGCATGGCATAATCACGGAGTGCCAATGCCGGTTGAACTTGCTGCATAGGATTTTCTCCTCCATGATTTTCCGTATTATCGGCCATGGTGTCTTTTGCTGGTAGCTCACGCTTTTCCTTCTTGTTTTTCCGAAGAGTGCACTCGAGTTCGGTATCCAAAGGTAGTAGGCCTTCGTTACCGAATTTTCTTATGCACTAACCAGAAATTCCTGAAAGGAATAATAAGAATTACACAATAAAAAAATTGTTCAAACTAAGACTAGAAATACTGAAATCGATATTAGTAAAATAATCAAGTCCCCGGCAACGGCGCCAAAAACTTGTTACGAATTTCGTTGAACGCAAGTGCACGTTATCGTAAACAAGTAATAAAGAGATGAGTAAGATATCATTCCCACGAGGACTGACTTACTAATTACGATTTATGAGTATTCTAATTTTATCTGAACTATCGAAATTGGAGATGCAAGAATAATTAAAGAAAATTAATAAAAGAATAAATAATGAAAACGATTGTTCGAAGAAAGAAAATCAAATAAGGAATTAATCTAGGATTGTGAATCCACCTCGGTTTATCCGAATTACTCTTGATTATATGAATTTAATGATTTCCCAATTTATTAAAGGCGAAGGTTGCTAAAGTACTCTACCGCCTCTCCCGAGGTCGATAGAATTTTCTAAGGCGAGTAATACACTCTATTCCTAGGTGGATTAATTCGACAATAGGCAAAAAGCACGAAAACTTCAGAAAGGCCACGTAATTCCTGTGAGTATATTCCTATCTCACAAGATAAAACGGTTCTCACCAATTTTCCTACCAACTCTCCTCTCCCGATTCGAGTTGCGTAAACAAAACAATTCAATTATAGGCCACACAATTGAAAGCATTAAGAACAATTGGGGAAAACTCAATAGAAAAGGAAATTGAATTGATAATCAAAAGTTAATTCATCAAAACCTCGATTTCATCAAAATCCCAGACTAGGGTTCTAGCCTGACATGCTAGAAAATAAAAATACAAAAAGAATTAAAGAAAGCATAGAAATCAAATGCAGACGAAGAACATGGATTTCTCCGTTCTCTAGCTTCCGCTCTCTGCTCTTTGGTGTTTTCTGCTTCTTCTCGATTCCTTGATTCTCTTGATGATCGACCCCCCTCTTTTCAGACCTTGAATCCCTATTTATAACTATCATTATCCTCCAAAACGCGTCCGGGGATTGGGTCGAAAACCGCTCCAAAAATGGCCCAGAAACGCGGCAAATATAGCAGGACCGCCCCGTGGCCGCGGCTCACTTAATCTGTGCCGCGGCCCCAACGTTCAGCGCCCCATGCCTGGGTGCTTATTTTTCCTCATGGGCCGCGGCTCAGCTTCAACGTGTCGCGGCCCCCGGTACAGCGTGCTCGGTGCCTTTGTGTGTCGTGCGTGTGCCGCGGCTCGCTTTCCTTGTGTCGCGGCCCCGGACCAAAAATTGTCGTTTTCGCCCGTTTTTCGTCATTTAGGCTTCCGGACTCCAATTTCCTGCAAAACATATAAGAATAGTGCATTAAAAGCTCATTTATGCAGATTTAAACTTCAAATGGATATAAAATAATGATAAACAAGCGCATAAAAATACGCCTAACACCGAGAAATCCACTTTCTGGCCACGGACGACGACCTCAGTACGTGTATCCGGTCGTCCCATCATCTTCCCTGCCTGGATATGCCGTAATAACGCGCTGGCGTAGAATTCTTGGACGATAGAAATTACCGCCGGCTCGGGTTGTGCAGCGAATCGAGTCCATC
The DNA here is from genome assembly GCA_033398695.1 of Orobanche coerulescens. Taxonomy (NCBI): domain Eukaryota; kingdom Viridiplantae; phylum Streptophyta; class Magnoliopsida; order Lamiales; family Orobanchaceae; genus Orobanche; species Orobanche coerulescens. The sequence goes on from CM065802.1 coordinate 194,456,796, forward strand.
CCATTTCAGTAATGATCGTTAAAAGCTCGCCGTCTTGGGGGGCGGGAGTGAATCCCCGCTCAGGAATTATAGGGTGGGAACGGATTCTCTCATTAAAAAATCTATGGATCTCGGGATCGAAAAATTGTTGGGATTGCCTTTCCGGTCGGTTTTGCGAGGTTTCCCCTCTCGCGGGGGATGATCGAGTCCTCATCCTTGTGCTCAACTTTCTCTTGCGTGCCATTATGTATTCCTGAAAGATAAAAACAGGACAATCAGACGACTTTAATAACAAAACACCAACCACGACTTTTAACGTTGCAGACAAAGACTCGCACTTCCGTATGATGCGAGAATTTTAACTCTAGCTAAGCATTACGGTAGGGGGTATATTATTCAGATAATCGAACTGTTGCAGACAAATTGGGGATGTTTAGATCAAAAAATTTCATTGGGGTATTTCATCAAACACTTTGCGTGCGTAAACTTAAATGAAGAACAAGAATAATCCTTAGTGAATTCAATCCCAACAACAAACAAAATCTCAATAATTCATGACAAATCAACACAATCAATCGATCGATAGTCTCAACATATTTCGATAAAAACCTTGATAAAACTTTAGGAAAAATAAAAACAAATTCATCAATGAATGAAGAACATTACCTCACTTCTCAATCCATGTTGAAATTAAGCTTAAGGAGTAAGGATTACCTTGTGTTGGATTGAAGAAGATGAGAGGAAGAAGAATTTCGGAGATGGTGACCTTGCCCGCGCGGAAGAAGAAGGGATTGGAAGTGATACCTATTGTTTCGGCCGAATGAATTCGGAGCAGCCCAGCCCTTTTTAAAATATCGGCAAGGGCCGCGGCCCACAGTACAACGAGTTGGGCGATCAAGACATTTCGAAGCGTGTCGCGGCTCATTGTACGGGTGCCGCGACTTTCAGGTTTAGTGTGCCATAGCTCAGCACCTTCGTGCCGCGGCACAGAGTACAGATTCCTGGGCGCTTTTCTGGGTCTTTGGCGTGCCTCGGTCTGGATTCCTCATGCCGCGGCTCCTGGGGCAAGTGTGCCGCGGCTCAGCATATTTGTGCCGCGACACAGAGTACAAAAAGTTTGCCAGAATTTTAGACTTGCGTGTGCCGCGGCCCGCTCTTTATGTGCCGCGGCCCTAACCTTAAAATTTCCCCTGGAGGGTTCCTACACAAAATTTTCAAATAAAAACACCTAGAACATGAGAGATAAGCATAGCAAAGCCAAAAACGCCAAAAAAAAAAAATAGACTCCTAAAATGAAGGAAAATAGCGAAAAAAACTAAAATCTATACTAATACTCGGGTTGCCTCCCGAGAAGCGCTAAGTTTATAGTCTTCAGCCGGACCTCTTGAAAATCATTTTGCTTTTCGCAAACACCATTTGGACTCCGCCCTGTCCATCGAACCCTTAATATGTGTTTTAAATTTTTGACCATTGGTCTTTAACAGTTCGATTTTTGGTTTGGACATCCAGTGTTCTTTGCGAAAATATTTGAACAATAGTAACTTCCCAAAACACCCATATTGTACATGACTTGGCAACCGTTTCACTTCCGGTTTAGTGACGAACTTATGACGGTATGAGAATTTTTCGATGGTGGGTGAACGAACGATGAAGACGACATAAGCAAATGCCTAAGATATGCGACTCGTTCTTCATTTTTTTAGATGTTGGAGCAACTAAAATGGATTCTGAACACTTCAACTGACAACTTTTCCGATGTGTGTCTTTCGCAAAATATCTAAACTTTCAATTTGTGAACACTTCTCGACACTGCTTGGACACGGGAGAGACCAAAACACATTGAATGTGACTTGCTCATCTTGAACCCGAAGCTTCAACTCACCTTCCTGAACATCAATAAGAGTCCTACCAGTGGCTAAAAATGGTCTACCCAAAATAATCGGAATCTCCTGATCCTCTTCCATTTCAAGCACAATAAAATCAGCGGGGAAAATAAATTTATCCACCCTGACCAGGACATCTTCTATCAGCCCTCTCGGATACTTGATGGATCTATCGGCTAGTTGCAAAGAGACCGTAGTAGGCTTGGCCTCCCTAATTCCTAGTTTCTTAAAAATATAAAGAGGCATAAGATTTATACTGGCGCCGAGATCACATAACGCTCTATCAAAAGACAGGTTTCCAATAGTGCACGGTATATTGAAGCTTCCTGGATCCTTCAATTTAGGCGGGAGCTTTTTCTGCAAGATAGCGCTGCACTCTTCAGTCAGTGCCACCGTTTCATATTCTCCAAGCTTCCTTTTGTTAGATAAAATCTCCTTCATAAACTTCACATAGCTCGGCATTTGTTCCAAGGCGTTGGCAAATGGAATATTGATATGTAATTTCTTGAAGACGTCAAGAAACTTGGAGAATTGCTTGTCTAACTTTTGCTTTTGCAAACGCTGTGGAAACGGGGTGGGTGGCACATAGGCTATCGGATTGTCTGGAAACAATTTCAAGTTTTTAGAAATTTGAGATTCTTCTAATGTCGAATTTTTCTTCTCCTCATATTCACCTCTCACTTTGTTTTTCCTGGGTTGCTGACACACTTCCCTCCCACTTCTCAAGCCAATGGCATTAATACTCTCTCTGGGGTTCGTCTTAGTTGTACTTGGCAAAGTACCCTGAGGTCGGGCTGTTAACAAATTTGCTATTTGACCCATTTGGACTTCCAAATTTCGAATATAAGCAGAATGATTCTGTAGAGTAGTTTCCGTGCGGGTCATGAATTGACTCGTGTTAGCCGCCAATTGAGAAATCGCATCTTCTAAAGAAACCTTCGGTGGTTGAGGGGGCTGTTGTGGTGGCTGAGTGACTTGAGCTTGGGGAGTATTGTTCAATGATTGCCCGTTCCTCCATGAAAAATTTGGATGATTTCGCCACCCTTGGTTGTAAGTGTTAGAATACGGATTATTCTGTCGATTTCCATTCCCCACAAATTTAGCTTGTTCCATCTGAGATTGCTCAAAAGGATTCCCGACTTGGCATTCAACACTAGGATGAGACCCGTTGCACCAATAACACGTTTTCATGGTATTGGTTGACGGGGTATGTGAAAAAGCTTGCAATTGTTGAGTTAAAGCTGTAACTTGGGCTCATAGTGTATAGATTGGATCGTTTTCGGAAATTCCCATAACTCGCTTTGGGTTCACACGTTCAGAAGGCCACTGATAAGCGTTTGCAGCCATAGCTTCCAATAAAGAATGAGCTTCATCCATCGTCTTGCCCATTAAAGCTCCTCCAGCGGCTGCGTCAACAAGAGTGCGTGTAGAAGCACTCAGTCCGTTATAGAATGTTTGAATCTACAGCCAATCCAGTAGACCATGATGTGGGCATCTCCTTAGCAAATCCTTGTATCGCTCCCAAGCTTCATGAAGCGATTCCATCTCAAATTGCCCGAAAGTAGTTATCTCATTTCTGAGTCGCGCTGTCTTCTCTGGTGGGAAGAACTTCGCCAGAAAAGCTTGTGCTAGTTCCGCCCACGTTGTGATAGAGCCAGGAGGGAGTGAATTTAGCCAGAACTTTGCTTTGTCCCTCAAAGAGAATGGAAAAAGCCATAGACGAATGGCGTCATCAGAAATTCCATTATTCTTGAATGTGTCGCATATCTCGAGAAAGGATGCAATATGAGCATTGGAATCATCATTCGCCAGTCCGAAAAATTGGCTCGCTTGCACCATTTGGATGATAGCCGGCTTAATCTCGAAATTGTTCGCTTGAATGGGTTGGACGCCGAATCCCCGAAAAATTCGTGTTAATTTGTGAAAGCGCATAATCACGGAGTGCCAATGCCGATTGAGCTTGCTGAATAGGATTGTCAATCCCTTGATTTCCGGTGTTGTCAGCCATGGTATCCGTAGTTGACAACTCACGCCTTTCCTTCCTGTTTTTCTGCAAGATGTGCTCGAGTTCGATATCCAAAGGGAGTAGACCTTCGTCACCAAATTTTCTCATGCACTAAACGAAACTCCTGAAAGGAAAACAAATTTACACAAAAATAAAATAATGTTCAAATTAAGACTAAAAATACTGAAATTGATATTAGTAAAAACAATCAGTCCCCGGCAACGGCGCCAAAAACTTGTTACGTATTTTAGTGAATACAAGTGTACATTGTCGTAATCAAGTGATAAAGTGATGAGAAAGATATCGTTCTCTCGAGGACTGACGTACTAATTACCAATTTATTTGTATTCTAGTTTTATTTGAACGTCGAATTTTGTGGTTGAAGAATTATTAGAAACCAAATAAAGCAATAAACTAAAAACAACTAATAAAATCAATAGTCTGATGAAAGAAGATCAAATAAGAGAAGAATCTAGGATTGAGAATCCGCCTCGATTAATCCGGATTAATCTTGATTAATATAAATTATGTAATTTCCCAATTTATTGACAGCGAAGATTTCTAAGATAATCTAATGCCTCTCCCGAGGACAGTAAAATTTTCTAAGCTGAATAAATCACTCTATTCCTAGGTGAGTTAATTCAACAATAGCCAAAAAGTCTAAAATCTTCAAACGAGCTACGTAATTCTTGTGAGTATATTCCTATCTCACAAGACAAAACTGGTCTCACCAATTTTTTCTACTAACTCTCCTCTCCCGATTCGAGTTACGCAATTAAAATAATTCAATCATAGGCCACATAATTGAAAGCATTAAGAACAATTGGGGAAAAACTCAATAGAAAAGGGAAATATATTAATAATGTAAAATCAAGAGTTAATCCGTCAAAATCTCGGTTTCGTCACAATCCTAGAAAAAGGGGTCTAGCCCGACATACTAGAAAACAATACACAAATATTCAAATTAAACATAAGAAAGAAAAATCAAACACAATTGAAGACTGGCTTCTTCTGTTCTCTGGCTTTTGCTTTCTGCTGCTAGGTATCTTCTCCTCCTATTCGATGATGATATTTTCTGACCTTCAATGCCTTTTTATAACTTTCCTTCCGCCTCCAAAACGCGTCCGAGAATTAGGTCGAAAATGGCCTTCAGAATAGCCAAAAACGCAGGCTGAACTCAACGAACCCGCACCGCGGGCCGCGGCTGCGCTTTAGTGTGCCGCGGCCCTTGTCCTAGCGCTGCCAGGCCTGGGCAATTTTTTTCCTTACGGGTCATGGCTCAGGATGAGCATGCCGTGGCCCCTGGTACAATTTGTACCGGTTAGCTTGGAGCTGTGTCTGTGCCGCGGCTCTGGCTCGAAGCGATGCGGCCCTTGACCAAAAAATGTCGTTTTGGCCCGTTTTTCTTTGTTTAAGCTTCCGGACTCTAATTTCCTACAAAACATATAAACATAATGCATTAAAAGCTCATTTATGCATATTTAAACACAAAATGGTGATAAAATAATGATAATTAAGCGCACAAAAATACATCTAACAACTACTGATAGAAGAACAAATCCTAAAGCAGAAATGAAAAGTTCATTGGCTTTCTTGTGGAGATGGTAACAATAGGTACTTTCATGCATCCTTGCAAACCAAAAGGAAATCAAACATTAGGGTGCTGTATGATGAACATGGGATAAAGTTGGTTCAAGAAGAAGACATAAATAATGAGATACTTGCATTCTACAAAACCCTACTTGGAACACAGGCCAACACTACCCAAGGAGTGGATATAAGTGTTATTATAACTGGAGCAGTGCTAGGCCATGACCAGAGAGTGAATTTCATCTCCCCAGTCACATCTAAAGAAATTTTGGATGCTCTGAATACAATTGGTAATGACAAGGCTCCAGGGTGGATGGATATACAGCCAAATTCTTTAAAGCTGCTTGGAGTGTAATTGGACTAGATATCAGTGTTGCTGTACAGGATTTCTTTAGGTCAGGAAAATTACTGAAAGCTGTCAATATTACCAAGATCACACTATTACCTAAGTCGGCTTCTGCAAACATAATCAAAGACTATAGGCCTATCTCTTGCTGCTCTGTAATTTATAAAATCATATCAAAGATTCTCACTATAAGGATGAGCACAGTCATGGATATGCTAATTGGCCCTGAGCAAGCAGCCTTTGTTCCAGGGAGAGTTATTCATGATAATACAATTATGACCCAAGAAATTATAAGAGGTTATGGTAGGTAGGGATTATCTACTAGGTGTATGATCAAATTGGATCGACAAAAAGCTTATGATTCAATACAGTGGTCTTTAGTAGATTCTTTGCTTAGACACCTTGGGTTACCCCAACAATTTGTGGATTGGCTGAAGGTATGTCTCACCTCTGTCTCATACCAAATATGCTTTAATGGCCAATTGTTACCCCCATTGGAAGAAAAAAAGGGTCTGAGGCAAGGAGACCCAGTATCACCCTACATATTTGTGATATTTATGGAATATCTGAGCCGACTTTTCAAAACACTGGAGAATCACAATGAGTTCAGATATCATCCTAAATGTGGGGCTCTAAGGATTAACCATATGGCATTTGTTGATGACCTGCTTCTGTTCTGTAAAGGAACAAAGAAAGCAGTATGTGCCATGATGTCAAAATTTGATCAGTTCAGCAGGACTTCGGGTTTTATAGCCAATCTGAATAAGAGTGAAATCTATGGAGCAGGGATAAAAGAAGATGTGCTGGAAGATATAGTTATACAATTGCAATTGAAGATAGGGGTGTTTCCTTTCAGATACTTAGGAGTGCCTCTAAATGCGAAAAGGTTATCAATTCATCAATACCAACCACTATTAGAAAGGATCCTAGGAATAATGAGACATTGGTCTACAAAGTTCCTAAGCTATGGAGGAAGAGTCCAGTTGGTCCAAAGTGTTTTACTATTCAAAACTATTGGGGCCAATTGTTCTGTTTTCCGAAGAAAGTCGTAAAATCAATAGAAGTTGTGTGTAGAAGATTCTTGTGGATAGGAAAAGGGGATGAATCTAAAAAATCCCCTGTTGCTTGGGATGACATATGTAGAACAAAATCAGAAGGAGGTCTTGGCTTAATCCATCTGCCCACATGGAATAAATGCTCAATGTTCAGACTACTATGGGCATTGTAGAAGAAAAAAGATAGATTGTGGATACATTGGATCATTCAATCTACATAAGAGGTGGTGACATGATGAGAATTAAAGCCCCTGCTCAAAGTTCCTTCTTCTTTAAGAAGATAATAAAACTACGTGACCAAGTGATGCAACACAAGGAGCTGCAGGATATGATGCAAGGAAGAAGTGTGCCAACTAAGAAAGTGTATAACCTACTTAGACCCCCAGTAAGTAAGAAAGAATGGAGAGAGCTTGTCTTGAACATGGCAACACCAAGAGCTAAATATATAATGTAGATGGCACTTAGAGGGAGACTGGCCACGAAGGATCGGCTCATACAGTTGCAGGTAATTAATGAACAACTATGTGTATTTTTTAAGTCCCAAGATTAAACACTCTCACACTAGTTGTTTGAATGCTGTGAAATATAACCTGTTTGGGATCGGATGCTAAGATGGGCATGGAGGAGAAGACAACCTGCTGGGTGGGAAAAAGAGTTGAGGTTGTTAACAGGGGAGGTGAAGGGCAAATCACCTCGTAACAGGATTTGGAAAGTTGTGGTTGCAGAATTCATATATGCATTATGGAAGGAGTGTAATAATCGCATTTTTAATGGAATGTCCAAAAATTTACAAGAATCACTCATGAAGTAATCTCAAATGCATGTGGAAGATGCTTACTACAAAAGAAGATGCCGGAGTTTGTTAAGAGATTTAGGAATCTATGTTAATTTGGCTTTGTATGTTAAACTGTAGCTTTATGTAAGGCTCATGATTTTGAATTTAGAGTTGTACTTGAACTGTTATACTAGAATACAAAAACTTATTTGTTCCAAAAAAAAAATTGCACAATGCATGTCGATAATGATAACTATCATTTAGCAAATCATAAGTAAAATTCAAATATTTTGGCACATCCTTTAAGAAAAGCTTGTGGATACATATTGTTATTTTACATTATCTCCTTAGTATTTTGTCAAGAACAGGATGTCTAATTAAATATAATATTGTCTCCGTAGGAGCATATGTATCTTATAAAATAACTAAATCATCTTGCATACATAAGTTCAAAACATGACAAATGCACCTGACATGAAAAATTTTATCACCAATATATGGCCAACAAATATTAATAAGAGACTCTAAACTAACTGTATTATATATAGCATTATCAAGATAAGGTGAAAAAACTTCTCTAGCGAAACCATAATCAGATAAAATTTTATGAATGTTATGCAAAATATATTGCTTTATGCACAGTATTATATTTCCTAAATCCAATTAAATGTTACTACATCATAAGAATAATCAATCCAAATACATGTATGTACATGTAGACATAAAAACATGTAGATCTTTATGATTTAATGAATTAGTTAAATTTCAGTTTTGCCTTATTAACTATCTTTTTAATGTAATGAGTGATGGTAGAATGTGAAACTTTTTACTAGCACGGTTAAAACTTAGTTCAGTAAAATTTTCATACATTTCATTATCGACAAAATCAAAAGAAAGAGTCATATCACACCCAAATTTCACTAATGATTTCCTAATATTCTGAGTCGACTGTATTGAAATATAGAACTCCTATCTTGATTGACGGTAGTCTATGACATCATCATACCTCATAATTGTGTTTGACTAGACTATATGCCAAATTTATTGGAATGTTGTCTTCATAAATTATCATTTAGCGTCATGTACCCTCCACCTTTTCAAACTTATACAATTTATTGCAAAGTTGCAATTGGCCAATAAATCCTCAGTACTGGTGGCAACGTCGTTCACCTTAAAATAATGCGCCATAAATATAGTGAAGATGAAATTTAAAGGTTCATTTGTTCCAATTTTTGTGGTCGTATATCTTCAATGGGAATTTCTTCTTCGGTGAATAGCATTGAGAATTCATAAAAAAGTTCTATTTGCTCAGTTGTATATTCGTCAATAACATAATTGTTAAAATTAGCATGGAGTATAAGCAGCATCCAGAGTACGGTTAGGAGTAACACCTCATCGATAAAATCCATCGACACCCTTCTCTTGTCCTTATTGGATTAACCACTTGACATTTTCAGAAATAAAACTTGAAAGTTAAAATTTGAAAACTGGAATTTGAAACTTCAAATTAGTAAGGGTTCAGATAATTAATTACAGAGTGCAGAGTAGATAGAGTATTGGAGATTAGTGTGATTAAAATTGAGTATGAGAGGAGGTATTTATAGGTGCAGAAAAAAAATATGAATATGACCATTGGAACCTCCGATTCCCAGTTGAATGGATAGTTATGCCGAAAAGCTGCTTTGATGTCGATTCGAAGAACAAAAGAAAAACTTGTTGTAATCGATCAAACTTTTGAGTCCACGTACTGTGACTCAAACCATTCAGGAAGGACCAGATTATCATGAGAAACCGCTTTCGTAGAAGATTTAAGGAATCCCTTGGTGGATAAGTCCGACGGATCCGCTCTTTCTATGAAAGGAGAGGAACGCCATGCTAACGATGAGAACATGGATATGTCATCGAAAAAGAGGAATTGTGTAGCGACCACTTTTCTAAAATATAATTCTTCAAATTTTAAGAAGAATAAAAAAAAATTTGCAGCGGAAATACATTTTAAAAAGACAAACTTAATAATCGCAAGTAATAATCCCAAGTCACCATTAAATAAAAATACACTTCGATGTGAAATTAAAGCAAATAGAACAATTATTCATAAAACATGGTTTGAGAAAAATAACATTAAATAAATAAATATTTAATCATAGGCTTGATCATCTCACACTCAAGCGCATGCCACATCGAGCTCCTCAACCTGAACGGGGGTAAATAGTGGGGTGAGCTTCCAACTCGCTCAGTGTGGAGAGTACGCAATATGTCTACGTTAATTACTAAATATATTAGCAAGTATAAACAACATGACTGATAAATCACGAAGCCGTCATTAGCTTTGAAGGCTTTATGCACAATTAAGTGCTTCTGACTGATTTGCACATTTAGGTGCTTCTGACTGATTGCACATTTAAGTGCTTCTGACTGGTTTCACGTGCACATACGAGACAATATATAAAACAATTAAAATAAACAAAAGCGTAATAAATCCCCACACCTGGATAAAATGCAGTTCTTGAACTTGAATGTGATGAAAATGCTTGACTCGACAATCCTAGGCCCGTAAGTTCTTGTTATTATCTACAATTAATAATAATAGTAATCACTATTATTATAATTTATAAATATATAATATCTGGGAATAAAATACAAGACATAGATTTAAAAATTGAATTATTAATATTAATTAATACAATCAATATTTTAATGGCTTGTGCCAAAAATGGGTCTGAATTGAAGAAATTATAATTCTGATTGGGGCTAACTGAAATATTTATAAACCAGACTGGGGCAAGAATGAAGAAACTGAAAAATAGAGGCTGAAATTAGTATACTCTGAAAACTAATTTGGGGTCAATTTGAGAGGGTCTGAAACTTGGGGATTAAATTGAAGAACCCTAAAAAAAAGTGGGTATAAAAACCCCATTAACAAGGAAGTCGGCCGAATTATACCTCATTCTCACCCTCACATCTTCAACCTCTCGCCTCTCGCCAGCTCCCTCCCTCACTCTCTGCTCTCCTCACACATACACACACACACACACAAAGAAACACGAACGGACGCACATCAAAGTGACATACAGTGCAATCTCACACCACGATACATAAGGCCGCCACGGACACAAAAGAAAGGAAAAGAGAACGGTGGTTCGTGGCCGGAGTAGGGTTGGGCTCGTACAGGCCTGGTTTGGTTGTGGCAGCTACAACTAAGGCGGCGGGTGTGCCGGAGTTAGAACCCGAATGGATGTTCTGATTTATCAGATTCCAAAATCGAGGGTTAATAGTCGGGCTTAATATTTGGGTTTGGATTCTCGGCCATGAATATGATTCGGACTGAAACATAGGTTTGGATATCATAATGGATTGCTTGGCCGATTTCAAGCTGAAGCAGAGGTGATTGAGATGGTGAAATGGATCTTGATGGTCATCAGTACTCGACGGGGTTCTTTTCCGATCTGGAGAGGGTTTGGTTCGATGGCCGATTTCGAGGTCGTCGATTTTCTGGTTTGAAAGGTATGATGGGTTTCGATTTGTATGTGGATATGAGTTGAGTTATAGGTTTCTGTATTCGGATTCGGGCTTTGTAATCGCTGAATATGAGTTTTCTGAGACAGAGATGTTTGAAGGAGTACGTGATATGTAATTGCATTTGCAGGTTTGAGTTTGAGATTTGGGCAGTATTCTGGCTCGAGTTTGGGCCGAAGGGGATTGATTTCCTCTGTGTTAAAATTTATTTTTTTCTATAGTTTATATAGTTTGGGTCTGAACATGGTGTTCTCTGCTCAAATTTTTTCTTGGGGTTGGTTTTGAAGACAGTAATTTATTGGATTTGAACAATATGAGATAGTAGATACCCAAAACAAAAAGGATTAAGAGTTTTACAAAACTTAAATTTTTGCTTAAAGTGAGGTCAGACAAACAAAATATGATAAACTTTAAAGCTTACCTATGGCTGCAAGATGATGTTGATAATGATGATGATTGGTCTGATGATGATGATTATAGGGCGACGGCAGGGAGAAAAAAAAAATATTGGTGTATTGTGTGATCAGTTCTGAGTTTTAAATTTTTATATTGTATTGAAATGATTTCAAAGGTTTTTTATTTATTTGTGTTAATTATGATATAATTGTTTGAGAATTTATTTCCAATGAAATGGGTTGATTTGAGAGGTTAGAAATGAATGAATGAAAATGGAACTGCAGCCAAAACGTTTCTCCTGGAGAAACAAATAGTCCTTAGGCTAAGATGATAATTGGGCTGAAAATAGATATTTGTTAATTGGGCCACTAAATTAATTATAGGTTTTGGGCTGAATATTAAATAATAATAATAATAATAATAATATTACTTCTAATAATAATAATATTAATATTACTTCTAATAATAAATAATAGAGATAATATTAATAATAATAGTAATAATAAATAATAAATAATATTATTATTTGTCTTGTAAAATCTTTTGGGTAACGATTAATATCGCTTAAAATTTGACTTGGGCCTAGAAATGAAAACATGAAACACGATGAAATAAAACGAGAAATGACACGACATGAAATACATGACTGGACATGAATTAAATGACAAAATGAATTTGCATGATAATGAATTAAACGATAAATTATTCGGGCATTAATTTAATAAAATTGAATATAATTTCTATAATTCACAATAAATGTATATGCGAAATCGGGGCGTTACAACCTACCCCATTTAACAAATTTTCGTCCTCGAAAATTAAGGGCATGAGTAAGGGCCTTGAAAAATGAATGTTGGGTACTTAGAACGGATCTCCTCTTCACGTTCCCAAGTTGCCTCATTTGGTCCATGACGACTCCATTGAACTTTCACCAATTTAACCTCTTTGTTTCGTAACTGGTGTACCCTTCACTCCAAAATAACTCTAGGTACCTCCTCATAAGTCAGGTTCTTGGCTACATGCAACTCTTTGAAATTGCATATGTGACCAGGGTCATGTATGTACTTTCTCAGCATGGAGACGTGAAAGACATTGTGCACTCCCAATAACACTAACGGTAGTGCCAAACGATAAGCAAGGTCACCAACACGACCCAAAATCTCAAAAGGTCCGATATAACGAGGCTGTAGCTTTCCCTTTTTACCGAATCGTACCACTCCTTTCATCGGTGCTACCTTCAAGAACACTATCTCTCCAATATCAAATTGGATATCTTTCCTTCGTTTATCAGCGTAAGAATTCTGTCGATCCTGGGCGGTCTTAATCCTACTTCTGATCTCGGCTATTTTCTCTATAGTCTGCTCGATCAATTCTGGACCCAAAATCTTTCCTTCTCCAACCTCCCTCCAATAAAGAGGCGATCGACATTTCCTTCCGTAGAGGGCCATTTGTATAGTTGCTTGGTAACTATTGTTATAAGCAAACTCTACTAACGGCAAAATATTCTCCCAATTCTCACCAGTATTAAGAACACACGCCCTCGACAAATCTTCAAGTGTCTTAATAGTCCGCTCAGATTGACCATCGGTTTGTGGATGATATGCAGTACTGAAATTCAACTTAGTGCCCAACGCACTCTGAAGACTCTTCCAAAATTTCGACGTAAATCACGGATCTCTATCAGAAACGATCGACACTGGAACACCATGTAGCCTAAAAATCTCCCGAATATAAATCCGTGCATATTTTTCCATACTATAAGTCATCCTCACAGGTAGAAAGTGAGATGACTTCGTCAAGCGATCTACTATCACCCAGATAGCATCGTTCTTCCTCACTGTTCGTGGCAGACCAACCACGAAATCCATTGTGATATGCTCCCATTTCCATTCTGGGATTTCCAACGGTTGGAGTAAACCTCCTGGCCATTGGTGTTCTGCCTTCACCTGCTGACATATCATACACCTCTCTACAAATACACCAATGTCCCGTTTCATTCCTCTCCACCAAAAGAACTTCTTCAGGTCGTGGTACATCTTTGTACCTCCCGGGTGAGCGGAGTATGGTGCACTGTGAGCTTCTTCAAGAATCTGCTTCCTAAGGGATGGATCCTTAGGAACACATAACCTCCCATCATAAGTCAAAACATCGTCTGCAGCAACGACAAATTTCTCAATACTCCCATCTTGTGCCCGATCTTTCATCTTGCGTAAGAACTTATCACGTGGCTGAGCCTCCTTAATCTTATCCCTCAAGTTTGGTTGCAAGACCAAATATGATAGAATTGCTTTTGCACTCTTTGGAGACTCAACTACCTCAATCCTCAACTCGGAGAACTCTTTTATCAAACTCTCCTGATCGGTCAAGCAAGCTAACTCGCCCCTAGTCTTTCGACTCAAAGCATCAGCTACCACATTAGCCTTACCGGGATGGTAATGGATGGTACAATCATAGTCCTTCACCAGTTCTAACCATCGCCTTTGCCTCATGTTAAGATCCTTCTGTGTGAAAAGATATTTCATACTTTTGTGGTCCGTGTATATCTCACACTTCCCTCCGTAGAGATAGTGGCGCCAAATCTTCAGCGCATGAACTACAACAGCCAACTCGAGATCATGCGTTGGATAGTTCAACTCATGTGGTTTAAGCTGTCTCGATGCATAGGCTACTACTTTACCATGTTGCATCAAAACACAACTCAAACCCTGCTTTGAAGCATCACTATAAATAACAAAGTCATCCGTCGGATCAGGAATCGTTAATACTGGTGCCGAGGTTAGTCTCCTTTTCAACTCTTGAAAACTTTCCTCGCACCTATCACTCCATTCAAACCTCACGCCCTTCCTTGTTAATTGGGTCATAGGAGTGGCGATTTTAGAAAATCCTTCGATAAATCTTCTATAATAGCCAGCTAGGCCCAGAAAGCTACGAACTTCGCTCGCATTCCTGGGTACTCCCTAACTACTTACTGCTACAACCTTATCGGGATCTACCTCAATTCCTTTTGAGGTCACCACATGTCCAAGGAATCCAACTCTGTTTAACCAAAACTCACATTTCTTGAACTTGGCATACAACTTCTCTTTGCGAAGTATCTCCAATGTAACCCTCAAATGCTCTTGGTGTTGTTCCTTGTCCTTAGAATACACCAAGATGTCATCTATGAAGACGATCACGAACTTATCCAAGTAAGGTTGGAACACCTTGTTCATCAAATCCATGAAGATTGCCGGTGCATTACTCAGACCAAAAGGCATCACTACAAATTCAAAATGCCCATAATGGGTCCTAAAAGTCGTCTTGGGAATGTCACACTCCTTAATCTTCAGTTGATGGTACCCCGACCGCAAATCGATCTTCGAAAAGCTTCCGGCTCCCCTCAACTGATCGAATAGATCCTCGATTCTCGGCAGCGGGTATCTATTCTTCACCGTGAGTCGATTCAACTCTCTGTAATCTATACACATCCGAATTGACTCATCCTTCTTTCTTACAAACAGCACTGGTGCACCCCATGGTGACACACTAGGATGAACAAATCCGAGATCCAGCAACTCTTGAATTTGGACCTTCAATTCTTGAAGTTCCCTCGGAGCCATTCTATATGGCGCTTTGGATGTTGGGGCCGCCCCAGGGACCAAATCAATACTAAACTCCACTTGTCGGTCGGGTGGGACTCCCTGCAAATGTTCTGGAAATACATCCAAAAACTCCCGTACTATAGGTACGTCTGTAGGGGACACCTCATTAGTACGGGTGTTGACCAAACTCACCAAGTAACCCTGACATTGCTCCTTCCTTAGGCTTCTTAGTGCTTTCATGGCTGTGATTACTCTGGGTACTGTCCTACTCTTAGTACCATAAAAAGTGATCGACTCGCCTTCAGAACACCTCAATGTCACCTTCTTATCATGGCACCTTATATCGACATCATGTCTATCGATCCAGTCCATACCAAAGATCACGTCAAAATCCATCGAGCTAATCAAATATAGGCTAGCATCAAATTCTCTACCTCCTATCTCAATATTCTCGTCAGTCATTGTATTAGTGAGGATCGTATTTCCTGACGGTAAGCTAACCTCGAGAGACTCAACAGTTCTAACGCTTTTATGACCAATGGAATGATAAAACTTTGCAGACATAAAAGTATGTGTGGCAGCAGTGTCAAATAAAGCGAAAGCAGGCACATTAGAGATCATAAGCATACCTGACACCGTTCCGGGATTCTCATCTGCGTCCCTTTGGGTCAAAGTATAAATGCGAGCTTTTCCTCCAGAACCTTGACCTTTGGCCCTTTGGAGATGACAGTTCGAAGATGAATGTCATGGCTCCTTGCATCTATAGCAGACACCTTTTCCATACAAACACTCTCCGACATGATTTTTACCACACTTTGGGCGTGCAGGCCTAGTGATCGACGCACCCGGTCCAGATTTCTCATCTACCTTCTTCTGTTTGTTAGAAGCCACAAACTTATTTTGGTTCCCATTCCAATGCCTCTTACCGGTACTAGGCTTCGTAGATTTTTGTTGATCTAGATAATGGCTAGCCTCAACCTCTAGGGCTCGAAACACTGTCTCGGTATAGGGTAGCACCCCATGACCAGCCACGATGTGACGAATACTCAGGCGTATACCACTCTGGAACTTAAGGCCCCTCTTTCGATCGGTATCCACCATGTGCTCCACAAAGAAGCTGATTTGGTTGAATCTCCTCTCATATTCTTCAACCGTCATCCCTCCTTGTTCGAGATTCCAAAACTCTCTCTCCATCTTCTCTCGGTAATGCTGTGGGTAGTACTGTTCCATCACTATTTCCTTGAATCGATCCCAAGTCAATGCAGCACGCTCGGCCGCCGGCCTCAAACGCCAATAGCTTATCCACCAGCGTCCAACATCCTCCACCATTTGATATTGGCCGCAAAGAATTCTTTGCGCATCAGTGCACCCAATGAGTTCAAAGGTGCGCTCGAGCGACATGAATCATTCGTCAACAAAAGCGGGTCCTTCTCGACCGTTGAATGTTGGTGGGGTGAAACGCCGGAACTGTTGCACAATATGTGTCTGATTAGGAGCTGGCACATTATTGTTGTGGTTATCCTGACCTACGTCACCACCACCAAAGTTGGCATTCTGACCACCGAGATTATCTGCACCTCGGTTAGCTGGGCGTCCACGTCCACGAGTTGCCATTATCCTAAGGTATACCACACGCAACGATCCTTCAGTACTTACCCAACGAGAGGGAGAAAATAGGATGGGGAGTTACTTTGCATCTATAGGTTGAAAACCAGAGATTTCTAGTAATGATGATTTACGCATGTCATACATATACTTATGAAATTATAAGAAACAATTTCATGCCCAAATACTTTATCATAAAATTCTTATGCACAAAATAGACTGAAGATGCATCTGTAATACATGAATCATGGTTGATCTGGGAAACTGCATGTATCACATAATGAATAATCATAACTTAACGTACCTTGGAGTCGACGTGGAGCGGCAGAGGTGGATGATCATAATTGCTAAAAATATTTGACTACTTGCGAAAATGAAAATTCTGTTTATAAAAAGAAACTCTTTTTAACGAGTCTACAGAACTGTAGACCCGCTCTGACACCACTTATGTAGCGACCACTTTTCTAAAATATAATTCTTCAAATTTTAAGAAGAATAAATAAAAAAAATTGCAGTGGAAATACATTTTAAAAAGACAAACATAATAATCGCAAGTAATAATCCCAACTCGCCATTAAATAAAAAGATACTTCGATGTGAAATTAAACCAAATCGAACAATTGTTCATAAAACATGGTTTGAGAAAAATAACATTAAATAAATAAATATTTAATCATAGGCTTGATCATCCCACACTCAAGCGCATGCCACATCGAGCTCCTCAACCTGAAAGGGGGTAAATAGTGGGGTGAGCTTCCAACTCGCTCAGTGTGGAGAGTACGCAATATGTCTACGTTAATTACTAAATATATTAGCAAGTATAAACAACATGACTGATAAATTCTGAAGCCCATTGGCTAGCCCGAAGGCTTTATGCACAATTAAGTGCTTCTGACTGATTTGCACATTTAAGTGCTTCTGACTGATTGCATATTTAAGTGCTTCTGACTAGTTTCACGTGCACATACGAGACAATATATAAAGCAATTAAAATAAACAAAAGCGTAATAAATCCCCACACCTGGATAAAATGTAGTTCTTGAACTTGAATGTGATGAAAATGCTTGACTCGACAATCCTAGGCCCGTAAGTTCTTGTTATTATCTACAATTAATAATAATGGTAATCACTATTATTATAATTTATAAATATATAATATCTGGGAATAAAATACAAGACATAGATTTAAAAATTGAATTATTAATATTAATGAATACAATCAATATTTTAATGGCTTGTGCCAAAAATGGGTCTGAATTTAAGAAATTATAATTCTGATTGGGGCTAACTGAAATATTTATAAACCAGACTGGGGCAAGAATGAAGAAACTGAAAAATAGAGGCTGTAATTAGCATACTCTGAAAATTGATTTGGGATCAATTTGAGAGGGTCTGAAACTTGGGGATTAAATTGAAGAACCCTAAAAAAAGTGGGTATAAAAACCCCATTAACAAGGAAGTCGGCCGAATTATACCTCATTCTCACCCTCACATCTTCTACCTCTCGCCTCTCGCCCGCTCCCTCTCTCACTCTCTGCTCTCCTCACACACACACACACACACAAAGAAACACGAACGGACACACATCAAAGAAACATACGGTGCAACCTCACACCACAATACATAAGGCCGCCGCGGACACAAAAGAAAGGAAACGAGAACGGCGGTTTGCGGCCGGAGTAGGGCTGGGCTCGTACGGGCCTGGTTTGGTTGTGGCAGCTACAACTAAGGCAGCGAGTGTGCCGGAGTTAGAACCCGAATGGATGTTCTGATTTATCAGATTCCAAAATCGAGGGTTAATAGTCGGGCTTAATATTTGGGTTTGGATTCTCGGCCATGAATATGATTCGGACTGAAACATAGGTTTGGATATCATAATGGATTGCTTGGCCGATTTCAAGCTGAAGCAGAGGTGATTGAGATGGTGAAATGGAACTTGATGGTCATCAGTACTCGACGGGGTTCTTTTCCGATCTGGAGAGGGTTTGATTCGACGGCCGATTTCGAGGTCGTCGATTTTCTGGTTTGAAAGGTATGATGGGTTTCGATTTGTATGTGGATATGAGTTGAGTTCTAGGTTACTGTATTCGGATTCGGGCTTTGTAATCTCTGAATATGAGTTTTCTGAGATAGAGATGTTTGAAGGAGTACGTGATATGTAATTGCATTTGAAGGTTTGAGTTTGAGATTTGGGCAGTATTCTGGGTCGAGTTTGGGCCGAAGGGGATTGATTTCCTCTGTGTTAAAATTTATTTTTTCTATAGTTTATATAGTTTAGGTCTGAACATGGTGTTCTCTGCTCAAATTTTTTCTTGGGGTTGGTTTTGAAGACAGTAATTTATTGGATTTGAACAATATGAGATAGTAGATGCCCAAACAAAAAGAATTAAGAGTTTTACAAAACTTAAATTTTTGCTTAAAGTGAGGTCAGACAAACAAAATATGATAAACCTTAAAGCTTACCTATGGCTGCAAGATGATGTTGATGATGATGATGATTGGTCTGATGATGATGATTGTAGGGCGACGGCAGGGAGAAAAAGAAAATATTGGTGTATTGTGTGATCAGTTCTGAGTTTTAAATTTATATATTGTATTGAAATGATTTCAAAGGTTTCTTATTTATTTGTGTTAATTATGATATAATTGTTTGAGAATTTATTTCCAATGAAATGGGTTGATTTGAGAGGTTAGAAATGAATGAATGAAAATGGAACTACAGCCAAAACGTTTCTCCTGGAGAAACAAATAGTCCTTGGGCTAAGATGATAATTGGGCTGAAAATAGATATTTGTTAATTGGGCCACTAAATTAATTATAGGTTTTGGGCTGAATATTAAATAATAATAATAATAATAATAATAATAATAATTATAATAATAATAATAATAATAATAATAATAATAATAATATTAATATTACTTCTAATAATAATAATATTAATATTACTTCTAATAATAAATAATAGAGATAATATTAATAAAAATAGTAATAATAAATAATAAATAATATTATTATTTATCTTGTAAAATCTTTTGGGTAACGATTAATGTCGCTTAAAATTTGACTTGGGCCTAGAAATAAAAACATGAAACACGATGAAATTAAACGAGAAATGACACGACATGAAATACATGACTGGACATGAATTAAATGACAAAATGAATTTGCATGATAATGGATTAAACAATAAATTATTCGGGCATTAATTTAATAAAATTGAATATAATTTCTATAATTCACAATAAATGTATATGCGAAATCGGGGCGTTACAAATTGGGTCGTACCTCTACTGGTGCTTGCTTTTCGTACTGCGCCAGCTAGTGTCCTTTGGTCGAACATCTTGCGTATCGAACAAAAAAGTTAAACATCAGCTGAGCACAACTCACACTAGCTCAGGGGTCCACAGTGGAAGGCTCTGTACCGACCACCAACTTATGGCTATCGATCGAAAATATTTTGGCACACTTATCGATCGAAAAGATTCTGGCACATTTTCGAGCATTCCTATTTAAATAAAGTATACGATGGCGCGTTTAGACAACTTATGCCCGAAATCAGAGAAATGACATCCCGGACTTCCTGTTCTTTGAGATTGGTACTTCGAATTTTGGTGGTCTTCTTCTCGGATTTTGGTGGTTTTCTTCTCGGATTTAAGTACCCTGAGACTCATGGGTCCCCTTATGGGATTCACGACTATAGCAACCAGGCATAAAATGCAAAATATATATGGTGATCAATACTGATACCTTTATTATTCTTCTAGGTGGTTATGGTATACTAAAAGCGATATTCAATGTCATGTCATGAGTAGAGATGAACTTCCATATCAAACATATATGTTTGTTGAATGTTAATAAATCCTTAGAAGTTTACTTATTTTCTAGATCAATGAGCATGACATAAGTTTATATCTCCTTTAGTGAGAGAATTACTTATATCTGTCAATACAATTGCTGAGTTACTTGTAAATTTTTAGGCATATATTCCACTTCATAGCCAAATGTTGTAGGTCACAGACTATCAATTTCAAGAAAAAACAAATTAGATCCTTTAGGTTTATCAATATAAACCTTGATGTTAATTGAAGTTGGTAAATTATGGAGTTTTATACTCTCAAGACGCCACCATCCTATGCGGATTTATATATTTTATTTTTCTATTTTTGCTATTTGGGTATTTCAACCTGCTTGAATAGTTTTAATATGTTCCACTTGGACTTATACGTACTTCTTCTAATGTAATAATAATATTTTTTTCTTTATGATGATAATATATGTCCGTGATATATGCTTATTCAAGGGCCTTTTACCCTCATATCATAATGTGATATATTCTTTTAGTATTAGACGATTGAGAATTATTTTATTTAATTATCAAGTGATAACTTCAAGTATCACTTGCTTATTTGGGTGTTTTGTTTATGCCAATGTACCATTCGTAAATTATCATTCTTTATTCATTATCAATTTATAATCATATTCATATAATTCATAATTTGCATCTTCAAGACTAAATACGTGTATGAATCATTCATAACTTCACATCATAAACAGTAGACACTTAATATGTACTTACGTCGATTGTTATATACTACTCCATTCCCAAATTTGTTCCTATTTTTTTCAATATGTCCCCCAAATCCGTTCTTATGCTAATAATGGATTCTAATTAACTTAACAATATACTAATACAAGATCTATTTTCCACTCACGTTATACTCCACAATAAACTCAACAATTTTTTAATGCACAAATTTTTGGAGACGGATGGAGTATTATACTAGATTTAGTATTTGTTTTTTTTTGTTGTCTGGTACAACCAGGTGGCTCGGACACATGACATCCAAATAGCAAGTTAAAGATCATGCTGAAGGGTATAATTTCTTAATGACGACATTGTGTGAGCCTCACTCGCCGACAAATAACCGATCACCGGAACCGATAAGTCACCAGAAACGACCAACATCAAGTCCTCCATTGTAGCCTCCTGAGCATCAAGTATCACTTGCTTATTCGGGTGTGGTGTTGTCTTTATACCAATGTACTGTTCATACTATCATTCTTAATTAACTATCAATTTATAACCATGTTCATCTAATTCATAACTTGCTTTGCATCTTCAAGAATAAATACTTGTATGAATCATTCCCTACTGCACATCATAAATTATACAAACCTAAAGAAGGGTAATATATACTTACATCGTTTGCTATATAATATCATACTAGATTTGGTACTTGATTGTTATTGTTATTCCGGTATAACCAAGCGGCCGGACACATCACATACAAATAACAAATTAAAGATCCCACCATAGAGTATAGTTTCATAACTAGGGTCCCAGGAAAGCCTCTAACGACAATGTATCGGCCCCACTCCCAGTAAATGACCTGTCTCTGGAACCGATAGGTCATCAGATATGGCCAACATTAGATCATATGACTCCATTCAAGCTTCGTGAACATAAAGTGTAACACCCCAAAAAATGGCGGCTATTACAGTGCCGTGACACATATCGGTATTCTTTCTTCAAGTCGCCTCTCTTTGCCGTCAGTTTCAGCTTGGACGGCTGTTCCGATAATCTGATTGCATACCAGGTCTCTGTGGCGCTTTGCTTGAGGGCTTCAACAGCTATGCCCCTTCATTTCATCCCGAACGCCTCCGCGACAGTCTTGGGAGAAATCGTCACCTCCTCTCCAAAAATCGAGCTCTTGATTCCCGATTCCGTGACTTCTGCTTTCTTGAAAAAAGAAATGATAGCTTCCTTGTATATAACTTTGGGGTTAATATCTAAGAATGGGTAGATCCCATTTTCTTCATCGCCCGAATGATACAATGCATATCTGTCTGTAGATTCGCCTCGAGCAACCCTTCAAAATCGACTACCAGACTGAAGATGATCTGGTCCTTGACAAGCTTTAGGTTGATGCCTTCGAACTATTGGGTGGCCTCCATTTCTGCAAAAGATTAAGCTTTTCGGTGAGTGTATTGAAGGTTCAAAGGAATTTCTGCTTTTGAAAAACTAGGGTTTTGAAAGATTGAAGATGGTAAAGTTGGGAAATGAATTACACCGCATTAAATAAAGAAATGAACAGACGTTTTGAATTTAATATTAATTTAAATTAGTGTCGGTCCAATTTTAAAAAAATATGATGGTTGAGATTTTTAATTGGACATAATGGAGGTCGTGTGAACGTGTAGTTGCCACGTGTATATAATAATAATATAATATTCAAGAGTCGGTCAGTGATAGAAAAACTTAGCTGGTTGACCATTTGA
Source organism: Orobanche coerulescens (assembly GCA_033398695.1). Taxonomy (NCBI): domain Eukaryota; kingdom Viridiplantae; phylum Streptophyta; class Magnoliopsida; order Lamiales; family Orobanchaceae; genus Orobanche; species Orobanche coerulescens. The sequence goes on from CM065802.1 coordinate 194,479,809, forward strand.
CTTTTTGACTGCTCTGCATCAGGTAGCTTGAGTCGCCTGAGGGTCAGCTAGATTTCTTCGTCTGCTCGTCTGGTCTGATCAGGTGGGGTGATTGTTTGCTCTGATCAGGTAGATCCTCCTTAGCTGCATCAGGAAACTCTTCATCGTCTGATCTGATCATCAGGTAGCTTTCTCGTCTGTACTAGATTCCCAATCTAGTAGGCCAAGTTCCCTGCTCAGCTCCAAAAACCTTTCTTCTGGCAAAGGTTTAGTGAATATGTCAGAAATTTGGTATTCAGTGCTGACTCTTTCCACTCTAACTCTTTTATTAAGCACATGATCTCTGATGAAATGATGTTTAACGTCAATGTGCTTTGTCCTGGAGTGCAATACTGGATTGTTAGTTATTGCAATTGCACTGTTGTTGTCACATCATATGGGAACTTCGTTTGCAATGATGTCGTAGTCCATTAGCTCTTGTCCGATCCATAGAATTTGTGCATAGCAGCTACCTGCAGCTAGGTATTCTGATTCTGTGGTTGAAATTGAATTAGATACCTGTTTCTTGCTAAACCAGGATATCAATCTGGTTTTTAGGAATTGGCATGTTCCACTAGTGCTTTTCCTATTAATCTTGCAACCTGCAAAATCTGCATCTGAGTATCCTGATAGCTCGAAGTTGTCATCTTTAGGACACCATAGTCCAACATTGACTGTTGACTTAAGGTATTTGATAATCTTTTTAGCTGCTTCCTGGTGCGACTGCTTTGGCTTGGAATGAAATCTTGCACATACTCCTATAGCATAAGATATATCTGGTCTGCTTGCAGTCAGGTAAAGGAGTGATCCAATAAGTCATCTGTAGTGGGTTGGATCTACTGATATGCCTCCTTCATCTGCATCTAGGTGTGTGCTTGTGCTCATTGGTATTCTTGCTGGTTTGTCTAATTCCATTTCAAATCTCTTGATTAAGTCTCTTGTGTATTTGGCTTGACTGATGAAAATTCCATTATTCATCTGCTTGACTTGTAAATCGAGAAAGAAATTTAGTTTTCCCATCATACTCATCTCAAATTCTCCTTGCATGAGATTTGAGAATTTCTCACATAGCTCTGGGTTGGTTGAGCCAAATATGATGTCAACCACATATATTTGAACTAATAATATGTTGTCTTCATGCTCTACTCTGAATAGGGTCTTGTCCACCTTGCCTTTGCTGAATCCATTCTTCTCCAGAAACACATAGAGTGTCTCATACCATGCTCTTGGTGCCTGCTTGAGTCCATATAGATCTTTTAAAAGCTTGTAGACTTTGTCTCCTTTGACAAATCCAGGAGGTTTCTCCACATATACTTCCTCTTCTAGCATTCAAAATCCTTGAATGCTGCATATGCAAGGAATAGTTTGATGGCTTCCAATCATGCAACAGGTGCATAAGTTTCATCAAAATCTATTCCTTCACATTGTGTATAGCCTTTAGCAACAAGTCTGGCTTTATTCCTAACAACGGCTCCATCTTCATCACACTTGTTCTTGTACACCCATTTGTTACCAATAACTTTCTTGTGATCTGGTCTGTTTGTTAATTCCCAGACATTGTTTCTTTCCATCTGAGTGAGCTCTTCTTGCATTGTATTGATCCGAGTAATCCTCCAGTGCTTGATCTGTTGTCTTGGGTTCCATATGAGACATGAAGCATGAGAACATTGCCATTCCTACTGGTACTGTGGACTGCCTGGTTCTGACTCTATCAGTTAGGTTTCCAATGATTTGTTGAATGGGATGATCTCTAAACCATTTGGGGATTTCTTCTTCTTCATGGTTTGTTCCCCCTGTTGAGTTGCTTTGGTGGACTTCTTATCTCTCTGCATCAGCTTGGTTCTGACCTTCTTGATCTGTAACTGGATCAGCTACGGTCTTGTCATCTACAGGTGTGGATCTTGTCTGTTCTACAGATGGGCCTTCATTAGCTACAGATGGGTCTTCATCAGCTCCATCTGGATCAGGTAGGTTTTGTGGTCCTATCTGATCTGTAGTTGGGTCTTTAGGCTGATCTGCAGGTGAGTCCATCATTCCTGTATCATGAATTATGACTTCTTCCAGGGTGGCGGTTTTGAGCTTATTCTCAATTAATTCCACTTGTTTCCTGTACTCAACAGTAGACTCATCAAATACAATATGAGGTGTTTATTCCACAACTAAGGTTCTTTTGTTAAATACTCTATATGCTTTGCTTCTTTAAGAGTATCCCATAAAGAGACCATCATCAGTTTTAGCATCGAAGGCATTTAGTTGGGTTTTACCATTGTTGTGGATGAAACACTTACAACCAAAAATATGAAAATATACAACAGTTGGTGTTCTGCAATTCCAAACCTCATAGGGAGTTTCTCCATGTCTCCCTACTATCATACTCCTGTTCTGAGTGTGACATGCTGTGTTGACAGCTTCAGCCCAGAACCTCTTTGGCAGGTCAGCTTCTGCAATCATGGACCTGGAAGCTTCCTTCAGGGTTCTGTTCCTTCTTTCAGCAACACCATTCTGCTGTGGAGTCTTGGCTGCAGAGAGCTCATGCTGGATCCCATTCTGATCACTGTATTTAGTGATTTCTTTGTTGAGAAATTCTCCTCCTCTATCTAATCTGATCTTGATGATTGAGAGGGATTTCTCATTCTGAATCTTCCTTAGCAGCTCAGGTAGTTTTGTTAAAGTTTCACTCTTTTTATAGAGAAAAACAATCCATTTATATCTTGAGTAGTCATCTTCTACTACTAGATCATGCTTCTTTCCACTCAATGTCCTTGGCTTGATAGGGCCAAAGAGATCCATATGAAGTAGATCTAGAATTCTTGTGCTGAGAGTGGTAGGTTGAACTGGCTTGAATGATGCTCTGGTCTGCTTCCCTTTCTGACATGCATCACAGAGAGCTTCCTTTCTGAATACTTCTTCTGGAAGTCGTCTGACCAGTTTTTGAGAACTAATCTTGTTGATGGCTTTGAAGTTCAGATGACATAGTCTTTTGTGCCACAACCATCCATTTTCAGCTATTGTCTTGGAAAGAAAATAGGTGTTGGCAGTTCCTGTATTCCAATCTATCATGTAGACATCTCTCCTTCTGATCCTTGTAGCTTCACTTCTCCAGATAAGATATTTATCACCATGCATTTCCAAATGGTGAATACTGGTAGATTCTTCTCATCACATAACTGACTTATGTTCAAAAGGTTGTATTTGAGCCCTTTGACATAATGGACTTTGGATATTGTTATGTTTCCTCTGCGCAGCTCTCCAAAACCTTTTGTCTGCCCTGTAGAGCTATCTCCAAAAATTAAATCTGGGCCTCTTTTCTTGGTATAATTTGACAGCACCTTTTTGTTCCCGGTCATGTGCCTTGAGCATCCAGAATCTACAAACCATTCTTCACCTCCTATATTTGAATTTGTAGAGACGTGGTAGTAGTCCTTCCACATTTTCTGCAATCAGACAAGTAGAGATTTAGGTACCCAAATCTGTGTGGGTCCTCGGGGGTTAGTTGGTTTCCTGGAGAATTGATTTCTCCTTGGATTATGGAAGTTATGGTGATTGTCCCTAAAAGGTGTGTGTTGTCTGGGCCTATATCCTCGGTTAGGATTGTGTACTGGATATGCCTCATAAAATTAGTGTTGTGGGCCATTTCTAAATCTTGGCTGAGACCATTTATAAAATCTTTGGGGTCTTCACACCTGTTCATTTTGAAATCTTGGATAACCTTGAGGTTTCCATTTGCCCCTCCCATTTTGAAATCTATTTTTAAGGAGTCTTTGATAATAGTGGGAATGTTGTCTAGGCTGCTGCTTCTGCCTTGGCCATTGCCTAGTCTCTTGTCTAGGTGGCTGCCTTGTATACCTTGGCTGCTGCCTAAACTAGTGACTTGGCTGCTGCCTATTTTGGAATACAGGTTTGTAAGTTGGCTTAGCAGTCGAGACAAGTGTTTCTCCCTTGATGAAAGTAGTTTTTGAACTAGAGGGAGTGTTGGGGTCATATCCAAGGCCTGATCTGGAATAAAGTGGCCTTTTATTCATACACAACTCATCCAAGGTTAGAGATGCCTTCAGGGAAGTTATTTCCTTCGCCTGTGTGTTACTAAGCTGTGTCAGTTTAGCAAACTCAGATTTAACATGAGCAAGTGCAGCTGATTTCTCACTATTTGAAATAGTTAATCTTTTTATCTCAGTTGTGGTATTATAAGCCTGATTTTTCTAATTGTCTATAGCCTGTTTTTCAAATTCAGATTTGATTTTATTTAACTCTAGGCTGAGTTTTTCAAAGTCATTTATCAGCTGCCTATTCTCATCTTGCAGCTGGGTCTTCTCAACTGATACAGATAAGTGTGCAAATTTTAATTTCTCAAAATCCTTGAGAAGCTGATTGACAGACTCATGTAAGTCCATATCCTGAGACATGTCTGAGCTATTATTATTTGAAACTAAGGGTTTAGATGTTACCTCTTCATTAGCTAAGTTGGCCATCAGACAATCATATTCCTCATCATCATCAGAGAAGAATCCGCTGCTAGATTATACTCTCTCTTGGTCTTCTCCAATGAACGTTTTTTTCTTGTCTTCTTTTCTGCCCATTTCTTTCTTGCCGTCATCCTTCTTAAGATCAGGACAGTCGATTTGAATATGTCCTGTCTTATGACAGTTGTAGCATTCAACCTTCCAGCTTCCAGCCTTTTGATTCCTCTTTGGATTTTCTTTATAGTTCTTCTTATACTTGGAGTAGTTTTTCCGGAAGTTGCTGAATCTTTGTATTATGAATGCCATTTCTTCCTCAAAATCTAGGGGATTTGGAGGCTTGACTTAAGATAGGCTCTTGGAAGGGGACTCGGCTCCAAATGTTATTCCCTTCTCTGCAGGCTCGGTTGATGATGAACATGGAATCTTGAACTCATAAACCTTTAGTCAGACAACAGCTCCTGGATCTTTATCTTGTTTAGATCCTTGGACTCTCTCATGGCCACCGCCTTCATACTCCATTCTGAGTTGAGAGATCTTTGAACTTTCAGGGCCATCTCCCTATTGCCATATGTTTTTCCCAGAGAATTGATTTCATTTATTATCTCTGTGAATCTTGTGTCCACTTGATCAATAGATTCGCCATTCTTCATTTTGAAGTTGTCAAACTTTTGGCTAGCAATTGACAACTTATTCTCTTTTATCAGCTCAGTTCCCTCACACATTACAGCTAATGTGTCCCAAATTTATGTGGCATTTTTGCAATTCCTTACCTTGACCATGGTTGATTTGTAAAGAGTCTGGTACAGCACATCTCTGGCCCGGTTGTCAAGATTGGACAGCTTCCTTTCTTCAGGGGTCAGCTCCATCCTCTTCTTGGGAATCTTCTCTGGCTTCCCGACAGCAATTTCCTCAGGAGAATTATCCTTCTCAAAGATGAAAGGACCGTCTTCAATTATGCACCACATGTCGTCATGTATGGATGATAAATGTGCCTGCATTCTTATCTTCCAAAGATCATACTCGTCAACTGAAAAAATAGGTAACCTAGAGTGCATGTGTTGCATGTGTTCCATTATAAATGAGAGATTAAAATATATATCCTCGATATATGGATCTTCTTCTGAAAAATCAAACCAACCGCTCCGATATCACAAGTCGTCAGGAATAAGTCTAGGGGGGTGAATAGACTTATTGAAACTCTTTTTCAACGAAAGGAGTTTCTCAGCTGATGGGTACAGATGACTTGGAGTCGTCTGCAGATAATACGAGTGCGGAAGTTAGCTGATGACGAACACAGAAAACTTAAACAATGGAACAATGAATATGTATGCAGTAGGTAAGTATGATGATAAAACAGTAAAACACGCAGGCAGTTATAGTGGTTTCAGAGGTGGGGTAATCATCTACTAATCCACTTTTCTCCAAACCAGTTGGAGATGAATTCACTATTATCTCAACCAGTGATAAATATTACAGTGATTCTTCCTAGCTACAACAACTTCCAACCAGTGGAAATCTTGTCGTTGCAACTCCTTTAATGCCTAGCACCTCTTGATCTCAAATCCTCGGATGCCTATCAGTCACGCACACTTCAACCAGTGAAGTACCCCGAACTCAGGTTTTAAGACACGAGTGGGTTGTCTTCTCCAACGAAGAGCTTCTTCAAATAAGAACTTTTGACTCTTGCTCTTCACGATGCTATAGTTTGCTTTGTTTGCTTTGATCGCTTGTAAGTGTTGTTCGCATCGTAGTTTGCTCAATTCAAATCTCCAGGTATTTATAGTTATTGATCTTTGAGCTTTCTTCATAGACGTTGCAATTCCTGTAACAAATCCGTCCATTGGAGAAATAGACTTCTTTGTTTTTCCTTTCCGAACGTTGCAAGGCTGGATTCCCTTATTTTAATCCATTTCCGACCGTCGTGAAGACTTTCACGTTTAAGCGCCAAATATTATGATTATAATATGCTTAAAGTCTTCAGAGGTGGGTCTCGATGAATTATTTAATTCATTGCTTTTCGGGAATCTCTCCCGTCTGTCTCTTATCACCCGCACGTGACTTTCCGTGATTATTGACTTTTCAACGCATGCTAACATAGACTGGATTACTTGGCTGATTACTTTGACGTAACTTATCTGATCACTTTTTGGTCAATCTGTCTGACGTGCAGTCAACCTTCTCTATGTCGGACTTCTCTGATGACTTCTATGAGAAGACTTCTCCGATGTCCCGATGAATCTTCTCTGATCTGATGACCTGTCTTAAGTCTTCTGACCTGATGAACTTATCTGATCTGATGGTCAAACTTCAGATGACTTGGACTCCATCTGATCACTTAACTGCAGTCTGGTCAAACTTCTCTGATAAATGAGTTGACCAGGACTTCTCTGATAAATCGCTTCTGCAGAATGTTGTCTGACGATAAGCCGTTCAACCTTCTCTGAACAGTTGAGTTGATCAAGACTTCTCTAATTTACTCTTGTCTACAACTCGGCTTTCTGCAGTGTTTGGTCAAACCTCTCTGATGTATCTGTTTCACCAAAACTTCTCTGATATGAACTTGTCTGCGATTTATACTTAGCCGATTTTAGCCTAACTAGTATGGCCTATAGAAGACACCCATTTGGTTCTTCTTTACATATTGCCAAGTATTCAACTATACATAATATGGCCTATAGAAGATACTCATTTGGTTCTCCATTACAATTTGCCAAGTATTAAAAACATACATTTGAATAAACAAATACAAGGATGACATCATCAAAATCTAATAAGTATTCCTAACAGTTCGATCTAACTGGTTTCCAAATTTATTTATGTAGATTTTCTTCCTTGCTGAAAGAAAGATCTCTAACTACTTTGTAGAAGACAAGTTCTGTGGTAAGAGCACGTAATCTGCTGAGCTATTGTTAGAATTCAGTAGTTAGTAATGGATAGCTCTTGGATTAAATCAGATAGGAGGAGTGCAGTATATGGGGAAGGTGTTGAAAAGTTCATTAGAGATTGTTTAGAGAATTCAGAAATTGATTAGAACTTCATTCCTTGTCCGTGTTATCTCATTGTCATGAATAAAAATTTTGTTACGAATCCCTTGATGTTCCGATTGATTAATTATTAATTGCCCAAATTTAAATTTTTATTATTAAATATTTAGCACACATAATTAGTTAAATAACATACGAAAATAACTAATGGGCCAAGACCTAAAACATACATTTAATAGATTGGGCTCAACTCAATATACTTTACAACTAAATTAACTAATAACCCAACCCACTACAATAATAATAACTTATGCACTTAAATTAACAATATATATATATATATATATATACATGAGGGGCGGCCAAGGGAAGAAAAAGAGGAAGAGAGGATGTGGATTCTAGAGCCTTCATCCTCCCCATGCACGACACCCTCATAACTCACCTTAGACACATGGCATTAGTCTTCTCTTGGACTACACTTCCCAAGCCCTAATAACACACCTTAAATACTTACACTATTACCTAGCCACCACTCTTACACTACACAATACAAAAATCTGCATATAGAGGGAGAGAGAGAGCAGGTCCGAAAATTTGAAGAGGAAGGAGGAAGAAGGAGTTCATCAAAAACTCAAGTAAACTAGGTAATCTTACTCCCTCTAATATATTCTATAATTTATAGTTATAAACCTTCATATATTAACTTAAATTCTATCATGCAAATAAAATAAACCTCCATGGTGTAATGTTGGTCATGGCCGAATCATCATAGAAGTGAAAGGAATGTCATCTTCCAACTTTCAAGACTTAGAACCAACCGTTGCAACGAAAAAATCGAGGTGGGTGAAAATCCTTTCAAAATTCCTAAAGTAAATAAATTATTTCTTTATTTTGTGATGCATGTGCAAATCTGAAATTTCTTCAAGTGTGATGTTGACAAATTGTTGAAATCACCATATTAAAAATTCATGTTATGATATTTGTGCTTTGAATTACATGTGTATTCATTTTCTTGAATTTTACTTTCGAAAATTATGAAGTATGGTGAGCATGCACAAATCTGGAAACTTTTGTATAAATACATGTCTTAGAGATATATGTTGTGGTTATATTAACATGCAATACGATTTTCTTAAATTTAAACGATAACCGATTTGGTAGTCGGATTTCGCTTATGTGAAAATTGAATATTGTATGTTCTATTCGTGATTTTTATGAAACTCTACCAAATCTGGAATTTTGTATTATATGATTATGTTATGGTATTTGGATAACTTATTTGTGGCAAAACGGGACTTGAAAACAAGTAAACGGAATTTAAGGCATAAATAATAATTAATAGAAAATTATGGACGAATCTGAAAATTCCGAGAATAAACTATTCTGCACTGTGAATAACATGTATTTTAACTTATATAAGCTGTCCGTAAAGTTTCGAACAAATCGGAGTTCGTTATCTAAGCTTATTAGTCAATAATGTAATTTTCAAACAATTCTGGAGTCAAAATGCAAGAAATCAAAAATTCTGGACCAAGTCCGAATTTTCTGGACTTTTTCACAAATTTGGGATTCCAAGTTCATCAAGAGACATCTCGTAGAATTTCGTTAAATTCCGAGCGAAATTCGTAGCTCTAAAGGCCTCGGAGCAATTTTGTTAAGTTTTGGGGTAATTTCGTAATTTCTGGAAATTTCAGTCCCGAAACTGGAAATTCCGAATCTATTCTTAAATCTGAAATTTAAATATTGTATCTTTGACCTTCTTATAAATTTTCACGACCATCCGAGTTCATTTCATCCGAGTGTATTTCATAGTATCTTTGACCTTCTTATAAATTTTCAACCTAAGGGTATAAACGTCGTTTCGACCAACATCAGAAAAATTCTCGACTTCTTTTCATCGAACCTACCAATCCAATACACTTACTTGAGCCCTTTAAAACTGTTGATGAAGTATTGAGAATATTTTCAAATTAATATACAAGCCATATCCCGTATTACCGTGCCACAAATATAAGTAACCATATTCCATACTTAATCAAAAGACGCAATTAATCTCACTGATCGAATGTTTAAGTGTTACTCGTGCTATGCAACTAACTGAAAATTGAGACTGTCCGGGAAATAAGTGCTATATAAATAAAGTGCCACGGACAGGTCCGCCCTCTAACTCTATCGGGACAAAGTGCCACGTCGACGAATGGGGGCCACCTCTAGAACCCATACGAAATAGAGTGCCGACATAAAATCTGGGGGCCACCTCTAGAACCCATACGAAATAGAGTGCCGACATAAAATATGGGGGCCACCTCTTGAACTTTAGGAGCCACCTGTAGAGTCCCAAATCGAGTCGGGACAGTTAGACCGAGTCTGGATCGAGCAGCGCGGCTGCGGTTCATGAACAAGGCTACCGTTGTTGCCTATTCCCATAACCGAGGAATGGAGTGTTCCGAGGGACCTGGGTCGTAGAACTTGGGGTATAATCGCGATTATGGTGTGATCCGGGTATTGAATAAAATCAAAGGACATACCGAGCCCAGATAAGAGATAAGGAAGCACACACTAAGTATGAGAGCGAAGGCTCAGCTACTGAGGCGACGGTCCAAATCTTGGGGCGACGGCCTATATTGCTAGGAGTAATAAGGAGAGTCTAGAATCCAAAGTCCACATCGACAGGATTCAAAGCTAGATTGACTGATTAACTGATTGACTTGACATCTGTCCACGGGGACAGGATTATATTATTTCACTACTAAACTATTATCTTTCGATAAATCGCAGAATATCTTTGACACCTTTTTCACTTTTCTTATAACTTGACAAAATCTTGCATCACTTCAAATTTTCAAAGGAAAGAAAGCCACACACCCGCACACGATCACCCACTCACTGAGACCTTTTGTCTCACCCACCATTTTCCCTTTTAAACCAAAGAATGAGCAACCAGCAGAAGACGAGGGAGGCTTTATGGAAGAGACCGATTAGAAGACTGCCGCCTGGACTTAGAATTTCTATTTCCATCCCTACTTGAAATAATGTACTATGTTTCGTACTTTGAATCGTCTGTTATTTTTCCGCTGCAAACTTATGATCACTGTAAATTGATTATCAACTTTTGTTACAACGAATCTTAGAACATTGGGTTAAGATCGTTGATTGAAAATTTTATTCAATCGTTATTTAGGTTCCGCTATTTATTGCTACACTTTATTTGATTGATCGACTGGTACATCACGCCCTCGTCCTTCTCGATGTTGGGGGCATGACAGAAGTGGTATCAGAGCCCGCTTTGTGAGAAGGACACTTACAACGGGCTAACCAGGATAAGATTCTTCGGACTTAGATGGGAATTCCACCTAGGACGAAGTGAACCATAGGACTGAGACCTAAAGTAGATTTCTCGAGTCAATTCTCGTTAAGATCTCTTTCGACTTGTCATTATTCACTTGGAATATGCATAGTCAAATTCTTTCGTAAGTCATTGGCCAAGGTACTTGATTAAGTATTCACAGCTTTTCACTACTGAATCAATTCTTCTATTGAACTCTTGAAACGGATATAGTTTATTTCACTTATCCATTTCTCAAAGTCATATCACTATTCATTCGAAATTGATGAAGTTCCTTTAAACTCCACTAAACTTCAGTATTATTGTTCCTTTGTCGTTAGTATCATATAAGCATTTGTTGAATCATTAAGTTCACTACCTTAATGATTATTCATGCTTAATAGAGTTTTGTATTAGATATTAGATTTTGCGAGATATTGACTTAGTTTTATTTTGTCAATTAGATGGACCCTACTGGCGAGAAAGAACTGACCAAGGAAACTCAGGGTACCCCTATTATGCGAGCAACGATTACTGAGGATCAGCTCCAGCAAGCGCTTAACCAAATTGAGAGTGTTGCCAGACCCATTTTAGACGCAGCTGTTTTGGCCGATTCAAATGAGAGAGAGATCCAGAACTTGAGGTCCGTGATTGGGCGCATATTTCAAGATGTGATGGCGTATCGTGATCAGAGGGACGAGCTGTTTCGATTGCTGGAGAAGAGGAGACAAGAATACGAAGAGCTGGAGGAAAGGTCATATCACCTGGATGTTGGGATTCGATGCCTAAAACAATGGCCCAGCGGAAGTGGTAAAACGAAAATTAATTCGATCTGAATCCCTACGAGGATCGATCGAGCTACGTATATACGAATATATAAACGAAACACAAGAGTTACGAGAAAATATACCTTTGTAGTCCGTTGATTAAATGGTATTCTTCTCTTGAGCTATTCCCCAAGCTTTAGATTGATCTCTACGAATCCAATCCGCTCCAAGCCCTTGGATGATACAACGCCGAAAGTACCGCGTCTCTACTTGCCACGTGCCGGAGAAACGACCGGAATGACTAAAGGAGTACCGCGTCTCTACTTGCCGCGTCTCTCCAAGGATACGGCTAGAACAAGATTATAGGAGCTTGAATATACAGATTATTACACTCTAAGTGTTTAATCTTTTTCTCTCTATTTTTCTCTCAATATTTCTCTAAGAAAATTGAAGGAAAGAATGAACAAGATGAAGATGAAGTCGAAGACCATATGAGAAAACCATTTTATCTCTCTCAATGTGTCACTCACGGCTGGTGGTGTCATTGGAGAAGTAAGGAATAGTCTTCATTATATTCTTGTTCCAAGTCCCACAAAATCAACTATACCTTATTTTAAGAGATATCAAATCTCTAAGGTGATTAGTCTTCACCCACCAAAGCAAGACTAAGACTAAATGTAAGAGATCAAAAAGTGGGGCCGGCCTCTAGAAGGAATCCGACGAGTTCTATTCGTTTCGGACTCCCGAGAGTCCAAACAGATAAACTCCGATTCCGTTCTGATGTATTTATATCGATTAATTAATCTAATTAATTAATCATATTTAAATACATCATAACATAATTAATTTCTCCAAGAAATAATTATATTCATGAATTAAATGAATCACCCAGTAATTTATTTAATCCATTAAGCCGTATATCAATTTATCCAATAAATCAATTTAGACATCTAATGTCCCAGTAAATTAGATATCCAATATCTAATATTCATAATGAGAGAATAAGCTCGATTCATTCCGTCGTCAATTCTATTGCGCGACTCGGTAGGTCCGTCTCAGTCAGCAATGGGAGAAACCAAAGAGTAGTAGCACCACCTAGCCAGCCCGGTGGCCTACATTGTACCCCAACTGAGAACGAATGATTGGGATCATTCAAGAACCATTTTGTCGTGAATACCAGTATACGTATAAACCCTTCTTTCAAACGTCCCGATCAAGTTATAGGGTCACGGTCAGTCAAACCCTATCTGTACTTGACGCCATGCATGCTTAATGCAAATCGAGATCATTGAGCTCTCGTGTATCCAATACAACTAGCTCTAATGCTTTGGCCAAAGACTTATGATCTCATCTGCCATAACCGCATAGGACATATAACCCGCTCACTAACGGGAGAAAGAATTCTATCTTGGTATTCAGTAGGATCTGCTACTTGCCCGTTAAGATGCACGTTGAGGTTGACCCCCACCTCCCGGTTTATAGGGTCGAACTACTCTAATGAAAATATTAACGTCACAAGCACATCTCTACTAAATCCTCAAGTCGAAGGTTCACGAATACCTATCACAACCTTTCGATTCTGTCATTGACTGTCCCGGAGTGAAATATGTGTGATGAATCGAGGGTGAGTCGGTTCGAGTATACTAATCCAATTAGCATACCTATAACGTGTGCTCCCACTAACCATTAGTGTTCGACAGGCACTCTACATGTCAAAGAACACATCATAGAAGTCTTCACATAAACTTAACGCCCAGTCAAGTTTAATCGACTTGCGAACGATTAAGTATTTGAGCTATAAACCTTTCCAGTGCCGACCCCATTATCCAATAAGGAGTGGAACGTTTTGCTCTCAAATACACGGACTAGTTTCTATATGTATATTTACGAGTTAAGAATCCCAGTAACTGCCAGTAAATAAAGAAACATCCATTGACTTATATTAATGATTTACATAATTACAAGTACAATGCCCTCACTCATCATCCTTTGAGTGGCATTCGAGGGCATACTCCCATCAATCTCCCACTTGCACTCAATGCCACACACTATGGTATCTAATACCTATGTTCTCCAGATTACGTTCCAAGCTAATCTGAGAATGTGGCTTGGTCAGTGGATCAGCGACGTAGTCGGCTGACTCTACTCTATGCAGCACAATGTATCTCTTTGCGAACAAATGCTCTTACGATATGATACTCTCTCAATACATTTGGTACTTTTGTGAAATCTCGGCTCCTAGGCTTGTGCTACCGCTCTGCAGCACAACACAAGGTGTCACGAGAAGTTTACCTAGTAACTTCTTAACCCTTCCTTTGGAGGCCTCCGAGGCCGCTTTATACTCAGCCTAACTGGTGGAATCAGCAGTCGCGCTATACTTGGCACTATGCCAAGATACTGCTCCTCCATTAAGAGTAAAATGTAGCCAGAAGTAGACATAGAGTCATCTTTCTATCCTAGGAAGTCTGAATCAGTGAATCCCATCATTCAGTTCTCCATCACCATGTATAAGAACCAGATCTCTAATCCTTCTAAAGTACTTGAGAAAGTTCTTTATGGCGGTCTAATGTTCCCGAACTGGGTTAGCCCGAAACCTACTTACCACGCTCCCAGCATGCGCAATGTCAGGTCTCGTACACAATAAAGCATATGTAAGGCTACCCACTACCGAATCATATGGTATATAACTCATTTCCTTTCATTGTTCCTCACTATGAGGACACATCTTCAAGGTGAGTTTTATTCCATGTCGCATCGGAAGGAACCCTCTTTAAGATCTAATATATATAGAGGGCTTGGGAAAAACTTATCATTCTCTTCGATCTATCCCAGTAGAGTCGAATCCCAAGAATATAGGTTTCTTCTCCCAAGTCTTTCATGGAGAAATTACTCAAAAGTCAATCTTTCACAGAACTGAGCATTCCCACATCATTTCCTATTAGTAGAATGTCATCTACATATAGTACTAAGAATGCGATCTTGCTCCCACTAACCCTCTTGTATACACAAGGTTCCTCTTCATTTTGCACGAAGTCAAACTCTTTGACCGCCTCGTCAAAACGAAGGTTCCAACTACGCGACGCTTGCTTCAGTCCATAAATGGAACGCTGAAGCTTGCACACTTTCTGAATATGGACTTCTGACACAAAGCCTTTAGGCTGCTCCATAAAGATTTCCTCCTCGAGGAATCCATTAAGGAAAGCCGTCTTTACGTCGATTTGCCATATCTCATTATCGTGGTAGGCAGCTATAGCAAGCATCATGCGAATAGACTTGATCATGGCTACGGGCGAGAAGGTATCGTGGTAATCGATCCCTTCTTTCTGGGTATAACCCTTTGCCACAAGCCTGGCCTTATAGGCGTCAACCTTGCCATCACCATCAGTCTTTCTCTTGTAGATCCACTTGTTCCCAATAGGCACTATGCCCTTGGGGCTGTCTACTAGAGTCCAGACCTAATTGACATGCATCGAGTCTATCTCAGCTTCCATAGCTTCACGCCATTTCGCAGAGTCTACATCCACCATCGCTTGGTCATAGGTCGTTGGGTCAGTCTCTTGGCTATCACTTGGAACCTCATGGAGACCTAGTTCCTCCAAGTGCACAAGCCCATACCTATCAGGTAAATGAGACACCCTACTAGACCTACGAGGTGGTTGTACTTCTGTTTCAGAAGGTTCGGTTCCAGTTTCTTGCACAGGTGTCTCCTTAGGAGTTTCATTGTATTCTTCCAAAGAAATACTTCTACCTGCTCCGCCTTCCTGGATGAACTCATCTTCCAGGAAGTGTGCTTGTAAAGCAACAATGATCTTTCGATCTTCGGGTATGTAGAATAGATAACCCATCGTCCCAGACGGAAATCTAATGAAACGTCCCTTCGCGGACCTAGCTTCCAATTTCTCCACCTTAGTCTTCTTGACATAGGCGGGACATCCCCAAATCCTAATATGATTAAGACTTGGTTTCCTGCCCTCCCACATCTCATGTGGAGTTTTAGGAACGGATTTGGAAGGACATCTGTTCAAGATGTAAGCGGCAGTCAGGAGTGTATACCCCCACAGGTAAATCGGTAAGTCAGTATAGCCCAGCATGGAATGGACCATGTTCAACAAGGTCCGGTTCCTTCCTTCTGACACACCAATTAACTGAGGAGTACCTGGAGGTGTAAGTTGTGAAACTATTACATGTTCTTTAAGGAACTCGTCAAACTCTGTACTCATATACTCGCCACCTCGGTCCGACTGAAGTGCTTTGATATGATTACCAATTTGTTTTTTCGACTAGGGCCTTCAATTCCTAGAATTTCTCAAAGGCCTCGAATTTATGTTTCATTAAGTATACATAACCATACCTAGTATGATCATCCGTAAACATAATGAAATATTGATATCCGTCACGTGCTGCTTCCAAAGCACCACATACATCGGTATGGATTAATCCCAGTTTATCAGCGGCTCTTTTAAAAGTCCCTGTGAAGGGGGACTTAGTCATTTTGCCTTTAAGGCAGGATTCACAAGTAGGAAAGGGATCCGATCCCAATGGACCCATAAGTCCATCTTTTTCCATTTTGTAAACCTTGGTCTGACCAACATGACCAAGTCTTAGATGCCATTTCAAAACTTGATTGGTTTCATCCCTACCAAGTTTTCTAGTCATAGTATTCACAACCACTTTGTTGCTGAGATTTAGATGATACAATCCATTTAACAATGTAGCAGTACCCACTAGTTTATTTCTGAAATAAATTTTGCAGGAACCATCACCAATGAAAAATGAAAAGCCTTTTCGGTCCATGACCGAAATGGATACAATGTTTTTGTGCCCCTTGGGCAAAACAAGTACATATTCTAAAGTCAAAACAAAGGCGGATTCTAAACCCAAAAGAAGTGATCCTATGTCGGTCGCCTCGACACTATGCCCGCTTCCGACTGTGATCATCACTTCTCCAGCTCCAAGCTTCCTACTTTGTTCCAGATCCTGATTCACGGTACAAATATGAGAACTAGCACCAGAATCCAGTATCCAGGAAGTAGAAAATACAGTAGCAGAACAATTTGTTTCCAAAACTAAAAGTTCTGTACCTGAAGTGCCATGAACAATCGGACACTCTCTAGCCCAGTGGCCCAGCTCACTGCACTTGAGACAAGCGTCTTTCTTCTTGCTCTTTGGAACCGTTGGGGCCTTGCCCTTGCCCTTGAAGTCCTTAACATGTGATCCAGTCTGCTTCTTATCATTTTGAGGACGTGTTCCCCAACCTTCTCACCTTCCTTCATCCTTGCACCGAACAGTTGCTTGGATATCTCATATCTAGCAGTTCTGCTGTGCTCACCATAAAGCTCGGTTAAGTGAGATAGAATCTGCCTAGTAGAAGTCATTTTCTCATGAGCTCTCTGAAGCTCATTAGACATGGAAGCCATCATATAAGCATGGACTTTCACGTCATCCTTAACCCATTTTTCATGGTTTTCGATCTCTTCCTGATTGGCTCTGGTCCGCACAGGAGGCGCCGGAATGTCCGTTTCCAAGACGTATCCCAGTGCCTCTATACTGAGGACAATCATCAGATTTCGGAGCCAGTCCACAAAGTTAGGTCCAATCAGGGTGTTCTTCTCGAGTAGAATTGCGAGTGGATTTATTGCCATATTGAGAGTTATGTCTGCATTAAGTATAACAGATTAATTAGTGACTCGTTTAATTATGTTCTGAATATAGAATTAAGGTCTTTTCTATTCTTGTTACCCAGCTCCCACTATTTTTATCGGAACAACACACTCCCATGTGAAATCCGGAAGTATCGCCGCACTACTTCATAGTGGTGATCGATTTCTTTATAAATCTTAATAGAGGGCAACCGAACAGGTTTCTAGTTTATTAATTTTCATAAAGTGATGTCCAACACCAACCCATCTAATGTATAATTAGATCTTCTTTTTCCCCTTGTTCACTCCCCTCAACCTATACGGTTTCTATGGTTTGTGAACAAGTTAAGTTTATACCATCGACGCAAATCAGTTTCACAATTGAATCTTATCCGGCAACGTATCAGGTTTCTAGGGATAAAATTTGCTCCAACCGAAGGCATCCAATGCGCTCCCGGTAATTTATCCGTCCTCCCCGAACGACTACCCCGATAACTCGGATGCATAGCACATCCGGTTTGGATTTAAATTTCCCAAAAGCTCGATGGAGGGAAGGAAAAACTTGAAACCTTATAAACTTAATAATTTATCGTGGGAGAATTTTCGCGATTAATGTTACACTTTGCACATTAATTCATTTAAGCGCGTTTGTTGCATTCATACAATATGAACAACCATTCACAACCTAGTTGCTATCAACATGTGGTTCATGGACCGTTCCTAGAATCAAAAACTTAGTAATCTGATTACAAGTCTTCGTCTTGAGTCTTCATCTTCTCGAAACGGATCTTCCTCCGATCTTCGTCATTACATATAAACTTTACATTGAAAATTGCATCCTAGATACAAATATTTCTAGTAAAATAAATAGGCTCAAAACGGCCATTACAACCCAATCGAATAAAACGAATGATTCAAAACTAAGTCCACGAACCACATCCCCATCCAAAAGCATTCATCCAATAAATACTATATAAATGGAAAGCGTAGAGATACATTGATCCAATCAACAATACGAACCGATCCAATCGATTCATACAATCGGTAATATGAAAACGTTCAAAATAATTCGGTCGATCACAAGTATTCCAATAAATCAATTTTCCCTTATAAAATGAAATACCATAAATCATTTTAATCATATTAAATACAGTTTAAAATATGGGAAATCATTTTTAGGAATACACGAAGAAAACAAGTCCGAAACGGGTCCTAAAAGGGCCGGACCGCCAAACGAGCCAGTAAAGAAGTGGCTGCCCAAGAGCTCGGGGCCGCGACCCCGATCTGTACCTTCCCAGGCGGGCTGCAACAGCCCTGGACTGCGGCCCCCGAGCCCTGGGCCGCAGCCCCCTACTTCCGGACCACTCCCGGACCGTCCAACGGCGATTCGGGGCTAGTTTTTCGACCAAATATCCAATATCTATATTTTTCAACATTCATATCTTCACTATAAATCATATTTCCAAGAAATAGAAGATTTATATTTAGACATAAACTTACGAAAAATATAACTATAACGAACGAAAAAACATATACCACGATTATGACTAAAATGATTCCAAATCATTCACCATCTAATCGAGCATTCCAAATGCCAATATCGTATATACGATCGCAAGACCTACGCTCCGATACCACTGTTGGGATTCGGTGCCTAAAACGAAGGCCTAGCGGAAGCGGTAAAATGAAAATTAATTCGATCCGAATCCCTACGAGGATCGATCGAGCTACGTATATACGAATATATAAACGAAACACAAGAGTTACGAGAAAACATACCCTTGTAGTCCATTGATTAAATGGTATCCTTCTCTTGAGCTATTCCAATAAATTTAGACATCAATTTAGACATCTAATGTCCCAGTAAATTAGATATCCAATATCTAATATTCATAATGAGAGAATAAGCTCGATTCATTCCGTCGTCAATTCTATTGCGCGACTCGGTAGGTCCGTCTCAGTCAGCAATGGGAGAAACCAAAGAGTAGTAGCACCACCTAGCCAGCCTGGTGGCCTACATTGTACCCCAACTGAGAACGAATGATTGGGATCATTCAAGAACCATTTTGTCGTGAATACCAGTATACGTATAAACCCTTCTTTCAAATGTCCCGATCAAGTTATAGGGTCACGGTCAGTCAAACACTATCTGTACTTGATGCCATGCATGCTTAATGCAAATCGAGATCATTGAGCTATCGTGTATCCAATACAACTAGCTCTAATGCTTTGGCCAAAGACTTATGATCTCATCTGCCATAACCGCATAGGACATATAACCCGCTCACTAACGGGAGAAAGAATTCTATCTTGTTATTCAGTAGGACCTGCTACTTGCCCGTTAAGATGCACGTCGAGGTTGACCCCCACCTCTCGGTTTATAGGGTCGAACTACTCTAATGAAAATATTAACGTCACAAGCACATCTCTACTAAATCCTCAATTCGAAGGTTCACGAATACATATCACAACCTTTCGATTCCGTCATTGACTGTCCCGGAGTGAAATATGTGTGATGAATCGAGGGTGAGTCGGTTCGAGTATACTAATCCAATTAGCATACCTATAACGTATGCTCCCACTAACCATTAGTGTTCGACAGGCACTCTCCATGTCAAAGAACACGTCATACAAGTCTTCACATAAACTTAACGCCCAGTCAAGTTTCATCGACTTGCGAACGATTAAGTATTTGAGCTATAAACCTTTCCAGTGCTGACCCCCTTATCCAATAAGGAGTGGAACGTTTTGCTCTCAAATACACAGACTAGTTTCAATATGTATATTTACGAGTTAAGAATGCCAGTAACTGCCAGTAAACAAATAAACATCCATTGCCTTATATTAATGATTTACATAATTACAAGTACAATGCCCTCACTCATCATCCTCTGAGTGGCATTCGAGGGCATACTCCCAACACCGGAAACCCAATCGTTAGTAAACATTCGAACAATAGCCAAACTCCGGAGCCACAAATATCTCCAACTCCACAGGGTGAAAATGCTGGAGGAACAAATCTTGTCTGAACGCCACGAGCATGAAAAATTTCAGATCATGGTGAAGGCTAAGCTGGGAGCCGTGATCGACCGATTTCCCAATTCCACCACTGAAATCGGCGCCCCATCACGAGCATCCCCAATTGTGGACACTCGATTCCGTGAGTTTAAAGAGGACGATCTGGAGGAAGATCCGGAGGAGGACCCGGAAGAGGACCCAGAAGAGGATGTGAGTATGAATTCGGGAGATAATTAGAAAACTCTAAGACTTGGTTACGAACATTAATGTAACTTGTTTTGATGTTTCGTACTTTTGATGTTTAAGACATTTGGCTTAAGTGCCATGAAACATAAATGTATGACTGGGCGTATAAGCCAGAAGTAACTTGAATAGACTATGTTTTATCCTTATATTATAATTCCATTGTCCGCAATTAATTAGCACTCAATCATGCGCTTAAATATACATGACAACATAAATTACTGATAACTCCCCATAAGATTGTTAATCCTCACACACTTCCCTAACTTATAATAGATGGCTGACCGAAGGCGTGGACATCCTCGTATGAATCGTAACGAGCAGCAACATCACAATGATCGCTCACGCACTCCCCCACGAGGAGGAAACGGAAATGATGCTATGGCCCAAGCCCTAGCTCAGCTGACAAGTTTCCTACAACAGCAAGCAACAAACAGCATAAACAACTACGAAACTCACGATCGCACTCTTGAAAGGTTTTTGCGCTTCAAGCCGCCTACTTTCGACGGAGAACCTGAAGATGTCAAGGCTGAATTTTGGCTGGAAAGAATTGAAGGAATTTACAACGCCCTACAGTATACGGATGAGCAACGTGTATCCCTGGATACGTTCCGACTAGAAGTCGCTGCCCAAGATTGGTGGATGATTACCAATGAGAGCTGGACGAGAGAGAATTGTGCCAGGACGTGGGCTAACTTCTTGACTGATTTTCGAACCCAGTACGTGTCGGCAGTAGCCAGAGAAACCCGACGAGATGAGTTCTACCATTTGAAGTAGGGAACCATGACAGTTGCCCAGTACGAAGCCCAATTCAACAGATTGTCCAAATATGCGCCCGGATTAGTGGCAACAGAAGAAGATCAGTTGTACAAATTCACTCGAGGACTGAGACATACACGTCAACAGAGTCTTTTGACTATTCAACTAACGACATTTGATGAAGCTGTGGTAGCCGCCACCCGAATCGAAAGCGGAACGGAAAGATTAGCTCAATAGCAAAGTCGATTCTCCAACAATTCCAAGAGGTCTGCTACTCGACCAACATCAAAGCCACCACAAAAGTTTCAGAAGACGGGAGCTCAGGGGAGTCCAAGCGGAGCAAAATGACCAGTTCTCAACAAACCAACAGCGCCTTGCACCCATTGTGGCAGGAAGGGGCATAAGTCAGATTTATGTTGGAGGAAGCTTGGGAAGTGCTTACGTTGTGGCAGTTCATATCATCAAATCCGAGAATGCCCAGATGTGAACCCTCCAGCGAACAAACCGGCTACTACAGCTAAGCCAGAAAACAACCGAGGGAAGGCCCCAGCACGAGTTTTTGCTCTAGCTGGCCAGGAGGCACCAGAAAACAATGATGTAGTGGAAGGTGTAATACCCCCAGATCCGACCGGGAATATTACAGCGCCATGGGCCCCGAGATGGAACCCACAAGGCTGAAGGAAATTTTTGCAAACATTTACAAACGCCCAAGAGGCTAACGACGGTATTATCTATTAAAAACATTCGAAGATTTATAAAACTCGTTTATCAAACCGTCGTAAAAACTCATTTGAAATCACAAGGCCTAAAATGCCAAAACTCAATAGTTTAAAAACATACGTTAAGCTATCGCTTACACGTACCGACAGAATAGAATTTAGAAAATGATTGCCAAAGTAACCTAAGTTACCGGATACCAAAAAGGCCATTTAAAAATACTCACGCAGCGGATAAAGACAAACAATTAAAATACTCTAGCAGCGGAATACAACAACTGATCAGAAACTCAAAACACAAATACATGCCCTTCCCAGTATCCTCCGGGAAGTTCATCTCTCCACGACCGCTACAAGCTTGATAATCCAAGAACCTAAAAAGAAAGCCCACGACGGGGTCAACCATAATATCCAACAATGATAACCATCACATCTCGTCAATAATTACATATCAATGGAAATACTAAGTAAGAATACAACCAATGTAATCTTACCGTCGTAACTTTACGAGAACCCACGATTCGTATCCTTAACAACACATTAAGATAATACCGAAATATCTGTATGGAATCTCAACAATACCCAAGGTTCTCAAAACATGATCATAACTCGCGATACGGAAATTATACCAACTCTAGCCAATTTAATCTATCGGATAACATAGACAATTCCAATATGATAATCGATTGTCCATCAAATACAAGTACCAAGGAAATACGGAACATACCTCAAGATTACGAAATACCATGACAATCACGTCAGTCTAATCCGAGATCGGATCAACATAACATACGTACATGGTCCTAACACAAGACCTACAAATGCATACTCATATGACAACGTCAATATGATCACAACAATAACGACAATGTATACTTATGGCAAACCCATAATATACATATGCACAACAATAATACATGGCAATCCGATGATCCAGCGTTCACTGCCTAGATCCCCCGATGATCCCGTCAGACCAACCCGAGGTGGAAAACCCGTCCGTTGATCCAGCGCACGCTAGCATAGATCCCCCGATGATCCCGTCGGACCAACACGAGGTGGACATATGACAACAATGCACAACTGCACAAAACAACAGTACACAATACACGACAACAACAATGCACAAATGCATGACAACAACGACACACGAATGTATCACAACATGATCGACACAAATGATAAAAATGAATAGAGTACTTGCCCCGAGTCCTTTGAGAGCAATCTCGATGTCCAGACCATCACGAACCATTATCCTCAATACTCAACGGTCCAAAGTATCACGGATTGCAGATAATTCATATCTCCGTTTTTATCACGATATATCCTCGATATACAAGTATACCAATAACAAAAGTAAATCATATACATTATGATTTAGATTCCCAAAACTCGAATATGATTTATAATCCCAAGTCTCCTGTGATTACGATTATAAACATTGCTATACGAATTATAAACGAATGAAACGGAAACCATTCATTAAATACTATAAACTGAGTAAGTAATAACTTACTTCGATACCGATACAATGACGAGGAAGCTGTTACCAAATCCATTGCCGTCATCTACAAGTTCCTCGGTCCCGACTAAAGCAATCAACGAACATTCTCGAGCTCGACCGCAACACACGGTTGTAATCACTGATCAATATTCTCAACCTATTACAGTAATCGATAGACAACAAGTTCGACAACAATTAACAATCGATAAAACCAATTCACAAACCCAACGGCTCGACAATATCTCGATTAAACACTAGTCGAATCAATCCTACTCAAACCAGCACGAATTTACAACCACAACACGAAAATACTGCACTTTCTGCCTTCTTAGCGCACGTTAATCACCTAACGTAGCGTGCGCTAAGTTGCTCCCGTTAGCGCGCGCTAGGCAGTAAACGTAGCGTGCGCTAATGCTGTACAGATGCATGTTTTTCAGATACCGATCAACTTATGGCGATTTCAAGAACACTAAGTGATTCTGAATCATGTTCAAAGCTATCAAAACAACGAAATCCGATATCCTTTAACATATAAACAATCATCCAACTTATAATCCAAGTTCTATATCCATATATCATCTTCCTTAATATTAATACACGAAACGTCAAGAATGTAACCACACTTCCTTAATCTTCCATTACAAAGAGTAATCATCTACAATAATATCAACATCTGAAACTGAGGAGAAGGATTAATCCACTTATCTCAAGAAAACGAACGACACAATCCAAATCACAAGAATCATATTAATATCATCATACTCCGGTAATCCATCTCATAATCATGCTTGTCAACTTGTTTATGTAATAATCATCAACTCAAGAACATCAATATTCAATCCAAAACGAAATCCAAAGATGAAGAGTGATTACCTTTATGAAGGAATGGATTGATTTCCAAGGTTGAATCCATTTCCAAGAATCACCAATGATTTCAAGAACAAAGCTTTAATCCATGATTTCCATCTTTAATCTTGTTAAAGATTACCACCTCACCGTGTTTGGAACCTCGAGAACCTCCCAAAGCTCTCTCTATCGACTGAAGGTGAAAGAATGGACGAACTGCTTCATAATACCCGTCTGTCCCTTATATAGAATACATTACTAGCGTGCGCTAAACCTTATGTTTAGCGTGCGCTACGGCCTTAGCGTGCGCTAACTGACCTTTGTTAGCGTGCGCTATCGCAGTCCATAGACTACTGTCTGGCTTCGTACATGAGCTTACGTACGTAATGCCCATGCATTAGCGTACGTAACTTACACTATCTAGCATACGCAAGTCCTTGCATTTAGCGTGCGCTAATATCAGTTGACTCGTTTGTCTGTATGCTCCGAAGACTGGTCCACACGCCGAAAGTGCTGACGAGGAAAAGATTCCTTTTTGTCCGATATACAGTTAGCGTGTGCTAATCAACATGCATTAGCGTGCGCTAACACTACATTACAACATCCGCTGACTTACCAGAACGTGCGCCGAAAGTGGCCTGGTCCACACGCAGATTCCTTCCGACCTGACTGCATTAGCGTGCGTTATCTTATATCCGTAGCGTGCGCTAAACCTGTACGATAGCGTGCGCTACTCATGATTATTAGCATGCGCTAATAATGTTACACTTAGCCATTTTCAGCTATTCTTGTCCAATCGTCTCAACATACAGAATACGAACATACGTCATACTGAATACATATACTTCTTACATCCAATTGTCGACCAAGTATGACAATTATACCAATACAGATGTCTTGGTCCTTCAATTATTTTACCCATACTGTACAGATTCCACGCTGTACAACATAACTCGGATAAAATAATCTTAAACAACAGTAGTGGAAATTCCGAATATTACAGAAGGTACACTCCTTATATCCAATCAACTTGCACGGACACTCATAGATCCAGGATCATCCCACTCGTTTGTTACACCGCATTTTTCTACGAAACTTGATAGGCCTTTAGAATCCTTACCATTATGTCTGAAGTATCTACCCCGTTGGGAGTTAGTGAGCTAGCGGATAAAGTCCATTCTGTGTGTGATGTGATAATCAACGGTAACTGTTATTCTGCCGATTTAGTAGTGCTTCCAATATTGGAGTACGTCGTCATCCTAGGAATGGATTGGCTGTCTAAACACTACGCACAATTGGATTATCACTCTAAGATAGTCAGGTTTTGCGAACCTAACAAACTAATTGTGGAACTAGTTGGGGACGCTGGAGTCAATCTAACACCTGTAATATCAGCTGTCAAGGCTAGGAAGGCAGTTGCCAAAGGGGCAGCAAGATTTTTAGCCTTCATCATCAACAAGCCCAAGAGTAAGTCGGGCATAGAAACCATACGTGTGGTGTCCGAATACCCTGACGTTGATCTCGAGGAATTAACCTCCCTACCACCTGATAGAGAGGTTGGATTTAATATCGAAATCATGCCTGGGAAGGCACCTATTGCAAAGGCACCATACCTAATGGCACCACTGGAGCTACAAGAGTTGAAGGTCCGACTGCAGAAGTTGCTCGATGTGGGTTTCATACAACCCAATGTATCACCATGGGGAGCTCCGGTATTATTCGTCAAAAAGAAGGATGGGACATTAAGACTTTGCATAAATTACCATGACTCAACAGTGTTACAGTTAAGAATAAGTATCCTCTCCCGAGGATAGATGAATTGTTTGAACAACTCCAAGGAGCTACAGTGTATTCCAAGTTCGATCTTCAACAAGGAAACTACCAACTAAAAATTAAGAATGAAGATGTTCCTAAAACTGCATTCCAAACTAGATACGGCCACTACAAGTTCGTAGTGATGCCTTTTGGACTCATGAATGCTCCTGCGGCATTTATGGATTTAATGCACAGCGTATTTCAACCATATCTCGACCAATTTGTAGTAATTTTCATCGATGAAATACTCATGTACTCTAAGATGGAGAAAGATCACGAGAGGCATCTTAGACTAGTGTTGGAAACACTCAGGCAGCACAAGTCGTACGCCAAGTACATCAAGTGTGAATTTTGGTTGAAGGAAGTGGCATTTCTGGGCCACATTATTTCTGGAGAAGGGATTTCAGTAGATCCATTCAAGATAGAAACTATTATGGATTGGAAGAGGCAAGAAAATGTCACTAAGATCAGAAGCTTTCTTGGACTTGCGGGCTACTACTGCAAATTCATCAAGGACTTCTCGAAGATAGCGGGACCCCTCACCCGGCTAACCCAAAAACAAGTAAAATTTGAATGGACGAATAAATGCGAAACAAGCTTCCAAGAACTTAAGAGGAAGCTTACCACCGCACTAGTACTGACACTTCCACAAGGAACCCCAGGATTTGTCGTATATAGTGATGCCTCAAAGGATGGCCTCGGTGCTGTACAAATGCAAAATGGTAAAGTTATTGCGTATGCTTCCAAGCAACTCAAAGTGCACGAGAAGAATTATCTAACACACGACCTCAAACTCGCAGCAATAGTATTTGCCTTAAAGAAATGGCGACATCATTTATACGGCATTGAATTCACCATATTTACGGATCATAAAAGTCTCAAGTACCTATTTTCTCAAAAGGAACTTAATCTCCGACTGAGAAGATGGGTAGAGCTTTTAGAAGATTACCGTTGTGAGATTCAACATCACCCAGGGAAAGCGAATGTCGTGGCTGATGCCTTAAGTAGAAAGGCTAGAGTGGCCCAACTCATGGTCCGAGAATGGCAAGCTCTCGAGGAACTGAGCTACCTGAAACCCATTCATGAAGGTTCTCGTTTAATTTGCGCCAACCTCATAGTAAAATCGAATCTATTGGACGATATTTGATTAGCCCAAGAGAGAGATCCAAAACATAAAGAAATCAAGGACAAGATCGTTAAGGGCGAGAAACCCGAGTTTACGATTACCAAGGATGGAAATGTAAGGTTTAAGGGACGGTTATGCATACATCATGACGAGGAGCTCAAAAGACAGACTCTCGAAGAAGCTCATTGTTCGCGATGCCAAAGACTCAACGAACCGAACCCTCACTGATGAACAAAGATTTGGTGAAAAAAGCCATGGATAAAGTACGACTGATTAAGGATAGGATCCGCACCGCTCAGAGCAAACAGAAGAGTTACGTCGATCAGCATAGAAAGGATCTAGAATTTGAAGTAGGAGATCAAGTCTTCCTGAGGCTAACGCCACAGAAGGGTTTAATAGCGTCAAGGAAAGGAGTAAAGCTGAGTCCCCGATATGTAGGACCATTTAAAATCATTGAACAAATTGGACGGCTAGCTTATCGCCTTGAACTTCCGACTAATCTCTCAGGCATGCACGATGTCTTTCACGTCTCGAGATTGAAGAAGTATCATCCAGACCCGGCGCACATTCTTACCACGGACATTCCGCCTATCAAAGGGAACTTGACCTATGAAGAGAAGCCAATAAAGATTCTTGATCGGCAGGTTCACGAATTGAGGAAGAAGCGAATCCCCTTAGTCAAGGTCGTCTGGTCGAATCACAGTCGAGAGGAAGACGCTACGTGTGAGGCTGAGGAAGAGATGAAGAAATCCTACCCCGAACTGTTTGAGAGGGAATTTGGGGACCAAATTCTTTGAAGGAGGGGAGGATGTAAAACCCCACAAAAATCATGTAAGCGTTAGGCTCAGTAGATATAGTTGTAAGATATCATCTCATTGTCATGAATAAAAATTTTGTTACGAATCCCTTGATGTTCTGATTGATTAATTGTTAATCGCCCAAATTTAAATTTTTATTATTAAATATTTAGTACACATAATTAATTAAATAACATACTAAAATAACTAATGGGCCAAGACCTAAAACATAAACTTAATAGATTGGGATCAACCCAACATACTTTACAACTAAACTAACTAATAACCCAACCCACTAAAATAATAATAACTTATACACTTAAATTAACAAATATATATATATATATATATAATATACATGAGGTGCGGCCAATGGAAGAAAAAGTGGAAGAGAGGATGTGAATTCTAGACCCTTCATCCTCCCCATCCAAGACACCCTCATAATCACCTTAGGCACATGGCATTAGTCTTCTCTTCAACTACACTTCCCAAGCCCTAATAACATACCTTAAATACTTACACTATTACCTAGCCATCACTCTTACACTACACAACACAAAAATCTGCATATAGAGGGAGAGAGAGAGAGAGAGGAGGGCCGAAAATTTGGAGAGGAAGGATGAAGAAAGAGTTCATCAAAAACTCAAGTAAACTAGGTAATCTTACTCCCTCTAATCTCTTCTATAATTTATAGTTATAAACCTTCATATACTAACTTAAATTCCATCATGCAAATAAAATACACCTCCATAGTATAATGTTGGTCATGGCCGAATCATCATAGAAGTGAAAGGAAGGTCATCTTCTAACTTTCAAGACTTAGAACCAACCGTAGCAACGAAAAATCGAGGTGGGTGAAAATCCGTTTAAAATTCCTAAAGTAAATAAATTATTTCTTTATTTTGTGATGCATGTGCAAATCTGAATTTTCTTCAAGTATGATGTTGACAAATTGTTGAAATCACCATATTAAAAATTCATGTTATGATATTTGTGCTTTGAATTACATGTATATTCGTTTTCTTGAATTTTACTTCGAAAATTATGAAGTATGGTGAGCATGCACAAATCCGAAAACTTTTGTATAAATACATATCTTAGAGTTCGTTACTTGTCCGTAATGTTTCGAACAAATCGGAGTTAGTTATCTAAGCTCATTAGTCGATAATGTAATTTTCAAACAATTCCGGGGTCAAAATGCAAGAAATAAAAAATTCTGGACCAAGTCCGAATTTTCTGGCTTTTTCACAAATCTGGGATTTCAGGTTCATCATAATCCATCTCGTAAAATTTCGTTAAATTCCGAGCTAAATTCGTAGCTCTAAAGGCCTCGGAGCAATTTTGTTAAGTTTTGGGGCAATTTCTGGAAATTTCAGTCCCGAAACTGGAAATTCCGAATCTCTTCTTAAATCTGAAATTGAAATAGTATTTTTGACCTTCTTATAAATTTTCACGACCATCCGAGTTCATTTCATCCGAGTGTATTTCATAGTATCTTTGACCTTCTTATAAATTTTCAACCCAAGGGTATAAACGTCGTTTCGACCAACTTCAGAAAAATTCTCGACTTCTTTTCATCGAACCTACCAATCCAATACATCTGACTTGAACCCTTTAAAACTGTTGATGAAATATTGAGAATATTTTCAAATTAATATACAAGCCCTATCCCGTATTACCGTGCCACAAATATAAGTAACCATATTCCATACTTAATCAAAAGACGCAATTAATCTCACTGATCGAATGTTTAAGTGTTACTCGTGCTATGCAACTAACTGATAATTGTGACTATCTGGAAACTAAGTGCTATACAAACAAAGTGCCATGGACAGGTCCGCCCTCTAACTCTATCGGGACAAAGTGCCACGTCGATGGATGTGGGCCACCTCTTGAACCCATATGAAACAGAGCGCCGACCTAAAATCCGGGAGCCACCTCTTGAACTATAGGAGCCACCTCTAGAGTCCCAAATCATCTTGGATCGAGCAGCGCGACTGCGGTTCATGAACAAGGCTACCGTTGTTGCCTATTCCCATAACCGAGGAACGGCGTGTTCCGAGGGACCTAGGTCGTAGAACTTGGGGTATAATCGCGATTATGGTGTGATCCGGGTATTGACCCACAGCTAAGGACATACCGAGACCAGATAAAAGATAAGGAAGCACATGCTAAGTGTGAGAGCGAATGCTCAGCTACTGGGGCGACGGTCCAAATCTTGGGGCGACGGCCTATACTGCTAGGAGTAATAAGGAGAGACTAGAATCCAAAGTCCACATCGGCTGGATTCAAAGCTAGATTAACTGATTGACTGATTAATTGACTTGACATTTGTCCATGGGTACAGGATTATATTATTTCACTACTAAACTATTATCTTTCGATAAATCGCAGAATATCTTTGAAACTTTTTTCACTTTTCTTATAACTTGACAAAATCTTGCATCACTTAAAATTTTCAAAGGAAAGAAATCCACACCCGCACACGATCACCCACTCACTGAGGCCTTTTGTCTCACCCCACTGTTTTCCATTTTAAACCAGAGAATGAGTAACCAGCAGAAGAAGAGGGAGGCTTTGTGGAAGAGACCGATTAGAAGACCGCCGTCTGGACTTAGAATTTCTATTTTCATCCCGACTTGTAATAATGTACTATGTTTCGTACTTTGAATCGTCTGTTATTTTTCCACTGCAAACTTATGATCACTGTAATTTGATTATCAACTTTTGTTACAACGAATCTTAGAACATCGGGTTAAGATTGTTGATTGAAAATTTTATCCATTCGTTATTTAGCTTCCGCTATTTATTGCGACACTTTATTTGATTGATCGACTGGTACGTCGCGCCCTCGTCCTTCCCGATGTTGGGGGCGTGACAGTTCTGGACGAAAATAAATATTTCATTAAATTAAATCCCTTAAAAATAAAAATACTATATTTGTATTTTAGTCAAATTAAATTTAATTTAATTTGTGGGAAAATTAATGTAACGAACATAAAAATAAAATACGGGGTCGGAAACAAAAAGGCCCGGGGCAGCCCAGCTTCAGAGTCGGGCCTTGGCTGAAAGGACCAGTTTCTCTCGGCAGTTGCCTGCCGAGTGCAGGCAGCATTCGGTCACTGCATGTGGAGTGCAGGCAGTGTGCTGCCAGCTATGTCCGGCAATCATCCGACAGCTTCGAGCTGCCAGTTTCACCATTTTTTCAGCTCATTTTTTCGTCCTGAATCCAATAATAATATTTCAATAATTTTTATATTGCACATATAAATCAGTTTTTCAAAAGAAAAATAGATTTATATTATAAACATAAAATAATAAAAAAAATCAGATGAACAATTAAACATTAATGATTACAACAACTATGATTCTAAAATCATAAAATCATACAACTGAGCATTCCAAATTCAAATATCGAATATAAGATCACATAGACCTACTCTCCATATCACTGTCGGGATTCGGTAATTAAAATCGAGTTACGCAGCAGAAAAATAAAGTCAGTCTAACTGAATACAAAACAAACCCTTAAGAGGATCGACCAAGCATCATATATCGAATATAAGTAGGCAAAGATAAAATTTAAAAAGTCATAGCCTCGTAGTCCCTTGATACTTTATCTTGAAGGAAAAATCGGGCCAAGCTTTGCAAAGTTCCCTAGCAACGGAAACTTCCATTCCTTTTTGTATTACCAACACTAATATGAATCCAATTCGTTTAGGCTTCATAAATAATTCAACACCAAAAATGAGTGTCTCTACATTACCACCCGAGGATATTGATCGAAATAATTCTATATCAATTCGTTCTCTAAGAGCACGGCTAGGAATTGATATAATGTTTTTGTTCTCTTCTTTTCTTCCTTTTTCCTTCTCTCTAAGATGAACAAGAAGTAGGAAAAAAATTCTCTCCTCGCCTCCCTTAGCTCACGGGCGAAATGTGTATATGTGGTGTGTGTGTGTGTGTGTGTGTGTATTTTTCTTGTTTTTATAACATATTTGATAAGATATAAAGATTACTACAATCTTTATCTCTTAAGCCAACATGTATAAGACATATGAAAACACACACCCACAAATAATGACATTAAATAAATATTATGGAAGATAAGATGGAGAAGAAAGGGGCGACCCACATGGATTTGATAAGAAGAAACGATTCGAGCCACTCGGTTCGTATACCGGACGTTCGCGTGTGTAGTTCATTAAGTACATTACATTTTATCTCAAATATATCCAATTAATTAATTATATCAAATATAATATTATAATTATAGTTCTCAAAAAATAATTATTTATGAATTAAATTAATCACCCAATAATTAATTTCAATTCATAAGACTGCATCAATTTATCCAACAAATCAAATTAGATATCTAATATATAATATTAATGAATAGATAATAAATACATATTTATCCATCAAATATCCTTGTGCGTGACTCCATAGGTCCATCTCAGTCGGCAATGGGAGGAACCAAGGAGTGGGGGTAACACTTAGCCAGCCTAGTGGCCCGCACCGTAAACCAACTGATAACGAATGATAGAATCATTATAAACCATTAAGTCGTGAACACCATATACGTACAAACCCTTCAATCATATATCCCGGTCAAGTATTAGGATCAAAGTAATATCAAACCCTATTGTAGACTCTATGCATATGTTAATGCAAACCGAGATCGCCGAGCTCTCGTGTATCAAATACAACTAGCTCTAAATGCTTTTGCGAAAGACTTATGATCTCATTTGACATTAATCGCATAGGACATTTACCTGCTCACTTGCAGGAGAAAGAATCCTATCTTGGTATTCAGTCGAGACTGCTACTTGCCCACTAAGTTGCACTTCAAGGTTGATTCCACCAACCGGCAATTAGATCAAACTACTCTAATGACTAACTTAATGTCACAAACATATCTCCTACTGAAACCTAAAGTCAAAGGTTCATGTAAATCTATCACAACCTTTCGATTCAATCATTGACAATCCCATAATGAAATCTATGCAACTGAATCAAGGTGAGTCGAGTTCGAGTATACTAATCTCATTAGCATACCTATAACATGTGCTCCCACTAACCCTTAGTGAAGAGGTACTCTACATGTCAAAGTACACGTTATACAAGTCTTGTATAAACTTACTGCCCAGTTAAGTTTTATCAACTTGTGAACCAGCTAAGCATTCGAGCCCTAAACACTTCCACTGTCTATCTCCTTATCTCCATAAGGAGTGGAATGTTTGCTCTCAAATGCAAAAACTATTATTTTATATACCAAATCACAATACCAATGATATACAATAATATAGAAATAATAAATGTCTTATTTAATTTAATATTCATAATTACGCTACAATGTTCTCACTCTCTCATCATCTGAGTGGCATTCGAGGGCATATTCCTAACAAGCCATACACCGACTCTAATGTGATTAGCATTGTCGCCTTTCATAATTCTCCATTTCGACCCGCGAATACTCCCTCGAACGGGAAGTATGTGGCATGCAAATGCATCCACCCTCAGATTGGGGGCTAGCGCTCGGGATATAAAGCGGTAGTACAAGTATTCAGATTATATAAAATGCAAACATCACTTAGGAGTCAAACAATGAGAATCATTTTTGAAGAATTTCCGAGAGGTTTTAAAATTGAGAAATCAAATTCAAGTCTTTGAAAATGTTTCAGCATCTTAGGAGTTTTAGAAAATAAAATCCTTTAGGATCTCGGTCTGAAGTTATAAATCATTTCAAAATCTTTAGGGTCTCAGCCTAAAAATTTATTTCATAATGACACAAGATCATATGTTATCCCGGTATCATACTCATGAAGTACGTAGCCTAGAGTCATGTTAGATCATACCTTGTTGGATAACTCATGACTAAACATTGTTCGTACTCCTCAAGTAACGAACTCCAAAGGCCCCATCGGACCTTACCTGGTACTAAAACAAAATATTGTTCATACTCCTTAATTAACGAACTTTAGGGGACTTGTCAGACCCTACCTAGCATCACACAAAGCACTATTTGTACTCCTCAAGTAACAAACTCTCGAGGCCCCATCTGACCCTACCTAGCATCACACAAAATATTATTCGGACTACTCAAGTAATCTCCAGAGGCCCCGTCGGACCCTACCTGGTATCACACAAAACACTATTCATGCTCTTCAAGTAACAACTCCATAGTCCCTGTCAGACCCTACCTGGTTGAACACAGAGCCTAAGCACTACACATCACAAATCAATGATTGCACCACAATTATCTTGAAACAAAACACAATCAATCCACATGTGTAAGTGACACTATCAACTTCGCACATCATCATGAACCATACCCAATCACATAACAAATCCAACAACACAACACAATACACATCTGAATGTACAAGAAACAGATACAATCATCGAAACTAACATATTTACACGAGAATAAACATTCAAGAACATCATCAATACAATGGGGCATCAATAACAAATCAATCACACAATCCACGATCAACGACAATGAGCGAACCTTCACAAAAACAATACATAACCTCAATTCACAAGATATAATTTATATAGACAAGATACTTATCTCGACAACCGACACACGAACACTCTGAAGAACACTCCTCAATCGAAAAGTCCTGAAACCTAGAACCTCCATGAGAAAACAACATCACAATTACTATGAGAACAACAACCAAAAACGGTGGAAAACACTCTCAACACCCGAATGGAAGACCATTGAGACGTTTAGTTAAACATTAAACGCTCAAAGTTTCTCAAGAACACCAAAATCACCAACCCGGTTGAAAGAATTCCAGATATGGATATACAACCCATAAAATACGATTAACAAGACGAAATAACACCAACCGATCATCATAATCATACTAAAATCGGCATCAAGATGGAAAACCCAAAAAATCAATTTAGGGATTCAATAAAATACTTTCGACCAAACGAAGAATGAAGGATTAGATGTTGATATACACATCAATAACCCTCCAAAACACCATTGAGAATGGAGTAAAATTGGTCCAGGGACTCAAACCCTCATCAAACGCCACAATAGCCGCGAGATGGGAGATGAGGAAATGTAAATCGGGTAAAATTCGGGCAAGAATGAGCAATTGCTCGTGCATCTGGTCGTGCTAAAGATCAATAGTTTGAAAAAACAAGAATGCACGGCAATATGCTCATGCAACAGACCGTGCGTATGGTCATGCGCTGCTCTCTGCCCGAGCATTGGTGTGTTCACGAGCACCTGCTCATGTGCCTGCATGTTCGCTGCACACAAAGGCTAGAATCAGCTCGATATGGTTCCAAAAGAACCCCGAACGCAACTGACTTGAAAGTAAAGGACACCATGAGCCAATAACACCTTTTAAGAGGTAAACCAATAATGAAATACAATATGCCCTATCATATACACATCCACAGGATCCATACGACATATGCAACGACAAGTCGCAGTCGACGAATATCACGGCATAATCGCCACAAGCAGTACACATGTAAAGTTTAATTTTATTTAATGAATAATGGAAAAATATTCAGCACACAATGATAAGTAATTCAAGACAAACTGAAATAAAAATCCCGGCATTATAAATGGCCTATGTTTGGAACTGATAGGTCATCAGAAACAGCCAACATCATGTGACTCCATTAAAGCCTCTTGTGCATCAAGTATCACTTGCTTATTCAGATGTTGCCTTTATACTAATGTACCATTCATAAACTATCTTTATTAAATTACTATCAACTTATAATCATGTTCATATAATTCAGAATTTGCTTTGCATCTTCAAGGCTAAATACTTGTATGAATCATTCATAACTTCATATCATAAACAATATGCATTTAAAGAAAGGTAATATGTATTTACCTCGATTGTTATATATACTATTATAATAGATTTGGTATTTGATATTTGTTGTCCCGGGATAACAATCGGCTCAGGCAGATCACATACAAATAGCAAGGTAAAGATCACGCTAGGGTATAGTTTTATAACTAAATACTAGCCCCCAGGGGCATAGCCTAGTGGTTAAGGCTGAGATGACGTGGGATATCATTTCCGGCAACCGCGGTTCGATTCTCGTATGGTGCAGTTTCCTCACCTTGTTGTGGGGGGCTGTGCTGGTCGGTATCGTGGGTCCTCTCCCTCAGATTCTGGCCACTAGGGCACATCCCTCATTTATCTCCTGCAGGACCGAGGGGCCAATGGTCCTGTGGGGGGAAAAATCAACTCCCTCAACAAATTATAACTAAATACTAGGGAGACTCTGACAATAGTATGTGGGCCCTACTCATCAGAAAATGGCTCGTCTTTGGAACTGATAGGTCATCAAAAACGGCCAACATCATGTGACTCCATTCAAGACCACTGAGCATCAAATCACTTGCTTATTCTAGTATTGTCATTATATAATGTACCATTCATAAAGTATCTTCTTAGTTCACTATCAATATATAATCATGTTCGTATAATTCATAACTTTCTTTGCATCTTCAAGACTAGATACTTGTGTTGATCACTTAAAGAAGGGTAATACGTACTTACAGCGATTTCTATATACTATTGTACTAGATTTGGTGTTTGATTGTTATCTTCTTGGTACAACCAAGCGACTCGAACAAATTGTAACACCCCCCGAGATATTCAAGGTTATTAAAGTGTCGTAAACCCTTTTTATAAGGATTTACTAGGCTAGTAAGTAAAACATACATACTATTTAGATCCCAACAACAGTGTAATTATTACAAACCAGGTTTAATTGTAAATAACAACAATATATAACTCTCCCAAATATACAACAAAGGAATAATGCACTCGAGTACTTATTCAAAACACGAACACAAGCTGTGAAAACACTTTAGACGGCTAACATCACTGTGCACCCTCGTCATCACGCTATCCCAGTGGCTGCTTTCCCACTCCTCTAGCACCTGGACCTGAAACACATATCCACCCCCGAATAGGTTAGAAAAACAATGTTAGTACAAGTACAATAATTATACAACGAGTAATTATTCGACAATTAATGAATAATAATAGCAACTTACGGACTTCACCTATAAGAAGGCCTACAATGAAAAACTCAACATGACAACCTCAACACATAATCATGATAATTAGTGATCCAACATTCATTGCCAAGATTCCAAGACGATCCCGTCGGACCAACACGTGGTGGAAAACCCCGTCCAATGTGTAACACCCCCAAAATCCCATTGGGTTATTACAGTATCGTGGACCCCACACCAGGAAATCCACCAGGCGAACGCGACTAAAATACATCAATCTGACCAAAAAGGAAAATCACAGTCCCTATTATGATATCCGACACAATATTCCAACGTGGAATCTCAATAACAATGATGGGCCTACATGGCCAAAATAAAAATACAACAACATCCACGAGCCTTGCTCGGATAATACATAATGACAATGACTGACAAACTGGAGAACACTCCGAACGGACTAACCAACATGAACACCAAAACAACTCGAGACTAGTATCTATCAAATGCCTCGTCGCCATCGTCATGCCACTGTGTCTCAACTCTCTCCTCGCAAACACCTGAAACATGAGAACATGTTCCGCCCCTATGGGGTCAGTCATCCAGATAATGAATAACAAATACATGTACACCATGATATGCATCCAAAGGCAAAATAAACGGTACAACAAAGATAATATGAGATGCTCACAAACTAAGGTAAGAACCGAGCATTCGTGAAACACTATGCCCATGGCATACGATCAATACCTGCTCAATAGGTTAGAACACAAGTGCCTAACGGTGAATCATCAATATGAAACACAACAACGAATTTCCCGAAGGTAAACCAAACCAAAGCTGAAATAGATACAAACCACAATGCCCGAAGGCTCTAACGGAAACACCAATACATCACACATGGCCTAAAATCCCTCAGCTGAAGCTGAAAAATCTCACGGCCTGAAAGCCACTCAGTCGAAGCTGCAAATCATCACAATGGCCTGAAGCCAAATAGCCCAAAGCTGTATCACATGAGGGGCCGAATCCACACAGCATGAGGTCAGACACAATGAGGGGCCAGCCACACAAAGACCAAGTCAGTATCACAATGAGATCATCCAGGATCGTGACTCTTTGAATTGCAGGTGCTGGGAAACCAACCGCGAAGGTTCAAGCCCCAAGACTTACCCATAATGAGATCACCGAGTGACCGTGACCTACTGAACTGTAGGTGTTGGGAAACCAACCGCGGAGGTTCAAGCCCCAAACTTACCCATAATGAGATCATCAACATGACCGTGACCTGCAGAATTGCAGGTGCTGGGAAACCAAGCGTGAAGGTTCAAGCCCCAAACTTATACCCATAATGAGATCACCCAGGGACCGTGACCTACTGAACTGTAGGTGTTGGGAAACCAACCGCGAAGGTTCAAGCCCCAAACTTACCCATGGAGCACTAGCCGGGACTAGCCTCCAAAACACAATTAACTACAAACAGCAACAATCACAAAATTACCGAATTCACCAGAATGATAGTGTGCTGCCTTGATTCGGCCAATACGACAAAAATAACTCACGGATGGGCACCGTCCTCAGCGGTCCCAATTCAAATACCTAGATTGCCTTGGAATGGCCAATCGATAACAACGACTCAGCAGATGGGAACTATCCTCGACAGTCCAAATTCAATAGCTCGATTGTCTTAGAACAACCAATCAATAACAACGACTCAGCGGATGGGAACTATCCTCGACAGTCCCAATTCAATACCTAGATTGTCTTAGAACGACCAATCAATAACAATGACTTAGCGGATGGGAACTATCCTCGACAGTCCCAATTCAATACCTCGATTGTCTTAGAACGACCAATCGATAACAACGACCCAACGGATGGAAACTATCCTCGACAGTCCCAATTCAATACCTAGATTGTCTTAGAACGACCAATCGATAATAACGACTCAACGGGTGCATCAGAAACTTTAATTGGCTACCGACGATGGAAATGATAATCAAATACAAAATCTCTCGATGCCCGTGAGCTCTCTTGAGATCTACTGGCACTAGAATTCCTGCAGTATTTCAGAAAGTGCCCCTGCCTCCCACACAGGAAACAAGCAAAAGCTGGCACCGTACACCGAGTCGAACTCGTCGATTGAGAAGAAGATGCTTTCCCAGCATGGAGATGACTAGAAAACGACCTCTTGGATGTCGGAGCCTGATGTCCCCCTGAAGGAACCGGAATCCTAGTCCTCTCACCATAAGAAACTAAAGGGTTCTTCCGAGCAAGCTCCTTGATCAAAAGCTCTGCTCCAAGAGCCTTCTCGATGAATTCACCAAGTGAATTACAATTATGATTGAACAATTGCATCCTCAACTGCGGGTTTAGCCTTCTGCTAAAATACTTGATCTTATCCGCCTCAGTATGGATAATAGACTAAGCAAACTGAAGAAGTCCATGAAACTTCTCAGCAATGACAATAACACCCTCGTCCTCGACAGATTCGAGGTTCAAAACCTCTGACAACTTGGCTTCACGAAGTGGAGCCAGATAATACCTCTCTAACATGAGAGTCTTGAACTCGCCCCAAACACAACCACAATCGGAGGGTTTCACATAAAACCACCAAGAATAAGCGCTTGTACTCAAGTGGTAAGCCGCTACTGCCACCTTACTCTCTTCCGGACACTAAACCATGTCGAAGAGTTTATCAAAATGTTCAAGCCAATGAACAATATCAGCTGGTTCTGACGAACCCTCAAAGGTAGACGGCCTCTAATGAGAGATATCGCCAACAATCTGACTCACACCCCCAGTCTGCCCATGAGACGGCACCGGGGATTCCTACTGCGTTGGACCACGAACCATTGAGGCCTGCATGGTCTCCACTATCAGTGTCATCTGAGCAATCTGGGCCATCATGCCACTCATAAGCAAGAAAGAGTTGATGTGTCCACTCTCAGTCAGATCGACTTTTTGAGTATGACGTCCCGAAGGAGAATCGGTCACGTAGGTAACACCACCAGCCAAACTCTGATCAATCTCGGCATCCGTATGTGCATAAACATGAGGTTTTGGGTTCCGGCCTGCTCTGCAGCCTTTACCCCCTCTGTAACGTCCTCGGATTCCTCTTTCCATACTGAATGAATAACGTTCGATCATGATCATAGCTCAAATACGCCTCATCGGCCAATCCAGAATG
Organism: Orobanche coerulescens; assembly: GCA_033398695.1. NCBI lineage: Eukaryota > Viridiplantae > Streptophyta > Magnoliopsida > Lamiales > Orobanchaceae > Orobanche > Orobanche coerulescens. The sequence continues at coordinate 194,520,026 of CM065802.1, forward strand.
CTAAGCCAATAGTCAAACACGAGCATACATACTCAACAGATAAACAATCACATCAACTGTGCTAATCATAGCCAATACAGAACCCACATTCTCCAAAACAAATAATCCTGAATCAATCTCACCACAAACGTCACATACAGGTTTCAGCAAAACATGTATAATCAATGACATAATGAATGTACGCATATAAAAGAGAATCGAGTCCTTACACAGGTCATATGAAGCTTCGAGGTCTTGCGATACTAGTCTTAACTGACGACGACTTGGTGAAAGAATGACTCATACAATCGTCCAACTATCAAGACTCACAAAACCCGACTATTCAGATTGTCATAACGTGACAGCCCCACTACTACCGCATCAGTAGAGCAACATAACTCACATATCAGGGTATCTCACAACCCAACTCTGATACCATCTTCTGTAACACCCCCAAAATCCCATTGGGTTATTACAGTGCCGTGGATCCCACACCTGGAAATCCACCAGGCGAACACGACTAATATACATCAATCTGACCAAAAAAGAAAATCACAGTCCCTACTATGATATCCGACACAATATTCCGACGTGGAATATCAATGACAATGATGGGCCTACATGGCCAAAATAAAAATACAACAACATCCACGAGCCTTGCTCGGATAATACATAATGACAATGACTGACAACTAGAGAACACTCCGAACGGACTAACCAACATGAACACCGAAACAACTCGGGACTAGTATCGCTCAAATGCCTCGTCGCCATCGTCATGCCCTTGTGTCTCAACTCTCACCTCGCAAACACTTGAAACATGAGAACATGTTCTGCCCCCGGGGGGTCAGTCATCCAGATAATGAATATCAACACATGTACAACATGATATGCATGCAAAGGTAAAATAAATGGTAAAACAAAGATAATACGAGATGCTCATAAACCAAGGTAGGAACCGAGTATTCGTGAAACACTATGCCCATGGCATACAATCAATACCTGCTCAACAGGTTAGAACACAAGTGCCCAAGGGTGAATCATCAATATGGAACACAACAACAAATTTCCCGAAGGTAAACCAAACCAAAGCCGAAATAGATACAAAGCACAATGCCTGAAGGGTCCAACGGAAACACCAATACATCACACATATACTAAAAGTCCTCATCCGAAGCTATAAATTGTCACAATAGCCTGAAAGCCACTCAGCCGAAGCTGCAAATCATCACAATGGCCTGAAGCCAAACAGATCGAAGCTATATCACATGAGGGGCCGAAGCCACACAGCACGAAGTTGTATCACAATGAGGGGCCGAAGCCACACATCATGAAGCCGTATCACAATGAGATTATCTAATGACTGTGACCTGCTGAATTACAGGTGCTGGGAAACCAACCGCGAAGGTTCAAACCCCAGACTTACCCATAATGAGATCACCTAGTGACCGTGACCTACTGAACTGTAGGTGTTGGGAAACCAACCGAGAAGGTTCAAGCCCCAAACTTACCCATCGAGCACTAGCCGAGACTAGCCTTCAAAACACAATTGACCACAAATGGCAACGATCACAAAATTACCGAGTTCACCAGAATGATAGTGTGCTGCCTTGATTCGGACAACACGACAATAATAACTCACGGATGCGCACCGTCTTCAGCGGTCCCAATTCAAATACCTTGATTGCCTTGGAATGGCCAATCGATAACAATGACTCAGCGGATGGGAACTATCCTCGAAAGTACCAATTCAATAGCTCGATTCTCTTAGAAAGACCAATCGATAACAACGACTCAGCGGATGGGAACTATCCTCGACATTCCCAATTCAATACCTTGATTGTCTTAGAACGACCAATTCATAACAACGACTCAGTGGATGGGAACTATCCTCGGCAGTCCCAATTCAACCTCGATGGTCTTAGAACGACCAATCGATAACAACAACCCGACGGATGGGAACTATCCTCGACAGTTCCAATTCAATACCTCGATTGTCTTAGAATGACCAATCGATAACAAAGACTCAACAGATGCGTCAGCACCTTTAATTGGCTACCGACGATGGAAATGATAATCAAGTACGTCAATGCCTTCAATCGGCCAATAACAACAATCACAACAATATCTCAATGGAACATCAGTCAATAATAACAATCGATACATCGATACCGCGAAATGGCCATCGACAACAATATTAATCAACAAGTATCTCAATGCCTTGAACCCGCCATTAACGAACAATAATAACATTTGGCATAATTGCCAAAGGGTATCGTATCAAACAATTTCCTGATATCAATGAATATCATGGAGGGGCTATGTCTCGAAATGATACAACACATTCATACGCATATATGATAACATTAATCTCATTGACTAGTACAAGTATAAAACTTGCCTCAAATCGAAGGCGACGAAATCCTCCAACGAACGACGAACGGCGTCCTCCAACAATCACAAGCACTCGAACAACCTTGAATGAAATACAATTCATTCAATAACAAAATATCAATCGAAAACAACACAAAAGACAACCCCGATTCAATCACGAACCGATCAAAGCTCACAACTGAATATCATAGTCTTCAACTATGAATTCTAATATCCTCCTATCACCTCAATGATCAATTAACACGATCATTATGTTCTTAACACTTGTGAAAAATAATTCAACAAGGATTATCAAGAAAAACATCAAATTAATCACCTCAAAATGATAATATCACCAATATCATCATCAATACCTCAAGAACATCATCAACACAACAACATGATGTCTCCACCAATATCAATCACCAATTCCTCCGGACTTTCGGATTAATAAACAAGATTAACTTAAGTATTTCAAGATTATGATAATCATCTCTTAATTCATCATAACCCCTTACTAAAATGGTTATAATCTCTCAAGAACACAACCAACATCAATAATCATCTCAAAGCTATGTTAATCATCTAAAAATCTTAACATAACTCTTCCTAGACATGATTAGAATCTCCAAGTATTCTTAAACATCAAGAACACAATCAAACTCAAGCCATATCATCATGTTCTTCATCATAAGTTCATAAAAACTATGAAGAATCATACTCTCCTCCAACAATCCATCAATATACGAACTAATCGGCAACAACATCATCATAATCTTGAGATAAACATAAGATTAATCAACATACCTCTTGAAAAATTAAGAACAACCTCAAACGCTTCAAGAAACACTCCAATCTTCAAGCTCCTAAGCTCCAATCCAAGTTATGAAGCTCCAAATCAAGTTGGAAGGGGTCGGAAATCACTAAGGGATGCAGAGGGGTGATTTCTAGGGAGAGAAATCGGAAATGGATCGTGAGAAAATGAAAGACGAAACATGTCTTTATAATCTGCACATCGCATTATGGCCGCTATCCTCCCACCTGAACGTACGTTATGCTTATAACGTACGTTATCACCTCTACATAGCGTACGCTACGTAGTCTAAAACTCGCTGCCTCAAAATGGGGTATCCATTACGTACGTTAACAAATTACGTATGTAATCAGACTCATTACGTACGTTAACCACAAGGTATAGCGTACGTAATGGGCGTTGACCTGCCTATCCCAATCGAACCACGGGAATCCAGCCTAGCCTGACCTCACACGCCGAAAGCCAGATGCGACCTGCTAACACATCGGTACGTATGTGACCCTTTCGGTTTAACGTACGTAATCTTTAGCTCATAGCGTACATAATTTTATACATATAGCGTACTTTATGCTAGTATACTTGGCCAAAAATCCAAACTCACCAAGCAACATCCAAATGGCAAAACAGTACCGATGACAAGTATAAATATTTCGATTCTAAAATATCCCAATACAATATACATTGTATCAGTCAAATACAACAACATTTGTACAATTCCAAATGAATACGTACAACACAACAGTAAAACAAAACAAAAAACAAAATTATCCCCGGATATTAGATACTCCCCCCCTTAAAAAGAGTTTCGTCCCTGAAACTAAGGGTACACAACTCGGGTATGAACTATCCATCGGGGTCGAAAAACAACATCTCCAGGAATACTCCTCAATGCAAACCACTTCGCCTGAGCAACTGGGCCAACCCCTTGGGTCCCCGCGTCTCCTCTGCCTGGACAAGGCGCAAACTGAGTGATAAAACACTCAACCAAGTGCGAAATCAGTCGAATCGTGAATCCTCCACTAGAGACCAGCCAGAAAGTTGTACCACCCCGTGACTTGTAACACCGGCGTACACACCCTGCGGGAGCCGCCCATTGTACATGTCTACAATCATCGGTGTACACTTCCCCGTCCTCGTCTGCATCGGACGCCCATGCAAACACTGACTCACGCCACACAAAGATAATAACAATGCGCATATAGTCCTTGGGACCATATCAATCGCACGCTCAAGTCCTCATGACTTGACGTCTCAATTCGCAACCAAAATTTACCCAGATTATCACATAATCTCAGGTACAACACCAAAAGAAAATTGGAAGCAAATTAAATCAAACAATCTCAATATTCTCAGACACTATCATTATAATATAGATCAACAACAAATGGTTCATAAACACTATACATTATTACAGATTAAGTTAAACATTGATCCGAAAATCAAAGAAAGGAATACATAAATCAAGGCTACATCTCAAGTGTACCCAACATCGATAGCCTCCAGATCATCGATCTCCTCCATCTCATTGATTCGAGGAAGACCCAAATCTGAGCTTGCTACTCCTCCTCAGTTGTCCTTACCTCTGGCTCCCGAAGCCTGATAGGACCCCTTGGATGAAGTACGGACTGGATTAACGAAATCTCTCGATGCCCGTGAGCTCTCTTGAGATCTACTGGCACTAGAATTCCGGCAGTATTTCTGAAAGTGTCCCTGCCTCCCACACAGAAAACAAGCAAAAGCTGGCACCGTACACCGAGTCGAACTCGTCGATTGAGAAGAAGATGCTTTCCCAGCACGGAGATGACTAGAAAACGACCTCTTATATGTCGGAGCCCGATGTCCCCCTGAACGAACCAGCATCCTAGTCCTCTCACCATAAGAAACTAAAGGGTTCTTCCGAGCAAGCTCCTTGATCAAAAGCTCTGCTCCAAGAGCCTTCTCGATGAATTCACCAAGTGAATTACAATTATGATTGAACAATTGCATCCTCAACTGCGGGTTTAGCCTTTTGCTAAAATACTTGATCTTATCCGCCTCAGTATGGATAATAGACTAAGCAAACTGAAGAAGTACATGAAACTCCTCAGCAATGACAATAACACCCTCTTCCTCGACAGATTCGAGGTTCAAAACCTCTGACAACTTGGCTTCACGAAGTGGAGCCGGATAATACATCTCTAACATGAGAGTCTTGAACTCGCCCCAAACACAACCACAATCGATGGGTTTCACAGAAAGCCACCAAGAATAAGCGCCCTTACTCAAGTGGTAAGCCGATACTGCCACCTTACTCTCTTCCGGACACTGAACCATGTAGAAGAGTTTATCAAAATGTTCAAGCCAATGAACAGTATCAGTTGGTTCTGACGAACCCTCAAAGTTAGGCGGCCTCTAACGAGAGATATCGCCAACAATCTGACTCACACCCCCAGTCTGCCCATGAGACGACACCTGGGATTCCTGCTGCGTTGGACCACGAACCATTGAGGCCTGTATGGTCTCCACTATCTGTGTCATCTGAGCAATCTGGGCCATCATGCCACTCATAAGCAAGAAAGGGTCGATGTGTCCACTCTCAGTCAGATCGACTTTTCGAGTATGACGTCCTGAAGGAGAATCGGACACGTAGGTAACACCACCGGCCAAACTATGATCAATCTCGGCATCCGTACATGCATAAACATGAGGTTCTGGGTTCCGGCATGCTCTACAGCCTTTACCCCCTCTGTCACATCCTCGGATTCCTCTTTTCATACTGAAAGAATAACGTTTGATCATGATCATAGCTCAAATACACCTCATCGGCCAATCCAGAATGCTAAGTCAATAGCCAAACACGAGCATACATACTCAACAGATAAACAATCATATCAACTGCGCTAATCATAGCCAATACAGAGCCCACATGCTCCAAAACAAATAATCATGAATCAATCTCACCACAAACGTCACATACATGTTTCAGCAAAACATGTATAATCAATGACATAATGAATGTATGCACATAAAAGAGAATTGAGTCCTTACACGGGTCATATGAAGCTTTGAGGTCTTGCGATACTAGTCTTCACTAATGACGACTCGATGAAAGAATGACTCATACAGTCGTCCAACTATCACGACTCACAAAACCCGACTGTTCAGATTGTCATAACGTGACAGCCCCATTAGTATCGCATCGGTAGAGCCACATAACTCACATATCAGGGTATCTGACAACCCATTTCTCTGATACCATCTTCTGTAACACCCCCAAAATCTTATTGGGTTATTACAGTGCCGTGGACCCCACACTAGGAAATCCACCAGGCGAACATGACTAAAATACATCAATCTGACAAAAAAGGAAAATCACAGTCCCTACTATGATATCCGACACATTATTCCGACGTGGAATCTCAATGACAATGATGGGCCTACAAAGCCAAAATAAAAATACAACAACATCCACGAGCCTTGCTCGGATAATACATAATGACAATGACTGACAAACTGGAGAACACTCCGAATGCACTAACCAACATGAATACCGAAACAACTCGGGACTAGTATCGCTCGAATGCCTCGTCGCCATTGTCATGACCCTGTGTCTCAACTCTCACCTCGCAAACACTTGAAACATGAGAACATGTTCCGCCCCCGGCGGGTCAGTCAGCCAGATAATGAATATCAAATACATGTACATCATGATATGCATCCAAAGGCAAAATAAACGGTAAAACAAAGATAATACGAGATGCTCACAAACTAAGGTAAGAATCGAGCATTCTTGAAATATTAAGCCTACGGCATACAATCAATACCTGCTCAACAGGTTAGAACACAAGTGCCCAAGGGCGAATCATTAATATGGAACACAACAACGAATTTCCCGAAGGTAAACCAAACCAAAGCCGAAATAGATAAAAACCAAAATGCCTGAAGGCTCCAACGGAAACACCAATACATCACACATGACCTAAAAGCCCTCAGCCGAACCTATAAATTGTCACAATGGCCTGAAAGCCACTCAGCCGAAGCTGAAAATCATCACAATGGACTCAACTGCCTGGACGCATGCGCAATAGTCTTGCCGTGTTGCATCAACACATACCCAAGAACCTGACCCAAAGGATCGCTATAGACGGCAAGACCCTCGTTGCCACACGGAAACGCTAAAATCGGGGCTGAAGTCAAACGCCTCTTCAGCTCCTCAAAACTCAACCGTCTCTCGTCATTCCAAACGAACTTCTCGGATTTCTGGAGCAACTGAGTAAGTGGCCGAGCTAGTTTCGAGAACCCCTCGACGAACCTACGGTAGTAGCCAGCCAAACCCAAGAAACTACGAACCTCCTTCACATTCTTAGGCGGTGCCCAATCCAACACTGCCTCAATCTTCTGTGGATCCACCCAGAACCCCCGGCTGAAATCACGTGGCCCAGAAACATCACCTCTTTTAGCCAGAACTCACATTTCGAGAACTTCGCATAGAGTCGCTCGGTCCTCAAAATGTCTAACACCACACGTAGATCATGTGCATGCTCCTCCTTGTTCTTCGAATAGATAATAATGTCGTCAATGAAGACGACGACACACTTATCCAAATACTAAACGAAGACCTTGTTCATCAACTGCATGAACATTGTCGGTGCGTTAGTCAACCTGAAGGGCATAACCACAAACTCATAATGTCCGTATCTCGTCCGGAAATCTGTTTTCGGGACATCAGACTCCTTCACCCGAAGCTGATAATACCCTGATCTCAAGTCAATCTTCAAGAATACCGCAGCTCCCTGCAACTGATCAAACAAGTCATCAATCCTCGGCAAGGGATACTTGTTCTTGATGGTCACCTTGTTTAGCTCGCGGTAGTCGATACATAAACGCAGTGAACCATCCTTCTTCCGCACAAATAGAATTGGTGCGCCCCAAGGCGAAGCGCTCGATCGAATATACCCTGACTCACGAAGCTCACTCAACTACTTCTTCAACTCAGCCATCTCTGAAGGTGCCATGCGATACGGCGCCTTCGAAATTGGAGTCGCACCCGGCTCTAACTCGATAGCGAACTCAACCTCACGGTCTGGTGGCAACCCCGGTAGATCATTAGGAAAGACATCAGGGAACTCACTAATGACTGGAATCGATGAAAGCTCGACTCCACCACTCTCCGCCTCCAAGACGTAACACCAGTAACCAGTACACCCCTTCCGGAGGAGTCTCATCGCCTTTAAGGCGTTAATCACGAACTTCTGGTTTCCCCTCTTTCGCCAGGTGAAAGAGTGCTCGGTGCTGTCCTTATCTAACATGGTGATGATTCTCGTGCGGTAGTTCATGATTGCACCATGCCGCTCGAGCCAATCATCCCCGAGAATCAAATCCTCACCCTCAATATTCACAACAATAAGATTATAGAGCAAGCCCTCTCACAAATAAACACAGAATAATCTCGGACCTATCGATCACCAACGATCCTATCACTGCTAGAAAGTTCAACGATGAAATGCTCACAAGGCGATAGACAGTCGAGACTCAAACGGCGCACACATTCCAGAGAGATGAATGAATGCGTGGCACCCGAATCAAAAAGCACACTGACATGATGCGACTGGATATGAACGGTAGTTGTGGTCATGGTGGCTGCTGGGTCATCGGCCCTCCTCATCTCGTAAACTCGCGGATGAGCGGAGCCGACACTGGAAGCTCCCCCTCTAGCAGGCTCACCCTGACCTCTTCCTAGACTGGCACTCAGCGGAGGCTGCGGAGCAAATGACCCCTGGTTCACACTCGGTTACCTAGGCGCTGAGAAGGAAACCTGGGCACCAAGAGTTCTCTCTCTCTCTCTCACCACAAAAAGCAGCCTTGTGGCCCGGCTGGCCACACCGATTACACGTCAACAAGGGACTCGGACAAGCTCGACTGATGTGGCCCAGTCGGCCACAGTTAAAACACTTCACATCACGGGAAGGAGTACTAGCAGCACCGCGGAAACCCCCAGTAGAATGAGCTGGACCACCACCGGCGGGAAAATTAGCAGACTTAGATTTCTGCTGACCTCCTCCCTTGTGGCCCGAAAAATTTCCGATAGACTTCTGTTTCTTGCTCTCATGAGCCGCCTCACTGGCCGTCAGAGACATATCTTATGCAAGAGCTCTACTCTGATAATCCTTCAAGGTGGTGCAGGCGATCCCAGACATGTAGTCACGAATCTTCAGTTTCATCCGTATGGAAAAGTGGAAAATCTTGTCGCTCTCCTCTCTAACTTGGGCCTTCACGAAGCCCAACTCCCGGTTGTAATCAGCAATAGCCTAGGAAATAGGAATATCCTGAGGCTGAGAATCATAGAAAGCATGGACTCGAGCCTGTTTAACTGGCCACAGGCAATATTCGGTCTCCATCAGGTCTTTGAACTCGACCCAAGAAGCAGCATGGTCCTTAGGCTCAACAGCCTCCCACCAGTCAGTAGCGTCCCCAGTGAGAAAGTACTGGGCAATAGGGACCTTGCGATCCTCGGGACAGTTGGTGGCAACAAAGACCTTGGATATCTCTTTGATCCACCCCTCCCAACCAATCGGGTCTGAAGCCCCCGAAAATTGAGGAGGATGCATCTTGATGACATCCTGAAGCCAACGGGCTGCTCCGCCCCGAGTAACATAGGCCGGAGTTAGGTTCTGAACCTCCTGAGCTATCGCAGCCATCTGGTTCACCATTTGTTGCGTCACAGTTGCAACACGAAGATCGGTGTTACCTCCGGTTGCGCCCTCTTGAGTAGCACTATGGCTCTGATGACCATCGGTACTACCGGCCCCAGAATTGTGTGACGTGGCCGCCTCACTAGCTGCCCCACGTCCCCGATCGCGTCCACGACCATGGCCGCGACCCCTACCTCGGCCTCTCCCAGCATCCATACTGAATATAAGAGGTAGCAATTGCAATTCGATGGTAAGTACGAGAGGAAAAACAGTCACAAATCAAGAATTGAAAGTACGATACAAGGAAACAAGGAATCGGGTAAGGAAAACTTACGAGCACTGGAAGTACCGAAATGATGGCAGCGGGGTGACAATGTGCAAAACAAAACACAACTAGACCCAATTAACCGACAAGCCTGGGTATCCATAAACCTAGTGCTCTGATACCATTTTCTGTAACACCCCCAAGAAATCTCGAGAATGTAACAGTGCTGTGGACCCCTACATGGGACCCACCAGGCTAGGTAATCAATTTAACTCATCGACTCACGGAGTCGACATAATAACACCACATCACAAAGATGCAAAACAATAAAAATCCACCCGGTTCGACTGGTCAATCAAGCAACACTATAATCCAATGAAAACATAACGGACAATTCAATACACTTTGCAAAATCAAAAGCCATTAAGTACTCGAGTACGTCTATTAGTTCACAAGTTGTAAAATAACCATATTGAAATGGACAACGAAAAATAAAGAAACTCGCTTGCACATGTCAACAACTCGGGCTAGCATCCTCGTATTGTGCCAATGCCCGCTCGTCCGGCTGAACATAACATGAAATTCATAAAACGAATTTCCCCAAAAAGGGTCCCCAAAGGGGTTAGCAATTACGCTAGTACAAGTCACCAAATGAACAACTTACACCTTACACATATAGTCAAAGCATGCAAATGATAAAACATCAGTTTGAAACACACATTTTCGGAAATGCCATAACCCAAAACACATTTGTAAAATTCACCACAATTAACTGCGGACCCACGCCTCTGTGGACCCCTACCGAGACCCTGTCGGATCTAACCCGTAGTGGTTAAAAGCCAAGCTCTCAGATCCATGCATCTGTGGACCCCTACCAAGACCCCGTCGGATCTAACCCGTAGTGAGCATACACACACATTACTCATGCAATACTACCATGTTAAGAGTGTATGTTCATAAGAGTAGTTGTCTCGATTAAACGACGATGAGAAAAGGAAAAGGTTACGACCGCGGTTGCAAGAAACCGAACACCAAACCTAGACGGTTTGTAAGACACGATTACAAAAACTCAACAAAACAACGGTAATGGAAAATACCCGGAAACCCACCTACGATTCATGTAATTTCATACGACAAAATCAACGAGGGCGGACAACAACCCCAAACCCTCTTAATTTCAAGAACACACCGAAATTCACCATAATTTCGTAGGAAACACATGAATACTACTAAGATTAATCATACCCATTATGGATTAATCAACGATACGGAACGAATCGGACAAAAACCCATAAATACCCCAAATCTTCCAAAATAGGGTTCTAGGATAATACCTTTAGATTAAGGATGGAGAAGGAGGATTAAGATGATGATAAACTTCACTTGGGACACAACAATCAATCTCTCAATGAACTCCGTGGACAAAACTTGAAGAATCACTCAAAACCTCACTTGGAACGCAGCTCTCGGTCGGAGAAAGAAAATTAAGGAATGACGAAGTGAAGGTCAACCCAGGTTTATAAAACATGTTCTTTCGTTACGTACGCTAACATGCTGATGTTAACGTACGTTACACTCATTACGTAAGTAACTGTCAAGTGTTAGCGTACGTAATGGCTCGGCAGAACAATCTGTTCAAATCGCTGGGTTCGATAGCGTACGCTACATCGGACAGTTAGCTACGCTACAATGGAGCTTTACGTACGTAACATGCGGGAGTTAGCATACATAATGGCTCAGCAGAACAATATGCCCAATCTGCTGAAGGCCATAATGTACGTTAACGCAAAGGTATAAGGTACGTTATGAAGATGCCGATAGCGCACGCAAGAATGCATGCATAACGTACGTTATGCATGCAGCAGTTCAACACTGCTGAATGTAGTTAACTGCACCGGGCGGTCCGAAGTCGAGACACATCACAAGGACAGAACTCAAAGCGTAGATACGAAATATTCACGACGACGAAGCTGAATGCTGAAGGAAAATACAATTCCGACTACGGGGAAATCCGAAATACGACAAAGAAAGTAAAATTCCCTAAACTTATAGGAAATTACAAAACGGCCAAAATATCCGAAAATCACGATACGGCATCAGAATAACAAACCGAAACTCACAACACGAACAACTCAACCATACAAACTCGTGTAACCAAAGAAATTACGAAGTCGAACGAGTTTTATGAGAATCGAACGTTCATGCAAAATAACATAACATAAAACGGAATTGCATCAAAACATCTCCGAAACTCGTCCAAATGGAAAAACTCCAAGAATAAAATAGATTCAAAATGTCGAAATGGTTACAAGCGAGTCGTTAAAAACAAAAAAAAATACACAAAAATGAGAGTACCGGAAAGATGAAAAATGTGGGTATTACAGTAAGTGCCTCACTTGAACCAACTGCACATAGTGCCTTTCATGACATTGTTAGTATCAGGGCTGAGCTTGATGAACTCTTCTACAAGCAACTGGATGAGACCGGCACTGAAGTAGATCATGTTTTATTTGAAATGTCTGAAAAGATGAGAGCCAAATTCAAGAAATACTTTAGCACTTTAGATGACATCAATCCCTTTATTTTGGTTGCTCTTGTTCTTGATCCAAGATACAAGTTGAAGTATTTTGAGAGACAGGCCGAAAGAATGCTAAACATGATAGAACTGAGGTTAGAAGGAGGTCTGATAATCTAAAAGAGTTGTTGGTATCCCTTTGTGACCAGTATGGATTTTCTACGGGGGTTGGGAATTCCCAAAGATCAAGGAGCTGAGAGGGCTCAGTTGGTGATATCACTAGCAGTAGTAAAAGAAATGGAAAGATAAAGATGATCTATACTGGAAAGAAGAAGGCAATGCTAAAAGATTGGGACAACAACTTGAAGAAGGTGAGGATTTGGTGGTTGGTCATGAGGTTGATAGATATTTACTCGATCCCATTGAGAAGCCAAAAATAGGGTCCAAATTCAAGATTCTTGAATGGTGGAGTCACAATGGAAGCAAGTATCCAAGCCTGCAAGCTATAAGTAAGGATATTTTGGTAATTCAAGTGTCCACAGTGGCTAGTGAATCAAGTTTCAGTACTAGTAAAACAGTTATTGATCCTTATCGGAGCTGACACCTAAAACTATAGAGGCACTGATTTGTTTCCATAATTGGCTGAAGAGTGATAGTATAATGGGGTTAGAATATATTTCAACCATTGAAGAGATAGAATTCTTTGAATCAGTTGAAAAAGGTCATTCAAAATTGATAATTGTCTTGATTTTTGGAAATTTCTATTTTTGTTTTTTATATATGAAATGCAAATTTAAAGGCTAATAGCTGAATAAATATTTATTGCATAGACACAAGATGAAATAAAGGTTGAAGTTAATATGATTGCAAGCAATGAGGAGGACACTGAGCCTAATCCTAGACCTATCAAGACCAGAAGGATCTCCTCTACTTCTGATGCATCTAAAGTTTCTAAGTGCATAAAAATTAGTATGGCTACAACAGGTAGAAGGGATCCAAAAAAAAAAGGTATAGATATGATAAGTTAAATATCTTGTTGCTATTTCTTTTCCCGTTATGATTTTGGATTTTTTTTTATGCACTTTGACAAAAAAAATTTGTTGTTCTGGTCTTGTGCAGTGTGTTGTGCTGGTGTTGTGCTGATATTTTTGTTGCTGTTTTTTTTTTTGTTGCTCTATTTTGCTGTTTCAATTTTTTATTCATTTTTTTGTTGTTGTTCTGCTGTTGAATGTTGGATAATTTGTTGTAATGCTATTGTTGTGATACTATTGTTGTGAATTGTGATGCTATTGTTGTTACTGTGCTACTATTTAATGTTAGATAATTTGATGTGAAAAGTGAAGTTTGAACAATTAGTGTTGGTGATTTGAAGTTTGGAGCTTGAAAATATATATATTTAATACTATATTGTCATTTGTTGGAAATAACCGAAGAACCGAAAAAAATACCCGACAGAATTTTGGTTCGGGTATTTTCGGGTAAGCAAAAAAACTGAGGAACCGTACCCGAAATTTTTAATTCGGTTCGGATAATGGGTACGACTTTTTTTATTCAAAAACCAAAAGTCCCAGCCCTAGTTTTTACTGACATCATTTACTGACGCCCGTACCCACCGTTGTTAGATTCACAATTTACTGACGCCATACTGACGCCCGTTATTTAATTAATTTACTGATGCCATTGCCGACGGCCGGTTCGCGGATTTATTCGCACCAGATTTACCGACGCCATTACCAACACTGTAAGTCGTCCTTAATGTTTAAATTTCTTTTATTATTTTTTTTCTTTTTTCACAATTAACGACGCCGTTTACCGACACCAGTATTTACCGACGCCATTACCAACGTCGTAAGCCGTCTATTTAAATTTTTTTATTATTTTTTTTTCTTTTTTCACAATTAACGATGCCGTTTACCGATGCCAGTATTTACCAACGCCATTATCGACACCATTTCGCCGTTGGTAAATTATTTTACACTATCCCACATCGGAAAAATAGTAGTGTATTGTGTTGTTTATATACCAGAATCTTACTCAGTCATTTAAAATTGAATGAAGATCGGACCTGACCCGCCTGAGCCAGGACCTGACCCGCCCGAGCCAGGACCTGACCCGCCTGACCCGTCTGAGCCCAGTGAGCCCGGACCTGACCCGCCTGAGTCCTGACCTAACCTTTTTATGTTTTTTTTATTTTTACAACGACAAAAATTGTGTCGTTAAAAAAGGCGTTGGTAATTGCATCGTTAAAAAATTATCGTCGAGCATTTTTCCAACGACAGGTTGCCATCGGTAATGGCGTTGGTAAATCAATTACTGACACTCGTGTCTGTTTTACCAACGGTGTTTTGGCACGGGGTCAGAATATCGGTGAAGTACCGCCATTCTTCCGAACAGATATAAATGCCTGGTAGGATCAGAGAGGCCATCGTAGGTGAAGGTGACCGCCCTAAAGCCATAGGGGAGTTCGGCTTGTAGTATCTCTTCTGAAAAGGAATGGCGTGGATGGTTTTCTGAGCCCTTCCCTGCAACCTTCTGCTGCAACTTTTGTAACTCATCTTGCATGCTAGATATGATGGATCCAGTGTTTTCTATTATTTTAGATCAATCCCATGCCCTTGGTGGATTTCTCCATGTTCTTCATGTTGGTTAATATCATCCGGCATGTCCGAGAGGATGGGTATTATCTTCTAAGGTATTCTTTGTTTTTCGACCTCTTGGTTTTTCTGGATTGCGCTAGTGATGATGTTGGATAGTGCTTCCGTCGTCAAGGTGATTGTTCTAGGTGCGGTTTCCTCTCCGGCTGGGTGGTGGGTGTTTTTTCGGGAATTGCTCTCCCAGCTGCTGGTGCTAGTTGTTCCTCCAAATTTCTAGGCACCAATTCTCCGATTTTCTTCTGGACTGTTTCTTCTTCCGCCATTGTTAACCTCATGTCTCAACTCTGGTATGACTCAATATCGTTATTCCCACAGACATCACTACTTGATGTAACCGAGCTAATCAGCCACCAAGAACCGGGTCAATCTTATAGGTTTGAGCTTAGAAAACCCAAATGTGTGATAAAGTATCTCTATGAATGTTTCTGATTGCTTACCCCCTGTAATGCTTCTCTCCTATTTATAGAAGGGGGGAGAAGCCAATACCTGAGTTCCTTCTTATAGCCTACATGAAATCCCCGATATTTAGGGATTTGGCTGTAGCTCTCAATCCCTGGATATTTGGGATTTTATAAGGACGATAAAATACCAGCTTTCCCGGGATTTTATCCTTATAGGCCATAACTCTTCCTAGCTCGTCCTCCTAACTGATATTTACATATTGACCTCCGAGCTCGGGGTAGGGTCAGTCATCTCGGACTCTTTTATGAATAGACCCCTCATCGGGGCCTCTCGTCCTCTTGAGAGGTCGGTAGGTCGGCCGATAATTGGGTTCTTTAGACCGAGTTTTTGGAAGGTCTACATTTATCGTCCTATCAATATGAAATGAAATTAATTACCCAGTAATTATTTGATTCACTACACCGATTTAATTTATCCAATAAAGTAAATTAGACATCTAATGCCCAATATTAACCAAGAGTAATCTAAATATAATACGTCGTCAGTTCCTGTACCGCGACTCTGTAGGTTCGTCTCAATTAGCATTGGGAGGATCCAACGAGTGTTAGCACCACCTGGCCAGTCCTGTGGCCTACACCATAACCTAACCGAGAACGAATAATAGGATCATTCCAAAATCATTATGTCGTGAATACCGTATACCGTATACCGTATAAGTATTAGGGTCACGGAAATGTCAACCCTATAGTAACTTGACTTTATATTTGTTAATACAAACCGAGATCATCGAACTCTTGTGTATCAAATACAACTAGCTCTAAATGCTTTGGCCAAATACTTATGATCTCATTTGCTATTAACTGCATAGGACATTACCTGCTCACTTACAGGAGAAAGAATCATATTTTGGTATTCAGTAGAGACTGCTACTTGCCCACTAAGTTGCACTTCGAGGTTGATCCCACCAACCGGTGATTGGATCGAACTACTCTAATGACTAACTTAATGTCATAAGCAAATCTCCTACTGAAACCTCAAGGTAAAGGTTCATGCATACCCATCACAACCTTTCGATTTAGTCATTTACAGTCCCATAGGGATTCCATGCGACCGAAGCGAGGTGAGTCGAGTTCGAGTATACTAATCCCATTAGCATACCTATAATGTGTGCTCCCACTAATCCTTAGTGAAGACAGGCACTCTACATGTCAAAGAACACGTTATACAAGTCTTGTCTAAACTTATTGTCCAATTAAGTTTTATCGACTTGCGAACCAGTTAAGCATTCGAGCACTAAACACTTCCTGTGTCCATCTCCTTATCTCCATAAGAAGTGGAATGTTTGCTCTCAAATGCAAGGACTATTATTCTATATACCCAATAACAATGCTAGTGATATATAATAATATAAAAGTAATAAATTCCTTTATTTATTTAATATTCATAATTATAATACAATGCTCTCACTCTCTCATCCTCCGAGTGGCATTCGAGGGAATATTCCTAACACGTAACACCTACATCCAAAAATATAAAAATTCGCAACCATATGAGTTTTATTATTCCATACCTCATATGCGGATTTGTTGTGGTGCTTGTTGATGATACAGCGATTTTGTGTATAGGATGCTATATTTGTTGCTTCTCCCCAGAAACATTGTGGCAACTTGCTTCCAGCAATCATTTTTATTGTTGCCACCTTCAACGTCCTCTACTTTCGCTTGGCAACACACTTTTATTGAGGAGTACGGGCTGCTGAGTATTCATGTCGTACGCCATTGTCCGCACAGTACACTATGAAACGATTTGTGAATTATCCCTCTATCGGACCGAATGGATACTATGCTCAGCCCTTTCTCATTTTGATGCTTTTTAAGGTGTTCCGACAGCTTTGTGGTTGTCTCTTTCTTATTTCTCATGAATATAGTCCATGAATACTTGGAGAAATCATCAACTATAGCAAGACAGTATTTCTTATCTCTTAGGCTGACAGACTCTACAAAGGGACATAAATATCTATATGGAGCAAGTCTAGGACCCTGTGGGTTGAGGGATATGATTTGATCTTCAAAGATGTCTTGACTTGCTTGCCTTTCAAACAGGGTCCGCAGACGTTGTTCCGATGAAATGAAACATCGGGCAAGCCTATGACCATTCCCTACCAGGTCAATTTATTAATGGTCTTGAAGTTGATATGAGACGTCCTTTTATGTTATAGCCAGCTATGATCTGCAGTGCCTTTGGTAACAAATCAAGGAATTACAATACTAGTAGGTTTCCCTCAGCAATATACATGTTACCTGACTGGCTTCCTACGAAGACTATCTGTTTGGCCTTTATGTCCTTCATCCTACAGTGTCCTTCATAGAATTTAACCGAGAACTGCTTATCACGGAGCTGGCTAACACCTAAAAGGTTGTACTGTAGTCCTTCAACATAACCTATGTCGGTGACTTTGAATTTTCCTACAAACAGTGTTCCTTTCTCTCTTGTTCTTACTTTTGATTTGTCACTGAATCGTACCTTTAGGCCACGACCTTCTACATAATCTTTTATCTTGGTGATATCTCTTGTCACGTGGCGAGAACATCTGTTGTCGAAGTACCACATGTCCTTCTCCATGATATCCTGTAATCAAGAATTAAGTAGATTTAGGTCCCCTTTTATCTTTGGGTCCTTGGTTATTAGTGCCTTTAGATACCCAAAGTTGCCTTACATCAATGGTTTGTTGTAGGTTGTGTTAGGTCCTATTTTGCGAAATGTACGTGGGGCAGGCAGTAAATGCTGTAAGCATTGATAATGCATGAAAAAATAGAATTTTGGTCATAGTATGGTTGTTGTCTGGGAGGAGGAACCGTACTTCTTTGCCTTATAGATTGCCTTCTAGGTTTCCAGTTGGATTCCCAGACCTACTATTGATAGAACTGCGCGGCAACTTTCTTACGAGAGAGATACATGGGGTCATGTACCTAGTATTGAGGAGCGGCGTACTATTGATAGTACTGAGGCACATGATGTTGGTGGTACTTGGGTACAGCTTTCCTTATTTTCTGCTGATGATGTTGTTGGTATGCTTGAGGAGCATATTGTTTATATTGAGCATTGCGTCTTATAAGCTTGTGAGGTTGTGCTTTTGGCTGCTTGTGATAAGAGCTTGGAGGCGGAATGGCAGCCTTTGGTTTCTGAACAAGGAAAGTTGTAGTCTTTTCTTTGTCTATAGGTGCATCTTTTGGAGCTTCCTTAGTTTTAGGAACAAGTTCCACTCCTTTGACAAAGACCGTAGAGTTTTGCCTTTGTTGGAGAACGAATTGTATCCTAAGCCATATTTGTCATGGACATGCTGTAGAGTGTTTAGGATGTCTTCCATCCTCCTAGATGATTTCTCAAATGACTTGAGGATGGTCTCGAGTTCTCCTTCTCTTTTTCTCGAAAAGTTATATCTTAACTTCTAGTAAAGCATAATCATTTGCCTTGCATTGATTATGATACTTTACCTCATTTAGTTAAGCTGCAAGTTGATAATTGCTTTCCATGAGTTTTTCATGGGTTATCTTGTTGTTTTCGCAATCTAAAGACATGTTTTCATAATTGTTTTTCAGCATGTCATTTTCATCCTTCAGCTCTAGATTAGAAAGAGAGAGTTGTATGTTTTCTTGTTTAAGCATCTCATGGGCTTTTTGAATGGTCCAAAACTCGTTTATCATATTTTTAAAGGTATGTGATACATTTATAGGGTTAACTGAGGTTGAGCTTACCTCATCATCACTGTCGTCGTCATCCTCTTCCTTTGCCATAAAGCACATGTAGGCTTTATCTTTAATTTCATCATCAAAGGAGTCACTATCGGTGACAGTCCGTAGGCAATCCTCTGTTTTGGTGGCTGTATGGCTGGCTTCTGATTATCCAATCATTACATTCAGCTTATTTCTCCAGATGTGTCTTTTCTCATCCTTCTCCTATTTCTCAGCTTCTGGTAGCTTCTGTACCTTAGAATGAGGACATCTATTTGCATAGTGTCCTAGTTCCAGTAGTTATAGCATAAATTAGAGTCTCCAGAAGATGATGACTCAGAGCTTACCTTGTTGAAGGGTTTTGCTTGTATGGAGCCTTTCCGGATTTCTTTGTGCATAAGCAGAGTCATTTCATCTTGTGACAAGATATCATCATTGTTGTCAGCGGCTTTGGATGTGCTGGGGCAAAACAGTGTCTCCTGTCAAATACAGCGCCAGTATTGTAGTCTTCGAATGGGATTCTTCAGCCTTTTCTCTCCTGTCAATATCATACTCAAAAGCTTTGAGGTCAGAGAAGAGATCAAAAGTAGATATATCATTTAGGTTGTAAAACACACGCACAGTTGTGGTCTTAATGTCTCATCCGGCAGGGAGTGATCTAAAGATTTTAAGGTTCTTCTCTTTTTATGTGTACACTTTGCCCAGAGCTTCAAGTTCAACAATAATACCGGTAAATATGAGGTTAAATTCCTCAAGTGTTTCGGTTGTTTTCATTTTAAAAGATTCAAACTGCTGAGTGAGTTTTGAAATTTTATTTTATTTTGAGCGCTCAGTTCCCTCATAAATAGGGCTGTAAATGAGCCGAACTGTACCGAACCTTTACTGGGTTCGGCCTGGCTCGAAATTATTCGAACCTTAGGTTCGATTCGGCTCGAAAATTTCGAACCTCAGGATTTGAGGTTCGATTCGGCTCGAAGGCTAACATTTTTTTTATAGTTCGATTCGATTCGGCTCGAATTTTTGAACCGTTCGAATATAGTTTGATTCGGCTCGAGTTAAAGTCCAGTATAACTCCATAAGTCCAGTATAGTTCGAATATAGTTCGGTCCGATTCGCCGAAGCTGGATGGTTCGACTAAGGATGGGAGGGGTTTATGTCTTGGGTCAAAGCCCCTCGAATCGATCTGAACCGTTTGGTCCGATTCCCGAATCCTATTTTATAGGTTTCGGCTCTACGTTTGGTGCCCCGAATCGAGCCAAGAATCGAGCTTTTTCGATCCGAATCCTTCGAACCGAATCGAACTTTTAGGTTCGTTCACATCCCTATTCACAAATTAAATTGAGCTTTTTTCAGATTTGTTTGACTGTCTTACAGCTTTTTACCTTTGAGAATATACCTTTTATCTAGAATGACATCGGTTGTCCACTAT
Organism: Orobanche coerulescens; assembly: GCA_033398695.1. Classification (NCBI taxonomy): domain Eukaryota; kingdom Viridiplantae; phylum Streptophyta; class Magnoliopsida; order Lamiales; family Orobanchaceae; genus Orobanche; species Orobanche coerulescens. The sequence continues at coordinate 194,540,859 of CM065802.1, forward strand.
TCCATTCCTTTCTCAAGCATTTCTACATGAGGTTGGCCTTCTATCCTGGCAGCTGGGTTGACCTTCATAATTTTGATAGGTCCTTCTTGTATCACGAAGATCATCTCTTCGTGCATGGCAGCAAGACGGGCATCCATCTTGATTCTCCCATCATCAAACTCATTAATTGAAAATATGAGAACTTTGTTTATCATTGATGTATCCATGGCAATAATATGGGATAAATAACAAGGAAATGAAAATACAATATTCGAAAGCTAGTTATTTGAATCTGATTCAGGTTAAAAATCGAATGATTCTTTGTAAAATCAACCGCTCTGATACCACTTATTGGCCATAGTGTACTATCTTAAATCTTAGAAGGGGGTGAATAAGATGTACTCGTTTTCGAAGTTTATTTTACGAAGTGGGAGTCTTAAACTAAGTTGCTGTAAGTAAAACAACCAGACAGTCTCCTGTAGCTTGATGCTTATATATTTTTCAGAGTAAGTATGAAAACAGTAAGTACAGGAAATGATAACAAACGGTTTTAACGTGGTTCGAGGTAAACCCCTCTCCATCCACATAGTCCTCCAGCACTTGACATCAGCATATGTTCTAGCTCCTTTTACTTCCGATGCGCCAGTATCTCAGTTCCAGCATACTAAATTTGATCACACAACCCTCTAGCACCTGACAACCTCCACTGGGCCAGCATCTCAGTTCTGGTCAAGTTGCAAATTCTGCTGCATGCTCGCCTCTCAGTTCCAATGCTCTGGCGGCCTCTACTGTAGGATACTCCGAGGGAATCCGCACCCACGGTCTGCTCTGATACCAATTGTTGGTCCCTATAAGGATGAAGATTATCCTCATTGTACCAACATGAGTCTTTTCTAGCACGCTTTGTCCTCACTCCCGCGCACAATGAGAAACTTCCCAAGGGATCACCCGTCCCACAGCTACTCCAGGCCAAGCACGCTTAACTTTGGAGTTTCTTTGAGATGGGTACCAAATAAAAAGATGCATCGTGTTGGCATGAGCACCCCAAATCAATACATTTAGCCACATTCTAGTGCAGATCTCACGGCTCGAATTGCAAGCTGCTCCTCGCATATTTTTAAGCCCATGCAGGCAGGATGCTGGGTCGAATTCCAACACCCTCCACAAACCGACAATAGTACCCAGCAAGTCCTAAGAAACTTCTGACTTATTTCATATTCTTAGGAGACTCTCACTCTAAGACTGCTTCAACTTTCTATGAATGTACTCGGACTCCTGCTAATACTACATGATCAAGGAACAATACTTCCTTTATCTAGAATTCATATTTAGAAAGTTTTGCGTACAACTGTTCATTTCTCAAGATGTTTAAAACAATTTCCAAGTGTTCTGCATGCTCGTCCGAACTATTAGAGTTGATCAAGATGTCGTTGATGAAAATAACTACGAAATTATCCAAGTACTCTATGAATACTCGATTCATTAACTGCATAAACACATGAGGCGCATTGGTTAGGCCGAATGGCATCACTATAGATTCGTAGTGCCCATATTGAGATCTAAATGCCGACTTCAGAATGTCGGATTCTTTAATCCTCAATTGATGGTATCCTAAACTCAAATCGATCTTAGAGAATACCGTCGCTCCTTGTACCTGGTCGAACATGTCATCAATTTGAGGTAACGAGTACTTATTCTTGATCGACACTTTGTTTAGATCCCAATAGTCAATGCACAACCAAGTGTCCCATATTTCTTTCTGAACTAATAGAACTGGTGCACCCCAGGGGAAAACACTTGGCTGAATATAACATTTGTCCAGCAGCTCTTCAAGTTTCTTCTTTATCTCAGACATCTCGATGGGTGCCATTCCATATGGTCTTTTGGAGATAGGTGTGGCTCATAGTTCTGACTTGATAGTAAACTACATCTCATTGAGGAGGTAATCCAGGTATCATCAGGGAATACATCCGAAAATTCGTTTAGAACGGGAATAGATAAAAGTTCTACTCCTCCTTCTTCTTTCTTTATTGCATAATACCAGTATCCGGCACAACCCTATTTCAGCAGTTGGATTGCTTTTATTGCTTTAATCACCTTTCCTGAGCTCCATTATCTCCACCCTTTGAATAAATAATCAGAGCCATCCTCAGCGATTATCGAAATATTTCTTTCTCGATAGTTCATAATAGCGCCATAATGATTAAGCCAATTGTCTCCGAGAGTTAGGTCATCTCTTGAATATCTACCATGATAAGATTTGATGGCCAATTCCCACCTCCTGTTGATACATGATAATTTCTAGCTTCCATACCCGCTTGGTAATCCCACAACATGAGGTTCGCATTCATGGATACAATAAATTTCTAAACGATGTACATAAGATAGTGATATGAAAGAATGTGTAGCTCCTGTATAGAATAAAACACTTACGAGTTGCGAAAGGATCTTAACCGTACCTGATGCAACAGCCATACTCTGATCATCTGCCCTCCGTATCTCATAAAGGCGCAGAGGAACGGACCCAACACTAGATGCTTGCTTCTTGTCAATATTGTCATACTGACCTCTACCCCTCCCTCGTCCAAAGTTCTGTTGTGGTTGGCCACTCTAATGAGTTTGATTAATACTTGTATCTTTATGGACCTATGCTGAAGTGTGAGCTCTGAAAGATCAAGCAACATCTCCACATAATATCGCACAGTGTCCTTCTTGTCCATATTCATAACACGTTACGGGAGAAAATGGGCAGTCATGATGAAAATGCCCTGATAAGCCACAGTTAAAACATTTTCTCACTGTATCTGGAACACTTTCCACCTCTGGAAGGATGCGAGGGCCTCTTAGACAAGCGAAAAGAGGACTGGGCTTTATGGGGGCCACTATTCTTGTGCTCTGAAAAACCACCAGAAGCTTTCTGTTTCTTGCACTCGGAGAATTTTTTCCGCTTTTGTTTCTTTCATTTCATAAGCAAGGTCTTTATCTTGATACTGACAAAGAGTGGTGCATTCACACCCACATGTATCAATGTATCTCCGGCTTCATTCTCATGTCAAAATGGAATATCTTTTCTGTATCGGTTCTGACCAGGTATCGAACGAGTGCCACTGATCATTAAAGATCTTAATCATTTGAGCCACCGATTAGTCCAGAGGTTGCGAGGAGAAGAATGCTTCGACTTTAGCCTCCCTAATCGAATGAGGACAATACTGAGCTTCCATCATTAACTTAAATTCTCCTCAATCGGCATCATGATCAGCAAGGTCGGATGGCCTCCTACGCTTCCTCGGTCAGAAAATATTGGGCGATGGGGACTTTTAGGTCATTCAGATAGTTGATTCCCGAAAACACTTTCTCCAATTCCTTTAGTCAGTGATCCCATATCTATACCTAAAAAAAACATCAGATTTTGGTGGATGCATCTTAACCACTACTTGTAGCCACTTATCTCCTCGATATCCACATTTGGAATGCCTTGATGTCCTTCTGTCGGCTATAGCCCTATCGCCACTTACATACGGTCCACCACTTGAGAAAATTGGGTCATTTGAGTGACTTATTGACGAAGCATGTTGGGGATATCAGGATTATCATTTGCCTTCACTGTTTGTTCTCGATCATTGTTGACAGATTCCTGTTGCTCGTCACAACTGAGATTAGCCTGATTTGCCATAGAATCAGAGACAGGGGGTGAAGCTTCCATTCTGGCATTACCGCGTCCACATCCACGATCCCGACCATGTCCACGACCTCCCCTCAGCATACTGAAAGCACACACACTCAATATATGAGGAACAATATCGTTCTACAGTTTGATTATCGCAAAAAGGCATAACATTAACAAATATTAGTTGAGATTTTAAAAAACTTACAACCACGATTTGCATGAAGAAGTTGGTCGTACAGTGATGTTATTCGCGACTGATTAACCAAAAGACAAGGCCGGACCCAACTTAACCCAGTTGCCAAGATATCCATAAATCTTAGCTCTGATACCATATTCTGTGACACTCTCGAGATATTCAGGGTTATTATAGTACCATAAACCTTTTTATAAGGATTTACTAGGCTAATTTACTCGTGTAAAGGCATAATATACTTGAATACTTATTCAAAACATGAACACGGGCTGCGAGAACACTTTAAACTGCTAACATCATTGTGCACCCTCATCAACATGTTGCTCCTGTGGTTGCTTTCGCGCTCCTCTGGCACCTGAACATGAAACACATGTCCACCCCATAAGGGGTTAGCAAAACAATGCTAGTACAAGTACAATAATTATACAACGAGTAATTATTCGACAATCAAGGAAAAATAATACCAACATATGGACTTCACCTACGAGAAAACCTTCAATGCAAAACTCAACATGACAACCGCAACACATAATCATGGTAATCCATGATCCATCATTCACTGCATAGATCCCAAGATGATCCCATTGGACCAACACATGATGGAAAACTCTATCCAATGATCCGGCGCAAGCTAGCATAAATCCCAAGATGATCCTACTGGACCAACATGTGGTGAACATACAAACAACAACATACTTATGCATAACAACTTGAACGACATTGAGACGGAAAGCATAATTAAAGTACTTGCCTTAGAATGACGATAGAGATTCAATACTTCCGACAAACATCAACACACTTGAAGGATGTCCGTTCAATCAACCGCTAACAAAACCCGAACCTTATATATAAAGGAAATAACAAAGAGTTCAACTTGGATTTTCACAACCAACACACGAGCGTCTAATGTTTCTATGATATAATTGAATTAATCATCCTACATATGGCATATTTTGATGGTCCAATAGTCCGATGAATACTTAGTCGGATTTTCACCAAATATCATGAGAATCAAATGGCAATTACGCAGATGGTTTGACGACAACTATGAAAATTCAAGGATATTCAAGTCGTCAACAAATCAATACTCACACCATGATTATCCTAACACCTAAGAAATCAACTCAAAACATACGGTTCAACTACTCGACGAATTCATATCAAGAACATGATTATAATGAACAATCTTAAAACATCTTACAAAAGGAACGCATTCAATTGAGTTTCTAGGTTTCGATTCATGCTCTATCTCAGTATCTCATAACATTAGAAGGCTTGAAACTATAATCATCACGAAAAACTCATCTAATATCGCAGCCTAATCCCTTTAACATGCTTGTTCAACGCTCTTAATGAATCAAACATGATATTTTGAACGTATTCTAACAAAACCGAGTAATACCCTCAACCAAGCCATGAGTATTTCGGAGGACAACCATGTTCAGCATATATACATATACAGAATCATTTAAAACATCTCAGTTCAAAGGTAAGAAGGAAGGTTCATCCATATAACCTTAATAGACAAACAGAAATGAAGAACGCTCCTTCAAAATCTTAAAAAATCAACAAAAGCTTGCTTAATCTAGGAACCCACACCAATTACATGAGTTATGGACATCCAAAATGAAGTTGCAACAGCTTTGGAATGAGTTTGTAAGTGAAAACAAGGTTTTGGGATGGAAGAAAATGAAAGAGGGTTTGGTGTCTTTACAAATAGGAATAATCCTATACATACGCACAAACACCAGATTACATACTGTAGGGTCTTAACGTACGATAGTTGCCAATATAGCATATGCTATCGATTTATGTAGCTTACTGCCTCATTTTTATTATGTCTTACATACGTCACCATAACGACTTACGTACGTACTTACAACGTCTTAGCATATATTGTTTACAAGGTGTAGCGTACGCTAATAGGCGTTGACTTGCCTTTTAAAAAGTTGTTCGGCTGCATGTGAGAAGTATCCGGCATCCGGGCTCCATACACCGACCATGCTTTGTCCGATACAAATAACCCCTTACGTACGTAAGGTTCACGACCTAAAGTACGCTAGCTCATTTGTTTTGGTACGCTAGCTTTGTCAGCTAGCGTACGGTAGTTACATGCATTAAGTATCAAGTTCTACACAAAGCCAGTATACGTTAGTACCCTGCAGTTACATGCATTAAATATCAAGTTCTACACAAAGCTAACGTATGTAAGTACCATGCAGTCGCATGCATTAAGTATCAATTTCTGCACCTTGCGATCATGAATACTCGAATATGGATATAATGGAAATTATCTTTATAATAATTAATCAACATAATCATACACCACAGGATTCAAATACAGATAGAAATACATAATAAATATTCGGGCATTACACACATCACATACAAATATAAAGTTAAATATCACACCATAGGGTTTAGTTTCATAATTAAAGGCCGGAGGAAGCCTCCGATAGTGTGTCACCCTGTTCGCAGGCAAATGTCTTGTCTTTGGAACTGATAGGTCATTAGAAACGGCCAACATCATGTGACTCCATCCAAGCCTCTTAAGCAACTTTGTCTTTGTGCGAGATGACAGTTAAATTATTGACCATGAATCACATGTTTAAATATAAAATCAAATTTTAGAAAACTCATGAAATTGTTCGAATTGATGCTTGGTACTTCCTCCATAGGTGTTGAAATTCAAGAGGGTATGCCCAATTCAATGGGCATTCCGAGAATATGCATGGAAAAAATTTGGGTTCATTTATTTTTACTAGAGTGGTGCCGTAAACTGCAAATTGACAATTGGGATTTGTAGTCAACGTGAAATGCCTTAAATGATGGGTGGCACAGCCGGTTGAGTGGCCAGAATATTCTCCTGCGAAGGTGAACGACACGTGCAATTGTTCTCATTAAGAGTATTCCTATATATAAGGAGAGATTTTAATACAGGAGACATAATCCTACCCTAACTAAGAAAGTCCATAACTTACAGATTAAGACACACAAAAATATTATTCTTTTTAACACAAACAGGTCAAACTTAATTATTGCGACTGAATCTCCTAAATTAGGATTAAAAAAATTAAGATAATGAGTAAGGCCTACGATAGAATAAATTGGGATTATTTAATTTCAATGCTTAGGAAACTGGTATCGATGATATTTGGATTGGTTGGACGAAGATGTGTGTTGATTCTGTTACTTATACTATTCTCGTAAATCACATATCTACCGGACCCATTCTTCCGGGTCGAAGTCTCAGACAGGGAAATCCTTTATTACCATATTTATTTATTATGCTCTAAAGGTCTTGCAGCTCTGACCAATCAAGCTATTGCCAGAGATGACATCCATGGAATTAACATTTGTAGAGGAATGCCCACTATCTCCTATTTGTTGTTTGCGGACGACTGTTTTCTATTTTCAGGGCTAATCAGAGAGAATCGGACAACATGAAAACTATTCTAGATGTTTATGAATAGGCATTAGGACAACAAATCAATTTCCAAGTCTGAAGTCTTCTTCAGTCAAAACACGAACCAGGTCAATAGAGATTACTTGACATCTGTGTTGGGTGTGAATGCTTTCTTGGGGACTGGCAAGTACCTGGGCCTTCCCTCGATGATTGGAGGAGTAAGAAATTTCTTTTTAAGTCTATCAAAGATAGAATTTGGAATAGGATGAATTTTTGGGGTGGCAGGTCTCTCTCTAAGGCTGGCAAGGAGGTCATGATAAAGTATATTTTGCAATATATTCCAACTTATTTTATAAGCATATTCTTATTCCTTCTTCTCTTCAAAACGAGATTGACACTTCTATGAATGGTTTTTGGTGGAGTAGAGGAGGAGCAAATAATAAAGGTATTGGTGGTTGCCTTGGAAGAGACTTTGTATGGACAAGAGTTATGGTGGAATGGGGTTTGGAAGTCGATATATTTTTAATGTGGCTATTTTGGACAAGCATGGCATCTAATGTCTTGTCCTAATTCTCTGGTTACGAGACTTTATAAGGCCAAATATTATCCCAACTGTAATTTTATGAGTGCTCCAAAAGGTAGTAACTCTATCTTTGTTTGGTGTAGTATTCATGAGTCTCAATTGGTGCTTAATGAGGGATATCGGTCATTGCTATTTCCTCTCCCTATCGAGCTAGTAATGCCACATCTGAGAATAACTTGTATCTAGCCCTAAAGAGGCGAATTGGTGATGGTTCTCATTGGCACGAGATGGACGGCGGACCTTAGACCAATTACTGCAATTGCCTCATCCCTTTCCAATCCTTTCTTTCGTGTATACGATTTGGTTGATGCTACCTATACATCATGGAAGGTCGATATGATACAAATCTTATTTTCCACCCCTGTCGCTGATTCTATATTTAGGACAGCTCTTATCATCTTGTTGTGGATGATATGCGTGTCTGGGAGCCTCTTAAGTCAGGTTTATACTCTTTACGGAGTGCTTACAAGTTGTTGATGAATATAGTCACATGAAGCATTTGCAGGTTAGAGGAAACTGGTCGGCCGTTTGGAAATTAAATATCCATCCTAAGGTAAAGCATTTTCTATGACGTTTGTATAGGATTGTGCTTCCTGTGCGGTCTAATCTTATCCATCATCACGTCAATATTGTTTTCGACTGCCCTTGGTGTGCCGGGGTTGTGAAAATCGTAAAACGTCTGTTTATTTTGTCATAAAGCCGCGGCTTGTTGGAATATTTTAAGAATTGCTCATGTGGTCAACAATTTTACTGTGGACTTTACTAATCTTTTTGATTACTTTTCTCGGTCCTCGCATTATTGACTAATGAGTCCAAAGTTGGATGTGCCTGACCTTTGGAGTTTGTGGCAAGTTAGAAATGATTGTGTTTGGAATAAGAAGAAGGTTGATGTTAATACTATTATCTGGACAGGTGCTTCTCTCTATAGCGATTGGTCTCAAGCTCGTGGTCTCTGGAGCCTTAATGGTGCGAGCAACAGTTCTTGCCCCGAACCTACTGAGGTATCTTGAAACAAGCCTTGTATTGGTCGTGTGAAATGCAACATTGATGCCTTCTTTCTTTGACTGAAAACAAGGTTGTAATTGGTTTATGTATCCATGACCACTTGGGGAATTTCATTCGTGCCAAAACTCATCGGTTTACTCCAATGACTGATGTTTTCTTAGGTGAAACAATGGGATTGCATTTGGCTATTCATTGGGTCCGTGAACTAGGCTTTAAAGATGTCATTTTTTAGATGGACGAGAAGTTGATGATGGATGCTTTTAATTCTAATTCTAGCAAAGTTGTAATTTCTAAATTTGGTTGTTTGATTTCCGCCGGCAAGACTTTATTTTCTTTTTAGTAACAACTCTCATATGGAATTCACTAAGAGAAATACAGGGCCGTCCATGGGCCTATGCAACCTGTGCTACTGCACATGGCCCAGGCCCAATGTCAATTTTTCAGGGCCCAATATATAAGTAAAAGGTTATATAAAAATGTTTCCAACAATACAACAAGTGTTGTCTTCGTCTAGTGGGAAGTAGGAGAGCATGAGGTGTGGTTGGTAGTAACCTGAGTTCGATTCCTAGTGTTTGCTCTTTTTTTCTTCCGCTTTTTTCAACTTTGTTTTTTTCTTTTTTTGGTTTCACCTTCTCTTCTTTCCCTTTTTTTGATCTTGTTTTTTCTTTTTTCTTTTTTTTTTTGTGTATTCCTTTTTTTGGTAATAGTTTTTCCTTTGTTTTTTAGAATTATTTTTTTGCTTCTTTTTATAACGTTACGGAAAACTGATTATATTAAATATATTATATTATATTGCTTTTAAAATGTATTCAACCAAAAAAATATTGTGTTTAGCAACAAAAATTGAATAAATGTTTGAAAATTTCGAATTATAAGTTCAACATTTTAAAATCAAAATTAATTAAATTTACATTTATTTTTTAAAAATATTGTGATTTAAACGGATTAAAATAGTTTTTTTAGAATTTTTATTTCTTGTAACTACAGTATTTTTTAAATTTATATTTATTCTTCTTATCTTTGATTATTGGGTATATTCATTAATAATTTTGACCCGCAAGATAAATTTTGTAAAACTAAGGTGATCAATTTGCTAAACTTAGGGATTCCATATATAAGATTTGAACAAGGCCTCTCAATTGGTTGGGATGGCCCTCGAGAAATGCTAATAAGGTTGTTCACTGCTAAAAAGGTTGCTCACTCACTTATAAGGGTGGCCTTAGTTACAGCTAGTCCTCAAGAATACTATGACATATTCTCATGTATTACGATCTTATTTTGAATGAAATACAGTGAGTATTTATTGTCGAAAAGAAGCTATATACCTATTAAGGCGACAAAAATAAGATATTCAAATATATATATATATATATTATGCATGCGTCGTTACTTATACATATTATCGTTTGAAGTGAGGGTACAAAGTAATATATATTTTTTTAACCGCTTCTAACATTTTTCCTATCCATGTTATTGCTCCGAAAATAATGTATTTTGCAGAGTTAAATACAGAATAAAAAACATGAGGTGAAAAAATTGGACTTCAATATTAAAAAAAACAGGAAAAAATAAAGGAGTATGCAGTTCATTCAACATTTTTTACACATTGTTTCGGCGGTTCAAAACCGCCAGCTTTTTGAAACGTCGGTTCTGGTTGGCCAAAAATCAGAACTGGAGCCGAACCGCCTTATGGCGGTTGACGGTTACGGTTTTGAACCGTGAACCACCGGTTCCGAACCGTACTGGAACCGGCGATTCACGGTTTTTTATTTTTAATTGAATTTTTTAAATTTCAATTTTAAAAAAATATGGGGTAAAAATTGGACTTGACCTTAATTCAAGTATTTAAACTTGGATTTTTTAATTTTAAATATTTGAATTGAGCGCCTACGTATCCGATATCCGTAACTTTAGAGTTTAGGAATCAAAATCAAAGTCCTCATAGTTCATTTTTAAATATTGGGGGGAAGGGGAGATTGGAAAAAAATGGACTTGAGCTTAATTCAAATATTTAAATTTAAAATTAAGAATTTCAACTTTAAATATTTGGATTAAGTTGCCTACGTATCCCCTTACCTTAGGAATCAAAGTCTTCGTAGTTCACTTACCTTATACTTAGCTTAGGGAGCGGAGGCGGAGAGGAGATGGTTCAATCACCCAAGTCAACCGAATCATTGCTAGATGCGGTATCATATGTATCGCTGTCTTCTTGTTCATTATAATTTGGTTCTTGTTGGCGTAACTCGGCTTTCACCAAATCATTCAATAATGCTTGGGCTTCAAGATTTTGAGGCGTCAATCGAGATCGTTGTTCATCCAGAATGTATCCTCCTACACTGATGGCTTGTTCAACAGAAATTGTTGAGGCGGGGACAGCTGGTATTTCCTTTGCGATCATGGCAACTACAAGAAAGCTTGTAGACCTTTTCGCCCACCACTTAAGAAGATTGTTATTACCATCTGGTCCACGTTCAAAAACTCCCCAATCAAAAGTAGTTAAATAATTTTCAAGTTCTTGATAAGCATTACTTTGGTAGCTTGTTCGTTTTCGGGATAAATCTTCTTGATAGGCATTCCACTCACCAAGATCCGGAATAGCAAAACTAAAAGAAGATATACTACTACTACTACTACTAGAAGGAATGTGAACAGGAGAAGAAGAACTCGTACCAAGCTCAAACTACCACTATAACTACAAGCATATTCGCAATAAAGAGCAGATAAAGAATTTTTTGCACTTTGATCACAATCGCTAGGATTAGGAATAAAATTAGTAATAGGATTAAGAAATAAAGCATTGTAGTAAAGTGTAAGTAATTTTAGCAAACATTCCTCTCTAACTTGAGATCTAAAAGTTTAGCAACTAAAAAAACTGGAGGAATATAGGCGAAATATTTTATCCATTTGTCTCTTATTTCTTTTATACAATTAAATAAATCGGGAACTTTAATTAAAGACTTGAATACAAGTACAATTTTAACATAATGTTCAACAACAAGTGTAGAAGTGGGATAATAAACACCGGACAAAGACTCAGTTGTCTCTTTAAAAAATTTTAAAAGTGCCATTAAACTAGAGAACTTATCCCATTGACTTGGCAATAAGCAAACGCGTACTTGTTCTTCATTATAAAAATTGCATAATGCAATACGATATTCATAACTATCATTTAACAAATTGTAAGTAGAATTCCAACGATTTGGCACATCTTTTGAAAAATTCTTTAGATGCATATTATTTTTTATGCAATATCTCCTCCATTTTTTACCTAAAGAAGAATGTCTAATTAAATACATTATTGCTTCACGGATAGGAGCATATGCTTCTTGTAAAACAGCTAAACCATTTTGAACACATAAATTAAGAACATGACAAATGCACCTAACATGAAAAAATTTACCACCAAAAGATGGCTCACATACTGAAATAAGTGATTCTAAACTCGTTGTATTGGAGCTAGCATTATCAAAAAAAAAATGTACTAAATTATATTCAGATAAAATTGTATGAATTTTATGCGAAATATTTTGGGCGGTATGTGCGGTATTAAATTCTCTAAAACCAATTAGGCGTTTTTGCATAGTCCAAGAATCATCAATCCAAATACAAGTAATTCCCATATATGAATTTGCTTCCCAATTATCACTCCAAGCATCGGAGCATATACAAACTTTATGATCTAGTTTTAAAAAATTATTAGCTAAAATTAATTTTGCCTCGCTAGTAGTTTTTCGAACATCATGAGTTACGGTAGAGCGTGAAATTTTTTACTAGCAGGACTAAAATTTAATTAAGTAAAACATACATTTGGTCGTCTGCAAAGTTAAAAGGAAGAGATTTACACAAACAAATCTAGCTAATTCTTTTCTAGCCGTAATTTGATTAAATTTAAACAAAGAACTAGTACCTTGATTGGGGCATTAGACGACGTCGCTGTGCCTCGGAGTCGGGTTTGATGAGACTCTATGCCAACTTTGTCGAGATGTTGTCTTTGTATACGGTCATTTATTGTCCCGTAACCTCCTCCTTTTTTAAACTTGTAAGTTTTCTCGCAATTGTTGCACTTGGCCAAGAAATGACCGGGACCGGAGGTATCGTCGTCCTTTTTTGTATAATGCACCGCAAATAATGGAGATTTAAGCTCGAACGGTTTCCTTTGTTTTGGTTTTGTTGGCTGCTCTTGCTCATCATCTTCATCATCTTCGATATTATGAATCGATTTTGAGGCTTCAAAAATTTGGTTGATTTGTTTCTCGGTGAAATTCTTCGAGAACATAATCTCCAAAATTCGGACTTGCAATAGAAGTAGAACTCAGAGTATAAGTAGGAGTACCACTACCACTAGCACCACCTCTTTCTCGTCGAGGAAGGCCGGTAATAGCCTTTCCCTTTCCCCGGTCGAATTGGCCACTTGACATATTTTTTCAATTAAAAGTAATACTTGAGAATAGAAATTAGAATGAAGAATGTAGAAAGAAAAAAGATAAATAATTAAAGTTGGTGTAAGAAAAATGAAGGGTGAGATGGGGTATTTATAGGTGTTAAAATGTATTAAAAAAATTGTGGATGTTGGAACCGCCGGTTCCGATTTGAACCGACAGTATAAAATTCAAATTTCAATTTTTTTTTAAAACCAGCGGTTGAACCGCCGGTTCGCGGTTCGTCACAACGACGAACCGAAACCGACCCGTCTTAAAACGTTTGACTGTTCCAATTTTGAACCTTACCGCGATCAACGATTAACCGAACCGCGGTCGACGATTCAAAACCGCCGGTTCGAACCGGAACCGTGAACACCACTAATTGTCCATTGAGCTATTCCGCTTATGTATTTTCAATACATTTGTTGAATGTATAAAAACAGTAGTGTTTTTTAATCGTCATATGAAAAAGTTACTTTTCTCTTTTCTCCCTCCATGTTGAATAATAATAATATCAAATGTTCAACAACAATACATATATAAAAAAACATCTTTAAAATATTAAATTAAATTAAAAGAACAACCAATTTTCAAAAAAAAATCCTAACAAAAATTTCCGACGAACCTTCGAACGACCAATTCTAATTAATTTCCCTCTCCTTATTAGAAGCTTGTTATTTCAACATCTCACTTATCTCTTAAAAGCAACATACAGGTAGAGCTTTCTTGCTGAATACCATAAGAATTCGGTGATCCACGTAAAAAAGCATTTCAACACTCAACACGTACACCTGGATGACAAGATCTCAACATATCTTTATATCTCATTCATATCAATAGGTCAAAAAATGTAAATCTACGCCACAACCCGTTACTAGTGCTGTTCTTGGAGCAAGTTGAGCCCAAATATTTGAAGTTTGAGCTCTTATCGAGCTGTGCTCAGCTCGTCAACATTACCGAGTAAGCAAGCTCGCTTGACTAGAAAGAGTAACGAGTCTATCAAATCGAGCCAAGCCTAACAAGTCTAAGGAATTATAAGAAAAATAGCGGTTATCGAGCCTATGAGTCAAGATCGAGTTGACTCGCTGTAAATCGAGTTCCTAAACAAGCTCACACTTGACTCATCGAGCCTTATCGAGCATTAACGAGTTGAATCGAGCCAAGCCCTCGAGAAGCTCGATTGCATAACACTTTCAACACATGTAAATCTTCATCCATTGCAAACTCTGTAAACACCGAAAGACGAGTATTTTTCATGTGAATAGAGTGGTGTTGGAGTGGAGGAAATAAAAGTCGGATAAAAGGAAAGATGCCCATTCAAACCCTCGTTAATACCCTGCAAAGTTAACAATACCACTTAAGCTACAAAGCTCGTGATAACGTTAACTTACGCAATCCACGGACCATGTATGAGATCCTGCTCCAACCCTTTCTTTCGTTCAAGTTCTAAGCAATTATTTTCACGAAAATGTAAATCATAAATAACCACCAGCAAATTTTACAAATGCCGCATAATTTTACAGCGTCAGGATATTCTAAAAGCACTTGACTAAAGAAAAAAATAAAAAGTCACTAAATGTGGTTCTATTCTTAAACTAGTTCCCACTTGCGACACGACAATTGAAGTAAAGAAACATATCAAGTTATGGATGACTTGCAAACTGGACAACAAGTCCTCCTCCTCAGCCATGAATCAATGCACTGTCAAATTTGAAGAGAATCAAAAGTTTAGCATATTAAACGACACACACACACACATATACACACATAACATGCACGTCAATATAGAGATGGCCAGAGCTATATACATGCAGGCATAAAAATCGGGAATAAGAACAAATAAAACCATAGAAGTTCATACATCTTTGTGAAATTTGTGTAAACACGGCAAGTGGCGGATAGTTTCTCCGATGCTTGGAGTCTCGAGACAAACTGCACAAGTTTCTTCAAAATTTCTGTTCTGCAGAAACAGATTTGACAGAATTTAGCGAGGACCAAGCAATGTTTGTCTTAGATCATTTTAGTTACTGAAGGACACTGTTAATCTCTAGCATCATCAATCCCCGGATGATGATTTACCTGAATTACCGACTGTGGGAGGTCATTAATCTGACGAACGGACGCACCAGTATGGCGGTCATTATTATCATCGAGAGACAGTAACATTTCATAATCATTCCTAAACCAATAATGGCAAAGAAACATTAGAAGTCGACAGAACTTTCCTTCATATGTTCATAATGACTACTAGAACAGAAAATATAAAAAAAACGACGAAATGGAAATGTAAGCACATCAATAAAGAACCAAAATGAAGCTCCTATGCATCATTGTACACTCAGAAAAAATGTTAAATGGAGTGACTATCATGATTCTGAGCATATGTAATTCCGTATTCAGAAAAGCAATTGAGGAAATTAAGGGATTCAACTTCAGATGTAAATGCTTGATACTTCCACAACTATACCACGCACAAAAGTTTATCAAGACAGTTTTTGACCTCAACAACAGAGAGTAGATGATATTTATTTCGGCTTGATCTGTCCACTAACCAAAATCAAAGGATTCATTGCCCCTACACCACACATACATATCCTAATATAAGAAACATAAACAATTAATTAACTAATGGGCGCATAACTGTTGTTACACTCTCCCGGAGGCGCGCATCTCGTCCAACACGAGTAGGACACGATCTCAACACACGTGCCGGAGAGTCCAAAATTATTTATTATTTTTTTTAATGCTGGACATGCCCCCGACACCCTGGCTACACGGTCACTGCTGCTTTTTTTTCTTTTTTTTTCTAAAAATACATTGCTCATTACCCCGGATGCAGTGTTCCGAAACATGCGTCCAATTACCAGATCTCTACCGCTCAATCATTATATATACTGGATCGTGGAATGAAGAGGGAGAAAATAGTAGAAATAGAGGAAGAGAAAGATATTGCAGAAGATGAGTGAGAAAGAACGGTAGAAGAGTCAAGAGAAGAAATTAAATAAAAGTGCAGAAGAGAGGTGAATTAAACGGCTGGGGAGGAGAGAAAAAGGAGAACTAGGGTTTTGTAGGTTTTATTTAATCTTGGGATGGTTTTTTTCTAAAAGATATCCTACTGAGGCTTTACCAATGTTTGAAACAACACAGCTCCACGCGCCTTGAAGCGCGTCTCGTAGCGCCTTTCGCAGGAAACGCCTTGATGCATCTGGCAACCTGCAAAAAGCAGGAAAGGCATACGCCTTTTGTACGGGGCGCACACTTTTAAGGCACAGAGTGCGTCTTTAGAGACTTTTGTATGGGGCTCACGATTTTTGTGCTTTTTCTAAAAAAAAAAGCTGGGGCCTGGAAACGACGTCGTTTCCAGGAAGGAAGGGGAAAAAAGGGGGAAAGAAGTTGAACAAGGCATAAACCCTAAAAAAACGCCGCTGTTTCCCTTCTCCCGCTCCAGACCAGAAGGAAAAAGCGCACGAGTCTGAAACCCTATCCTCCAAAAGAACAAATCACAGCAGAGTAAAGAAAATGAAGGAGCTGTTTTTCCTTCTCCCTCCCGCAGTGATTTTTTTCTTTTCTGAGTCTTCTCTCTCTGGCTCTCTCGTTTTTTTCTTTTACTTCCCTCTGCTACTAGTTTAGCACAACTCAAAACAATGAGTACAAGAAAGAAGGATATCTTCTGGAAATATGCATATATTAAAGAAGGTGAAGGTTTTCCTAGATGCAAACAAGTGGTGGTATAAAACGACTGAAACATCATTGGGCTCAAACCCACCGAGGGGTTAAACCTTGCTCTAAACTACCTGAGGATGTTAAAAAAAAGCCAGCTGGCCTTGAGATCCATTTTTTCGGCCACAGATAAAAGAACCGAGCCTCTGAGGGAGATAGGAGAGGGCCTAGTCAGAATTATTCGACGGGTAGTTCCGGTAGTTGCCCTCAGCGAAGTAGTGGCTCCCTACCTCCATCTAGAGGTCCAACAGACCAATTTGTCAACGTTCAAGTGAAGCAACCAACTATGAAAGCACTTTCAAGAAAGAACAGAGAATTAGTGCTTGTAGAAAAATTGGTCGCTTTATTTATGACACCATAATTCCATTCAGTGTTTGAAAAGGCGGCGCTCCGCGTGCCTCGGAGCGCCTTTCGCCGGAAACGCTTCTAGGCGTCCGGCGATCTGCGAGGAACACAAAAGGCGGCCGCTTTTTGGAGAGGGCGCACGCTTCTGTGGCATCGTGTGCGCCTTCAGCGCTTTCTGCAGAAAGCGGACGCAGTCCGTGTTTTTTTTTTAAAAAAAATCGCGTCAAACGACGTCGTTTCAGGGTCGACGGAAAATTAAAAAAAAAAAAAAAAAGAAAAAACGCGTCCTTTTATCCCGCCGCCAGTTAGGTAGGGAAAAAAAATGCAACCCTACCTACCTTTTATCCCGCCCCTTCAGCAGTAAACTAAGGAAAAAAAAATGTTATCTGCACTATCCCGCCGCCAGTTAGGTAAGGAAAAAAAAAATGTAACCCTCCCTACCTTTTATCCCGCCCTTTCAGCAGTAAACTAAGGAAAAAATAAAAATAAAAAAAAGGGATTATTAAGATGTCACTTAGTCATTTATTGTTGAACTTATTTTCTTTCATGTTGAACTTGTGGCTTGTATCGTTGAACTTATGTTATTTCATTTTGTTTTGGTTGAAATTTTTATGTTTTTAAACTTTATATATGTTGCTGAAGTTGTATTATTACGTATTTGAAGTTTATTTGATTAAGGGATTATTATTTAGGTGTTATACTATACTTGAAAAAAAAAAAAAAAGCACGTAGTGCTTACGCCTAAGCGAGGCCAACGCCTAAGCTTACGTCTTCGCCTTTTCAAACATTGATTCCTTTCAACGTGGTGAATTGCCCATTTTGGGAGCCTGCCGTCGCAGCTATTGCGGAGTATAGTCCTGGATTCAAGCCCCCGTCTATGTGGAAATTGCGGACATGGATACTTAAGGCAAAAGTTGAAGATATTAACAATTTGAAAAAAAAAAGCACATGAAAGCTTAGAAGGAATATGGCTGCTCTATCATGTCGGATGGTTGGACTGATGGTAAAAGTAGGATTCTTGTGAATTTTCTTGTTAACAGACCTCATGGCACTTTCTTTTTGAGATCTAGTGATGCTTCAGATACTATTAAAAATGGCGGATTGATGTTCAAGTCCTTGATGATATTGTAAAAGAGGTTGAAGAACATTATGAATGTGGGTTATGAACATAAGAACTCACTATAAGTTGGACTAGTCATAGATGATGTTATAGTTCGTATATTTGGTATTATCCATCTGGTTAATTATTGTGCTCTCTCTGACTCTACTTGTGTGTGTGTGTGTGAATTTTAGAGCTTCAATTTTAGAATTTTGTTGTGGAATTAGTTTTTTTTTTTTTGGGGGGGTGGGGGGGGGGGGGATTAGTCATGTGTTGGTTGCTATATTTTGATATATAGTAATCTTTCTTTGATTTGTGAATATGGTGTTAGAGGAAGGAATTTGTGGAACAAGATGAATTGGTATTTAAATATAAGATAAATAATTAATAGAAAAAATACATAAATTATGGTGGACACTATATGGAGCGCACTGCATTGATCTAATATTGGAGGAAATTAGGAAGATAAAAGGCTTTGACAAGATACACAAAAAGACTAAGAAAGTTGTGAAGTTTATATATGGTCATTCGACTATCTTGCAATGATGAGGAGACTTACAAATAAGAGAGAGCTTATTCGCCCAGCCGTCACTCGATCTGCAACTGCCTTCTTAACACTTCAAAGCATTTACAAACAAAAGAGGACACTAGCAAATATGTTTACTTCTAAAGAATGGAAAGAAATAAATTATGCTCGCACTACCGAAGGCTTGGATACTACACACACTGTGTTATATGATCCCGATTTTTAGCCTCAAGTTGCTTTTTGCTTCAAGGCAACTTTACCACTTGTTTGTATTCTAAGAGAGGTTGATTCCGAGGAGAGACCGGCAATGGCATTTATCTATGAGTTGGTGGATAAGGCAAAAGAAAATATCAAGGCGAATCTTAATGTTGCAGAATGCAAGTATCAACCAATTTGGAGGAATATTGATAGTAGATGGACTCCATAACTCCATCAACCTTTACATATTGAGGGGGTACAACTTAAACCCTTAGTTGCACTTTGAGGAGACTTTCTTTGATTGTGATGAAGTGAGGAATGGCTTGTTTGCATGCATGGATAGGATGATGTCACAAAAGGATCGAGTTCGAGCAGATGTCCAACTTGAGTCATATGACAAGCAAAAGGGCGAATTTGGAAATTATGTTGCTAAGAAGTCTCGAATGATGAGATCACCCGCTTCATGGTGGGAGCGATTTGGCACTAAAGCGCCTGAGTTGAGGAGGTTTACTATTCGAGTCCTCGGTCTTACTTGCAGTGCTTTTGGGTGTGAGAGGAAATGGAGCACCTTCCACGCGATTCATACAAAGAAAAGAAATAGGCTTGGGCGCAAAAGGTTGAATGCACTTGTACATGTGAAATACAACACGAACTGATGGAGAGAAGCATGAGGAGAGCTAAGATGGACCCAATATTGGTGGATGATATCGATTCGGACGATGGACGATGAGTGATAGTGGAAACAGAAGAACTGATTCTTCCAGAGAATGTTGCTTGTATAGATAATGAAAATATTTTTAGTGTAGTTGTTACAAATGTTCAACAACTGAAGAAGTTATAGAGACTGAAGCACCAATACATGTTCATTCATCTTCGACACGCAAAAGAAAAGAAGTTGGATGCTCAAGCAAGGAGGTGGATAAAGGAAAGCGGCAAGTAGTTTTGGTTGATGAAGAAAAGATGATGATGATGATGATCGCAATCGACCCTAGGCAATTTGATAGTGGTTGCGGATACGGATATGGTGGGGAAGGAATGAATTCCGGAGAGTTTGAGTGTGTCCGTTTTCGAGGTGAAACCTTTGAATCTGATGATTAAGATGTCACTTAGTCATTTATTGTTGAACTTATTTTCTTTCAATGTTGAACTTGTGGCTTGTATCGTTGAACTTATGTTATTCTATTTTATTTTGGTTGAATTTATATTTTTAAACTTTATTTTATGTTGCTTAAGTTGTATTATTACGTATTTGAAGCTTATTTGATTAAGGGATTACTATTTAGGTGTTATTCTATACTAAAAAAAAGCATGCAGTCGTACGCCTCACTTTTTGGCACGCCAACGCCTAGACTTACGCCTTCTTCTTTTTAAAAGAGGCTTTACTAAGTAAAAAGATAATTAGTTATTTCTATATACGAATGAATTTCTAAAATCTCTTTTGAACTATTGAACTTCTATAATATTCATTATCATATATATAAAATGTCCTCCACGTGTTGGGTCCTACATTTTGAAATATTTTCTGAATCCCTTGTCCATGTTTTGCCGAGTCCATGCTTCATAGGTTACACTTGATCTTGAATCCTATTTTTCCTTGTATTCTTCTGAATATCAGGCAATATTCAGCATGACTTCGTCTATGAGCTTGATGTACAACCTCGAAATATTTATCAAGGCCAATTTTTTAAAAGGCGTGAAGCGGGTTTGAGGCATTTTGCTCCAGCGACGCGAGCCGTAAGCCTCGAGGTGCATTGCGACGTAAGCCTCAGTTTCTATTCCCCCCGCCCCTCAACTGCCTCACAATACAACAACAACAACAACAACAACAACAACAACAACAACAACAACAACAACATCATCATCATAGCCTTAGTCCAAAATGCTTTGGGGTCGGCTAACATGAATCAATCTCTGAAAACGTCAAGTCGTCTCCCATAAAACAGTCCTATGAAATCAGATAAAATTTTATTAATATTTCATTTATTGTATTGCACTATACGTTAAATTTTGATTGTATTTTCTAATTTTTTGCTGGTAAAATAATGAATTTTTGAACAATGCACATAAATGCTATTTAATTATTTCTTTCCTAAATATTAGAGAACTAATATTTAAAAGAATACTTTGTAAAACATAAAACTATAAAATATATTATAGATGTGAAATATTAGATTTATAAACTGAATACATAATTCAATTCTATAATTACACTATTTTTAATTTATTAGATATTATGTTAATGCAATAACCATACAACTATAGAAAAATGAAAAAAATAAGTTATGCAAAGTTGAGGGATATAAAAAACTTAAGGGTCAGCCTCACGTGTGCCTCAACATGATGAGGCGTAAGCCTCAGATATTTATAAAAAATCAGCCGCCTCGGCGTAAGCCTCGACCGACCACCTTTTAAGACATTGATCAAGCGAAATTGATAAATTGTACATCTCAGTTTGAATTCACAGTAGTTTCTAAATGCAGCATGTGGAAATTTCATTCACATTCCAATGCAAATACATGAACCAGTAGCATGAAAGATATTTGATACTTGCAATGATGATTGCAGAGCATCATCATCAACTGCACTTTGAACTCAATTGTATTAGGGTCAGTGGGCTGCAGAGCAAAAGGGCATGACCCTCTATTTCTCGATCAGCTTCTTTAGCAGGGTGTTTAGTGTTTACCAACTCAAACCAACCCACCTGCTAAACCTGAAAAATGCCAGTGTTAAATTTTTATAATATTGATACTGGCAGTTTATTTCCATTGTTTCCAATGGAGCCAAAGACTCCTTATTCTTTGGTTCTGGATTATAATAGAATAAAACAAAATGACTCACTAAACTGGCTGCACTTCTTTTTCTCATGAAGTACTAGTCATTCCATGCAATTCTCGATGCAATTTTCATTTTGGATCATCCGGAAATGTGTTAAGACAGGGGTAAGGCTGCGTGCATCCGATCCCCCCTTACCCCGCTTTTTGCTGGAACCGTTGAGGCATTGGGGTAATGTTGTTGTATTGATACTGGCAGTTTAGTAATATTGAAAGATGCCGCTTTCCACTCGGGTGGCGTATCCACTCATCAGAATGCATCTCACTTTGCAACCTGACTACTCCTTACATCACATTTCTATACATAATACATAACACGTACATAAATTTTATTATATAAGAATATCCTATGTGCACATACATGTTTTTCATTTTGGTTTTCAATTATTCTCACATTTTTTTAAATACTCAAGCTTTTCAATATCAACCATCATAAATAATTAGTTATTACTTAGTAGCACTAGCTTGCTCTCTCTCCATCCTGTCTATTCATCTTTTTACTAATAATTTGGTCTGTATCTCTCCTTTTCCAAAAGTAAAATATGATATATGTCAGTTCTAAACATAAACCCATATAAGGGCTGAATGGGTGAGATGCATGTTGAATGGGTAAGATGCATGTGCGTACAAATATGTGTACATTTATGTGTACATGTAAGGCTCTGTTCTTTTGGACTGAATGAATCTGAACTGAACTGAATGGATCTGAACTGAACTGAACTGAATGGAACTGAACTGAACTGAAATATATATTAAGGGTAAATAATAATAATAATAATAATAATAATAATAATAATAATAATAATAATAATATAAATAATGATAATAGTAATCAACAGCAACAATAATAATAATAACAATAATAATAATCAAGATTATTATTAATAATAATAATTATTATTATTAATAATAATAATAATAACAATAACAACAATCAAGATTAATAAAAATAATTATTATTATTATTAATAATAATATTATTAATAATAATAATATAATAAATATTATTTGTAATAATAATAGTAATCAACAACAGCAACAATAATAATAATCAACATTATTATTAATAATAATAATAACAATAATAATAATAATAATAATCAAGATTATTATTATTAATAATAAAAATTATAAATAATATAATAATAATATAATAAATATTATTAGTAATACCAATAGTAGTCAACAACAGCAAGAATAATAATAATAACAATAATAATAGTCAAGATTATTATTATTATTATTAATAATAAATATTATTTATTATTATTATTATTATACAATCAAGATTATTACGAGTAATAATAATAATAGTCAAGATTATTATTAATAATAATAAAATTATTATTAAATTAATCATAGTAATAATATAATAAATATTATTGGTAATAATAATAGTAATCAACATCAACAATACTAATAATAATGAAAATTATAATTAATAATAAAAAAATTATTATTATTATTAATAATAACATAATAAATATTATTAGTAATAATAATAGTAATCAACAAGAGCAACAATAATGATAATAACAATAATAATAATCAAGATTATTATTAATAATAATAAAATTTTAGTACTATTATTAATAATAATAATAAGAAGAAGAAGAAAAGAACTGAACTGAATGAACCTGAACTGAACTAAATGGACCTGAACTGAACTGAAAAAATGAAAAATAAGTCCAAAAGAACCGGGCCTAATACACCCCAAATAAATTAAGTTGTAAGGGAATGTATAAACAGTAACGTATATAACCTCAAATAATTAGGTTTAAAAAAATAATTCGTATCTTTGGTCTATTCCTTTATTAACATGCATATATCAAAAATGATGTGGCACACCATAGTGACAAAACAAAAGGCAATGGTGCTCTTCACGATTTCTCAACCTACCCAGAAAATGTGTTCATTATAGCATGTGAACTTTCACAAATCAAGTGGTGCACAAATATTGAAAACAACTCTTACTCGGTGAAATCACGCGGGAATTGAAGGATGCCGCTCGATCCCATGTCATTGAACTCTTCCAACGCTCCCAGTATATGCATTCTCTGCGAAATGTGGAAAATAATATTATAGGAAACTGCCAATTCCACGCCATAAATGTACGTCCAAAGAAGAAGAAGCCAGTTTAGTTAACACCTAAATTCCTCCGGTGTATACAACAGAGGGGGAGAATGAAAATACAAAATAAAAAGAAAATAAAAGTAGAAAACAAACAAAAGTAGATCCACATCATCCATTTATATTCATATATGAAATCAACAATAATGCACAACTCATTCAACTCATCTCGGATGTTTGAGTAATCGAGGAAAATATATATTATGATTAGTTCCCCAGAGGTTGATAAAAGCGAAGAAATTTTCTATTTCTGGACATATAAATAATAAAGAAATCAATTTGGTCACACATTCTCTTCCACTCCACCCCTGCCGTACTCCAGTTTGGTAATTTCCACCACATGTCCAGGGTTGAGCCCTGTAATTCGGTAAGAGATCTACTTTTCAAATACCTCAGATATTGATTTAAAGCCTTTATTTTTAGCAATCCAAGTCCGATTTTACAGGACCCTCAAGATAATTCATTAAAAGTGCCTAGGGAAGCTGCTAGATCCAGACGAAGATGAATGTGCCTTGAACTTCTTCAAGCTTAGGCCAGCTTGTTGGTAAGGTGAGAGCTTGAAGCCCGATTTTTGGTGGTGCATCCCCCACACAAGCACCACCAGACGAAGGGGGACCAGATGGGTTCCTTCGGTACCTAATCTGTGAACTCATGGTTAAATTCGGGGGTGGGCTTTCCCTTCTCTATGGTAGTATGTTCAACTACTTTCTTCTTCCGGTTTCTTTAGCCACTTCCGCATGTCATATTCAGTAAAGCTTGCTCCGTGGCGGAGCATTAAGCAATGCCAGCAACCTGGTGAGAGCTGGCTGTCTAAGGACAGATAAGGCAGGGCCTGCAAGAGGACCAGGAGGGGTGCAGGTGTAGAGGTGTAGAGAAATTTATAAGAAATTGATTCATGAACTGTAGGCCGACTTCGCCCTGAAAATCCCCTCGCAAGTAAAGCTTCCTTTGTTATTTTTCTGACCCCATGGGAGTTTACTTCATTCCCCAATCTCCTGCACTGCTCAAAGTTGTGTGCGACTCCATATGAGGACCTCCTCAAAGTTGCATCCAGTTCACACAATACTCCACATTTATCACATCACACAGTTTCTAGAAGGAAAACAATTCAGAAGATATGTTTCAAGCCAAAAAAGAACATGATGATCGAAGAAGATAAAGAAGACAAGACAGTGTTAACTGGTCAAACCATGTTAACTAATCAAACAACGATGACGCACGAGTTAATATTATTTATCCACCAAGCCATCACACATCACATAATGCTAATAGTAAATCCATACAAGATAGATGGGGATATAAAGACTACTACCATGTCAATATCCATGTCTTCAGGGAACAGGGAAGTTCCTCCTCTAGAGGAAAATAAGGTACGGGCTTGTCCATGAAAACGACTCCGCAGCCTAGTCATTCTCCCAGATGTAGCAGATCTAGCTAGAGATCCCCTTCGAGGAGCGCTTGAAGAAGACCGAGACTGTGATTGTCTACGGAAGCTGGACAGAGATCTCTGGAAAAAAGCAACGTAAACTCCTCAGAAAATGATCCAAAGCATAAGTAAAAAGAAAAACGATAAGTACATCAGTTAAGTAAATGGATAATAACTAAAAAGACAAATCAGTTAATTTTAGGTATTTATGGTGGTGCAAATCAATCTAAAAATAAGAATGCTATTTCGAACTTAAGACACATATCTATACTACTTTGAAGAGTAGGCTATAAAAAAAAAAAAAAAAAAAAAAAAAAAAAAAAAATGGAAATGAAAACAACCATCAGGACAGTCCTTTAAATCTGGACAATATAGATTGATCTGATTTGTTCAGAAAACTTCAACCAGGAAGTAACATCTCCTAGCACCTCCAATTTGCTTTTCTTTTAAAGATAAGTGTGTTACTTCTCACTATTGCAAACACTAAAATTAGATTGTGTTCTAGCTCTCACAATCCAACTTCTGCTTATCTACTTAATCTTAACATCAAGCATAGGTGAAAATTGTATCAAACATACCACAAATAGCATACTCATACAAGAATGATTATATGCAGCCACTGGGACTTCACCACCAACAATTTGTCGCGCAACAAGGCAGTTGTAGAACAGACCCCTCACGCTGAATGTTATAATGGCGGATGGCGTTGCGACACATGGCGGACCAAAAAAATAAATTTTATATATACAGACTAAGATGCTACAGAAAGATATAAAATACCACAAGCTTAAAAGATATCCAGAACCATAGACTAAATAAATATAAAATCAACAATCACAATGTCACAAACTACTAACAACCATTCAACAAGTTCAAGACTTCAAAATAACAACATTATTGATAGGGATCAGTTTGATATATTATTATTATATATATTAGACATTTATTTCATATTGGACTTTATGTTAGCCCAGATGTTTAGGGCTTTGGTTTATTATGTATCGGGCCATGATTTGTGAAACCCATTAGGGTTTTATTTCGGTATATATATATACCGAGCTTGAGACACATTACTTATGCTGGATTATACACTTTTTCTTGGGAATAATATTATCGATTGTTCTTGGGAATTCGTATAATCTTTGCAATTTATATCGCTTTTAAATATTGTCCTGCATCAAATTGGCATCGGAGACGAATTCCTGAAAATTTCAACTGTTCATCGACGTTTACTGTTCACCGAATTCACTGTTCACTCCAGCGATTACTGTTCACGTCGCTAGTTCCTGTTCATCATCAGCCACCAGTCCCCAGTCACCATACCACTGCCGGCCACCCACTAAAACACCGCTGCAACCCACGATCCCTAATTCCCAAATTACAAACCCTATTATCCAACCCAACCCGCAAGATACCAACTACTGCCTTCATTCAGCACCAATCAGCAACAAATCGGAAAGAAAGGAAGAAGAATCAGAGCGGAGAGAGAAGAAAGGACGCACCTGGACGATATCGGAGTCCTGTTGCCGCCGCCATCTCAGTCCAACGAGTCCAGTACTGCCTCTTCTCGAAGCATCAGCTGGTGCATCCTTCTGTTTGTGTGTGAGAATCGTAAAGGGGTAACCTGATCCTCGACCTATACATACAGTACCTATATAGCTATATATCGTTGACCATTTGTTTTAATCAAGTTACTGTCCCTTTTAATCATCTGGATTTTTCACCAACAGACCCCTTACTACGTAATATCATTTTACTTGCTTTTACTTGAGTATTAGTTGGTTCATTAAAAAAAGAAAAAAAGAAAGAAAGAAAAGAGATTTTCTGCTTTAAATATTAGGATGATTATTCATATTATTAGGATATTTATATCGTAGCTTTAGTAGTTAATTCTCTATTCGTGTAGACTTATTCTCATGGTTGCATAATTATTCCATATTAGTTGCATATTACATGTCGCATTTATTATATTCTCTTGAGATTAGCGATAATATCTGCGGGCGAGTAATAATTTAGTTGTTAAAATTAGTTCCGATCATATTTCAGCTTTGCATTTTAATGTCAGCATGGTAGGGACACGTAGTGGCAGTAGCACCGATCCCGAGCCGACTATGGCTCAAGTTATACGAAGTATACAGGCACTCACCACTAAAATAGACTCCATGGAAACTAAGCTTAATACTAAGCTTGGTGAGGTACATAATAGGATAGATAAGCTAGGACCTGATCCTGTACGGAATAGGAACGAAGAGGTGGTCAACCCACCGCCTCAACGTCAGGAATGGGAGATAGCCAACCGGGGGCTGAGGGGAGGACGTGGTGGAGGTAGAGGACTTAGAGGAGACCCGTATGATTACGAGGAGCCTAGGAGTCAGTCAGGACTATCGTAACTACATAGACCATGAGAGGGATGAGGGCTATCGTCACCATAGGGATTATGATGGGTATGATCATACGCGACACGATGTGTCGAAGATTAAGGTATATGCCCCTGAGTTTGACGGTAGATTTGACCCTGATGCTTTCTCTGACTGGATATCCAGCATGGAGAAGTTCTTTGACTGGCATCAGATGAGGGATGAGTATAGAGTTAGATTTGCCGAGATGAAGCTTGTAAAACAAGCTAACATCTTCTGGAATAGTGTGGAGAGAGATATAGGGCGGTTGAGGCAGCCGCCTATTAGGCACTGGGCTGAGATGAAGATGCACTTTATTAGATACTACCAACCTAGGGGGCATACCGATAGGTTGATGGAGCAGTATGTTGACCTCACCCAGGGGACCATGTCTCTCGCCGAGTATATCAGCAAATTCAGAGACGTGAACTTAATGAGGATCGCATGACTCTTGTTAAGTTTCACAAGGGTTTACAACCACATGTTAGGCAACCCGTTCTCATTAATTAGATGACTAGCTTAGAGGACATTTTTCAGGTTGCACTAGAGCATCAGTATTGGTTGAAGGACAGCTCCCAGCGGAGAAGTTCTTTATTCGAGTCACCCATTGAGTCGGGCCGCACCCCAGAGTCGGATAGCTTCCGCATCTCAAGGGACTTCTAGAGCTAGTAACAGTGTGAGTACCCCCACTAGACAGACCGTAGGCCTTAAGTACTTTTACTGTCATGAGCCAGGGCATAGGTCATTTGAGTGCCCGAAGAAGGGGAAGAGAGTGAACCTTATTGAGGGAGTTGCGGAGGGAGAGCTAGAGAACGACATCCTAGTAGATGATGAGATGTATAGTCCACATGACCCGTTGGACAACGAGGCTGAGCGGAACCTGCAGACTGTTGGTCGACAGTTGAGTGTCATGCGATGCATGTATACTCACGTGAGAGAGGATGATTGGAGGAGGACCTCTGTCTTCCATATCTACAGTCGAGTTGGGGGAGTGTCGTCTAAGGTCATCATTGATGGGGGCATTTGTCTGAATGTGGTTGCGGAGATCGCAATTGCGCGATTGGAGCTGAAGGTTGAACCACATCCACACCCTTATAGTGTCGCTTGGGTCGATAAGACATCTATTCCTGTGACTCACATATGTCTTGTACCGATCCACCAAGAGATTACGAGGAGAGTGTATGGTGTGATGTCCTTCCCATGGACGTTGCTCATATTCTCCGAGGGCGTCCTTGGTTGTATGACCGCAGTGTCTCACTATGGGAGGCAGAACACTTATGTGCACTTTGCGTCCTAGTAGGCCCCGTGAGATTCCCAGTAGTGAGGCGAAGGCAAACAGCGTACCTACGCAACCAACTAAATCGCTCCATATTTTGAAGAAGAGTGGGTTTGAGAGATGTGCCTTAGAGTTTAAGGTTGTGTATATGCTAGTTGCTAGAGAGGTGAGAGATGCACCCATAGAGGGGGGTAGTGAGCTTCATAGGGATGTTCAGCAGGTTCTTGATGAGTTTGCAGATGTTATGCCCGATGAGCTACCTCAAGGATTGCCACCTCTTAGAGATATCCAGCATGCTATAGACTTAGTCCCTGGATCTTCATTACCTAACCTGCCGCACAATAGGATGAATCCTACGGAGCAGATAGAGATGAGGCGACAAGTTGAGGAGTTGAGGAGTAAGGGATTTGTTAAAGAGAGTCTTAGCCCTTGCAAAGGCTGATGGCAGCTTGAGGATATGCTGTGATAGTCAAGCTATCAACAAGATCACCGTCAAGTATAGGTTTCCCATCCCTAGACTTGACGACATGCTAGACATGATCGTTGGAGCTCAGCATTTCACGAAGATTGACTTACGGAGTGGATACCATCAGATCCGTATCCGAGAGAGATATGAGTGGAAGACTGCCTTTAAGACAACATATGGACTTTATGAGTGGTTAGTCCTACCATTTGGGCTATCCAACGCCCCGAGCACATTCATGCGAGTCATGAACCAGGTGCTCCGTCCGCTTATTGTCGTTTATTTAGATGACATACTCATCTATAGCTCCACGCGTGAGGAGCACTTGTCTCACTTGCGTCAGGT
This sequence comes from Orobanche coerulescens, assembly GCA_033398695.1. NCBI lineage: Eukaryota > Viridiplantae > Streptophyta > Magnoliopsida > Lamiales > Orobanchaceae > Orobanche > Orobanche coerulescens. The sequence goes on from CM065802.1 coordinate 194,570,868, forward strand.
TCTGACAGCTCTCTTACATGAGAAGTTGTATGTGAATCTGAAGAAGTGCTCTTTCGTGCGTGACTCTGTGATATTCCTTGGATTTGTTGTTTCCAAGGATGGAGTCTTTGCCGACCCAAAGAAGGTGAAGGCTATTCGAGAGTGGCCCGAACCTTCTAACATCCATGAGGTGTGTAGTTTCCATGGATTAGCTACCTTCTATAGGAGGTTTATCAGAGGCTTTAATACCCTTATGACTTCCATTAGGGATAGTATGAAGAAAGGGGAGTTTGTCTAAGTTAGCTGCGAGAGACTTTACCAATTTGGTAAGGTCTTTGAGGTAGCATGTGATGCTTCTGGCGTAGGTATAGGTGGAGTATTGAGTCAGGAGGACTTTCTTCAGTGAAAAGCTTAATGAGGCCAAGAGGAGATATACCACATATGAGAGGGAGTTTTATGCTGTAGTTGAGGCACTTAGGTATTGGCGACATTATTTGTTGCCTAAGGAGTTTGTACTTTACTTTGATCATCAGGCGTTGTAGTATATTAACGCCCAGAAAAAGCTTAACCATCAACATGCTACGTGGTTTGAGTTTGTTAAGGAGTATACCTTTGTGCTTAGGCATTGCAAAGTCAGCGAGAACAAAGTCGTTGATGCACTTAGTAGGGTATCCATTCTGCTTAACGCTTTGAGTGTAGAGGTAGTAGGATTTGCACATATGATCCAGGATTACCCATTATGTCCAGATTTTTGTGAGATATACGCTAGTTGTCAGGATCCTAATTCTCCACCTTCGAGAGAGTATTGTATTCATGATGGGTACTTGATTCGAGGGGTCTGCTTATGTATCCCTAGTACGTCTTTGAGGAATCATCTCGTGAGAGAGTTGCACGTGGGGGGGTAGCTGGGCATTTTGGTCGGGATAAAACCATTGATATTGTGAAGGATAGGATTTATTGGCCTAGCCTGAAGAGGGATGTCGCTCGTATAGTTGCAGGGTGCCGTACTTGTCAAACGGCTAAGGGTAGGAAACGGAATACTCGTTTATACACTCCTCTTCCAGTTCCTCATAATCCGTGGGAGGACCTTAATATGGAACTATGTATTTTGTGTTAGGGTTGCCTAGAACATGTAGTGGACATGATTCAGTCTTTGTTGTGGTGAATCGTTTTACTAGGATGGTTCACTTCATTCCTTGCAGCAAGACTGATAATGCTGCTCACATTGCCACTATCTTCATTCATTAGGTAGTTAGGATACATGGCGTCCATTGACCATAGTTTCTGACATAGATGTCAAGTTTGTGAGCTACTTCTGGAGGACTCTCTGGAAGTTACTTGGGACTAGTCTCATGTTCTCTACCGCCTATCATCCACAGATCGACGGACAGACTAAGGTCGTTAATAGGAGTCTAGGTGATTTGATTAGGTGCCTTGTAGGAGAGCACGTGTCTAGTTGGGATAGGGTTTTACCTAGAACTGATTTTACTATGATTACATTGTAGTCAACAGTCGATCTCTTTTGAGGCCTACATTGGCCGTCAGCCTAGGAAACCCGTAGATTTGGTTCCACTTCCATCTGCATATAGGTCTAGCGAGTCTGCAGAGTCTTTTGCACATCACATTCATGAGTTGCATGCTGATATACGACAAAAAATTAATTTAAGCAATGAAAATTATAAGTCTGTTGCAGATATTCATCGCAAGTTTCGAGATTATAATAAGGGTGATCAGGTCATGTTGCGACACCGCACCGAGAGGTTACCTCCGGGTGCTTGGAGGAGAGTGCATGTAAGAGGATGGGTCCATTTCGGATTCGAAAGAGAGTTGGTACTAATGCTTATGAGTTGGATCTTCCGAGTGATATGTCTATTGGCCTTGTGTTTGATGTGGAAGATACCACTCCTTTTTCATGGACCAGCTGATATTTATCCATCTTCTACACTTTCTTCACCTGATATGTCTTCACCTTCACCATCTACTCCTACATCAGCTCCTCACTCTATTGACCCTATATCTACCCCATCAGTGCTTGTGCCCCCTGCACCCCCTTATGTTTCTTCACAGCAGACAGTTGATGGACAGTTGATGTGCCTGTTGATGTTCTTGATGAGAGGTATGTGCCGACTCGGCGTGGTGATGGTTATCATGAGTATTTGGTTCATTGGAGTGGCAGGTCAGATGAGCGCTTTAGAGTTTCGCCGACTTGCTCCTGATCTTTTTGATCATTATACAGAGTTCAGTTCGACAGAGCCGAACTTTTCTTAGCTGGGGAGAGTTGATAGGGATCAGTTTGATATATTATTATTATATATATTAGACGTTTATTTCATATTGGACTTTATGTTAGCCCACATGTTTAGGGCTTTGGTTTATTATGTATTGGGCCATGATTTGTGAAGCCCATTAGGGTTTTATTTCGGTATATATATATATATATATATATATATATATATACCGAGCTTGAGACATGTATTACTTATGCTGGATTATAAACTTTTCCTCGGGAATAATATTATCGATTGTCCTTGGGAATTCGTATAATCTTTGCAATTTATATCGCTTTTAAATATTGTCTTGCATCAATTATGGTCAGAAAGCAAATTAAACCTAATTAAACGTCTCTAATCCTCTTCCTCGGCCCTAACCTCACTTTAAACAGAAACAGGTATAAAACAGCATTACTGTAGCAGAGGTTGGACAAAGAAGAGAGGAGAAAAAAAAAGGGCAGAAAAGAGGAAAACAGGGGGGAGAAAATGGCTACCTAAACAACAGCAGTACTGGCAAGGTTGACCAGGAAAAAAAAACACGGGAAAACAATGGGGGGCTGGTCACCAGAATACTGTTCGAGGGAGGTAGAAGATGCGAATAAAGAAATTTCCCACTTCTCTACTTGATCTTTTTTTCTCTTTGCATGATTAGTCTAGGATTTTTTTTCTGGGAGAGGGGGGGCAGATTCGGGAAAACTACATAAAATATGGGCATATTTCAAGTTGGTAATCTTCAAACATGGGTTGAAACGTTCAGTTAGCTTCTTCTTTTTGGTAAAGTCCGCCATGACCGCGATGTGAATAGAGGCCGGCATGGCGCTGCCATGGCAAACCCGCCATGATATGGCAGCTAGGCTATTTTCTACCATGCCATACCGACATGACCGCAATTTGATACCACTGCACAGGCTCATGAAGGGCGAGAGGGGAATACAGAGAGATGATGGCATACAATAAAGTAGGGTATCAAAATAGAAATTAATGGAAGGAATGTAGGACCTGGAAGAATAGTAATAGAAGCCATCAAAGCAGGGAGGGAAAAAAAAATGTCATCCTACCGTGATCAACCTTTTATAAAAAGTGATGAGTTAGCCCACGTATGGAGCCAATAACAAAAGACTATATATGCAAAGATCATTACTCTTGATGCATTCGCCGCGAGAATTTCAACCAATTCACTAATACCCAAAATGGGTATTGCACTACCATCATCCGCACTAATGTAAAATCAGCAAATTATCAGAAGCTTTGACTAACCTCTGCACCCTCACAAACATCAGACTTCAATATTTTATAAGGCTAATACAAACACAAAAACTTACTGCATTAAGGTGCCCTGCCCGAGGAAAACCATGGTTTGAATCATCCTGGTGCTGCAAAGCCAGTGCCATGTACTCATCAACCTGCCGTGAGGTTCGAAATGCATCACAATATATGTTAGTTGCCTCATTATAAGTGAAAACATATGACACAGATGATGGTTTTACTTGTACCTCTCCAGCTCCAAAAACAGGTGCTTCATTGTAAAATTGTTCTTGAAGTTCACGAGCCAAAAGTTCATCTGCCTCGACCTGTCTAGACCTAACATTTTCATCACCAGCATCACGCCTCAATTGAGGAGATAATTCATCTACCTCAATAATCTGGTCTGAGTTGTTAAGGTTACAAGTAGTAAAAGCTGAATTGACTGCTTCTGCAGGTGAACAAAGTGACAAAAAATCTGGATCATCACCAACTGACGTAGAACATTGACCATAAGCACTTGAGGCTGCTCCCTGTTTCTGCCTCTTGATAATTGTGTTTGTTGTAGAACGAGTCCCATCCAGTCGTCCCAATCGAGTGCTGTGGTGGGAGACTGATTCTCTGAAAGGTTGGGGGTAATGACGCTCCGAATAGATTAAATTTAGGCCCTTATCATCACCAGTTGCCGCACCAGCCCCATTTTCACTTCTTCCGAACCTATTTTCATGATGTTGACTTGAATATCTGGAGGAAGGCCTTCCGCTAATTACCTGTAGTTCCTCATCAGTTGACGACGTGTTCATTTCCCTATTCCGATTACGCGTACTTCTCCATTCACCCGAATCTTGGATGCTTTTACCAGCACACTTGTTGTAATCACTGGGTCCAATAGCATTTTTATTAAAAATGATGGAATTCATGCAAGCAATTAATATCTACTATAAGACAATGGAAAAAATCGAATCTATAATAACTGGAAGTGTATCAGTATGTAAGTATATACCAACGAGTTTGTGCATGTCTATGTCCAGCCAGTTAAGTGTATCATTGTACTTGTATATCCATCTATCTATATATAATACAAAGAGAGGAGAGATACTAAATTTTTATGTGTTTACACCAAAAGCAACTGATCTATATTATAAGCATATATTAGCTACTAAATACGTCCCAAAAAAAAAAAAAAAAAAACAATGAAGCAAGCTATTCTTCAGTGCCTTCTCATTATAAAACACTAAAAGATTTTTTCAAGAATTTCTGTACCTAGTGATTGCAATAGTCTGTGTGGGCTAACACATTTACCATTTACTTTTATGACAAAATGGAACTTAAAGCTGCTCTTTCAAATAACCTACTACAAACTATGGAGCAGAAAGAAAAACCTTGGATATATTCTTATATGGAATTTCTAACCAAAACAGAAAAAAGCAAGAAAGAAGAACCTTGCATACATTCTTATAGAGAATTTTGAACCATAACAGAAAATTGAAAAACGTTCAGAAAACAAACAGAAAAAACATCAACCAATGTGGTCAAGAGCCCAACTAAAAGCGGCAGTGGCGTTGTAAGGCATCACCTCCAATAACGTGTTGTCTTCATAGTAACGTTTTTGTCTTCGTAGTAACAAAAAGAATGCCGTCTTCATAGTAACAAAAACAGAACGGAGAATATTATGTGCTTCACCACTTCCGGTGAAGATTTCACAACTTAACCAACTTTTACACCAAAAATTGCAAACAAACTTTGATAAATAAAATAAAATGTAAAAAATTAACATCAGCTAACAACCCTTTAAGCAATAACATTATATCACAGTTTTTGTATTTTTTTTTCCTTTTTTTTTTTTTTTGTGTGTGTGTGGGGGCTCTTTTTGTTCCTTTGTCCAAAGACTGTCAGAACAGCACCAAGATTTTTGTCCTCTTGTAAATAGAAAAATCAGATCAACCGATTTTAGATTTCTCAACATCAACTGTGAAGACACCACTGTAAGGAAGACACAACTGGAAGTTGCGTCATCAATACGAACCCGCTACATCCAGTGACGCTCTAAAGCACTTTTGGTATATTTTCTTTCAGCTTTTGGTGCGTACGTGTCTATATTTGGTGTTATTTTGTGAAATTGTTCTAAAAAAATTTATAATCTCTTCTAAAAAACTCTTATATGCTCTCTATTCGCTGAAGTAAAATAAAATCATCTTCCCTTATTACTTCATTGACCACAGCTAATTATTTGCTTCTTCCATGCATGAGATTTATCACACATCTAACCAAAATTTTGATTGTTCATTATATTTAGCATACTAATTTGCTTTCTCCGCACGTGAATATACTAAATATAAGCATACTTGAGCAAAAAACATACAATGTTATACGGAATATAGAATGTTACTACATAATATTAAAAACAATACCTGCTTTGCAAATTCTTATTTCTAGAAGCAGGCTCCTTTGATGGGCAAGGATGAGTTATCACTCCTTTGCCTTTTCTTGCGTAAGAATCACTCTCTTCAGCAACCAATTCCCTGATGTTAAAAGAAATAGATGGTGCACTAGATGGCTTAGAGCCGTTGTTATTATTAGTATTAATATTACTATTAAGCGCAACAGCTATAGAGCCATTATTGTCCTCCTTGACGGTCGATTGCTTTGCCTTGGCTATGTTATTGGGAGATATGCATCCATTTCTCACCAATCTCTTTTGCTTATTTACTCCAGGTGAGGCAACAGAATTAAGAGACAGAAAACCATTACATGGTTTTTCTTGAATATTATTACCAATAAACTCCACCTCTTCTCGAAATTCATTACTCGAACCAACTCCACCCACATTTTCAATAACAGGTCTATGCATACTTCTTTCTGTCAGATCTACAAAACTACCATCGCGACGATAAGATTTAGATATACAAGACGGCCTCACAGACCGTGGAAGATGATTATGAATAGAATCATGGCTCAGGTAACTGGTATTCGTATCTGTTACCCCTTTCCGAAATAAGTGAGCATTTCTTGAGGAGGATGAACACGCAAAGGAAGAAGCTGTAGAATTAATGGGACATCGAGTGTTGTTGGAAATGCTAGTAGTTTTCGAAGGACGCACCGATAGACCTCTGCTTCCACTGTCAATGATCATTGGCTGGTCTTTAGATCCCTCTTTGAAAATATTCTGCTGCCGTGAATAACAGGGTGTTGATGGACTACGGTTTTCATTTTCGACCGCATTTTTACCATTGATCCCCGGTCTCGTCAATCGATCGGGAGTGTCAGGGACATCCACTATATGATCAATGTCCATCTGATCCATAATCTGTAGGACAAACAAAGAAACCAGATTCCACTAAATGGGAATATCAACACTAGACTATTTATTAAAAACGAAAATTTACAAAAACATACATTTAATGAGTATACACAAGTTTGGGGGAAAATACAAACACAAAAAGAATAAAACAAAATCAAAAATAAAAATTAAAAAAAAAATGTAAAAAAAAAAATTCAAACAAAAATAAAAAATCTATAACAGTAAAATTCCAAAAGAAAAGTAACTGCGAAACGTACTCCAGGCATTCACCAACAGACTAAAGACAATATATAAAATCTAGACGAGTCACATAAATGAAACAATTAAATCTAGAAAATCCAATACCTTGATAAAAAAAAAAATCTTTTACCTGTTTGTTTATTGGATTCTCCAGAACTCCAACAGGAATCTGATGAGAATGACGACAGCAAACTAAAGTGCAAGGGTTCGGTAATTTACAAGAGAAGCCATAGCCAAATTCTTCGATTATAAATCTTTCAGAGGGTTAAGATTGTAAATTACCGTCTCAATGTGAAGAAGATTAGCTCTGTTCTTTTGACTGAATGAATCTGAACTAAACTGAACTGAAAGGATCTGATCTGAATTGAACTGAATTGAATGGATCTGAACTGAACTGAACTGAAATATATATTAAGGATAAATAATATTAATAATAATGGTAAATAATAATAATATTAATCAACAACAACAACGATAATAGTAATATTATTAGTAATAATAACATAATAATAATTAAAATTAATAATAAGAAGAAGAAGAATCGAATCGAAATGGCCCAAGGCCCGAATGGGCCAATCGAAAATCGAAAAATAAGTCCAAAAGAACATGGCCTAAGTGGGGTTTGATCAGTTGGGCTTCCGATTTAATACGGGTCGGACCTAAATCCGGCAAATCAAACGCGGCAAATCCGGATGCCAGGAGGAATTCAATTTGGGGAAAACAAGAAGCGGAGTAAATTTACTGAGAATTGAAAGTTGGTGTATTTTTTAAAAATAATTTTAAATTCATGTACAATTTGTGAAAGTGGTGAAACCTTCTCAAGTTAGGCGCAATTAACCCTTAATTTAATCTCTCCCTATATATTAAATTTATAACCAATTGGACATATCAAAAAATTGAATGCTGGGGAAGGATGGGTGGTCCAGTGGTAGGACGCCTACTCCCAAGACACTCTTTTGGAAGTGCTTGAGTTCTAACCCCATGAAGGAGGTGAAGAGAAAGTTTTTCTCTTTATGATCCTCTAGCTCAGGATAGGCTCAAGCAACCGCTAATCAATGTTTAATCTCGCGTCAGCGCGGTGTGGGAGTATTTCCTTCTTGGGAATCGGAGGTCTTGACTAATCGATGGTCATTCTCCGAGAAGCTGTCTTTGGAAACACGAGGCGATGTTAATCGATTAAGGGCTTCTCCTTGTGCGCGAAGTGTCTGAGAAAAGGCATTGGGAACCCTGGAATTGCTCGAGCGACTCGCGATTTACTTCTCTCAATGGGTTAGGAGTGGATTCATTGAGGGACTAGGATTAGTCCGGCTAAGTTGGGATCACCTAGTTATCAAAAAAAAATTGAATGCTGACCTTTCTAATCATATTCTATTATTCAATCAAATATCGTAATGATTACACATCATTTTTTATTGCCACACTAATATACCACCCATAAAATACACTGAAACATAAGAAAAAATGAATACGCATAATACATAAATCATTCGTCATAAATTATATAGCATTTCTTTATAAATTATACTAGTTGTTTTTTTAAAATTACACCAATCTTGTCGCAATAAAAAAGTTCAAGTCGTTCATGCTCTTCACTTTAATATGGCTACATAAGCCGGCTATGATTGAATATGGTTTTTGATAGATACATGAGAGAGTGCATAACCATGGGAAAGCATAATTAGTGAAAATTTTCGCCCTTGAAATTTAAATGTCAATCTTGTAACACCCCGAGATATTCGAGGTATATTACAGCGACGTGGATCCCTACATGGGACCCACCAGGCTAAACAAGAAAAACACCACTCGACTAACCATCTCGGTTAGCGAGAAAACATATATTAACAATGCAAATATATAATAACGCGCCCGGTACAACTGGCGAAATAAACATCAACCGACAAATATAGTAACTTCGACGAATACAAACCACAATTCGGAGTGAAAAGCCTAAGTACTCGCGAGTACATCCTATAATTTTACAATTTGGAAAAACAACCATATCGAAAGAGACAACATAAATAAGGAGACCCCAATGCACATGTCAACGACGCTGGCCAGCATCCTCATATTGTCCCAGCGCCCGCTCGTCCGGCTGAACATAACCTGAAATCCATAACAAGAATTTCTCCAAAACGATTCCCCAAAGGGGTTAGCAATTACGCTAGTATAAGTAATCAAGGCAAACCAATCGCTTACACATTTCATATTACATGCACCAATTCATTTCAAAAACCAAAACTAGACATGTCTTTTCCGGAAACAAACAGTCAATCAACAATTTGCCTTGGAACCGGGGCTATACCACTGGTCCCGCTCGAGGCCTCTAAGGACCCTCCCGAGCTGCCCATATCATAAAACAAATCACGCACAGGCATCGCCTTGGGAACGGGGCTATACCACTGATCCCGCTCGAGGCCTCTAAGGACCCTCCCGAGCTGGCTAGCGAATCAAACTCGTGAATCCAGGGCTATACCATTAGATTCCCTCGAGACCCCGTCGGATCCTGCCGAGGTGAGCAAAGCACACACAATATACATCACCATTTCATGTTAAGCATAAAGGTTTCTAAAAATACTTGCCTTGAGTAATTAACGACGATACGAACGGAAGGAAATCAATGCGACCGCTAGGAACCAACGAAACCGGACCTAATGATTCGAAGAATACAATCACAACTATTTCTAAACGAATACGGAAACGGAATACACCCGAGAACCCGCCTACGATTCATGTGTATTCGTACAAAATAACAACGAGGGCGGATCGCAAGCAAACCCTCTCGATTACACAAATACCACGAAATACACCATGAATTCGTAGGAAAACAAGAATACCAACAAAATTAATCATAATCATTATGAGTTAATCAACAACACGGAATGAATCGAACAATAACATCGAAAACCCCCAAATCACCCAAAAGTAGAGTTCTAAGAGATTACCTTGGATTAGGAGGAAGGATTCAAGTATAAATCGATAATCTACAACAAAAACTCGAGGTGGATGATCTTGTAATACCCGATTGTAATTCAGTCATTATCATTCAGTAATTATCATTCAGTAATTATCATTCAGTAATTGTCACTCAGTAATTATTCACTCATTAATGATCATTCATCGTTCATATTCATTCATTGTATTCACCGATCAGAGTAATTGTATCGTACATCAGTTATTATTCGTCGTCCTACCTGGTTGGAGGATCGAACCGTGGTCATCATTATTGTCATCTTCATAATGGGCTGTGTGTGAGGAGTAGCGCATGCTACGTACTCTCTTTAGCGCGCGCTAATTGAGTGCGGGTAGCGCACGCTACCTCTCAGTATTAGCGCACGCTAATGTGGAAACAGCTCGCACCCGTAAGGCACCGGACTGCAATGAGCCGAGTAGCGCACGCTACGAAAGGTAAGTAGCGCACGCTAGTAAGTTCGGATAGCGCCTGCTATGCAGTCAGTGTAGCGCGCGCTAAGGCCGATCAGGCAGAGTCCAGTGGATACTTGACTGATTTTGGAATAATTCCTAGCGCACGCTATGAGTGGATTTTAGCGTACGCTAATGGGGTAGTAACTGATCGCTTGTTTTCGCGTAGTATGGTTTTCAAATCCGATCAATTTTAAAATTTGTAAAACCTCGGAGTATTTCCAAGGTGTCGAACCCAAGGGAATTGATGTGTCGAAAATAAAGGAATTAACTCTACTCAAAATTTGACTGCTATTTAGGAATCCGAAAAATTGTTTTGATTCTAATTATCTAACTTTAAAAATCGAAGAACGAAAATTAAATAAAAGATGAAATATCTAAATTAAGCAAATAAAGCAAATTAGCAAGATAAAATCACAAGTCGAAAGGTAATTGATCCTAGGGTAGTATCATCTAATTGAGTTCACACAATTCATTCATTTAATTCCTTTTCCCCAAATTTTAATTCAATCCTAGAAATAATCACTTAGCCGATCTAGAATTCCGATCAAGGCAACCTAGAAAGATAGTTAATTTAAACCCTTTTCGCCTTGGCTCAAAGAATTGAAATCACTTAAAAAGCACCAACTTATTTATCTATGATTTATCTTTCTCCGCTAGGTCTCAAGATAAAATCATATTGTGCATCAAGTATTTCCACTAATCAATTACTCCTTCCGGACAAAATCAATTAGCTAACATGCATCGATTAAGGACCCTTTAATCTAACATGAGATTTAACACAACTTGAACACAAGCCTAGGATGAAAGGTCAAAAGGTAATCAAAAGAACATCATGTGAACATCAATTAAAATTACTAACCCTAGAATCAATCAAAGGAATTAGCCAGACATAATTGAAATTAAACAAGAAATTGATGAAGAATGCATATTATTAATATAAAAGAGAGATTACAACCCTTACGGATGAACTCCGAGTCTTCAATAATAATTCTCCTCCAAAAAGTTATTTAATCAAAAGAATAAATCTTGCTAAAAGGATGTAAAAAAAATGTACAAGATGAAAAAGAATGATAAGGGCTGGTGAAAGATAGATGAAACTAGGTCTCAAAGGAGGTTTATAAATCCTAAGGGAGTTAAAATCCCGATTAGCCCTAATCTAGGAAATAAAATCTATCCAAAAGAGTCAAAATCCGTCCAACTACGAGAGCTCATTGGGAAGCCTTTCGGCTGGCCTATCGGCCGATAGTCTGGCCGATAGGTGGTTCGTCGATTTCTTCACTCGGTAGAGGCGTAATCTCCTTTCGGCGCCCTATCGGCCGATATCTTTGGGCCGATAGGTTCGATCAAGCTCGCAAAAATCCATTTCTTCGTCCGCTTGACTCGACTCTCGGTCCTTTGTCTCGTTTTGGGTCCTTTTGGCTCTAAAAACCTGCACACACACTAAAACCAACCCAAACGCGTAATACGGCTCGACTAATCATAAATAAGCCAAATACGAGCACATTAATCACGAAACGAGATAAAAACTAGTATAAAATCCTAGAAATAAGTGGTAAAATTACCACTTATCAAACCCCCCCAAACTTAAGCCTTGTTCGTCCGAACAACAAAAAGAAAAGAAAAAGAAAGTCGTGAATCATCGTGAAACTCATAGTGTTCAACCTAATCAATACTATCCCGTAATTCTCTCTAAATAATCCGAGTGTCGTAAAAGCGAGCTGCACTCGGAATAATAATTCCGCAAAGTAGACAAGTTCAGTCCTAATCATTCGTTCATGAAGAAAATCCAGCTCAAAGATTAACAAAACGTGAGTCAAATCGACCGTCAATATGAAAGGCTAAAATAAACAAGCTAGTTCGTCCCGTTACACAGTCTAGTGGCACAATTTTCACGAGTTTCACAACAAATAAACCTCGATCAGTATTCCCTTATATATATGTTCAAGAATTTGATTCGAGTTGACCACTAGGTTAGGATCTCGGGATGTTTCATCGGGGTAATTCTAGGGCGGAACTTCCATTCTCATGTATTAGGAAACCGTTTGACGTAAAAGACACTCATGGGGCACATGGATGCTTCTAGTTACTAAGTTCCCGTCTACAGCGGAGAAACAACTCGAATATATAATTTCCGCATGTCCGAATCAAGGTCGCCGTTTTACGCGAGAGTAAACAATGGTCACGCGAATACCCTGTTACTAGGTTCCTATCATTGGTACATGTGAAATATCTAAATCACTAGTCTAATCAGTCGTCGCTTTACGCGAGGGCAAACAACGGTCACGCGAATACCCAGGTTACTAAACTTCCCTTCATAGAACAACATTATCTCAACTTTTGGGAAAACTCGACCGACTCTAAACTCAATCTAAGAGACAACACGACATACGAAACAGTACCACTCACAATCCGGAAGATGTAACCAAACGTATTGACGGTGAATTTAAAACAAGTATGTATCGTCTCTTATCTGCCAAGACCTCTACAATCACGAAAAATTTTTGGACCTAAATGAATACTATGCAAAACAGAAATAACTGACTACAACTCGACTAAACTCGACCGTTTCTTCAGAGAGAAAAACAGTGTCGTAACATCGGCATCACACAAATAGAAGCACGAAAAATTCACTAATAAAGAAAAACTAAGACAAGCAAGACTATCTAAAATAAACAACGAAAAGCAAATAAAAGCAAACACGAAAGCAAAACACTACTACGACCTAAAAAAAAATAGAAACTAGCAAACACACCAAACGAAAAGGAACATAAAAAAATCTAAAAAAAAAACTAGGCAACAAAAAGCTAAATCCACGCAAACCCCAATATGATAAGCACAAATAAAAACAACGGGCACCAACACAAGCAAATAAAGATACAAGGCAAACAAGGTACTCACACGTAAAGAAATTAACAAAGCCGCACTTCTCCCCCCCCCCCAAACTTATTTCGCATCCCAAAGGAGGAATAAGTTTGAAAAGAGAAAGGAGTGACTTTGTTAATGGAGTACCTGATCACTGTGGCGGAAATGGCGGGTTTGTCGGCGAGCTCGGATCATAGCGGGCATGTGAATCGGGGAAAGGAGCAAAGTGGTACATCTCGTGTAGCATTCGGTGGTAGTGGTCCTCCTGGGCCCACCTATCTTCCTGCCTCTTCCTCTCTTGCTCCCTCCAAGCAGTCTCCTCTTGTCGCCACACTCTGTCCTCCTCGGCTCGTCTCTCCACGAGCTCGTACAACTCATTGACCCGAGTGGCAACAACACCCACCCGAGTCTCAACCTCGCCCAGCCGAGTTCCCAAAGAACCAAACTCAGCTGTCAAAGAACGCATACTCGTCAAATGATAGTTGTCTTGCGCTTGCATACTTTCTTCGTGCATCTCTCTCTCTCTCTCAAAAAATCTCGTCTCAAAAGCATCAAAATCCGGAGCCCTCATCTGAAAACTAGTACCTCCACCGGTGGGAATCTCGTCACGGCTACCCCCCTTGGGTATATCATCCATCTCCTCCTCGGCTCCCTCTAAGAACGGCTCATCAATGGTCACCTCCCGGCGTTGCCTCTTACGAGATGCATCCAACGGTCGGATAAGTGCCACATGAGCCGCGGAGCTCATACTCCACCTCGCATATACATCGGGCGCGTCGCCCATCACCGAAGTCAAGGTCGGAGAGGGGAGTCGGAAGAGGGACACGGTTTTGTTCCGACCGTGCAATTTCCAGTCGAACCCCTCGGTGAAGGCAAGCATCTCTGCCTCTGCAGTGTCGGTTTATCCAAATAGCTGTCTCGGGACACCGGCTCTCCTCTAATGTGCACCCCAAGATGCTCCGCGATAGGGGTCACGAACGCCCCAATCCCAATCCTCTGTTTCCCGGTCAGCCGGCCTTGTTTCTCCATGTGCTCAATCAGAAAACATCCGGCGTGCTTCCGTGTACCGTTCAAGGCCGACCACAAAAGGTGAAGATCAGTGGACAAGCACGTCCCCGAGTCGGTACGGCTCAAAATCGTCGAGGTGAATAGACGGTGGATATAACGAAGAACTGGGTTCCTGATCGAGGAGGCCTTGGCATATGTCGGATTATAAATAAGAAGCGTCTCCTCCCTGCGGTAAATCATCTTGGACCACAGCTCTAAGTTTTCTTTGGCATGATCGCCCTGCTGGAATGATCCGTCCTCGGCCCCGTTGATAATGGCATTCACTTCGTCGGCCGAGAGCTCCCTTTCTATGTTGTCGAGGTTGAAGCGAATAGATGCCGGAGTCCCGTTCTCCCTAAAAACCTCAAGTGTGGACAGAAACTCCACGGTGAGCACGTGGTAAGCGAGATAGTTTGCCCGAAATATTTGCTCAAACCCGCACTGCCTCGCTAGTAGCACAATATCATCATATATTCACATACCCCGAGCCGTCTCCTCATGCAAAAATCGGCAATGTTTGTGTGACATTCCGATAAGGTGCGACCACCTTCTTTTAGACTCTGGCCCAGTCAATCTTAGCTTGAATTTCTTCGGGTCGAGCGCAATGGATCTAATAGCCGGCACTACCTTTGTCGGAGCCTTTTCTTTTTCTGTGGTCGCCTTAGACTTTCCGGCTGCACTCGGATTCGACTTCTTGCTTTGCTTTCCCATTTCAAAGTTCCTACAAAACAACCATCCAATTAAAATCCAATAAACAACTCATAATACAAACATTCAACGAGCATCGACATAATCCAATAATCCCACAATAACATCTGAGACCCCTATAAATCACACAATCTCCCCCAAACTTAGACTCCCCCATTTCATATTGAAAGGATCAAAATCACCACCCACAATAACGAAACAACACACTACGATCATATTAGGGCAAATTCTCTCCAATCCAATCTAATTCATCAACAATTCAACTCATATCAATCCCAATTAACCATTCAATTCAACAAATTCACCCAATTTCAAAAATTTCGAAATTAGGGTTCTTCCAATTTGGGGGGTTTTTCAAAATTCGTTCAATTTCATCAATTAATCCCCCAAATTCGAAGTACCCATAAACAATCAAGCATAGATAACATGTTTCCATCAGGATTCTATCAACAATCGGGCATAAAATTCAAAGAACATCAAAGTTTAGCCAAAAGCCCCAAAAAGTGGATCCCCAATTCGATTTTCATCAAAACTCCAAAAAGAATCCGTAAAAGTGCTTCAAAACATGTATAGAATTGAAAAACAAGAGGATTAAGAGTCGAAACTACGTACCTTGATCGAGTTTGAAGGAAGAAAAGTAGAAAAAAAATTCGCCCCTTTCGTTCTTGTGTTCTATCGGCCGAGAGTTGTGTAAGTGTGTGAGAAAATCGGGTGTGAAGGTGTTTAAAAGGGGTATTAATTAACCGGGTCGAAGTGGATACTTGGCCGGGTATGTTCCTATCGGCCGGGCCTATCGGCCGATAGGTGGGCCGATAGGAACTTCTGTCTCTTACCATGCTCATATCGGGCGGGATATCGGTCGATAGGCAGACCCTATCGACCACTGCTTGTAATCAATAAAAATTTTTTATTCTCCTCATCCTATCGGCCGGGCCTATCGGCCGATAGGCTCGTCCGATAGGATTTTCTGTCTCAAAAAATTTTCCAGCTTTTTCTCTTTCGCATAATTGGTCCCGTTTTTGCTTGGATATGGCGATTAAAGACCTGCAAGTATTCAAAACTCCGCGTGCATGGATTAGAACTTAACAAAAACTAGCAAAGCTACTACGAAACTAGAAACTACAAAAATCACGCAAACGAAAAATCGAAAATAAATGAATAAAACGAACTAATATACATACGTTGGGTTACCTCCCAACAAGTGCTACGTTTAACGTCTTTAGCTAGACGATACCTCATTCATTCCGGGTCTTTGAGGTAAGTGACATACTTCTCTTCGTGGTGCAAGGGCTTGAAATAGTGCTTCATCCGATGTCCGTTCACAATAAACTTGTTCCCATCTTCTTTCATCACGACACATGATCCGTTTTGATTTACTTGAAAGACGGTGTATGGACCAGTCCACTTTGACATCAACTTCCCCGGAAATAGACGAAGCCGTGAATTGAAAACGAGCACGTCGTCTCCGGGGACGTTGTCCTTCTTCGGATTGCGATCATCGTGAAACTTTTCGCTCTTTCCTTGTAAATCCTTGCATTTTGAAAGCCTCGTTTCTCCATTCGTCGATTTCCAGACTTCTCTCTTCTCGATCCACTAGCTTCAAGAAATTCGAAATTAATCCGTCTAGTGGCCCAATACGCTTTAACTTCCAGCTCCACCGGTAAATGACAGGATTTCCCAAAAACGAGCTGGTATGGAGACATTCCAATTGGAGTCTTATACGCGGTCCGATAAGCCCAAAGTGCATCATCTAGATATTTAGCCCAGTCCTTCTTGTTCGTGACTGTCTTCTCTAAAATTTGTTTGATCTCCCGATTGGCGAGCTCGGCTTGTCCATTAGCTTGTGGATGATAGGCGGACGTAATCTTATGTTTAACTCCATATTTTGCAAGAAGGGTTCCTAACCACCTATTATTAAAGTGGCTCCCCCCGTCACTCAATAAAGCTCGTGGAGTCCCAAAACGAGTCAAAATGTTCTTATTAAGGAATTTAATCACCACTTTCGAATCGTTCGTAATCGTCGGCATCGCCTCAACCCATCTTGACACGTAGTCGACCGCAAGTAGAATATACGAATAGCCTCGTGATTTTGCAAACGGACCCATAAAATCGATGCCCCATACGTCAAACAACTCTATTTCCATAATAGTGTCTTTGCGGCATCTCGTCTCTTTTTGCTATGTTCCCCAATCGTTGGCATCTATCGCAATGTTTCACAAAAGCTTGGCAATCTTTATGAATAGAAGGCCAATAGAAGCCACATTGGTACACCTTCATGGCCGTTCGATTCGCTGCAAAATGACCCCCACTCGGTGCACTATGGCATTCTTCCATTATCCTTTGCCATTCGCTTTGTCGAACACACATGCGAATAATCCCGTCTGCGCACCTCCGATAAAGAATAGGGTCTTCCCAATAGTAGAATTTAACGTCATGGAAGAATTTCTTTCTTTGATGAGAAGAAAGACCCGTTGGAACATGCTTGATAGCAAGGAAATTAACATAGTCCGCGTACCATGGTGTATCATCGGTCAAGGCTAGGATATGCTCGTCTGGAAAGTTCTCCTTTATTTCGATCCTCGAATATTCTCCCTCAACCGGCTTCTCGAGACGGGAAAGGTGATCGGCAACAACATTCTCGCACCCCTTCCTATCCCGGATCTCCATGTCAAACTCTTGTAGAAGGAGTATCCATCTCACTAATCTCGGCTTCGAATCCTTCTTGGCACATAGATAACGAATCGCTGCGTGATCGGTATGAACAATAGTGTGAGTGCCCACTAGGTAAGGTCGGAATTTGTCGAATGCATAGACCACAGCGAGCAACTCTTTTTCCGTCGTGGTGTAGTTCATTTGGGCCGAATCCATCGTCTTACTCGCATAATAAATTACCGGAAAAGCTTATCCGCTTCGACCCAAAACGGCCCCAACGCCCAATCGCTCGCGTCGCACATCAACTCGAATGGTGCACCCTAATCCGGAGTGATCAAGACCGCGTCGAAATTAAGGCTTGTTTCAATGTCTCAAACGCCTTAAGCAATCATCATTAAACTCAAATTTCGTGTCTTTCTCGAGCAAGGAACATAACGGCTTCGTGATTTTGAGAAATCCTTAATGAACCGTCTATAGAACCCCGCATGGCCTAGGAAGCTTAAATCGATTTAACATTGGTTGGAGGCGGTAATTTCTCGATAGCAACCACCTTCGCTCGATCAACCTCCAATCCTTCCGAAGATACTTTATGCCCCAAAGACTACTCCCTCTTGCACCATGAAGTGACATTTCTCCCAATTTAGAACAAGGTTCGTCTCCTCACATCGGCAAGTACCAAAGATAAATTTTTCAAGCAAGTGTCGAAAGATGAACCAAAAGCGAAAAATCATCCATAAAGACCTCCATTATGTTCTCGACTAATCCGTGAAAGATGGCCATCATGCACCTTTGAAAAG
Source organism: Orobanche coerulescens (assembly GCA_033398695.1). Classification (NCBI taxonomy): domain Eukaryota; kingdom Viridiplantae; phylum Streptophyta; class Magnoliopsida; order Lamiales; family Orobanchaceae; genus Orobanche; species Orobanche coerulescens. The sequence continues at coordinate 194,589,389 of CM065802.1, forward strand.
TTGCGGGTGCGTTGCACAAGCCAAACGGCATCCTCCGGTAAGCGAATACCCCATAAGGGCACGTGAAAGCGGTCTTGTGCTGGTCTTCCGGAGCGATAGAAATTTGATTGTACCCCGAATACCCGTCCAAAAAGCAATAATACTCGTATCCGGCCAAACGATCTAGCATTTGATCAATAAATGGAAGTGGAAAGTGATCCTTCCTCGTCGCCGCATTAAGTAGCCGGTAGTCGATACAAACTCTCCATCCCGTGACTAGCCTTGTCGCGATTAATTCATCTTTCTCGTCCTTGATCACGGTCATACCCCTTTCTTAGAGACGACTTGAGTAGGACTCACCCACTCACCGTCGGAAATCGCATATATCATCCGGCATATAATAATTTGAGCACCTCTTTTCTCACAACCTCTTGCATTCTTTGGATTTAATCTTCGTTGCGGTTGCACCTCGGCTTATGATCGTCTTCTAGCAAAATCCGTGCATACAAATAGAAGGGCTTATTCCCTTAATGTCCGAAATCGTCCATCCAATCGCCCCTTTGTGTTTTCGCGACCCGTAATAGCTTCTCCAAGTTAGTAGGTCCGAGAGAAGAAGAAACTATCACGGATAGGACTCGTTCTCGCCAAGAAGCAATATTGTAAGTGATCCGGCAAAGGCTTAAGTTCTAACCCGCACCTCGATCGATCGGTCCTCAGCGACAACTCCCCCTTGAACGGGTTTGTTGACATCAAGATAGCATACATCCCTCTCATTAGATCGAAACTCGTTCGCCTCCAACATTCGAGCATACTCTGGTAATTCCTCGTAAATTTCTTCAACCTCAGAATGTGAGTAAATGGAGTGTGAAATGCAATGCTCCAACAAGTCGGTCGGGGGCGGCATAATAGACTCAATTGCATAACATTCCTCGGGCGCATCCTCGGGCTTCTTCATCGCGTCATAGATGGAAATTTTCAGATTTTGGTCATTAACCCGGAAGGTAAGATCACCCTCTTGGACATCTATAAGTGCTCTCCCCGTCGCTAGAAACGGTCTCCCAAATATCAATGGTTGATTCTCGTCCTCGGGCATATCAAGAACTACGAAATCGGTCGGAAAGACTAAGTGTTGGACTCTAACGAACACATCCTCCACAACTCCCCTCGGATAAGTGATCGACCGGTCCGCCATGAGTAGAGAAATGGTAGTCGGCTTCATCTCCCCAATCTTCAACCTCTTAAAGATGGATAGAGGCATAAGATTAATGCTTGCCCCGAGATCACACAACACATTACGGAACGTTTGGTCGCCAATTATGCATGTAAAAGTAAAACGTCCCGGATCCTTCTGCTTGAGCGGAAGCTTGTTTTGAATGATAGCGCTACACTCCTCTGTCAAATTTATGGTTTCAAACTTCCCCAACTTCCTCTTGCTTGCCATAGCGTCTTTCAAGAATTTAACGTACCCCGGCATGTCTCTCAAAGCGTCTAGAAGTGGAATGTTGATATTCACCTTTTGAAACATGTCGATAAATCGTTGAAGCTTTTCATCATGTCTCGACTTGGCCAATCGCTGTGGAAATGGAGCTTTCACCTCAAAATCTTTCACATTCGAACTTCCAGGGACCTTTCGGCCGATAGGGGGGTCGATAGGATCCACTGCCGGCCTTCGTCTGGTATCGGGTGGGCTATCGCCGATAGGCTACCCGATAGGTTCTGCTGTATTCCATCTTCTTTCTCGATTTCTGCTCCCGTATCTAGTACATCCTAGTTTCCAGATTCCTTAACTTCAGCCCCATGATAACTGTACTTTGTCCCACTCCGAAGCTCGATTGCGTTGCATTGTTTCGTCTTCGGGTTGGTCTCGTCTTTGTCGGAAATGGCCCGCTTATGAAATCCGGCAGGCGTTCGCCATTTGACTCATTTGGGTCTCCACCATCGACATCTGCTTTGTCAAGGCTATCACTGAGTTTCCAATAGATGTCACACTATGCTCGAGAGCCCCGAACCTCTTGTCTGCTTTATAGATAAAATCTTTTTGGCTCGCCTCCAACCGTTCCAACATCTCTTCCATAGGTGTCTTAGCAATCGGCTCTTGAATAACCCCATTTTTCACGTTAAATCCCGGTGGTGGCTGAAGAGCATTGTTCGGGTTGGCGTAGGAGAAATTAGGGTGGTTTCGATTGTTCGGATAATAGTTCCCCATATTTCCCCCTTGCCGGAAGTTTCCTCCTTGCATGTAATTCACATCCTCCTTAACTGCAATAGGCTCGTTTAGCTCCTCAAAAACTGAATTGACTCCCAAAGTATTCTTTCTTAGCATCTCAAGTTCTTTTTGTTTTTCAAATTTCGCCTTCAAATCACCGTAGGCGTCCTCGTCACCGGATGGAACCTTTCTTCTCGTCATCTTCCTATCGGTCACCTCCTCATAATCATTGTTGACTGCTAGCTCGATGAGATTCTTGGCCTCTTCATAATCGTTAGCAAGAAATCCCCCTTTCGATGAATAGTCCAACTCTCTTCTAGCCTTCCTCGTCAAACCCCGATAAAACCGAATATAGATCTCCTCCTTGTCAATTCCATGCTGCGGGCATTTGCGAAGTAGCTTCTTAAATCGGATCCATGCCTCGTATAAGTATTCATCTTCATATTGCTCGAATTGCAAGATATCGTTGATTTGTTTTTGCACCTTCGAGGGAGGATAGAACTGTGCTAAGAACAACCGAGTCATCTCTCTCCAAGTACCAATTTCCTTCCGATCTAGGCTCTTGTACCAATCTAGCGCATCGTCTTCTAAGGAGAATCGGAATAGGCGGAGCTTAATGACATCCGGAGGCACTCCGTTTTGCTTGATGGTGGCACATATGTCCAAAAACGACTCAAGATGAGCGTTTGGATCTTCATTAACTCCTCCTCCGTATGTTTGAGACTTCACTGTAGCTATGAGGGACGGCTTAAGCTCGAAGTTGTTGGCATCAATCTTTCCCCAACCTCCTTCTTGATAATCGTCCCTTAGGTCGAAAGCGGGCATTCAAAGGGATCTTCTCGACGAGCGAGTTCTCGTGGTGGGTAATCAATGCCGTACATGTTATCATCTAAAGGTATAGAAAGAGTCTCGGTTCTAGCTTCTTGCTTCTTCCTCCTAAAAGACTTCTAGATTTCGTTAGCCTAAGGAAATAATTCCTTTCCTTTGGATCTCGTGATCATGCACCGCCTACAAGGAAAAGAAAACAAGATGTGAGGAAACGAGATCGAATATTAATAATAAAAGTAAACTACCTAAAGTAACAATCTCTTCTTTTTCGAATTATTCCCTTAAATTTTCTATCAATTCCCCGGCAACGGCGCCAAAAATTGATCGCTTGTTTTCACGTAGTATGGTTTTCAAATCCGATCAATTTTAAAATTTGTAAAACCTCGGAGTATTTCCAAGGTGTCGAACCCAAGGGAATTGATGTGTCGAAAATAAAGGAATTAACTCTACTCAAAATTTGATCGCTATTTAGGAATCAGAAAATTGTTTTGATTCTAATTATCTAACTTTAAAAATCGAAGAACGAAAATTAAATAAAAGATGAAATATCTAAATTAAGCAAATAAAGCAAATTAGCAAGATAAAATCACAAGTCGAAAGGTAATTGATCCTAGGGTAGTATCATCTAATTGAGTTCACACAATTCATTCATTTAATTCCTTTTCCCCAAATTTTAATTCAATCCTAGAAATAATCACTTAGCCGATCTAGAATTCCGATCAAGGCAACCTAGAAAGATAGTTAATTTAAACCCTTTTCGCCTTGGCTCAAAGAATTGAAATCACTTAAAAAGCACCAACTTATTTATCTATGATTTATCTTTCTCCGCTAGGTCTCAAGATAAAATCATATTGTGCATCAAGTATTTCCACTAATCAATTACTCCTTCCGGACAAAATCAATTAGCTAACATGCATCGATTAAGGGCCCTTTAATCTAACATGAGATTTAACAAAACTTGAACACAAGCATAGGATGAAAGGTCAAAAGGTAATCAAAAGAACATCATGTGAACATCAATTAAAATTACTAACCCTAGAATCAATCAAAGGAATTAGCCAGACATAATTGAAATTAAACAAGAAATTGATGAAGAATGCATATTATTAATATAAAAAGAGAGATTACAACCCTTACGGATGAACTACGAGTCTTCAATAATAATTCTCCTCCAAAAAGTTCTTGAATCAAAAGAATAAATCTTGCTAAAAGGATGTAAAAAAAATGTAAAAGATGAAAAAGAATGATAAGGGCTGGTGAAAGATAGATGAAACTAGGTCTCAAAGGAGGTTTATAAAGCCTAAGGGAGTTAAAATCCCGATTAGCCCTAATCTAGGAAATAAAATCTATCCAAAAGAGTCAAAATCCGTCCAACTACGAGAGCTCATTGGAAGCCTTCGGCTGCCTATCGGCCGATAGTCGGCCGATAGGTGGTTCGTCGATTTCTTCACTCGGTAGGCGTAATCTCCTTTGGGCGCCCTATCGGCCGATATCTCGGGCCGATAGGTTCGATCGCTTTCGCAAAAATCCATTTCTTCGTCCGCTTGACTCGACTCTCGGTCCTTTGTCTCGTTTTGGGTCCTTTTGGCTCTAAAAACCTGCACACACACTAAAACCAACCCAAACGCGTAATACGGCTCGACTAATCATAAATAAGCCAAATACGAGCACATTAATCACGAAACGAGATAAAAACCTAGTATAAAATCCTAGAAATAAGTGGTAAAATTACCACTTATCAGTAACGCACGCTAATTATTGGACGTAGCACGCGCTATCGCGAGCAGGTCAGAGGACAGGAGGTTCTGGACTTCAGTCACTGGACATCAGGTATTTAGCCAGCGCACGCTAACATTTGGAGTTAACGCGCGCTATCGGGAGGGCATTAGCGCACGCTATCAAGTTCGTAGCGTACACTAACGAGGCAGTCAGAGTTCACTGGACTGTCCGGTTAACCCGTTAGCGCACGCTAAATATCAGGTCGTAGCGTGCGCTAAACAGGAATTACTATAAATAGGACAGTCCGGCTCAGATTCATCATTTTCACTTCTCACTTCGATTCCTGGCGATTTTGGGCGATTTGGAGAGATCTTTTCGAGTTGCACTCATCCATCATCATCTTCAAGCTTATCATTTGGATTTATCATCATTTCATCCTCTCCAACACATCAAATCAAGGTAATTATTTCTTGAATCTAGAATTTCGGATTTTGGGTATTTTCTTTCCGATTTCTTCGTGTAAGCTTGGATTGTTGTTAGAATATGTTAGATATGGATTATCTACCTTGAATAAATGTATTCCTATGGATTTATTGATATGTTTTTCGGATTTGATGAACATTTGGAGAATTAATCAAGAACCCTTGATGTTGACTTTGGTTGTTTTTTGGGGTTTCCGATTATAGTTGTCGTAACTTCGAGTTGTGGTCTCCTATTGGAATATTGATATCATTGAAGGTGTTTTGCTGGATTGAACTACTCATTTTGTAGTTGGTTTCGTTATATTTGGATTTTGGTTATAATCAAGGGTTGGTGTTCGCTAAGTGGTTGTTTTAATGTCTCAATGAGTTTGGATATTGTTGTATCGACCTTTGAGTTAGTCGTAATTCATGCTTGATACGTATATTGAGCGGATTATTGGTAATTATGTTATTCAAGGTTGTTCGAGCGACCGACATCTCTTTTTAGGACGTTGTTCGAGGAAGGACATCTCAACACCGGTATTGTGTAAGTAAATTCTTACTCTGTTAAAAGGATATTCATTCCTTACGTTGTTGTTCATTCATACATGTAATTCACTCATAATATATCGTTCATGTTGAGACTTGTATTTATCAACTCATCATGTAACTGTAACACCCCCAATCCGCTCAGGGATATTACACGCCGTAGAACCTTTCCTCAAGGATCTACCAGGCTGGTAACAACATACGAACAACTCGACAATGCCTTTAAGGCTAAAAAGACTCAGTATACCGATTTGGCCTTTCAATAAAAACATACAACTCGATTACAATACTTGCCCACGCAGGGGTCAAAATACAACAAACTCCCGTATAATGGGAAAAAATACTGCAGCGGAAAATAAAGTACAACTGAACCAATACACAACGTACGGTTCCACATGTGATTAGTATCGATCATCTTTCATCATCCTTCATGCCGACCCTGTGCCACGCTCCCTGAAACCTGAATGCAATACAGACATACACCCCCCGAATACTCGGGGGTTAGCAAAACTCCACTGTTTTGCTAGTGCAAGTATAAAATAGAAATACGAGCCATACAATTCACATTCCACGAATAACAATAACCAGGAATCCTCAAAGAGCCAAACGTAACGAAAGGTACTTCCCGAGGCAAGAGTTTGGGTAAAACATTCCAAAACCGAAAGATCACAAATCAAGGGAAACAATTTATATAGTGATTTAAAATGCCATCGGGAGTTTTGATAGAAACAACTCAGGATTTTCGAATCCTTCTCTTTCCAAAATCAACAGGGGTCACAGCCCAAAGGTTCGTTTTTCACAAATAAAACCAACAACAATTCACAGGGTCAGAGCCCACATCAAGTGTCCTCAACGGACATAAAATCAACACAACATAATCACATACAAGCATCGCCTAGGACCGGGACGAAGCCACAAATCCCACTCGAGGCCTCTAAGGACCCTCCCGAGCTGGCCACAATCATAAAACGAATCACGCACACACGTCGCCTAGGACCGGGACGAAGCCACGAATCCCACTCGAGGCCTCGAAGGACCCTCCCGAGCTGGCTAGCGACACAAATCGCACACACGCATCGCCTAGGACCGGGACGAAGCCACAAATCCCACTCGAGGCCTCTAAGGACCCTCCCGAGCTGGCTAGCGAAACACAAGTCACAACATCTCACGGTTGGATCAATCACTTGTTGCATCCTGGCCACATGATCGCATGCCATGTGCCACCGTAGATTATCTTTGGCGCTCACGGTTGGATCAATCACTTGTTGCATCCTGACCACATGATCGCATGCCATGTGTCACCGTAGTTTTTATTAGGCTCTCACGGTTGGATCAATCGCTTGTTGCATCCTGGCCACATGATCGCATGCCATGTGCCACCGTAGGCCCCGCCCACATCCATACATTCACACACAGCACAATACAACACATATATTCAAACAATTCACCCAGAGGCATCAAATACTTATCAAAACACCACGTCAAACCACAACGCATCGAAATGAAATAATATACGTCCACACGCAATACCAAGTGCAACATCAACACCAAACATATCCATAGAATTCACATAGTCATTCACAAACCACACCATTCACAAAACACATGCGTTTTGAAAGCAAGCCTTTAACAAGGCTAAACCGAATATTTTGAAAGTTCAATTCAAACGACGAAACAAAAACATTTAGACGATCATCAATTATCATATCCACAAAACAAGAATTGTATGGACAAGGTACTTGCCTCGTATAACCACAACGCAGAGAATCGACCGAAGTAGGTTGGCACGAACCGACTACGAACCCGCCGACTCCACCAAACGCTAACCCGCGACAATAAACTACGAACAACAATAACAACAATGAAAACGAATTCCATAGCACGACCTAAAGTCGTTGAATTGAAGGGACGAACGACACAAATTCAAGGGTTTCCCCCAAAATGGCCAAGAACACAAAGATACGATCATAATGAGAATCAAGGTAAAAAACAACGGAAATCCCACCAAACTATCGAAGGGAAACTCATTGGGACATTTAATCGAACACTCAATGTTCGATAACTCCCAAGAACACTCGAATCACTAATTGAGTTGAAAAAATTCGAAATATGGATATACAACCCATAGAACACGATTAATAACATCATACTACACCAACCGATGCATCAAAATTGGACTAGAATCGAAATCAAGAACAAATTCTCCAAAAAGTCAACTTGAAGGAAAATCAAGAAATATACCTTGATTCGACGAAGAACACAGATTGGATGATGATATAATCAACAAGAATCTTCAAAAACACCTAGAAATCGAGTGGAATTGACCAAAAACTCCACTGCCCGACTTTTCCCGTCGCCAGCCGCCACCCGGGTGAAGAAATGGTGTAAAATGCGGTGCAGCCTCCCCCTCGGCCTATATGGCCGATAGGTTTCTGGCCGTAACCGGCATTCGTCAAAATCCGCCCGGCGCCGCCGATCGCTTACGGCCAGAATCGACAGGGCCTTACGGCCGTAACTCGGCACTTACGGCCGCATGCGCCGAGTCCTACGGCCGTGCAGGCAGTCCTTACGGCCAGAATCGCACTCGTCCGAACACCGCTCGCACCCAGACGGCCAGAATCGACCCTTTACGGCCAGAATCGCATTCGTCCAGCCATGTCCGCCGAGCACGACGGCCAGAATCGCACCTTACGGCCGTAACTCGCCGAAGCAGTGCCCTGCTCCAAGAAGTGCGGCCGTGACTCGGCTGTGGCCACACCGACGGCCCGGACGACCCCGAAACCCGAACCTGAATATGAATCGAAGATATGGTTACGAAGTACTCGCAAAGACGAATCCAAGCGCTAAGAGAACACACGATTCCGACCACCCGAAGGCTCGAAATTCGACAACGGAAAGTAATTACCCCAAACTTTGGGAAATTATGAAAACGGCCCAAAACGTCCGAAATACACGATACACGATCGAAACACCAAGACAACGCTCGTAACACGAATAATAACATTAAATGAACTTACGAGAAACTCGAAACAATAGTTTTGGACGAGATTCGCAAGAATCGAACTCAAGTGCGGAAAAGCCGCTTAAGAACACGGAACTCAACAAAATGATACCGAAACGAACTCGGATGACAAAAAGTGCAGAATTAATCATTCTCGAAATGACGAAACGGTCATGAGCGAGTTGTCAAAACGGACTCCCGCAAAAAAAAAAAAAGAAAATTACCGGAAATCGAAATTGCGGGTATTACATACTACCCTCCTTAAAAGAAGCTTCGTCCCGAAACTTAAAATAAGTAGGGAGAAGAAATATCTCTGCCAGGAAAACTCGACGAGATACACAAAAAAATGCGTAACTAACGTCCAACGGCGAAACGTTACAAGCAACGCAAAGGAATATACGGTGTGAACACACGCTCCATGACAACCAACACAACGCCACCGATAGAGACATAATAAAACCAACAAGTGACAAGCGTCATCAAACAGATAATACAACCAAGTCGATTATCCGAACAATCACAAAACACAAAGCACCCATTACAAGGAAACACGCACAATCAAGAAAACAGAAATAAACACACAAACGATCCACAAGGACAACCACAAACAATTCGGACTACACCGAAATCCTCGAAAACTACACTAGGCATTTATGTGTCCTTTCGGAGCTGAGACGCAACCTCAATCCCTAAATCTCTCAGCTACCGTCTCGCAATGCACGGCTCAGTGACCCACCTGGCCACACTCGAAACAACTGACTAATAGTGAACGACAATTCTTCGCGGTACGAGATCAGGCAACAACAGTCAGACAACCCCGATCGAACAACGACGATCGAACAATAACGACCGAACAACAACGATCGAATAACAACGATCAAATAACAATGATCGAACAACAATGATAAAAAACAAATGATCGAGTAACAACGATCAAACAACAATGATCGAACAACAATGATCGAATGACAACGGTCGAACAATGACTCCAAAGTTCACACTTCAACTCAAGACATCAAAAGAACTAGTAGAACCAAAAGATGTTACTTCCGAACAAGGTTCACAAGAATCGAACCGAACTCGGAAAAGTCACAGCGGTAACCAGATCAACCCAAAACAAGATCACGGCTTGTTGGAACGATGAAACCGAAATACAGAACAAGTTCAAAAAGTATCAACGAACACGAGCGAGTCGATAGACCTGAGAAAGAGGAAATGCAGAAGTCCAAAAACAATACGGGTATTACATTCGACCTCTTATAAAAGAAGGTCGTCCCCGCAACTCACAATAACGGAAACAAGGCAACAACACAAAAGCAGTCGACGGAAACATTCCCATGGGCCTCTTAGAGCCGATCCTGATATCTGTACTGAAGCACGAACTCCAGAAGTCTCGGTAACCAATTCTCAAAACTGGATTCGGTGTCCCTCGAGTCCGCACTTGAAACGCGTCACTGGCGAGGAAGGACAATTTGCACGTGTATGCCCCCGGCACATCACGGTTGAAACGCCTCGGCTCGGCGTACCGAATTTACAAATGCTAGATACAACGGAACATAACATCGCAAAAAAACATACCGGAGATGCCAACTCAGCATAACATATCAACACATACAAAAATCACAACAACAACGGCATCGTTCGACGATTACAACAGCCCGAACGATAGCCAGCACACAATCACAAACATCATGAAACAATCACCCATGTACATAAACGTACAAACCCAAGCTTTAATAGCTCACACTCGTGCGACAATACACAAATCACTATGAGGCGACAAACAGTGAATACCAGTTCACACCTCTTACAGAGGGCTAGTACAATAAATGCGTGGCAACACCTCAACGTTCATGCCACCAATTCGATCATACTCGGGAGCTAACATCATAACGACAATGCGAACATCATACATACATTCCCAGACCGCAAATGGGAATTGATAGGTTTTAAAAAAAAAATGAAAACCATCTTTTCAAATAATTTTGGAAACACCGATTGATCTTGAGTATCATCTTTCAAAAAGTACAAACGTGAAACATCGTTATCGAGACTTCGGAAAACCATTTCGCATTTGATAAAAATGAGGACACTTTCTTTTCGTGAAAAACTTTCGGAAATATTCGACCCTCGGGCCTAAGCAAAAGAGTTTCTAAATCATTGAAAATATCTCAAAACATTTTGGTCCTCGAGGTAGAAGAATTTTGAAATATATTGTGGCACCTTGGAAGTACCACGTGAAAACAATTCATTTTAAACGTACGTCTCGAAATTTATTTTCTAAGATACTCAAGGTTTTCAAAAATAATTCAATAGGCTAGAATGCCCAAAAATGCTCATGTAACAATATTCGTTTAAACATATTATAATATACGCATCAAATCGTACAAAATCAAGACAATACATGTCTTTTACCAAAAAACAGACAGTCACATCGCAGTTCAAACTTGCTTAGGACCGGGGCTAAACACTGGTCCATACGAAGCCCTTACAGACTGAGTAAATCGCACCCATAAACATTCCCATAACATACTGAGCACAAGGTTTCACGAAAACACTTGCAAACAAACAAATCAGCTTGAAATATACACGCAGCAAACGAAACCAGCAGTCAAGAATACATAACCAGCGACACTTCTCATATAAACAAAATATGAGAGTCAAATAACCACATATCACGAAATCAAAATCCATAGGGGGATTCCGGCACTTAACACGTAATCATACCAGTAACTCGCAACAGACGAGGCACTATCACAACGAAGGGAGACTTACATCCACAGGCCGCACGAAGATGATGATCGCCCCCACGATACTAATCACGACCAACCAACTCAGACGACGCGTCGCGACATGACTCAGTCAGACAAAATCCGACGAGACAAAAACTCAACAGACGCCACTAAACCCGACAGCCTAGGTTTCCACAACCTAAAGCTCTGATACCATTTATGTAACACCCCCAATCCGCTCAGGGATATTACACGCCGTAGAACCTTTCCTCAAGGATCTACCAGACTGGTAACAACATACGAACAACTCGACAATGCCTTTAAGGCTAAAAAGACTCAGTAGACCGATTTGGCCTTTCAATAAAAACATACAACTCGATTACAATACTTGCCTGCAGGTCAAAAATCAACAAACTCCCGTATAATGGGGAAAAATCTGCAGAGAAAATAAAGTACAAGCGAACGATACACAACTTACGGTTCCACATGTGATTAGTATCGATCATCTTTCATCATCCTTCATGCCGACCCTGTGCCACGCTCCCTGAAACCTGAATGCAATACAGACATCCACCCCCCGAATACTCGGGGGTTAGAAAAACTCAACTGTTTTGCTAGTACAAGTATAAAACAGAAATACAAGCCATACAATTCACATTCCACGAATAACAATAACCAAGAATCCTCAAAAAGCCAAATGTAACGAAAGGTACTTCCCGAGGCAAGAGTTTGGGTAAAACATTCCAAAACCGAAAGATCACAAATCAAGGGAAACAATTTATAAAGTGATTTAAAATGCCATCGGGAGTTTTGATAGAAACAACTCAGGATTTTCGAATCCTTCTCTTTCCAAAATCAACAGGGGTCACAACCCAAAGGTTTGTTTTCACAAATAAAACCAACAACAATTCACAGGGTCAGAGCCCACATCAAGTGTCCTCAACGGACATAAAATCAACACAATATAATCACATACAAGCATCGCCTAGGACCGGGACGAAGCCACAAATCCCACTCGAGGCCTCTAAGGACCCTCCCGAGCTGGCCACAGTCATAAAACGAATCACGCACACACGTCGCCTAGGACCGGGACGAAGCCACGAATCCCACTCGAGGCCTCGAAGGACCCTCCCGAGCTGGCTAGCGAAACAAATCACACACATCTCACGGTTGGATCAATCGCTTGTTGCATCCTGGCCACATGATCGCATGCTATGTGCCACCGTAGATTATCTTTGGTGCTCACGGTTGGATCAATCACTTGTTGCATCCTGGCCACATGATCGCATGCCATGTGCCACCGTAGTTTTTATTAGGCTCTCACGGTTGGATCAATCGCTTGTTGCATCCTGGCCACATGATCGCATGCCATGTGCCACCGTAGGCCCCACCCACATCCATACATTCACGCACAGCACAATACAACACATATATTCAAACAATTCACCCAGAGGCATCAAACACTTAGAAAAACACCATGTCAAACCACAACGCACCGAAATGAAATAATATACGTCCACACGCAATACCAAGTGCAACATCAACACCAAACATATCCATGGAATTCACATAGTCATTCACAAATCACATCATTCACAAAACACACGCGTTTTGAAAGCAAGCCTTTAACAAGGCTAAACCGAATATTTTGAAAGTTCAATTCAAACGACCAAACAAACACATTTAGACGATCATCAATTATCATATCCACAAAACAAGAATTGTATGGATAAGGTACTTGCCTCGTATAACCACAATGCGGAGAATCGACCGTAGTAGGTTGGCACAAACCGACTACGAACCCGCCGACTCCACCGAACGCTAACCCGCGATAATAAACTACGAACAACAGTAACGACAATGAAAACGAATTCCATAGCATGACCTAAAGTCGTTGAATTGAAGGGACGAACGACACAAATTCAAGGGTTTCCCCCAAAATGGCCAAGAACACAAATATACGATCATAATGAGAATCAAGGTAAAAAACAACGGAAATCCCACCAAACTATCGAAGGGAAACTCATTGGGACATTTAATCGAACACTCAATGTTCGATAACTCCCAAGAACACTTGAATCACTAATCGAGTTGAACAAACTCGAAATATGGATATACAACCCATAGAACACAATTAATAACATCATACTACACCAACTGATGCATCAAAATCGGACTAGAATCGAAATCAAGAACAAATTCTCCAAAAAGTCAACTTGAAGTAAAATGAAGAAATATACCTTGATTCGACGAAGAACACGGATTGGATGATGATATAATCAACAAGAATGTTCAAAAACGCCTAGAAATCAAGTGGAATCGACCAAAAACTCTAGTCCCCGACTTTTCCCGTCGCCAGCCGCCACCCGGGTGAAGAAATGGTGTAAAATGCGGTCTGGCCCGTGCTTGGCCTATATATGGCCGACAGGGTTACGGACGTAACCGGCATTCGTCAAAATCCGCCCAGCGCCTGCCGATCGCTTACGGCCGTAACCGACAGGGCCTTACGGCCATAACTCGGCACTTACGGCCGTAACCGACACTCGTCCGAATACTGCCTGGCACCCGTACGGCCGTAACTGACAGCCCTTACGGCCGTAACCGGCATTCATCCAGCCATGTCTGCCGAGCACGTACGGCCGTAACCGGCACCTTACGACCGTAACTCGGCCAGGCCAGGCCCTGCTCCAAGAAGTGCGGCCGTGACTCGGCCGTGGCCACTCCGACGGCCCGGACGACTCTGAAACCCGAACCTGAATATGAATCGAAGATATGGTTACGAAGTACTCGCAAAGACGAATCCAAGCGCTAAGAGAACACACGATTCCGACCACCCGAAGGCTCAAAAATCGACAACGGAAAGTAATTACCCCAAACTTTGGAAAATTACGAAAACGGCCCAAAACGTCCGAAATACACGATACACGATCGAAACACCAAGCTAAAGCTCGCAACACGAATAATAACATTAAATGAACTTATGAGAAACTCGAAACAACAGTTTCCGACGAGATTCGCAAGAATCGAACTCAAGTGCGGAAAAGCCGCTTAAGAACACGGAACTCAACGAAACGGTACCGAAACAAACTCGGATGACAAAAAGTGCAGAATTAATCATTCTCGAAATGACGAAACGGTCATGAGAGAGTTGTCAAAATGGACTCTTGCCAAAAAAAAAAAAAAATTACCGGAAATCGAAATTGCGGGTATTACAGTAACTCATGAGGAACGACGGTTCCAAAATCATTTCATTGAAGCTATCACTCGTTGTATCATTATTTCATCTCGGTGAGTCGTTCTTCATCCTTATCGGATTCTATTCATTACTCCTCACCTTGGCCATTTTTGTTCTGGTGATCTTCCGGAATTAATTTGCATGGCCAGTTGGCGCATGTGTGAAATTTTAGTTGGGCACACTATGGTCATGTGTATATGCGGTACTCCGGATACATTGGACAGTGCGCATGGTAATGTGTATACGCGGGACTCCAGACACATTGGACCGTGAGACTAATTAGGCCAATAGCGGGTGTATATGTGGGGCTCCGGACATTCGGCTATTTGTACTCTCACGCTTTTCATTCGGGCGTACATTGATGCTCATCATTCGACTTAATTCATTAATTCATTTATGTGATTGTTGTATATTGTTCAACTCTTGAGGATTATTATTCTGTGTAACTGACCCCGTTGGGGGATGTTGTTTTCAAGTCATGGCAAGTCTAAGACACGGGAAGAGAACGTTGACGGCGAGGAGTCCCAGTGATACTAGTAAGGGGCCCTAGTCCTTTTCAGTCGTTCGTGTTTCTTCATTTTAATTCCGCTGCAGACTTCCGTTTGAATACTCATTTTATTCAGTGTTGTATATTTTATCTTCATATAAAATATACATGTATTCTGTATTATCTTGGGTGTGTTGTAATGAAACTCCTCATCCGAGTAATTTGATGATATAATGTGGTTCGGTACTGTTGCTACCCAAAATATTATCCGGAGATAGATATTGCTGGAATGGATGGATAGCAAACAAATGCAAGAGCACTTCCCTGAGAAAGATAAATAACACAAGATTTGTCGGGGTTGTTAGTCCCGGGCTTGAATGCTCTCGCGAGATATTATTAATACTAATATTCGGGGATACAAGTACTAATGTAAGAATACAATTACAATGAGTGTAAAGATTCTTTTATCTTAGCTAGTGAGCGTGTAGATTGCCGGAAGAACCAGATGTGATGCTCTGTGAGTTCTTGTAACAAAAGAGATGTACAGTCGCGGCGGCGAGAGATCGACAGTCTCTCCCGGCGAGTATTTAGCTGGATGCTTGGGCTCCTGGGCTTATGAATCTCTTGGAATCTGCCTTGTGGAGACTTCTTGCCTCTGTCGATCATCTTCTGGATGATAGATTCGGAGAGAGAAGTCCTGAGATGGATTCCGGCGAGAAAACAGGGAGCTTGATGGTATATATGTTCTACTGTATTTCCGTGAATGAATTCGGAATATAAGTGAATGAGTTCTGAACCAATTCGGAACCTTTTTCCAGTAGGAGGAGGTTCTCTATTTATAGGACTTTTTATATGCCGGGCGATCGCCTTTACTGTATTATAATAATCGGGCGATCGTCTTTTAGCACATGGGCTTGTTCCCTTAAAGTCATGGCTGTGGCGGCCCGGCTTATGCGGTCGATGGGGAGCCTGCACGCGTCCTGAGTAGCTGTCGCGGGCGGTCCCACTGACAACTTTCGGCGCGCCTGTCGGTAGGTGTGGTAGGTGACAGGCTGTGGTCAAAGGTCTTGTCTGTCAGCAAAGATCTTGTCTGTCAGCGCCTTTTGTGGATCTGCACGTGGGTGCTGTTCTGAGATCTAGTCTTCGATGACTTTACCGGGCGATCGTCTCTATTCGGGGCGTAGGCCGATTGTCCTTAGCCGGACACTAGAGTTGATCGTCAGACGCCAAAGGGCGATCGCCTTAGGAGTCAATCGCTGGGTGCCTGATGGTGGTCTGGTTTCTTCGATTAGGCGAGCTAGTCATAGTTTGACTGGTGTTGACTCGGTCGCTCGGCCTTATAGTCGATCGCCTGTCGGGATGAATAAATCTTGACACAACAATTGCCCCCCAGCTTGCTCCTATGTTGGAAACGTGGGGTGAGGTGGTTCTCTTGGCGATCGCTGAACTTTTGACGAGCGACTTTGCGTTTAACTGAACTGGCGATCGTCTTTGAGCTGATATATTCTGAGTTCGGACGACCTGGTTGGCCGCTAAACTGCGCGGGAAATGGCAATGGGCGCGGAAAAGTCTTCGCGCACGTGTCGGGCTTCTACTGGAGGATATCAACGGTCATTAATGACTCCTCGACTGACGCGTCCTTGAAAAGACGCGTACGCGGGTCTCGAGGGAGTCAATAAATGCGACGTTTGAGATCCGATCCCTGAGACTTTGCCTTATTGCAAACGAGTCCCTGTCATCTCCTATAAAAGGGCGCGGTGTTGCAGTCTTCGTCCTCACGCGCACTTACTGGAGAAAGAAGGACTTGCTGAAGATTTTTCTGAAGATCTTAGTGCCGATCGTCGTTCGATTTCATCTTTGGGTAAGAAAACATCCTTTTCTCCTTTCTTTCTTTGAGAATGGCCGGAACGTCATCATCACATGGAGTGGGTACCAGTTCCGCCGCCGGGACATCGACTGTCCGGGGAGGACCTTCTTCCGACTTCCACCTGGAGACGGCCGCTAAGGCTATTCGGGCCGGAATCGACCCTGCTGAAATCGAGGCTTTATTTAACGAAGCCGACGTCGCTAAGGAAGCGGCTGCTGAAGATAGACGATCACGAGATAGAGAGAGATCGGCGATTAGGGCCTCTTTGGGAGCAACATAGCGCTTTTGGCCGGGCCTATAAGGCTTTTCTTTGAGATAATGGAGAAGTTGGCGGTCCGACTCAGGGTCGATTCGGGGATACTCGGTCGCCTACCCTTATCGGCTTCCCAAGCGGTCGCGATGCGGATTGCGCGGCGATCTTTGTGGTCTCTTGGCCGTCAGGAGTTCGACGACCGGGAAAGATCCGCCGTCGGAGGACGAGGTTCCATGTTCCTTCAGATGTGGACATGTTCGCGCCGGCGGAGAATGAGCGAGCCGATCAGCCTCCGATCGGTATGGTCGCCGTGAATGAGGCGATTATGGAGGCCGGGCTGCGCTTCCCTCTATCTTTCTTGTCTCCCACTGCGCCGCTTGGAACGTGGCGCCACTTGGTGACGACGCCGAACACCTGGCTCCAAATTATCTGCACTCTCACTCTTTTCGGCGGTCACCGCCTGTACCGCCTCCCATCGCCGTTGGAGATGAACCATTTGTTCAAGATGACGGCTCAGAAAGGGTCGGTCGGAGGTTACCATATTCAGGGCCGATCTGATAGGGTAATCCATGGAGTCCCAAATAAGGCGCGGGGCGATCCGATGAAGTGGTTCTGGGTCGCCGGCAAGTGGAGGGCTTCCGCGAGCGACAATCCATCAGGCGAGCTGGAGATCCCTACTGAGTTTCAGGAGAGGAATCCCGGTAAGGGTTTAGACTCTCCCATCGTTCGGATGCATTTTGGACTGATCTAATTTGATTTCGGTTTTGCAGGTTTTCACATTCCGGCGGTCGAGGAGCTGCCCTTCGATTTCCTGGTTGTCTGGGAGCGGATACGGAGCTTGTCGGACGACGACCTTGACGCTAATCGGATCAACAAGGAGAGTCGTTGGTTGTCGGCTCGGCTATTCCGTTTCCCGAGACATCTCTCGGTACCAGGTATGAGTTTCTGCGACCTTCACTTCCTAGGCGATCGCCTTACTTGAGGAAAGTATTTGACTGTTGATCGATCGTCTTAACTGTAGAGGTTCGCTTTCCTCGCTTTTTGGAGCCCCCACCGGAGATCGCCATGTCGAATCCTAGAGTTCTAGGCCGTATCCGCCACAAGAAATCGTCTCGGGCCCCACCTGTTGCGTTGCCAATCGTTCCGGAGGCGGAACCTCGCGTGGAGCCAATTGTGGCTGAGGAGGGAGAGGGGCTTCGAACGAATCGCAAGAGGCCGAGGCTGGAAGAAACTCCGGTTCCTGCCCCCGCCAATGAGGTGCCGATCGTCGCGCCTCCGATCACCGTTCTCGCTCCGGAGAATGAGCCGCCCTCTGCGGCTTTTATGCGAGAGATGGCGATCGCCGACGCTAGGGAAACCGTATTTCGGTCGTGACCCCGAGAGGGCTAAGAGGTAGATTGCATTTTTGGGTTGATACTCGCAATTGCGTAGGAGTTATGCTAACTTTGTTGTTTTGATGTAGGATCCGTCGCACAGATCCATCCTGCCCACCGATGGTGCTGGATTTCTTAGCCAGCCGATCTCCTCGCCAGTCCTGCGACATTCCTCAATACGTTAGCAAGGCTGCTTCTGCTCTGCCGAAGGCCTGGACGACCGATCTAGATGCGATCACTCGTCAGCGATCGGGGAGTTCGATGCAGGCTGTTCTCGCCCTTTCTCTCCAGACGGCGACCATGGTCATCCCGTGCTCGGGAGGAGTTTGAGGGGCGGCCTTCCACTATTCGCCTGCAGGCGGATCTCGAGGTGGCTTGGAAAGAGAACGCCGAGTTTGCCGATAAGATCGTGGCGATGGAGAAGGACTCTTTGGAGGTAGCCAAGCGGGCGAGCCATGAGCTTGAGCAGGCGAGGAAGGAAACCGAGTTGTCTCGTTTGGCGGTTGACCGATTTCGGGACCAGATGCTGAATGCCGTCCGGGCACAGAAGGTTGCTGAGGAGGAGGCCGATCGCCAGAAGGTGACGATCGCTCGGTTGACTAGCGGTGTGAGTCGAAGGAGAAGGTTGCTGCGAGGGAGGCCGAGCTCCACGGGTCGCAACAGGCGATGGCGGAGCTGAAAAGAGAGGTAGAGGCGACCAAGGCTGACCCCTTTCAAAACTTGGAGTTTGTCAGCGAGTTCGCCTATTATATGGCGTTCGCCGACTCGATCCGAGCAGCTAAGAAGGGAGGTTTGGAGGTCGGGCCTCTTGCTGAGAACTTCAAGGCGTATGCGTTGGAGCATCCTCTCCATTCAGCTTTCTCCTTGCCGATCTTGGATTTTGCGGACATCGGCGTGGATTTGAAATGGTATCCGACTCCGGCCAATCTTGCTCATCCCGACGCTCCGGAAGATAAGGGGACCGCACCGGATGCTGATGGAGAAGGCCAGGCAGGGGCCTGAGGCACTTCAGTTTTGATGTTTTAGCTTATTTCCTTGTAATTCGTAGCTTTCTTTTGTAGCATTTAGGCCTTCGGGCGACCATGTGCTTTGATCTTTTCAAGTAATGAAATGAACGTTTGAATTTCTGACTTATCACTTGAATGATTGTTATTTTTGAGTCTTTGTTTGACTTTGTACAAATGTGTGAGGAGAGATCGTTGCGAGGGTAGTTCCAAATGAATTGACAAACTCATAAAGATAACTTTTACAACAAATTCGATCGCTGCACAACATCTGAAAAAATGACGATCTCCGTATGTGGTTGAATAGCGACGATCGTCGTATAGGTAGTCCGCACTCTTCCCCCTTGTTTTTATTCACTTAGTGAAAGTAAGGGGATGAAAATAATTCGTTGAGTGAGCGGTCTTCAACTTTGTCGAATCCTCGAGGACGATCGTCCGTCTTGAGGAACCGTGCACGATCGCGGAGTTCGATGGACCGACTCCCTGATCATGTCTTGATGCGCGAAGACATTGAGTGTCTCGTGACTCACTTTATTGTGAGGGTCCTTTGTTAGGCTACGCCTCGCCTCGTATTTAAACGAAGGGCGTGTGGTCTCGGTCTAGAGGAGTCCTTG
This sequence comes from Orobanche coerulescens, assembly GCA_033398695.1. Taxonomy (NCBI): domain Eukaryota; kingdom Viridiplantae; phylum Streptophyta; class Magnoliopsida; order Lamiales; family Orobanchaceae; genus Orobanche; species Orobanche coerulescens. Next base: position 194,609,697 of record CM065802.1, read on the forward strand.
CGCGGGGCAGCGTCGGATGATTCAACTCCATGCCCGCGGCTTTTTTAGCTCTGCATCCACCTCGTCCTTCCATGAAGATGGCGAACCTCGACGGTGTACGTTGAGACGGGGGTTGTGGCACGTCGCATTGTCCGGGTTCACCATGTTAGATGATGAACCTTTGAAGGCGAGCGATCGTGTCCACTGATTAATTTTGGAGGGCCCTCAGACTACGCCGGCCTCGTATCTAAACGAAGGGTGGGTGATCTTGGCCTAAAGGGACCTTGCATGGCCTGAACAGTCGGTTCCATCGACCACCAGGACCATGGCTGCACTCTTCCACCTTGGATCGTCATGTAGATGCCGAACTCCGACGGTGTACGCGGTGCGGGGGAGGCAATCTCGTGCCTTAGTCTACCACGTTAGATGGTGAACTGTAGATGGCGAGCGAGTCCTCCAGTTTCTTATATGAGGAGGGAGATTGGGGAGAAACTTCCGAGGTTCCCTTCCCTTGATTGAAGCATGTAGAGATGGTCGCCGAGGTTGATCCAGGGGTCGGCTCGTATGAGCTTTCCAGCCTGTTTTGTGTTCGACTCGGACGATCGTGTATAGAGATTGGTAGGGGCTTCGGCTAAGCGATAAGGCATCCCGACTTGCCCTCCTCGAACAATCTCCAGAGCTGTTTGAGGAGGTCGCGGCATTGGTTGGTGCTGTGGCCGGGACTCTTATGGTAGGCACAATATTGATTATTGTCCAGGTGACCGTGGTCCCTTATCGCCTTTGGCTTTTTGAGCTTTTCGTGCCCCTTGATGGCATAGAAAATATGTGCCGGAGTTCGTTTGAACGTATGGAGGAGATGGGATTCCATGTCCTCGAAGGCCTTGAGATCTCCGGATGGCTTAGCGATCGCCTTTTTTACTTTGGCGATCGCTATCTTCTGGACAGGAGGTGGCGTTTCCTCGCCTAGGCGGAGGGTGAGTAGCCTTTGCCTGGCTAGAAAGTTGGCAGCCTTAGCGCGGAAGATCGCGTAAGTTGGGGGAATATCCTTGGTGAGATGTCTAAACATGGGAGAATGACCGTAGAATCCCCCCATGACCGAAAAGAGAGCGAGCTCGTCACTGACGGGTTCGCCGGTGAGGATGATTTCGTCTACTCGGTCAATGTAATCTGCGTCGGTTTCGTCTTTCCCCTGCCTGATTTTCATCACGCGGTGGGGGCCTTCTGGTCTGCCGAACTTGTTGGCGAAGTACGACGTGAAGTCATTCGCCAGTTTCTTAAAGGAGGTGATTGATCGTGGTGGTAGTGAGGCGTACCACCTATGGGCCAGCTCGCCCAATGTTAACGGGAAGATCCGGCACTTGGTTGCATCAGATGCCCCACACCCAGTCATGTAGATTCGAAATTTACTCAGGTAGGTTTCGGGGTCCGATCTCCCCTCATACAGAGGTGTTTTGGGAGAAGCGATCGTTGGTTGTATGGGGGCAAGCTCGATGTGGACCGCGAGTGGCTCGGTCGGCCCGGTGATCTTTTTGCTGGAGCTTGCCCCAGTGTCCAAGAGTGCTTTCATCTCGTCGAGCTGGCGTTGTATAGCGGCCATCGCCGTGGCCTGGCCGCTCGCGGCTCGGCGCTCGGAGCGAGTGCCGACGCGATTGAGTACTGATCCCTTGGCGATCGGGATGGGAGTCAGATGGCTGACCTGCGTTCGGTTGTGAGTTGGGTAGGCCGAACTCCTGGTGACGGATTTGGATTCCGTCTTTTCGTGGTTGGAAACAGAATGCCCCGGTCGCCAGGATGGGTCGCGCCCCAAGCGATTGAATATGGATCCGTCCGGTCGTGCGAGAGCCTTTTCTCGCGAATTGGGGCTTCGGCGATCGCCGCTCGGTGGCAGGTTGAATTTCCGTTTCCCCATGCGGCGGACGATCGAGGAGTTATCGCGGGCGGCGCATGCTCTCCGTCGCTCCTATAGTATGGCCATAGCCTCCTCGATCATTCCTCGGTTTGGGCCGATCGAGTGAGAGGTGGGGCCATCTCTCGAGTCTTGAGATCGAGTCTCGCGTTGCCGCGGCTTCCCCCTGTCGTCGGATGGGGTTCGGATTGAGCCGGGATATGGTGTCCGGCGGTTCGGGGAGTGGCTCTCTTCGATGTACCGGCGGATGTCATGATTCTGAAGGTTTTCTTTGAAGCGCAGTGAGTGTCACTTCAAGTATATGCCCCGAGAACAGTGAGTGTTCTTCGGGACGGTAGGAATGAAATTTTGAGGGTTACGCCCTCCTTCTAGCGCCAATTGTTGCTACCCAAAATATTATCCGGAGATAGATATTGCTGGAATGGATGGATAGCAAACAAATGCAAGAGCGCTTCTGTGAGAAAGATAAATAACACAAGATTTGCCGGGGTTGTTAGTCCCGGGTTTGAATGCTCTCGCGAGATATTATTAATACTAATATTCGGGGATACAAGTACTAATGTAAGAATACAATTACAATGAGTGTAAAGATTTTTGTTATCTTAGCTAGTGAGCGTGTAGATTGCCGGAAGAACCAGATGTGATGCTCTGTGAGTTCTTGTAACAAAAGAGATGTACAGTCGCGGCGGTGAGAGATCGACAGTCTCTCCCGACGAGTATTTAGCTGGATACTTGGGCTCCTGGGCTTATGAATCTCTTGGAATCTGCCTTGTGGAGACTTCTTGCCTCTGCCGATCGTCTTCTGGATGAGAGATTCGGAGAGAGAAGTCCTGAGATGGATTCCGGCGAGAAAGCAGGGAGCTTGATGGTATATATGTTCTACTGTATTTCCGTGAATGAATTCGGAATATAAGTGAATGAGTTCTGAACCAATTCGGAACCTTTTTCCAGTAGGAGGAGGTTTTCTATTTATAGGACTTTTTATATGCCGGGCGATCGCCTTTACTGTATTATAATAATCGGGCGATCGTCTTTTAGCACATGGGCTTGTTCCCTTAAAGTCATGAGCTGCCGGCGACCATCTTATCTGATCGATGGGGAGCCTGCACGCGTCCTGAGTAGCTGTCGCGGGCGGTCCCACTGACAACTTTCGGCGTGCCTGTCGGTAGGTGTGGTAGGTGACAGGCTGTGGTCAAAGGTCTTGTCTGTCAACAAAGATCTTGTCTGTCAGCGCCTTTTGTGGATCTGCACGTGGGTGCTGTTCTAAGATCTAGTCTTCGATGACTTTACCGGGCGATCGTCTCTGTTCGGGGCGTAGGCCGATTGTCCTTAGCCGGACACTAGATTCGATCATCAGACGCCAAAGGGCGATCGCCTTAGGAGTCGATCACTGGGTGCCTGATGGTGGTCTGGTTTCTTCGATTAGGCGAGCTAGCCATAGTTTGACTGGTGTTGACTCGGTCGCTCGGCCTTATAGTCGATCGCCTGTCGGGATGAATAAATCTTGACACAACAGGTACTACAATTATATTATTTAAGTCATTAATTTTTATTCGCCTGGTGGGTCTTAGTCGGGGGTCCACGATACTGTAATATCCGCCTAGTTTGGGGTGTTACAGAGTTGGTATTGGAGCGTGGTTTTGAATACTACCTTCCGAGTCATGTCTCATTGAAATCATCATTCATCAGACTGGTATCATTGGACTTTCGCATCACGTATGACCCGTGCAAGAGCCGAGCCCCTCAGACCAAAGAACAGTAATATTTCTGACGCCATGGTATAATTTATGGCAATAAGAATCACTCATTCATCATTCAACAGTCAACAATCCTCATTTATCATTTTCATTTGTGATCATGTCGATCATGTTAACTCATTAATCACTCAGTTCATTTCACTGTTCAGTTGTTGATTTTGAGGATCGTATCATTAATCTTGTTAAGTTGTTCAAGATAATCATTTCAAGAATTTCATCAGATAATCTCGTCACTTCAGTTGATCATTCATGTAATCATTGTGTTTGAGCGCGTGTGCTCATTTTCATCATTTCATAACGTAATCATAATGTGATATTCATGCGAGATATATAATCATCTTGTGACTTTCCCACTTCAGTATGGAAAGAGCTGGTAGAGGACGCAGGGGAAGAGGCCGCGGTGCGAGCCGAACCCCGAGAACTCGTGTGAATACACGTGCGAATGCGAGGAATAATGCTAATTCATCGAGCAGCGACACCGTCACTCATTCTCCTGGAAATGATCATTCACTGTCAGGGAGTCGTACCCAGGACACAGCTCATTCAGAGGGTGTTCGGGTTGACCCACTCGCCTTTATGCAGGGCATGATGGCCCAGATGACTAAAATGGCACGCCTCATGGAGATGATGCAGAACTCAGCTACTCAGAATTAACAGGCTCCTCCGCCGCCACCTCAGGTGCGGGGAGAGGGTGTGGCAGATGTGTGGCGACATCTCTCGCCAAAGACCACCTACCTTTGAGGGCTCGTCTGAGCCGGCGGATATTGTTCATTGGCTTGAGAATTTCGATAAGTTATTCGATATGGTGGATTGCCCCGAAGGGCATAAAGTTTCAGTATGTACTTGGTATCAATTCAAGACTCTCATGATGGAGAGGTATTATCCGGCCCCACTCAGAGAGGCCAAGTCATCGGAATTACTCACTCCCGACCTCTCAGCGGACGATGATGTTCTCGTCATCGCTGAGAAATTTCAGGAGCTTCTTCCTTTCGCTTCGTCTATTATTCACTCTAAGGCGGACAAGATCAAGTATTTCAGCAAGAGGTTGAAACCTCGTATGCGGATGCAGTTGCTTAATCACAATTGCACCACTCTGGCCGAATTCATCGAGAAAGCTCTTACTTATGAGCTTACTGCTAAGGAGATTGCTAAGAATCAAACTCCATCATCTGGCAAGAAGTCAAAGAATCGAAATCAGCCTGAAGGCATTCAGGCAACTTTCAAGAAGCCTCGAGCGGGCTCTCCTTTCACTGAGCGACCTCCTATGGCGCCCAGACCCGCGGAATCTCAGTCACGAGCGGCCAGTTCGGCCATTACCTATTTCAACTGTGGAGAACAGGGTCATTACAACACGAAGTGTTTGAGGCAAACCGTCACGTGCAATAACGGTGGAATGGAGGGGCATAGGGCCCGTTTTTGCCGAAAGGACTCCAAACCACCTCCGGCATCATCTCAGGCCCCGAAACAGTCAGCTGTTCCGAATCAAGCTACTCAATCTGCGTCGTTTAAGACGACGGGAGCTAACAAAGGCAGAGCCCACAACTATCAAACGGGAGTATCCGATTCCGGGGCTGGCAAGCCCCGAATTTATGAGATGAAGAGAGCTGATGATCCGGAAGCCCGAATGATCTCAGGTACACACGAAATTCTATCTCAATCTGTGTGTACCCTTTTTGATACTGGTGTATCGCATTCATTCATTTCCGAGTCATGTTTGAGTAGACTACGTCTGGGTAGTGCTACTAGTTATGAGCTTTATGTCATTGGTCTATCTGATGGTAGAAGAATTATCGAGAATCGTGAGATTAAGGATTGTCCGATTCAGTTTCATGGCCGTGATTGGTTAGCAAACCTAATCATGGTAGATTTACCGAGAGACGACGTCATCTTGGGTATTGATTGGATGGAACGTCGCGATGCCATCATTAGTGTCCGTAAGCGTATGGTCACTATCATTTCAGACGATGGAGTCGAATGTGTTTTTCAGGGAGGTAATCCCAACTGTTCTGGTAGAGTCATCAACTTGATGAAAGCAGTGAAATTACTCAATCAGGGGTGTGTCGGTTATTGGTGTTATATGACCAAGACCGAGAAACCATCAGTAATGTTGACGGATATTCCTGTAGTGAGAGAATATGCCGATGTATTTCCAGACGAGTTACCTGGTTGCCTCCACAGAGAGATATGGAATTCACGATTGAGTTAGAGCCTGGTACGTCCCCAATATCGAAGGCACCGTACCGGATGGCCCCGACCGAAATGCAGGAGTTGAAGAATCAATTAGAGGATTTGACCAAGCCCCTGGATTTGTGGTCCACGAGGATGGACTTTTGCGATTTAAGAATCGGTTGTGCGTACCGGCGAATGATGAGTTGAAAAACTCGATTTTGAGAGAAGCTCATGCTACCCCTTATTCCATTCATCCGGGGTCTAACAAGATGTACAAAGACTTGAAACAAAATTTCTGGTGGAGTAATATGAAGCGAGAAATCGCGGAATTTGTTTCAAGATGTTTAACCTGTCAGCAAGTCAAGATAGAACATCAGTGACCGGCGGGTATGCTAAAACCTCTCCCTATTCCCGAGTGGAAGTGGGAAGATATTTCAATGGACTTCATCACGAGTTTGCTGACGAGTCATCGTGGCATGAATACAATTTGGGTAATTGTGGATCGTTTAACTAATTCAGCCCATTTCTTTGAGATTAAGGATACGTGGGGTCCCGAGAGACTTGCCCAGTTGTTCATCAAAGAAATAGTGAGATTTCATGGAACTCCTAAGAGTATCGTTTCTGATCGTGACGGGCGATTCATGTCACATTTTTGGAAATCAGTTCATCGTGCTATGGGAACTCAGCTTAATCTCCGCATAGCTTTTCATCCTCAGTCCGACGAACAATCAGAGAGGACTATTCATACATTGGAGGACATGTTGAGAGCATGTGTCCTCGACTGGAAAGATGATTGGGAAGCCCAACTACCGTTGATTGAGTTCACGTACAATAATAGTTGACATGCTTCGATCAAGATGGCACCTTACGAGGCCTTGTACGGTCGTCGTTGTCGATCTCCCTTGTGTTGGGATGACTTATCAGAATCAATCGGCACCGAGCCTGATATGCTTATAGCCGCCCGTGAGAAGGTAGCTTTGATGAGGATTCGTTTGTTGACCGCTCAGAGTCGGCAAAAATCATACGCAGATAACCGTCGTCGACCATTAGAGTTCGAGGCGGGTAACCATGTTTTGGTCAAGGTATCCTCGAGTCGAGGTATCTTCCGTTTTGGGAAGAGTGGAAAGTTGAGTCCGAGATTCATTGGACCGTTTGAGATTTTGGATCGAGTAGGCGAGCTAGATTATCGACTGGCCTTACCTCCAGCGTTGAGCCGAATTCATAATGTGTTTCACGTCTCTCAGTTGCGGAAGTATGTTGCCGATCCGAGTCACATACTTCAGTTCGACGAGATCGAGATCACAGACGATCATTCGTATGAGGAGCGTCCCATACGAGTCTTAGAGCGGCGAATCAAACAGTTTAGGAACAAAATGATTCCTTTGGTTAAAATTCAGTTGTCTAGACACGGAGTTGAAGAGGCTACTTGGGAAACCGAGGATAGTATGCGGGAGAGTTATCCCGAGTTGTTTGACCCTTAGTTTCAGGGACGAAACTCTTTTAAGGGGGGGGGGTGTATGTAATACCCGATTGTAATTAAGTCATTATCATTCAGTAATTATCATTCAGTAATTATCATTCAGTAATTGTCACTCAGTAATTATTCACTCATTAATGATCATTCATCGTTCATATTCATTCATTGTATTCACCGATCAGAGTAATTGTATCGTACATCAGTTATTATCCGTCGTCCTACCTGGTTGGAGGATCGAACCGTGGTCATCATCATTGTCATCTTCATAATGGGCTGTGTGTGAGGAGTAGCGCACGCTACATACTCTCTTTAGCGCGCGCTAATTGAGTACGGGTAGCGCACGCTACCTCTCAGTATTAGTGCGCGCTAATTGAGCATGGGTAGCGCATGCTACCTCTCAGTATTAGCGCACGCTAATGTGGTTCAGGCCTGCAGTCCGAAGGCACTGGACTGCAGTCGTGTTTCTTCATTTTAATTCCGCTGCAGACTTCCGTTTGACTACTCATTTTATTCAGTGTTGTATATTTTATATTCATATAAAATATACATGTATTCTGTATTATCTTGGGTGTGTTGTAATGAAACTCCTCATCCGAGTAATTTGATGATATAATGTGGTTCGGTACTACAATTATATTATTTAAGTTATTAATTTTTATTCGCCTGGTGGGTCCCAGTCGGGGGTCCACGGCACTGTAATATCCACCTAGTTTGGGGTATTATAGATCTCTCCAAGTTTGAAGATGCCAAAATCGCCCAAAAGTCGCCCCTAAATCTCCCAAAACGAGAGGAAGAAGAAGAGAGGAGAGGAAATGAAATCCTCTCCCAGAAACCCTGCTGAAATAGTGCAGACTGACCTGCGTGCCGCGGCCCGGGTTGAGTGTGTTGCGACCCGCGGCTAAAATGGGGAGCAGGTTTTTTACTAGGGTCGCGGCCCGGACTGTTGCGTGTCGTGGCACGTAGTATAGCCATCATTCATGCTAAGGCTGTGCCGCGGCTCACAGTCTCCTGTGCCGCGGCACACATTGTTTGTGCACGAAATTGATGAAAAACGACCACCAAACATGATATAATCGATCGGAGCATAATCCCAACCATTTAAAGGCCTAAAAGGACTATCACGAACCCTCATATGGTGACTTCACGTCAAGCACGGTCGGTCCCAACACAACGGTAACATCAAATGATCCGAAAAGAGAACAAACGCAATGGAAACCCAATACTTAGGAATATAACGGAATGACCCAACACGATACTCGATCGAAACACCAATAAATATTCACAACATCCATAATAACATGAGATGGATTTGCGGGAACCCCAAACGGCGGTTCCAAACAGTGATTACGAGAATTGAACCCAACTGCGACAAAAATGACATCCAACACGGAAATGAGTAAAACAAGTTCGAAACAAGCTCGTATGATGAGGAGTTTAATATTACATATTCTCAAAATACTCATACGGTTACAAGCGAATCACTAGGAACGCAAATTACACCAAAAATGGAAATACGGAAAGAGGAAAAATGCAGATATTACAAATCTACTATCTAATGAGTTTAATATCATTCATGGAATAAACACTTTAGTGCTACATTGTATAGTATAATATAAAAGTTCATTACCTGACATATATAAATATTATGGAAGCAGTTGTATCAAATAGTACAAATGTGAATCATTTAAAGTATATTAAAAATAAAATAAACAAAGACAAACTCTCTCACATAGTCAGTTGTTGCAATATTAAAATTAAATAATTTTCTTATTCTCTCATGATTTTTTTTATTTTTTAAGTGATTAAAATCTAAAGATAAATAAAATATGTATCCATATATATTTTTAAAAAGCTTAGAATTAATTTTTATTCTCTATAACCTTCTTTATATAGAGAAGATTTTATTGATTAATATGTTATTATAAAAAATATAATTATTCACATAATATTGGAGAAAAAATGAAATTCTATAAGGCTATGACATAATTTATGACAAAATTGTACAAATGTGCATATTTTAAATAATCCTAGAATTACACAATTAAATAATTTCTCTATTTCTCACACGAACTTTCTATTTTTAGAAAGATTGAAATTTTAAAATAATATTTTTTTATTGTCCTGAAGGATGATTATATTAAGTAGCATATTATTACTAATAATTAATTGCTACAATATATTTAAAATTTTAGAAAAATTATAATTATAAAATTTATTATAATTAAATGTGAAATTTATATAAATACTAGAGCAATAATTGAACCAGAATAATGTAAATGAGCATCAACCGAAACATAATATAAAATAAAATAAACAAATATTAACTTGTCCAAATAAATTATTCTTGTAATAACATAATTAAATAATATTTCTATTTTCTCACGTGAATATTTTATGTTTTGAGTAAATGAATCTTTAAAATAGTTAAACCAATTACATTTAAAAATACTTTTAACTTTATTCTCTAAATAATAATTATAATGCTTTATTAAAAATAAATGACTTACATATTTTATGAATCTATTTGTAAGAAGTAGTAAAATGGGTGAGTATATAAATATTAGTTTGTTATTCCCGCATATTAGATTATTAGAATTAAATTTTTAATAGGTTCTTGAAAGATTTTGGTAGATTTGTGATATACTGGTTTCTTTCTTATTTCGTATTTTTACTATTTTTTATTTTGATATATATAATTTAAGTATGTATACCATAAAGTATCATTTGGTTTATTATGCGAAGTGGTGGAAGCTTATATATATTGCTACAATTTTTTTATGTTTTACTATTTAATAGTTTGCGTCCTATGTACCAACCGAAACATGCGAAGGTGACACAGAAGCAACCGAAGCATTATTACATGACATATGGCAGCTGAAGCATGAAAAACAACCATGTAGGATAAGCATATCCTGCATTAGTATATATGGGAGATAATAATCAATTTATTTACAATTTATTTTAAATTGTGTCCCGCTGCACCTCCAGCGTCCATCCCTGAAGTCGAACCGCCAGAACACAATCCCGGGTCGGAATCCCAGTTCATTTCTGGCTCCATCTAAACCTTCTTCAAACTCCGACTAGAAACCGTCTTCAAGATTGTCTGTTCCGCCATCCGATGCAACGTTGAGACAACAAGCGAAGAGAAGGAAGGAACTCGCCGGAAATTTGAACGAGTCGTCGTCTAAACATCTTGTCAGAAAAATCTTTCCTGATCTGCCACACACGCGACATCCGTCGTCGCTCATCAGCTCCGACGAGCCTCGACTGTCTATGGTTCCATCCATTCATATCCCGTCGGTATTCGGTGCTCCAGTCACCGGTCGTTGTTGGAGAAGGAGAGGATGAAGGTGGGTTGTGTTTGACTCGTGCAAAGGGTAGGTGGGTGAAAGAGAAGGGTGAAAGGGGAGAGAGAGTGAGAAAATACGTGATGAATTCTCCCTTCTCATATATACATACATATATATATATATATATATATATATATATATATTGGGTTTATTCGACCCAACAAGGCTCAATTATAAATTAATCGAGCAAAAACGGATCAATCTGAGATTCATTCCTCTAGTTCGATTATTCGATGATTTCATATTGCGTAAGATAACATCAACCATCAATAACTTACCAATACTTTGCTCTAATATCTCCGCCACATTCTTAATTAGGCAGCTAATTAAATTAAAAATAAAAGTCAAAATAAAAAAAAATTAATACCGCTAAACTTAATTTAAATTTTCTGGATATTACAATATATCCTCAAGTAAGGATATGTGATAATGACGTATGTACGTCATTAAAAAGAGTCTTTGAATGACTTTTATATATATTGGCGAAAAGGTCAACTCGTGCATAAATTCAGAGTTTAAAATAAAATGCTTAAGTAAACTTAAGTAAATCTCTGACTTGATTGAGTATCGCCCTGATGGAGCGTATTATTTTTACACGAGTCAACCTACTTGAGAATAGGTTGTAGATGGATTTGTTTTGGATAAATCCAGTTGGACCCAATAATTGTCACTTCATAATATGAATATAGACTAAACACAAAAAGATAACGATTAAATTTAAGGACCCAGAGTTCCTTATTTGAGTGTTTAAGAGCATTATGCTTACATTCAAAGTTAACTTGCTAGCAAGAATTAGTGTTCTCATGGATGAAGACATTGAAATGATATTGAGCATATCATACGTTATCTTAAAGGATAATAATTAGTCTATTCAAAATAAATTGGATTGACTTTGGTGGTCACTGGAATATTGATTGTCTCGCCCATTATATAAGATCCAAAATTGGTATTGTGATCTGTGATATACCATAGATTGTTCTCTATGAGAATAGTATAAATTGTGTTGCATAAACGAGTTCCCGAAGAACTATGACACAAAATTGTGCTAGTGTTAAATTTGCATATTTTTCCTCATAATCTATACATGGAATATAGATTTATAGTATTAAATGATCTGAAGATGGTTATCTTCAGGGGGAGTAAGAATGGTTGTACTCTTTTCCTTACTAAGTTTTTTAACGATGGATTTTTCTTAGTGAATGTTTTTTACGAGACAACTAATGCAACACATATTTATAGTTGTATATCGTGCACTCTTTTCCTCTATCGAATTTTTTCGCACAGGGTTTTTCCGAAGAGCTTTTTAACGAGGTATGAACATCTCAAAGATGAAGAACAATAATATTCAGAAAGTTGGTACACAAGATCGGTATGCGTCGACTCGAAGATCTAAAATGATAGAATTGTAATAGAGCTGTTGTACTCTTTTTCCTTCGACCAGGTTTTGTCCAACTGGGTTTTCCTGGCAAGGTTTTAATGAGGCAACAAAGTTTTAGGGATGCTCACTCAAGGAGAAGTGTTGTAAATATATCTATTTAATATAGATATACATTATATGCGTGTTGGACAAGTTACTAAATCCTAAAACCCTAGCTTTGTACCACTATAAATAGAGGTCTTTAGTCCTCATATTGAATACACTTAAATACAATTCTACGCATCTTGAGTTTACTTCTCTACGTATTCTCTCTTCTTTCTCCCTATTCTATTTAGTTTATAATAATTTTATAATTTATTATTAAAAAATATTCTATAAAATTATATACGGACATTATGGGAAAATTTCTCAACTAAATATTTTATGTATTTTTAATTAAGAAAAAATATCATCATCCCGTGACTCGCTAGTTGCTAAGAGCATGAGGTATGGATAGCTGGTGGTTGGCGCCATGGCCACCAGCCAAGACACAGCCACGGCGCACCACACCGCCGTTGGCGCCGTCGAGGCTGGCGCCGTGGCCACCAGCCAGCGCCATCGTGATTTTTTTTTTTTTCTTTTTTTTTGAATTTGGAACGTTGGGAAAGTGAATCAAACGGCTATAATGCCGTTTTTTTGTTTTTTACCCCCAAAAAATCAAATTTAATCCCACTTTTTATCCAAAAAAAACCTTATAAATACCCCATTATTTTTCAAACTTAAAACACACCTCCAATCTTCTATATCTCATCTTCTATATCAATTCTCCCATCCAAAATGAATCCAAATCAACCATGGATCAACAACATGCTAAACGATCCGACAAACCAAATGCCGGGATCGTCTTCGAACCCCGGTAACAATCCGGGTTCGTCTTCGACCCCCGGTTACTTCCCCACCTTCCAAACACCGTTTATGAATCCCGAAGACCTATATCAATTTAGCCAATGGAAGTTACAACAACAACAACATCCATATCAATTCACCCAAACACAACCTTACCCTCACAACCGAATTCGGACCATGCTTCGTTTCATCTAGTAGACGAAGATGAAGATGAAGAAAAATCTGAATCAAGTGAAGAACCTATTCCGACACCGACCTCAAAAAAATCGAGGGCAAAGTCGATGGCGAAGAAGCCAAAGTCGAAGGCCAAAAAAAATAAAGACAAGGAGGTCGATGAAGATGTGGTTCCGTCCAAACCACCACGAACTTTTTGGAGCCAAGACGAAGAATATCTTTTGGCGGAGTGTTACATACAAATATCCGAGGATGCAAAAACGGGTGCGGATCAACAAAAGGATACGTTTTGGTACAAAGTACTTGACGCCTACAACAAGGAAGCAAAGACGCAAGGCTTTCCTACTCGTACCAAGAATATGTTGACGGGAAAGTGGACTCAGATGAACAGAGATATCAAGAAGTTGATTCGGTGGTGGATGAAGCAGCGGTTTTGAGCGGGGAAGGTGACAAAGATTTTATGAATCGTTGTCACATATTGTTTAAAAGATCAACGGGTTATGAATTTCGACACTTGGCTTGCAGGGCTTTTGAAAGACAAGCACAAGTGGAAAAATCAGACTTCGACTTTGGCTAGACGTAATCGTCTCGCCCTTCACCTCGGCAGAGCCCGAGCATTTTGGACCCGATGACTTGCCACGACCGATGGCATGTACGGGTTTCAAAAAGTCAACGTTAAATCAACTCAACCGCTAGTTCGGTTCAAACCCGGCATTGTTTCAAGAAATGTTGCAACAACAATACGAGTTGGACCGCAAGGCAAAGATGGATGTTCTCGGCGAGAGTCACAAGCTCGAGTTAGTATGTATGAATCTCAGAGGATGGCCGAAGAGATGCGGGTGCTGCAAATTGATACAAGCACCATGGATCCGATGAACGCAAGGATCGTGAGGGCACAACAAGCTCGAATCCGGGCAAAATATCTAAACGAGGACGAGGACGAGAACAACAACAACAACTAGGATTTTATATTTATGTTTATGTACTAGTTTTTAATTTTATGCATTTTCCTTTTATTGTAATGTGTGTTTTTAAATTAATGAAGTTTATTTAAGTTTATTTTGTGTTTATTTAATTTTTTTAAAAAAGAAAAAAAAAAAAAAATTGGCCGGCACTGAAGTCAGTGCCAACTGTAACCCCTGAAATGTGGTGCCGTGGGGTTTCTGGTGCCGTGGGCACTTTTTGCTGACGTGGCAGCACTTTTTGCCCACGGCACGAGCCCGACGGCTCAACCATACCTAATGCTCTAATAGCATTTCATTGTGAATGCTCAAAAATCCCAAGAAGCTTGCCCTTATTAGAAAATCATTAAACGTGCAAGTGTCCCTCCGTCTTGTTACGAAATGGTATTCAACCCGTTGAAATTCGACGAAAAACCACTCTAGTGGAGTAATATATAAGTACAAATAAAGTTAATAAATTACTATCTAACTAGAGTTCAATCACTTGAAATTATTTACGGCAGCGAATAATGATGAATCGAAATGATAAGGTTCGGGTTTGGCTACCAGAACCTGTTTAAAATTTAGATATCCATACTCCTCTCAAACTCAATTAAAGAGTGATTTACTCTCCACTTGTGTTCTAAAATTATATAGTAATACCCAAAATAATAAGTATAAGGATGAGCCACACAATACCCTTTAAATTTATATACCCGTACTTGTACCAAACCAGATTGAAATATAATTCTACTACTCGTTCTCACCTCATACCCATATAGTAGAACCCGTTAATTATCCAAACTCTTCTAAATTTTTATAAAATATCTATACAATTAAATATAAATTGTGAAATAAATGGTTATCCATCTAGATAAAAATTCAAACATTAAAATAATATTAAAAATAAATATTAGTAATTAAATTTGAATGACTAATTTGAAAATAATATAATCTACAACAATTCATTTAAAATTTATATACTCGTACAAGTCTCAACTCTGGTTAAAAACTGTTTACTACCCATTTCATTTGAAACTTGTATAGTAATATTTATTAATTATCTGAACTCGTTTAAATTTATAGAATATCTAATTATCTGAAACGGAAAATACATGTTTAGATTAACTTTTATGATGCTAAACGTTAATTTTAAAAAAGTTATGTACGTATAGGAGTTTTTTACCTTAAAAAAATATTAATTATCTGAACTCGTTTAAATATATAAAATATCTGAAGTAGAAAAAAGAAGCTTAGATTATTTTTTTTGAGTTCAAACAATTGATTTTAAAAAAAACTGGTAAATGAAGTTTTTACATAAGGAGACTTATGTACTTGATTTAAAATAATTTTTGTCCTAAAATAACCAAAATATATATTCTTACCGTAAAAATTTCAAAGATACTTATCATTTTGCATATAAAAGTTATTTACAACTAATGTTTAATTACTATTACTATTTATCTATTTGCAAAAACTTGAATGATTATAATTTTTAAACAATAAAGATTTTGTAATATTAATTCATTATTCAGTAGATCACCATATTAATTAGGATTATTAACCAAACAAATACTTGCACATCTCTATTATTCATTTTACACAATCAAACAACTATCATCTATCATATATTTACTGAATATATATACAGTAATAGCCAATACAATCACCTAGTTAAACTAGTTATCACGTAACAACTTATACAATTTGCTATCACCCATCAGTTATTTGCTAATCACCAAACATGGTCATATTCTTATTTTGTATACAACAAAGAATATCTATTATTACATAAAACACAACAAAACAAAATAAAAGGTAGTACTTAGTATATATGATATGTATAGGGATGTCAATGCGTAAACACTCGTCCATATATGGGTATATATATATTTTATCCATTTATGGGTACATACATATTTTATCTATTTATCGATATACATACTCAAATCTGGTTAAATATAATAATATTTTTATTTATATATATCAAGAACCACCACCATCGAGAATCACCATTACCTCAGAGCTATAGTGGACTGGAAAAGAAAATCCACACAACATTTTTCGTTAGCGTGTTGATGATGCTCACTCCAACTTTGTTGTATTACTATCTCTTTCACTAACGGAGGCTTCTCGGAGATCTATATTTTACAATTTCTAAGTTGTTGCATACTTGATAAATGTGTAACTTTCGCGACTCCAGTTATGGAGTTGGACTATTTGAAACAATCATCCTCTACTAATTATTGAGAATTTGAATATACGCACAAAAATGGGGATATTATTGTATATTTTTTATAAAATATTATATATTTATTTGACTTTTGATATTTAAACTAATCATTATAATTAACTAATTAACCATATAAAAAACTAAAGTGTTAAAAATGTAGTAAGTTTATTTTATGTCTGGTACATTACGAACTAAATAAAGTTAAATTAAAAATTAAATAACAATCTTACAACAAAATATATAAGTAGCATTTAACTAAAACTGTTATTTTACGAAAAAAATATTTGATCATTGAATATACACTCTTCCATGTCTTTATTATCAAAATATTATAATTACCAAAATTAAAATCCGAAATTAAATAATTTAATTACAAAACATCCAAAATTTTAATTATCAAAATTAAATATCTAAAATATTTTAAATTAAATATCAATCTATCTAAAATATTTTAATTAACAAAATTGAGCATTGAATATACAAAAATGTATGTCTTACTCCAAGAGTATGATAATTAAAACACATTGATCAATAATTTTAAAGTTGGCAACTTTAATAAGGTTTTCATCTGTAGAATAATAATAATAACTGAACTGAATGGACCTGAACTGAACTGAACTGAAAAACTGAAAAATAAGTCATAGTGCCTTATTACATCTACGATGCTACGTATTTGAATTATTTTTTCTCACACATTTTTATACTTTAAAATCCTTATGGCAAATATTATGATTTTATTACATATTTCACTCTTATTCCTTAGTTGTTTATATTTTTTAGATGTAAAAAAAATTCCACTCTTAGTTGTTCAATGAGTATTTTTTTATGTAAATAATGTTATTTTGTGTCATGTGTGTAATATCCGCAATTTTCAATTTTTGGTAAATTTCTTTTTTTGGCAGGAGTCCATTTTAACGGCTCGCCTGTTACCGTTTCATCATTCTGAGAATGATTAATTCTACATTTTTTGACATCCGAGTTCGTTTCGGTGTAGTTTTGCTGAGTTCCGTGCTTTTTGACGACCTTTCCGCATTTGAGTTCGATTCTTGCGAATCTCGTTCGAAACTGTTGTTTCGTGTCGTCTGTAAGTCCGTTTATCTTCGTTAGACGTGTTGTGAGCTTTGGTTTGGTTATTCGATCACGTATCGTGATTCTCACGCATTTTGGACCATTTTGTAATTTCTCAAAGTTGTGGGTATCCACATTCGTAATTATTGTCTTGACTATTTTCATGGTCGCGTGTGAGTTTGATTGCAGCTCAATCTCTTAGTATGATCTTATTCTGGAATTTTCCGTGCGTATCTTGAACTTGGTATTCCGATCGGAGGAGCCCGTTATTGTAACCAGCTTTGAGAGCACTACTTCTGTAGTGCTAGGTGCATTAGCGCACGCTAAGGGAATTCCTTAGCGCACGCTATCGAGCAACAGGGTCAAAGGTCAGTAGTTGGATTCAGGCCCGTTAGCGCACGCTAAGTGTAGGTGGGTAGCGCGCGCTAAGGTGCAGTAGTTAGCGCACGCTACGGGTTTGGTAGCGCACGCTAAATGTTAGTTCGAGGCAGTCCAGAAATTACTGGTCTGGGTTGGTGTTTTGGCTAGCGGACGCTACGAGGTAGTGTAGCGCATGTTAATGGCAGGAGGTAGCGCACGCTCTTTGGAAACACGTCACGCTAAGCTTGTTAGTCGGGTTCGATCCGAGATTCTTGGTGAGATTTTGAGCGATATGTACCCCGATAGCGCACGCTAATCCAGATGATTAGCGCATGATAAGGCTGTCCAGCATATAAACTGGGCAGCAGTCATTATTCTCATTTTTCACCTCTTTTCTTCTTCTTTCCGCGGGTGGAGACGAGAGCGACTAGGGTTCGCAAATCAAACAAACATATAAATACGATCACCAATTATCATATCCATAAAACAAGAATTATATGGACAAGGTACTTGCCTCGAAATCGGCACGCAAGTAGTCCGACGAACACGGCTCAACCGGGAAGCTACGAAACGCCCGATGTCATCGAAAAGGAAGACGACAACGAACGGAAGGGTTCAACGCGGTTTCTTCGCAAGAAACTCGACCCTAACATCATACAATGAATAAATCAATGATCATACGGAATAACTAAAATCTCATAAGACGTATGTGAATGCCGTAAAAACGGTTCGTTCACCTCATACGCCGTTACGTATGTGTAATATCCGGATTTATTACAGTGTATTTCATCTGTATTCAACCCTGTATTATTTTGGATTGGTGATTTTGATTATTGGAGTATGATATTTCGTGCATTGATATCATTGTACATAAGTATAGAAACATGCAAAATTGCTCAAACAACCTAGTGATAGCGCACGCTAAGAATGTATCTTAACGCGCGCTATCGGGCCATTCATAGCGCACGCTATGAAGGTATGAGTAACGTGCGCTAAGGACTCTATTATTGGCGGGGACGGCTAGCTCATGCGCCCAGTGGACATGGGTCGGATAAGATTCCCGTAGCCTTCCGGACAAATTCTGAAGTCAACCATTATTAGCGCACGCTAAGGGATGCTTAGTAGCGTGCGCTAACTTGTCAAAATTTGAGAATATTATAAATGGGACGACAATAGCTTGGGCTTTCATTTCCTTCGTCTATACTTCGTCTTTGAGAGTCCAGAGAGCAATAATCTACCTTCTAAACACTTAGAACATGTATGAGTGATCATTGAACGATTGAGTATCACTTGTGAAGTGATCCTTGAAGAGAAGTGACACCTTGGAGGGGCACGTAACCAACCGGAGTCGGATTACACCTTGTGGTTCAGTGATTTCGGCATATTAAGGTATGTTCAACCTATCACCAGTCTTAGATTTGGATTTCCAATGGATATGATGATCATGTTAACGGGATATTGAATTTCATTAGTGAACTATTTCAACAACATCATGTTTAGAAGATTGGGATGTCTACAATTACGATATTATAGTTGGAATCCTAAGTACTTCAAATGATGGGAGAAATATTCGGAAGTTAACAATCCGTATGATTTATGTTATCTTTGTGATCATGATTTGGAAAAGATGTTATAAGAACTTAAAGGGAGAATCATCTTAGGAAATACTCTTTCGTATAAGTCGGAATTGTTAGTTCACCACAAGATGAAGTCTGAATATGTATAATGATAGTAGAATCTAATACATCAACCAGAGATCACCAACTTTGCATGAGAATTGTAATCAAGATGGTTTATGGTGTCATGATGATTATACGTATATTTGCATCTTGAAGTTGATATCATACTGGAGATTATTCATAAGAGTAAGAACTTGGTATTCATGGAAGTAACATGAATTATCACGAAGGATTTCATTGTTTCGTTCATGGCAAGAAGCGATTCTTGCTCGGTGATGGCGCCATGCGAATAGCGCCGCTATGTTATGCAGTTTAACGTGCGCTATCGAGCACTAGTTAGCGTATGCTACGTTTGGTACGTAACGTACGCTAGACCATCAGACGAGTCAGTTGGCTGGTCAGTGAAGTACTGACCATGCGTCGTTAGCGTGCGCTAGGCTTTGTTGTTTGCGTGCGCTATCGGGCGGCATGCATACGCTACGAAGTACTTAGCGTGCGCTAAGCTCTTCGAGCGGTGCGGTTTATGAACTTTTGGCCGTTAAGCGAATTGTTAAACATTCATACGACGTGAGATAAACTCTATATCATTTCTTTTGTTAAGGTTTGGTCTCGTTACGTGATTGATTGAGGAGGACGATCTTGAGTATTCATTTTCGTGGAAGTATTGTTATTGTCTTCAAATCGAGGCAAGTACCTTAATTGTTTTATGTATTGTTGTTATACATATTGTCGTGCATGTATGTCGTTATTGTGTGTCCACCTCGTGTTGGTCCGGCGGGATCATCGGGGATCTATGCTAGCGTGCATTTGGATCATCGGACGGGTTTTCCACCACGGGTTGGTCAGCGGGATCATCGTGGGTTCTAGGCGATGAAGCATTGGATCGATGGAATTACCATGTGTATGTATTGATATCATGTTGTGATTATCGATTGTGTATGTTATGTTTGAGTTTCTCGTAGGAGAAGACTCGTTGGTATTTTGTCGTTTATGTTATTATTATTCACGGTGAGATATGAATAATATGTTGTGGTACTTGTACTAGCATCGTTGTGCTAACCCCTGCGGGGTGAACATTTTGTTTGTGTTCGGCATCCGGAGAGCGGGAAACAACCACTTTGGGCGTATGATGACGAGGGTGCGAGTGATGTCCCACCGGGTTTATTTATCTTTAGTTTAATCGTTATTTCAATAAGAACTCGAGTACGAATTCGTTTGTGATGATTTGAATTTGGTGATGTAATATTGAGTTACATTGGACAATTGTACTATTTACGTATTTTGGTGAAGCGATGTCTTGTAATTCCGTTATTTCCATTCGTCGGTACCCTTTTATACTTGTTCAATTCTTGAAGCCTTGTAAATCCTTATGTAAAGGATTTACGGTATATAATATTCCGAATATATTGGGGTGTTACAGAATATGGTATCAGAGCTAAGATTATGGATATCTTGGCCGTTGGGTTAAAATAGGGGTCATTTATGTCTTTTGGGATAACCGGCCGTGAATGACATCACTGCACTGCCTACGTCTTCATGCGAACAGTGGTTGTAAGTTCCTAAACTCTATCTCGTTCTTTGCATATTGTACCTCTTTATACTCGAATATTAGAACGATGTTGTTTCCTGTATATTGAGTATTTATGCTTACAGTATGTTGAGAGGCGGACGTGGACGTGGTCGCGGTCGTGGACGCGGACGGAGAAATGCCGAAAGGGAAGCGTCACCTTCTAACCAGGCCAGTCATAGCTCAGGAGAGCCGCAACAGTCTATTAATAATGAACCAGATCCTGCTGTACCAGATATCCTTCGTCAAGTGGTGAACCAGATGACTCAATTCGCCCAGGTCGTGGACCGAATGCAAGTGGCGGTGGGACTACAGCAGGGAGAGAGGCAAGGGATCCCAGGATATGGGAAATCGAGGTGGCCGGTGGGTGCAGAAGTGGCGAAGATGCAACCACCCAAATTCGACGGTATTTACGAGACTCCCACAGGATCATTGGTTAAAGGAGAGTGGAGAAAATCTTTGCGGAATCAAGCGCCAGACGACCAGGAGAGCCTCTATCGCTCAATATTTTACGATAGGAAGCGTCAGAATGGTGGGAAGCCATCCGGCTGTAGACCATGATGCCGATTGGACGAGTTTAGATTAATGATGGAAGCTCGATGTGCCCTCGTCTGTGAGGAAGCCAAAGTTCGGGAGTTTTCTCCGCTCGGCCTTGATGTGCAGGTATCGAGCGATCAAGGCGTTTAACCGGTGGCATTTGTTCGACATCTAGTCGAGCAGATGCGAGAAATGATGATTCATTTCGACATGAGGATGAAACCGGAAGTCAGAGGTACATGTCGGATTCGAATGTACCACACTCATGATACGAGGATAAGGCGTTGGCATATGAGATCAAGGAAGCGGCCATGGAGAAATTTTGAGAATCGAAAGCAGAAAGTCTCTGGTACTTTTACGAGCACAAGAAGCAGTGGGGCCCGTAAGGCCCGGTCATCTTTCCACTCTTTCAAGAAACCTCCGCACCGACTAGGAGCGGAAAGAACTTCGGAGCGACATCAACTCTTCGATGTTACCAGAAATGCTTTAGCTGCGCCAGGCAGGGCACTATCGGCGGAATTGCCCCCTTCTGCCGTGATTTGTTTGGCTGTGGGCGAGAGGACATCGGGCGGTGTTTTGTGAAGAGGCTGCAAAGTCTTTTAGAGCCCGTACACCACGGCCCGGTCGAGAAGGAGGCGGTATTCCACGAGACGCGGCAAAGTGTTCGAGATGCCTCGGAATTTTGGCCGCGGACGAGGCGAGAGGACAATGGGACCGAAAGGGGACATCGAGTGCGGATCTGCTCCCCACGTGCATGCGAGATGAGGAGGACAGACGATCAGGATGCTGCTGTCGCATCAGGTACTGTCCAGATCCTTTCCCAGCCAGTTAGCGTTTTATTCGATACAGGAGCCACACATTCTTTCATATCTTTGTCTTGTGTAAATCGTTTGAATATTTCCGGTTTTCATGCTTGTGAACCTTATGTTGTTGGTTTACGGAGTGGAGAGAAGATTGTCGGAAATTTAGAAACTAGAAATTTCCCTGTATCATTTGGAGGCGAGTGGCTCTCAAACACGATCGTGATAGAAATGCGAGGAGATGACACGATACTCGGAGACGATTGGCTTAATCGATATGGAGCAATTGTGAACTACCGAAGGAGGAATATCTCGCTGATCGGCGACGATGGTTCGAGATTACATTTGAGGATGGAAAGGAAGCTCGGGAAATTGATCAAGGCGATGAAAATTTGTCAAATTGTTGAAGCAGTACATGCGGGTATTGGTGTTACGCAATGAAGAAAGAAGGCGAAATTGTGAAACTTTCATCCATTCTGTTGTGAGCGAATTTCCAGATGTGTTTCTGACGAGTTACTGGATTACCTCCACGAAGGGATGTGGAATTTACCATTGGTGGAACAGGAGCTACACCAATTTCAAGGCGCCGTATCGGATGGCACCTCTTGAAATGTACGTTGAAGAAGCGGTGGAGGATTCTTGGACAAGGGCTATATTGACCAGCGTTTCACCACAGGGAGCGCCGATTCTTTTCGTCAGAAAGAAGGATAGATCGCTCCATTGTGTATTGACTATCGAGAGCTAAACAAGATGACGATTAAGAACAAGTATCCGTTGCCACGGATTGATGATCTATTTGACCGGTTGCAAGGGGCAACCGTATTTTCTAAAATTGATCGAGATCGGCATATCATCAGCGAGGATTAAAGAGTCGATGTTAGAAATCGGCGTTCGAGAACTCGCTACGGGCATTATGAGTTTGTAGTGATGCCGTTTGGTCTCACTAACTTTTCTTGTATTTATGCAATTGATGAACCGTGTGTTCATTGAATTTTGGATAAATTTGTGGTCGTGTTTATTGATGACATTACGGTGTACTCTAAGAGTCTGAAGAACATGCGCGGCATTTGCGGATTGTATTGGAACTTTTGAGGAACGAACAATTGTACGCCAAACTTTCTAAGTGTGAATTGGCTAAAGGAAGTAATGTTCCTCGGCCATGTGGTGTCGGCTAGAGGAGTCGAGTAGACCCTCGGAAGATCGAAGCAATATTGGATTGGAAGCCTCGAAGAACGTGAAAGAGGTCAGAAGCTTCTTAGGACTTCTTGGATACTATCGTCGATTCGTGGAAGGGTTTTCTAAAGTCTCAGCCCACTTACTCGACTTGAGAAAACTCAAAAGTTTGAGTGGAATGAATTATGTCGATTAGCTTTGATGAGTTAAAGAAGAGATTGGCGGCACCGATTCTATCACTTAGCGAGGCGAAGGATTCATAGTTTGATGATGCTTGAACCAAGGACTTGGGTGCGTGTTGATGCGAGAATGATAAGGTGATCGCTTATGCGTCGCGACAACGAAACCTTATGAAGTGAATTACGACACATGATTTGGAGCTAGCGGCGGTGGTTTTGCCTTGAAGATTTTGGAGGCATTATGCATGCAGGACTCAGCATCGGATCTTTACGGATCATAAGAGTCTCAAGTATATATTGATCGAAAAGAATTGAACATGCGGCAAAGAAGATGGTTGGGCGATTAAGGACTATGACTTGGAGATTTTATATCATCCAGGCAAAGCGAATGTAGTGGCCGATGCACTTAGCCGCAAGCTGTCTCTATTCGAGATCTTTGGAGGCTGACCTCCCAACTTAGCCTTGGCGAGAGATGATTCGTGAAGGAATTGAAGTATGGTTACAAAGAGTCGAGGGGACGGTATGCGTGATGGAGATAACTTCATCATTAAGAAGAAATCAAATCTAGGCAGGCGAGATGATCCTCGATGGTTCGGTTACATGATGAAGTGATCGAGGAAAGGCCCCGGATTCATAATTCATGACGATGGAGTTTTGAGATTTGAGAACCGACTCTGCGTTCGATGTTGATGTTAAAGCAGACAATTATGAAGGAGGCTCATAGTTCGCCTATTCTATCCACCGGGCACGATAAAATGTACAAGGACTTGAAGCGAGAACTTGGTGGGGCAACATGAAGAAAGGCGTAGCGGACTATGTTTGAAATGCTTGACTTGTCGGCGGAGTTAAGATCGAGCATCAACGGCTCTTTGGAATGTTGAAGCCACTCCGATTCTGAATGAAAGTGGGAGGACATATCAATGGACATCATCACTAATATGCCGAAAACCGGGACGGGAATGAACATGATTTGGGTGATAGTTGATCGTTTAACCAAATCGGCTCATTTTCTAGGCATTAAGGATACGTGGGGACCAGAGAGGTTGGCTCGAGTCTTTATTTCGGAGATAGTTCGATTGCATGGTACGCGAAGACCATTATTTACGATCGAGACGGCCGTTTTGTGTCTCACTTTTGAAAGCGATTCATAAGGCCTTGGGGACCGAATTGAACTTGATCTGACTTATCACCCGCGATCGACGGACAATGCAGAGAGAACTATACAAACGGTGGAAGACATGCTAAGGGCTTGTGCCTTAGATTGGTCAAGCGATTGGGAAGTTCATCTACCGTTGATTGAATTTACCTACAACAATAGTTGGCATGCTTCTATTAAGATGGCACCATTTGAGGCATTATACGGAAGGAGATGCGAGATCGCCCCTATCTTTGGGACGATTCATCGGACTTGATCGGAGCAGAACGAGTTGATCGAGCAGACTCGAGAGAAGATAGCCTTAATTCTTGAAAATTTGTTGACCGCCAGTCGCGAAATCTATGCGGACGTGCGTCGTCGCCCATTGGAGTTCAATCTGGAGACCATGTACTTTTGAAGGTTTCTCCTACCCGGGAATCTTTCGTTTTGGAAGGAAAGGAAAGGTGAGTCCGAGATATATCGGACCATTTGAGATCCTCGAGAGAGTTGGGGAGTTGGCATACTGATTAGCATTGCCGCCGTCATTGTGCCATGTTCATGCGTGTTCCATGTATCCCGATTACGGAGGTATATACGAGATCGAGTCATATCATTGATTTGGCGAAATCGAAGTCGAAACGAGGATGGGGCGTTTGAAGAAAGACAGTCGAGATACTCAAGAGTCGAGTTAAGCAACTAAGGAACAAGTCGATCATCTTGGTCAAAGTTCGGTGGTCACGTCATGGAGCGGAAGAAGCCACTTGGGAAAGCGAAGCGATATGAAGTCTAGATATCCCGAGTTATTTTCGTCTTGAGTTTGGGATGAAACTCCTTTTAGTAGGAGAGTATGTAATATCGGATTTATTACGGTGTATTTCATACGTATTCAACCTGTATTATTTTGGATTGGTGATTTTGATTATTGGAGTATGATATTTCGTGCATTGATATCATTGTACATAAGTATAGAAACATGCAAAATTGCTCAAACAACCTAGTGATAGCGCACGCTAAGAATGTATCTTAACGCAGCTATCGGGCCATTCATAGCGCACGCTATGAAGGTATGAGTAACGTGCGCTAAGGACTCTATTATTGGCGGGACGGCTAGCTCATGCGCCCGGTAGGACATGGGTCGGATAAGATTCCCGGCGCCTTTGGACAAATTCTGAAGTCAACCATTATTAGCGCACGCTAAGGGATGCTTAGTAGCGTGCGCTAACTTGTCAAAATTTCAGAATATTATAAATGGGACAGCAACCGCTTGGGATTTCATTTCCTTCGTCTATACTTCGTCTTTGAGAGTCCAGAGAGCAATAATCTACCTTCTAAACACTTAGAACATGTATGAGTGATCATTGAACGATTGAGTATCACTTGTGAAGTGATCCTTGAAGAGAAGTGACACCTTGGAGGGGCACGTAACCAACCGGAGTCGGATTACACCTTGTGGTTCAGTGATTTCGGCATATTAAGGTATGTTCAACCTATCACCAGTCTTAGATTTGGATTTCCAATGGATATGATGATCATGTTAACGGGATATTGAATTTCATTAGTGAACTATTTCAACAACATCATGTTTAGAAGATTGGGATGTCTACAATTACGATATTATAGTTGGAATCCTAAGTACTTCAAATGATGGGAGAAATATTCGGAAGTTAACAATCCGTATGATTTATGTTATCTTTGTGATCATGATTTGGAAAAGATGTTATAAGAACTTAAAGGGAGAATCATCTTAGGAAATACTCTTTCGTATAAGTCGGAATTGTTAGTTCACCACAAGATGAAGTCTGAATATGTATAATGATAGTAGAATCTAATACATCAACGGAGATCACCAACTTTGCATGAGAATTGTAATCAAGATGGTTTATGGTGTCATGATGATTATACGTATATTTGCATCTTGAAGTTGATATCATCTTGGAGATTATTCATAAGAGTAAGAACTTGGTATTCATGGAAGTAACATGAATTATCACGAAGGATTTCATTGTTTCGTTCATGGCAAGACGATTCTTGCTTTCGGCGATGGCGCCATGCGAATAGCGCACGCTATGTTATGCATTTTAACGTGCTCTATCGAGCACTAGTTAGCGTACGCTACGTTTGGTACGTAACGTACGCTAGACCATCAGACGAGTCAGTTGGCTGGTCAGTGAAGTACTGACCATGCGTCGTTAGCGTGCGCTAGGCTTTGTTGTTTGCGTGCGCTATCGGGCAGACGTAACGCATGCTACGAAGTACTTAGCGTGCGCTAAGCTCTTGAGCGGTGCGGTTTATGAACTTTTGACCGTTAAGCGAATTGTTAAACATTCATACGACGTGAGATAAACTCTATATCATTTCTTTTGTTAAGGTTTGGTCTCGTTACGTGATTGATTGAGGAGGACGATCTTCGAGTATTCATTTTCATGGAAGTATTGTTATTGTCTTCAAATCGAGGCAAGTACCTTAATTGTTTTATGTATTGTTGTTATACATATTGTCGTGCATGTATGTCGTTATTGTGTGTCCACCTCGTGTTGGTCCGACGGGATCATCGGGGATCTATGCTAGCGTCTTGTTGGATCATCGGACGGGTTTTCCACCACGGGTTGGTGCAGCGGGATCATCGTGGGTTCTAGGCGATGAGCATTTGGATCGATGGAATTACCATGTGTATGTATTGATATCATGTTGTGATTATCGATTGTGTATGTTATGTTTGAGTTTCGTAGGAGAAGACTCGTTGGTATTTTGTCGTTTATGTTATTATTATTCACCGTGAGATATGAATAATATGTTGTGGTACTTGTACTAGCATCGTTGTGCTAACCCCTGCGAGTGAACATTTGTTTGTGTTCGGGATCCGGGAGAGCGGAAACAACCACTTTGGGCTGTATGATGACGAGGGTGCGAGTGATGTCGGCCAGGGTTTATTTATCTTTCGTTTTTTCGTTATTTCAATAAGTACTCGAGTACGAAGTCGTTTGTGATGATTTGAATTTGGTGATGTAATATTGAGTTGTTGGACAATTGTACTATTTACGTATTTTGGTGAGCGATGTCTTTGTAATTCCGTTATTTCCATTCGTCAGTACCCTTTTATACTTGTTCAATTCTTCAAGCCTTGTAAATCCTTATGTAAAGGATTTACGGCGCTGTAATATTCCCGAATATATTGGGGGTGTTACAGTATGTGAATACCGTAAAAACGGTTCGTTCACCTCATACGCCGATACATGTAGGAATGCCGTCAAAAGGGTTCGTTCATTACATGCCAATAATATATCTATGAATGCCGTAAAAACGGTTCGTTCATGATATGCCATCAATATTTCTTACTTTCAAAGTCGAGAACGTACAATCATAAATGTATACTTGCCTTTGAGACATTGAGAAATCGAACGGAGGAAAGGTATGAGTTCGGTAGGTCCGAGAACGCGCTTAGGCACCTAAGCGATTCGCAAGGAATATTACAATTAATTATCCATACTCAAATTATACGAAGAGACTCCCGAAACTTCGTCTACGATTCAAGAAAATATACGGGTGGGTAACTAAAGGTTGGGAAATCGCCCAAACTCCCACAAGTCAGAAACGGCACAATCCAACCCGTAAAATCGGAAGAAAACACTCATACGGTATAGATATATCAAAATCTCAAGGTTCTCAAGCTTCAACCGGATAAAACGGACGAATCTACGAAAACCCCCAAAAACCAACACAAAATCAAAGTGTTCTTGAATAATCTTTCAATAATCCGATGAATACCCAATCATGTCCATAATCACGCATATATCACATCATACACCATGCTTTTATCATCCAAAACGTCAAAACCCACACGAAATCGAGAAGTCAAGATGTCGAAGGAATTACCTCTTGAATATTCGAGCGCTATGATCCAAGGAATACGCGATAGATCGACTATCCGGGCTTCCCAACCGAGTGAAAGTGGTAAATCTTCAACACACAAGTGATAGATATGAAAAGAACTCCTTCCTCAAACTCTCTCTCTCGCGATGGAAGAAGAAATGGAGGAAAATGGCTGAAATCTCGCTGAAAAAGCCGAATTATACAGTTGACCGCATTGTGTGCCGCGGCTCAGCATAGGTGTGTCGCGGCACAGGACTAAAAATTGTTCCCAGGTTTCGGCAGTGTGCCGCGGATCAGCTCAGGTGTGCCGCGGCACCGGGTACAGGCGGGTTTTGGGTGAGAATGCCACACCAGTGTGCCGCGGCTCATCGTAGGTGTGCCGCGGCAATGACTTCAGCGGTGTGCGCGGCTTTGCCGGAGTGTGCCGCGGCACACGACTGCTTTCGGCGAATATAGGAAATGTGTGTGCCGGCGCACACTCCTTGTCCGCGGCTCACACCCCCTTGGGTCTAAAATGATGGAAAATGACCGGAAGAGAATAAGAGTAATAGGATTCAACGTCAAGGGCAACAATAACACGAAAATAGAAATACGGAAACCCCAAAGCGGTGGTTCCAAGCAATGATTACAAGGGTTCGCTCAACAAATCACGATTCGAAGAATATGAAAAGGTTTGAAATGACATGTCTTTCGACCGGGTATTACATTCTCCCCCTCTAAAAGAAGTTTCGTCCGAAACTTAAGAAATAAATAGTTCGGTGTATTCCACCGCATCTTCTCTTAGTCTCCCAAGTCGCCTCTTCGACTCCATGCCTCGACCATTGTACTTTAACCGGTGGAATGGTCTTATGCCTAAATTTGTTTCTCGCGACGCCCAAGGATCTTCACGGGTCTCTCGGAAAGGTAATATCCTCGGCTACGTCAATCTCACTTGTAGTCGATAATGTGGCTCGAGATCCGTGCGTACTTCCTCAGTGGGACACATGAAAAACACTATGGACGTGACTCGAAAGGTGGAGGCAACGCCAGCGATAAGCTAAGTCTCCAACTCGGTCCAAAATCTCGAAAGGTCCGATATACCTTGGGTGAGTTTTCCCTTTTCCGAAGCGGAAAACTCCTGCAGTCGGCGATACTTTGAGCAAGGCGTGATCCCCCACTTCAAACTCCAAGGGTCGGCGGCAGTATCGGCATAAGATTTTTGACGACTGCAGGCGATCGATGTCGATCTCGGATAGAAATCTTTTCCTTGGTCTCCAACAACATATCTGGTTCCGTCCCAACTAGCTCAGAAGCCTCGTCCCAACATAATGGTGACCTACATCGCCTACCATAGAGTGCCTCGAAGGGTGCCATTTTGATCGACGCATGCCAACTATTATTGTAAGCAAACTCGATCAACGGCAAGTGAAGCTCCCAATCATTACTCCAGTCTAAGGCACAAGCCCGCAACATATCCTCCAGCGTCGAATCGTCCTCTCTGTCGACCGTCCGGCGAGGATGAAAGGAGGTGCTCAATCTCAACTCGGTACCAGGCACGATGAGCGGCTGCCAAAAATGCGATACGAAACGGCCGTCTCGATCAGAAACAATGGTCTTGGGGGCACCGTGTAACCTCACGATCTCAGCGATAAAGGTTCGAGCCAATCTATCCGGTCCCCAAGTATCCTTAATACTCAAGAAGTGTGCAGACTTGGTCAATCGATCGACAATTACCCAAATCATATTCATTCGATCAGAGTTCTCGGCATGCGATGATAAAATCCATTGAGATATCTTCCCACTTCCATTCGGGAATGGGAAGTGGTTTCAACAACCCCGCCGGTCGTTGATGTTCGATCTTGACTTGTTGACACGTCAAGCACCGTAATACAAACTCCGTAACATCCTTATTCATGTTATTCCACCAAAAATTTCGCTTCAAGTCCTTGTACATCTTACTCGTCCCAGGGTGGATTGAGTAAGGCGTAGCATGGGCTTCTCGGAGGATTCTCTGTCTCAACTCTAAATTGTTCGGAGCATAAAGTCACTTTGAAATCTCGAGAATACTATCCTCGTGTACCATAAAGCCGAGCTTTTCCTTTAATCACATCTTCCTTGATTGAGAAATCATCGGGTCACTCCTTGCTTCCCTTTGATGTCGTCAACTAAGGGCGAAGTAATTTCGAAGTACACAAGCTGTCCACTGTACTCGTTGAAACCAAATTTCTATCCCTTGCTCAATTAGATCTTGGCGAATTTTTAAATGCAGGACGTAAAACTTGAGCATTTGAAGAGATCTTGATTTGCGGCTCGAGCATCATAGCGACATTGGCTTTCCAGGGGTGGTAAAGAATTTCCAGATCATAGTCCTTTATCAACTCTAACCAACGCCGCTGTCTCATATTCAGCTCCTTCTGACTGAAAATATACTTCAGGCTCTTGTGATCGGTATAAATCCGGCACGGTGAACCATACAAATAATGTCGCCAAATCTTGAGTGCGAAGACAATTGCGGCCAATTCCAAATCGTGAGTAGGATAATTCATCTCATAAGGCTTTAATTGTCGTGACGCAAAAGCTATTGTCTTATCATCTTTGCATAAGAACACGGCCCGAGGCCTTGACAGAGCGTCAGCATGGCGCAAAGCCTTCGCTACCATGTGGTAAAGTTAGAATCGGCGCTGAAGTCAATCGTCTCTTTAGTTCATCGAAGCTTTCTTGTCTCTCGTCCGTCGAACAAACTTTTCGGTCTTACGGAGTAATTTCGTAGCGGTCGGCGAGTTTGAGAACCCCTCGACAAGCCAAGCGGTAATACCCGGCCAAGGCCCAAAAAGCTACGAACCTCCTTAACATTTTTAGGCGGTGCCCAATCTAGCCTGCCTCGATCTTCTGGGTCTACGAACCCCTTCGGCCGAAATCACATGGTAGAAACATAACTTCTTCCAACCAAAACTCACATTTCGAGAATTTTGCAGAGTGGTGCTCGGTTCTCAAAATGTCTAAGACCAAACGCAAGTGCCGGGCATGTTCCTCCTTATCTCGAGAATAGATCAAGATGTCGTCAATAAAGACGACTACACACTGTCGAGGTACTCGATGAATATTTTATTCATTAAGCGCATGAATCTGCCGGCGCATTCGTCAACCCAAAGGCATAACTACAAATTCATAATGCCCATATCTCGTCCGAACGCCGTCTTGGGCGTCGGACTCCCTCACCACGAGTTGATAATACCGGATCTTAAGTCGATCTTGAGAAAACCGCATCTCCTTGCAATTGATCAAATAAATCATCTATACGCGGTAGAGGGTACTTGTTCTTGATGGTTACTTTGTTCGGCTCGCGGTAGTCGATGCACAAGCGTAGTGAACCATCTTTCTTCCTCACGAAATGAGCAGGCGCGCCCCAAGGCGGCGCTCGGTCGATGTACCCTCTTTCGAAGTTCTCCCAGTGATTCTTGATTCTTGCATTTCGGAAGGTGCCATCCGGTAAGGTGCTTTAGAGATCGGAGCCGCATCGGCTCTAAGTCTACGGTAAATTCTATCTCTCGATCGGCGGTAATCCGGAAGATCGTCAGGCGCTGTCGGGATACTCATTAACAACCGAATTGAAGAGAAATCGACTTCGCTTCCTTAGTTTTCAAAGCATAGCACCAATAGCCCGTACAAACTTTATTTAAAAGTATTACGGCCTTCATGGCAGCGATAAGTAACTTGGATTGGCCGACTTACGTCCCAAAATGAGTACTCGGATCCGTCCTTAGTCATCATAGTGATAACTTTGGTACGGTAATTCATAATCGCTGGTGATTATTAAGCGATCTCGTAGGATTACGTCCTCGCCTTCCATATCAACTACAATTAAATTTGATAACCATCCCATCTGGATATAACCACCGGAAATTCTCTAATCTCACGATTCCCCACAATCCTATCCCGCTAGGCGGTCTCACGATAAAGGGATGCAAGCGATTAAACAAGTTATATTGACGGCGTACACACTCCAAAGAAATAAAAGAATGTGTAGCACCCGAATCAAAAGTACAATTTGGATAGGATAGAATATGGATGGTACTGAAGCCACCGCCGCATCGGGTTCGTTTGTTCGACGCATCTCATAAACCCGTGGTTGCACCGAGCAAGCGCTAGAGTTCCCCCTCCGGCGTTATGACCCGACCCACGCCAAAGTGCTGAGGTTGGCCAGAAAGATTGCCGGATTAACACCTTGATCAAGGGTGTTGGGGCGAAGCTTGAGTGTCAAAGTCTGGTTCGGCTCGGAACAATAAACCGCTCTATGCCCCATCGACCACACATGTGACACTTTAATAGTGGAAAGTAGCATTAGAACTAAAGTGGCACAGGCGGCCACAATTATAGCAAGTCAGCATGCGATTTGAGGTACCGGAGTGGGGCGGTAACCCCTCTTCCCTTTATTATAACATGGCATTGTCGCAAAGCGGTTAGTAAATGCATGACTTCGAAAGTTGCCACCCTTAGAGCGAGAAAAATTTCCCCGACTTTACGCTTCTTCGGTTCTTCAACGGTATCATTGTCGGGGCTCGACATATCATGGGCTAAAGCTCGTCACGATACTCTTTCG
Organism: Orobanche coerulescens; assembly: GCA_033398695.1. Taxonomy (NCBI): domain Eukaryota; kingdom Viridiplantae; phylum Streptophyta; class Magnoliopsida; order Lamiales; family Orobanchaceae; genus Orobanche; species Orobanche coerulescens. The sequence continues at coordinate 194,642,893 of CM065802.1, forward strand.
GTGTGGTACAAGCAAATCCGGCCATGTACGCCGTAAGTCCAAATTCATCCGCATATCAAAATAACGGATCTTATCACGCTCGTTACGTACTTGATCCTTCACATGGATTAATTGTTGGTTATACTCCACGATCGCTGCGAAGCGGGAATATCTTGTGGTTTAGCCTCGAAGAAGGCTCGGATTCGGCTCTCTCGTACCGGCGAGGACAAAACTAGGCCTCGAGGCCCCTTAAATTCATCCCATGAGGCAATACGATCCTGTGGCTTGATGACCTTCCACCAAGTAGCGGCCTCCTTAGTGAGGAAATCTTGAGCAATCGGTACTTTCCTCACCTCGGGCAATCAGCGCCTCGAAAATCTTCTCAGTCTGCTAGCGATCCTCCCGGCTAAGCTAGTGCGTGGCACCGCCAAGCTGTGGAGGTGCATACGGATTACGTTACGAGCGGGGCATCCGTGTTTGGGTTCGGGTTATTCGGTTGAGCAGTTTGGGCTAAAATGGTCATCGAGTAGCCAATTGTTGAAGTGCATTCGCCACTCCAACGTCTGCGTTGTTCCACGACCGTCGGTGATCGTGCGACTCTCGGTGTCGGGATGCACCGAGTTCGACAAAGCTGGGGTTGGTCGACCCGCCGTGGCCCGATGGAAGCGGCCGCGCCCACTTCTCTTCCTCGCCCACGGCCACGACCACGGCCACGGCCCCTACCGGTGACATCTTGAAGAACACACAAGTCACGTAAGCACAATTGATCATGCATCAACAAAGTGTCCGATTCTCAAGAATCTTGATAAAAGGAAGCAAAAGCGAATAAGGAAACACCGGAAGAGTGAGAGGTCTTACAAGCACCGGTCACCTTTGTGATGATGGCGGCGTGGTGATCTTGTGGACAATGCGACTCGATCGACCCAAAAAGGCCGGCGGCTAGGTATCCATAGACCTAAGCTCGATACCATGATACGTAACACCCCAAGTTATTCGGGGATATTACGGTAGTAAGCCCCGTCGTGGGACCCACAAGGCTATACATACGCGGAACCATAAATTTTGACCGATAAGGTCTACACACAATGGAATGAAAGCGATACAAAGGTATTGAAATATAATCAATGTATTCTGAGACATCACAACTCAATTCAATACTTGGCAAACACGGTAGGAACATCAAGGACAAGGGAAAACAATACTCGAGTATTCAAAAGACAATCGATTACAACAACCTTTGGACCGGAACTCCAAACATAAGCGGAAGAAGGACACGGTATCACACTTGCCCACCATCCTCGTGCCGACCCGATACACTGTCAGGCCTCCTGGAACTGAAATACATGAAACGTATTTCCCAGTAAAGGGTTAGCCGTCGAATAGCTAGTACAAGTATATCAATATGAAACACAATACTCCTCGACAATAAAGTAAATGTAACCGTCAATTCATCAATTCAAGACTAGTATTAGGAATAACTAAAATCTCATAAGGCGTATGTGAATGCCGTAAAAGCGGTTCGTTCACCTCATACGCCGTTACGTATGTGAATGCCGTAAAAGCGGTTCGTTCACCTCATACGCCGATACATGTAGGAATGCCGTCAAAGCGGTTCGTTCATTAGATGCCAATAATATATCTATGAATGCCGTAAAAGCGGTTCGTTCATGATATGCCATCAATATTTCTTACTTTCAAAGTCGAGCGTCTGATCATAAATGTATACTTGCCTTTGAGACATTGAGAAATCGAGCGGAGGAAAGGTATGAGTTCGGTAGGTCGAGAACGCGCTTAGGCACCTAAGCGATTCGCAAGGAATATTACAATTAATTATCCATACTCAAATTATACGAAGAGACTCCCGAAACTCGTCTACGATTCAAGAAAATATACGGGTGGGTAACTAAAGGTTGGGAAATCGCCCAAACTCCCCACAAGTCAGCGGCACAATCCAACCCGTAAAATCGGAAGAAAACACTCATACGGTATAGATATATCAAAATCTCAAGGTTCTCAAGCTTCAATAGGATAAAATGGGCGAATCTCGAAAACCCCAAAAACCAACACAAAATCAAAGTGTTCTTGAATAATCTTTCAATAATCAGATGAATACCCAATCATGTCCATAATCACGCATATATCACATCATACACCATGCTTTATCATCAACGTCAAAACCCACACGAAATCGAGAAGTCAAGATGTCGAAGGAATTACCTCTTGAATATTCGGCGCTATGATCCAAGGAATACGCGATAGATCGACTATCAGGCTTCCCAACCGAGTGAAAGTGGTAAATCTTCAACACACAAGTGATAGATATGAAAAGAACTCCTTCCTCAAACTCTCTCTCGCGATGGAAGAAGAAATGGAGGAAAATGGCTGAAATCTCATTTGAAAAAGCCGAATTATACTGATTGACCGCATTGTGTGCCGCGGCTCGGCATAGGTGTGCGCGGCACGGGACTAAAAATTGTTCCCGAGTTTCGGCGGTGTGCGCGGCTCGGCTTCGGGTGTGCCGCGGCACCGGGTCTGGCGGGTTTTGGGTGAGAATGCCACACCGGTGTGCCGCGGCTCATCGTAGGTGTGCCGCGGCAATGACTTCAGCGGTGTCTTGCCGGAGTGTGCCGCGGCACCGTCTGACTGCTCGGCCAAATATAGGAAATGTGTGTGCCGCGGCGCACACTCCTTGTGCCGCGGCTCACACCCCCTTCGGGTCCTAAAATGATGGAAAATGACCCGGAAAGAGAATAAGAGTAATAGGATTCAACGTCCGGGCAACAATAACACGAAAATAGAAGTACGGAAACCCCAAAACGGTGGTTCCAAGCAATGATTACAAGGGTTCGCTCAACAAATCACGATTCGAAGAATATGAAAAGGTTTGAAATGACATGTCTTTCGACCGGGTATTACAAACACAGGGTCGGCACGAAGGATGATGAAAGATGAACGATACTAATCACACGAGGATCCGTTGATGTCGTATTGGTCTAGTTGTATTTTCTTTTCCGCTGCAGTATTTTTTCCCCGTTGTACGGGAGTTTATTGTATTTTGACCCCTGCGTGGGTATGTGTTTGTAATTGAGTTGTATATTTTTATTGAAAGACCAAATCGGTCTAGTGAGTCATTTTAGCCTTGAAGGCATTGTCGAGATGTTAAATGTTGTTACCAGCCTGGTAGATCCTCGAGGAGAGGGTCTACGGCGTGTAATATCCCTTAGTGGATTGGGGGTGTTACAGATGTGGAGTCGAGTGTTTATTGTTGAGTTCTTTTTAATCAGGTCGTGCCTGATTGAGTCGTGTCGCAACGCGTCGTCTTAGTTTGTTGGTCGTGATTAGTATCGTGGGGCAATCATCATCTTCGTGCGACCTGTGGATGTAGGTCTCCATTATTTGTGTTGTGCCTCGCGTGGCACGAGCTACTTGTATGATTATTTGTTAAGTGATGGAATCTTTATGTAGTTTTTGATTTCGTGAATGTGTTTATTTGACTCTCATATTTTGTTTATATGAGGAGTGGTGCATTGCTAATATATTTTTACTATTGATTTTGTCCATTGCTAATGATTTTCAAAATGATTTGCTCGTATTGCAAGTATTCTTGTGAAACCCTTATGATTAACATGTACTGGTAATGTATATGTGTGTATTTTGCTCACTCGGGAGGGTCAGCGAGGCCTCGGTGGAATCTGTGATTTCGCTCTGATTCACGAGCTTGTTTGGATAGCTTGTCAGGAGGGTCCATAAACGCCTCGGATGGGACTAGTGGTTTAGCCCGATCGTGGCGATTTTCAACTGTGATTATTATTGACTGTTTGTTTTCCGGGAGAAGACATGTCTTGATTTTGAAACAATTTGATGCATGTAATATGAGATGTGTAAGCGAATGTCGACACGTGTGAGCAGAGGTTTAACTTACACTTCGTAACGTGTGAGTTTTTGGGCATTCTAGCCTAATGGATTTTGAAAGTCTTGAGTATCTTAAAGGATAAATTTCAAGACGTACTTTTGAAAATAGATTATTTCCTCACGGTATTTTCAAGGTGCCTACTAGTACAACTGTATGTTTCAAAATTCTTCCACTTTGAGGACCAAAATATTTTGAGATATTCTCAGTAATTTGGAAACGCATTTGCTTAGACTTGAAGGTCGAATATTTCTGAGAGTTTTTAACTAAAAGAGAGATGTCCTCATTTTTATCAAACGTAAGACGTTTTTTTTTCAAAGTCTCGATAAAGATGTTTGTATTTCTTTTTTGAAATGTGATACTTAAGATCAGTGGTGTTTCCAAAAATTTTCAAAAAGGTGGTTTTCATTTTTATAACCTATAATTTCCTGTTTGCGGTCAGGGAATGTGTGGATGTTAGCATTATCGTTGGGGTGTTGTTAGCCCTCCGAGTTGTGATTGAATTGGTGGTGGGAGTGTTTAGTCGTTTGCCACGCATTTGTTGTGTTAGCCCTCTGTGAGAGGTGTGATGTTGGTGTTAAATGTTTCGCTTCATGGTGATTTGCGTGTATCGCACCTGTCCAAGCTGTTAGATCTTGGGTTTGTATGATTGTGTACATATATGATTGTTTCATGATGTTGTAATTGTGTGTTGGTTATCGTTCGGGCCTTTGAAATCGCCGAACGGATGTCGTCGTTGCTGTGATTTTGTGTATGTAAGTTGCCTTAGGATGGTAATTGTTGTATGTGATTGTGTTACGATTTTCTCTTGTACTGAGTGGTTACTTATTCAGTATGCCGAGGGGTAGGGATCATGGTCGTGGCGACCAGATGCCTGATCAGGATTGTACTGCGGTGATGGTGTTGGTATCGGTGTTGCCACTATTTTGTAGCGGTATTGCCACGAGATGACTCGATTGACCTAAGCGATTCAGCGTAATACGAGATGTTGTAACACCCCAGGCCATCGGGGAATATTACGCGCCGTGGGCCGAGATGGAGCCCACAAGTGAAGAAATTTTCGCAAACATTTACAAGCGTCGAGGCTAACGACGGTATTATCTATTTAAAACATTCGAAGACTTTATAAAATTCGTTTATCAAAACCGTCGTAGAATCTCATTTGAAACCACAATGCCGAAATGCCAAAACTCAACGGTTTAAAAACATACGTTAAGCTATAAACACACGTCGACATAATATATTTAGAAAATGATTGCCAAATTAACCTAAGTTACAGGATACCAAAAGGCCATTTAAAAATACTCACGCAGCGGATAAAGACAAACAATTAAAATACTCTAGCAGCGGAATACAACAACTGATCAGAAACTCAATACACAAATACATGTCCTTGCCAGTATCCTTCGGGAAGTTCATCTCTCCACGATCGCTACAAGCTTGATAATCCAAGAACCTAAAAAGAAAGCCCACGACGGGGTCAACCATAATATCCAACAATAATAACTATCACATCTCGTCAATAATTTCATACCAATGGAAATACTAAGTAAAAATACGACCAATGTAATCTTACCGTCGTAACTATACTTACTCATGATAATTCTCATAAGAATAACCATCATCACAAAGCACATCTCGTAATCTCGATTAATCAATAAACTCATACATAACATCCACAAGGTACCTCAAGCAATACCAAAGATTCTCAAAACATCATCATAACTCACAATACGGAAATATACCAACTCTGACCAATACGATCCATCGGAACAAACATCATCAGATCTCAACATGATAATCGGTTGTCCATAAAAAGACAAATACCAAAAAAAGTACGGAACATATCTCAAGATACGCAATGCCACGATGAATCGTGACGGTCTAATCCAAGATCTGACCAATACAACATACGGACATGGTCCTAACACAAGACCTACAAATGCATACTCATATGACAACGTCAAATATGCTCACATCAATAACAACAATGTACACTTATGGAAATCCAATGATCCAGCGTACGCAACATAGTTCCCAAGATGACCCTGAAAGATCAACATGAGGTGGATAACCCATAATATTTATATGCACAACAACAATACATGGGTAATCCGATAATCCAACGTTCACTGCCTAGATCCCAAGATGATCCCGTTGGACCAACACGAGGTGGAAAAACCCGTCCAATGATCCAGCGCATGCTAGCATAGATCCCAAGATGATCTCGTCGGATCAGCGCGAGGTGGACATACGAAAACAATGTGCGAATGCACAAAACAACAATACCTGATGCGACAACAATGATACGAATGTATCACAACATGATCAACACATTTGTGAAATGATTAAAATACTGCGCTCACGAGTCCTTGAGAGCAATCTCGATATCTAAACCATCACCAACCATTATTACGAATATTCATCGATCCAAAACATCACGGACGGTAGATAATTCACGTTTCCTTCAATACCATGATGTATCCTCGATAACAAGTATACAGCGACAATTGTAAATCATATACATTATGATTTAAATTCCCAAAACTCGAATACAACCTATAATCCCAAATCTCCTGTGATTACGATTTTAAACATTTCTATACGAATTATAAACGAATGAAACTGAAACCATTCATTAAATATTATAAACTGAGCAAGTAATAACTTGCCTCGATACCGATACCACGAAGCTATTACCGAACCCATTGCCTTTGTGTTGCCTCAAAAACAACACAATAGTCGTAATCCTCGATCAATTATCGCAACCTAATGCAATAATCAAATGACAACACATCCAATAATAATCAACAACCGACAAAACCAACCAATCGAACTCAACGGTTCAACAAAAACATTGAATAAACGCAGTCTGAACAAACCAAATCAAGCCATCACGAATTCATAATCAAAACACAAAATATTGCACTGTCTGCCTACTTAGCGCATGTTAAACGCATAACGTAGCGTGTGCTAAGTTGCTCCCGTTAGCGTGCGCTAGCCAGTAAGCTTAGCGTGCGCTAATGTTGTACACTGGCATGCATTCCAAGCATCGGCTAACATCTTGAGACTACGAATCCGAATGAAGGGAGACATAAATCTCTATATATCAATAACAACATCAACAATCAAACCGACTCGATAACAAGGATCATATCATACTCAATCTGGAATTCAACCTAGTATCATGATTCATCTCATCTAAATCGACGAATATAATTACCAAGATTCAGAAATCCATCTTAGATCGGGTTAAATGAACCAACATCCTTATAGTATGAAGAATCTTAACTAACATCCAAAACTCTTATCAAAATTCCATTGTATCTCATATAACATCATCATCTGATTATCCAACATGCTCCTCACATGTAATCATCCAAGAAAAAAGAACCACCATCAAAGGATACGAAAATTACTTGGATTGGATCAACCAAGAATAAGAACATTTGACTCCATTCCAAGAATCATGAATAACTTGAAGAACAAGGCTTGAATCCATGCTCTCCATCTTAATATTGTTAAAGATCATCATCTCACCATGTTTGGGAACCTCAAGAACCTTCCAAAACTCTCTCTATCGACTGAAGGAGAAAAAATGGACTAAATGCATCTCAAAACCCGTCTGTCCCCTTATATAGAATACATTACTAGTGTGCGCTAACATCTCATGTTTAGCGTGCGCAAAAGCCTTAGCGTGCGCTAACTGACTTTGTTAGCGTGCGCTATCGAGTCGATGGCCCTTTATGCGGCCGTACATGTGCTTGCGTACATAATGCCCATGCATTAGCATATGTAACTTACAGCATTGTCTAGCGTCGCAAGTCCTTTACCCTTAGCGTGCGCTATCAAGTTGACTTGCTCTGATCTGCACCTACCGAATATGCTCGTGACCCAACATGCCGAAAGCAACCAATAAAGCGAAGATTCCCTGTGGCCGATATGATATTAGCGTGCGCTAACAACGAGCATTAGCGTGCGCTAATGCTTTACGACAAACATCAGTTGACTTCGTTGGCACATGCGCCGAAAGTGGCCGGGTCCACACGTAGATTCCCTCGATGCATTACGAACTAGCGTGCGCTATCTTTTACCATTAGCGTGCGCTAAACGCGCGATAGCGTGCGCTAGGAATACATATTAGCGTGCGCTAATAATCTACACTTAGCCATTTCCCACAATTTATGTCAGCGTCTCGACATACCAAAAACAAACATAAGACACATTGAACACAAATATTGAATCGATAATATTATCATATGATATACCCGATATCAAAAGTGCGATAACTTTGATACGATATTCTCAATTGTAATTGTCTACCAAATCGACAATTATACCAATACGACATCTCGGTCCTTCATTATTTTATCCATCTTGCATGATTCCATCTTTGTACAACATAACTCGGATAAAATAATATTAAACAACAGTAGTAGAAATTCCGGATATTACATTCTACACCACTTAAAATAAGTTTCGGTCTCGAAACTTGCAAACCGTCATAAAAATAAACAAACATACCGTTCAACCCAAAATATCCCAAAACCATCACGACAATGATCAATCATCATCACTATATAATAACCACAACAGCATACTTACCAATGCGCAAAGTCGACGATATCCTGAGATACTAGCTAGTGACCTCACTGTAAAGTCTCAATACACTTTACAATCACAATTCCTTGAGTCTCAACAAAATATATCATCTTCGGATGAAACAATATGCCGGAATCAAATTACATGCGCTAATTACATAATCGAGTCTCAATTAGATAAGGCGAATAATACACAATACATCTTGAAACAACTCCCCAAAGCAGCGGGAATCCGAGACAGAGCACAAAATCCGAGCGCTCGGATGATCACCAATAATGATTAACCAATAAGTCGGCGAATTTATCATCGACATGATAAATTCCAATATGACCGACCAGGTCAAAACACAATCGAGAATATTATCGGCATGATAAACTCGATATGACCAACGAGAGGTCAAAACACGATCGAGAATATCATCAACATGATAAACTCGATATGACCAACGAGGAACCACGAGCCGATACGAAGAGCAAAATTCTCAAAACGACACACCAATCACATACGGTGGATCTCAATAAACATATCTTGTTGGTGAACATACCCCTCGGCATATGAACAACCAATCACAATCCGTCGAACATATCCAATCATACATGGAGTGGGAACGACCAATCGATAATCAAAACAACCAGTATGAGGTCAACAACACCAAATCTACACTTACAAAGAAATAATTCGAAAATCATTATGGTAAATATGCGCTACTACCATACCAATGGAATCACATAGCACATATGTCCCGATTTCAGAAAATTCAAAGATTCTAAAATCGCATCCTGTGCATGAATCTACAATACGCAGCATATTTCTCTCATCCGATAGATCAACCGATCATTTCTGGATAACCAAACTGCCATACTAAAGTTCGAATCTCCTTTCATAGTACCACAAGTGTGTTATCCTGTTGGTGAGTCTCACTCAGAATTTCACCACGATATGCATTATGCACTAAATGCGTATGTACATCAATCACATTTTCAAGACCAGTTTGAAATCATATAATCTTGTCACGAAGACAAATTTTCGAAAGTTCTTTAAAAAATTTCAAAACTCAAACATTAATTTTCGTAAGACCACGAAAATAATTTTCGAAAAATTACACTAGCTCGCCGGTGCCAAGTATTCGATACTTGATTTCCTTGAATCCATACGATTTGAAGTTTAAAAATTAAAACTATGCAAATGATTATCCACATCTATACCCCTGTATACCAGTCCGGCACCGACATTCGGTCGGAGACTGCACGATAGAATCCAAAATCTCAACATATAGGCTCCGGTAAAACTCCTTTTTCCACATATGGCTCACAACGTCAACCATTTTCATTACGGATCACCTCAATTATCTTTATGACAATGCATTGAAACAAATCAACACGTGAAAGACTTCGAGAGGTTTCATTTGAACCAATAAATCAAAACCCCGAAAGGTAGTGATAAAGTAGATAAACGATTGATAAAGTATTTTACAATTCTCGGGAGTTTTAGAAAACAGAAAAGCTTTCTTGAAACATTACGGTCTCAGCCCATATTTCGTTCCGCATCACAAGAAGTTTAAAAAGTAGAAAATCCTTCTGGACCTCAAGTCCTTAGTTATAAAACTATTTCAAAATCGATTGGGTCTCGACCCAAAAATCATTTTCCATAAAACATCCGTGAAATATTCATTTTGAAAAGTATCATTTTCAAATGCTCAAAAGCAGTTCATATATCACAAAATGAACTAACATGACTACATGTTCTTCTCAACAATCCATAGTCATTCTCCCAAATGCACAATTTCGTTCCAAAATCTAACCAACATATTGATTCCCAAAATCATAGCGTCTCAAGATTATCGATCCTGTCCCAACTCTGACATCTCAGACTGTAACGCATAATATTCTGTTGAATCTCAAAGCATGTCAATTTAGAACGACAGTAAATCTCAATGAAATTCGAAAATCGAATACTTACGGATCGTGAAGCCGATGATTCCCGTGATCTGGCACATGTCTCGACTCGAAAATACTCGACACAGGTACTTTCAAAACACGCATTTTGCAAAACCGGTTCAACTCAAAAACACGACACATTACTATACGAAAAAATACGTTAATACTATTTAGAAAAGTTTACGACAACCCCATTACCACCTTTGGTAAATCACATAACGCACAATCCGAGTGAACAACAAAAACTCAAGGCTCTAGAATTAGTTAATCAACAACTCATTGTAGCGACAAAACACGACCCAACTCGACCCAAATGCCTAGGTTTTCTCAACTTACTCTCCGATACCATATTCTATAACACCCCCAGAGCCATCCAGGATTATTACAGCATCGTGGGCCCCGAGATGGAACCCACAATGCTGAAGGAAATTTTCGCAAACATTTACAAACGTCGAGAGGCTAACGACGGTATTATCTATTTAAAACATTCGAAGACTTTATAAAATTCGTTTATCAAAACCGTCGTAGAATCTCATTTGAAACCACAAGGCACAAAATGCCAAAACTCAACAGTTTAAAAACATAAGTTAAGCTATAAACACACGTCTGCAGAGTAGATTGAGAAAATGATTGCCAAATTAACCTAAGTTCTAGGATACCAAAAGGCCATTTAAAAATACTCACGCGGCGGATAAAGACAAACAATTAAAATACTCTAGCGTGGAATACAACAAGCGATCGAAACTCGATACACAAATAGATGCCCTTGCCGGTATCCTCAGGAAGTTCATCTCTCCACGACCGCTACAAGCTTGATAATCCAAGAACCTAAAGCGAAAGCCCACGGCGGGAGTCGGCCATAATATCGACAATGATAACCATCACATCTCGTCAATAATTTTATACCAATGGAAATACTAAGTAAGAATACGACCAATGTAATCTTACCATCATAACTATACTTACTCATCACAATTCTCATCAGAATAACCATCGTCACAAAGCACATCTCGTAATCTCGATTAATCAATAAACTCAAACATAACATCCACACGGTACCTCAAGCAATACCAAAGATTCTCAAAACATCATCATAACTCACAATATGGAAATATACCAACTCTGACCAATACGATCCATCGGAACAAACATCATCAGATCTCAACACGATAATCGGTTGTCCATCAAAAGACAAATACCAAAGGAAGTACGGAACAGACCTCAAGATACGCAATGCCATGATGAATCGTGACAGTCTAATCCAAGATCTGACCAATACAACATACGGACATGGTCCTAACACAAGATCTACAAATGCATACTCATATGACAACATCAAATATGCTCACATCAATAACAACAATGTACACTTATGGAAATCCAATGATCCAGCGTACGCAGCATAGATCCCGAGATGACCCTGAAAGATCAACACGAGGTGGATAACCCATAATATACATATGCACAACAACAACACATGGGTAATCTGATGATCCAGCGTTCACTGCCTAGATCCCAAGATGATCCCGTCGGACCAACACGAGGTGGAAAAACCCGTCGATGATCCGGTATGCGCTAGCATTGATCCCAAGATGATCCGTCGGATCAGCGCGAGGTGGACATCGACAACAATGCACGAATGCACAAAACAACAATACACGATGCCGACAACAAAGATACGAATGTATCACAACATGATCAACACAAATGATAGAAATGATTAAAATACTCGCTCAGAGTCCCTCGAGAGCAATCTCGATATCTAAACCATCACCAACCATTATTATGAATATTCATCGATCCAAAACATCACGGACGGTAGATAATTCACGTTTCCTTCAATACCATGATGTATCCTCGATAACAAGTATACCAACGACAATTGTAAATCATATACATTATGGTTTAAATTCCCAAAACTAGAATACAACCTATAATCTCAAATCTCCTCTGATTACGATTTATAAACATTGCTATACGAATTATAAACGAATGAAACTGAAACCATTCATTAAATATTATAAACTGAGCAAGTAATAACTTGCCTCGATACCGATACCACGAAGCTATTACCGAACCCATTGCCTTTGTATATGAGCTCCTCAGCCCCGATCAAAAGCAACACAATGGTCATAATCCTCGATCAATTATCGCAACCTAATGCAATAATCAAATGACAACACATCCGATAATAATCAACAACCGACAAAACCAACCAATGGAACTCAACGGTTCAACAAAAACCTCGAATAAACGCAGTCTGAACAAACCAAATCAAACCATCACGAATTCATAATCACAACACAAAAATATTGCACTGTCTGCCTACTTAGCACGTTAAACGCATAACGTAGAGTGCACTAAGTTGCTCCCGTTAGCGTGCGCTAGCCAATGAGCTTAGCGTGCGCTAATGCTGTACAGTGGCATGCATTCCAAGCATCGGCTAACAACTTGCGACTACGAATCCGAATGAAGGGAGACATAAATCTCCATATATCAATAACAACATCAACAATCAAACCGACTCGATAATAAGGATCATATCATACTCAATCTGGAATTCAACCTAGTATCATGATTCATCTCATCTAAATCCATCTTAGATCGGGTTAAATGAATCAACTGTTGGAAAGTAAAACGCAGCGGAAGCGAAGTTTGATAAAGTTGATAATAGCGTTTTACGCATCTACGCGCATTAGATCTATTTAGGCATGCTAATTAATTAATTACTAATATTAATAAGCAATTTAAATATTATTTATTATTTATTAATTAAAGATGTTGATTAATTAAAATATCCTAATCTAGATCCAAGATCATAAGATATTACCTTTTGAAGCGCGTTGGTTACTTCCTTCTTGATCGCCTTATATTTCTACCTTCAGATCTTCTAGAGTATGATCCGCCTTGAACCGGACGTTGTGTGGGCAACGAGCTACCGGATCTTGCTTGGACACCTTATGGATCGGCCGAATTCTTATGCCTCACAACTCTCGATTTTCTTTTCTTCAAGTAATTAGATATGTAGCAAGAATTAAAGTGTTATCTCAATTGTGGAATCAAAGACACAAGTCAAGATCCACAATTAAACATAGAAGAATAATCGAAATTACTTGTGCATGTATGTGATAAAATCTGCCAAGCCCAATAATGTACTATTTATAGGCTCTTGGACTACTTCTATTGATCTAAAGGAGGATTATGGAAGGACTCCCAATTAATTAATCTTACCTTATTATGACTCTTCCTAAAAAATGATGAATCAATTAATATCAACTTAGTCCACTAAAAGTTGATATTGCACTTCCTACCAAAATCCCAAATTACGAAATTGGGCTCCTTATTAAATATATTATTTCCGTGTTTAAGATATCGAATGTCCATTAATTAATTATAAGCTCTTGTGACTTTAATTAATTAATATCTTATCGAAGTAGTACCACTCGAACCTTATTATTATATCGGAATTAAATCCACTGCGAGGGTTTAATATAATAATCATTATCGAGCTCCTCAAGGGACATCATCAACCCTTGCAGTCGGGACACGATTTCTAGTAATAATAATAATTGTCGTATAAACAATATTATTGCCCAAGATACGAGGCTTATTGAGTCGATCATTTTGACTCTCACCTATGGTAAATCAAAGCAATAATTATTATAAATACATAATTAAATATTATATACTTAGAATAAAGAAATAATAATTATCCGAGATTTACGTTCTTCTTACGGTCGATCTGAAGACACTATCTCACCTCGATCCTGTTCAACGTATACAAATACGCTAATATATGCTAATAGTTAAGACCAACTATTCTCAAGCATACACTACAACCCTTTATATAATTTGTCTAATAATTATATAGGTTGTGAACTATTGTATTATTTTATAAGGCACTGATAATGTGATCTTCCGTGTGACACCAACACACCACATCATCTACAATATAAAATAATTAGACATTTCATTTGCATAACCATAATGTGAATTAATATGCAAATCATGTGATTAAGTGTAATTAATATCCTCATAGGTAGTATGAGAGAAATTGGGTAATACAAGCATAAAGTATGCTTTGCGGTATCAATCTAACAATCTCCCACTTATACTCAAAGCATGCTTTTAAGTATACTACTCTATTACATAGTCTCTCATTTCTCCCACTTATACTCAAAGCAATCTTTGCCATACACCGTAATCCCATTCCTTCCACATGCCTTTCAAAAACTTTTGAAGGTAGGCCTTTCGTGAAAATTCGGCAAGATTATCTTCGATGCAACCACGGCTACAACTACGTCTCCTTCCTTTACGAAGTGTCGTATGATGTGGTACTTGCGGTTGATATGTTTACTTGCACGATGGGCTCGTGGTTCCCTTGAATTTGCATGTACCGGTATTATCACAATAAAGTGTAATACCCTCGGCAAATCGGGAATCACATCTAAGTCTGCGGAAGTACTTGAGCCACCTGTTGCCTCCTTGGGCGCCTCGGAGGCGCCACGTGCTCGGCTTCCATGGTAGAGTCAGAGATGCATTTACCTTCACACTCCTCCAACTAATGGCTCCACCTCCCGGCTAAACACATAACCCGAAGTAGACTTGGACTTTTCTTTGTCCGATCAAAAATGCAGTCGAGTGTAACCCAGGAAGCAGTCGTCGATTGATATACAAGCATGTACTCCTAGTCCTTCTCGGATACTTGAGTATGTGCTTGCGGCAATCCAGTGTCACAGTCTGGGTTTGGTGATATCTAGCAGACATGCCCACTGCATGACAGATATCTGGTCTAGTGCAAAGCATAGCATACATGAGACTCCCACAGCGGATGCATAAGGGACCATGTTCATGTCATCTATCTCCTTTTGTGTCTTAGGACACATGTTTTTAGATAGTTGAATTCCATGTACGTAAGGTAGAAAACCTTTCTTGGAATTCTCCATGCTAAACCGGCTTGAGTGTATCGATATAGGATGCAGGATAAGCACAACATCCTCTTCTTAGATCACGAAGATCGATTCCAAGGATGTGTCTGCTTCTCCTAGATCCTTCATATCAGGCCTTTCGGATAGCCATACCGTCGTCCGACAATTCCTTCACGTTGTTTACAATCGAAGGATATCGTCTACATCTGATCTGAAACACCAACACGTTTCCATCGCATTTCTTATACACACAACTCTCACTCGGACATTGAGCGAATCCATATGAGTGGACAACCGTCAAAGCGAGTGTTCCAAGATCTAGATGCTTGCTTAAGCCCATAAATGGATTTCTTAAATTTGCACACCAAATGCTCTTCTCCTTTAGCAATGAATCCCTCTGCAGCGCATCTAGATTTCCTTGTCTAGACTCCCATTCAAGAATGCGGTCTTGACATCCATCGCAAATCTCCGAGATCGAATGCGCGGCTATAGCTAAAAGAATCGGATTAACTTAAGCATGGCTCTGCGTGAAAAGGTTTCATCATAATCGATACCCTCTTTACGAGTGTAACCTTTTGCAACAAGCCTCGCTTTGAAGGTTTCAACCTTCCGTCATGTCCTTTCTTTTGCTTGTAGACCCATTTACTCCCAATGGCTTGTACACCATCGGGTAGCTCTACTAGCTCCCACACTTGATTGGAATCCATAGATCCCATTTCGATTCCATTGCTTCTTGCCGAGTCGGCATCTTTATCTTGGATTGCCTCCTTATAGGTCTAGAGGCTGATTCATCTTAAATGCGGGATTGAGTCAGAAGACTTTCCCATGCCTATGAATCGTTCGGGTGACGAACAACCCTCCCGCTCTGACGAGGCAAATCCGAGTTGGTGTAAAAGTTTTAGAATCGTCGTGGTGCGGTGTTAGTTGGCGCTTATGCGATTGGTATAGACGGAGTCTCGCCCCTCGAATCTTCGAATTATCTCGCTCATGGGCTTGTGACTAATCATATAATCCTCTTCGAGTCGGGCATTGGTGCTAACAATGACCTTCTAATCTGAGGACTATAGAACAAGCCACCCTTCGTTCCCTTAGGGTATCCTACAAACACTCGCATACATGCGAGATGCCAATTTATCGACTTCCTTATTCGGCACATGTCTTTGAGTACTAAATCCGAACATGTCTAGGTAGGCTTACGCCCACTCCACGATTCTGTGGGTGTTTTGGAAGGCCCGATTTGAAGGCACCGGAGTTTATAATGTACGCGCATTTGTTTCTAAAGCGTATCCCCAAAGCGAAATAGGTAAATCTGAATAACTCATCATTGATCTAACCATTTCTAAAAGAGTCTATTCCTTCTTTCGGCCACACCATTTTGTTGTGGAGTTCGTAGCGGTGGTGGGGACGAAATCCCCTCATTCGCCAAGAAATCCAAAACTCTCCACTAAGGTATTCGCCACCACGATCAGATCGTAGCGACTTGATACTCTTCCCATGGCCTTCTCCGTTTGACCTTGAAGTCTACGAACTTGTCAAAGGCTTAGGACTTACGTCGCATCAAATAGATGTATCCATATCTCGAATAATCATCTATAAGCGTGATGAAGTATTCGAAACAACCCCTAGCCTGGATATTCATTGGACCACATACGTCCGTATGAACCAATTCTAACACATCCTGAGCACGGTTTCCCTTGGTTTTAAAAACCCTTTTGGTCATCTTACCTTCCAGACAGGATTCACAAATTGGAAATGACTCAACTTGGAGATCATCCAATGGGCCATCATCTACCAATCTTTGAATCCTTCTAAGGTTTACATGTCCTAACCGTAAATGCCACAGATATGTTTGGTTTATGCTTGAAGGTTCTTTTCTCTTTCTAGGTTGAGACAAAGAGTTAAGTGATTTATGCATAGGAGTTTGTGCAGTATTAACGACATATATCCATCATTAAAAGTACCTTTACAAATATATTCACCGCTTCTTTTCTTAATAATGGCATCATCATCAAAAGAAACTGAATAACCATCACTTTTTAATTTAAAAACCGAAATTAAATTCATTCTAAAATCTGGTACTAATAATACATTATTGAGAACTAATAATTTATCATTAATCTTCAACTGCACGACTCCCACTGCAATAGCCATAAGCCTGGAATAATCGCCCCAGTTGATGGTAATCTCGCCGCACTAATTGCTTGGTTACCTGAAAACCATGCGAGTCAAAGCAAACATGATCAGTGGAGCCTGAATCAACTATCCACGAAGTGGAAGAACAAGCTGCCAAACATGTTTTGACTACTAGTACACGAGACATACCTTTCTTAAGAGCAGGGCAGTACGCTTTAAAATGTCCTTTCTTACCGCACTTGTAGCACTTTCCCTTTGGCTTTTTGTTCGCCTCGGGATGAGGAGCCTTGCTTTTCACCTTGAGGGTTGCCACTTGCTTCTGGCCAACCTGCTTTTTCTTCTTTCCCCTTTTGGGTTTGGAAGAAGTAGCAGATTCTTAGTAAGAATCGATGATAACCTTGTTTGAAGAAACCTTGGTGAAGCTCTGTCGGAAGTTCCGCCAAACTATATGTCCTACGGTTCATATTGTAGTTAAGGCGGAGCTGCTCAAAGCTTCTAGGTAAGTGCCTAAGATAATATCGACTGTGTTTCCGCATCGATAGTAGCCCCGGTATGCTCGATTCGTTCAAATGAGACATCATTTTTAGAACATGATCCCTCATGGAGTCCCTTGAGATATTTGGGTTGTCATCAATACCCTCATAGAATTTTGTCTAGCCGCCAGTTACGATGACCAAACATCTCGGTGAGACTTTTCATCATTTCCAATGGTGAACCCATCGTCGATGCGATCTTTGCAATACATTTGTCGGTGAAGCCAAAATGTAACGGAGCCATCTCATCGGACTTTTTCCATTTTGAATTCAGCCAACTCTTCGGGAGTGGCATCCGGTTACAGTTCTAGAGGGCTCTCCTCGATTAAGACAAACTTATGCCCCTCGTGATCGGAGACAATGTCAAGATTTCTTTTCCAATCGGCAAAGTTAGTGCCATCTAGTTTATTTTCTTTGAGAATAACTAGTGGATTGAAAGACATACGAGAATAAAAATTAAAAACATCCATCACATAATGCATAGCAAAATATATCGAAAAAACCTCAAAACACAATATATATGCTAGCAACCAACACCTCAAAAAATCCGCACATGCAAGCCACGATCGTGTGGACGTTTACACACACATTTTTCAAGTAGAGTTTTACGTCTTTAATTTTACTATCTAGTCAAATTACGTTATGACAAGTAAAATTAATAGTTGGTTCCTCTTGGCCATGTATTAATTAACATAGACTCAGATGGGAGCTTATTAATTAATACACCTAAGTGAACACCATAATTTAACATCCTTTAAATATTATCTTTTAAATAATAGTCCTACAGATGGAGAGGTCCTATCATAAAAAGTAATATTTACCTTATGTTATCATTTTGAAATTTAAAACTAGTGAACCTATAATTAGCACATCCGAGATGGAGGAAGACTCTAATGTCAACGCGCATGCTAATTACTTCACAATTTAAATTAATTATGGAGGCCAATTTGATTTTATTTAAAATAAAAATCAATTTAATCACTTAGTTATTTTAGCCTTAAGGTTTTTAATTTTCTCGTCCTAACATGCAAGGAAACATATCACACATACATCCATACACGCCATACATCAAAACAATAAAAAACCAAAATAAAGCATGGATAATTAAATTTATCCAATTATCATGGTCTTCTTCCTTGAGTTGAATCCGAGAAAATCTTCGACTCGATCTCTCCCATTTGAATCAAGCATCTCGTCGCTTCTCCCGGTAGGGCCGTGGATTTTCAAAATTAAAATTTTACTTTTATGCAAAATTAATTACATAAAAAAATTTAATTTTAAATCCAGACTTCAATGGGCCTATGAGCAAGCAGCAGACGGACAAAAGCTGGATGACCTAGCCGAACAGTGGCGGCCGGACAGTGCCGCATGGCAGCGGCCGCCCGTGCTGCTCAGCGAGCGGCCGTGTCTGCTCAGCGGCTTTCTTCTTGTCGGCCGCGGATTTGCCAATGATCCGGCGATCCGGTTACGCTCTATTTCTTAGCGATCCGTCTCTTAGAATTCGATTACAATTTTATACAAAATAAAATACATCGAAATTACATCAAGATTTACGAAAAAATAAAACCACCTAGAACTACCGCGTATTTTCTCACGGGAAAAACCATTACATGCCTCAAAAGGCCAAACCAACAATTGCATAATTAATATAAATAAATAAATAAATGCACCATTCATATAAACCATGATAATTGGATCATATCACTGCAAGAACACATCTAGCAAAATATTCCAACATCAAAATATATGAATATTTAAATTGCTATCAATTAATCACTAAAATTAATTAAAATAGCAAAAGCACTAAAATCCGACTCCGATACCAATTGTTGGAAAGTAAAGCGGCAGGCGAAGTTTGATAAAGTTGATAATAGCGTTTTACGCATCTACGAGCATTAGATCTATTTAGGCATGCTAATTAATTAATTACTAAGATTAATAAGCAATTTAAATATTATTTATTATTTATTAATTAAATATGTTGATTAATTAAAATATCTAATCTAGATCGAAGATCGTAGGATATTACCTTTTGAAGCGCGTTGGTTACTTCCTTCTTGATCGCCTTGTATTTCTACCTTGGATCTTCTAGAGTATGATCCGCCTTGAGCCGGACGTTGTGTGGGCAACGAGCTACGGATCTTGCTTGGACACCTTATGGATCGGCCGAATTCTTATGCCTCACAACTCTCGATTTTCTTTTCTTCAAGTAATTCCGATATGTAGCAAGAATTAAAGTGTTATCTCAATTGTGGAATCAAAGACACAAGTCAAGATCCACAATTAAACACTTAGAAGAAAAATCGAAATTCCTTGTGCAAGTATGTGATAAAATCGGCCAAGCCCCATAATGTCCTATTTATAGGCTCTTGGACTACTACTAGGGATCTAAAGGAGGATTATGGAAGGACTCCCAATTAATTCATCTTACCTTATTAGGATTCTTCCTAATATATGATGAATCAATTAATATCAACTTAGTCCACTAAAAAGTTGATATTGCACTTCCTACCAAAATCTCAAATTACGAAATTGGGCTCCTTATTAAATATATTATTTCCGTGTTTAAGATATCGAATGTTCATTAATTAATTATAAGCTCTTGTGACTTTAATTAATTAATATCTTATCAGTAGTACCACTCGAACCTTATTATTATATCGAATTAAATCCACTGCGGGGTTTAATATAATAATCATTATCGAGCTCCTCAAGGGGACATCATCAGCACGCAGTCGGGACACGATTTCTAGTAATAATAATAATTGTCGTATAAACAATATTATTGCCCAAGATACGAGGCTTATTGAGTCGATCATTTTGACTCTCACCTATGGTAAATCAAAGCAATAATTATTATAAATACACAATTAAATATTATATATTTAGAATTAAGAAATAATAATTATCCGAGATTTACGTTCTTCTTACGGTCGATCTGAAGACACTATCTCACCTCGATCTGTTCAACGTATACAAATATGCTAATATATGCTAATAGTCAAGACCAACTATTCTCAAGCATACACTACAACCCTTTATATAATTTGTCTAATAATTATATAGGTTGTGAACTATTATATTATTTTATAAGGCACCGATAATGTGATCTTCCGTGTGACACCAAAACACCACATTATCTACAATATAAAATAATTAGACATTTCATTTGCATAACCATAACATGAATTAATATGCAAATCATGTGATTAAGTGTAATTAATATCCTCATAGGTAGTAACAGAGAAATTGGGTATCTGAGCATAAAGTATGCTTTGCGGTATACAATCTAACATCAACATCCTTATAGTATGAAGAATCTTAACTAACATCCGAAACTCTTATCAAAATTCCATTGAATCATATATAACATCATCGATTATCGACATGCTCCTCACATGTAATCAACCAAGAAAAGCGAACCACGGGGATACGAAAATTACAATTTGGATGAACCAAGAATAAGAACATTTGACTCCATTCCAAGAATCATGAATAACTTGAAGAACAAGGCTTGAATCCATACTCTCCATCTTAATCTTGTTAAAGATCATCATCTCACCGTGTTTGGGAACCTCAAGAACCTCCCAAAACTCTCTCTATCGACTGAAGGAGAAAAAATGGACTAAATACATCTCAAAACCCGTCTGTCCCCTTATATAGAATACATTACTAGCGTGCGCTAACATCTCATGTTTAGCGTGCGCAACAGCCTTAGCGTGCGCTAACTGACTTTGTTAGCGTGCGCTATCGGGGTCCAGAGGCCACTGTCTGGCTTTGTACATGTGCTTGCGTACGTAATGCCCATGCATTAGCATGCGTAACTTACCTTTGTCTAGCGTCGCAAGTCCTTTGCCCTTAGCGTGCGCTATCAAAGTTGACTTGCTACGATCTGCACCTACCGAATATGCTCGTGACCCCACATGCGAAAGCAACTAATAAAGCCAAGATTCCCTGTTGACCGATCTGATATTAGCGTGCGCTAACAACAGACATTAGCGTGCGCTAATGCTTTACGACATACATTAGTTGACTTCGTCGGCACATGCGCCGAAAGTGACCAGGTCCACACGTAGATTCCCTCTGATCTGTTCTGAACTAGTGTTCGCTATCTTTTACCATTAGCGTGCGCTAAACCTGCACGATAGCGTGCGCTAGGAATGTATATTAGCGTGCGCTAATAATGCTACACTTATCCATTTCCTGCAATTTTTATCCAACGTCTCGACATACCAAAAACGAACATAGGACACACTGAACAAAAATATTGAATCCAATAATATTCTCATACGATATATCGATATCAAAAGTGCGATAACACGATACGATATTCTCAATTGTAATTATCTACCAAATACGACAATTATACCAATACTAACATCTCAGTCCTTCATTATTTTATCTATACTGTACAGATTCCACGTTGTACAACATAAATCGGATAAAATAATATTAAACAACAGTAGTATAAATTCCGGATATTATAGATGTGACCCAGAACATTGGCGCAAATCAGTGGCTTCGAGAAGTGGTTCATATGAATCCCCCTCGTTTTGCTGGTGACGTTGATGCATTGAGCTGGGATGGTTGGCTTTTCCAGTTGGGAAAGATATTTGAGGTAGTTGATTGTCCATAAGAACATTAGTTGCCTGTCTCTCATTATCTTCTTGACAAGGATGCCGCTAATTGGTGGGAGGTTGTTAAGCCTTGCGATCATGTTGTTGATGTAATATATCAGTATTTGTGCCATTTGTGCGGAAGCGTAAATTAAGAAACACGCGGATTTATAGAGGTTCGGACAAACGTGCATACGTCCTCTCTCGATGTATCTTTTTCAATAGGCTAAAGATCAAAACCTATGCACCTCTCTTCTATCGGTCGAGGGATAACCGTTACAAGCTCGTCTTCTATCAGTCCGAGTAAAACTATTTTTCCTTTTCTATTGGATAAGGAATCAACCACTATATATTTCTATTGGTACTAGATAAACCTCACTAAGATAGCGATTTTGATTCTAACAATGCTGGATCCTTGATCCTAATAACACCGAATCCAATCGTATCTTTTCTTTTTCTCACTCGTGTATGATTTTGTGTATAACAGGAACAACAACTATAATGTTTAAAATGATATCTCAAGTGTATATGAATTGCTCAATGTTGTTGTGTGGAATGATACCAACTCATTTGGTATTTATAGCCTTCTTCCACAAACTAGCCGTTACTGCCAGTTGAAATTAGTGTGCGCTAGGCTAACTTCCTTACCATGCGCTATCGCATGTTTTTGCCTTTAGCGTACGTTATATACTGTTACGTACGTTAGCGTCTTCGATTTGATCCGGTGGCTACTGTCTATGACTGTTAGCGTGCGCTAATACACCTTCTATAGCGTGCGCTAATCTTGCATCATTTTATGCGTCATATATCCGTTAATACTTTTTGACTTGTAGCAGATTCTCCCCAACGGATTGGTTGACTTGATTCAAACTAATATTTAGCGTGCGATAAATATCATCTCTTTGCGTGCGCTATGCTTACTTCAGTGCATACGTCATTATGTGTTTGAATCTCTTCACAATGGTATATTGGCTCGATAGCATGCGTTAATCATCACATGTAGCGTGCGCTATCCTCATCAGGTGACTTCACTTCAGGTTACTTCGAACTCGTCTGATCTGCAGCGGGACCCGTTAGCGTGCACTAACTTATATTTCTAGCGTGCGCTAGCCTTGAATTTTGTCCATCTTTTTGCGTCTTTGATTCCTTCGTCGTTTTGCTTTGCCTTTGTTGTTTTGTTTTGTTTAACAACTTAATCATCAAAACATTATTTTATGTGGAATAAATATTCCAACAATCTCCCCCTTTTTGATGATTACAAAACAACTCTTGAATTGGATAAAATCTACAAAAATATATGTATATGTACATTTCAAAGTTTTCGACTTTGATCGTTTCGTTACTTTCTCCAATCCTTTTCTTTTTCTTGTTATTTTCGACTTCTTTGTTTTTCATTTTTCAACTCCTTCGTTTCTCCCCCTTTTTACTTTTTATTTTTCTCGTCATATATTTCATGATGCTTTTATTCGATTCAACTTCTTCTCCCCCTTTAAAAATATTGCTCCCCCTGAGTATAATACCAATTAATTAGTTTTTGGGGATAGATGAAAGTCGGTTTTCTTTAGAGACGTAGACGATATTTGAAATAATTGTTCCTTTAGGAACCCAAATTTTCTTAACTTTAATCGTCTGTCTTGGGCTTATGAAGTTTGAAATATGGTGCCTAATTTTCAAATATTTTTCACACCGGGGTATTTTGAAATTTACGAATTCATTTTTAGAACGCGGTTTGAATCCTAACCCCTCTTTATTTAATGTGTATTTTTGAACCGAGAGCATGTTTTCAAATTTCTCGTTTCCGAGTGAAAATTTCTTCGTTAAATTTTTGAGCTCGGTTTGAACTTTAACAAGATCATTCTTTAAAATATTCTCATTTTCAACGCATTTTGAATGATCGATCTCAACAGATTTTCCCTTTTCTAGAATTTTGGAATTCTCATTTTCCAATGATTTATTTTTAAATTGAAGGGATTTAATTTCTTTTAAATCATTTTGATAATCGGTATGTAATAATTCGAATGCTTCAAAAAGTTCATCGTAAGAGTTACTTACTTGGCTTTCGATGTCGCTATCGTAGAATGAACTCCGGGCCATAAATGCAAGGTTATTTTGATCGATGAAGTCTTCATCAGGATCTTCGTCACTCCATGTTGCAACTAAGACCTCCTTGGGTTTAACCCGACAATTCTTAGCAAAGTGACCTGGTTTACCACATAATCGACAAGTGTTGTCGAATTTCTTAGATTCGTCCGCTTGAATATCCTTCTTCCTCTGGTTTAATAAGTGTTGGAACTTATTAATATTCTTGTCATAATATGCCGATTCTTCGTCGCTTTCGTCCACCGGGATTTCTTCTTTCTTTCTCGACATTTTAGCCTTCATGGCTATCGACCTCTCCTTCGGTTTCGGTTTGGCATTCCGAGATTTCAGAACAATCTCGTAGTTGATAAGAGAACCAACGAGAGAACTAAAATCAAGAGTATTTAAATCATTTGATTCCATTATAGCCGTAACCGTACCGTCCCATTCTCGAGGTAGTGATCGGAGAATTTTCTTTACTTTCTCACTACTCGAAAGTGGTTTCCCGAAACATGCTAATCCATTAGTAATAACCGAAAAATGGTCAAGCATTATCGTGATGGATTCATCGTCCTTCATTTGGAATAATTCGTACTCGTGGAGGAGCATGTTAATTTTCGTCTCCTTGACTTGAGACGTACCTTCGTGTGTTACCTCAAGCATTTTTCATATTTCTTTGGCACTATCACACGATGATATCCGGTTGTGTTCTTCCGGATTTAAGGCACAATAAAGAACTTGATTTGCCTTACAATTGTAGTGGTCATTTTTCCAATCGAAATCGTCATATTCTTCGAAAGTTTTAAGCGTACCGTTGGAATTTGTCGGAATTTTCGGACCAAGACAAATCACCCTCCAAAGCTCGATGTCATATGCTCGGATGAATATAGACATTTTCTTCTTCCACGTCATGAAGTTTGAGCCATCAAAAGGTGGTCGGTTGAGAGCAAGGCCTTCGATGGGAGCAATTTGAAATGCCATTGGATCTTTTCTCCTCGGATGTAAAACCGCTTATAGGAGTACCACTCTGATACCATCATATGTAATATATCAGTATTTGCGCCGTTTGTGCGGAAGCGTAAACTAAATGCGGAAATTAAGATACACGCGGATTTATAGAGGTTCGGCCAAATGTGCCTACGTCCTCTCTCGATGTATCTTTTTCAATAGGCTAAAGATCAAAACCTCTGCACCTCTCTTCTATCGATCGAGGGATAACCGTTACAAGCTCATCTTCTATCGGTCCGAGTAAAATCGTTTTTTCTTTTCTATTGGATAAGGAATCAACCACTCTAGCTTTCTATTGGTACTAGATAAACCTCACTAAGATAGCGATTGTGATTCTAACAATGCCGGATCATTGATCCTAATAACACCGAATCCAATCGTATCTTTTCTTTTTCTCAATCGTGTATGATTTTGTGTATAACACTCAATCACTCTAATTTAAGCTCAAGAACAACAACTATAATGTTTAAAATGATATCTCAAGTGTATATGAATTGCTCAATGTTGTTGTGTGGAATGATACCAACTCATTTGGTACTTATAGCCTTCTTTCACAAACTAGCCGTTACTGCCAGTTGAAATTAGCATGCGCTAGGCTGACTTCCTTAGCGTGCGTTATCGCATGTTTTGTAACGCCCCCAATCCGCTCAGGGATATTACACGCCGTAGACCCTCTCCTCGAGAATCTACCAGGCTGATAACTAAAATCAAACATCTAAACCTCGCCTTTAAGGCTAAAATGACTCAGTAGACCGACTTGGTCTTTCAATAATAACATACAACTCAATTCCAAACACATACCCACGCAGGGGTCAAATCTGATAAACTCCCGTACAACGGGGAAAAGATACTGCAGCGGAAAAGTAAATACAATTAGACCAAAACGACATCAACAGATCCTCGTGTGATTAGTATCGTTCATCTTTCATCATCCTTCGTGCCTCCCCTGTGCTATGCTCGAAAACCTGAATGCAAAAATAGACATCCACCCCCCGAATACTCGGGGGTTAGCAAAACTCCACTGTTTTGCTAGTGCAAGTACAAAGTGCAAATACGAGCCATATAATTCAAGTTCCACGAATAACAATAACTAGGAAATCCTCAAAGATTCAAACGTAACGAAAAGTACTTCCCGAGGCATGAGTTTGGGTAAAACACTCCAAAACCGATAGATCATAAATCAAGGGAAACAATTTATAAAACCGTTTTAAATGCCATCGAGAGTTTTAATAGAAAACAATTTTAGGATTATCGAATCCTTCTCTGTCCAAAAATCAACAGGGTCACACCCCAAAGGTTTTGTTTTCGCAAATAGAAAACCAACAACAATTCAGAGGGCCAGAGCCAAACATCACGTGTCCTCGACGGACATAAAAATCCACACAACGTAATCACGCACGCGCATCGCCTAGGACCGGGACGAAGCCACAAATCCCACTCGAGGCCTCGAAGGACCCTCCCGAGTTGGCTAGCGAAACAAATCACAACATCTCACGGTTGGATCAATCACTTGTTGCATCCTGGCCACATGATTGCATGCCATGTGCCACCGTAGATTAACTTTGGCGCTCACGGTTGGATCAATCACTTGTTGCATCCTGGCCACATGATCACATGCCATGTGCCACCGTAGTTTTTCTTAGGCTCTCACGGTTGGATCAATCGCTTGTTGCATCCTGGCCACATGATCACATGCCATGTGCCACCGTAGGCCCCGCCCACATTCACACAATCACACACATAGCACAATCTGACAAAGATATCCAAATAATTCATCCAGAGGCATCAACACTTAGAAAAAACACCACGTCAAACCACAACGCACCGAAATGAAATAATATACGTCCACACGCAATACCAAGTGCAATATCAACACCAAACATATCCATAGAGTTCACATAGTCATTCTCAAACCACACCATTCACAAAACACACGCGTTTTGAAAGCAAGCCTTTAACAAGGCTAATCGAATCTTTTGAAAACTTCGTTTCAAACAATCAAACAAACATATAAATACGATCACCAATTATCATATCCATAAAACAAGAATTATATGGACAAGGTACTTGCCTCGAAATCGGCACGCAAGTAGTCCGACGAACACGGCTCAGCGGGAAGCTACGAAACGCCGGATGTCATCGAAAGGAAGGCGACAACGAACGGAAGGGTTCAACGCGGTTTCTTCGCAAGAAACTCGACCCTAACATCATACAATGAATAAATTAATGATCATACGAGGAAGAATAATCGTAGAACGTCCGAAAACCCCTCTAAGACATTCTACCGGACACCTTCAAGGTGTCGATCAAGAACTCGACCAAAACAACGAATCGATACGACCCAACTAAGGAATAACAAGGGAAATGATATAATACATCTAAATAATCATCAATCCATCATAATCCTAAGTTAAATCGGATTAAACGGACGAAATCAACCAAAATACCCAAATTCCCCAAAACTAGATTTCAAGAAATCTAACCTTGATTCGGTAGATCGGAGGAGGTTACCGGATGATTGATTGATGTTATAAACTCAAGAACTTCATGGATTGGATGTATGACAACATGCCTCCATGATCCATAAGTCTCCAACCGCGGAAGAGGAGGAAGGAAGTGGGAAAAACGAGAAGAAAATGAAGTCTGGCCGAGCCCAGGCTATATATAGCCGGCAGGGTTACGGCCGTAACCAGCAGTGTCTTACGGCCGTAACTCGGTCCCTTACGGCCGTACTCGGCAGGCCATACGGCCGGAACCGGCATTCGTCAAAAATACGCCCGGCCTGGCCGGACACTTACGGCCGTAACTCGCACACATTACGGCCGTAATCGCCTTCGTCGAGAAGCCGCCAGCGCCATACGGCCGTACCGATCACGCCTTACGGCCGTAAGCGCACACGTTACGGCCGTAACCGGCACCTTACGGCCGTAACTCGGCGAGGCAGGCCACTGCTCCGGCCGTGACTCGGTCGTGGCCACTCCGACGGCCGGACGACCCGAAACCCGAACACGAGTAAAAATCGAAGATACGGTTCTGAAGTACTCGCAAAGACGAATCAGCGCTAAGAGAACACATGATTCCGACCACCGAAGTGTCGGAATTCGACAACGAGTAATTACCTAAACTTTGGGAAATTACAAAAATGGCCCAAAATGCGGAAATCACGATACGTGATCGAAACACGAACCAAAGCTCGCAACATGAATAATAACATCAAATGAACTTGCGAGAAATTGAAACAACAGATTTGGACGAGATTCGCAAGAATCGAGCTCAAATGCGGAAAAGTCGCTAAAAGCACGGAACTCAACAAAGCGATACGAAGCGAACTCGGATGACAAAAGTGCAAAATTAATCATTCTCGGAATGACGAAGCGGTCATGAGCGAGTCGTCAAAACGGACTTCCGCCGAAAAAGAAAATTACGAAATTGAAATTGCGGATATTACATTCTACCCTCCTTAAAAGAAGTTTCGTCCCGAAACTTAAAACAAGTAGGGAGAAGCAATATCCCCGCCAGGAAAACTCAACGAGATACACAAGAAATGCGTAACTTACGCCCATCGGCGAAACGTTACAAGCAAGCAAAGGAATATACGGCGTGAAAACACGCTCCAGTACGACCAACACAATGCCACCGGTAGAGACATAATAAAATCAACAAGTGACAAGTGTCATCAAACAGATAATACAATCAAGTCGATTATCCGAACAATCACAAAACACAACCAACGAAAATCAATACGATTGACCAACCCAACGGTATATCAATCAAACCATGAGCCACACGCTGAACAAATACGGAATTCCACCGCCCAAGGGTTGGAAGATTGAAAACGAGACTAATTTCCCGAACATAAGGGAATTAGGAAGGAGTCTGAACGCTCAACAATCACGAAACGAGATCAACAAAAACCGAACAATCAAACGATCGAACCACAAAGATCGAGACAACAAAAATCGAACGATCATGTTCGAATCACGAAGAACAATAAAAATTCAAACAACAACTCCAAGGTTCACATCTCGACTCGAGACAATATATGATCCGGTGAAAACAACAACATATGCATTCACATAAGATCCACAGGAAAGGGAATAACAATTGAAAAGTCACAACGACGAACGAGTAATTCCGAATAATACCACCCTCGTTCGATCAACAAAAGCAAGGGGCAGGACAAGCTCAGAAAATGTCAACGAACATAAACGAGTCGACAGAGTCGAAAATACAGAAGTTCCAAATCCGATCCACTTCGAATAAAAGAACTAGTAGAACCAAAAGATGTTACCTCGGAACAGGGTTCACAAGAATCGAACCGAACTCGGAAAGTCACAGCGATACCAGGTCGACCCAAAACAAGATCACAGCTCGTTCGAATGATGAACCCGAAATACAAAACAAGTTCAGACAGTATCAACGAACACGAGCGAATCGATAGACTGGAGAAAGAGAAAATATAGAAGCCAAAAATAATACGGGTATTATATTCGACCTCTTCTAAAAGAAAGTCGTCCCCGCAACTCACAATAACGGAAACAAGGTAACAACACAAAAAGCAACCGACAGAGAAATCTCCTATGGGCCTCTCGAGCCGATCACGATATCTGTCTTTGAAGCGCGAACTTCGAATGTCTCGGTAGCCAATTCGCAAAAATGAATTCGGTGACCCTCGAGTCCACACTCGAAATGTGTTATCGACGAGAAGGACAATTTACACGTGCATGCCCCGGCACATCACGATTGAAACGCCTCGGCTCGGCATACCGAAAATACAAATGCTAGATCTGATGGGGCATAACGTCGCAAAACAACATAGCGGAGATGCCAACTCAGCACAACAAAGAATCATAACACATACCATATACAACGATTACCATCGTAAAGTAATACACACACAAACACTACAGCAACGACGGTATCGTTCGGCGACCTCAACGGCGAGCGATAACGGACATAATTACAACCATGATGAAACAATCACACATGTACACAAGCGTACAAACTCAAGCTTCAACGGCTCACACCCGTGCGACAACACGCAAATCACCACGAGGCGACAAGCGGTAAATACCGGTTCACACCTCTCACGGAGGGCTAGTACAACAAATGCGTGGCAACGCCTCGACGTTCATGCCACCAATTCGATCATACTCGAGAGCAAACACCATAACGACAATACAAACATCATACATACATTCCCAAACGCAAACGGGAATTGATAGGTTTTAAAAAAAATGAAAACCACCTCTTGAAAATAATTTAGAAAAACACCGGTTGATCTCGAGTATCATCTTTCAAAAAAAAGTAAAAACGTGAAACATCGTTATCGAGACTTTGGAAAACCATTTCGCATTTGTTAAAAATGAGGACACTTTCTGATAGTGAAAAACTTTCAGAATATTCGACATTCGGGTCTAAGTAAAAGTGTTTATAAAACATTGAAAATATCTCAAAACATTTTGGACCTCGAGGTAGAAGAATT
Organism: Orobanche coerulescens; assembly: GCA_033398695.1. NCBI lineage: Eukaryota > Viridiplantae > Streptophyta > Magnoliopsida > Lamiales > Orobanchaceae > Orobanche > Orobanche coerulescens. Next base: position 194,674,103 of record CM065802.1, read on the forward strand.
TTGAAACATATTGTGGCACCCTGGAAGTACCGCGAGAAAACAATTCATTTTAAACGTACGTCTCGAAATTTATTTCTAAGATACTCAAGTTTTCGAAAATAATTCAATGCCAAAGAAAAAGGACGATGCCAAAAAGGCTAGAATGCCCAAAACTTTCAGGTAATTACACAAAACTTTATAGCGCCGTGGGTCCCGCGCTGGAACCCACCAGGATAAAACCATTTACAAAAATGCCAAAAAGGCCGATGACGGTAATATTTCAAAAACTCACAGAAGCCATTTACAAAATGCTAAATACCGTCATAAGAATTTCGCCAAAACGATCAAGGCCATAATTCCAAAAACTCGGTTAAGGGAATCGGTTTTCGAAATAAAACTCAGTCGGTAAAATACCGAAAGTCATTACAAAAGAACTCACGCAGCGGATAAAAGAAATACAGTTCAACATACACAATCGAGCAACACTACTCCTCATATGAACGAAATATGAGAGTCAAATAACCACATATCAAGAAATCAAAATCCATAAGAGGATTCCGTCACTAAACAAATAATCATAAAATAGCTCGTGTCACACGAGGCACAACACAAAGAAGGGAGACTTACATCCACAGGTCGCACGAAGATGATGATCGCCCCACGATACTAATCACGACCAACCAACTCAGACGACGCGTCGCGACACGACTTAGTCAGACAAAATCCGACAAGATAAAACTCAACAGACACCACTGACCCGACAGCCTAGGTTTCCTCAACCTAAGCTCTGATACCATTTATGTAACACCCCCAATCCGCTCAGGGATATTACACGCCGTAGACCCTCTCCTCGAGAATCTACCAGGCTGATAACTACAATCAAACATCTAAACCTCGCCTTTAAGGCTAAAATGACTCAGTAGACCGACTTGGTCTTTCAATAATAACATACAACTCAATTCCAAACACATACCCACGCAGGGGTCAAATACAATAAACTCCCGTACAACGGGGAAAAGATACTGCAGCGGAAAAGTAAATACAATTAGACCAAAACGACATCAACAGATCTTCGTGTGATTAGTATCGTTCATCTTTCATCATCCTTCGTGCCGCCCCTGTGCTATGCTCCAAAACCTGAATGCAAAAATAGACATCCACCCCCCGAATACTCGGGGGTTAGCAAAACTCCACTGTTTTGCTAGTGCAAGTACAAAGTGCAAATACGAGCTATATAATTCAAGTTCCACGAATAACAATAACTAGGAAATCCTCAAAGATTCAAACGTAACGAAAAGTACTTCCCGAGGCATGAGTTTGGGTAAAACACTCCAAAACCGATAGATCATAAATCAAGGGAAACAATTTATAAAACCGTTTTAAATGCCATCGAGAGTTTTAATAGAAAACAATTTTAGGATTATCGAATCCTTCTCTTTCCAAAAATCAACAGGGTCACAGCCCAAAGGTTTTGCTTTCGCAAATAGAAAACCAACAACAATTCACAGGGCCAGAGCCCAACATCACGTGTCCTCGACGGACATAAAAATCCACACAACGTAATCACGCACGCGCATCGCCTAGGACCGGGACGAAGCCACAAATCCCACTCGAGGCCTCGAAGGACCCTCCCGAGCTGGCTAGCGAAACAAATCACAACATCTCACGGTTGGATCAATCACTTGTTGCATCCTGGCCACATGATTGCATGCCATGTGCCACCGTAGATTAACTTTGGCGCTCACGGTTGGATCAATCACTTGTTGCATCCTAGCCACATGATCACATGCCATGTGCCACCGTAGTTTTTCTTAGGCTCTCACGGTTGGATCAATCGCTTGTTGCATCCTGGCCACATGATCACATGCCATGTGCCACCGTAGGCCCCGCCTGTAACACCCCAAACTAGGCGGATATTACAGTGCCGTGGATCCCCGACTGGGACCCACCAGGCGAATGAAAAAGGATGAATTACACAGGGTAAATGTAGTACCGAACCACATTACAACATCAATTACCCCGATTAGGAGTTTCATACAACACACCCAGGATAAAATAGAATACATGTGTATCTTATGTGACGATAAAATACACAACACTGAATGAAACGAGTATTCAAACGGAATGTCTGCAGCGGAATAAATAAAGGAAACATAAATGGTGAATAAGTAGTGAGCAGTGGGGCCCCCTTCTAGTATCATTAGGACTCCTCGCCGTTAATGTGCTCTCCTGTGCCTTTGCCTTGCCATGACACGAGAAACAAATATCCCCAAACGGGGTCGATTATCTGAACAACAATCCTCGAGTTGAATAAACACAATCATATAATTATGTAGTATAAACCACAAGTTCGATTAAAACGAAGCGGTTAGATTATAACCCAATCTTGTGGAAAACATACGCAATCAAACATCTTTGTATGAATCAACTAACGATGCGGCTCAAAGGGTGGCGCCACACTACGCCCGGGATGGAAATGTGTCCGTGCACAAGCCACCAACGAGTATCGATCGAATACCCGCGTGGTCTTGTACCTAATCAGTCTCACGAAGCAATCGACTCGTGTGCACCGTCCAATGTGAGGCCAACAACCAACACACGACATAAATGTGCCCGACATGAAAATCCTACACATACCAACCGGCACGCCAGTATGACCCGGAATGCCACGATATAACAAAAGTGACATCGGAAACGAATAATGACTCACCGAGATAAAATGATAGTGAAATGAATGATAGCTCAACAAAATGATTGGAACCGTCGTTCCTTGTGACTGAAGTGATTAATTGACAATGACACGTTTTAATACGGTTAACACAATGATGAATGAGTTACGATTATGAATGAACAACAACAAAAGGAAATGAATATCCTTATAACCGAGTAAGAATTAACTTACACAATACCGGTGACAATTATCCTTCCACGAACAACGTCCTAATTGAGATATCGGTCACTCGAACAACCTTGAATTATACAATATCCAACAACTCGTTCAATATATGAATCAAACACGAATATAACGAACTCAAAACGTCGATACGATTAAACTAAGTTCATTGGGGCATTATATCGAATACGTTGTGGCCAAATTCCGATTGTTAACAATCAAATCTCAATGAACCACTATCAAATCCCCCAAGAGGTGTTTCAAACCAATAAACACCTTCCAAATGATCAATAATCCGAAATGAATATCCGAAAACGTGATTATAACGACAATTAATCGAAAACCCCCAATTTCAACTCGATAATCAAAGTGTTCTTGAATAATCATTCGATAATCCAATGAATCCTTATACAACTCATAATCATATACATATCCCTTCATATAACATGATTATAATGTCCAAAACATCATATCTCAACATAGAATTGAAATCCAAGGTGTCGAAGAAATTACCTCTTGAATATCCAATCACTTCGATCCGAAGGACACGAGTTTAATCGAGTATCCAAGCTTCCCAAATGATTGAAGGTGATGAAAAATACACACTCAAATGATAATTGATGAAGAAAACTCTCCCTCAAGCTTCTCTCTCTCGTAAAAGGTGGAAAAAACTGGAAGGAATGAGCTGAAATGCTCATAATATGAATTTATAGGGGTTGACTACCTGCCGGACACGGCCGTGCCGATCGGCGCGGTCGTGTCGCAACCGCCGACAGGGACTCGACCGTGTCCTCGCTTGACACGGTCGCGGCGCGAGGGCCTTCCGATGACCCGTCAAGCGGCGACTTCGGCATGACTCGGCCGTGCTGCACGACACGGTCGGGCGTCTTTGGCGATCGGTTCAGCTTATCCGGAAGGGTTCGACTCGGCCGTGCCAAGCGACACGGTCGAGTCACGTGGCAGATACTTCGGCATTTCCGGACGAGTACGGCACGGGCCGTGTCGGACGACACGACCGAGTCCGGTCGGCAGTGATCGGCCAAAAGCTGAAAAATGAGCGGGTGAGCTAAAACGACCATAACTCTCTCGTCCGGACTCCGATTGACTCACCGTTTGAACCATTGGAAAGCTAACTCGATGCTATATAATATTGCAACGATTTAGAATTTTTGGAGTTACTAAAAATTAATGGTGATCTAACAAAGTCGAACTCATATGAGGAAAGTTGAAACAATGAACAATAACGATACACAACTCGAAGTTTTTCCGAACGGTGAACACGGTGAAAGAACATGATTGATGAATGATTATAATTGAGTGAAAATACACTGAGTGACAATTACAGACTGATAATTACTGAATGAAAATGAATAAATTACAACCGGGTATTACATACACCCCCCTTAAAAGAGTTTCGTCCCCGAAACTAAGGGTCAAACAACTCGGGATAACCCTCACGCATATTCTTCTCGGTTTCCCAAGTGGCCTCTTCGACTCCGTGTCTAGACCACTGAATCTCGACCAAAGGGATCGTCTTATTTCTCAACTGTTTGATTCGCCGCTCTAAGACTCGTATAGGATGCTCCTCATATGAATGGTCGTCGGCGATTTCGATTTCGTCGAATTGCAGTATGTGACTCGGGTCGGCAACACACTTTCGCAACTTAGAGACATGAAACACATTATGAATTCGGCTCAAAGCTGGAGGTAAAGCCAATCGATAAGCTAACTCGCCTACTCGATCCAAAATTTCAAACGGTCCAATGAATCTCGGACTCAACTTCCCCCGTTTTCCGAAACGGAAAATACCTCGACTCGGGGATACTTTGACCAACACATGGTCGCCAGCCTCGAACTCTAATGGTCGACGAAGGTTATCCGCATATGATTTCTGTCGACTCTGAGCTGTCAACAAACGACTCCTGATCAAAGCTACCTTCTCCCGGGCGGCTATAAGCATATCGGGCTCGGTGCCGATTGATTCTGACAAGTCATCCAAACACAAAGGAGATCGACAACGACGACCGTACAAGGCCTCGTAAGGTGCCATCTTAATGGAAGCATGCCAACTATTATTATACGTGAACTCGATCAACGGTAGTTGGGCTTCCCAATCGTCCTTCCAATCGAGGACGCAAGCTCTCAACATGTCCTCTAATGTCTGAATAGTCCTCTCACGATTATCCGTCGGATTTGAGGATGAAAGGCGATCTTGAGATTAAGCCGAGTTCCCATAGCACGATGAGCTGATTTCCAAAAATGAGACACAAATCGACCGTCACGATCGGAAACGATACTCTTAGGAGTACCGTGCGGTCTTACTATCTCCTTGATGAATAAGCTGGGCAGTCTCTCGGGACCCCACGTATCCTTGATCTCAAGGAAATGAGCTGATTTAGTTAAGCGGTCCACAATCACCAGATCGTATTCATGCCACGACGACTCGTCGGCAAACTCGTGATGAAATCCATAGAAATGTCTTCCCACTTCCACTCTGGAATAGGAGAGGTTTGACATACCCACGGCCGCCGATGTTCAATCTTGACTTGTTGGCAAGTTAAGCATCTCGAAACAAATTCGCGACTTCTCGCTTCATATTACTCCACCGGTAATTTTGTTTCAAGTCTTTATACATCTTGCTAGACCCGGGTGAGCAGAATAAGGGGTAGCATGAGCTTCTCTCAAAATAGAGTTTTTCAACTCGTCATTCGCGATACGCACAACCGGTTCTTAAACCTCAAAAGTCCATCCTCGTGGACCACGAATCCAGGGGCTTTCCCCTGAGCCACATCCTCACGGATGCGCAACAATGAAGGGTCTGAACTCTGATTCTCTCTGATTACTTCCTCAAGTGACGATGACTTCTCTAACATACAAAGTTGTCCCCGATTACTGAAGCCGGACCTCGATCTCGCCCAAGGAATTCTCTTTGAATCTCCTTCGAATCAAGTAAACGAGCAAGCATCTGCTCTGAGCGGACTTACGACTCAAGGCGTCGGCGACAACGTTCGCCTTGCCCGGGTGGTAAAGGATCTCAATATCATAATCCTTGATTAGTTCTAACCACCGCCTCTGTCGCATATTTAACTCCTTCTGAGTAAATATATACTTTAAACTTTTATGATCGGTGAAAATCTAACAGGTGACGCCATATAGGTAATGACGCCAGATTTTCAAAGCGAACACCACGGCTGCTAGCTCCAGATCGTGAGTCGGATAATTAATCTCGTAAGGTCTCAATTGCCGTGAAGCATAAGCAATAACCTTCCCATTCTGCATGAGTACACATCCGAGACCCTGTCTGGACGCATCACTATAAACCACAAATCCCTCCGTCCCCTGTGGCAAGGAAAGTACAGGTGCTGACATTAATCGGCTCTTGAGTTCCTCAAAACTCCGTTGACACGCGTCGGACCACGTGTATTTCTTATCCTTCCACAAAAGGTTCGTCAAGGGTTGAGCGATTTTTGAAAATCCCTCCACAAATCGCTGATAAGAGCCCGCTAATCCAAGAAAACTTCGGATCTCCTTAACATTCTTCGGAGGTAACCAGTCTCGGATAGCCTCCGTCTTCTGAGGGTCGACACGAACTCCGTCCGATGAAATTACATGTCCGAGAAAAGTCACTTCGGGCATCCAGAACTCACATTTGGAAAACTTTCCATAGAGTTGCTCTCGTCTCAACACGTCGAGAACCTGATGAAGATGAATCTCGTGTTCCTCTCGGTTACAAGGATAAATCAAAATGTCATCGATGAAGACAACAACAAACCGATCCAAAAAGTCGATGAAGACTCGATTCATTAGCTCCATGAATACCGCAGGTGCATTAGTTAGCCCGAACGGCATAACTACGAACTCATAATGACCATAGCATGTTCGAAACGCCGTCCTCGCGATATCCGACTCTCGAATCCGCAGCTGATGATATCCAGATCTTAAGTCGATCTTGGAAAATACTGAAGCTCCCTGAAGTTGATCCAAAAGGTCATCGATACGGGGTAAAGGATACTTATTCTTGATTGTCACCCTATTCAACTCCCGATAATCGATACACAAGCGAAAAGAACCATCCTTCTTTTTGACAAACAGCACTGGTGCTCCCCACGGGGACGCACTCGGTCGGATATAACCTTTCTCGAACAATTCCTCAAGTTGATTCTTCAATTCCTGCATTTCGGTCGGGGCCATCCGGTATGGTGCCTTCGATATCGGAGACGTACCAGGCTCCAACTCAATCGTGAATTCCACATCTCTCTGTGGAGGCAAACTGTAACTCGTCGGAAAACATCGGTATATTCCCTTACTACCGGAATATCCGACAACATTACTGATGATTCCTCGGTTTTGGTCATATAGCACCAATAACCGACACATCCTTGACTGAGTAATCGCACTGCTTTCATCAAATTAATGACTTTACCAGAACAGCCGGGATTACCTCCCTGAAAAACACATTCAACCCCATCGTCTGAAATGATAGTGACCATACGCTTACGGACACTAATGATGGCATCATGACGATCCATCCAGTCAATACCCAAGATGACGTCGTCCCTCGGCAAATCTACTACGATTAGGTCCGCTGGCCATACACGACCATGGCCGAATCGGACAATCAGAATCTCACGATTACCGATAATTCGTCTACCGTCAGGTAGGCCAATGACATAAGGCTCACAACTAGTAGCACTACCCAGACGTAGTCTACGCAAACATGACTCGGAAATGAATGAATGCGATGCACCAGTGTCAAAAAGGGTACACACAGGTTGAAATAGAATATCGAGTGTACCTGAGATCATCCGGGCCTCTGGATCGTCGGTCTTCTTCATCTCATAAATTCGGGGCTTTCCGGCCCCAGAGCTGGACGCTCCGTCGATAGCTCTGCCCGCCTTTAGCTCCCGCGTCTTGAACGACGCCGACTAAGTGGCCTGATTCGCACCTGAATGACCTGGGCCCGAGATGACGCCGAGTAGGTTTAGAGTCCCTTCGACAAAAACGGGCCCTATGCCCGGCAATCCTGATTGTGGCACGTGATGCATGCTTCGGACATTTGGTGCTGAAATGACCCTGTTCCTCACAGTTGAAACAGGTGATGGCCGAACTGGCCGCTCGTGACTGAGATTCCGCGGGTTTAGACGCCGTGGAAGGTCGCTCAGAAAAAGTAGAGCCCGCACATGGTTTCTTGAAAGTGGCCTGACTCCCGTCAGACTGATTACGGTTCTTAGATTTCTTGCCAGCAGATGAAGGTTGTTGTTTAGCAATCTCTTTGGCAGTGAGCTCGTAAGTAAGAGCTTTCTCAATGAATTCAGCCAACGTGGTACAATTATGATTAAGCAGTTGTAATCTCATACGGGATTTCAGCCTCTTGCTGAAATACTTAATGTTATCCGCCTCGGAATGGATGATAGATGAGGCGAACGGAAGAAGTTCCTGAAATTTCTCGGCAATGGCGAGAACATCCTCGTCTGTTGAGGGGTCGGGGGTGAGTAATTCTGACAGCTTGGCCTCTCTGAGTGGGGCCGGATAATATCTCTCCATCATGAGAGTCTTGAACTGCTCCCAAGTACATGATCCTTCGGTGGGCTTCAACGACAACCACCAAGAATGGGCGCTCTTACCCAGATAGTAGGCCGCAACTGAAACTTTCGGGACACTCTACCATCGCGAATAGCTTCTTGAAGTGTTCGAGCCAATGAACAATATCTGCCGGCTCAGATGAGCCTTCAAAAGTAGGTGGCCTTTGGCGAGAGATGTCGCCGATGATACTGCTCACATTCCTCTCTTGCCTCTGAGGTGGCGGCGGAGGAGCCTGTTGATTTTGAGTAGTGGAGTTATGCATCGTCTGCATCAGCTGTGTCATCTGGGTCATTTGGGCCATCATGCCCTGCATAAAAGCGAGTGGGTCAACCCGAACACCTTCTGACTGAGCGATGTCCCGAGTACGACTCCCTGATAGAGAATGATCACGTCCAGGTCAATGAGTAGCAGCGTCGCTGCTAGATGAATTAGCATTATTCCTCGCATTCGCACGTGTATTCACACGAGCTCTCGAGATTCGGCCCGCACCACGGCCTCGTCCTCCTCGTCCTCTGCCAGCTCTTTCCATACTGAAGTGGAAAGTTACATGATGATTAAATCTCCCACATGAATATCACGTTATGATTACGTCATTAAATGATGAAAATGAGCATACACGTTCTAACACAATGATTATATGAATGATTAACTGAGGTGATATGATTATCTGATGAAACTATTGAAATGATCATCTTGAACAAGTTAACAAGATTAATGATATGATCATCCAGATCAACAATCGAGTAATGAAATGAATTGAGTGATTAATGAGTTAAAATGACCGTCCTGGTCAAAATGAAAATGATGTTTGAGGATTGTTAACTGATGAATTATGAATGAATGATAATTGCCAGAAATTATACCATGGCGTTAGAAGTCTTACAGTTCTTTCGGTCTGATTGGCTCGGCATCTGCACAGGTCACACGTGACGCGAAAGTCCAATGATACTAGTCTGATGACGATGATTTCAAATGAGACATGACTCGTAAGGTAGTATTCAAAACCACGCTCCGATACCAACTCTGTAACACCCCAAACTAGGCGGATATTACAGTGCTGTGGACCCCCGACTGGGACCCACTAGGCGAATGAAAAAGGATGAATTACACAGGGTAAATGTAGTACCGAACCACATTACAACATCAATTACTCCGATTAGGAGTTTCATACAACACACCCAGGATAAAATAGAATACATGTGTATCTTATGTGACGATAAAATACACAACACTGAATGAAACGAGTATTCAAACGGAATGTCTGCAGCGGAATAAATAAAAGAAACATAAATGACTGAATAAGTGACTGAACAGACTGGGGCCCCCTTCTAGTATCATTAGGACTCCTCGCCGTCAACGTGCTCTCCCTGTGCCTTTGCATTGCCATTTCATGAGAAACAAATATCCCAAAACTGGGTCAGTTATACAGAACAACAATCCTCCAGAGTTGAATAAACACAATCATATAATTATGTAGTATAAACCACAAGTTCGATTAAAACGAAGCGGTTAGATTATAACCTAATCTTGTTGAAAACATACGCAATCAAACATGCTGTATGAATCAACTAACAGTACGGCTCAAAGGGTGGCGCCACACTACGCCCGGGATGGAAATGTGTCCGTGCACAAGCCACCAACGAGTATCGATCGAATACCCGCGTGGTCTTGTACCTAATCAGTCTCACGAAGCAATCGACTCGTGTGCACCGTCCAATGTGAGGCCAACAACCAACACACGACATAAATGTGCCCGACATGAAAATCCTACACATACCAACCGGCACGCCAGTATGACCCGGAATGCCACGATATAACAAAAGTGACATCGGAAATGAATAATGACTCACCGAGATAAAATGATAGTGAAATGAATGATAGCTCAACAAAATGATTGGAACCGTCGTTCCTTGTGACTGAAGTGATTAATTGACAATGACAAGTTTTAATACGGTTAACACAATGATGAATGAGTTACGATTATGAATGAACAACAACAAAAGGAAATGAATATCCTTATAACCGAGTAAGAATTAACTTACACAATATCGGTGACAATTATCCTTCCACGAACAACGTCCTAATTGAGATATCGGTCACTCGAACAACCTTGAATTATACAATATCCAACAACTCGTTCAATATACGAATCAAACACGAATATAACGAACTCAAAACGTCGATACGATTAAACTAAGTTCACTGGGGCATTATATCGAATACATTGTGGCCAAATTCCGATTGTTAACAATCAAATCTCAATGAACCACTATCAAATCCCCCAAGAGGTGTTTCAAACCAATAAACACCTTCCAAATGATCAATAATCCGAAATGAATATCCGAAAACGTGATTATAACGACAATTAATCGAAAACCCCCAATTTCAACTCGATAATCAAAGTGTTCTTGAATAATCATTCGATAATCCAATGAATCCTTATAAAACTCATAATCATATACATATCCCTTCATATAACATGATTATAATGTCCAAAACATCATATCTCAACATAGAATCGAAATCCAAGGTGTCGAAGAAATTACCTCTTGAATATCCAATCACTTCGATCCGAAGAACACGAGTTTAATCGAGTATCCAAGCTTCCCAAATGATTGAAGGTGATGAAAAATACACACTCAAATGATAATTGATGAAGAAAACTCTCCCTTAAGCTTCTCTCTCTCGTAAAGGTGGAAAAATCGAAGGAATGAGTGAAATGCTCAAAAATGAATTTATAGGGTTGACTACCTGCCGACACGGCCGCGGCCGATCGGCACGGTCGTGTCGCACACCGCCGACAGGACTCGACCGTGTCCTCGCTTGACACGGTCTCGGCGCGAGGGCCTTCCGACGATGACCCGTCCGACGGACTAAGATGACTCGGCCGCGCTGCATTTGACACGGTCGGGCGGCCGGGCGATCGGTTCTCGCTTATCCGGAGGGTTCGACTCGGCCGTGCCAAATGACACGGTCGAGTCACGTGGGCGATACTTCGCATTTCCGACGAGTACGGCACGGGCCGTGTCGGACGACACGACCGAGTCCGGTCGGCAAAGGATCGCCAAAAGCTGAAAAATTAGCGGGTGAGCTAAAACGACCATAACTCTCTCGTCCGACTCGATTGACTCACCGTTTGAACCATTGGAAAGCTAACTCGATGCTCTATAATATTGCAACGATTTAGAATTTTTGGAGTTACCAAAAATTAATGGTGATCTAACAAAGTCGAACTCATATGAGGAAAGTTGAAACAATGAACAATAACGATACACAACTCGAAGTTTTTCCGAACGGTGAACACGGTGAAAGAACATGATTGATGAATGATTATAATTCAGTGAAAATACACTGAGTGACAATTACAGACTGATAATTACTGAATGAAAATGAATAAATTACAACCGGGTATTACACCGCCCACATTCACACAATCACACACATAGCACAATACAACAAAGATATCCAAATAATTCATCCAGAGGCATCAACACTTAGAAAAAACACCACGTCAAACCACAACGCACCGAAATGAAATAATATACGTCCACACGCAATACCAAGTGCAATATCAACACCAAACATATCCATAGAATTCACATAGTCATTCTCAAACCACACCATTCACAAAACACACGCGTTTTGAAAGCAAGCCTTTAACAAGGCTAATCGAATCTTTTGAAAACTCGTTTCAAACAATCAAACAAACATATAAATACGATCACCAATTATCATATCCATAAAACAAGAATTATATGGACAAGGTACTTGCCTCGAAATCGGCACGCAAGTAGTCCGACGAACACGGCTCAACCGGGAAGCTACGAAACGCCCGATGTCATCGAAAAGGAAGACGACAACGAACGGAAGGGTTCAACGCGGTTTCTTCGCAAGAAACTCGACCCTAACATCATACAATGAATAAATCAATGATCATACGAGGAAGAATAATCGTAGAACGTCCGAAAACCCATCTAAGACATTCTACCGGACACCTTCAAGGCGTCGATCAAGAACTCGACCAAAACAACGAATCGATACGACCCAACCAAGGAATAACAAGGGAAATGATATAATACATCTAAATAATCATCAATCCATCATAATCCTAAGTTAAATCGGATTAAACGGACGAAATCAACCAAAATACCCAAATTCCCCAAAACTAGATTTCAAGAAATCTAACCTTGATTCGGTAGATCGGAGGAGGTTACCGGATGATTGATTGATGTTATAAACTCAAGAACTTCATGGATTGGATGTATGACAACATGCCTCCATGATCCATAAGTCTCCAACCGCGGAAGAGCAGGAAGGAAGTGGGAAAAACGAGAAGAAAATGAAGTCGGCCGAGCCTGTGCTATATATAGCCGGCAGGTTACGGCCGTAAAGAAGCAGTTGTCTTACGGCCGTAACTCGGTCCCTTACGGCCGTACTCGGCAGCCTTACGGCCGTAACCGCATTCGTCAAAAATCGCCCAAAGACTAAATGGACACTTACGGCCGTAACTTCGCATACATTACGGCCAGAATCGCCTTCGTCAGAAGCCGCCACGCGCCATACGGCCGTATTCGATCATGCCTTACGGCCGAATCGCACACGTTACGGCCAGAATCGCACCTTACGGCCGTAACTCGCCAGCCAGCCCTCGCTCGGCCGTGACTGGCTGGCTACTCCGACGGCCCGGAAGACCCCGAAACCCGAACCTGAGTAAAAATCGAAGATACGGTTACGAAGTACTCGCAAAGACGAATCCAAGCGCTAAGAGAACACACGATTCCGACCACCCAAAGTGTCGGAATTCGACAACGGAAGTAATTACCCAAAACTTTGGGAAATTACAAAAATGGCCCAAAATGCCCGGAAATCACGATACGTGATCGAAACACCGAACCAAAGCTCGCAACATGAATAATAACATCAAATGAACTTGCGAGAAATTCGAAACAACAGTTTCAGACGATATTCGCAAGAATCGAGCTCAAATGCGGAAAAGTCGCTAAAAAGCACGGAACTCAACAAAACGATACCGAAACGAACTCGGATGACAAAAAGTGCAGAATTAATCATTCTCGGAATGACGAAATGGTCATGTGCGAGTCGTCAAAATGGACTTCCGCCGAAAAAAAGAAAATTACCGAAATTCGAAATTGCGGATATTACATGTTTTTGCCTTTTGCGTACGTTATATACTGTTACGTACGTTAGCGTCTTCCCAGTTTCAGTCCAGTGGCTACTGTCTCTGACTGTTAGCATGCGCTAATACACCTTCTGTAGCGTGCGCTAATCTTGTATCATTTCATGCATCATATATCCGTTAATACTTTTTGACTTGTAGCAGAGTCTCCCCAATGGATTGGTCGACTTGATTCAAACTGATATTTAGCGTGCGCTAAATATCATCTCTTTGCGTGCGCTAAGCTTACATCAGTGCATACGTTATTATGTGTTTGAATCTCTTTACAACAGTAATATTGGCTTGATAGCATGTGTTAATCATCACGTGTAGCGTGCGCTATCCTCATCAGGTGACTTCACTTCAGGTTACTTAGAACCCGTCTGATCTGCAGCCGGGACCCGTTAGCATGCGCTAACTTATATTTCTAGCGTGCGCTAGCCTTGAATTTTGTCCAGATTTTTGCGTCTTTGATTCCTTCGTCGTTTTGCTTTGCCTTTGTTGTTTTGTTTTGTTTAGCAACTTAATCATCAAAACATTATTTATTAATATTTGGAATAAATATTCCAACAGTTGTCACATGGGCAGAGCTCCAGAGATTCATGAGAGATGAGTTTTGTTTGGAACCGATCAGAAATCAGAGAATGAATGAATTCTTTTTGGAGAAACCGCAAGATGTGCTGCTGTCTCAAGCTATTATTGATTATAGCAAACAACTCATCTATGTGCAAGATCAGGTGAGGACATATGAGGATAAGATCTGTCACTTTATCAGGAGAATGAAGCCGGAAATTTGTCAGTACATGGCGGGTTTCACTTGTACTTCATTGAGAGAGTATCAGAATAGGGTGTTAGCCTAAGAGCTATCTGTATCATCGACTGAGCATATGTCCGAGTCGAAGAAATTGAAAACTATTGGGAACTTCTCAAGAAGTCACGGGAGTGGGCCCCCTGGGATTGGGACTTCGCGTCGTCATTCTAAGAAGGCTCCCCTATCGCGTGAACATGGGAAGAGTATTACCCGTGCAGTGAGTAATGTGAGCAGCACGAAGACGTGTTATAACTGTAGTCGAGCGGGCCAGACCACGAAGAATTTTCGTTCACCATTAGTCAGCTGTTTCGATTGCAGTCAATTGGGACACCGAGCCGTGCATTGCGAGACGGTAGCTGAGAGGTTTGAGGATCGAGTTTGCGTCTCTGCTCTGAAAGGACACAGAGACGCCTAGTGTGGTTTTCGAGAATTTCGTTGTGGTCGGAGTTTTTTGTAGTTACCCTCGCGGATCGTTGTGTGTTTAATTTTGATTTTTCGACTATGCGTGTTTTCTTGTAATAGGTACCTTTTGTTTTGTGATTGTTCGGATAATTGACTTGATTGTGCTATCTGTTTGGTGATACTGACACTTTTTGTTTTTGTTATGTCTCTGCTTGTGACATTGTGATGGTTGTCGTCGAGCGTGATTTCACGTCGTATGTTTCTTTGCGTTGCTTGTAGCGTTTCGCCGATGGGTGTGAGTTATTCGGTTCTTGTGTATCTCGTTTAGATGTTCCTAGTGGGATATTGCTCCTCCCTACTTATTTTAAGTTTTGGGACGAAACTTCTTTAAGGAGGGTAGTATGTAATATCCGCAATTTCGATTTTCGGTAAATTTCTTTGTTTTGTCAGGAGTCCATTTTAACGGATCGCTTGTGACCGTTTTGTTATTATGAGAATGATAAATTCTGCACTTTTTGTCATCTGAATTCGTTTCGGTGTTGTTTTGTTGAGTTCCGTGTTCTTAAGCGGCTTTTCCACGCTTGAGTTCACTAGTAGAAAAAACATCAAAGACTTCGGTACGTCTCACTTCGGTAATGTATATTAGCGAAGTAAAAACAAACAACAACTTCGCTTTTCAATTTAGGGAAGTAAACTACACACATAGACTTCAGTAAATGGTATCAAACAAAAAGGCATGAGCTAGTTAGAAATTTTAAATTCCAAAGACTTCGCTAATTTTATAATTACTGAAGTAAAAAGTGTGAATTTTTTTTTGATTCAATTTTTTAAATATACTTGAGCTCAATTATTTTTCAGACTCCAAAAATGTTTCATACTCCAAAAAAACCCTCCTTTCTTCGCCCGCTCATTTCCAATCTCAACCCTCCTTCTTCGTCCGCTCATTTTCAGTACCACGCGATTCTCCAATCTCAACCCTCCGCTCTCCGAGCCGGTGCTCGAAGCCCTCACCCAAGGCAGCTTCGAGTCGCACTCCGATTGGGCGGCCACTATCCCGTTGCTAATTGCTATGCATCGCCGTCGACGCTTCCACCGGCTCGGGAAAACCCTTGTCTTCGTGCTCCCGGGTCGAGATTCTCCACCTAGCTTCCAACAATCCCAAACCCAACAAGGTAATTATCAAGAGCTTCAATCTTTATTAGTTGCGATCGAGAAATTGGGGTTTATTCAATTTAGAGAAATAGGTAATCTTAGAGCATTGATCTCTAGGTTTTTAGTCGCATTTAAAAAAATTTGGTTTTATTTAATTGTGAATTAGTTAATCTTGAGCTTTGAGTTTTTTTAGCTAATAAGATAGATTCGGGTTTATTTAATTTACGTAATTTGATGTGTATATTTTTAGCTACTCGGGAATTTGGGATTTGTATAGTTTACGAAGCTTTGATCTTTGTGTTTGTTAGCCGCAGAGAGATGATGGGTTTTATCGGTTTGAAGAGTTCTTGAACCTCGTGTGTGTTGGTGTTTATTTTTCTTTCTTTCTCGGTTACCCTCGTAAATGTACTATTTAGACACGACTTCTTATCTCATATCTTTTAAATTTGAAGTCCGATCATTAGTAACATATACATTGCATTTACTTA
Source organism: Orobanche coerulescens (assembly GCA_033398695.1). Lineage (NCBI taxonomy): Eukaryota > Viridiplantae > Streptophyta > Magnoliopsida > Lamiales > Orobanchaceae > Orobanche > Orobanche coerulescens. Next base: position 194,690,587 of record CM065802.1, read on the forward strand.
TAAGGTGAATTGTGGTGTTAGTTCATTAACTCTTAGGGGTTGGCGCTTTAGTTCTTTAACTTCCAGATGTGGCAATTCAAGACTTGATGATTTCTCCTCGTGTAACTTTCATAGGCATATTTGAATATTTTGATATGTGAGGGCATTTTGGGAATTTAGACAATTATTTCGGACCAAAATTGAACTAACATGGAGCTTATAGGACCGTAATTGTGTGGAATTGAAATTATTTTATGGCTCCTGCAAACGTAACAATGGATGAGCTTGAATTAAACCGCAACACGAACAATTATTTTATGGCTCTGCTCTGCGTAAGATTGAAATATATATCTTGTGTTTTAAGTTGTATGTATAAAAATCAGGGGCTTGTTGTTGGATTTGTTGTTGCTTGGAATATGTTTCATCGTATTGATTGTTGTTATTTGGCTTAAGTGATTTTTATACTTTTAATATTATATATTATGCCTTACATCCGAAATCGCATCCGACCCTTACCCCAACAAATACGTTAAAGCAACACTTTTGTTTGAGTTGGCCTCTGTTAGCATAACCATGGATACATTCAAGGAGCTTGATGTTGAGTTGGGGCTTCCACATGTTGAAATTCCACGTGTTACATATTATGGTTATATCCGACTCACAGATGATCTTGGTAATGAATTCTTCCTTCGCTTGGATATTAATATTTAAATTAGTTAAACTTCTTTGGTAATACTACCTCTGCTCCCAATTAGATGGAACAGAGAGAAAGTTCACGATCTCAATGTATAACTTTGAACATCAATATCTTTAATTATATATTATTAGCAACAACTACAAAGAAATACTATTTTGCAAATATACATATGAAATAATCCAATACCTTACATGCTAACATTTGTTTTTATATTAGTTGACAACGTACCATTAAGGTTGGTATATGAATAATAGTGGACTGTTGCATTATTATTGGAGTGGAGGAAGTATTTTTCTGGTTTTATGTTTGTGTGCAATACGCAAATCGAGCTGTAAGAATGTTCTCAATTAGCTCATATTTTTCTCAGTGAAATGACAGATGATTGGTATGACAGAGCATTTTAATCAATGTATCATTGGTGTTATGAGGGTGTTATATGTATATATACACACACAATATTGGTATATTAGGTATATTGCCTGGTATTATCGTTATCTTGGTGTCAGCTTAATGAAGTTCGGAAATGTCAGTATCCCTCTTCTGACTTTTTCATTCCTTTTTGGAAGCCAGAATATATATCATTTCATATGATCTAATCTTAAGAAATCTATATTTGATAGAAAGCTGGTGGGTTGTGTTAGCATATGTTGTACAATGTTCAAACCTTTTCGATGCAAATACATTAATGTTCTCTTTATTATTCACATTGTAAAAGTATTGAAGATGAATTAACACATTGCATGAAAGACTTTAAATGCCAATACAGGTCCCACCTTCCCCTGCTGTTGTGTGGTATATTTCAAGTCTGCTTTTTGCCGTGATATGTTTTTATTCTCAATTCCAAAAGTTGTTTAGTGGTGTTTGTTTCGCTCAAATGTAACATCATTTTCGACACCGCAGATCAAAGCACTCAAGTTTCATGTTTAATCTTTGCTAGTTCTCTCATTTGCCTAAATATAGTAGTACTATAGCGACTTCAAGACAATGATCAAATATGGCCCATTTGCAGGTTTTCCCGTGGTTCACTAAACTATTCTTCCCCCAACAAAACCTTCAGAGTCGGGTCGTCTTTGTGGTTCATTTGATGAGGAGATAAAAAATATGGAAAGAATGGCACTCGAAGGGAACGTACAACGTATCCGGGGAGTGAAGCGGGCTAAGGAAGAAGATTTGAGGAATCTTCAGGACCAGTTAACCAGTGTAAAGGTGCCCTCATTGCCACCAATTATTCTTCTTTATGACATAGACTATGCCCACTACTTATTCTATTAATAAATACTTAATGAAGCTAACTTTAGCTGTACGCATGTTAAGAGTGAAAAACAGATGCAATCTGTTGGAAACTTTTGACATTCCAAGTATTGATGAATAACGGTTCCACCATTTCTGTGAAATTAGGGCAGCAGAGAACTCCAAGATGTCACTTTAGGGAGTAGCAATATATTCTGGCTGTTGGAATACTATAGCTGTACTCATGTTAAGAGTGAAAAGTAGATGCAATCTGTTGGGAAACTTGACATTCCAAGTATTGGTGAATAACGGTTCCACCGTTTCTGTGAAATTAGGGCAGCAGAGAACTCCAAGATGTCACTTTAGGGAGTAGCAGTATATTCTGGCTGTTGGAATACTTTTGTCGCATTCCATGAGATAACCTTTGTTGTTAAACTGTTTTGGACACATCCTACGGATAGTGATAGCATTGAACAATTGAATGAGCTTTTAACGAATCCCTACTGCAGTAATAAAAAGTTCTCAATGATCATGATACAACTTTCTAGGATCTCAAAGGGTTTTTTCTGCTAAATTGATGGCAATAAGGGATTTTAACTATAGTAATATTCCTTAAGCTCGCAGGGGTACTACTGACATGTTAACTCAATTAATGTTGGTTAAAAGATGCTGAGAAGATATATAATTAGCATTTCTCCAAGGTCTTTATGTTTTCAAGAAGTTGGTCTTCTCTAACATATAATCTTTGTTTCCTCATTGGAAAGGTGGTATTGCACTTAAAATAACTATTGAGTTGAGATAGATTTTTGACTTGTCTTATAAATGTAAAATAAGATCAATGGCATCATGTCGCTTAAAACTTTTCAGGATACCAAGAATGGTATTCGTGATTGATCTTTCTAGATGTGCTTGATTTTCGCGGATGTTTCTGAGATACCTTGTATTTTCTTCGGTATTTAATACTCCCTCTGTCCCACTCAAAGCTTGACAGAGTGTGTATATTTAGTGTATTTTGGGTAATGATTGGTGTAAGTAACGATGATAAATGTGTGGTGTAGATTAAAAAGTAAAAAGTGTTAATAGTGAGTGTGTGGTGGAGATTAAAAAGTAAAAGATGGTTGTTTGATTTGATTGTGTAAATGTGATAAATGTAAAGTTTCTAAAGGGACAAAAAAAAGGGGTAAGTCTAAAGCTTTAAGCGGGACGGATAGAGTATATTTGCGTCATATAATTCATTGAATTTATTTTTATTTCATACATGACATGGGTAATTCCGAAGGCTCTTATTGGTTTCTCTATAATTGTTGCTTGGCTTTCCTGATATTTATTTACTGTAAATTCTTCTAGAAAAGGCGCATCACCTTGGAGAGGAACATTAGGCTGAAGTTATTTGAGCTGGAAGATGTGAAAAAATCGCTCTCCTTGGAATCTAGTGCTGCACCTGCATCTAATGTGGATGAGCTCCATCAAGAGATATCTGTCTGTTTCTTGGAATTTGGTCTCCTTGTCTTTTGTTGTTCTTTCTAGAGTAGTTTTTGTTAGTATTTAGCTAGAGTTCTAGTCTGTCTCATGGGTATATCATAAAATTTGTTGTTTTATCTATTCATTGGCTCGGAAATTTCGTGCAGAAATTGCATGAAGAAATACGAGAAAAGGAAACATTGCTGGAAAAGCTCGAGAGTAGAGTGAATGAAGCAGGAGCGAAAGCTCAAGATAAGTGTCATTTGAAAATCTCTGTGGTACTATTTTTGTTCTCCATTACTATGTTGACTCCTTGTGGTTATTTATTCCGCATGCCCCAATTTATATTATGTAGAGTCCTCGTAGTTATTTATTTTGCATGCCCCAATCTTTACAATGTAGACTCAGCAAAGTCAGAAGTTGATGCATTAATGTAGCGAGCGTGAATCGATGATGATAGAGAAAGATCTACATGCAGCCGAAGGGGTCATTTTCCTTTTCCTTTCTATTTGTTTTCTCGCTATTTTCCTTATTTTGCTTGAAGCGGTTTTGGATTTTTCTCATACAATTCTTATTCAGGATAAGAAACATTATGAGACTTACATGGATGATAAAGTCCTTTCGTAATCAAGAAAGAGGAGGCCGAGTATCGAAACTTGAGCACACTGTAAGGTGCATATAAACTCCCGATCATATGTTACGTTTTGCTATTGTAGATGCACCAATGGTGCCTTTCTACAAATGTGCTTGGTTTCATTATGCTATGAAACATGTAACTACTTTTAACATCCGGTTGATCAAAGACCAATACTACACCCGGGAGCAAGATGATGAAGTCGAACGAGTGGAGCAAGTTCGTCTACACGTTTGTCGATGGTGCTTAGCCGGCTTTATTGTCGGGAAGTTCTTTGTCTAGTTTCAAATCAGTACTATATGTGTATGGTCTTGGTTGCAACACTACCGGTACTGGGTGCATATCTGTTGGTATAGTTAGATCGTAACATGTCGTTTGATCGGGTAAATATGGTGAATGTTTGGTTAATGTGCGACCCATTAGCTAGACCTATGCATGTGTCTCGTAGACATTGTGGAAGTTTATTTGATGTTGGCATATTATAGTTATGCCCAATGCAAACTTGTGAATCACGTGAATCAATATTTGGCATTTTTGTACGACAATTACTGCTTATATATGAAATTGTGGTTTATTATTATTATCAATGCTTATGATCTTGTGTTATTGAATTGGGATCTTGTGATTTGAGTTTGTTGGATTTTTAATGAGGTTGATTGATGTATTTGAGGTTGTGTTGTTGAGATCTTGTGAATTGAGGTTTTTTATTGGGTGGATCATGTTTTTGTACAACAGGGATTCTATATTTACAAATTGAAAAGAAATATGCAATGTGGTTATTTACTTCGGATAAAAAACGAAGTCAGAGATATATATTAGCGACACAAAATAGAATAAGCGAAGTAAAAAGGAGTGTAATAGGAAATATACACTTCAGCGATTATAAAATAACTGAAGTGGAAGGACCTTTTTTACTTCGCAAACCCCCATATTCGGGTTCTAAAAACCGATATAGACTTCGGTTATTACGATATTAGACTTCGTCTAATAAGCAAAGTCTAAAGTATACCTTTAACTATACGAACATAGACTTCGGTAATTATAACATTTTTACTTCGGATATTATCCGAAGTCTTTGACGTTTATTCTTATAGTGGTTTGATTCTTGTGAATCCGGTTCGAAACTATTGTTTCGTGTTTCCCGTAAGTGCATTTAACATGGTTATACGAGTTGTGAGCTTCGGTTCGGTTGTTTGATCTTCTATTGGATTTTTCGGAAGTTTGGATTGTTTTGTAATTTATCAAAGTTTTGGGGAACTTCTTTCGTAATCCTCACCCCGACCTTTTTGGATTGTCGTTATGAGTTCGGTTAGAGATTAATCTCGTTTGATGATCATATTTTGGAGTGTTCCGTTCATATATTGAACTTAAAGTTTCAGTCGGAGAAGTCCGTCGTCGTACCCATCTTTGAGAGTATTGTTGCTGTCATTTTTGAGTGTTTTAGCGCACGCTAAGTTTACATTAAGCGCACGCTATCGATTGACGAATTCAGAAGTCAGTAGCTGATACCGACCCCCATTAGCGCATGCTAACAATTAATAGTGCACGCTATTCTGCTCCAGTTATTAAAACTGGAACATCAATCTTCATTTCGGGATTTCCTTTTCTTGTTCTCTTCGGGCGGCTTTTCGGCAAGGGTTTCTAGAGGCGATCCCTTGAAGTATCTTAGATCATCAAAGCATATATGCCAATGCTTGTTATCATCATCTAATCATCTACCAATCATTCTTCTTTTTATGAATCAAGGTATTTTCTAAAATCCTAGATTTGTGATATTTGGTGGTTTGTCTCGATTTCATGATTCTAATCTGAAATTGTTGATTCCTTTGTTGTTATCTAGTTGTGTTGATCATAACCCATGGTTTGGAATTTCGTTTTCATGTTTTTGTCTGGTCGATTCGTGTTCTTGGCTGTTTTGGGGGAAACCCTTTTACTTTCATCGTTTGTTCTTTTAATTTAGGGTTTTGGGTCGTGCTATGGAATTCATTTTTATTGTTGTTATTGTCGTTCGTAATTTATTGTCGCGAGTTGGCGTTCGACGGAGTCGGCGGGTTCATAGTCGGTTTGTGCCATCTTACTTCGGTCGATTCTCCGTGTTTGTGATTATTCGAGGCAAGTACCTTGTTCATACATTTCTTGTTTTGCAGAAATGATGATCGGTGATCGTCTAAGTGTGTTTGTTTGCTTGTTTCAAATGAACTTTGAAAAGATTCGGTTTACCCTCGTTAAAGACTCTCTTTCAAAACGCGTGTGTATTTTGTGAATGGTGTGTTTTGTGAATGATTAAGTGAATCATGTGGATATGTTTGATGTAGGTGTTGTGTAATATCCTAGAATTTCACTATGAATTTTTCGCATTATTTTATCTGGGATGTACTGTACAGGGTGGGACTGACACGATATGAGTGGATAATTTTGGAAACCATGACAGCCGTGCCAGTATGTCTATCGAGGTTATTTTGATTCTAGGATATTACATGCTTGGTGTGTTTTCGATGTCGGATATACCGTATGAGTATTTATTTGATTTCCGTACTTGGTCGACAGTTGTAATTGAGGATATCGTGCATCAGACGTACCGTATGAGAATACTTTCGGGATTTCGTATATGTGTTCAGTATGCCGTATGTTCATATTTGTTATGTCGAGACATTGGACAGGAATTGCTGGAAATGGCTAAGTATGGAAGCCATTACGTACGCTATGTGTTGAAGCTTACATACGTTAAATTGGTAGAGTTACGTACGTTATGGCCGAGACATTACGTACGTAACATGGGAATCAGACGATCGAGTCGTGGTCGGCAAGTGGGACCCTGTGTCGACAACTTTCGGCGGAGGATGTTGACAGGTGAGTCAACGTACATGTTACGTACGTTATACAGGACGTGTTACGACGAATACACGACCATCAGATCGTAGCAAGTCAACGACGATACGACGCAACGGAACAAGTGTTACGACGTTACGGGCTACCGCCGAGCCGTGGCCGAGATGACTGGATGGCCGAGCATGGCCGACGTGACTCGTTGGGATGGTCGAGCATGGCCGACGTGACTCGTTGGGATGGCCGAGCATGGTCGGCAAGTGACTCGGCCGAGGCTAGGATCGCCGATTACGTACGTAGGCAAGAACCGATACGGCCAGAATGGCCGACGTACGTAAGGGGCCGCCGCACGTACGTAAGGGTGCCGAACAAATCGACAGAGGGTTAGCCGCCGCTACGTACGTAAGGACCCGCCGGTACGTACGTAATCGCCGGCAGTCTCTCGCCTATATAAGGCCCGGACCGAGTCACCCTTATCATTTTCCATTTTTCTTCGCTTTCTTCCGCGATTTCTTCAAAGAAATATGATGGTTTTGAGTAGAATCAACTTATAACAACATGTTTTGGAAGTTGGAATCATGGATTAACATCATCCTCCACCCGGATCGAAGGTAAGAACACATGAACTTTTGGTTTTTGGATGTTCTTGAGGTTTCTTGGTGTTTTGGCCGATTTGCTCCATTTTGATTCACAAATTCGAGTATTTCTTCGTTAAAATGATTAAATTGGATTATGCCTTCAAAGTGTTCGATGAAATGCCTCAATGAGTTGAACTTGGGAAATTCTATACATTTTCGCATGGATGGTGATTGAATTGATACTATTGTGATTTAGGAATGAACTTTTGAAGGAAGTTGAATCGGTACCCTTCCCTTTTGTCGATTTCTTCGCACCGTGCTATTCAAAACAAGTGATTACTTGTGTATGTCATCTTCTAGAGGTATGTTGATAATCCTCTCATTGAATTTGGATTTTGATGTTATCGTTGAAGAAGGATTCGTATGAAGATGATTATGGTTTTGTTGTTACGATTCTTGCGGTTATATGAACTATATGTTGAAGACATTGTTTGGATTATTGAACACCGAATTTCGACTTGTGTTCGTATTGTTAAGAGTTGATATGGGTTGGTTTCGTATGATCGAGATATCATTGAACCATCGAGTTTGATTAGTTGGTCATTTTGGTTGTTGATTGTTATTGAACGTATCGTTAATCGATTATTGCATTAGGTTGCGTTTAGTGATCGTTGAAGTTAACCGTTGTGCTGCGGAGCTTGTAGACGAAGACGGCGGGATTGATAGTGGCTTCGTCGAATTGGTATCAAGGCAAGTTATGCTTGCTCAGTTCGTAATGTTAATAAATTATTTCGTTTTCATTTCATTTATGATTCATATAGCAATGGTATTATGGAATATATGAATTGTCGGAATGGTGGTATGTAAGATAAATCATAATGTATATGATTTTAAGGATGTCTAGTGGAAATGGGAACGTGAACTATAATTTGGTCTATTGCATGACAAGTTGGATATCAAGGTTAGTTATCGTGTCGATGTTGAACTCGGGACGGTGGTTTGGTATTAGTTATGGACTGTACATCATTTTGGATTGTTGGATAAATCGTATATTCGTTCAGGGCGGTTGGTCGTGGAAAGGTTAGCGTCTCCAGCTTGAGGTAAATTAATATTGTTAGAATATGATAATCATCATGTTGCATTTTTGCATGTGTGTGTTGATATTTCATACGGTGAATGTGCACCATTGTTTGTTACGTTTTGTGAAGTGCTCTTTCTTGAGCCGTAATCTGTGGGGCCGATGTGTTGGGGATAAAACCTGTATGGTACCCGAATGGAAATATGTTAGGGGATAAGACCTAAATGGCACCTATGTCCGGAGTATTCCTGAGTAGATGCTTCCGTGACCCTCGGCTGCTCCCTTGGGAGTTTATGTGATATTGTCCGGAGTATTCCTGAGTAGATGCTTCCGTGACCCTTGGCTGCTGCCTTGGGAGTTTATGTGCTATCATTATATGCATTGTTGAGCATGCTGTGGACTGTTGTCTGACGGAATACGACATTGTGGTCGTTTCGGTCTTTCATGATCGAGTTATTGTTGCCCTCTTGGAAAATCTTCTGATCCTTGTTGGATATGCGTTTCTTCGAGATCTGTTGTCATGTTGTATTATGGCATATCTGGAGTCAGATACGTTCTGATCGTTCATGTGTAGGATTTTCGGGACGGGCACGTGTAGCATGTATTGGTTTCGACCTCATATTGAACCGTGCACACGAGACGTACTTCGTGAGGCTGATTAGGTACGAGACCAGGCGTGTATTGATCAATACCCGTGGTTGGCTTGTACACGGACACATGTCCGGATCGAGCGTATCGTGACGTCCATCTTGAGTCTTATTGATTGGTCGTTCACAGTCCATGTATAATTGGACCTGTTTGATATTCGGATTGTCTTTGAAATCCCGTATATATGATTTGTATATGGTTGACGATTTTATTCTCTCGTGTATCCGTCACCATTGAACCTTTATTAATCTCGTTTGGAGTTACCATATCGAAGGTCAACTCATTGATATCGATCCTTTATAAATCTCGTTTGGAGTTCACCCTGTCATTGGTAATCTCATTCATTATTGATCCTTATTGATTCCATTTGGGAGTTGTCTCACCGTTGGTATTCTTGGTTATTAGTCCTTGATTGATGTTATTGGAGTTTACCGTGTCGTCGGTATTCTCAGCTGTTGATCCTTTATTATCCCTATTGGAGTATACTGTGTCGTCAGTATTCTCGATTGTCGATTTCTTATTGTTCTTGTTGGAGTATACCGTATCGTTGGTACTTCCGGTTGTTGGTCCTTATTGATCTTGCTCGAGTTTACTATGTCATAAGTATTCTCGGTTGTTGACCTTTATTGATCTTATTGGAGTTTATCGTACCGTTGGTATTTCTGGTTGTCGACTCTTTTGATCTTGTTATTGATTCTTCATTAATCCTTACCGTGTTGTTGGTATTCTCGGTTATTGATTCTTCCTTGATCTTGTTGGAGTTACCATAACATGGCATTCTCGTTCGTGGTTGATCCTTTGTCGATCTTGTGTGGAAATATCATGTCATTGATATTTTCGTTGTGATGCATTAATTGTTTATCATTATTGACTGTGTCAACATTCGTGTTTTGCATTGATATTCGGGACTTGCTATTGTCTCGGAACAGTTGGATTACAGGTGTGCCATGTGATATCGGTTTTATCAGGATTGGGATTCGATTGTGCGACCCAGCCGATAGAGTTAGCCTTGGCCAGATCATTCTATATTGAGATATGATAAGTTTGGGAATTTTGGTATCGTTTCTGATACAGACGGTTACTTTTGAATTCGTTCATCACTTAAGGACACGAGGCGTGGAATATGGTAAGATTTGATTGTTATGGTTGTGACATGTTGGTAAGGTTACTTCGGTGAGATCATATTGGAATTATTCTTACCTTGTAATTACATTGATATGTATTGTTTTTGTGATGTGATCGTTATCATTGTTGAGTATTATGGCTGACCCCGTCGTGGGCTTTATCTTTTAGGTACTCGGAGTTCGAGCTAGTAGCGGTCGTGAAGGGATGAGCTTTCCGGTGATACTGGCTATGGCGTAGTTGTTGGGATTCGAGTGTTCTTTCTGGTTTTTATAATTCCGCTGCAAATGTATTTAATTATATTTCATTCGCTGTGTGTGTATGCTTCTAAATGGCTTTCGATATTCTTTGAACTGTGTTTTTATCCATTGTGCGTGTGTGTACTTTCAAAGGGCTTTTGACATTTTTAAACGTTTGCGAAAATGATTTTAGCCTTGTGGGTTCCATTATGGGGCCCACGGCTACTGTAATATTCCGGTCGGTTTTGGGGTGTTACGAGAAAATGGTATCGAGCTTGGGTTTCGTAAACCCGGCGTGTGTGGTATGTGTCTCTACCGGTGCGGAAGTAGCGTGACTTTTGAAAATGATTTTCTGACTTTTGGGTCAAACCGATTTTGGACGTTTCAAAATTTTTGAAATATTTTCAAATTATTGTATTTGCGATGCCGGTGTGTTGAGACTTTGTATGGGAGTCGTATGCTGGTATCACGGAAGATCATCGACTTCACGGACATGTAATTGTGTTCTTTCAATTATTTCAGCTTTGATGATGATTATTTGAGTATGGTGTCGTGATTTTGAGATATTTCGGGATTGAGATACTGATTGTGACAGGATTTTGAGTTTCGAGGACGAAACTTATTTAAGTGGGTAGATATGTAATATCCTAGAATTTCACTATGAATTTTTCGCATTATTTTATCTGGGATGTACTGTACAGGGTGGGACCGACACGATATGAGTGGATAATTTTGGAAACCATGACAGCCGTGCCAGTATGTCTATCGAGGTTATTTTGATTCTAGGATATTACATGCTTGGTGTGTTTTCGATGTCGGATATACCGTATGAGTATTTGTTTGATTTCCGTACTTGGTCGACAGTTGTAATTGAGGATATCGTGCATCAGACGTACCGTATGAGAATACTTTCGGGATTTCGTATATGTGTTCAGTATGCCGTATGTTCATATTTGTTATGTCGAGACGTTGGACAAGAATTGCTGGAAATGGCTAAGTATGGAAGCCATTACGTACGCTATGTGTTGAAGCTTACGTACGTTAAATTGGTAGAGTTACGTACGTTATGGCCGAGACATTACGTACGTAACATGGGAATCAGACGATCGAGTCGTGGTCGGCAAGTGGGACCCTGTGTCGACAACTTTCGGCGGAGGATGTTGACAGGTGAGTCAACGTACATGTTACGTACGTTATACAGGACGTGTTACGTACGTAACACGACCATTGTACTGTAGCAAGTCAACGTACGTATTACGTACGCAACGGAACAAGTGTTACGTACGTTACGGGGCGGCTGGCCGAGCCGTGGCCGAGATGACCTGGATGGCCGAGCATGGCCAGACGTGACTCGTTAGAATGGTCGAGCATGGCCGGACGTGACTCGTTAAGATGGCCGAGCATGGTCGGCAGTGACTCGCTGGAGGCTAGGACTGGCCGATTACGTACGTAGGCAGTGTCCGGTTACGGCCGTAATGGCCGATTACGTACGTAAGGGGGCTGCCGGTTACGTACGTAAGGGTGCCGAACAAACTGGACAGAGGGTTAGGCCGCTGCCGGCTACGTACGTAAGGACCCGCCGGTTACGTACGTAACTGGCCGGCAGGTCTCGGCCTATATAAGGCCTGGACCGAGTCACCCTTATCATTTTCCATTTTTCTTCGTTTCTTCCGCGATTTCTTCAGCAAATATGATGGTTTTGAGTAGAATCAACTTATAACAACATGTTTTGGAAGTTGGAATCATGGATTAACATCATCCTCCACCCGGATCGAAGGTAAGAACACATGAACTTTTGGTTTTTGGATGTTCTTGAGGTTTCTTGGTGTTTTGGCCGATTTGCTCCATTTTGATTCAGAATATTAGTAGAACTTGATTGTATACTCGTAATCATTCAATAATCTTGAAGTTTTGTGGAACAAATTCGAGTATTTCTTCGTTAAAATGATTAAATTGGATTATGCCTTCAAAGTGTTCGATGAAATGCCTCAATGAGTTGAACTTGGGAAATTCTATACATTTTCGCATGGATGGTGATTGAATTAATATTATTGTGATTTAGGAATGAACTTTTGAAGGAAGTTGAATCGGTACCCTTCCCTTTTGTCGATTTCTTCGCACCGTGCTATTCAAAACAAGTGATTACTTGTGTATGTCATCTTCTAGAGGTATGTTGATAATCCTCTCATTGAATTTGGATTTTGATGTTATCGTTGAAGAAGGATTCGTATGAAGATGATTATGGTTTTGTTGTTACGATTCTTGCGGTTATATGAACTATATGTTGAAGACATTGTTTGGATTATTGAACACCGAATTTCGACTTGTGTTCGTATTGTTAAGAGTTGATATGGGTTGGTTTCGTATGATCGAGATATCATTGAACCATCGAGTTTGATTAGTTGGTCATTTTGGTTGTTGATTGTTATTGAACGTATCGTTAATCGATTATTGCATTAGGTTGCGTTTAGTGATCGTTGAAGTTAACCGTTGTGCTGCGGAGCTTGTAGACGAAGACGGCGGGATTGATAGTGGCTTCGTCGAATTGGTATCAAGGCAAGTTATGCTTGCTCAGTTCATAATGTTAATAAATGATTTCGTTTTCATTTCATTTATGATTCATATAGCAATGGTATTATGGAATATATGAATTGTCGGAATGGTGGTATGTAAGATAAATCATAATGTATATGATTTTAAGGATGTCTAGTGGAAATGGGAACGTGAACTATAATTTGGTCTATTGCATGACAAGTTGGATATCAAGGTTAGTTATCGTGTCGATGTTGAACTCGGGACGGTGGTTTGGTATTAGTTATGGACTGTACATCATTTTGGATTGTTGGATAAATCGTGTATTCGTTCAGGGCGGTTGGTCGTGGAAAGGTTAGCGTCTCCAGCTTGAGGTAAATTAATATTGTTAGAATATGATAATCATCATGTTGCATTTTTGCATGTGTGTGTTGATATTTCATACGGTGAATGTGCACCATTGTTTGTTACGTTTTGTGAAGTGCTCTTTCTTGAGCCGTAATCTGTGGGGCCGATGTGTTGGGGATAAAACCTGTATGGTACCCGAATGGAAATATGTTAGGGGATAAGACCTAAATGGCACCTATGTCGGAGTATTCCCGAGTAGATGCTTGATGACCCTACGCCGCCTTGGGAGTTTATGTGATATTGTCCGGAGTATTCCTGAGTAGATGCTTCCGTGACCCTTGGCTGCTGCCTTGGGAGTTTATGTGCTATCATTATATGCATTGTTGAGCATGCTGTGGACTGTTGTCTGACGGAATACGACATTGTGGTCGTTTCGGTCTTTCATGATCGAGTTATTGTTGCCCTCTTGGAAAATCTTCTGATCCTTATTGGATATGCGTTTCTTCGAGATCTGTTGTCATGTTGTATTATGGCATATCTGGAGTCAGATACGTTCTGATCGTTCATGTGTAGGATTTTCGGGACGGGCACGTGTAGCATGTGTTGGTTTCGACCTCATATTGAACCGTGCACACGAGACGTACTTCGTGAGGCTGATTAGGTACGAGACCAGGCGTGTATTGATCAATACCCGTGGTTGGCTTGTACACGGACACATGTTCGGATCGAGCGTATCGTGACGTCCATCTTGAGTCTTATTGATTGGTCGTTCACAGTCCATGTATAATTGGACCTGTTTGATATTCGGATTGTCTTTGAAATCCCGTATATATGATTTGTATATGGTTGACGATTTTATTCTCTCGTGTATCCGTCACCATTGAACCTTTATTAATCTCGTTCGGAGTTACCATATCGATGGTCAACTCATTGATATCGATCCTTTATAAATCTCGTTTTGAGTTCACCCTGTCATTGGTAATCTCATTCATTATTGATCCTTATTGATTCCATTTGGGAGTTGTCTCACCGTTGGTATTCTTGGTTATTAGTCCTTAATTGATGTTATTGGAGTTTACCGTGTCGTCGGTATTCTCAGCTGTTGATCCTTTATTATCCCTATTGGAGTATACCGTGTCGTCAGTATTCTCGATTGTCGATTTCTTATTGTTCTTGTTGGAGTATGTTGTGTCAAGAATTAACACCTTCCGACCGGCGATCGCCTAGGAGGACGGGCGACCGACTTACTGCCGAGCGGCCAAGGCAGATCTGCCGACCAGCGACCAGGCGACCGAGCCTTAACCCAGCGGACATGCTAGACTGGCCAACCGAAGGTCCCAGGACAAGTCCCGGTATCGAGCGATCAACCTCAGATACGATCGCCTCTCGATACTCGGCGACCGACTCCTGGCGATCGACTAATGGACGATCCCCTCTCGATACTCGGCGACCGACTCCTGGCGATCGACTAATGGACGATCCCCTCTCGGTACTCGGCGACCGACTCCTAGCGACCGACAATCGGGCGACCTTCTCTCGGCATCTGCCGATCGACCCTTGGTGACCGACCATTGCCGACCCTCATCCACTGGCCGATGGCGACCTCGGATGATCAGCTAGAGACGACCGCCTCATGTCGATCACCACCGATGGCCATCCAGTCGGCTAAGCCGAACCTCAAGACTGGAACCACGTGCAAAGGCCAAGACAGGATCCGCGAATCACGGGCCATTGACCACATCCTGGCAGAATCTCTCCACCAGCCGACAAGCCGCCGAAAGCTGTCAGTAGGGCCACATGTTGACTGGCTCCAGACACGTTCTGGCCCCTTATTGGTCCGCCCAGCTGGCGCCAGCCACTGCATTGGACTTTATTCGGACTGCCATCCACAACCTTGGACTTTAGCCCGACAGCCCAGGAGATCGGCACATTATTATATTGGCCGGCAGGCGATCGGCACATTATAATATTGGCCGGAAGGCGATCGCCCGCCTAAGGACAAGACCCGGCTGTCCCTATATAAACAAAGCTCCCTGCACCTGGCCACTTCTTCTGCAATATCGCGATTCAAGCACACAATACAGAAACAATATACAGCACTTGGCTAATCTCCAACTCTTGGCAAAAGCTATCATTCGGTCTTACTTCTCCCGGTCTTTCTCCTCGAGCAGACTATCGGCAGGGACGAAGAACACCGAGCTTCGCTCAAGAGCCGGATTGACAGAGTCTTTTTACACTCATTGTATTTAGATTTCTCTCATTAATACTTGTATCCACGAATATTTGTATTAATAGCATCTCGCGAGAGCATTCAAGCCCGGGCCTAACAAACCCGACATATCTTGTATTATTTATCTTCTCTCGGAAGTGCTCCCGCAATTGTTGTTTGTTGTCCGTCTTCCAGCAGTATTAATCTTCGGATAAATATTTTGGGCAACAACAATTGGCGCTAGAGGAAGGGCATCCAACCCTCGAATTTTTGTACCTACCGTCCCGAAGAACACTCACTGTTCTCGGGGCAGATACTTGAAGTGACACTTACTGCACTTCAAAGAAATCCTTCAGAAATCATGTCTTCCGCCTCCGCGTCGAAGAAAGCCGCTGACCATCCGGCCAGGCCCCCTGCTCCGCCCTGGGCCCGAGCCGCACTGATGGTGGAAGGTAGCCGCCGCGATCGAGACGCCGACCCGTCCCGGGCGGCGGCCCGAGCCTCTCGCTCGATCGGGCCCGAACCAATGAACGGATCGAAGAGGCCATAGCCGCCCTTCAGAGCGACGGAGTACTCTCGACGCGCCTCCCGCTATCACCCCTGCCTCCCGCCTAAGATCAAGCGAAGCTCAATGCACTATCGGCCGAGCGACGCGCAGGCTCGCCCGCAACAAGAGGCGTTCGGCACTGGGCACCTCTCTTCGATCGCACGGGCTGACCCGACCAAGCGGCCGGGGGCCCGGCCCGGCCTACGAGACGACAGAACTCGAGTCCCTCACCAGGAGCTCGGCCTACCCGGCTCCCACAAGGCGATCCAGCCGCCTGGCCCCCGCTCGCCAAATTCTCGAGGTCGGCAGCAGTTGAGTCCGGAGGTCGGTACACGATCGCCTCGGCCCCCGCTCCCAAAGCCGATCCGCAAGCAGCCGAGCCGCGGCGATTGCCGCATTGCAACGTCAGCTCGACGACGTGAAGACGCTCCTGCAATCCGGGGCAGGCGCCATGAAGACGATCGCCGAGCCGAGCGAGCCGCTCGCGATCGACATCGAGCTCGCCCCCGTGCAGCACAAGATCGCTCCTCCTCAGACACCCGTGTACGAGGGGCGATCGTGTAACACCCTCAAGATATTCGAGGTATATTACAGCGCTGTGAATCCCTATATGGGACCCACCAGGCTGAACAGCATCATACTCATCGACTCACATAAATGACAAACCAACACCATGTCATAAAGACGCAAAACAGAATAATCCACCTTGCTCAACCTGGCCAAACATAACATCATCAATCAACACAAACATATAGGCAACAATACAATCCGGACGAACAAGAACTCTTAAGTACTCGAGTACAACTATTAGTTCAAAAGCCACAAAAGATGAAAAGACAAAAAGACATTTAGACATCACTTATGCACAATCATCACGCATGACCATCATCCGTGTACTGGTCCAGCGCCCGCTCGTCCCGATGAACCTGACCTGAAATTCATAAAACGAATTTCCCCAAAACGGGTCCCCAGAGGGGTTAGCAATTACGCTAGTACAAGTAACCAAATGAACAATTTACATCTTACACATATAGTAATGCATGCCATCAAGAAATCATAGTTTCCAAAACACTCATTTCCGGAAATGCCAATGATCAAACCACATTTGTAAAAATGCACCACAATTAACCGCGGACCCACAGCTTCGTGGATCCCTGCCGAGACCCCGTCGGATCTAACCCACAGTGGTTAAAAGCAAGCTCGCGGTCCCACAGCTTCGTGGAACCCTACAGAGACCCCGTCGAGTCTAACCCGTAGTGAGCATACACACACACACAATTTCTCATATAAAACTACTATGTCAAGATTGTAAGTTCATAAGGATACTTGCCTCGATTAAATAGACGACGACACGAACGGAACGGCAGAATCAAGCACGACCATGAGGAACCGACGAGAATGAACCTATTGATTCGAATAGTACAATCACAACCACTTCTAAACGATTATGGAAATGGAATACACCCGAAAACCCGCCTACGATTCATGTATATTCATACAAAAATAACAACGAGGGCGGACCACAACCAAACCCTCTCGATTTCGCAAAACCATGAAAATATACCATGAATCCGTAGGAAAACTAATTATACCAACAAGATTAATCATATTCATCATGAATCCACCAACAAAACGGAACGAATCGGAAGGAAATCCCAAAACCCCCAAATTATCCAAAGGTAGGGTTCTAAGAGATTTACCGTGGATTAGGACGAAAGATTCGTGTTGTTGTTGATGTAATACTCCAAGAACTCAAGAAGGATGTTGGATGAGATGATTGGAGGAAGAAATCGCCAAGAGAGTCGCCGGGATCGCCTTCGCATGGGGAGAGGAAGAAATGAGATTTTGTGATTATCTCGGCCAACTCCCCGGTTTATATAGTTGGGAGTGTTAGCGCACGCTAAAACCTCAAGGTTAGCGTGCGCTAACGGGATAAGATTACAAACCCTATCGTTAGCGTCCCATCCAAAGAGCTGCTTGCCGTTAGCGTGCGCTACCATACATGCGTAGCGTGCGCTAATAACCTATCCAGAGCGCGCTATCGACCAATAGCGTGCGCTACCCGAACATCAGCCGAGTCCGGAGCCAAATGCCCAAAACTCACTCGACCCGTTAGCGTGCGCTACCATACAAGCGTAGCGTGCGCTAACTAGCATCCGATTGAGTTCGTGAGTAAATCGCCAAGATCGACAAATCACACGAGCGCCATCGAACAACTTAACGTGCGCTAGTCTCCCGACATTAGCGTGGCGCTAGACAAGATAGCGTGCGCTAATCCGATAGTCCGCAGGCACGGGAGTTGAACCGCCACCCCTGTGGTTCACTTTCGCCAAGCATTTAAGTAAACGTAGCGTGCGCTACAAAGGAACTTCTAGCGCGCGCTATGCGTAAAAATTAGCGTGCGCTAGGTACGTAACATAAACGGTCCACTACACCGAATACTTAACGAAACATCAAACGGAACACCTCAAAACGCATCATAGCATAGAATGAATCCACGGCAACCCCGAGACGGCGGTTCCGCACAACAATTACGAGAATCAGATCAAAAGATGACGGAAAAGTTACACTGAAGGATACACGAGGGTCACTACAATCGAGAATTACACCGGAAATACAATTACAAGGGAAAGAAAAATGCGGATATTATGCAGAAAAATTAGCGTGCGCTAGGTACAGAACATAAACGGTCCACTACACCAGAATACGAACGAAACATCAAACGGAACACCTCAAAACGCATCATAGCATAGAATGAATCCACGGCAACCCCGATACGGCGGTTCCGCACAACAATTACGAGAATCAGATCAAAAGATGACGGAAAAGTTACACTGAAGGATACACGAGGGTCACTACAATCGAGAATTACACCGGAAATACAATTACAAGGGAAAGAAAAATGCGGATATTACAGATCGGACCCCCAAACACACCTGCACAAGTTCAACATCTACATGACCGGGTGTGGGGCATCAGACGCGACCAGGTGCCGAATGTTCCCTCTGACACTGGACGACCTCGCCCACCGGTGGTACACCTCATTGCCACCTCGGTCCATTGGCTCCTTTAACGAGCTGGCGCACGTCTTCACGGAACACTTCGCCACTGTGGTCGCCCGCCGTAAGGTCGCCATCGCATGATGCAAATCAGCAGGAGAAGAAGAGTCCGACTCGGAATTCATCTACCGGTTAGACTTGATCATCCTCAACGGCTAGCCCGTAAGCGATGAGACCGCCTCTACGCGGTCCTAGGAGGTTTTCGTGGCTTCTCGCCTATGTTCAGCATCTCACGAAGACCCTACCGACGACCTACGCAGCCTTCCGGCTAGAGCCGCAGATTTCTGTCTGCAAAGGCTTCTTCTTAGCCTAGAGTACCGCGACCGGCGCCCGAGCGACGACCTCCGGCCTCCTGCATCGAGCGACGACCTCCGCCTTCCAGCCGATCGCAACTATCCGTAAGGGCGGAGGACTCGCCACCGCCTACACCCAACATTCTAAACGAGGACTAACTCCGCCGATCGCCGATATCGACCTACGAATAAAGCGATCGGCCGCCGAGCGGCGATCGCGCCTTCCGACCGATCGCCGATCATCACGCTACATCATCAAGAACCCGGACACGATCGCCATCTACACCCAAAGATATAACATGACGGACTAAGGCATAAGATCGCCTCCACCGCACATCATAAAGCCATGGTCTGGCAATGATGGAACTGGCCGCCGCCATGCAAGGTCCCTTTCGGCCGAGATCGCCCGCCCTTCGTTTAAATACGAGGCCGGCGGAGTCTGAGGGCTCTCCAACATTAATCAGTGGACACATGCCACTACCCCCGTCTCAACGTACACCGTCGAGGTCGGCCATCTCCATGGCTGGCCGAGGTGGAAGCAGAGCTAACAAGCCGCGGGCGTGGAGTTGATTCATCCGACGCTGCCCCGCGCAAGGACTCCTCTAGACCGAGACCGCACGCCCTTCGTTTAAATACGAGGCGAGGCGCAGCCTAACAGAGGACCCTCATAATAAAGTGAGTCACGAGACACTCAATGTCTTCGCGCACCAAGACACGGTCATGGAGTCGGTCCATCGATCTCCGCGACTGTGCACGATTGCTCAAACAAGCGAAACCACCAAGTTTCCATGGGGGATCGGCCAATGTTGTTTTTTGCACGTACAAGACCGAAAGATAGCTAAGCCAATCAACCATAATAGCCCAAGTCCGAATCCTAAGTCAGCTCAGATCGCCCGTCCTCATCCATACACGATCGCCAGCAAGAACCACCTCGCCCCATGTCTTCAACATAGGAGCAAGCTCGGGGGCAATTGTTGTGTCAAGAATTAACACCTTCCGACCGGCGATCGCCTAGGAGGACGGGCGACCGACTTACTGCCGAGCGGCCAAGGTAGATCTGCCGACCAGCGACCAGGCGACCGAGCCTTAACCCAGCGGACATGCTAGATCGCAATCAAGGTCCTGGACAAGTCCCAGACGAGCGATCAACCTCAGATACGATCGCCTCTCGATACTCGGCGACCGACTCCTGGCGATCGACTAATGGACGATCTCCTCTCGATACTCGGCGACCGACTCCTGGCGATAGACTAATGGACGATCCCCTCTCGGTACTCGGCGACCGACTCCTAGCGACCGACAATCGGGTGACCTTCTCTCGGCATCTGCCGATCGACCCTTGGTGACCGACCATTGCCGACCCTCATCCACTGGCCGATGGCGACCTCGGATGATCAGCTAGAGACGACCGCCTCATGTCGATCACCACCGATGGCCATCCAGTCAGCTAACGCCGAACCTCAAGACTGGCACCACGTGCAAAGGCCAAGACAGGATCCGCGAATCACGGGCCATTGACCACATCCTGGCAGAATCTCTCCACCAGCCGACAAGCCGCCGAAAGCTGTCAGTAGGGCCACATGTTGACCGCTCCACACGCTCGCCCCTTATCGTCCGCCAGGTGGCGCCACCACGCATTGACTTTATTCGATCGCCATCCACAACCTTGGACTTTAGCCCGAACCCAGAGATCGGCACATTATTATATTGCTTACAGCGATCGGCACATTATAATATTGGCCGGAAGGCGATCGCCCGCCTAAGGACAAGACCCGGCTGTCCCTATATAAACAAAGCTCCCTGCACCTGGCCACTTATTCTGCAATATCGCGATTCAAGCACACAATACAAAAACAATATACAGCACTTGGCTAATCTCCAACTCTTGGCAACAGCTATCATTCGGTCTTACTTCTCCCGGTCTTTCTCCTCGAGCAGACTATCGGCAGGGACGAAGAACACCGAGCTTCGCTCAAGAGCCGGATTGACAGAGTCTTTTTACACTCATTGTATTTAGATTTCTCTCATTAATACTTGTATCCACGAATATTTGTATTAATAACATCTCGCGAGAGCATTCAAGCCCGGGCCTAACAAACCCGGCAAATCTTGTATTATTTATCTTCTCTCGGAAGTGCTCCCGCAATTGTTGTTTGTTGTCCGTCTTCCAGCAGTATTAATCTTCGGATAAATATTTTGGGCAACAACAGAGTATACCGTATCGTTGGTACTTCCGGTCGTTGGTCCTTATTGATCTTGCTCGAGTTTACTATGTCATAAGTATTCTCGGTTGTTGACCTTTATTGATCTTATTGGAGTTTATCGTACCGTTGGTATTTCTGGTTGTCGACTCTTTTGATCTTGTTATTGATTCTTCATTAATCCTTACCGTGTTGTTGGTATTCTAGGTTATTGATTCTTCCTTGATCTTCTTGGAGTTACCATAACATGGCATTCTCGTTCGTGGTTGATCCTTTGTCGATCTTGTGTGGAAATATCATGTCATTGATATTTCCGTTGTGATGCATTAATTGTTTATCATTATTGACTGTGTCAACATTCGTGTTTTGCATTGATATTCGGGACTTGCTATTGTCTCGGAACAGTTGGATTACAGGTGTGCCATGTGATATCGGTTTTATCAGGATTGGGATTCGATTGTGCGACCCAGCCGATAGAGTTAGCCTTGGCCAGATCATTCTATATTGAGATATGATAAGTTTGGGAATTTTGGTATCGTTTCTGATACAGACGGTTACTTTTGAATTCGTTCATCATTTAAGGACACGAGGCGTGGAATATGGTAAGATTTGATTGTTATGGTTGTGACATGTTGGTAAGGTTACTTCGGTGAGATCATATTGGAATTATTCTTACCTTGTAATTACATTGATATGTATTGTTTTTGTGATGTGATCGTTATCATTGTTGAGTATTATGGCTGACCCCGTCGTGGGCTTTATCTTTTAGGTACTCGGAGTTCGAGCTAGTAGCGGTCGTGAAGGGATGAGCTTTCCGGTGATACTGGCTATGGCGTAGTTGTTGGGATTCGAGTGTTCTTTCTGGTTTTTATAATTCCGCTGCAAATGTATTTAATTATATTTCATTCGCTGTGTGTGTATGCTTCTAAATGGCTTTCGATATTCTTTGAACTGTGTTTTTATCCGCTGTGCGTGTGTGTACTTTCAAAGGGCTTTTTGACATTTTTAAACGTTTGCGAAAATGATTTTAGCCTTGTGGGTTCCATTATGGGGCCCACGTCGCTGTAATATTCCCGGTCGGTTTTGGGGGTGTTACATGTTGTGATTTGATAATATATATATATATATATACATATATTATATCATTTCGGTTTGTTGTGATTCGAAAATTGTGTCATGCTAAGTGTTTGTTGCCTTTGGGTGGATTATTGTGATATCCTTGGTGTATTGTGTTGTGTGATGTGAATGTGTGGTCATAGTCCAACCGTGATGTTCGGACGAGGTATACGGTGACACATGGCTTGTGATCATGGTGGTCAGGACAAGGCGAGTGATCGGTGCAACCGTGAGAGCCTAAGAAGACTTACGGTGATACATGGCAAGTGATCACGATATCATGGATATGATTACGGATGTGTTTTGTTACTTGATATTGTGATGTGTACCATAGTGTATTGATTTGTGAATGTGAAGTATTTGTCATAGTCCAGCCGTGATGTCGGACGAGGTCTACGGTGACATATGGCTTGTGATCATGATGGTCAGGATACGGTGAATGATCGGTCCAACCGTGAGAGCCTAAGAATGTTGGATCGAGATGGGAATATGCGCCTTTTGTGCGGAAGCAAAATTAAATGTGCGGAAAATAAACGACACACGGATTTATAGAGGTTTGGCTAAACGTGCCTACGTCCTCTCTCGATGTATCTTTTTCTATAGGTTAAATATCAAAACCTCTGCACCTCTCTTCTATCGGTCGAGGGATTACCGTTACAAGCTCGTCTTCTATCGGTCCGAGTAAAACCATTTTCCTTTTCTATTGGATAAGGAATCAACTGTAATACCCGGTTGTAATTCAGTAATTATCATTCAGTATTTATCATTCAGTAATTGTCACTCAGTATTTTTCACCCATATTCAATCATTGTATTCATCGTTCAGAGTAATTGTATTGTCATTCATCATCAATCTAATTGGAGTTTCGTGCCGTGTTTGTCATCATTGTCTTTTCATTGTGGGCTGTGCGTGAGGAGTAGCGCACGCTACGTACTCTTTGTAGCGTGCGCTAATTGAGAACAGGTAGCGCACGCTACCACTCAGCATTAGCGCACGCTAATGTTACCCTGGCTGCAGTCCAGAAGGTACTGGACTGCAGGTGAGTTATAAGTAGCACACGCTACGAATGGTAAGTAGCGCGCGCTAGTGGGTTGTAGTAGCGCACGCTAGTATTTTGGTGTAGCGCGCGCTAAGGACGGATCAGGTTGAGTCAAGTGGCTACTGGACTGCATTGGATTAATTCATAGCGCACGCTATGAGTGTTTTTTTTAGCGTACGCAAATGGTGTAGTAGCGCACGCAAATTGTTGGTTGTAGCGCACGCTACCGAGATCAGATCAGAGGACAGAAGGTTCTGGACTCCAGTATTGGGCATCAGATAATTCGTTAGCGCACGCTAACATTTTGGGGTTAGCGCACGCTAAGTGTACAGCCGTAGCGCACGCTACAGAAGGTACGTAGCGCGCACTACCATTTTCGGTCAGTGGGTACTGGACTACCCAAAATACCTGTTAGCGCACGCTATGCACAAGGGCTAGCACACGCTAACCTGGAGTGACTATAAATTGGACAGTGTAGCCCAAATTTCGTCATTTATCATTCCTTCTCATTTTCTCTTCAGTTTTGGACGATTTTGGGCGATTTGGAGAGTTTTCTTCGAGGTGTATTCATCTATCATCATCTTCAAGTCTTTGAGTTGGATAAATCATCACTTCATCATCTCCTTAACATCAAATCAAAGGTATTAATCTCTTGGATCTAGAATTTCGGATTTTTGGGTTTTTCCTTCCGATTTCTTCGTGTAAGCTTGGATTGTTGTTGGAATATATTAGATATGGATTATCTACCTTGGATAAATGTATTCCTATGGATTTAATGGCTATTTTGGGGATTTATATCAAGAACCCTTGGGGTTGACTTCGGTTAATTTGGGGATTTCCGATTGATGTTGTCGTAATCTTGAATTGTGGATTCCTATTGGATTATTGATGCCTTTGATATTGTTTTGCTGGTTTGAATCAATCATTTGATAGTTGGTTTCGATAATTTGGGTTTGGTCGTAACCAACGGGAAGGATATTTTCAACGTATTCATTAGAGTACATCTACGAGTTTGGATATTGTTGTATCAACGTTTGAGTTGGTTATAATCGTGTGTGATGCGTGTATTGATCGAATTATTGGTAATTGTGTTATTCAAGGTTATTCGAGCGACCGACATTTCATTTAGGACGTTGTTCGTGGACGGACATTCTTCGTCGGTGTTGAGTAAGTTAATTATTACTCGGTTAAAAGGATATTCATTCCTTTTGTTGTTGTTCATTCATAATCATACTCATTCATCATTGTATTAACCGTATTGAGACTTGTAATTGTCGAATAATCACTTCATTCACGAGGAACGCCAGTTCCAATCATTTCAATGAGTTATCAATCACTTCATTATTACTTTCATCTCGGTGAGTCATTCTTGACTTTGTCAGATTATTATTATTCATTGATATTCATTGTGGTCATTCTCGTTCATATGACCTTCTGGGTTCATATTGCCTGGCCGGGTGCAGATGTGTGGAATTTTTAGTCGAGCACACGATGGTCATGTATTGGGTTCACCGATACATTGGACCGTGCACACGGTAAAGCTTAACTCCGTGAGACTAATTAGGTACAAGGACGGGTGTGTCCGGTCATTCGTCTTGTACACTTGCACAGAACATTACGGGCGTACTATGATACTCCTCTTCAGCGTAATTCATAACTAAGGATAATTCATAACTTCAGATAAATCATGATTGTGTATTTTCAACCCTTGAGGATTGTTGTTCTGTGTAACTGACCCCGTTGGGGGATTTTGTTTTCAGGTCACGGCAAGGCAAAGGCACGGGAAGAGCATGTTGACGAAGAGGAGTCCCAGTGATACTAGTAAAGGGCCCCAGTCGTTCCGGTCATTTCAGTCGTTTCAGTGATTTCAGTCATTTCAGTTATTTCAGTCATTTCAGTCATTTCTATTTCTCTTCATTTGTATTTTCCGCTGCAAATTCCGGTTGAGATGTTTATTTATTCAGGGTGGTGTATTTTATCTTCATATAAAATATACTAGTATTCTGTATTGTCCTGGTGTATTGTACTTAAGCTCGTCATCGGAATATTTGGTAATATAATGTGGTTCGGTACTACAATTATATTATTTAATTCATCAATTTTTATTCGCCTGGTGGGTCCCAGTCGGGGGTCCACGGCACTGTAATATCCGCCTAGTTTGGGGTGTTACAGAGTTGGTATCGGAGACTGGTTTTGAATACTACCTTCCGAGTCATGTCTCATTTGAAATCATCATCATCGGACTAGTATCATTGGACTTTCGCGTCACGTGTGACCTGTGCAAATGCCGAGCCAATCAGGCCAAGAACTGTAAGATTTCTAACGCCATGGTATAATTTCTGGCAATAATCATTCATTCATAATTCATTAGTTAACAATCCTCAATCATCATTTTCATTTTGACCAGGACGGTCATGTTAATTCATTAATCACTCAATTCACTTCATTACTCAGTTGTTGATCTGGAAGATCATATCATTAATCTTGTTAACTTGTTCAAGATAATCATTTCAAGAATTTCATCAGATAATCATGTCACCTCAGTTAATCATTAATGTAATCACTGTGTTAGAGCGCATATGCTCATTTTCATCATTTCATGACGTAAATCATAATGCGGTACTCATACGAGATCTATGATCATCATGCGACTTTCCTACTTCAGTATGGAGAGAGCAGGCAGAGGACGCGGAGGGAGAGGCCGCGGTACGGGCCGAAATCCGGGAAATAATCACTCACTACCAGGAAGTCGTACCCAGGACTCAGCTCGATCGCAAGATGTTCGGGTTGATCCACTCACTTTTATGCAGGTCATGATGACTCATATGCAATTGCTTAATCATCATTGCGCCACTCTGGCCGAATTAATCGAGAGTACTCTCACGCATAAGCTCTTGCTAAGGAAATTCTTTGAGCAACAACCTTCATCTGCGGCAAGAAATCAACGGGCGTAATCGGTCAAGGCGATCGGCCTTCAAGAAGCCTCGTGCGGTCCCTAACTTTTCGGAGCAACCTCCTAAGGTGCCTAAACTGCGGGATCTCATTCCGGCGCCGGTGCGACCATCACTGTTTCAATCATGGGCAGGGCCATTATAGCACTAGATGTACGACGCCGTCTATCACATGCCATAACTGTGGAATTGTTGGGCATAAGGCCCGTTTTTGCCGAAGGGACTCCAAGTCAGCTCCGGCGGCATCTCAGGCCCCGAAGCAACCAGCGATTCAGAATCAGACTACTCTGTCAGCGTCGTTTAAGACGATGGAAGCAAATAAAGTCGGAGCTCATATTTATCAATCGGGAGCGTCCGGTCCGGGGGCCGGCAAGTCCCGGATTCATGTGATGAAGAGGATCGATGATCCGGGGGCCCGAATGATCTCAGGTATACTCGTAATTTTGTTTCAACCTGTGTGTACCTTTTGATACTGGTGCACTGCATTCATTCATTTTCGAATCATGTTTGAATAGACTTAATTTGGTTAGTCCTATTACTTGTGGACCTCATACCATCGGTCTATCCGATGATGGAAGAATTTTCGGATGAACCAATTCTAACACATCCTGAGCACGGTTTCCCTTGGTTTTAAAAACCCTTTTGGTCATCTTACCTTCCAGATAGGATTCACAAATTGGAAATAACTCAACTTGGAGATCATCCAATGGGCCATCATCTACCAATCTTTGAATCCTTCTAAGGTTTACATGTCCTAACCGTAAATGCCACAGATATGTTTGGTTTATGCTTGAAGGTTCTTTTCTCTTTCTAGGTTTAGACAAAGAGTTAAGTGATTTATGCATAGGAGTTTGTGCAGTATTAACGACATATAGTCCATCATTAAAAGTACCTTTGCAAATATATTCACCGCTTCTTTTCTTAATAATGGCATCATCATCAAAAGAAACTGAATAACCATCGCTTTTTAATTTAAAAACCGAAATTAAATTCATTCAAAAATCTGGTACTAATAATACATTATTGAGAACTAATAATTTATCATTAATCTTCAACTGCACGGCTCCCACTGCAACAGCCAATAGCCTGGAATAATCGCCCCAGTTGATGGTAATCTCGCCCGCACTAAGCTGCTTGGTTACCTGAAAACCATGCGAGTCAAAGCAAACATGATCAGTGGAGCCTGAATCAACTATCCACGAAGTGGAAGAACAAGCTGCCAAACATGTTTTGACTACTAGTACACGAGACATACCTTTCTTAAGAGCAGGGCAGTACGCTTTAAAATGTCCTTTCTGACCGTACTTGTAGCAC
Organism: Orobanche coerulescens; assembly: GCA_033398695.1. Classification (NCBI taxonomy): domain Eukaryota; kingdom Viridiplantae; phylum Streptophyta; class Magnoliopsida; order Lamiales; family Orobanchaceae; genus Orobanche; species Orobanche coerulescens. The sequence goes on from CM065802.1 coordinate 194,718,688, forward strand.
TTTCCCTTTGGCTTTTTGTTCGCCTCGGGATGAGGAGCCTTGCTTTTCACCTTGAGGGTTGCCACTTGCTTCTGGCCAACCTGCTTTTTCTTCTTTCCCCTTTTGGGTTTGGAAGAAGTAGCACCGGTTGCCGTAAGAATCTGATGATAACCTTGTTTGAAGAGACCTTCAGCAGACTGAAGCTCTGTCAGAAGTTCCGCCAAACTATATGTCCTACGGTTCATATTGTAGTTAAGGCGGAACTTCTCAAAGCTTCTAGGTAAGCTGCCTAAGATAATATCGACCTGCGTTTCCGCATCGATAGTAGCCCCCAGTATGCTCAGTTCGTTCAAATGAGACATCATTTTTAGAACATGATCCCTCAGTGGAGTCCCTTCAGATATTTGGGTTGTCATCAATACCCTCATAGCATTTTGTCTAGCCGCCTGGTTCTGATGACCAAACATCTCGGTGAGACTTTTCATCATTTCCGCGGCTGAACCCATCGTCTGATGCTGATGCCGCAATACATTTGTCAGTGAAGCCAAAATGTAACAGCGAGCCATCTCATCAGACTTTTTCCATTTTCGGAATTCAGCCAACTCTTCGGGAGTGGCATACGGTTCTGGTTCTAGAGGGCTCTCCTCGATTAAGACAAACTTATGCCCCTCAGCAGTCAGGACAATGTCAAGATTTCTTTTCCAATCGGCAAAGTTAGTGCCATCTAGTTTATTTTCTTTGAGAATAACAGCTAGTGGATTGAAAGACATCTGAGAATAAAAATTAAAAACATCCATCACATAATGCATAGCAAAATATATCGAAAAAATCTCAAAACACAATATATATGCTAGCAACCAACACCTCAAAAAATCCGCACATGCAAGCCACGATCGTGTGGACGTTTACACACACATTTTTCAAGTAGAGTTTTACGTCTTTAATTTTACTATCTAGTCAAATTACGTTATGACAAGTAAAATTAATAGTTGGTTCCTCTTGGCCATGTATTAATTAACATAGACTCCGATGGGGAGCTTATTAATTAATACACCTAAGTGAACACCATAATTTAACATCCTTTAAATATTATCTTTTAAATAATAGTCCTACAGATGGAGAGGTCCTATCATAAAAAGTAATATTTACCTTATGTTATCATTTTGAAATTTAAAACTAGTGAACCTATAATTAGCACATCCGATATGGAGGAAGACTCTAATGTCAACGCGCATGCTAATTACTTCACAATTTAAATTAATTATGGAGGCCAATTTGATTTTATTTAAAATAAAAATCAATTTAATCACTTAGTTATTTTAGCCTTAAGGTTTTTAATTTTCTCGTCCTAACATGCAAGGAAACATATCACGCATACATCCATACACGCCATACATCAAAACAATAAAAAACCAAAATAAAGCATGGATAATTAAATTTATCCAATTATCATGGTCTTCTTCCTTGAGTTGAATCCGAGAAAATCTTCGACTCGATCTCTCCCACTGAATCAAGCATCTCGTCGCTTCTCCCCGGCCGGGCCATGGATTTTCAAAATTAAAATTTTACTTTTATGCAAAATTAATTACATAAAAAATTTAATTTTAAATCCACTTCAAATGACGCAACAACGGCGAAAATGGACCTAAAAATCGACCACCAACTAAATAACTGCCCGGACCAGCCGCCATGCATCGGGTAAACGCCTGGGCGCTGCCGGGTATAGAAGCCGCCGGCTGGCCGCTTTTTGTCATTGCCGGCCGCGGCTTGCCAGATAGCCGATCCGGTTCTGCTCTATTTCTTCGCGATCCCGTCTCTTCCGAATTCGATTACAATTTTATACAAAATAAAATACATCGAAATTACATCAAGATTTACACGAAAAAAATAAAACCACCTAGAACTACCTGCGGATTTTCTCACGGGAAAAACCATTACATGCCTCAAAAACGGGCCAAACCAACAATTGCATAATTAATAAAAATAAATAAATAAATGCACCATTCATATAAACCATGATAATTGGATCATATCACCTGCAAGAACACATCTAGCAAAATATTCCAACATCAAAATATATGAATATTTAAATTGCTATCAATTAATCACTAAAATTAATTAAAATAGCAAAAGCCCAAAATCCGGCTATGATACCAATTGTTGGAAAGTAAAACGCAGCGGAAGCGAAGTTTGATATAGTTGATAATAGCGTTTTACGCATCTACGAGCATTAGATCTATTTAGGCATGCTAGTTAATTAATTAATTACTAAGATTAATAAGCAATTTAAATATTATTTATTATTTATTAATTAAATATGTTGATTAATTAAAATATCCTAATCTAGATCCAAGATCATAGGATATTACCTTTTGAAGCGCGTTGGTTACTTCCTTCTTGATCGCCTTGTATTTCTACCTTCAGATCTTCTAGAGTATGATCCGCCTTGAACCGGACGTTGTGTGGGCAACGAGCTACCGGATCTTGCTTGGACACCTTATGGATCGGCCGAATTCTTATGCCTCACAACTCTCGATTTTCTTTTCTTCAAGTAATTCCGATATGTAGCAAGAATTAAAGTGTTATCTCAATTGTGGAATCAAAGACACAAGTCAAGATCCACAATTAAACACTTAGAAGAAAAATTGAAATTCCTTGTGCAAGTATGTGATAAAATCGGCCAAGCCCCATAATGTCCTATTTATAGGCTCTTGGACTACTACTAGGGATCTAAAGGAGGATTATGGAATGACTCCCAATCAATTCATCTTACCTTATTAGGATTCTTCCTAATATATGATGAATCAATTAATATCAACTTAGTCCACTAAAAAGTTGATATTGCACTTCCTACCAAAATCCCAAATTACGAAATTGGGCTCCTTATTAAATATATTATTTCCCGTGTTTAAGATATCGAATGTCCATTAATTAATTATAAGCTACTGACAGCTTTAATTAATTAATATCTTATCCAAGAGTAGTACCACTCGAACCTTATTATTATATCGGAATTAAATCCACCTGCAGGGTTTAATATAATAATCATTATCGGGCTCCTCAAGGGGACATCATCAACCCGCACGAGTCGGGACACGATTTCTAGTAATAATAATAATTGTCGTATAAATAATATTATTGGCCAAGATACGAGGCTTATTGAGTCGATCATTTTGACTCTCACCTATGGTAAATCAAAGTAATAATTATTATAAATACACAATTAAATATTATATACTTAGAATTAAGAAATAATAATTATCCGAGATTTACGTTCTTCTTACAACAAGATGTAAGACACTATCTCACCTCGATCTTGTTCAACGTATACAAATATGCTAATATATGCTAATAGTCAAGACCAACTATTCTCAAGCATACACTACAACCCTTTATATAATTTGTCTAATAATTATATAGGTTGTGAACTATTATATTATTTTATAAGGCACCGATAATGTGATCTTCCGTGTGACACCAACACACCACATTATCTACAATATAAAATAATTAGACATTTCATTTGCATAACCATAACGTGAATTAATATGCAAATCATGTGATTAAGTGTAATTAATATCCTCATAGGTAGTAACAGGGAAATTGGGTAATACAAGCATAAAGTATGCTTTGCAGTATACAATCCTAACATCAACATCCTTATAGTATGAAGAATCTTAACTAACATCCGAAACTCTTATCAAAATTCCATTGAATCATATATAACATCATCATCTGATTATCCAACATGCTCCTCACATGTAATCAACCAAGAAAAACGAACCACCAGGGATACGAAAATTACCTGGACTGGATGAACCAAGAATAAGAACATTTGACTCCATTCCAAGAATCATGAATAACTTGAAGAACAAGGCTTGAATCCATACTCTCCATCTTAGTCTTGTTAAAGATCATCATCTCACCATGTTTGGGAACCTCAAGAACCTCCCAAAACTCTCTCTATCGACTGAAGGAGAAAAAATGGACTAAATACATCTCAAAACCCGTCCGTCCCCTTATATAGAATACATTACTAACGTGCGCTAACATCTCATGTTTAGCGTGCGCAACAGCCTTAGCGTGCGCTAACTGACTTTGTTAGCGTGCGCTATCGGGGTCCAGAGGCCACTGTCTGGCTTCGTACATGTGCTTGCGTACGTAATGCCCATGCATTAGCATGCGTAACTTACACTGTCTAGCGTACGCAAGTCCTTTGCCCTTAGCGTGCGCTATCCGAAGTTGACTTGCTACAGTCTGCACCTACCCCGAATATGCTCGTGACCCCACATGCCGAAAGCAACTAATAAAGCCAAGATTCCCTGTTGACCGATCTGATATTAGCGTGCGCTAACAACAGACATTAGCGTGCGCTAATGCTTTACGACATACATCAGTTGACTTCGTCGGCACATGCGCCGAAAGTGACCAGGTCCACACGTAGATTCCCTCTGATCTGTTCTGAACTAGCGTTCTCTATCTTTTACCATTAGCGTGCGCTAAACCTGCACGATAGCGTGCGCTAGGAATGTATCTTAGCGTGCGCTAATAATGCTACCCTTATCCATTTCCCGCAATTTCTGTCCAACATCTCGACATACCAAAAACGAACATAGGACACACTGAACAAAAATATTGAATCCAATAATATTCTCATACGATATATCTAATATCAAAAGTGCGATAACCTGATACACGATATTCTCAATTGTAATTATCTACCAAATACGACAATTATACCAATACTGACATCTCAGTCCTTCATTATTTTATCTATACTGTACAGATTCCACGTTGTACAACATAAATTGGATAAAATAATATTAAACAACAGTATTATAAATTCCGGATATTATAGATGTGACCCAGAACATTGGCGCAAATCAGTGGCTTCGAGAAGTGGTTCATATGAATCCCCCTCGTTTTGCTGGTGACGTTGATGCATTGAGCTGGGATGGTTGGCTTTTCCAGTTGGGAAAGATATTTGAGCTAGTTGATTGTCCATTAGAACATTAGTTTCCTGTCTCTCATTATCTTCTTGACAAGGATGCCGCTAATTGGTGGGAGGCTGTTAAGCCTTGCGATCGTGTTGTTGATGTAATATATCAGTATTTGTGCCGTTTGTGCGGAAACGTAAATTAAATGCGGAAATTAAGAGACACGCGGATTTATAGAGCACGGTTTCTAACACGTCCGTATGCATTTAACATGGTTATACGAGTTGTGAGCTTCGGTTCGGTTGTTTGATCTTCTATTGGACTTTTCGGAAGTTTGTATTGTTTTGTAATTTCTCAAAGTTTTGGGGAACTTCTTTCGTAATCCTCACCCCGACCTTTTTGGATTGTCGTTATGAGTTCGGTTAGAGATTAGACTCGTTTGATGATCATATTTTGGAGTGTTCCGTTCATATATTGAACTTAAAGTTTCAGTCGGAGAAGTCCGTCGTCGTACCCATCTTTGAGAGTATTGTTGCTGTCATTTTTGAGTGTTTTAGCGCACGCTAAGTTTACATTAAGAGCACGCTATCGAGTGACGAATTAAGAAGTCAGTAGCTGATACCTACCCCCATTAGCGCATGCTAACAATTAATAGTGCACGCTATTCTGCTCCAGTTATTAAAACTGGAACATCAATCTTCATTTCGGGATTTCCTTTTCTTGTTCTCTTCGGGCGGCTTTTCGGCAAGGGTTTCTAGAGGCGATCCCTTGAAGTATCTTAGATCATCAAAGCATATATCCCAATGCTTGTTATCATCATCTAATCATCTACCAATCATTCGTCTTTTTATGAATCAAGGTATTTTCTAAAATCCTAGATTTGTGATATTTGGTGGTTTGTCTCGATTTCGTGATTCTAATCTGAAATTGTAGATTCCTTTGTTGTTATCTAGTTGTGTTGTTCATAACCCATGGTTTGGAATTTCGTTTTCATGTTTTTGTCTGGTCGATTCGTGTTCTTGGCTGTTTTGGGGGAAACCCTTGAACTTTCATCGTTTGTTCTTTTAATTTAGGGTTTTGGGTCGTGCTATGGAATTCATTTTTATTGTTGTTATTGTCGTTCGTAGTTTATTGTCGCGAGTTGGCGTTCGACGGAGTCGGCGGGTTCATAGTCGGTTCGTGCCATCTTACTTCGGTCGATTCTCCGTGTTTGTGATTATTCGAGGCAAGTACCTTGTTCATACATTTCTTGTTTTGCAGAAATGATGATCGGTGATCGTCTAAGTGTGTTTGTTTGATTGTTTCAAATGAACTTTGAAAAGATTCGGTTTACCCTCGTTAAAGACTCTCTTTCAAAACGCGTGTGTATTTTGTGAATGGTGTGTTTTGTGAATGATTAAGTGAATCATGTGGATATGTTTGATGTAGGTGTTGTGATTTGATAATATATATATATATATATACATATATTATATCATTTCGGTTTGTTGTGATTCGAAAATTGTGTCATGCTAAGTGTTTGTTGCCTTTGGGTGGATTATTGTGATATCCTTGGTGTATTGTGTTGTGTGATGTGAATGTGTGGTCATAGTCCAACCGTGATGTTCGGACGAGGTATACGGTGACACATGGCTTGTGATCATGGTGGTCAGGACAAGGCGAGTGATCTGTGCAACCGTGAGAGCCTAAGAAGACTTACGGTGATACATGGCAAGTGATCACGATATCATGGATATGATTACAGATGTGTTTTGTTACTTGATATTGTTATGTGTACCATAGTGTATTGATTTGTGAATGTGAAGTATTTGTCGTAGTCCAGCCGTGATGTCGGACGAGGTCTACGGTGACATATGGCTTGTGATCATGATGGTCAGGATACGGTGAATGATCGGTCCAACCGTGAGAGCCTAAGAATGTTGGATCGAGATGGGAATATGCGCCTTTTGTGCGGAAGCAAAATTAAATGTGCGGAAAATAAACGACACACGGATTTATAGAGGTTCGGCTAAACGTGCCTACGTCCTCTCTCGATGTATCTTTTTCTATAGGTTAAAGATCAAAACCTCTGCACCTCTCTTCTATCGGTCGAGGGATTACCGTTACAAGCTCATCTTCTATCGGTCCGAGTAAAACCATTTTTCTTTTCTATTGGATAAGGAATCAACTGTAATACCCGGTTGTAATTCAGTAATTATCATTCAGTATTTATCATTCAGTAATTGTCACTCAGTATTTTTCATTCATATTCAATCATTGTATTCATCGTTCAGAGTAATTGTATTGTCATTCATCATCAATCTAATTGGAGTTTCGTGCCGTGTTTGTCATCATTGTCTTTTCATTGTGGGCTGTGCGTGAGGAGTAGCGCACGCTACGTACTCTTTGTAGCGTGCGCTAATTGAGTACAGGTAGCGCACGCTACCACTCAGCATTAGCGCACGCTAATGTTACCCTGGCTGCAGTCCAGAAGGTACTGGACTGCAGGTGAGTTATAAGTAGCGCACGCTATGAATGGTAAGTAGCGCGCGCTAGTGGGTTGTAGTAGCGCACGCTAGTATTTTGGTGTAGCGCGCGCTAAGGACGGATCAGGTTGAGTCAAGTGGCTACTGGACTGCATTGGATTAATTCATAGCGCACGCTATGAGTGTTTTTTTTAGCGTACGCAAATGGTGTAGTAGCGCACGCAAATTGTTGGTTGTAGCGCACGCTACCGAGATCAGATCAGAGGACAGAAGGTTCTGGACTCCAGTATTGGGCATCAGATAATTCGTTAGCGCACGCTAACATTTTGGGGTTAGCGCACGCTAAGTGTACAGCCATAGCGCACGCTACAGAAGGTACATAGCGCGCGCTACCATTTTCGGTCAGTGGGTACTGGACTACCCAAAATACCCGTTAGCGCACGCTATGCACAAGGGCTAGCGCACGCTAACCTGGAGTGACTATAAATTGGACAGTGTAGCCCAGATTTCGTCATTTATCATTCCTTCTCATTTTCTCTTCGGTTTTGGGCGATTTCGGGCGATTTGGAGAGTTTTCTTCGAGCTGTATTCATCTATCATCATCTTCAAGTCTTTGAGTTGGATAAATCATCACTTCATCATCTCCTTAACATCAAATCAAAGGTATTAATCTCTTGGATCTAGAATTTCGGATTTTTGGGTTTTTCCTTCCGATTTCTTCGTGTAAGCTTGGATTGTTGTTGGAATATATTAGATATGGATTATCTACCTTGGATAAATGTATTCCTGTGGATTTAATGGCTATTTTGGGGATTTATATCAAGAACCCTTGGGGTTGACTTCAGTTAATTTGGGGATTTCCGATTGATGTTGTCGTAATCTTGAATTGTGGATTCCTATTGGATTATTGATGCCTTTGATATTGTTTTGCTGGTTTGAATCAATCATTTGATAGTTGGTTTCGATAATTTGGGTTTGGTCGTAACCAATGGGAAGGATATTTTCAACGTATTCATTAGAGTACATCTACGAGTTTGGATATTGTTGTATCGACGTTTGAGTTGGTTATAATCGTGTGTGATGCGTGTATTGATCGAATTATTGGTAATTGTGTTATTCAAGGTTGTTCGAGCGACCGACATTTCATTTAGGACGTTGTTCGTGGACGGACATTCTTCATCGGTGTTGAGTAAGTTAATTCTTACTCGGTTAAAAGGATATTCATTCCTTTTGTTGTTGTTCATTCATAATCATACTCATTCATCATTGTATTAACCGTATTGAGACTTGTAATTGTCGAATAATCACTTCATTCACGAGGAACGACGGTTCCAATCATTTCAATGAGTTATCAATCACTTCATTATTACTTTCATCTCGGTGAGTCATTCTTGACTTTGTCAGATTATTATTATTCATTGATATTCATTGTGGTCATTCTCGTTCATATGACCTTATGGGTTCATATTGCGTGGCCGGGTGCAGATGTGTGGAATTTTTAGTCGAGCACATGATGGTCATGTATTAGGTTCACCGATACATTGGACCGTGCACACGGTAAAGCTTAACTCCGTGAGACTAATTAGGTACAAGGACGGGTGTGTCCGGTCATTCGTCTTGTACACTTGCACAGAACATTACGGGCGTACTATGATACTCCTCTTCAGCGTAATTCATAACTAAGGATAATTCATAACTTCAGATAAATCATGATTGTGTATTTTCAACCCTTGAGGATTGTTGTTCTGTGTAACTGACCCCGTTGGGGGATTTTGTTTTCAGGTCACGGCAAGGCAAAGGCACGGGAAGAGCATGTTGACGGAGAGGAGTCCCAGTGATACTAGTAGGGGGCCCCAGTCGTTCCGGTCATTTCAGTCGTTTCAGTGATTTCAGTCATTTCAGTTATTTCAGTCATTTCAGTCATTTCTATTTCTCTTCATTTGTATTTTCCGCTGCAAATTCCGGTTGAGATGTTTATTTATTCAGGGTGGTGTATTTTATCTTCATATAAAATATACTAGTATTCTGTATTGTCCTGGTGTATTGTACTTAAGCTCCTCATCGGAGTATTTGGTAATATAATGTGGTTCGGTACTACAATTATATTATTTAATTCATCAGTTATTATTCGCCTGGTGGGTCCCAGTCGGGGGTCCACGGCATTGTAATATCTGCCTAGTTTGGGGTGTTACAGAGTTGGTATCGGAGAGTGGTTTTGAATACTACCTTCCGAGTCATGTCTCATTTGAAATCATCGTCATCGGACTAGTATCATTGGACTTTCGCGTCACGTGTGACCTGTGCAAATGCCGAGCCAATCAGACCAAGAACTGTAAGATTTCTAACGCCATGGTATAATTTCTGGCAATAATCATTCATTCATAATTCATTAGTTAACAATCCTCAATCATCATTTTCATTTTGACCAGGACGGTCATGTTAATTCATTAATCACTCAATTCACTTCATTACTCAGTTGTTGATCTGGAAGATCATATCATTAATCTTGTTAACTTGTTCAAGATAATCATTTCAAGAATTTCATCAGATAATCATGTCACCTCAATTAATCATTAATGTAATCACTGTGTTAGAGCGCATATGCTCATTTTCATCATTTCATGATGTAAATCATAATGCGGTACTCATACGAGATCTATGATCATCATGCGACTTTCCTACTTCAGTATGGAGAGAGCAGGCAGAGGACGCGGAGGGAGAGGCCGCGGTACGGGCCGAAATCCGGGAAATAATCACTCACTACCAGGAAGTCGTACCTAGGAATCAGCTCGATCGTAAGATGTTCGGGTTGATCCACTCACTTTTATGCAGGTCATGATGACTCATATGCAATTGCTTAATCATCATTGCGCCACTCTGGCCGAATTAATCGAGAGGACTCTCACGTACAAGCCTGCTGCTAAGGAAATTGCTGAGCAACAACCTTCATCTGGCAGCAAGAAATCAACGAAGCGTAATCAGTCTGAAGGCGGTCAGTCAGCCTTCAAGAAGACTCGTGCGGTCCCTAACTTTTCGGAGCAACCTCCTAAGGCGCCTAAACCTGCGGGATCTCATTCCCGAGCGCCCGGTGCGACCATCACCTGTTTCAACTGCGGGGGGCAGGGCCATTTCAGCACTAGATGTACGACGCCGTCTATCACATGCCATAACTGTGGAATTGTTGGGCATAAGGCCCGTTTTTGACGAAGGGACTCCAAGTCAGCTCCGGCGGCATCTCAAGCCCCGAAGCAACCAGCGATTCAGAATCAGACTACTCTGTCGGCGTCGTTTAAGACGATGGAAGCAAATAAAGTCGGAGCTCATATTTATCGGTCGGGAACGTCCGGGCCGGCAAGTCCTGATTCATGTGATGAAGAGGATCGACGATCCGGTGGCCCGAATGATCTCAGGTATACTCGTAATTTTATTTCAACCTGTGTGTACCTTTTGATACTGGTGCACTGCATTCATTCATTTTCGAATCATGTTTGAATAGACTTAATTTGGTTAGTCCTATTGCTTGTGGACCTCATACCATCGGTCTATCTGATGATGGAAGAATTTTCGGAAATCATACCGAATTAAGCTTAATGACCGCGATTCGTTAATGGACCAAATCGTGGTGGATTTACTTGAGGACGATGTAATATTGGGTATTAGTGAGATGGATCGTCATGATACCATCCTCAATGTTCGTAAACGTATGGTCACTATCATTTCCGTCGTTGGAGTCGAGTGTGTACTTCAGATATAATTACTCAATCGACGTGTTCAATCATTCATTGTATCATTTTCATCGATTGGCCGTTCTAAGGCAATCGAGGTGTTCAATCATTCATTGTATCATTTTCATCGATTGGCCGTTCTAAGGCAATTGAGGTGTTCAATCATTCATTGTATCGTTTTTATCGATTGACCGTTCTAAGGCAATCGAGGTGTTCAATCATTCATTGTATCGTTGTCGTCGATTGGCCATTCTCAGGCAATCGAGGTGTTCAACCATTCGTGGTATCATCATTATCGCTTGACGATGTACTCCCAGACGAGTTACCTGGTTTGCCTCCACAGAGTGATGTGGAATTCACGATTGAGTTGGAGCCTGGTACATCTCCATTATAGAAGGCACCGTACCGGATGGCCCCGACCGAAATGCAGGAGTTGAAGAATCAACTTGAGGGGTTGTTCGAGAAAGGTTATATCCGACCGAGTGCGTCCCCGTGGGGAGCACCAGTGTTGTTTGTCAAGAAGAAGGATGGTTCATTTCGCTTGTGTGTTGATTATCGGGAGTTGAACAGGGTGACAATCAAGAATAAGTATCCCTTACCCCGTATTGATGATCTCTTAGATCAACTTCAGGGAGCTTCAATATTTTCCAAGATCGACCTAAGATCTGGATATCATCAGTTGCGAATTCGAGAGTCCGATATCGCAAGGACAGCGTTTCGTACACGCTATGGTCATTATGAGTTCGTAGTTATGCCGTGGATTGACTAATGCACCTACGGTATTCATGGAGTTAATGAATCGGGTTTTCATCGACTTTTTCGATCAGTTTGTTGTTGTCTTCATCGATGACATTTTGATTTATCCTCGTGATCGGGAGGAACACGAGTTTCACCTTCATCAAGTGCTCGACGTGTTGAGACGAGAACAACTTCATGGGAAGTTTTCCAAATGTGAATTCTGGATGTCCGAAGTGATGTTTCTCAGACACGTAATTTCATCAGATGGAGTTCGGGTCGATCCTCAGAAGATGGAGGCTATTCGAGATTGGCTACCTCCGAAGAATGTTAAGGAAATCCGAAGTTTCCTCGGATTAGCGGGTTATTATCGGCGGTTTGTGGAAGGATTTTCTAAAATCGCTCAACCAATGATGAACCTTTTGCGAAAGGATAAGAAATACACGTGGTACGACGCGTGTCAACGGAGTTTTGAGGAACTCAAGAGCCGGTTAATGTCAGCACCTGTACTTTCCTTGCCGCAGGGGACGGAAGGATTTGTGGTTTATAGTGATGCGTCTGGACAGGGTCTCGGATGTGTGCTCATGCAGAATGGAAAGGTTATTGCCTATGCTTCACGGCAATTGAGACCTTACGAGGTTAATTATCCGACCCACGACCTGGAGCTAGCAGCCGTGGTTTTTGCATTGAAGATTTGGCGTCATTACCTTTATGGCGTCACTTGTCAGATTTTCACCGATCACAAGAGTTTGAAGTCTATATTTACTCAGAAGGAGTTAAATATGCGACATAGGCGGTGGTTGGAACTAATCAAAGATTATGATATCGAGATCCTTTACCACCCGGGCAAGGCGAACGTTGTCGCCGACGCCTTGAGTCGTAAGTCCGTGCAGGAGCAGATGCTTGCTCGTTTAACAGTTCAGAAGGAGCTTCAGCAGGAATTCCTTAGACCCGAGATCGAGGTCTGGCTTCAACGAGTTCAGGGACAGCTTTGTATGTTAGAGATTTTATCATCTCTTGAGGAGGAAATCAGAGAGAATCAGGGTTCAGACCCATCATTGTTGCGCATCCGTGAGGATGTGGCTCAGGGGAAAGCCCCTGGATTCGTGGTCCACGAGGATAGACTTTTGAGATTTAAGAATCGGTTGTGCGTACCGGTGAATGACGAGTTGAAAAAAAAACTCGATTTTGAGAGAAGCTCATGCTACCCCTTATTCTGTTCATCCGGGGTCTAGCAAGATGTACAAGGACTGGAAATAAAATTACTGGTGGAGTAATATAAAGCGAGAAGTAGCGGAATTTGTTTCGAGATGCTTAACCTGTCAGCAAGTCAAGATAGAACATCAGACCGGCGGGTATGCTGAAACCGCTCCCTATTCCAGAGTGGAAGTGGGAAGACATTTCTATGGATTTCATCACGAGTTTGCCGACAAGTCGTCGTCGCATGAATACGATCTGGGTGATTGTGGACCGCTTAACTAAATCAGCTCATTTCCTTGAGATTAAGGATACGTGGGGTCCCGAGAGACTTGCCTGGTTGTTCATCAAAGAGATAGTGAGACTGCACGGTACTCCTAAAAGTATCATTTCCGATCGTGACGGACGATTCGTGTCTCATTTTTGGAAATCAGTTCATCGTGCTATGGGAACTCAGCTTAATCTCAGTACCGCTTTTCATCCTCAGTCCGAAGGGCAATCAGAGAGGACTATTCAGACATTAGAGGACATTTTGAGGGCATGCGTCCTCGATTGGAAAGACGATTGGGAAGCCCAACTACCATTGATCGAGTTCACGTATAATAATAGTTGGCATGCTTCGATTAAGATGGCACCTTACGAGGCCTTGTACGGTCGTCGTTGTCGATCTCCTTTGTGTTGGGATGACCTATCAGAATCAATCGGTACCGAGCCCGATATGCTTATAGCCGCCCGTGAGAAGGTAGTTTTGATCAGGAGTCGTTTGTTGACCGCTCAGAGTCGACAGAAATCATATGCAGATAACCATCTTCGACCATTAGAGTTTGAGACAGGTGACCACGTGTTGGCCAAGGTATCCCCGAGTCGAGGTATCTTCCGTTTTGGGAAGAGGGGAAAGTTGAGCCGAGATGCATTGGACCGTTTGAGATTTTGGATCGAGTAGGCGAGTTAACTTATCGATTGGCTTTACCTCCGGTGTTGAGCCGAATTCATAATGTGTTTCACGTCTCTCAGTTGCGGAAGTATTTTGCCGACCCGAGTCACATACTTCAGTTCGACGAAATCGAGATCGCCGATGATTATTCATATGAGGAGCATCCTATACGAGTTTTAGAGCGGCGAATCAAATAGTTGAGGAATAAGACGATTCCTTTGGTTAAAAATTCAGTGGTCTAGACACGGAGTCGAAGAGGCTACTTGGGAAACCGAGGATAGTATGCGGGAGAGTTATCCCGAGTTGTTTGACCCTTAGTTTCGGGGACGAAACTCTTTTAAGGGGGGGTGTATGTAATACCCGGTTGTAATTCAGTAATTATCATTCAGTATTTATCATTCACTAATTGTCACTCAGTATTTTTCACTCATATTCAATCATTGTATTCATCGTTCAGAGTAATTGTATTGTCATTCATCATCAATCTAATTGGAGTTTTGTGCCGTGTTTGTCATCATTGTCTTTTCATTGTGAGCTGTGCGTGAGGTGTAGCGCACGCTACGTACTCTTTGTAACGCGCGCTAATTGAGTACAGGTAGCGCACGCTACCACTCAGCATTAGCGCACGCTAATGTTACCCTGGCTGCAGTCCAGAAGGTACTGGACTGCAGGTGAGTTATAAGTAGCGCACGCTACGAATGGTAAGTAGCGCGCGCTAGTGGGTTGTAGTAGCGCACGCTAGTATTTTGGTGTAGCGCGCGCTAAGGACGGATCAGGTTGAGTCCAGTGGCTACTGGACTGCATTGGATTAACTCATAGCGCACGCTATGAGTGTTTTTTTTAGCGTACGCAAACGGTGTAGTAGCGCACGCAAATTGTTGGTTGTAGCGCACGCTACCGAGATCAGATCAGAGGACATAAGGTTCTGGACTCCAGTACTGGGCATCAGATAATTCGTTAGCGCACGATAACATTTTGGGGTTAGCGCACGCTAAGTGTACAGCCGTAGCACACGCTACAGAAGGTACGTAGCGCGCGCTACCATTTTCGGTCAGTGGGTACTGGACTACCCAAAATACCTGTTAGCGCACGCTATGCACAAGGGCTAGCGCACGCTAACCTGGAGTGACTATAAATTGGACAGTGTAGCCCAGATTTCGTCATTTATCATTCCTTCTCATTTACTCTTCGGTTTTGGGCGATTTCGGGCGATTTGGAGAGTTTTCTTCGAGGTGTATTCATCTATCATCATCTTCAAGTCTTTGAGTTGGATAAATCATCACTTCATAATCTCCTTAACATCAAATCAAAGGTATTAATCTCTTGGATCTAGAATTTCGGATTTTTGGGTTTTTCCTTCCGATTTCTTCGTGTAAGCTTGGATTGTTGTTGGAATATATTAGATATGGATTATCTACCTTGGATAAATGTATTCCTATGGATTTAATGGCTATTTTGGGGATTTATATCAAGAACCCTTGGGGTTGACTTCGGTTAATTTGGGGATTTCCAATTGATGTTGTCGTAATCTTGAATTGTGGATTCCTATTGGATTATTGATGCCTTTGATATTGTTTTGCTGGTTTGAATCAATCATTTGATAGTTGGTTTCGATAATTTGGGTTTGGTCGTAACCAACGGGAAGGATATTTTCAACCTATTCGTTAGAGTACATCTATGAGTTTGGATATTGTTGTATCGACGTTTGAGTTGGTTATAATCGTGTGTGATGCGTGTATTGATCGAATTATTGGTAATTGTGTTATTCAAGGTTGTTCGAGCAACCGACATTTCATTTAGGACGTTGTTCGTGGACGGACATTCTTCATCGGTGTTAAGTAAGTTAATTCTTACTCGGTTAAAAGGATATTCATTCCTTTTGTTGTTGTTCATTCATAATCATACTCATTCATCATTGTATTAACCGTATTGAGACTTGTAATTGTCGAATAATCACTTCATTCACGAGGAGCGACGGTTCCAATCATTTCGATGAGTTATCAATCACTTCATTATTACTTTCATCTCGGTGAGTCATTCTTGACTTTGTCAGATTATTATTATTCATTGTGGTCATTCTCGTTCATATGACCTTCTGGGTTCATATTGCGTGGCCGGGTGCGGATGTGTGGAATTTTTAGTCGAGCACACGATGGTCATGTATTGGGTTCACCGATACATTGGACCGTGCACACGATAAAGCTTAACTCCGTGAGACTAATTAGGTACAAGGACGGGTGTGTCCGGTCATTCATCTTGTACACTTGCACAGAACATTACGGGCGTACTATGATACTCCTCTTCAGCGTAATTCATAACTAAGGATAATTCATAACTTCAGATAAATCATGATTGTGTATTTTCAACCCTTGAGGATTGTTGTTCTGTGTAACTGACCCCGTTGAGGGATTTTGTTTTCAGGGCACGGCAAGGCAAAGGCACGGGAAGAGCATGTTGACGGAGAGGAGTCCCAGTGATACTATTAGGGGGCCCCAGTCGTTCCGGTCATTTCAGTCGTTTCAGTGATTTCAGTCATTTCAGTTATTTCAGTCATTTGAGTCATTTCTATTTCTCTTCATTTGTATTTTCCGCTGCAAATTCCGGTTGAGATGTTTATTTATTCAGGGTGGTGTATTTTATCTTCATATAAAATATACTAGTATTCTGTATTGTGCTGGTGTATTGTACTTAAGCTCCTCATCGGAGTATTTGGTAATATAATGTGGTTCGGTACTACAATTATATTATTTAATTCATCAGTTTTTATTCGCCTGGTGGGTCCCAGTCGGGGGTCCACGGCACTGTAATATCCGTCTAGTTTGGGGTGTTACATCAACCACTCTACCTTTCTATCAGTATTAGATAAACCTCACTAGATAGCGATTGCGATTCTAATAATGCCGGATCCTTGATGCTAATAACACCGAATCCAATCGTATCTTTTCTTTTTCTCACTCGTGTATGGTTTTGTGTATAACACTCAATCACTCCTATTTAAGCTCAAGAACAACAACTATAATGTTTACAATGATATCTCAAGTGTATATGAATTGCTCAATGTTGTTGTGTGGAATAATACCAAGGTTGTGGTATTTATAGCCTTCTTCAACCAAACTAGCCGTTGCTGCCAGTTGACTTGCTAGCGTGCGCTAGCTCTTCCCTTTAGCGTGCGCTATGCTCTTTACGTATGTTATGCCTTCCATGTAGCATACGATATCGATGTCCAGTACTTGTCCAGTGGCTTTGTTTCTTCCCATACGTACGTTATGCTGTTTTCTTACGTACGTTATACTCTTGCTCTAGCGTACGTTAATAATGTAATGTAACGTGCGCTAATCCGATAAATACGTTGCCTTCAATTGTCAAACTATACGTTCCACCTTTATGACTTTGACCAACTTTTCCCAACGTTCATCTGATTTGAAATGTCATTACGTACGTTAACATACTTGTGTTACGTACGTTAATCTGCTTCGGTAGCGTGCGTTAATCATCACGTGTAGTGTGCGCTATCCTCATCAGGTAGGTTGACTGAACTACAGGTAAGTGCTTGTTACGTGCGTTATCATTATTGTATTGCGTACGTAAATGATTCTCGGTTGCGTGCGCTATTCATTATGAATAGCGTGCGTTATGCATGCAGTTTGGATAGCTTTTTGCGTCTTCGATTCCTTCGTCGTTTTGATTCGCTTCTTTGTTGTTTTGTTTTGTTCAGCAACTTAATCATCAAAACACTATTTATGAATATGTGGAATAAATATTCCAACAATCTCACTTTTTTGATGATTACAAAACAACTCTTGAATTGGATAAAATCTGCAAAATAAAATTATAATTATATATATATATATATACACGTTTCAATGTTTTCGACTTTGATCGTTTTGTTAGTTTCACCCATTTTCTTTTTCTGTCATTTTCGACTACTTCATTTTATATTTTTCAACTCCTTCGTTTCTCCCCCTTTTTGTATGCTTTCTTCTCCTTTTTGATCTTTTCGTTAGTTTCACCCATTTTCTTTTCTGTCATTTTCGACTACTTCATTTTGTATTTTTCAAATCCTTCATTTCCCCCCTTTTTGTATGCTTTCTTCTCCTTTTCGACTTCTTCGATTTTTATTATTTATTCTTCTCGTCATATCTTTCATGACGCTTTTATCCGAATCAACTTCTTCTCGCCCTTTTTGTATTCAGCAAAAAGTGAAAAAGTATTTAGAGGATACCAATAATCAAAAAAATATGCATGAATATATAAAATATGCAATAGTAGGGTATAAACTCCCCCTAAAAATATTATCTCCCCCTTTGTAAAATATCAAAAATTAATTTTTGGGAATCCAACCGAAAAACGGTTTTTCTTTCGAGACGTAGACGATATTTGAAATAATTGTTCCTTTAGGAACCCAAATTTTCTTAACTTTAATCGTCCGTCTTAGGCTCTTACAGTTTGAAATATGGTGCCCAATTTTTAAACATTTTTCACATCGAGGTATTTTGAAATTTATAGATTCGTTTTTAGAACGCGGTTTGAATCCTAACCCCTCTTTATTTAAAGTGTATTTTTTAATCGAGAGCATATTTTCAAATTTCTCGTTTCCGTGAGAGAATTTATTCGTTAAATTTTTTAGCTCAGTTTGAATTTTAACAAGATCATTCTTTAAAATATTCTCGTTTTCAAGGCATTTGGAATGATCGATTTCAACAAATTTTCCCTTCTCAAGAATTTTGGAATTTTCATTTTCCAAAGATTTATATTTAGATTTGAGGGATTTAATCTCATTTAAAGCATTTTGATAATCGGTATGTAATAACTCGAATGCTTCAAAAAGTTCATCGTAAGAATTACTTACTTGGCTTTCGACGTCGCTATCGTCGAATGAACTCCGGGCCATGAGCGCGAGATTATTTTGATTCATGAAATCTTCATCAGGATCTTCGTCGCGCCATGTTGCAACTAAAACCTCCTTGGGTTTAAACCGACAAGTTTTAGCAAAGTGGCCTGGTTTACCACATAATCGACAAGTGTTGTCGAATTTTTTAGATTCGCCCTTTTGGATGTCCTGCTTCCTCCAGTTTAATAAGTGTTGGAACTTATTAATATTCTTGGTATAATATTCCGATTCTTCATCGCTTTCGTCCACTGGGATTTCTTCCTTTCTAGATCTCGATATCTTAGCCTTCATGGCTATTGATCTTTTCTTTGGTTTTGGTTTGGCATTCCGAGATTTTAGAACAATCTTGTAGTTGATAAGAGAACCAACGAGAGCACTAAAATCAAGATTATTTAAATATTTAGATTCCATTATTGTCGTTACCGTACCGTCCCATTCTCGAGGTAGTGATCGGGGAATTTTCTTTACTTTCTCACTACTCGAAAGTGGTTTTCGGAGACATGCTAATCCATTAGTGATCACCGAAAAGCGGTCGAGCATTATAGTGATGGATTCGTCGTCCTTCATTTGAAATAACTCATAATCGTGAAGGAGCATGTTTATCTTCGTCTCTTTGGCTTGAGACGTTCCTTCGTGTGTTACTTCAAGCATTTTCCAAATTTCTTTGGCACTATCACACGATGATATCCGGTTGTGTTCTTCCGGATTTAAGGCACAATAAAGAAGTTGAGTTGCCTTACAATTGTAGTGGTCATTTTCCCAATCGGAATCGTCATATTATTCGAAAGTTTTAAGCGTACCGTTGGAATTCGTCGGAATTTTCGAACCAAGACAAATCACCTTCCAAAGATCGATGTCATATGCTCGGATGAATATTGACATCTTCTTCTTCCACGTCATAAAGTTTGAGCCATCAAAAAATGGTGGTCGGTTGAGAGCAAGGCCTTCGACTGGAGCAAGTTGAAACGCCATTGGATCGACTCCTCGGATGTTAAGCCGTGTATTGGAGGTACCGCTCTGATACCAATTGTTGGATCGAGATCGGAATATGCGCCGTTTGTGCGGAAGCAAAATTAAATGTGCGGAAAATAAACGACACACGGATTTATAGAGGTTCGGCCAAACGTACATACGTCCTCTCTCGATGTATCATTTTCTATAGGTTAAAGATCAAAACCTCTACATCTCACTTCTATCGGTCGAGGGATTACCGTTACAAGCTCATCTTCTATCGGTCTGAGTAAAACAGTTTTCCTTTTCTATTGGATAAGGAATCAACCACTCTAGCTTTCTATCGGTACTAGATAAACCTCACTAGATAGCGATTGCGATTCTAATAATGCCGGATCCTTGATCCTAATAATACCTAATCCAATCGTATCTTTTCTTTTTCTCACTCATGTATGATTTTGTGTATAACACTCAATCACTCTAATTTAAGCTCAAGAACAACAACTATAATGTTTACAATGATATCTCAAGTGTATATGAATTGCTCAATGTTGTTGTGTGGAATAATACCAAGGTTTGTGGTATTTATAACCTTCTTCAACCAAACTAGCCGTTGCTGCTAGTTGACTTGCTAGTGCGCTAGCTCTTCCCTTTAGCGTGCGCTATGCTCTTTACGTACGTTATGCCTTCCCTGTAGCATATGTTATCGATGTCCAGTACTTGTCTAGTGGCTTCGTTTCTTCCCTTACGTACGTTATGCTGTATTCTTATGTACGTTATACTCTTGCTCTAGCGTACGTTAATAATGTAATGTAACGTGCGCTAATCCAATATATCCATTGCCTTCAATTGTCAAACTATCCGTTCCACCTTTATGACTTTGACCAACTTTTCCCAACATTCATCTGATTTGAAATGTCATTATGTATGTTAACATACTTGTGTTACGTATGTTAATCCGCTTCGGTAGCATGCGTTAATCATCACGTGTAGCGTGCGCTATCCCCATCAGGTAGGTTGACTGAAATGCAGGTAAGTGCTTATTGCGTACGTTATCATTGCTGTATTGCGTACGTAAATGATTCTAGGTTGCATGCTCTATTCATTATGAATAGCGTGCGTTATGCATGCAGCTTGGACAGCTTTTTGCGTCTTCAATTCCTTCGTCGTTTTACTTCGCTTCTTTGTTATTTTGTTCTATTCAGCAACTTAATCATCAAAACACTATTTATGAATATGTGGAATAAATATTCCAACAAAGAAGACTTACGGTGATACGTGGCAAGCGATCACGGTATCGTGGATATGATTGTGGATGTGTGCTGCCAGGGTCGAGTACCTTGGACGTGTTACCGAGATTTCGTATCTTGGGTGGTTATGTTTTGTTGATTTTATGTCCGTAGAGGACACGTGGTGTGGGTTATGGACCCCGTGAATTATTGTTGGTTCTTATTTGAGAAAGCAAATCTTTGGGCTGTGACTCCTTTTGGTTTTTGAAAAGAGAAGGATTCGATAATCCTAAATAGTTTTCCATTAAAACTCCCGAGGGCATTTTAAAACATTTTATAAATTGTTCTCTTGATTTGTGATCTTTCAAATTTGGAAAGTTTTACTCAAACTCTCTGCCTGGGGAAGTATTTTTTTTTCTTTTTTTCGTTATGTTTGAATCTTTGAGGATTCCTGATTATTATTATTCTTGGAATATGATATGTATGACTCGTATTTGCACTTTGTAGTTGCACTAGCAAATAGTGGAATTTTGCTAACCCCCGAGTAATCGGGGGGTGGATGCCTATTTTGCGTCCAGGTATATTTAGGTTTTGGGGAGCATAACACAGGGTTGTCGCGAAGGATGATGAATGATGATCGATACTAATCATATGAGGATCCGTACGATGTTGTGTTGGTTTAGTTGTAGTTATTTCCGCTGTAGTATTTTCCCCATTGTACGGGAGCGTGTTGTATTTCGACCCCTGCGTAGGTATGTATTGAGATTGAGTTGTATGTATTAATTGAAAGACCTAATCGGTCTACGGGGTCGTCATTTAGCCTTGAAGGCAATATTTTGATGTTTGATTTTAGTTACCAGCATGGTAGATCCTTGAGGAAAGGGTCTACAACGGGTAATATCCCTAAGTGAATTGGGGGTGTTACAAATAGAGGGTGAGTCATACCCAATATATATTCCCAACCTTCTTTGAGGTCCCATCTTTTTTCTTTGTGGGGTAGCTATTTGTACATATACTGCACAACAAAAAATCTTTAGATGCGAAATACCTGGCTCCTGGCCAAGTGCAAATTGACATGGTGTATATTTATGCTTAGCACTTGGTCTTAACTTTATTAGTAAAGTAGCATGTAAAATTGCATGACCCTAAATAGTAACTGATAGCTTTGTTCTAATTAGCAGTGGTCTAGCAATATATTGAAGGCGTTTGATTAATGGTTCAGCTAAACCATTTTGTGTATACACACGAGGAACATGATGTTCAACTGTAATTTCAATTGACATTCAATAATCATTAACTATTTGTGATGTGAATTCACCAGCATTTTCAAGTCTGACATTCCTTATAGTATAATAAGGAAATTATGCCTTTAGTTTAATAATTTATGCAAGAAATCTTGCAAATGCCAAATCACGACTTGACAATAAACAAACATGTGACCATCTATTAGATGCATCAATTAGAACCATAAAAAATATCTAAATGGTCCTGATGTTGGATCAATAGGTCCACATATGTCACCTTGAGTTCTTTCAAGAAATGTAGGTGATTCTTTCTCAAGTTTGCTTGGTGAATGCCTTGTTATAAACTTTCCAAGAGAACAAACTTCACATGGTTTATCATTTTTTTCAAGTTTTATGTAATACCCCAAATTAGGCGGATATTACAGTGCCGTGGACCCCCAACTGGGACCCACCAGGCGAATGAAAATTAATGAATTAAATAATATAATTAAATATATATGACATGAAATCAAGCTGAAGAGGGGCATCATAGTACGCCCGTAATGGGACGTGCAAGTGCACAAGACGAGTGTCCGGACACACCCGTCCTTGTAACTAATTAGTCTCACGGAGGAACGTTACCGTGTGCACAGTCCATTGTGTCGATGAACCCTTCACATGACTATTGTGTGCCCGACTAAAAGTTCCACACATAACCACCCGGCCACGCAATATGAACCCAGAAGGTCACAAGAACAAAAGTGACCATGATGAATATCAATGAATAACAAATCGACAAGGGTCAAGAATGACTCACCGAGATGAAATAATAATGAAATGAATGATAGCTCATTGAAATGATTGGAACCGTCGTTCCTCATGAATTGAATGATTAGTTTGATAATTACAAGTCTCAACATGAATAATATATCATGAATGAATTATGAATATGAATGAACAACAACGAAAGGAATGAATATCCTTTTAACCGAGTAAGAAATAACTTACCTCAATACCGGTGATGAAATGTCCTCTCTCGAACAAACGTCCTTATTGGATTTATCAATCGCTCGAACAACCTTGAATAACACAATTATCAAAAATCCTATTAATATACGTATCAAGTTCACAACCAACTCCAAAAGTCGATACAACAATATCCAAACTCATTGGGGCATTAGAACAAATACATTGCAAACATTCATCCTTTGATTATAACCAATCCCAAATATATCGAAACCAAACTCCAAAATGAGTAGTTCAATCCAACAAAACACCTTCAATGATATCAATAATTCAATAGGAAACCACAACTCAAGGTTACGACAACATCAATCGGAAACCCCCAAAATAACTAAAGTCAACCACCAAGGGTTCTTGAATAAATCCCCCAATATTCATCAAATCCGAAATATACACAAATAAATCAGTAGAATACATGTATCCAAGGTAGATAATCCATATCTAATATATTCCAACATAATAGCAAGCTTACACGAAGGGATCGAAAGGAAAACACTCAAATTCCGAAATTCTAGATTCAAGAAATATTTACCTTGATTTGATGTGTTGGAGAAGATTAGATGATGATTAATCCGGATTAGAAGCTTGAAGATGTTGATAGGTGGATGCAGCTCGAAGAGATCTCTCCAAATCGTCCGAAATCACCCCAAACCATCGAGGGGAGTAGGAGAAATGAAGAAATGAAGAAATGGGGCTAAACTGTCCTATATATATATTGATCCCAGCTTAGCGCACGCTAAGCCCTGATATTTAGCGTGCGCTAGCGGTTAACCGGCAATCCAGTGAGCTCTGGCTGCCTCGTTAGCGTGCGCTACGAACTTGGTAGCGTGCGGTAACGCCTTCCCGATAGCGTGCGTTAACCCAAAATATTAGCGTGCGCTAACTGATGTTTGATACCCAGCAATTGGAGTCCAGAACCTCCTGTCCTCTGCCCTGCTCGCGATAGCGTGCACACCCAAAACTTAGCGTGCGCTATCCAAACTACTAGCGCGCGCTACTTACCATTCGTAGCGTGCGCTACTACAACTCAAATTCAGTCCAGTGCCTTCTGGACTGTCTGTCTGAACCACATTAGCATGCGCTAATGTTGAAAGGTAGCGTGCGCCACCCATACTCAATTAGCGCGCGCTAAGGAGAGTACGTAGCGTGCGCTACTCCTCACACAAAGCCCACTACAAAGATGACAAATGATGGTACGCTCGGCCCGACTCTCCAACTGGGTTGAATGGCGAATAATAACTGATACACGATACAATTTACTCGGAACGGTGAATACAATGAATGAATGTGAATGACGAATGATTATTAATGAGTGTAAAATTACTGAGTGACAATATACTGAATGATAATGATTAAATTTATAACCAGGTATTACATACACCCCTCCCCCCCCAAAAAAGAGTTTCGTCCTTGAATCTAAGGGTCAAACAAATCGGGATAACTCTCCCGCATACTATCCTCGGTTTCCCAAGTAGCTTCTTCGACTCTGTGTCTAGACCGTTGAATTTTAACCAAAGGAATCGTCTTGTTCCTCAACTGCTTGATTCGCCGCTCTAAGTGTCGTACAGGATGCTCCTCATATGAATGATCATCCGCGATCTCGATTTCAGCGAACTGAAGTATGTGACTCGGGTCAGCAACATACTTCCTCAGCTGAGAGACGTGAAACACATTATGAATTCAGCTTAACGCCGGAGGTAAGGCCAATCGATAAGCCAGACTGCCTACTCGATTCAAAATCTCAAACGGTCCAATGAATCTCGGACTCAACTTCCCCCGTTTCCCGAAAAGAAAGATACCTCGACTCGGGGATACCTTGACCAAAACGTGGTCACCTGCCTCGAACTCTAGTGGTCGACGACGATTATCTGCATATGATTTTTGTCGACTCTGAGCGGTCAATAAACGACTCCTGATCAAAGCTACCTTCTCGTGGGCGGCTACAAGCATATCGGGCTCGGTGCCTATTGATTCTGATAAGTCATCCCAACACAAAGGAGATCGACAACGACGACCATACAAGGCCTCGTAAGGTGCCATTTTAATCGAAGCATGCCAACTTTTGTTTTACGTGAACTCAATCAACGGTAGTTGGGCTTCCCAATCATCTTTCCAATCGAGGACGCATGCCCTCAACATGTCCTCCAATGTCTGAATAGTCCTCTCTGATTGTCCGTCAGACTGAGGATGAAAAGTTGTACTAAGATTAAGCTAGGTTCCCATTGCACGATGAACTGATTTCCAAAAATGTGACATGAATCGCCCATCACGATCAGAAATGATACTCTTAGGAGTACCGTGTAATCACACGATCTCTTTGATGAACAACTGGGCAAGTCTCTCGGGACCCCACGTATCCTTAATCTCAAGGAAATGAGCTGACTTAGATAAACAGTCCACAATTACCCAAATTGTATTCATGCCACGATGACTCGTCGGCAAACTCGTCATGAAGTCTATTGAAATATCCTCCCACTTCCACTCTGTAATAGGGAGCGGTTTCAGCATACCCGCCGATCGCTGATGTTCTATCTTGACTTACTGACAGGTTAAACATCTTAAAACAAATTATGCGACTTCTCGCTTCATATTACTCCACCAGTAATTTTGTTTCAAGTCTTTGTACATCTTGCTAGACCCCGGATGAATGGAATAAGGGGTAGCATGAGCTTCTCTCAAAATAGAGTTATTCAACTCGTCATTCGCCGGTACGCATAACCGGTTCTTAAATCGCAAAAGTCCATTCTCGTGGACCACAAATCCAGGGGCTTTCCCCTGAGCCAAATCCTCTCGGATGCGCAACAAAGATGGGTCTGAACCCTGATTCACTCTGATCGCCTCCTCGAGTGGCGATGAAATCTCTAACATGCAAAGTTGCCAGACCTCGATCTTGGGTCTCAGAAATTCCTGTTGAAGTTCGTTCTGAACTGTTAAACGAGCAAGCATTTTCTCCTGAACGGATTTACAACTCAAGGCATCGGTGACCACGTTCGCCTTACCCGAGTGGTACTTAATCTTAATATCATAATCTTTGATTAGTTCCAACCACCGTCTCTGTCGCATATTTAACTCCTTCTGAGTAAATATATAATTCAAACTCTTATGGTCGGTGAAAATCTGACAGGTGACGCCATAAAGGTAATGACGCTAAATCTTCAACGCGAAAACTACAGCTGCTAGTTCCAGGTCGTGGGTCGGATAATTGACCTCGTAAGGTCTAATTTTCCGTGAAGCATAGACAATCACTTTCCCGTTCTGCATTAAAACACATCCAAGACCATGTCCGGACGCGTCACTATACACCACGAATCCTTCCGTCCCTTGTGGCAAGGAAAGGACAGGTGCTGAAATTAAACGGATCTTGACTTCTTCAAAACTCTGCTGACACGCATCAGACCATGTGTATTTCTTATCCTTCCGCAAAAGGTTCGTCCTAGGTTGAGCGATTTTTGAAAATCCTTAAACAAATCGTCTGTAATATCCTGCTAATCCGAGAAAGCTTCGGATTTCCTCAACATTCTTCAGAGGTTGCCAATCTCGGATAGCCTCCGTCTTATGAGGGTCGATACGTACTCCGTCTGATGAAATTACATGTCCGAGAAACATCACTTCAGACATCCAGAATTCACATTTGGAAAACTTTCCATAGAGTTGCTCTCGTCTCAACACGTCGAGAGCCTGATGAAGGTGAAATTCGTGCTCCTCTCGGTCACGAGAATAAATCAAAATGTCGTCTATGAAAATAACCACGAACTGATCTAAATAGGCGATGAAAACTAGGTTCATCAACTCTATGAATACAGCAGGTGCATTAGTTAACCCAAACAGCATCACCACAAACTCGTAATGACCATAGCGTGTTCGAAACACCGTTCTAGCGATATCCGACTCTCGAATTCGCAACTGATGATACCCAGATCTTAAATCGATCTTAGAAAATACTGAAGCTCCCTGGAGTTGATCCAAAAGATCATCGATGCGGGGTAGAGGATATTTATTCTTGATCATCACCCTGTTCAACTCCCGATAATCAATACACAAGCGAAAACAACCATCCTTCTTCTTGACAAATAACACAGGTGCTCCCCACGGGGACGCACTCGGTCGGATATAACCTTTCTCGGTTAAATCCTCCAATTGATTCTCGAGTTCCTGCATTTCAGTCGGGACCATCTCATACGGTGCCTTCGATAATGGGGACGTACCAGGCTCCAACTCTATCGTGAATTCCACATCTCTCTGTGGAGGAAACCCAGGTAACTCGTCTGGAAATACATCGGCATATTCTCTCACTACAGGAATATCAGCCAACATCACTGATGATTTCTCGGTCTTGGTCATATAGCACCAATAACCGACACACCCCTGATTGAGTAATTTCACTGCTTTCATCGAATTAATGATTCTTCCGGAACAACTAGGATTACCCCCCTGAAATACATATTCAACTCCATCGTTTGAAATGATAGTGACCATACACTTACGGACACTAATGATGGCATCGTGACGATCTATCCAATCAATACCCAAAATAACGTTATCTTTAGGTAAATCCACCACGATTAGGTCTGCTAGCCATACACGACCATTAAGCTGAATCGGACAATTCTTAATCTCACGATCTCCGATAATTCTTCTACCGTCAGGTAGTCCAATGACATAAGGTTCACAACTAGTAGAACTATCCAAATGAAGTCTACTCAAGCATGACGTGAAAATGAATGAATGCGATGCACCAGTATCAAAAAGGGTACACACAGGTTGAGATAGAATTTCGAGTGTACCTGAGATCATTTGGGCCTCCGGATCGTCGGTCCTCTTCATCTCATAAATTCGGGGCTTGCCAGCCCCGGAACCGGATGCTCCCATCTGATAGCTTTTGGCTCCGCCTTTGATCGCTCCCATCGTCTTGAACGACGCGGACTGAATGGCCTGATTCTGAACCGTTGACCGTTTTGGGGCCCGAGATGCCGCCGAAGTAGGTCTGGAATCTCTTCGGCAGAAACGGGCCTTATGCCCGGCAACCCCACAGTTATAACACGTGATAAACGGCGTCGAACACCTAGTGCTGAAATGACCCTACCCTCCACATTTGAAACAGGTGATGGCCGAACTGGCCGCTCGGGACTGGTATTCCACAGGTTTCGGCGCCATAGGAGGTCACTCGGAAAAAGTAGGGCCCGCACGAGGCTTCTTGAAGGTTGCTTGTCTGCCTTCGGACTGATTACGCTTCTTCGATTTCTTGCCAGAAGATGAAGGTTGATGCTTCGCAACTTCCTTCGCAGTAAGCTCATAAGTAAGAGCTTTCTCGATTAAATCGACCAGAGTGGCGCAGTGATAATTAAGCAATTACATTTGGGCCATCATGCCCTGCATAAAAATGAGTGGATCAACCCGAACACCTTCTGATTGAGCTGTGTTCCGGGTACGACTCCCTAACATTAAGTGATTATATCCGGGTGAATGAGAGGCAGCGTCGCCGCGGGTTGAATTAGCATTATCCCTCGCGTTTACACGTGTATTCACACGGGCTCCTGGGTTTCGCCCCGCATCGCGACCTCTCCCCCTGCATCCTATGACAGCTCTCTCCATACTGACGTAGGAAAGTCACATGATAATTATAGATCTCGCATGAATATCACATTATGATTACGTTATGAAATGATAATAATGAGCATACACACTCTAACACAATGATTACATGAATAATCAACTGAGGTGACATGATTATCTGATGAAATTCTTGAAATGATTATCTTGAACAAGTTAAAAAGATTAATGATACGATCCTCAAGATCAACAACTGAGCAATGAAATGAACTGAGTGATTAATGAGTTAACATGATCGACATGACCAAAAATGAAAATGATGATTGAGGATTGTTGACTGTTGAATGATGAATGAGTGATTCTTATTGCCAGAAATTATACCATGGCGTCAGAAATCTTACTGTTCTTGGTCTGAGGGGTTTGGCTCTTGCACATGTCACATGTGACGCGAAAGTCCAATGATACTAGTCTGATGAACGATGATTTCAATGAGATATGACTCGGAAGGTAGTATTCAAAACCACGCTCCGATACCAACTCTGTAACACCCCAAACTAGGCGGATATTACAGTGTCGTGGACCCCCAACTGGGACCCACCAGGCGAATGAAAATTAATGAATTAAATAATATAATTGTAGTACCGAACCACATTATATCATCAATTACCCCGATGAGGAGTTTCAAGTACAACACACCGAGGAAATACAGAATACATGTATATTTTATATGAAGATAAAACATACAACACTGAATAAAATGAATATCCAAACGGAAATCTGCAGCGGAAATAAAAGTGAAGAAACATGAATGACTGAAAAGGACTGGGCCCCCTACTAGTATCACTGGGACTCCTCGCCGTCAACGTTCTCTTCCCGTGCTTTTTCCTTGCCATGACCTGAAAACAACATCCCCCAACTAGGTCAGTTACACAGAACAACAATCCTCAAGAGTTGAACAAGCACAATCATTAAATATATATGACATGAAGTCAAGCTGAAGAGGAGCATCATAGTACGCCCGTAATGGGACGTGAAAGTGCACAAGACGAGTGTCCGGAAACACCCATCCTTGTACCTAATTAGTCTCACGGAGGCACGTCACCGTGTGCACAGTCCATTGTGTCGATGAACCCTTCACATAACTATCGTGTGCCCGACTAAAAATTCCACACATAACCACTCGGCCACGCAATATGAACCTAGAAGGTCACAAGAACAAAAGTGACCATGATGAATATCAATGAATAACAAATTTACAAGGGTCAAGAATGACTCATCGAGATGAAATAATAATGAAATGAATGATAGCTCACTGAAATGATTGGAATCGTCGTTCCTCGTGAATTGAATGATTAGTTTGATAATTACAAGTCTCGACATGAATAATATATCATGAATGAATTATGAATATGAATGAACAACAACGAAAGGAATGAATATCATTTTAACCAAGTAAGAATTAACTTACCTCAATACCGGTGATGAAATGTCCTCTCTCGAACAAACGTCCTTATTGGATTTATCGGTCGCTCGAACAACCTTGAATAACACAATTACCAACAATTCCCTTATTATACGTATCAAGTAAGTTCGCAACCAACTCCAAAAATCGATACAACAATATCCAAACTCATTGGGGCATTCGAACAAAAACGTTGCAAACATTCATCCTTCGATTATAACCAATCCCAAATATATCGAAACCAAACTCCAAAATGAGTAGTTCAATCCAACAAAACACCTTCAATGATATCAATAATCTAATAGGAAACCACAACTCAAGGTTACGACAACATCAATCAGAAACCCCCAAAATATCCAAAGTCAACCACCAAGGGTTCTTGAATAAATCCCCCAATATTCATCAAATCCGAAATATACAAAAATAAATCAGTAGGAATACATGTATCCAAGGTAGATAATCCATATCTAACATATTCCAACATAATAGCAAGCTTACACAAAGAGATCGGAAGGAAAACACTCAAATTCCAAAATTCTAGATTCAAGAAATGTTTACCTTGATTTGATGTGTTGGAAAAGATTAGATGATGATTAATCCGGATTAGAAGCTTGAAGATGTTGATAGGTGTATACAGCTCGAAGAGATCTCTCCAAATCATCTGAAATCGCCCCAAACCGTCGAGAGGAGGAGGAGAAATGAAGAAATGACGAAATGGGGCTAAATTGTCCTATATATACTGATCTCGGCTTAGAGCACGCTAAGCCCTGATATTTAGCGTGTGCTAGTGGTTAACCGGGCACTCCAGTGAGCTCTGGCTACCTTGTTAGCGAGCGCTAAGAACTTGGTAGCGTGCACTAACACCTTCCCGATAGCGTCTGTTAACCCAAAATGTTAGCGTGCGCTAACTGATGTTTCATACCCAGCAACTGGAGTCCAGAACCTCATGTCCTCTGCCCTGCTCGCGATAGCGTGCGCTATGTAATATCCATATTTATTATTGTGTATTTCATCTGTAGTTGAACCCTGTATTATTTGGAATTATGATCTCGATTATTGGGGTATGATATTTCTCACATTGGTATCTTTGTACATAAGTATATCGTCATGCAAAATTTTTCATGCGAACTCGTGATAGCGCACGCTAAGAATGTAGCTTAACGCGCGCTATCGGCTACAACTAGCGCACGCTACGAATGTAGGATTTGCGTGCGCTAGGCAGTCAATTATTGATATAGGCGGCAAGCACATGCGCCAGCCGGGACATGGGTCCGGATAAGATTCCCGCGGATGAACCTGGATAGATTTGGAGTCAACGCTTATTAGCGTGCGCTAAGAATTGTATGGTAGCGTGCGCTAATCATCTAACGTGCAGAAACTTTATTTAAAGGACAACACTCCATTTCTACTTATTTCCCTTCATTTGTTCTTCGTTCCTTGGAAGTCCAGAGAGCTTTCCCTACTCCTTAAACATATAAAAATCCGCCTTACTTGATCATTAAATATTAAAGAGTGCTTATACTTGATCATTGAAGAAGAATTCACTTTGAAGTGACACTCAAGCAACCGGAGCTGGATTCTACCTTTTTGTATCAGTGATTTCTTCATTAAAGGTATGTTAATTCTATCTCCAACTTTAGATTCGTGTTATGAAGAATAAGATGATCATGCTAGCAAGAGATTGAGTTCCATTGGTGAATTATTCAACAAATATCATGTTTCGAAGATTGGAATAATTATACTTATGATATTGTCGTTGGAACCTCATAGTTGGAATCCTAGTACGTCAAATGATGAGAGGAACATTCTGAAGTTGATTATCCGTATGATTAATGTTATCTTATTGATCATAAAATTTGAGGTGATATGACTTTTGGTTATAAGGAATTAAGGAAACAATCATCTTAGGAAGTATCCTTTCGTATAAGTTGGAATTGTTAGTTCACCTTCAAGATGAAGTCTGAATGTGATAATGATAAGGGAATCTAGTGCATCAACTTGACATCATGAACTTCACATAAGAATGATAATCGAGTATGAATACAAGAGTTGTGATGGTATTCATTTCCTTGAAATTCAAAGATGTCTGAATCCGTAAGATCATTGATAAGTTTATGAACATGACATGTAGACGGATAACGTACGTTTATCACTGAGGAATTCGTAAGTTTCATCACTGTTAGAATAAGTCTGCTGCCCAACAGTAAACTTCCATGCACGCTTAGCGTGCGCTAAGCTATGTAAATTAACGTACGCTAACAGGCATATTTAGCGTACGCTACGATTGAAACTTAGCGTGCGTTAAGTCATCAGGCGAGTCAGTCGGCTGATCAGTGAGGTACTGACCGTGCATGGTTAGCGTACGCTAGGCTGTGTGTAATTGCATGCGCTAACGAGTAGACTTAACGTACGCTACATAGGATGCGTAGCATGCGTTAAGCAAATCAGACAGATTTCTTTTAAGAACTTCCGACCGTATTTTGGATTGTTAGATGTTCGTTCGACGTGAGATGAATTATATATTATTTCTTTTGTTAAGGTTCGAGCTTAGCAATGTGATTGATCGAAGGGGATGACCTTCGAGTATTTTGATATTCGTGGAAGTTTTATTCTTGTCATCGAACCGAGGCAAGTACTCTAATTAGAATTCTTTATATTATGACAGTTATATTGTGATTGTATTGTGTATTATGTGTTGTGATTAAATGTCCACCATGCGTTGATCCGACGGGAATCATCATGGGAATCTATAGCTGTGTGCGCTGGATCATTGGACAGGTAGTTCCACCATGCGTTGATCCGACGGGATCATCATGGGAATCTATAGCTGTGTGCGCTGGATCATTGGAATACCATCAGTATGTTGAGACTGTTATGATGTGATATGTGTTGTTATTTCTCGTTGGAGAAACTTGTTATGATATAATTGTTGATTATATCACTGTTGTATGATTATTGTACTTGCACTAGCATCGTTGTGCTAACCCCTTCGAGGGTGAACATTTATTTATGTTCAGGATCCAGAAGAGCGGGGAAACAACCACTGGAGTTGCATGATGATGAGGGTGCAGAGTGATGTTCCAGCCGGGTTTAATTGTCTGTTGTTTGTATCGTTCTAATAAGTACTCGAGTACGTAGTCATTTATGATGATTTGGATTTTGTGATGTATTAATACTTTTCCGTTGAACATTCGTACTTTCAGTATTGGTCAGAAGCATTGTATCTTATTTCCCTTATTTTCACACGTTGGTATCTGTTAATGTCTTTTCAGTTCTTCAGCCTTGTAAATCCTTAAGTAAAGGATTTACGGCGCT
Source organism: Orobanche coerulescens (assembly GCA_033398695.1). NCBI lineage: Eukaryota > Viridiplantae > Streptophyta > Magnoliopsida > Lamiales > Orobanchaceae > Orobanche > Orobanche coerulescens. Next base: position 194,752,304 of record CM065802.1, read on the forward strand.
GTAATATTCCTGAATATATCGGGGGTGTTACACGCTACACCCAAAACTTATCGTGCGCTATCCAAACTACTAGCGCGCGCTACTTACCATTCGTAGCGTGCGCTACTACAACTCAAATTCAGTCCAGTGCCTTCTGGACTGTCTGCCTCAACCACATTAGCATGCGCTAATGCTGAGAGGTAGTGTGAGCTGCCCGTACTCAATTACCGCGCGCTAAGGAGAGTACTGTTGGGAGTATGCCCTCGAATGCCACTCAGAGGATGATTGAGTGAGGGCATTGTACTTGTAATTATGTAAATAATTTATATAAGGCAATGGATGTTTCTTTATTTACTGGCAGTTACTAGCATTCCTAACTCGTAAATATACATATAGAAACTAGTCCGTGTATTTGAGAGCAAAACGTTCCACTCCTTATTGGATAAGGGGGTCGGCATTGGAAAGGTTTATAGCTCAAATACTTAATCGTTCGCAAGTCGATGAAACTCGACTGGGCATTAAGTTTATGTGAAGACTTGTATGACGTGTTCTTTGACATGGAGAGTGCCTGTCGAACGCTAATGGTTAGTGGGAGCACACGTTATAGGTATGCTAATTGGATTGGTATACTCGAACCGACTCACCCTCGATTCGTCACACGGATTTCACTCCGGGATAGTCAATGACGGAATCGAAAAGTTGTGATAGGTATTCGTGAACCTTCAACTTGAGGATTTAGTAGGGATGTGCTTGTGACGTCAAGATTTTCATTAGAGTAGTTCGACCCTATAAACCGGAAGGCAGGGTTCAACCTAGACGTGCATCTTGACGGGCAAGTAGCAGGTCCTACTGAATACCAAGATAGAATTCTTTATCCCGTTAGTGAGCGGGTTATATGTCCTATGCGGTTATTGGAAGATGAGATCATAAGTCTTTGGCCAAAGCATTGGAGCTAGTTGTATTAGATACACGAGAGCTTGATGATCTCAATTTGCATTAAAACATGCATAGAGTCAAGTACAGATAGGGTTTGACTTACCGTGACCCTATATCTTGATCGGGACATTTGAAAGTGTTGGGATTCCGAAAATAAAACGAAATACGCAGTGGAAATAAAAATGAATCCCAAACAGGATCGATCAAGTAACGTATATACGAAAAAAATAAATACGAAGATAAAGATTCATACCCTTGAAGCCTTTGAAATAAATCTTCGTAAATTGTAGACGATGATCACGATCCCGTCTCGAACACGAAATCCCTTCGTTCCTAGCACCGAAAATTCGAAGCCTCTACTTCACACGCGTCGGAAGTTGCCCGGAAAAATCTACAACACTCCGTTCTATGAAGAACACGGCTAGGAAGTGTTGTAGGAATTTTTTCTCTCTTAATTTTTCTTACTTCTTTTCACCTCAAAGATGAACAAAATGAAGAAGGAAAATTTTTCTCTCTCTCCTCACTTAAACTCACGGCAGGAAGCTCTCCAATGAATGAGTATATCAGTTTTTTTTGTGTAGTTATCTCATCTCATCATTTATAATGTAATGATATATATATTATAAAGGAATAATTATTCCTTTACAACTATCATTCACAATTATGTGGGAATCTCAACTCTAAGTGAGTTCCCACACACATGTAAGATCATGCCATGCCATGAGGAGTGGGTGGCCACAAGGAAGTTTCTAGAAAACGAGCCGAGCCCCGCGGCTCGTGTCCCGGACGTTCGACACACGACTCCGTTAAATACACTCCTTTTAATCATCAATGTATTTATATTAATTAATTAATCTAATTAATTAATTATATCAAATACAAATATATATTTCTCTAAGAAATATAATTTATGAATTAAATTAATTACCCGGTAACTTAATTTAAATTCATAAGACCGATATTTGATTTATCCAATAAATCATAATTAGATATCCAATATCTAATATTAATAGAGAGATAATAAATTCACATTTATCCATCAACGCTCCTGATGCGCGACTCGTAGGTCCGTCTCGGTAGGCATTGGGAGGAACCAATGAGTGCGGGCGGACTTAGCCAGCCTAGCGGGCCGCACTGTAAACCCCGACTGAGAACGAATGAAGGGATCATTCCAGAACCATTATGTCGTGAATACTATATACGTATAGACCCTTCATCAGATGTCCCGGTCAAGTCTTCGGGTCACGGTAAAGTCAAACCCTACTGTTGACTAAACTCTATACATGTGTTAATGCAAATCAAGACTGATTAATAGTGTATCTAATACGACTATATCAGAATGCTTTGGCCAAAGACTTATGATCTTATTTGCCATTAACCGTATAGGACATTCGCCTGCTCACTAACAGGAGATAGAATCCTTTCTTGGCGTACAGTAAAGACTGCTACCTGCCCGTATAGTCCGCACTTCGAGGTCGACTCAGCAATTAAGCAAATGAGTCTAACTACTCTAATGACAAACTAAACGTCACAGGCACATCTTCTACTGAACCCTCAAGTCAAAGGTCCACGTATACTATCACAACCTTTCGATTCGTCATCGACTCTCCGAGAGTGAATACCGTGTGGTGAATCGAGTATGAGTCGTGTTCGAGTATACTAGCCCCACCAATATACTTATAACTATGCTATCAAGACGTGCACACGTCCTAGCATCAGTTATACAAGTCATATTAAAACTTAATGCCCATTTTAAGTTTATTGACTTGCGAACAATTTACGTAAATAAACTTTAAACACTTCCAGTACATTTTCTCTTATCCCATAACGAGAATGGAATGTTCGATTTATTTACATGGACTTCACTTCAATGTTTACCAAGTCAAGAATGCAATTGAAATACAATAAACAGTGAATGAATCGTATTGCCTTTTTATTAATTATTCCATAATTACAAGTATAATGCCCTTACTCTCTCATCCCATGAGTGGCATTCGAGGGCATATTCCTAACAATCTCCCACTTGCACTCAATGCCACACATCATGGTATCCAATACCCATGTTCTTCAGATGTCTTTCTAAGACGGCACGAGATAATGGCTTAGTCACGGGTCGAGACATTGTCTTCCGAGTCTACTCTTTCCAATGAAACATATCCTTTTCCACCATCTCTCGACGATGTGGTACTTTCTCTCTATATGCTTGGTGTTGTGGTGAGCCCTCGGCTCCTTGGCTTGGGCGACGCTCCATCATTATCACAGAATAGTGATATAGGCAACTCCGCGTTAGGCACCACTTGAAGTTCTTGTATAAACACGCATCCAAAATGCTTCTTTGCTAGCCTCTGAGGCAGCTTGATACTCTGCTTGGCAGGTGGAATCTGCAGTAGCGGTTTGCTTGGAGCTTTTCCAAGATACTGCTCCTCCATTGAGAGTAAATAAATACCCAGATGTCGACTTAGAGTCGTCATTGTCTCCTTGAAAATCAGAATCGGTGAATCCAATCACCTTCAGTTCTCCACCACCATAATTAAGAACTAAATCTCTAGTTCTTCTTAAGTACTTAAGAATGTTCTTTACGGCAGTCCAATGTTCCCTTCCCGGGTTTGCTTGAAATCGACTTACCATACTCACAGCGTAGGCTAAGTTTGGTCTCGTACACAACATAGCGTACATGAGACTACCCACTGCCGAGGCATAGGTTACCTTACTCATCTCTCTCTTGTCTTCCTCACTTTGAGGACACATTTTCGTGGTGAGATGAATTCCATGTCGCATGGGAAGGAACCCTCTTTTAGATTCATCCATCTTGAATCTTCTCAGGATTTTATCGATATAAAGGGCTTGGGAAAGTCCTATCATTCTTCGTGGTCTATCTCTGTAAAGACGGATCCCTAGAATATAGGAAGCTTCTCCCAAGTCTTTCATGGAGAACGTTTTAGAAAGCCAAGCTTTCACAGTGCTGAGCATTGCTATGTTATTTCCTATAAGTAGAATATCATCTACATATAGTACTAAAAACGCAATGTTGCTCCCACTGATCTTTTTGTAAACACACGGTTCCTCCTCATTTCGCTCAAGTCAAAGTCCTTAATCGCCCGTCAAATCGAAGGTTCCAACTCCGAGAAGCTTGCTTGGACCATAAATGGCTCGTTGCAGCTTACACACTTTATGAATATTAGCTTTGGACACAAAACCTTTAGGCTATTCCATATAGATTTCCTCCTCGAGGTATCCATTTAGAAAAGCTGTTTTGACATCCATTTGCCATATTTCATAATCATAATAGGCAGCAATGGCAAGCATCATGCGAATCGACTTTATCATAGCTACGGGCGAGAAGGTATCATGATAATCGATTCCTTCCCTTTGGGTATAACCCTTTGCCACAAGCCTGACCTTATAGGCATCAACCTTGCCATCCCCATCAGTCTTTCTCTTATAGATCCATTTATTTCCAATAGTCCTCATGCCAGTTGGAAGATCTACTAGAGTCGGACACGATTGGTATGCATCGAGTCTATCTCGGCTTCCATTGCTTCTTGCCATTTATCGAGTCTACATCCACTATCGCTTGGTCATAGGTGACAGGTCGTTTTCATTGCTATCGGGTGTGTCGTGGAGACCCGGTTCCTCGACATGTGTATAGCCATACCTCTCGGGTAAGTGAGATACCCTATCGGACCTTGAAGTGGAGGTTGTGTTACAATAGGTTCGGTTCTTGATCCACCGATCGGATGTCTCCTTAGGAGTTTCATTATGCTCTTCCAAAGAGATATTTCTACCGAGCCACCTTCTGAATGAATTCATCCTCAAGGAAGTGCGCTTGTAATGCCACAACGACCCTATGGTCTTCCTAGGCATGTAGAATAGATAACCCATCGAGTCCTCTGGGTATCCTATGAAACGTCCTTTTATGGACCTCGCTTCGGTTTGTCCACCTTAGCCTTTTTGACATAGGTGGACATCCCCAAATCCTTATGTGATTAAGGCTTGGTTTCTTACCCTTCCACATCTCATGCGGAGTGATAGGAGCAGATTTGGAAGGACATCTATTTAGGATATAGGCGGCGGTTAGTAAGGCATACCCCACGGGTAAATAGGTAAATCGGTGTAATTTAACATGGAGCGAACCATGTCCAACAAAGTCCGATTTCTCCTTTACGAAACACCATTTAACCGTGGGGTTCTGAGGCGTGAATTGTGAAACTATTCCATGTTCCTTAAGGAACTCATCAAACTCGATGCTCATATATTCGCCACCTCGGTCCGACCAAGTGCTTTGATATGACATCCAGTTTGTTTTTCAACTAGGGCCTTAAATTCTTTGAATTTAGCAAAGGCTTGATTTATGTTTCATTAAGTACACAATCCCATACCTAGTATGATCATCTGTGAACGTTATGAAATATTGATATCCATCTCGGGCTACTTCTAAAGCACCACAAACATCGGTATGCACTAATCCAAGTTTATCGTGACCCTTTCAAAAGTCCTGTGAAGGGAACTAAGTCATTTTGCCTCTAAGGCAAGATTCAAAAGTTGGATAGGGTTCTACACCCAATGGACTTAAAAGACAATCTTTCTCCATTTTCAGAACCTTGGTCTGACAAACATGACCAAGTCTAAGTTGCCATTTAAGAGCTTGATTAGTATCTTGCCTACCACGTTTCCTAGTTATAGTGTTCACTGCTGTTTTATTTTGAATGTTCAGATGATATATACAATTCAATAATGTAGCTGTTCCAACCAATTTATTTCGAAAATAAATTTTACAACTGCCATTGCCAATGAAGAAACAAAATCCTTTCCGGTCCAAGACTAGAATGGATACAATGTTTTTATGCCCCTTGGGCAAAACAAGTACTTCATCTAATGTCAAAATAAAACCAGATTCTAAACCTGAAGGATTGATCCAATATCGGTTGCCTCGACACTTTGTCCGCTTCCAATAGTGATCATTATTTCCCCAGCTTCAAGTTTTCTACTTCGTTCCAGATCCTGATTCATAGTACAAATGTGAGAAGTGGCACCTGAATCCAGAATCCATGAAGCAGAATATACAGTAGCAGAACAATTAGTTTCAAAAACAAAAAGTTCCGTACGTGATGCGCCATTAATCTTGGGACAAGTCCTTCGCCAGTGGCCCAGCTCACCGCATTCAAGGCATTTGTCCGTATGTTTTGGACCGCCTACCTTTTGAACCTTTCGGGCCTTGCCCTTTCCTTTTTGCACCCCTTTCTTGGGTTTGTACTGCTCGTAGGTCTTTTTCTTCTTGTTCTTGGACCTCTTAGGCCCAGAAGAAATCACAAGAGTAGCCTCTCTCGGTTTAGTCTTCATGTTAGGCGTGCCGTCACGGTTTATTCATTAGCCCGGCTAATGTGCATGTAATTTCATTACGGTTGAAATTCAATACAAGCTGCGTGAAAGAGTCGGTAGAGATTGAAGGATGAGATCAATTTGAAGGGATAAATCCATATTAAAGTTGAGCACCTCGAGCCTCTCAATCATAGAGATCATCTTGAGGACGTGGTCTCCCACTTTCTCCCCTTCTTTCATCCTAGCCTTTGAACAACCGCTTTGATATCTCATATCTAGCGATCTCTCGTGCTCTCCATAAAGTTCGGTCAAGTGTGCGAGAATCGCCTAGCGAAGTCATTTTCTCGTGCGCTCTCTGCAGACTCATTAGTCATTGAGCCCATCATAAAACCACGGACTAGCACATCATCCTTGACCCATTTTTCATGGACGTCAATGTCTTCTGATTACCCCTAGTCCGGATTGGAGTCGGTGGAATGTCCGCCTCAAGACGTATCCCGAGAGACTCCATCGAGTACAATCATCGATTCGCAACCGATCAACAAAGTTAGGGCCAGTTAGGAGATTCTTTTCAAGTAGTATTGCAAGTGGGTTTTTAGCCATTTTAGAGAGATTCAATTTCGTTTTCTGCAAAGATTTAGACAAGATTAAATTAGTGACTTGTTTAATTATGACCGAGTATAGAACTTAAGGGCTTGTATAATTCTTGTATCGGCTCCCACTAATTTTATCGGAATTATACACTCCCATGTTATAATCCGGAAATCATGGTTAGATCGACTTCATAGTGGTGATCAAGTTCTTTACAAATTTTAACAGACGCAACCTATCAGGTTTCTTGCCAATTAATTTCTGTAAAGTGGTGTCTAACACCAACCCGTCTAACGGATGATTTGATCTTCTTTTACCCCTAGTCTTCATGCCCTCAACCTATCGGGTTTCTTGGCAATCGGACTATCTAAGTTGTTGACCATCAACGTCTATCAGTTTGACTATTGAATCTCACCCGGCAACCTATCAGGTTTCTAGGGGCGAAATTTATCACCAACCGAAGGCATCTAATGCACTCAAGAATTTTTCAACCTCTACCAAATGTACTACCCCGATAACTCGGAAGCATAGCACACCAGCTCGGGTATCAATTTTCTACGAGTTTGATGGAGGGTAGGAAACCTCGTAACCTTTTTCAAACTTAGTCTATTTGTAGTCGGGAGAATTTCGCGATTAATGTTACACTTTGCACATTAATTCAATTATACGCGCGTTTGTTGGTTTGTCAATCATTCAAAATGAAAAACAGAAAACAGTAACCTAGTTACTACCAACATATAGCTCATGGACCTAATTCCTAAGTACTGGGCCAAGCGAATGACCCAATAAAAAAAAATCTTCGATTCTTCGTCTTCTCGGTCAGTTGTCTTCGGTCTTCTTCATACCCCAAAATAATAATTACATCATTGAAAAATCGCATCCTATACAAGTTTTTCTAGTAAATATAAATAGGCTCAAAACGGCCTTTACAACCCAATCGAATCGAACAAATCAAAAAACTAAGTCCACGAGCTATATCACCATCACATAAGGATTCCATACAACATGTAATGGCAACGAAATTAAACAATTAATCTTTAATATAAATTAATCTAATTAATCTATAAATTAATCTATTCAATTTCTACTATATTAATCCAATTAATATAAAGTGGCATAAAATTAAATAATCAATTAATATATTAATCCAATCAATATAAAATTAATCTATTCAATTTTAATGGTATTAATCCAATTAATACTAATAATTGTCATTTTAATTCGTTCAAGTAATCCAAAATAATATTCTCGTTTAATTTATTTCCCTTAACACAAAAATATTCCAAATATTAATTTAGTCAAATTAAAATCCAATTTAAATTTTGGGAAATAATTAAAGCGAAATATAAACTTAAAGCGAGTCCGGACAATCCGATTTTAGGCTCACTGCGGCCCGATTCAAAATCGGGCCAAAACCCAGTGCTGGCGAGCCACCGCTCGGCGGTGGCGATCATTCTCGGCCGTGGCGAGACATGGCGATCATGACCGATCATGCTCGGCGATGCAAGCAGTGACGGCCAGTGATCTGCCGACACCTGCCGACAACCGTTTCTTCGTTTTTCGGCCTGTTTCAAAAAACGTGATGCTACAACGAACAATTTAAAATCTACAATTATTTCAAACATGATTCTAAATCATAATCATCATTCAAAAGCATTCAAAATACACAAATAATCGTATATACGGAAACATTGACCTCGCTCCGATACCACTGTTGGGATTCCGAAAATAAAACGAAATACGCAGCGGAAATAAAAACGAATCCCAAACAGGATCGATCAAGTAACGTATATACGAAAAAAATAAATACGAAGATAAAGATTCATACCCTTGAAGCCTTTGAAATAAATCTTCGTAAAGTGTAGACGATGATCACGATCCCGTCCCGAACACGAAATCCCTTCGTTCCAAGCACCGAAAATTCGAAGCCTCTACTTCACACGCGTCGGAAGTTGCCCGGAAAAATCTACAACACTCCGTTCTATGAAGAACACGGCTAGGAAGTGTTGTAGGAATTTTTTCTCTCTTAATTTTTCTTACTTCTTTTCACCTCAAAGATGAACAAAATGAAGAAGGAAAATTTTTCTCTCTCTCCTCACTTAAACTCACGGCAGGAAGCTCTCCAATGAATGAGTATATCAGTTTTTTTTTGTGTAGTTATCTCATCTCATCATTTATAATGTAATGATATATATTATAAAGGAATAATTATTCCTTTACAACTATCATTCACAATTATGTGGGAATCTCAACTCTAAGTGAGTTCCCACACACATGCAAGATCATGCCATGCCATGAGGAGTGGGTGGCCACAAGGAAGTTTCCTAGAAAACGAGCCGAGCCACTCGGCTCGTGTACCGGACGTTCGTCAAACGACTCCGTTAAATACACTCCTTTTAATCATCAATGTATTTATATTAATTAATTAATCTAATTAATTAATTATATCAAATACAAATATATATTTCTCTAAGAAATATAATTTATGAATGTTGTGTCAAGAATTAACACCTTCCGACCGGCGATCCACTAGGAGGACTGGCGACCGAGTTTCTGCCGAGCGCCCAAGGCAGATCTGCCGATCAGCGACCAGGCGACCGAGCCTTAACCCAGAGGACATGCTAGACTGGCCAACCGAAGGTCCCAGGACGAATCCGGGTGCCGAGCGATCGACATCAAGACGATCGCCTCTCGGTACTCGGCGACCGACTCCAGGCAACCGACTGGAGACGATCACCTCTCGGCACTTACCGACCGACCCTTGGCGATCGACCATTGCCGACCCTCATCCACCGGCCGATGGCGACCTCGGATGATCAGCTAGAGACGATCGCCTCAGGTCGATCAGCAACGATGGCCATCCAGTCGGCAAGGGCCGAACCTCAAGACTGGCACCACGTGCAAAGGCCGAGACAAGATCCGCGAATCACGGGCCATTGACCACAGCCTGGCAGAATCTCTCCACCAGCCGACAAGCCGAAAGGCATCGGTAGGGCCGCATGTTGACTGGCTCCGGACACGTTCTGGCTCCTTATTGGACCGCCCAGCTGGCGCCAGCCACTGTATTGGACTTTAGCCCGACAGCCAGCATCTTCCTTGGACTTTAGCCCGACAGCCCAGGAGGTCGGCACATTATTATATTGGCCGGCGGGCGATCGGCAGATTATTATAATGACCGGAAGGCGATCGCCCGCCTAAGGACAAGACCCGGCTGTCCCTATATAAGCAAGGCTCCCTGCATTTGTAAACTCTCTCTGGCACTCTTGCATTACACACGCAATACAGAAGCAAACATCAAGCACTTGGCTAATCTCCAACTCTTGGCAACAGCTATCTTTCGGTCTTACTTCTCCCGGCCTATCTCATCCAGCAGATTATCGGCGGGGATGAAGAACACCGAGCTTCGCTCAAGAGCCGGATTAATAGAGTCTTTTTACACTCATTGTATTTAGATTTCTCTCATTAATACTTGTATCCATGAATATTCGTATTAATAACATCTCGCGAGAGCATTCAAGCCCGGGCCTAACAAACCCGGCAAATCTTGTATTATTTATCTTCTCTAGGAAGTGCTCCCGCAATTGTTGTTTGTTGTCCGTCTTCCAGCAGTATTAATCTTCGGATAAATATTTTGGGCAACAACAATTGGCGCTAGAAGGAAGGCAATCAACCCTCGATTTTTTATACCTACCGTCCCGAAGAACACTCACTGTTCTCGGGGCAGATACTTGAAGTGACACTCACTGCACTTCAAAGAAATCCTTCAGAAATCATGTCTTCCGCCTCCGCGTCGAAGAAAGCCGCTGACCAGCCGGCCAGACCCCCTGTTCCGTCCCAGTCCGAGCCGCAGCCGATGGTGGAAGGTAGCCGCCGCGGTCAGAGACGCTCGACCCCGTCCCGGGAAGGCGGCCCGAGCCTCTCGCTCGATCAGTTCCGAACCAATGAACAGATCGAAGAGGCCATAGCCGTCCTTCAAGAGCGACGAAGTACTCTCGGCGCGCCTCCTGCTGTCGCCCCCTCGGTCTCCCGCCGGAAGTCCAAGCGGAAGCTCAAGGCATTGCTGGCCGAGCGATCGCCAGGAGGCTCTCGCCCGCAAGAAGAGGCGCTCGGCAGCCGGGGCACCTCTGTCTTCGATCGCCTGGGCAGTGACCCGACACAGCGGCCAAGGGCGGCCGGCCCGGCCTACGAGGCAGCGGAGTTTGTGTCCGTCACCAAGAGCTCGGCCTACCCGGCTCCCACAAGGCGATCCAGCCGCCTGGCTCCCGCTCGCCAAATTCCCGAGGTCGGCAGCAGCGGAGTCCGGAAATCGGTACACGATCGCCTCGGCCCCCGCTCCCAAAGCCGATCCGCAAGCAGCCGAGCCGCGGCGATTGCCGCAATGCAACGTCAGATCGACGACGTGAAGGCGCTCCTGCAATCCGGGGCAGGCGCCATGAAGACAATCGCCGAGCCGAGCGAGCCGCTCGCGATCGACATCGAGCTCGCCCCCGTGCAGCACAAGATCGTTCCTCCTCAGACACCCGTGTACCAAGGGCGATCGGACCCCCAGACACACCTGCACAAGTTCAACATCTACATGACCGGGTGTGGGGCATCAGACGCGACCCGGTGCCGAATGTTCCCTCTGATGCTGGACGACCTCGCCCACCGGTGGTACGCCTCATTGCCACCTCGGTCCATTGGCTCCTTGGCGCACGTCTTCACAGAATACTTCGCCACCAGGGCCGCTCGGCCAGAAGGTCCCCATCGCATGTGGCGGATCAGGCAAGGGGAAGAGGAGTCCGACTCGGACTACATCGACCGGGTTGACATGATCATCCTCAACGGCGAGCCCGTAAGTGATGAGACCGCCCTCTACGCGGTCCTAGGAGGTTTCCAGGGCTTCTCGCCTATGTTCAGGCATCTCACGAAGACCCTACCGACGACCTACGCAGCCTTTCAGGCTAGAGCCGCGGATTTCCTGTCCAGGCAAAGGCTTCTTCTCAGCCTAGGAGTAGAGCGATCGGCGCCCGTACGACGACCTCCAGTCTCCCAGCCCGATCGCTACTACCCAGCAGAGCCGGAGGACTCGATCCCCGCCTACAGTCCATTTTAAATGAGGGACTAGCTGCCGCCCGATCGCCAATATCGACCTACGAATAAAGCGGTCGGCTGTCGAGCGACGATCGCCTGTCTTCCGGACAGATCGCTACATCATCAGCAACCCGGTGGACACGATCGCCATCTCCAGTCCAGCATATAACATGACGGACTAAGGCATAGGATCGCCTCCACCGCACATCATAAATCCATGGTCCTGGCAGTCGATGGAACCAGCTGCTTCGGCCATGCAAGGTCCCTTTCGGCCGAGATCGCCCGCCCTTCGTTTAAATACGAGGCCGGCGTAGTCTGAGGGCTCTCCAACATTAATCAGTGGACACATGCCACAACCCCGTCTCAACGTACACCGTCGAGGTCGGCCATCTCCATGGCTGGCCGAGGTGGAAGCAGAGCTAACAAGCCACGGGCGTGGAGTTGATTCATCCGACGCTGCCCCGCGCAAGGACTCCTCTAGACCGAGACCGCACGCCCTTCGTTTAAATACGAGGCGAGCGCGGCTGTGAGAGGACCCTCATAATAAAGTGAGTCACGAGACACTCATTGTCTTCGCGCACCAAGACACGGTCATGGAGTCGGTCCATCGATCTCCACGGCTGTGCACGATTCCTCAAACAAAGCGAAACCACCAAGTTTCCGAGGGGGATCGGCTAACGTTGTTTTTGCAGGTACAAGACCGAAAGATAGCTAGCCAATCGACCATGATAGCCCAAGTCCAAATCCTAAGTCAGCTCAGGTCGCCCGTCCTCATCCATACACGATCACCAGCAAGAACCACCTCGCCCCATGTCTTCAACATAGGAGCAAGCTGGGGGGCAATTGTTGTGTCAAGAATTAACACCTTCCGACCGGCGATCCACTAGGAGGACTGGCGACCGAGTTTCTGCCGAGCGCCCAAGGCAGATTCCCGATCGGACTGTGCGACTAGAGCCTTAACCTGAGGACATGCTAGGCGCGGCCGAAGGTCCCGGGACGAATCCGGGTGCCGAGCGATCGACATCAAGACGATCGCCTCTCGGTACTCGGCGACCGACTCCAGGCGACCGACTGGAGACGATCACCTCTCGGCACTTACCGACCGACCCTTGGCGATCGACCATTGCCGACCCTCATCCACCGGCCGATGGCGACCTCGGATGATCAGCTAAAGACGATCACCTCAGGTCGATCAGCACCGATGGCCATCCAGTCGGCAAGGGCCGAACCTCAAGACTGGCACCACGTGCAAAGGCCGAGACAAGATCCGCGAATCACGGGCCATTGACCACAGCCTGGCAGAATCACTCCACCAGCCGACAAGCCGCCGAAAGCTGTCAGTAGGTCCGCATGTTGACTGGCTCCGGACACGTTCTGGCTCCTTATTGGACCGCCCAGCTGGCGCCAGCCACTGCATTGGACTTTAGCCCGACAGCCAGCATCTTCCTTGGACTTTAGCCCGACAGCCCAGGAGGTCGGCACATTATTATATTGGCCGGCGGGCGATCGGCAGATTATTATAATGACCGGAAGGCGATCGCCCGCCTAAGGACAAGACCCGGCTGTCCCTATATAAGCAAGGCTCCCTGCATTTGTAAACTCTCTCTGGCACTCTTGCATTATACACGTAATACAGAAGCAAACATCAAGCACTTGGCTAATCTCCAACTCTTGGCAACAGCTATCTTTCGGTCTTACTTCTCCCGGCCTATCTCATCCAGCAGATTATCGGCGGGGACGAAGAACACCGAGCTTCGCTCAAGAGCCAGATTAACAGTCTTTTTACACTCATTGTATTTAGATTTCTCTCATTAATACTTGTATCCACGAATATTCGTATTAATAACATCTCGCGAGAGCATTCAAGCCCGGGCCTAACAAACCCGGCAAATCTTGTATTATTTATCTTCTCTCGGAAGTGCTCCCGCAATTGTTGTTTGTTGTCCGTCTTCCAGCAGTATTAATCTTCGGATAAATATTTTGGGCAACAACAATGAATTAAATTAATTACCCGGTAACTCAATTTAAATTCATAAGACCGATATTTGATTTATCCAATAAATCATAATTAGATATCCAATATCTAATATTAATAGAGAGATAATAAATTCACATTTATCCGTCAACGCTCCTGATGCGCGACTCCGTAGGTCCGTCTCAGCCGGCATTGGGAGGAACCAATGAGTGCGGGCAGCACTTAGCCAGCCTAGCGGGCCGCACTGTAAATCCCGACTGAGAACGAATGAAGGGATCATTCCAGAACCATTATGTCGTGAATACTATATACGTATAGACCCTTCATCAGATGTCCCGGTCAAGTCTTCGGGTCACGGTAAAGTCAAACCCTACTGTTGACTAAACTCTTTATATGTGTTAATGCAAATCAAGACCGACTGATTAATAGTGTATCTAATACGACTATATCAGAATGCTTTGGCCAAAGACTTATGATCTTATTTGCCATTAACCGTATAGGACATTCGCCTGCTCACTAACAGGAGATAGAATCCTTTCTTGGCGGTAAAGTAAAGATCGCTACCCGCCCGTATAGTCCGCACTTCGAGGTCGACTCAAGAATTAAGCAAATGAGTCTAACTACTCTAATGACAAACTAAACGTCACAGCACATCTTCTACTCGAACCCTCAAGTCAAAGGTCCACGTATACTATCACAACCTTTCGATTCGTCATCGACTCTCCGAGAGTGAATACCGTGTGACTGAATCGAGTATGAGTCGTGTTCGAGTATACTAGCCCCACCAATATACTTATAACTATGCTATCAAGACGTGCACACGTCCTAGCATCAGTTATACAAGTCATATTAAAACTTAATGCCCATTTTAAGTTTATTGACTTGCGAACAATTTACGTAAATAAACTTTAAACACTTCCAGTACATTTTCTCTTATCCCATAACGAGAATGGAATGTTCGATTTATTTACATGGACTTCACTTCAATGTTTACCAAGTCAAGAATGCAATTGAAATACAATAAACAGTGAATGAATCGTATTGCCTTTTTATTAATTATTCCATAATTACAAGTATAATGCCCTTACTCTCTCATCCCCTGAGTGGCATTCGAGGGCATATTCCTAACATAAAGAAGGGTTTATACGTTTACTGGTATTCACTGTAACACCCCCAGGATATCCGAGGTATATTACAGCGCCGTGAATCCCTACATGGGACCCACCAGGATGAACAAGCATCATACTCATCGACTCACAGAGACAACAGAAAAATACCTCGTCATAAAGACGCCCAACAAAATAATTCACCCGATTTAACCGGTCGAACATGACATCATAATCCATCACAACATAATAAACAACAATACAATCCCGACAAGTAAAAGTTCTTAAGTACTCGAGTACTTCTATTAGTTGAAAGACCACAAAGGTAAAAGATAGAAAGCAACAAGACACCACTTGTGCACAATCATCACGCACGGCCATCATCCGCATACTGGTCCAGTGCCCGCTCGTCTCGATGAACCTGACCTGAAATTCATAAAACGAATTTCCCCAAGACGGGTCCCCAGAGGGGTTAGCAATTACGCTAGTACAAGTAACCAGATGAACGACTTACATCTTACACATATAGTAATGCATGCAATTCAAGAAAACATAGTTCCAAAACACTCATTTCCGGAAATGCCAATGATCAAACCACATTTGTAAAAATGCACCACAATTAACCGCGGGCCCACAGCTTCGTGGATCCCTGCCGAGACCCTGTCGGATCTAACCCACAGTGGTTAAAAGCAAGCTCGCGGTTCCACAGCTTCGTGGAGCCCTACCGAGACCCCGTCGGATCTAACCCGTAGTGAGCATACACACACAATTTCTCATACAAAACTACTATGTCAAGATCGTAAGTTCATAAGGATACTTGCCTCGGTTAATAAACGGTGATGCGAACGGAAAGGAAGAGTTGAACACGACCGCAAGGAACCGGCGGAAATGAACCTAACGATTCGAATAACACAATCACAACCAACTCTAGACGATTACGGAAATGGGATACACCCAGAAACCCGCCTACGATTCATGTATATTCGTACCAAAATAACAATGAGGGCGGACCACAACCAAACCCTCTCGATTGCGTAAAAATCCACAAAATATCCATGAATCCGTAGGAAAACTAAAGATACTAACAATATTAATCGTATACATCATGAATCCACCAACAAAACGGAACTAATCGGACGAAAATCCCAAAACCCCCAAATTAATCGAAAATAGGGTTTTAGAAATATTACCTTTGGGGATTCAAGTACCAAGATCCGTAGAACACGCGTTAGATTGATTATCCGATCCTCACAACCGAAGAAAGATGATGAAAATCGACCCCCCGAGTGAAGAAAGCTGAGTAGTTCTCCCCCCTTAGGCCTCTCTCTCTCGCGCAGGTGAAATGAAGGAGGAAATGGCCGATTTCGTCTAATAAGGACGAAGTTGCACAGTTGACCGCTTTGTGTGCTGCGGCACAGCCGAAGTGTGCCGTGGCACAGGCCAAAAAATTACTCCCAGGTTTCGGCATTGTGCCGCGGCACAGCCTGCGTGTGCCGCGGCACCTGGTACAGTTGGGTTTAGGTCGCAGAAGACACACGAGTGTGCCGCGGCACCGGACAGGTGTGCCGCGGCTGCTCGGCATCGTGCCGCGGCATCGGATGGGTGTGCCGCGGCACACTGACGCTTTGTTCGACCAACAATCGAAGGAATTTGTGTGCGGCGCACACACACACCTTGTGCCGCGGCCCACACCCCCTTTTGGGTCCCAAAATGATAAAAATGATCCGGAAAGAGAATAAAACGATAGGAATCAATATTTGGGGACTAATAACACGAAATGGATCCACGGCAACCCCGAAACGGCGGTTCCGCACAACAATAACGAGAATACAGTTCAACAGTTTGACAGGAAGGACACGCTCAAAAGTACACGAGGGTCACCACGATCGAGAAATACACCAAAAACGAAAATACAAGGGAAAGAAAAATACGGATATTACATTCTACCCCTCTAAAAATAAGTTTCGTCCCGAAACTTAAGAAACAAACAACTCCGGGTACCTAGCACGCATGCTATCCTCGGTTTCCCAAATTGCCTCCTCGACACCGTGTCTCGACCACTGCACTTTGACCAAAGGGATGGTTTTATGCCTCAGTCGTTTCTCACGATGCTCCAAAATCTTCAAAGGACGCTCCTCAAAAGTAATATCTTCAGCGATATCAATCTCGCCATAATCGATGACGTGACTAGGATCCGGGACATATTTCCTCAGCTGGGAAACATGAAAAACGTTATGAACATGACTCAAGGCCGGAGGTAACGCCAAACGGTATGCCAACCCACCGACTCGCTCGAGGATCTCAAAGGGGCCGATAAATCTCGGACTCAACTTCCCTTTCTTCCCGAAAGGAAAAACTCCCTTCGTCGGCGACACCTTTAGCAAAACGTGGTCTCCCACCTCGAATTCCAAAGGTCGACGACGGACATCGGCATACGACTTCTGTCGACTCTGTAATATCCGCAATTTTCGATTTTTGGCAAATTTCTTTTTTCGGACGGAGTCCGTTTTGACGACTCGCTCATTACCGTTTCGTCATTCTGAGAATGATTAATTCTACACTTTTTGAGATCCGAGTTCGTTTCGGAGTCGTTTTGTTGACTTCCGTGCTTTTTAGCGACTTTTCCGCGCTTGAGTTCGATTCTTGCGAATCTCGTTCGAAACTGCTGTTTCGAGTTTCCCGTAAGTCCGTTTAACTTGGTTAGACGTGTTGTGAACTTCGGTTTGGTTATTCGATCACGTATCGTGATTTCCGGGCGTTTTGGGCCATTTTGTAATTTCTTGAAAGTTACGGGTATCCGTATATGTAATTGTTGTCTCGACCCGTTTCTTGGTAGCGTATGAATAATTATGGTATTACGTTTTCATTTTGAGTCATTTATGTCGTCCGTGAACTTTTCGTCGTGTTCGCCTGCGCGTTTCGGAAATCGGTCGTCGAGCTCGGCGGTTCTTTGGATCGCCGACGGTTCAGGATCGCCGACGATTGCGGGCACCGGCCGGACAGATGCGGCAGGAACCGGCGTAGCGCACGCTACTGCCGGAAGGCTGCGCGCGCTAACCGGCAGGTGTAGCGCACGCTAGCCTAGTCGACCAACGCACGCTATCGGGCCGGACAGTGGGGTTTCTGAGGTTCTGGACTCGGTCAGGATCGGCAGGTAGCGCACGCTGCTGTCGGTCGTAGCGCACGCTAACCGGCGGGGGTAGCGCACGCTGCCGGCCGACTAGCGTACGTTACCTGGGTAAGTTTGTAGTCCAGTGGCTACTGGACAGGTCGGCTAGCGCGCGCAGGCTTCCGGCCGTAGCGCACGCTAGCGGGAGTCGGGTGGACGAGTCATGGTCGGCAGAATTGGTCGGTGGTGCCGGGTCATGCGGGCCATGGCCGAGAGTGCTCGGCCGGTACTGGCCGATAGCGCACGCTAGTACGGGAAGGCTAGCGCACGCTAGTTCCGGCCCAGTATATATGACAGACCAGCCACATTTCCCTTCGTTTTTCATTTCCTTCCTTCCCCGTTCGCGAATGGCGATTCATGGGTGACGAAGCCATGTTGTTTAACAACAAATCCATGAAGTTCTTGAGTCCATAACATCAATAAATCGTCCGTTATCATCCTTTGATCCAGCGAATCAAGGTAATCTTCCTTAGAACCCTAATTTCGTGAATTTGGGGATTTTTGCATTTTCGTCCGATTCGTTCCGTGTTGTTGATTAATTCATGATGGGTATGATTAATCTTGGTAGTATTCTTGTGTTTAACATCATTTAATCCATTGTTCTTCGTCGAATCGAAGTATATTTCTTGATTTCCTTCGAGTTGACTTTTTGGGGGATTTGTCTCCGATCTCGTTTTTCATCCGTTTTCGATGGATCGATTATGGTTAAATGATGTTGTTAAACACATTCTATGGATTGTATATCCATATTTCAACTTGGAATTCCGTTTTCGGGTTTTGACGGGACGAATCGTGTTCTTGGCCGTTTTGGGGGAAATCCCTGAACCTTCGTCATTTGTTCTTTGAATTCAGCAGCTTTGGGTCGTTCTTTTGAATTCATTTTCGTTGTTATTGTTTTCGTTCGTAGTTCATTGTTGTGGATTGTCGTTCGGTGGAGTCGGCGAGTTCGTAGTCGGTTCGTGCCAACCTACTTCGGTCGATTCTCCGCGTTGTTCTTATTCGAGGCAAGTACCTTGCCCATACTTTTCTCGTTTTATGGATATGATGATCGGTGGTCGTCTTGATGTGTTCGTTTGGTTATTTGAAATGAAGTTTCAAAAGATTTCGGTTTGGCCTCGTTAAAGACTTTCTTTCAAAGCGAGTGTGATTTGTGAACGGTGTTTTGAGAATTGATTATGATTTGGTTATTTTGAACGTTGAAGGATTTTATGATGATACTCCTATTGTTTAAGTTATGGAATCGTGTATTCCGTATTTAATCTTGTTATTGTATTTTTGAAGAGTTTGGTAATGGTGTCGAGTTAATGGCCATCTCTAGTGAGTATTCTTAATGAACTTACATTCTTAGCATGTTAGTATTGCATGAGTAACGTGTGTGTGTGTATGCTCACTACGGGTTAGATCCGACGGGGTCTCGGAAGGGCTCCACGAAGCTGTGGAACCGCGAGCTTGCTTTTAACCACTGTGGGTTAGATCCGACGGGGTCTCGGCAGGGATCCACAAAGCTGTGGGTCCGCGGTTAATTGTGGTGCATTTTGCAAATGTGATTTGATATTGGCATTTCCGGAAATGAGTGCTTTCGAACGGTTTTCATGATTGCATGCATTGACTAAGTGTGTAAGAGGTAAGTTGTTCGTTTGGCCTACTTGGCTAGGATGGCACTAGAGTATTTTGTTGTTTGTTTTAAATCTTTTATTTGTGGATTTTGATGTTGGGAGACGAACCTTGTGGTCGTTCTTGTGTACTGTGAGTTGCTGAGATTTGGGGCTAAAATCCCAATGGTTTTGTAAAAGTCGTTTTACGGATTTGGGGCTAAAATCCCAACGGTTTGGTTAATGTCATTTTTCAGAAAGTAAACTTTTGGGGCGTTGACCCCTTTGTCTTTTGGATTTTGAAAAGTAGGATTTGATAATCCTAAATTGTTTTCTATTAAAACTCTCGATGGCATTCTAAACCGTTTTATAAATTATTTCCATTGATTTATGATATTCCGATTTTGAAAGGTTTTCTCAAACTCTTGCCTTGGGAAGTACTCTTCGTTTTGTTTGGATCTTTGAGGATTCCTGGTTATTGTTATTCGTGGAATGTGAATTGTATGGCTCGTATTTGCACTTTGTTCTTGCACTAGCAAAACAGTGGAGTTTTGCTAACCCCCGAGTATTCGGGGGGTGGATGTCTGTTTTTGCATTCAGGTTTTGGAGCATAACACAGGGTCGGCACGAAGGATGATGAAAGATGATCGATACTAATCACATGAGGAACCGTACATCGTGTGTTGGTTCAATTGTACCTTCTTTTCCGCTGCTGTATTGTTCCCGTTGTACGGGTGTAGTTGTATTTTGTCCCCTGCGTGGGCATGAGTTGTATATGAGTTGTATGTATTTATTGAAAGACCAAATCGGTCTACTGAGCCGTTTTAGCCTTAAAGGCATGGTTGAGTTATTATATGTCGTTACCAGCCTGGTAGATCCTTGAGGGAAGGTTCTACGGCGTGTAATATCCCTGAGCGGATTGGGGGTGTTACAGACTCTGGGCAGTCAACATCCGTTCCCGAATTAATTCTATCTTCCGCCTCGTCTCTAGAACGACATCCGGCTCAGTCCCGACCAAATCGGACGCCTCATTCCAACAAATCGGTGATCGACATCGCCGCCCATAAAGTGCTTCATACGGTGCCATCCGAATCGACGCGTGCCAACTGTTGTTGTACGTGAATTCGATCAGCGGCAAATGTTCCTCCCAGTCACTACTCCAATCGAGAGCACAGGCACGCAACAAGTCCTCGAACGTCTGGATAGTGCGTTCCGACTGTCCATCTGACTGGGGATGAAAAGAGGTACTCAAACGCAAACGAGTACCCAACGCCTTATGGACCGCCTGCCAAAAGTGTGATACGAAACGGCCATCACGGTCCGAAACAATAGACTTCGGAGTACCGTGAAGTCTCACAATCTGTGCGATAAAAATACGGGCCAACTTCTCCGGGCCCCAAGTGTCCTTGATACCCAGAAAATGTGCCGACTTGGTCAGACGATCAACAATCACCCAAACCATATTCATGCCCGATCTCGATCTCGGCAAACTCGTAATGAAATCCATCGATATATCTTCCCATTTCCATTCCGGAACGGGAAGTGACTGTAATAACCCAGCCGGTCGCTGATGCTCGATTTTGACCTGCTGACAAGTCAAACATTTCGCTACAAACTGCGCGACCTCCTCCTTCATATCATTCCACCAGAAATTCCTCCTTAGGTCCTTGTACATCTTACTCGAACCAGGATGAACGGAGTAAGGTGTAGCATGGGCCTCCCGTAAAATACTCTGTCTCAACTCTGAGTCGTTCGGCACACAAAGCCGACTCTGGAATCTCAAAATACCATCCTCGTGAATCACAAACCCAGGAGACTTTCCCTTAAGAACGTTCTCTCGGATTTGAGAAATCATCGGATCCTCTGACTGCTTCAGCTTAATCTCATCGATCAAAGACGACGAAATTTCCAAAGCACGAAATTGTCCGACAGTTCTCGGCAACAGAACCTCAACATCTAACTCGATAAAAGCTCTCCGAAGCTCGGACTGAGACGTAAGGATCTCAAGCGATCGCAATGCAATCGGTTTCCGACTCAAGGCGTCGGCCACGACGTTCGCCTTGCCCGGATGATAAAGGATTTCGAGGTCATAATCCTTAATCAGCTCTAACCACCTCCTCTGTCTCATATTCAACTCCCGCTGAGTAAATATGTATTTCAGACTTTTATGATCGGTAAAAATCTGACATGTAGAGCCGAAAAGATAGTGACGCCAAATCTTGAGCGCAAATACGACTGCCGCTAACTCCAAATCATGAGTAGGGTAGTTAAGCTCATACGGCCTCAACTGTCTCGACGCAAAGGCAATGGTCTTGCCGTGCTGCATTAATACGCACCCAAGACCCTGACCCGAAGCATCGCTATAAACGGCGAATCCTCGTTGCCACATGGCAACGCCAAAACCGAGTCAAGTCAAACGCTTCTTGACTCCTCAAAATCGAGCCTCTCGTCATTCCAAACGAACTTCTCGGATTTCTGGAGCAACTGTGTAAGTGGTCGAGCCAGTTTCGAGAAACCCTCGACGAACCTACGGTAGTAGCCAGCCAAACCCAAGAAACTACGGAGCTCTCTCACATTTTTGGGCGGTGCCCAATCCAATACCGCCTGATAAGTGGTAATTTTACCACTTATTTCTAGGATTTTATACTAGGTTTTTATCTCGTTTCGTGATTAATGTGCTCGTATTTAGCTTATTTATGATTAGTCGAGCCGTATTACGCGTTTGGGTTGGTTTTAGTGTGTTTGCAGGTTTTTAGAGCCAAAAGGACCCAAAACGAGACAAAGGACCGAGAGTCGAGTCAAACGGACGGAAGAAGTGGATTTTTGCAAGAGACAGACCACCCTATCGGCCAGCCTATCGGCCGATAGGCCCGTCCGAAAAGAAGTTCCTGCCCTATCGAGTGAAGATATCGACGAACAAACTATCGGCCAGCCTATCGGCCGATAGGCCAGCCCGTTAGGCTGCCCAGCGGACTCTCGTGTTTTGGCGGATTTTGACTCTTTTGGATAGATTTTGTTTCCTATATTAGGGATAATCGGGAATGTAACCCCCTTAGGCTATATAAACCCCCTCCTAGACCTAGTTTTGCTAATTCTTTATCATCTTCCACCATCTTTTATCTATCTTTGATTCATTCTTTTTCATTCTTTTTTATTCTCTAGCAGATTTTTACATCTTTTAGCAAGATTAATTCCTTTGATACAAGAACTTTTTGGAGAGCAGAATTATTATTGTTTTTCGGAGATTGAAGACTCGGAGTTCATCCATAAGGGTTGTAATCTCTCTTTTCATATTAATAATATGCATTCTTCATCAATTTCTTGTTTAATTTCAATTATGTCTGGCTAATTCATTGATTGATTCTAGGGTTAGTAAATTTAATTGATATTCACATGATGTTCCTTTGATTACCTTTTGACCTTTCATCCTAGGCTTGTGTTCAAGTTGTGTTAAATCTCATGTTAGATTAAAGGGCCCTTAATCGATGCATGTTAGCTAATTGATTTTCTCCGGAAGGAGTAATTGATTAGTGGAAATACTTGATGCACAATATGATTTTATCTTGAGACCTAGCGGAGAAAGATAAATCATAGATAAATAAGTTGGTGCTTTTTAAGTGATTTCAATTCTTTGAGCCCTGGCGGGGAAAAGGGTTTAAATTAACTATCTTTCTAGGTTGCCTTGATCGGAATTCTAGATCGACTGAGTGATTATTTCTAGGATTGAATTAAAATTTGGGGAAAAGGAATCAAGTGAATGAATTGTGTGAACTCAATTAGATGATACTACCCTAGGATCAATTACCTTTCGACTTGTGATTTTATCTTGCTAATTTGCTTTATTTGCTTGCTTTAGATAATTCATCTTTTATTTAATTTTTATTTTTCGATTTTTAAAGTTAGATAATTAGTAACAAACAAAATTTTCGGATTCCTAAATAGCAGTCAAATTTTGAGTAGAGTTACTTCCTTTATTTTCGACACATCAATTCCCTTGGGTTCGACACCTTGGAAATACTCCGAGGTTTTACAAATTTTAAAATTGATCGGATTTGAAAACCATACTACGCGAAAACAAGCGATCAATTTTTGGCGCCGTTGCCGGGGAATTGATAGAAAACTTAAGGGGATAATTCGAAAAAGAAGAGATTGTTACTTTAGGTTGTTTACTTTTATTATTAATTTTCGATCTCGTTTCCTCACATCTTGTTTTCTCTTTCTTGTAGGCGGTGCATGATCACAAGATCCCAAGGAAAGGACTTATTTCCTTTGGATCCGGAAATCGAGAAGTCTTTGAGGAGGAAGAAGCAAGAAGCGAGAACCGAGACTATTTCCATACCTTTCGTTGATACCATGGCCGGCATTGTTGACCCACCACGAGAACTCGCTCGTCCCGAGAAGATCCCTTTGAATGCCCGCTTTCGACCGAAGCTGGACGATTATCAAGAAGGAGGTTGGGGAAAGATTGATGCCAACAATTTCGAGCTTAAGCCGTCCCTCATTGCTACAGTGAAGTCTCAAACATACGGAGGGGGAGTTAATGAAGATCCAAATGCTCACCTTGAGTCATTTTTGGACATATGTGCCACCATCAAGCAAAACGGAGTGCCTCCGGATGTCATTAAGCTCCGCCTATTCCGGTTCTCCTTAGAAGACGATGCGCTAGATTGGTACAAGAGCCTAGATCGGAAGGAAATTGGTACTTGGAGAGAGATGACTCGGTTGTTCTTGGCACAATTCTATCCTCCCTCGAAGGTGCAAAAACAAATCAATGATATCTTGCAATTCGAGCAATATGAGGATGAATACTTATACGAGGCATGGATCCGATTTAAGAAGCTACTTCGCAAATGCCCACAGCATGGAATTGACAAAGAGGAAATCTATATTCGGTTTTATCGGGGTTTGACGAGGAAGGCTAGAAGAGAGTTGGACTATTCATCGAAAGGGGGATTTCTTGCTAACGATTATGAAGAGGCCAAGAATCTCATCGAGCTAGCAGTCAACAATGATTACGCGGAGGTGACCGATAGGAAGATGACGAGAAGAAAGGTTCCATCTGGTGACGAGGACGCCTACGGTGATTTGAAGGCAAAATTTGAAAAACAACAAAAAGAACTTGAGATGCTAAGAAAGAATACTTTGGGAGTCAATTCAGTTTTTGAAGAGTTAAACGAGCCTATTGCAGTTAAGGAGGATGTGAATTACATGCAAGGAGGAAACTTCCGGCAAGGGGGAAATATGGGGAACTATTATCCGAACAATCGAAACCACCCTAATTTCTTTTATGCCAACCCGAACAATGCTCTTCAGCCACCACCGGGATTTAACGTGAAAAACGGGGTTATTCAAGAGCCGATTGCTAAGACACCTATGGAAGAGATGTTGGAACGGTTGGAGGCGAGCCAAACAGATTTTATCTATAAAGTAGACAAGAGGTTCGGAGCTCTCGAGCATAGTGTGACATCTATTGGAAACTCAGTGATAGCCTTGACAAAGCAGATGTCGATGGTGGAGACCCAAATGAGTCAAATGGCGAACGCCCAAGCCGGATTTCATAAGCCGGGCCATTTTCCGAGCAGCACCGAGACCAACCCGAAGACGCAACAATGCAACGCAATTGAGCTTCGGAGTGGGACAAGGTACAGTAATCATGGGGCTGAAATTGAGGAATCTGGAAACAAAGATGTATTAGAAACGGGAGCAGAGAACGAGAAAGAAGATGGAATGCAGCAGGCCCATCGGCCAAGCCTATCGGCCGATAGGCCCAACCGATACCCAGACAGAATGCTGGCAGTAAAGCCTATCGACCCCCCTATCGGCCGAAAGGCTCCTGGAAGTTCGAATGTGCAGGATTTTGTGGTAAAAGCTCCATTTCCACAGCGATTGGCCAAGTCGAGATATGATGAAAAGCTTCAACAATTTATCGACATGTTTCGAAAGGTGAATATCAACATTCCACTTCTAGACGCTTTGAGAGACATGCCGGGTTACGTGAAATTCTTGAAAGACGCTGTGGCAAGCAAGAGGAAGTTGAGGAAGTTTGAAACAATAAATATGACAGAGGAGTGTAGCGCTATCATTCAAAACAAGCTTCCGCTCAAGCAGAAGGATCCGGGACGTTTTACTTTGACATGCATGATTGGCGACCAAACGTTCCGTAATGGGTTGTGTGATCTCGGGGCAAGCATCAATCTTATGCCTCTATCCATCTTTAAGAGGTTGAAGATTGGGGAGATGAAGCCGACTACCATTTCTCTACTCATGGTGGACCGGTCGATCACTTATCCGAGGGGAATTGTGGAGGATGTGCTCGTTAGAGTCCAACACTTGGTCTTCCCGGCCGATTTCGTAGTTCTTGATATGCCCGAGGACGAGAATCAACCATTGATCTTTGGGAGACCGTTTCTAGCGACGGGGAGAGCACTTATCGACGTCCAGGAGGGTGATCTTACTTTCCTGGTTAATGATCAAAATCTGAAAATTTCCATCTATGACGCGATGAAGAAGCCCGACGATGCGCCCGAGGAATGTTTTGAAATTGAGTCTATTATGCCGCCCCCGACCGACTTGTTGGAGCATTGCATTTCACACTCCATTTACTCACATTCCGTTGTTGATGAAATTTCCGAGGATTTGCCAGAGTATGTTCGAATGTTGGAGGCGAACGAGAGTCGGTCTAATGAGAGGAACGTATGCTATCTTGATATCAACAAACCCGTTCAAGGGGGAGTTGTCGCTGAAGACCCGGAATGAATGAGGTATCGTCTAGCTAAAGACGTTAAACGTAGCACTTGTTGGGAGGTAACCCAACGTATGTATATTAGTTCGTTTTATTCATTTATTTTCGATTTTTCGTTTGCGTGATTTTTGTAGTTTCTAGTTTCGTAGTAGCTTTGCTAATTTTTGTTAAGTTCTAAACCATGCACGCCGAGTTTTGAATACTTGCAGGTCTTTAATCGCCATATCCAAGCAAAAACGGGACCAAGTTTGTGAAGTAGAAAAAGCTGAAAAAAAAAAATTTGAGACAGAAGATCCTATCGGCCAGCCTATCGGCCGATAGGCCCGGCCGATAGGCCGAGGAAAATTAAAAAAAAATTACATGTTGAAAGCAGTGGTCGATAGGCAGACCCTATCGACCGATAGCCCGCCCGATATGAGCACTTGGACGGATTCTGTTTGGAGTTTTGATGAATTTCGTATTGGGGGTCCGCTTTTTGGGGGCTTTTGTTAGACTTGATGAATTTCCGCCACGGTGATCAGGTACTCCGTTAACAAAGCCACTCCTTTCTCTTTTCAAACTTATTCCTCCTTTGGGATGCGAAATAAGTTTGGGGGGGGGCGAGAAGTGCGGCTTTGTTAATTTCTTTACGTGTGAGTACCTTGTTTGCCTTGTATCATTATTTGTTTGTGTTGGTGCCCGTTGTTTTTATTTGTGCTTATCATTTTGGTGTTGCGTGGTTTTGGCTTTTGTTGCTTAGTTTTTAGTTTTTTTTTATTTTCGTTTGGTGTGTTTGCTAGTTTCTATTTTCTATTTTTTAGGTCGTAGTAGTTTTTTTTTAGATTTTGTGTTTGCTTTTATTTGCTTTTCGTTGTTTGTTTTAGATAGCCTTGCTTGTCTTAGTTTTTCTTTATTCGTGAATTTTTCGTGCTTCTATTTGTGTGATACCGATGTTACGACACTGTTTTTCTCTCTGAAGAAACGGTCGAGTTTTAGTCGAGTTGTAGTCAGTTATTTCTGTTTTGCATAGTATTCATTTAGGTCCAAAATTTTTCGTGATTGTAGAGGTCTTGGCAGATAAGAGACGATACATACTTGTTTTAAAATCACCGTCAATACGTTTGGTTACATCTTCCGGATAGTGAGTAGATCTTGTTTCGTCGATCGTGTTGGCACTTAGATTGAGTTTAGAGTCGGTCGAGTTTTCCCAAAAGTTGAGATAATGTTGTTCTATGAAGGGAAGTCTAGTAAGGGCATTCGCGTGACCCGTTGTTTACCCTCGCGTAAAGCAGCGACTCTGAATAGACTAGTGATTTAGATATTTCACATGTGCCAATGATATGGAACTTAGAAAACGGGGTTATACGCGTGAACCGCTCTATACTCTCTCGTAAAACGCCGACCTAGATTCGGACATGCGAAAATTATATATTCGAGTTGTTTCTCCATTGTAGACGGGAACTTAGTAACTAGAAGCATCCATGTGCCCCATGAGTGTCTTTTACGTCAAACGGTTTCCTAATACATGAGAATGGAAGTTCCACCCTAGGATTACCCCGATGAAACATCCCGAGATCCTAACCTAGTGGTCAACTCGAATCAAATTCTTAAACATATATATAAGGGAATACTGTCCGAGGTTTATTTGTTATGAAACTCGTGAAAATTGTGCCACTAGGCGTATAGCAGGACGAACTAGCTTGTTTATTTTAGCCTTTCATATTGACGGTCGATTTGACTCACATTTTGTTAATCTTTGAGCTGGATTTTCTTCATGAACGAATGATTAGGACCGAACTTGACTACTTTGCGGAATCATTATTCTGAGTGCAGCTCGCTTACGACAATCGATTATTTAGAGAGAATTACAAGATAGTATTGATTAGGTTGAACACTATGAGTTGCACGATGATTCACGACATTCTTTTTCTTTTCTTTTTTGTTGTTCGGGACGAACAAGGCTTAAGTTTGGGGGGGTTTGATAAGTGGTAATTTTACCACTTATTTCTAGGATTTTATACTAGGTTTTTATCTCGTTTCGTGATTAATGTGCTCGTATTTAGCTTATTTATGATTAGTCGAGCCGTATTACGCGTTTGGGTTGGTTTTAGTGTGTTTGCAGGTTTTTAGAGCCAAAAGGACCCAAAACGAGACAAAGGACCGAGAGTCGAGTCAAACGGACGGAAGAAGTGGATTTTTGCAAGAGACAGACCACCCTATCGGCCAGCCTATCGGCCGATAGGCCCGTCCGAAAAGAAGTTCCTGCCCTATCGAGTGAAGAGATCGACGAACAAACTATCGGCCAGCCTATCGGCCAATAGGCCAGCCCGTTAGGCTGCCCAGCGGACTCTCGTGTTTTGGCGGATTTTGACTCTTTTGGATAGATTTTGTTTCCTAGATTAGGGATAATCGGGAATGTAACCCCCTTAGGCTATATAAACCCTCTCCTAGACCTAGTTTTGCGATTCTTGATCATCTTCCACCATCTTTTATCTATCTTTGATTCATTCTTTTTCATTCTTTTTTATTCTCTAGCAGATTTTTACATCTTTTAGCAAGATTAATTCCTTTGATACAAGAACTTTTTGGAGAGCAGAATTATTATTGTTTTTCGGAGATTGAAGACTCGGAGCTCATCCATAAGGGTTGTAATCTCTCTTTTCATATTAATAATATGCATTCTTCATCAATTTCTTGTTTAATTTCAATTATGTCTGGCTAATTCATTGATTGATTCTAGGGTTAGTAAATTTAATTGATGTTCACATGATGTTCCTTTGATTACCTTTTGACCTTTCATCCTAGGCTTGTGTTCAAGTTGTGTTAAATCTCATGTTAGATTAAAGGGCCCTTAATCGATGCATGTTAGCTAATTGATTTTGTCCGGAAGGAGTAATTGATTAGTGGAAATACTTGATGCACAATATGATTTTATCTTGAGACCTAGCGGAGAAAGATAAATCATAGATAAATAAGTTGGTGCTTTTTAAGTGATTTCAATTCTTTGAGCCCTGGCGGGGAAAAGGGTTTAAATTAACTATCTTTCTAGGTTGCCTTGATCGGAATTCTAGATCGGCTGAGTGATTATTTCTAGGATTGAATTAAAATTTGGGGAAAAGAAATCAAGTGAATGAATTGTGTGAACTCAATTAGATGATACTACCCTAGGATCAATTACCTTTCGACTTGTGATTTTATCTTGCTAATTTGCTTTATTTGCTTGCTTTAGATAATTCATCTTTTATTTAATTTTTATTTTTCGATTTTTAAAGTTAGATAATTAGTAACAAACAAAATTTTCGGATTCCTAAATAGCAGTCAAATTTTGTGTAGAGTTACTTCCTTTATTTTCGACACATCAATTCCCTTGGGTTCGACACCTTGGAAATACTCCGAGGTTTTACAAATTTTAAAATTGATCGGATTTGAAAACCATACTACGCGAAAACAAGCGATCAATTTTTGGCGCCGTTGCCGGGGAGAAGTGCGGCTTTGTTAATTTCTTTACGTGTGAGTACCTTGTTTGCCTTGTATCATTATTTGTTTGTGTTGGTGCCCGTTGTTTTTATTTGTGCTTATCATTTTGGTGTTGCGTGGTTTTGGCTTTTGTTGCTTAGTTTTTAGTTTTTTTTTATTCATTTTCGTTTGGTGTGTTTGCTAGTTTCTATTTTCTATTTTTTAGGTCGTAGTAGTTTTTTTTAGATTTCGTGCTTGCTTTTATTTGCTTTTCGTTGTTTGTTTTAGATAGCCTTGCTTGTCTTAGTTTTTCTTTATTCGTGAATTTTTCCTGCTTCTATTTGTGTGATACCGATGTTACGACACTGTTTTTATCTCTGAAGAAACGGTCGAGTTTTAGTCGAGTTGTAGTCAGTTATTTCTGTTTTGCATAGTATTCATTTAGGTCCAAAATTTTTCGTGATTGTAGAGGTCTTGGCAGATAAGAGACGATACATACTTGTTTTAAAATCACCGTCAATACGTTTGGTTACATCTTCCGGATAGTGAGTCGTACTGTTTCGTCAGTCGTGTTGGCACTTAGATTGAGTTTAGAGTCGGTCAGTTTTTCCCAAAAGTTGAGATAATGTTGTTCTATGAAGGGAAGTCTAGTAACCGGGGGCATTCGCGTGACCCGTTGTTTACCCTCGCGTAAAACGACGACTCTGATTAGACTAGTGATTTAGATATTTCACATGTGCCAATGATAGGGAACTTAGTAACCGGGGGTATTCGCGTGACCCGCTGTTTACTCTCGCGTAAAACGGCGACCTTGATTCGGACATGCGAAAATTATATATTCGAGTTGTTTCTCCGCTGTAGACGGGAACTTAGTAACTAGAAGCATCCATGTGCCCCATGAGTGTCTTTTACGTCAAACGGTTTCCTAATACATGAGAATGGAAGTTCCACCCTAGGATTACCCCGATGAAACATCCCGAGATCCTAACCTAGTGGTCAACTCGAATCAAATTCTTAAACATATATATAAGGGAATACTGTCCGAGGTTTATTTGTTATGAAACTCGTGAAAATTGTGCCACTAGACTGTGTAACGGGACGAACTAGCTTGTTTATTTTAGCCTTTCATATTGACGGTCGATTTGACTCACGTTTTGTTAATCTTTGAGCTGGATTTTCTTCATGAACGAATGATTAGGACCGAACTTGACTACTTTGCGGAATCATTATTCTGAGTGCAGCTCGCTTTTACGACAATCAGATTATTTAGAGAGAATTACAAGATAGTATTGATTAGGTTGAACACTATGAGTTGCACGATGATTCACGACATTCTTTTTCTTTTCTTTTTTGTTGTTCGGGACGAACAAGGCTTAAGTTTGGGGGGGTTTGATAAGTGGTAATTTTACCACTTATTTCTAGGATTTTATACTAGGTTTTTATCTCGTTTCGTGATTAATGTGCTCGTATTTAGCTTATTTATGATTAGTCGAGCCGTATTACGCGCTTGGGTTGGTTTTAGTGTGTTTGCAGGTTTTTAGAGCCAAAAGGACCCAAAACGAGACAAAGGACCGAGAGTCGAGTCAAACGGACGGAAGAAGTGGATTTTTGCAAGAGACAGACACCCTATCGGCCAGCCTATCGGCCGATAGGCCCGTCCGAAAAGAAGTTCCTGCCCTATCGAGTGAAGAGATCGACGAACAAACTATCGGGCCACTCTTATCGCCGATAGGCCACCCGTTAGCCGCCCAAATGACTCGTGTTTTGGCGGATTTTGACTCTTTTGGATAGATTTTGTTTCCTAGATTAGGGATAATCGGGAATGTAACCCCCTTAGGCTATATAAACCCCCTCCTAGACCTAGTTTTGCTAATTCTTTATCATCTTCCACCATCTTTTATCTATCTTTGATTCATTCTTTTTCATTCTTTTTTATTCTCTAGCAGATTTTTACATCTTTTAGCAAGATTAATTCCTTTGATACAAGAACTTTTTGGAGAGCAGAATTATTATTGTTTTTCGGAGATTGAAGACTCGGAGTTCATCCATAAGGGTTGTAATCTCTCTTTTCATATTAATAATATGCATTCTTCATCAATTTCTTGTTTAATTTCAATTATGTCTGGCTAATTCATTGATTGATTCTAGGGTTAGTAAATTTAATTGATGTTCACATGATGTTCCTTTGATTACCTTTTGACCTTTCATCCTAGGCTTGTGTTCAAGTTGTGTTAAATCTCATGTTAGATTAAAGGGCCCTTAATCGATGCATGTTAGCTAATTGATTTTGTCCAGAAGGAGTAATTGATTAGTGGAAATACTTGATGCACAATATGATTTTATCTTGAGACCTAGCGGAGAAAGATAAATCATAGATAAATAAGTTGGTGCTTTTTAAGTGATTTCAATTCTTTGAGCCCTGGCGGGGAAAAGGGTTTAAATTAACTATCTTTCTAGGTTGCCTTGATCGGAATTCTAGATCGGCTGAGTGATTATTTCTAGGATTGAATTAAAATTTGGGGAAAAGGAATCATGTGAATGAATTGTGTGAACTCAATTAGATGATACTACCCTAGGATCAATTACCTTTCGACTTGTGATTTTATCTTGCTAATTTGCTTTATTTGCTTGCTTTAGATAATTCATCTTTTATTTAATTTTTATTTTTCGATTTTTAAAGTTAGATAATTAGTAACAAACAAAATTTTTGGATTCCTAAATAGCAGTCAAATTTTGAGTAGAGTTACTTCCTTTATTTTCGACACATCAATTCCCTTGGGTTCGACACCTTGGAAATACTCCGAGGTTTTACAAATTTTAAAATTGATCGGATTTGAAAACCATACTACGCGAAAACAAGCGATCACCGCCTCGATCTTCTGCGGATCTACACGAACCCCTTCGGCTGAAATCACGTGACCCAAAAACATCACTTCCTTCAGCCAGAACCCACATTTCGAGAACTTCGCATAGAGTTGCTCGGCCCTCAAAATGTCTAACACTATCCGCAAATGATGGGCATGCTCTTCCTCATTCCTTGAGTAAATAAGAATATCGTCTATGAAGACGACGACACACTTATCCAGATACTCGATAAAAACTTTGTTCATCAACTGCATGAACACCACCGGCGCATTAGTTAACCCGAAAGGCATGACTACGAACTCATAATGTCCGTACCTCGTCCGAAAAGCTGTTTTCGGCACATCAGACTCTCTCACCCGGAGCTGATAGTATCCCGATTTCAAATCAATCTTCGAGAATACCGCAGCTCCCTGCAACTGGTCGAATAAGTCGTCAATTCTCGGCAAAGGATACTTGTTCTTGATAGTCACCTTGTTTAGTTCGCGATAGTCGATACACAAACGTAGTGAGCCATCCTTCTTCCGCACAAACAGGACCGGTGCGCCCCAAGGCGAGGCGCTCGGTCGAACATACCCCGACTCAAGAAGCTCACTCAACTGCTTCTTCAACTCTGCCATTTCTGAAGGTGCCATGCGATACGGCGCCTTCGAAATCGGAGCCGCGCCTGGCTCTAATTCTATAGCAAACTCAACCTCACGATCCGGTGGCAATCCCGGTAACTCATCAGTAAATACATCCGGAAACTCATTAACGACTGGAATCGACGAAAGCTCGACTCCACCATCCTCCGCCTTCAAGGCGTAGCACCAATAGCCGGTACACCCCTTTCGCAGGAGTCTCATCTCCTTCAAGGCGTTAATAACGAATTTCTGGTTCCCCCTCTTTCGCCCGGCGAAAGAGTGCTCGGTGCCATCATCGGCTAACATAGTGATGATTCTCGTGCGGTAGTTCATGATCGCACCATGCCGCTCGAGCCAATCATCACCAAGAATCAAATCCTCACCCTCGATACCCACAACAATAAGATTAGAGGGCCAAGTCCTCTCACAAATAAGAACAGAACAGTCTCGAACCTCCTGATCACCAACGATCCTATCACCGCTAGGAAGCATAACGATGAAGGGCTCACAAGGCGTCAAACGGTCGAGACTCAAACGGCGCACACAATCCAGAGATATGAACGAATGCGTAGCACCGGAATCGAAAAGCACACTGACAGGATGAGAAAGAATATAAACGGTACCTGTCGCCACGGTAGCCGCTGGGTCATCGGCTCTCCGCATCTCATAGACACGCGGGTGGGCTGAGCCGACACTGGAAGCTCCCCTTAGAGGGTCGACCCGACCTCTCCCCGACTAGCACTCGGCGGAGATTGAGGAGCAAACGATCCTCGATTCACACTTGGTTCCCTAGGCTGGAATGGAAGCCCGGGCACCAAGGATTTTCTCCTCTCAAAGACAGAAGCACCTTGTGACCCGACCGCCACACTGACACACGCCAAAGGGTTCGGACAAATACGATCGATGTGGCCCTACGGGCCATAGTTAAAGCATTTCACCTCTCGAGCAGGGGCACTGGCAGCCCTACGGGGAACCCCAGTAGCTCGAGCCACCACCAATGAAAAGTTAGCAGATCGAAATTTCACGACCCCCACTTTTGTGGCCCGAAAAATTCCCGGCGGACTTCTGCTTCTTACTCTCGCGGGCCGCCTCACTCGCTGTCACAGACATATCGTAAGCAAGGGCCCTACTCTGGTAATCTTTCAAGGTAGTGCAAACAAGCCCCGACATATAGTCCCGAATCGGCAACTTCATCCGTCTGGAGAAATGGAAAATTTTGTCGCTCTCCTCGACAACTTGGGTCTTCACATAACCCAACTCCTTGTTAAAATCAGCAATGGCTTGAGATACGGGGATATCCCGCGGTTGAGCATCATAAAAAGCATGTACCCGAGCCTGTCTGACCGGCCACGGGCAATATTCAGTCTCCATCAAT
This sequence comes from Orobanche coerulescens, assembly GCA_033398695.1. NCBI lineage: Eukaryota > Viridiplantae > Streptophyta > Magnoliopsida > Lamiales > Orobanchaceae > Orobanche > Orobanche coerulescens. The sequence continues at coordinate 194,787,081 of CM065802.1, forward strand.
TCTTGAAACTCAGCCCACGAAGCAGCATGATCTTTGGGCCCAACGGCCTCCCACCAGTCCGTAGCGTCCCCTGTGAGAAAGTATTGGGCAATAGGGACTTTACGGTCCTCGGGACAGTTAGTGGCAACGAAGACCTTAGATATCTCCTTGATCCACCCTTCCCAGCCAATCGGGTCGGAAGCTCCCAAAAACTGAGGAGGATGCATCTTGATGACATCTTGGAGCCAACGGTCTGCTCCGCCCCGATTAACATGGGCTTGTTCCGGGTTCTGAACCGCCTGAGCTATTGCCGCCATTTGGTTCACCATTTGTTGCATAACAGCCGCAATACCGAGGTCGGCACGCTCCTGAGAAGAAGCATGGCTATGACGGTCGCCGGTACTGCCGGCTCCCGAAGACTCCGACATGGCCGCCCCACTGGCTGCCCCACGTCCCCGGACGCGTCCACGACCACGACCACGACCACGACCTCTTCCAGCATCCATACTGGAGTTAAATAAGTAGCAAAAGCCATACGAGGGTAAGTACGAGAAAAGAACAATCACAAGTCGAGAATCAAAGGTACGATACAAGGAAATAATGAACAGAGGAAGGAAAACTTACGGACACCGGTAGTACCGGAATCATGGCAGCGTGACGATGATGTGCAAAACAAAACACCACAAGACCCAATAAACCGACAAGCCTAGGTATCCATAAACCTAGTGCTCCGATACCATTTTCTGTAACACCCCCAGGATATCCGAGGTATATTACAGCGCCGTGAATCCCTACATGGGACCCACCAGGCTGAACAAGCATCATACTCATCGACTCACAGAGACAACAGAAAAATACCTCGTCATAAAGACGCCCAACAAAATAATTCACCCGATTTAACCGGTCGAACATGACATCATAATCCATCACAACATAATAAACAACAATACAATCCCGACAAGTAAAAGTTCTTAAGTACTCGAGTACTTCTATTAGTTGAAAGACCACAAAGGTAAAAGATAGAAAGCAACAAGACACCACTTGTGCACAATCATCACGCACGGCCATCATCCGCATACTGGTCCAGCGCCCGCTCGTCTCGATGAACCTGACCTGAAATTCATAATACGAATTTCCCCAAAACGGGTCCCCAGAGGGGTTAGCAATTACGCTAGTACAAGTAACCAGATGAACGACTTACATCTTACACATATACTAATGCATGCAATTCAAGAAAACATAGTTCCAAAACACTCATTTCCGGAAATGCCAATGATCAAACCACATTTGTAAAAATGCACCACAATTAACCGCGGACCCACAGCTTCGTGGATCCCTGCCGAGACCCCGTCGGATCTAACCCACAGTGGTTAAAAGCAAGCTCGCGGTTCCACAGCTTCGTGGAGCCCTACCGAGACCCCGTCGGATCTAACCCGTAGTGAGCATACACACACACACAATTTCTCATACAAAACTACTATGTCAAGATCGTAAGTTCATAAGGATACTTGCCTCGGTTAATAAACGGTGATGCGAACGGAAAGGAAGAGTTGAACACGACCGCAAGGATCCGGCGGAAATGAACCTAACGATTCGAATAACACAATCACAACCAACTCTAGACGATTACGGAAATGGAATACACCCGGAAACCCGCCTACGATTCATGTATATTCGTACCAAAATAACAACGACTGCGGACCACAACCAAACCCTCTCGATTCCGTAAAAATCCACAAAATATCCATGAATCCGTAGGAAAACTAAAGATACTAACAATATTAATCGTATACCTCATGAATCCACCAACAAAACGGAACTAATCGGAAGAAAATCCCAAAACCCCCAAATTAATCGAAAATAGGGTTTTAGAAATATTACCTTTGGGGATTCAAGTACCAAGATCCGTAGAACACGCGTTATATTGATTATCCGATCCTCACAACCGAAGAAAGATGATGAAAATTGACCCCCCGAGTGAAGAAAGCTGAGTAGTTCTCCCCCCTTAGGCCTCTCTCTCTCGCGCAGGTGAAATGAAGGAGGAAATGGCCGATTTCGTCTAATAAGGACGAATTTGCACAGTTGACCGCTTTGTGTGCCGAGGCACAGCCGAAGTGTGCCGCGGCACAGGCCAAAAAATTACTCCCAGGTTTCGGCATTGTGCCGCGGCACCCGGTACAGTTGGGTTTAGGTCGCAGAAGACACACGAGTGTGCCGCGGCACCGGACAGGTGTGCCGCGGATCGCTCGCACCGTGCCGCGGCACGGATGGGTGTGCCGGCACACGCATGCTTTGTTCGACCAACAATCGAAGGAATTTGTGCCGCGGCGCACACACTCAGGCCGCGCCCACACCCCCTTTTGGGTCCCAAAATGATAAAAATGATCCGGAAAGAGAATAAAACGATAGGAATCAATATTTGGGGACTAATAACACGAAATGGATCCACGGCAACCCCGACACGGCAGTTCCGCACAACAATAACGAGAATACAGTTCAACAGTTTGACAGGAAGGACACGCTAAAAAGTACACGAGGGTCACCACGATCGAGAAATACACCAAAAACGAAAATACAAGGGAAAGAAAAATACGGATATTACATTCACGACAGAATGGTTCTTGAATGATCCCAATCATTCGTTCTCAGTTGGGGTACAGTGTAGGCCACCAGGCTGGCTAGGTGGTGCTACTACTCTTTGGTTCCTCCCATTGCTGACTGAGACGAACCTACCGAGTCGCGCAATAGGATTGACGACGGAATGAAACAAGCTTATTATCTCATTATAAATATTATATATTGGATATCTAATTTATTGTACATTGGATGTCTAATTAAATTTGGGAAATTGGATGTCTAAATTAATTTATTGGATAAATTAATTTACGGCCTAATGAATTAAATAAATTACTGGGTGATTAATTTAATTTATAGATATAATTATTTCTTGGAGAAATTAATTATATTGTATTTGATATGATTAATTAATTGGATTAATTAATTGATATAAATACATCAAAATGGAATTAGAGTTTATCAGTTTGGACTCGCGGAAGTCCGAAACGAACCGAACTCGTCCGATTCCTTCTAGATGGCCGCCCCCTTACCTACCTGCTCCCTTGGTCATGGTCTTCACCTTAATAGGTGGAAGACTTGAGGTTAGTGGGGGAACAATATCCTTGAGATATCTAAAGGTAGGTGATTAAGTCTTGAGATGAAATGAATAAGAAAAGGAGTGAAGACAAAAACTCTTACCTTACCACTTGGTGGCTCACGTTTTTGAGAGGAAAAAGAGAGATGTTGTTACCCAAAATATTATCCGAAGATAGTGTTGCTGGAATGATCGAGTATGTAATACCCGTAATTTCGATTTCCGGTAATTTCTTTTTTTCCGGCGAAAGTCCGTTTTGACGACTCGATCATGACCATTTCGTCATTTCGAGATTGATTAATTTTGCACTTTTTGTCATCCGAGCTCGTTTCGGTGTCGTTTTGTTGAGTTCCGTGCTTTTTAGCGGTTTTTCCGCACTTGAGTTCGATTCTTGCGAATCTCGTCCGAAACTGCTGTTTCGAGTTTCCCGCAAGTCCGTTTAACTTTGTTAGACGTGTTGTGAACTTCGGTTTGGTTATTCGATCACGTATCGTGATTTCCGGGCGTTTTGGGCCGTTTTCGTAATTTCCCAAAGTTTGGGGTAATTACTTTCCATTGTCGAATTTCGAGCCTTCGGGTGGTCGGAATCGTGTGTTCTCTTAGTGCTCGGATTCGTATTTGCGAGTACTTCGTAAACCGTATGTTCGATTCGTATTCGAGTTCGGGTTTCGGTCGTTCGGATCGTCGAGTGGCCACGACCGAGACGGCCGCAGGTACATCGGTTCCGCCGAGTTACGGCCGTAAGGTGCCGGTTACGGCCGTAAGTGTTCGGCAGTTCTGGCTCGAAATGCCGTTACGGCCAGACGGGTGCTGTGCAACTTAGGACGAATGCCGGATTACGGCCGAAGGACTGCCGTGTACGGCCGTAAGTCCCAGTTACGGCCGTAAGGTCTCGCTTACGGCCGTAAGCGATCGGCATGCGCTCGGGCGGATTTTGACGAATGCCGTTACGGCCGTAAGGTCGGCCTTACGGCCGTAAGTGGTCGGCAGGATCCGGGAGTATATATATGTTCGAGCAATGGGTTTACACCTATTTTTCTCATCCGTCTCATTTCCTTCCGTGGTCAGGGGCTTGGAGTACGTGATTAGATGTTGTTTATATATCAATCCACGAAGTTCTTGAGTTTCTAACATCAATCCATCACCTCATAACCTCCTCCGATCTACCGAATCAAGGTTAGATTTCTTGATAATCTAGTTTTGGGGAATTTGGGTATTTTGGTTGTTTTCGTCCGATTAATCCGATTTATCTTAGGATTATGATGGATTGATGATTATTTAGATGTATTATATCATTTCCCTTGTTATTCCATGGTTGGATCGTATCGATTCGTTATTTGGGTCGAGTTCTTGACCGACGCCTTGAAGGTGTCCTAAAATGTCATAGAGGGGTTTTCGGGCGTTCTTGATTATTCTTCCTCGTATGATCGATGATTTATTGATTATATATTGTTAGGGTCGAATTCTTGTGAAGGACTCGAGTCGGAACCTCCCGCTCGTTGTCTTCTTGGGTCCGAGCTTCGGTTGAATCGTGTTCTTCGGAGTGTCCTAGCGGTCATTAAGTCGAGCTTTCCGTTGCTCCGCGTGCGTTGGACTTGAGGCGAGTATCTCGTCTATATTCTTTATACTTTGAGAATGTGATGTGTCGTGAATTTAACGTGGACTCGTTAGTGACGGTATATTTAACCGTAACTTACTTTAAATGAAGATGTGATTTTATGAAGGTAATTACCAACGTAAACTTTAGTTTCAAGAATAATGATAACTACCTCATCATGTTATTTTGTGATTAAAATAAATACTAGAAATGAGTAGTTAATCAAGAATTGTGGAATCGCGTAATACTTGTATTATTTGCTCGTTGGCCTTTTTCCCGAATGATGGTTTGTCGTGGATGTTGTGCCTTTGTGGAAGTTATGTTACATTAACTTATATGTTACGTGTTTCGGTTGTAGTGAATATTGTGCCTTTGTTGTTGTTGTGTATCTTAGCGAATTGAGATGTTGTCCGGTAGGGTCCCGTCGAGGCCTCCGGAGGCGCGTGCTTGCGAGTACGGCGACGACGTTGTGACCATAAGGTTATCAATTCGGGTAGGTCCGGGGAGGGCTCAGAGAATCGACACTTGCGAGTGCGATGTCATGATAACTTATGGGTGTATTTGAATGATGTTATCCGGTAGGGTCCGTCGAGGCCTCCGAGGCGCGCGTGCTTGCGAGTACGGCCGATGTTACGATTTGACCATAAGGTTATCTAATTGGGTAGGTCCGGAGAGGGCTCCGAGAATCGTCACTTGCGAGTGCGATGTCAAGATAACTTATGGGTGTGTTCGAGTTTATTCTTGATGACTAATCCGTGGACCCTTCGGGCCACGAGACGTTTGATCGTTGATTTGATATCTCCGAATTGTTTATGTTTTGAATCTTGAATCCCGATTATATTGGTGAATATGGTTTTGATCTTGAGGTTTGAGTTGAGAATAAAATCATTTGTATGATTTTGAAAGAAAACCTTTTGAAAAGGATAAACATTCATATTTCAGATTTTACACCGAGACCCCAAGTCTCTAAATAATCTCTTACAATGATTTCTGGAGTAATCCCCATGGTTTGTTTTAAAGGAATAAATTTTCAAAAGACTTTAGACTCGGGGATCGTGTTACTACCTTGTCGAAATGTTATTTTCATAACGGTTGTATTCTTGATGTATAATTGTATAGCTTGGTTACTTGCTAGCGATTCCATCGCTAACCCCTCGTTGGGGATTTTGTTATTTATTCCAGGTGTTCTGACTGGAGAGTGAGCAACCACAGGATTGGCTCGGAGGATGATGCAATGCAGCGATACTAGTCACAGTTGTAGTCTGTCGTCTGTCAGTGATATGTCAGTTTGAGTTCTTGTCATCCTTGAGGGGATGGACATTTTATGTACTATGTGATCGAGTTGTAATTTAGTTTCATCAGATGTACGGTTATGCTATGTTTTGAGAGACCTAATCGGTCTACGGTATTATGTTTTGGTCAAGTTGACCGCATGTGGGTTTTGATTTGTAGTCTCCCGCCTGGTAGCTCCTTGTGGAAAGGGGTCTACGGCGTGTAATATCCCTGAGTGGATTGGGGGTGTTACATAAATGGTATCGGAGCTTAGGTTTGCGAAAACCTAGGCAGTTGGGTCTAGTTGGGTCTTGTCGAGTCGTGTCTTGTCGGAGTCGTGTCTTGTCGTGTCACCCGGGTGAGCAGTTGTGAACAAGCGAGATCATTGCGATCCGTTGTGATCAATTGTGGTTCGTTGTGATTAGTATCGTGTTGCAGCCATTATCTCCGTGCGGCTGTGGACGTAAGTCTCCTCCTTTATGTGAGGTACCGTATTTCATGTTTTTACGTGTGCGAATTAAATGTGATGTGTGTCCTTATTTACACGGTGTTGTGTAAGGGAGTTGTATTCGATGCTCGTGACGCACGATATACGAATATGACTGGACGTATTGATGTTTTGACTTTGAACCGCCGTGTGGGGTGGTATGTTGTGAAATTTGTGAACTTTGATGGGTTTCGAAAGTGTGCCGACAGTTAATTCGGTGAAAAGCTCAAATGATAGTCTGGATATATGTTTTAACTTGATGCGCCCGAAATGTGTTTGGTTGAATTTGTGATTTTGTTTGTCGTTTGAGCAGGTGGTTTTTAGTTCGATCGCTTTGTTTGGAATATCGTAATTATTCATATGCTGGTAGATTTGAGAATATAATTTTGAGGGGCCATAAGGGTCGGAACATTTTTGTGAAAGTTGATTTTGAATATATATTTATGGTTCGATTAAACCAGCAGACCGTATGAATTTTGAAATCGGTCGAGTTTTGACATAGTTAATCTGTATTATCAAATGACACCATCAAAGTATGAGGAAAAATGTATATTAATGTATTTTGGGCACCGCAAAATATTACCGTCACCTTCGTTGAGACCAAAAGAATTTTGAAAAATTTATGTTATATGTTTGTTATGTTGTTTTGCCCGTCGGAAAATTTTTACAGTACCTTTGCTGTTACAATTCTATAGGTGATCATTTTCTGTTGCTCAATCTCTATCGACCTAATCATATGGTCCGTCTGTGACGATCGTGAACCCTAATCGCGATATCGATTGCACTTAGTTGCTTCACCTGTGTGGATATTATTGACGTATTATATATTGTCACAATTCTTGTTAGCAAGTTATGGGTGTACGCCCAGATACGATGATTTCATAGTTCGGTATAATTGTGTGTTTCTTTGACGTTATCCGGATGTGGTAATTTAGAATGTCTTGTACATTGTTTTCAAAACGAGACAGAGATGATAATAGATTCGTAGTTTTGATCAAACTTTTCTTTTCTAAAATTCGCTTCAGCAAATTTTTCAAATTCAGGAATTTTAAAATACTATCATTTGGACGAGCACCTTGAAAAAAAAAAAAAAAAAAAAATTTGTTTTTAAAATATTACCCATATTCGACCCTGATGATATGTTTGTGGTTTTGACCGTGATAAACTTGGTAAAGGTCGTACGTTATGTTAACATGGCTAAGTGAATGATTTATGAATTTGAATTCTCGCTGCGGTTGATAGTTCATGTATTCGTGTTACAACTCGGAATGAGTATTTTATTGTGTTATTGTTGGTTGCTCTATATTGATTATGTGGTGGTTGTTTTGTTGTTCTGATCGGTTGCCCATTCAGTATGCCGAGAGGTCGAGGTCGTGGTAACCCTCCGCGCGACCAGGATCGTACTACCGGTAATGGAATTAGTACTGGTGTTGCCACTGTGCTCCAACAAAGTGCACCGGATGACACATTTAGCCTGTGTGGTTCAGCGTAACCATACCGCGAATGAGGATGTTGGATCGACTCGGTGGCTTAGAGAAGTGGTTCGTATGCGCCCCTCGCTGCGGGAGCGGGTGATACTTTGGCCGGGACGGTTGGCTTATCCAATTGGAGAAGATTTTCAAGGCGATTGGTTGTCCCGAGGAGCGAGGATTCCTATCGCCCGATTCCTTCTCGTTGATGACGCCGCTAACTGGTGGGAGGCCGTTGAGCCTCAAGATCATGCTGTTACTTGGGAAGAGTTCAAGAAGTTGATGGAAGCGGAATTTTGCCCGAGGCCGATTCGAGAGCAGAGGATCCGAGATTTTTACCTAGCCGAGCCACAAGATGTACCCGTGTCGCAGCTATTGTCGATTATAGTCGACAGCTCGCCTTTGTGAAGAATCAGGTGAGGACCGAGGAGGACAAGATCCGTCATTTTGATATGCGGATGAGACCAGAGATTCGACAGTACATGTCGGGTTTCACTTGTGCTACTTTGAGAGAGTATCGTAATCGAGCCATGGCGTACGAGATGGCATCGTTATCACCGGGCCTTCGCATGAGTCGAAGAGACAGAGGACGTCCGGAGATTTTTCGACGGTGCAAGAGATGGAAATTCTTCTCATCGAGTTTCACAGAGCCGCACGGCGAAACCTTCAATTTCTTCGTTCGGTGGAACCAAGAGTTCCAAGTTGTCTTCTTTGACTCCTAGTCGATCGGGAGGTGCTTTAACCGCAATGTTGTCGGTCATGTGCAAGCTAATTGTCCTTCGCAACGGATTACTTGTTATAATTGTGGACTCGAGGGCCACAGAGTTGATATTGTGAATTATTCCATGAGGTTTCCCGAATCGTGTTTCGGCATCGGTATCGGTATCGGTTTGTCGGGACCGATGAGATTTTGTCGGCCGTGCTTTGTTGTTTGTGACTTCACTTTTTTTTTTAGTTTAAGTTTCGGGACGAAACTTTTTTTTAGAGGGGTAGAATGTAATACCCGTAATTTTGATTTCCGGTAATTTCTTTTTTTCCGGCGAAAGTCCGTTTTGACGACTCGATCATGACCATTTCGTCATTTCGAGATTGATTAATTCTGCACTTTTTGTCATCCGAGCTCGTTTCGGTGTCGTTTTGTTGAGTTCCGTGCTTTTTAGCGGTTTTTCCGCACTTGAGTTCGATTCTTGCGAATCTCGTCCGAAACTGCTGTTTCGAGTTTCCCGCAAGTCCGTTTAACTTTGTTAGACGTGTTGTGAACTTCGGTTTGGTTATTCGATCACGTATCGTGATTTCCGGGCGTTTTGGGCCGTTTTCGTAATTTCCCAAAGTTTGGGGTAATTACTTTCCATTGTCGAATTTCGAGCCTTGGTGGTCGGAATCGTGTGTTCTCTTAGTGCTCGGATTCGTATTTGCGAGTACTTCAACCGTATGTTCGATTCGTATTCAGTTCGGGTTTCGGTCGTTCGGATCGTCGGAGTGGCCACGACCGAGACGGCCGCAGTTATTGTCTGCGGCCGAGTTACGGCCGTAGGTGCCGTTACGGCCGTAAGTGTTCGGCAGCCTGGCTCGGCGAATGCCGGTTACGGCCGTAAGGGTCGAGAGTTACGGCCAGACGGTGCTGTGCAACTTCCGGACGAATGCCGGTTACGGCCGTAAGGACCTGCCGTGTACGGCCGTAAGTCCCGAGTTACGGCCGTAAGGTCCTGTCGGTTACGGCCGTAAGCGATCGGCATGCGCTGGGCGGATTTTGACGAATGCCGGTTACGGCCGTAAGGTCGGCCGGTTACGGCCGTAAGTGGTCGGCAGGATGCTGTGGAGTATATATATGTTCGAGCAGTCGGGTTTACACCTATTTTTCTCATCCGTCTCATTTCCTTCCGTGGCTGGGGCTTGGAGTACGTGATTAGATGTTGTTTATATATCAATCCACGAAGTTCTTGAGTTTCTAACATCAATCCATCACCTCATAACCTCCTCCGATCTACCGAATCAAGGTTAGATTTCTTGATAATCTAGTTTTGGGGAATTTGGGTATTTTGGTTGTTTTCGTCCGATTAATCCGATTTATCTTAGGATTATGATGGATTGATGATTATTTAGATGTATTATATCATTTCCCTTGTTATTCCATGGTTGGATCGTATCGATTCGTTATTTGGGTCGAGTTCTTGACCGACGCCTTGAAGGTGTCCAGAAATGTCATAGAGGGGTTTTCGGGCGTTCTTCGATTATTCTTCCTCGTATGATCGATGATTTATTGATTATATATTGTTAGGGTCGAATTCTTGTGAAGGACTCGAGTCGGAACCTCCCGCTCGTTGTCTTCGGGTCCGAGCTTCCTTGAATCGTGTTCTTCGGAGTGTCCGTGAGCGGTCATTAAGTCGAGCTTTCCGCTGTTCCGCGTGCGTTGGACTTGAGGCGAGTATCTCGTCCTATATTCTTTATACTTTGAGAATGTGATGTGTCGTGAATTTAACGTGGACTCGTTAGTGACGGTATATTTAACCGTAACTTACTTTAAATGAAGATGTGATTTTATGAAGGTAATTACCAACGTAAACTTTAGTTTCAAGAATAATGATAACTACCTCATCATGTTATTTTGTGATTAAAATAAATACTAGAAATGAGTAGTTAACTGAAGAATTGTGGAATCGCGTAATACTTGTATTATTTGCTCGTTGGCCTTTTTCTGAATGATGGTTTCTGTGGATGTTGTGCCTTTGTGGAAGTTATGTTACATTAACTTATATGTTACGTGTTTCGGTTGTAGTGAATATTGTGCCTTTGTTGTTGTTGTGTATCTTAGCGAATTGAGATGTTGTCCGGGTAGGGTCCCGTCGAGGCCTCCGGAGGCGCGTGCTTGCGAGTACGGCCAGACGTACGTTGTGACCATAAGGTTATCAATTCGGGTAGGTCCGGGGAGGGCTCCGAGAATCGACACTTGCGAGTGCGATGTCATGATAACTTATGGGTGTATTTGAATGATGTTATCCGGGTAGGGTCCGTCGAGGCCTCCGGAGGCGCGTGCTTGCGAGTACGGCCAGATGTTACGATTTGACCATAAGGTTATCTAATCGGGTAGGTCTGGAGAGGGCTCCGAGAATCGTCACTTGCGAGTGCGATGTCAAGATAACTTATGGGTGTGTTCGAGTTTATTCTTGATGACTAATCCGGGTGGGACCCTTCGGGCCACGGAGACGTTTTGACCGTTGATTTGATATCTCCGAATTGTTTATGTTTTGAATCTTGAATCCCGATTATATTGGTGAATATGGTTTTGATCTTGAGGTTTGAGTTGAGAATAAAATCATTTGTATGATTTTGAATGAAAACCTTTTGAAAAGGATAAACATTCATATTTCAGGATTTTACACCGAGACCCCAAGTCTCTAAATAATCTCTTACAATGATTTCTCGAGTAATCCCCATGGTTTGTTTTAAAGGAATAAATTTTCAAAAGACTTTAGACTCGGGATCGTGTTACTACCTTGTCGAAATGTTATTTTCATAACGGTTGTATTCTTGATGTATAATTGTATAGCTTGGTTACTTGCTAGCGATTCCATCGCTAACCCTCGTTGGGGATTTTGTTATTTATTCCGTGTGTTCTGATCGAGAGTGAGCAACCACAGGATTGGCTCGAGGATGATGCAATGCAACGATACTAGTCACAGCTTGTAGTCCTGTCGTCTGCCGCTGATATGTCGGGCTTGAGTTCTTGTCATCCTTGAGGGGATGGACATTTTATGTACTATGTGATCGAGTTGTAATTTAGTTTCATCAGATGTACGGTTATGCTATGTTTTGAGAGACCTAATCGGTCTACGGTATTATGTTTTGGTCAAGTTGACCGCATGTGGGTTTTGATTTGTAGTCTCCCGCCTGGTAGCTCCTTGTGGAAAGGGGTCTACGGCGTGTAATATCCCTGAGTGGATTGGGGGTGTTACAGAGTAACCAACAAGTGTGGGAGCACGTCCGTGAGAAATTAAATGACACAAGATTTGCCGGGGTTGTTAATCCCGGGCTTGAATGCTCTTGCGAGATTTTATTAATAAGTATACTGTTGAGTACAAATATTAACGTTAGAATCTATCACAAAGAGTGTAAAGAATTCTAGTTTTCTAAGCTGTGGAGCGTATAGAATGCCGGAAGAATCAGATATGGAGTTCTGTGAATTCTTGCTATGGATGTTCTATGTGTGAGAATGTCTTTCTCTTTTCTCTCTCTTGTTTGCTGTGTGTTCGAAGTCCTTATTCTGTGTTATGGACCTTATATTTATAGCAGACCAAGTTCCTGGGGGGCCCCCTGTGACCGCAGGCGATCGTCGTTATTTATATTATAATAAGACGGTCGATCGTCTCGCCGCGTGGGGCTTTTCCCTTAAAGTCCGCGGTTGTTACTGACAGCCGGCTGTACGGTCTGACGGGGAACTCGCATGCGCCCTGAGCCGCTGTCACCCACCTTTTCGGCGGTACTGTTGGTAGGTGAGGTAGGTGACAGATTGTGAGCACACGTCTTGTCTGTCAAGACTTTCGCAGTCTCGCGCCCCGTTGGTAGGTGAAGTAGGTGACAGCCGTGGGCTCCGATCTTGTCTCACAAGACCTTTGAGATTCGCAGACGCGGTCCCAGCCCGAGATTTGGGCTCTGGTGACTTTTGACGGATGTTGGATTAATACGTGGCACGAGACGATCGCCAATCAACAAAAGACGATCGCCAATCAACAAAAGACGATCGCCAATCAACACAAGGCGATCGCCGTGGGTGCCGAGTTCAGGGTGTTTGCCCCGAGCATATCCCTCATGGTAGACTCCCCGTCTTGCTATGACGATCACCTTCGAGGCGTGTTTAAATGCCGCACAACAATTGCCCCCCAGCTCGGCTCGATGTTGAAAACACGGGGTGAGGTGGCACTTTTGGCGATCGCCAATGTTTTTGACGACTGGGCGATCTGATTTCAAATTTGGACGATCTCCTTTTGCGCTGGGAGCGGTGGGAAAAGAAAAGCGGGCTCGCGAAACAATGCAAGGACACGCGTCGCGTTTCTATTGAGGGAGCCCGACGGTTCGTCAGACTTTGTCGATTGGCGTGCCCTCGAAAAGACGCGTACGCGGGACTCGAGGGCCGCATTTATTGAGTCCTGGCTGTCGGTTGCATCCCATCCCTCGGACTTTCGCCTATTTGCCCAGAGACCCCTGCCTCCATCTATAAAAGGGGCTAGGGCTACTCCATTTTCATCTTTTACGCGTCCTTGCCTTCCTGCTGAAGCTCTGCAAAAATTTCCGTAGCTTGTTGTGCCGACCGTCTTCCTTTCTTTAGGTAAGAAACCCAATTTTTCTCTCTCCCTTAATTTTTTGAGAATATGTCGGGAGGATCTAAGGCCTTCGAGGTCGGAAGCACTTCTGCCGCCGGCCGCGGACCGGGAGGAAATTCCTGTGGGAATCCCCGTGGAAACGGCCGCAGAGGCTATTCGTGCGGGGATAGCACCCGCAGAGCTTGAGGAGCTTTTCAAAGAGGCCGTAGTGGCGGGCTCCGCGGCGGCGGAGGAGCTAGATGCGTCGCCGGTGGAGGAAGACGAACTGATGCGTTTGTCTTGGGAAAAAGATAGCATCTCTGGCCCCGTCTATACGGCTTTTGCTAAACTTATGGAGGGGATTGCCGGGCCCTGTCCGGAGTTTGATTTCGAGGCTTACTCCGCCGCTCATCCCTATGTACACGTGAAGCGGACGGAGTTTCGGGCTGCTGAACCGTCTCAATGGACTCTTGGTCAGATTCGGAGTTCGGCGACCTGGAAGGACACGACCCGCTGGAGGGCCAAATATCATATTCCCTCTGATGTGTCATTGCACGTGCCCTCCGAGAACGAACGTGCCGACCAGCCTCCCGAGGGTATGGTCGCCATCAACGAAATGACCCTGGCTGCCGGTCTGCGGTTTCCCTTGCCGTTCGCCGTTTCGTATCTGCTGATCGCCTGGAATTTGGCGCCTCTTCAGTTGACGCCGAACGCCTGGTTGCAGATTATCAGCACATTGACATTATTTGGCGGTCACAGGTTGTTTCGCTTGCCTTCTGCGCTGGAGATGAATTATCTTTTTAAGCTGACCGTGCAGAAGGGGTCGATCGGCGGGTACCATATCCAAGGTCGCCAGGGTAGGGTGGTTATCGGGGTGCCGAGCAAGACTCGGGGCGACCTGAAAAAATGGTGCTGGGTTGGTGGTGCATGGAGGTCGGCATCGAGCGAACCGCCGGAGGAGGAGTTGGATATCCCTACCAATTTTCGGGAGAGGAATCCAAGTAAGGGTTTCCTTTCTCCCTTTATTTGGATACTCCTTGGACTGATCTAATTTTATTTCCCTTTTTGCAGGATCCCTTGTTCCATCGATCGATGATCTCCCCTTTGATTTCTCAATCGTCTGGGAGCGGATTCGCGCATTGCCGGTTTCCTATAAAGACGTTCGATCAGTCAGCCACGAATCTCATCGGCTGGGAGCTCGACTGTTTCGCTTCCCTCGCCACCTGAAGGCACCTGGTATGACTTTTTATCCACTCTTTTCTGCGAGGCGATTGTCTCCAAGAGGTCGCCATGTTTACGTAAGTGTCTAACTTGTTTTAGTTTCTTCTTTGGCAGAGATTTATTTTCCCCGTATCACCGAGCTACCGCAGGAGATCGCCATGTCTAATCCCGGTTTTCTCGGTCACCTTCATCTGGGAAAGAAAACGGGTCGCGTTGCCGCGACGCTGCCTCGCCCCGCCCGTGGTGAAGCCTGCTGCGTGCCGGCCGCCGAACCGGAATCTCAAGGTGAGGAACAACTCTAGCGCAACCGCAAGAGGCGGAGGCCGAGGCGTCCTTCCGTGGCCGAGGCGGATTTAGCTATTCTGAGCCGCCGATCGCGCTCCCCGCTTTCTTGTTCCGGCGGCGGAGGGGTTCGGTCCTGTGCCGTCGGCGCCCGGCCTGTGTCGTCTTCCGGCTACTTGAAAAGGACGGCGATCGCCGACGCCGAGACTCCTGGGAAAGCCCTTTTCGGCCGTGATCCGTAATCGTCAACAGTGAGAATGTTTTGAACTTTCCGAGCTAGGCGTTCGAGTAAGTCTTAGGCTAACTCTTTGGTTTCCTTGGTTTGCGCGCAGGTTCGCCGATCCGGGACGTTGCTCCCATGGTGCCGACTTTCGCCGAGAGCAAGGCTCGCAACAACCTCTCGATGTCCCCGCTACGTTCGCTGTGCCATCACCTCTTTGCCCAAGGCTTGACGACCGACCTCGATGCGATCGCTCGTCGGCGATCCGAGACGCCATGCAAGCGACCTTTGCCTCGGCTCTTCGACGGCGACGATGGCCGTCCAAGCCGCAAGGGATTTTGAGGGGCGACCTCCACCGCTCATCTCCATCGCGACCTCGAGGCCGCCGGAACAAAAATATCGAGGATGCCAACCGGATCCGGCTATGGAGAAGGAGTATGAGGAGACGGCCAAAAGGGCTAAGCGGGATGTGGATCGATTGATGCAGAGCCGAGCCGCTCCAAGGAGGCCGCCGTCGGTCCGTGACGAGGAGCGGCTCGCCGTAAGCTCGCGCGCCGCAGAGAAGGCGACTGATCAAGGCGATGGTTGATCGGCTTAGCGGTGAGCCGGACGTGGCAAGGAAAGAGCCGAGAAGTCCTGTGGTGAGAATGCCGCCAAGGTTGCCGAGGCAAGTGAGGCTGAGAAGACGGCCGCGGAGTTGAAGGGCCAACTGAAGGCGATCGAGACCGATCCCTACCAAAGTGTGGCGCTCGCCGGCGAGTTTGCCTATTACTTGGCATATGCTGACGCTGTCCGAGCCGCAAAAGAGGCAGGGATCGAGATCGGTCCCTTGATGGAGAGCTTCAAATCTTACGCCCTTGCGCATCCTTTGCACCCGGAGTTCTCCTTGCCGATCCTTGACTTGGCCGACTTCGGGATCGACTTGAGTTGGTATACGGGTAAACTCATTCATCCCGAGGCCGAAGCCGATCCGCAAACCGAGGGCGAAGACCAGCAGGCGGAGCCTTGAGAGGCATTTTTGTTTTCCTCCAGCACTATGTACTTTTCGTTTTTCTTTTTGTAATGCCTTCGGGCCCCGTAATGTACTCAACTTGCGTTATGAATAAAAAGTTCTTCTTTTCATACGATCACCTTTGAATGTTTGCGTGCAACTTTTACAAGTATGTGTATGATTGCTTTCGACGTTTTGTTCATCCGATCGATTGTCTGAGTGTTGAAAGCATTGATATGTTTTGAATCGGAATTCTTACTTGTAATTTTTGTTGGACGACTTCGATCGTCCTGCGCGTGTTTGAGCGAATGTGTTTGAGTGAGGCCGATCGTGTGTGGTTCCTTTTGTTCGATCGTATTTGGGATTAGCTCGACCCATCTCTGCCCCCTTGTTTTTGTTTGCTTATTGTAAGTAAGGAAACGAAAACTAGGTTGTCCGGCGGGCTATCTTCAGTTTCGTCGTTTCTGAAGAATCATGTATGGTTGGGGTGTTCAATTGGACGACCTCCCTTATCGTGTCTTTGTGTGCGAGGGACGTTGTGTATCCCGCGACTCACTTTTTGTGAGGGTCCTCCGTTAGACTACGCCTGCCTTGTGTTAAAACGAAAGGTGGGCGATCTTGGTCTGGGGGAATCCTTGCGCGGGGCGTCGTCGGTTTATTCGACTCCACGCCCGCGGCTTGTCAGCTCTGCTTCCACCTCGGCCCGCCATGAAGATGGCGACCCTCGACGGTGTACGTTGAGACGGGGGTAGTGGCACGTCGCATTGCCCGGGTTCACCAAGTTAGATGATGAACCATTGAGGGAGGGCGATCGTGTCCACTGATTAGTTTTGGAGGGTCCTTCGGCTACGCCGGCCTCGTATTCAAACGAAGGGCGGGCGATCTAAGCTCGAAGGAACCTTGCATGGGCGAAGCTGTTGGTTCCATCGACCTCCAGTGCCATGGCTGTATTGTATTCTACCTCGGATTGTCATTCTTGAACGACGATCCTCTACGGTATGTAATATGCTTGTGGGGCGATCGCCAGAATAGATGGGATAGAGAACAAAAATATTTCATTATGTTCCTTGTACATTTGGCAGTTGAAAATGAATACAAAGTTATCATTGATAGTATTTCTTCAGATGTACAGCGTTCCAGGGATACCGGTCCGAGTACCGTCGGGTGTTCCACTCGTAGGCTCCCTTAGTTAGCCATTTCGATATTCGAAGGGGCCTTCCCAACTTAGTCCAAAGACACTGTGTGGGTTTGATCTTTTGAGGACGAGATCGCCCACTTGAAACCGCTTTCCTCGACCTTTGAATTGAAGAACTTTTCGGATCTCCTTTTGTGGATAGTGTTCTTCATTTCCGAGGTCAGTCGACGTTCTTCGAGCATGTCGAGGTCGATCCGCCGGGCCACATCATTATCGATCGTCATCTCTTGCTTGGTTCGATGGCTGAGGACGGCGATCTCCGAGGGAATCACCGCTCGCTCAAGGCGAGGGCGAATGGGGTTTCGCCCGTTGAATTGCGGGTCGTTGTTCGGTAAGACCATAAAACGTCTGGGAGCTCGCTCGCCCATCGTCCTAGCCTGGATTCGAGTCGCGCTTTAATTGTGTGTTTGAGGATCTTGTTCACCGCTCTACTCGCCTGCTCGTGCGAGGGTGATAGGGAGCCGAGAACAACCTTTTGATTCCCCACTTATCACAGAATTGCATGACTTCTAAGCCGTCGAACTGCTTTCCATTGTCGGAGATGATGGCCTGGGGTAGGCCGAACCGGCATATGATGTTTCTCCAGATAAACTTGATCACTTGCTCTTGGCCGATCTTGTTTAGTGGTTCAGCCTCTGCCCATTTTGTGAAATAGTCGACCCCGACGATGGCGAACTCTGACCTCCCGGAGCCGCTTTCAGAAGGGACCTATAAGGTCGATGCCCCATTGAGCGAATGGCCATGGGCTGTACATCGAGGTGAGCTGCTCGGGGGAGATTTTAATACTTGGTCCCATTGCTTGACATCTATGACACGACCTGGCATAGGCGATCACATCCTTCTGAAGTGACGGCCAGAAAAAACCTTGCCTGGTTGTCTTATGGATGAGAGCTCGTCCACCAGCGTGATTTCCACAGATTCCGTCGTGGATCTCGGCTAAAACGAGCTGTCCTTCCTCCGGTGTAATACACTTGAGGAGGGGAAGGCTGAAAGCTCGCTTGTAAAGACGATCGTCCAGTAGGGTGTATCTCGGTCGCCGAGCCGGAGTTGGCGAGCTTTGATATGGTCGTCAGGGACCGTCCCGTCCTTCAAGTATGTGATGAACGGAGTCATCCAGCTTTCTTCGGTAATGGCAACTGTGGCCACCAGGTTTCTTTCGATTGCCGGCCTTTCTGACTTTGTAATTTGGATATTAGAGAAATCGGCTGCCCCATCCGACGATGCTAGCTTGGATAGGGCATCGGCCTGAGAGTTGTGCTCTCTCGGGACTTGTTCGATTTGTACTTCTTCAAATTTCGTGCACATTTCGGCGACCAGCTCTTGGTATTTGATCATCTGTTCGCCACGTGCCTCATATTCTCCTTTGACTTGGTTCACCACCAGGAGGGAGTCCATGAAGATATGGAGGCGACGAACGTCTAGGGCGAGAGCCAGGTCGAGCCCGCCTACCAAGGCCTCGTATTCGGCTTCATTGTTGGTCGCTCGAAACCCAAAACGCACGGCATTTGTGAATCTTTGTCCGTTGGGGCTAATGAGGATGATCCCTGCCCCTGATCGCGAGTTGATCGCCGAACCGTCAACGTACAGCTTCCAGGTAGGTCTACCGACATGGGTCGGACTGTGAGGGAATGTTAATTCCACCACGAAGTCCGCCAGAGCTTGGCCCTTGATCGCCGTGCGAGGAGCGTATGTGATGCCGTATTGGGCGATCTCTAGTGACCATTTGAGGAGTCGCCCGTTGGTGTCCGGTCGATGTAGAACTTGCCTTAGAGGGAGAGTTGTCAAAACCTCCACTTGATGGTCGAAAAAGTAGGCTCTTAGCTTACGGACACTCATGACTAGAGCGTAGGCGATCTTCTCCAGAGGCGTATAGCGTGTTTCAGCGTCGTGGAGCGCTTGACTGACATAGTAGATCGGCAGATGGACTAGTCCCTCCGCTCGCACCAAGACCGCACTCAGCGCGACCTCCGAGGCCGCTAGGTAAAGGAATAATTTCTCCCCGGGGATCGGCTTTGCCAGGATCTGGCGGTTGGATAAATATTCCTTTATTTTGGCGAACGCCACCTGACTCTCCCTCGTCCATGCGAACTTTTTGTTTTTGATGGTCGCGAAGAAAGGCTTGCTTTTATCGCCGAGCCGAGATATGAAGCGGTTGAGGGCGGCCAGACAACCTGTGAGGCGTTGTACCTGCTTGATGTTCCGAGGTTCCTGCATGTCGAGGATCGCCTGTATCTTGGTGGGATTCGCCTCGATCCCCCTCTGGCTGACAATGTGCCCCAGGAATTTCCCGGAGCCCACCCCAAAGTTGCATTTCTTGGGGTTCAGCTTCATGTTGAACTTTTCGAGGATGGCGAATGTCTCGGCGAGATCATTGAGGTGATCTTCCTTCTTGAGGCTTTTGACCACGATGTCGTCGATGTAGACCTCCATGGTCTTGCCGATCTGATTAGCAAACATCCTGTTGACTGTGCGCCGTAGGTCGCCCCCGCATTCTTCAAGCCGAACGGCATCCGGACCCAAAAGTATATGTCTTTTTCCGTGTGGAAAGATGTGTGTTTTATGTCTTTCTCCGCCATTGGGATTTGATGATATCCGGCGAAGGCATCCATAAATGACATCATTTCGCAGCCTGCAGTACTATCGACCAAGTGATCAATATGAGGCATCGGAAAGTGATCTTTTGGACAAGCCGCGTTGAGGTCGGTGAAGTCGATGCATAACCTCCAGGAACCAGTCGGCTTCTTGACGAGTACCGCGTTAGCGACCCATTGTGGGTCGTCCGTAGCTACCCCGATTAACTTGTTGTCGAGCAACCTTTGGACCTCTATGTCGAGCGCCGCGTATTTTGAGGCGAATTTCCTACGTTTTTGATGAACAGGCTTCATCGCCGGGTCGATCTTTAGATAGTGGCAAGCGTGCTCGGGACTTATGCCAACCATATCTTGATGCGACCAGGCGAAGACTCCGATGTTCTTACGTAGCAAATTGACCAGATCTCCTTTCAGTGCGAGGTCGATGCTTGCGCCGATCTGTACTTACCGTTCTGGACGAGCCGGATCTATGGCTATACTCTCCAACTCTTCGATGGGGACGGTCGCTTCTTGCTTGGAACGGTTTCCGAACTCGATCCTTGGATCGACGTCGAGACTTGGCTCGAAACCGATCCTTGGCTCGATGTCGTCCGTTAACTGGTCCGAGATGGCGTCCTCTGAGTTGGGTTGGTACGATGTGTTTGGTTCGTCGATCTCCATGGGTCGATCGTCGATCGTTTCAACGTTACACATATCGGGGGAAGTATTGAAAACAGTAACGACATAGGAGTAATTTAAACATCTTTTTGCCATTAGCTGGTCCCCCTTTACAGTACCGACCGTCCCATCGGCAGTGGGGAATTTGATACAATAAAAGAAGGACGAAGCGACCGCCTCAAAGGTTTCTAAGAATGGACGACCTAGGAACCCATTATAGATGCTGGGTCTATCTATGATTACAAAATTTAGGTTCCTAGTAATCCTAACCTTGGGATCGTAAAAGCATATCAGCTCGACGGAGAGCTTGATCCTCCCATAGGCTTGGACAGTGCTGTCGCCGAATCCTTGGAGCACGGTGCCGAATGGCTTGATGAATTTGGTCAGGTTTCCGAGCTGATCCAGAGCTGTTTTGAATATGATATTGCAGAAGCTCCCGTTGTCAACCAGCACGCGGTCGACCGCCTTCCCAAGGATGCAGGCAGAGATCACCAATGCATCCTCCTTGGGGCATTGTACCCCCTCCCTGTCTTTATTGGAGAAGGTGATGAGCGCGTCTCTAGCGATGGTCGGCTCCGGGGGCACCACAATATGGACTCCGGCGAATGCCCTCAGTTCGGCCTTCCGCTTCCTGTTTGACGCGGTGGAAACCGGGGAGAGGCCCCCGAGGTTCCCACCTCCTGCTTGGAGCATATTAATCCGACCGCCAGGGTTGATCGGAGGAATCGATTCATCGGAATGCTCTGGCTCGTGTTCGATCCTGGCGACCGGATTAGGAGGCGTCCTTTCGATTTGCCGGCGATCGCGCCCTCCGGTTCTCTCTGTTCGAGGTTCTGGCTTGGTGACCAGGTTGTCTAATTTGCCTTCTTCGAACAGTCGCCAGAGTTGCCTGAGGAGGTCGCGGCATTGGCTGGTATTGTGGCCGGGACTTTTGTGGTAGGCACAGAATTTGCTTCGGTCCAGATGACCGTGGTCCCTTATTGGCTTCGGTTTGGAAAGCCACTCCCGCCCCTTAATTGCGTTGAAGATGTGGGCTGGAGATAAGTTGAGGTTGTGGAGGAGGTGAACCTCTACATCACCGAAGGCTTTGAATTCGCGAGGCGGCTTGGCGACCGCCTTTCTGGGCTTGGCGACCGACTTCTTCTGAACATGGGATGGCATCATCCCCTCTCCGGTGGGTTCCTCATCTAAACGGAGGGAGAGCATCCTCTGCCTGGCCAGGAAATCGGCGGCTCTGACGCGGAAGACCGAGTAGGTCGGGGGGATATCCTTTGTGAGATGCCTGAACATGGGTGAGTGGCCGTGGAATCCCCCCAAGACGGAATAGAGGGCGAGCTCGTCGCTAATGGGTTCGCCGGTGAGGACTATCTCGTCCACCCGGTCGATGTAATCTTCATCTGGCTCGTCCTTCCCCTGCTTGATTTTCATCATGCGGTGGGGGCCTTCAGGAAGAGCGACTTTGGCGGCGAAGTACGACGTAAAGTCGTTCGCCAACTTCTCGAAGCAATTGATTGAGCGAGGTGGCAGTGAGATGTACCACCTGTGGGCGAGGTCGCCCAGAGTTAGCGGGAACATCCAACACTTCGTCGCATCTGATGCACCACATCCAGTCATGTAGATCCGGAATTTGCTCAAGTGGGTCTCCGGATCCGATCTTCCCTCATATAGAGGTGTCTGTGGAGGAGCGATTGTTGGTTGAACCGGGGCGAGCTCGATCTGGACCGCGAGTGGTTCACTTGGTCCAGAGATCGATCTCCTGGCGCCTGCCCCAGTGTCTAGTAGCGCCTTCATTTCGTCGAGCTGGCGCTGCATTGCGGCCATCGCCGTGGCCTGACTGCTTGCCGATTGGCTACCGAAGCGCGAGCCGAGGCGATCATGTACCGATCCCCTGCCCCCATGGTGGATGACGAGTTCTCTGCCCGCGGATTCATTTCTTGGGCGAGTGGGGGCCTGTCGACCGGCCTGTCTTCTGGGAGTCGGGTATGCCGAACTCCTGGTGACGGATTCGGACTCCGATGCCTCCCGACTCGGGCCCGACTGCCCGGGACGCCATGAGGGATCACTCCCTAGGCGGCTGAAGATGGAGTCGTCCCGCCTAACGAGAGCCTTTGCCTGCAGCTCAGGGTTTTCTGTTGATTTCTCAACATATATCCCTTTGAGCTTCCGCTTGCCAGCTCGGCGGATGGTTGACGGAGTGATGGTGGGCGAGTCGCATGCAATCCGTCGCTCCCTGAGGACGGCTATGGCCTCCTCGATCTGTTCCGCGGTCTGGAACTGATCGAGTGAGAGACTAGGGCCGTCCCTTGGGGGCGGGAGTGAGGACCTAGCGTCGCCGCGGTCGCCCTCCGTCGTGGGCTGGGATTCTGTCCGGGTCAGAATGATATTTCCGGCTGATCTCAGTGTGGCTCTCTTGGAAGTTGTTGCAGACGTCATTTTTCTGAAGGTTGATTTCTTTTGAAGAACAGGGAGTGTTTCTTCAAGTGTGAGTCCGGAGAACAATGAGTGTTCTACGAGACGATCGGAATAAAAGTGAAGGTTTGCCCTCCTTCTAGCGCCAATTGTTGTTACCCAAAATATTATCCGAAGATAGTGTTGCTGGAATGATCGAGTAACCAACAAGTGCGGGAGCACGTCCGTGAGAAATTAAATGACACAAGATTTGCCGGGGTTGTTAATCCCGGGCTTGAATGCTCTCGCGAGATTTTATTAATAAGTATACTGTTGAGTACAAATATTAACGTTAGAATCTATCACAAAGAGTGTAAAGAATTCTAGTTTTCTAAGCTGTGGAGCGTATAGAATGCCGGAAGAATCAGATATGGAGTTCTGTGAATTCTTGCTATGGATGTTCTATGTGTGAGAATGTCTTTCTCTTTTCTCTCTCTTGTTTGCTGTGTGTTCGAAGTCCTTATTCTGTGTTATGGACCTTCTATTTATAGCAGACCAAGTTCTGAGGGCCCCTCGTGACCGCAGCGATCGTCGTTATTTATAGTAAAATAATACGGACGATCGACTCGCCGCGTGGGGCTTTTCCCTTAAAGTCCGCGGTTATTCTTGACGGCCATGCGGTCTGACGGGGAACTCGCATGCGCCCTGAGCCGCTGTCACCCACCTTTTCGGCGGTACTGTTGGTAGGTGAGGTAGGTGACAGACTGTGAGCACACGTCTTGTCTGTCAGTACCTTTCGCAGGTCTGCGGCCCTGTTGGTAGGTGAAGTAGGTGACAGGCTGTGGGCACCGATCTTGTCTGTCAGCACCTTTTGAGATCTGCACGCGGGTACCAGCCCGAGATTTGGGCTCTGGTGACTTTTGACGGATGTTGGATTAATACGTGGCACGAGACCATCGCCAATCAACAAAAGACGATCGCCAATCAACAAAAGACGATCGCCAATCAACAAAAGGCGATCGCCGTGGGTGCCGAGTTCAGGGTGTTTGCCCCGAGCATATCCCTCATGGTAGACTCCCCGTCTTGCTATGACGATCACCTTCGAGGCGTGTTTAAATGCCGCACAACAAGAGAGATAAAACTTCTCTGAGTCTTCTTCTTCTTCTTCATTAGTTCTTGATTATTCTTGGAGAAAAATCAAAATGATCAATATAAAGAGATCAAAGATTATATACTTAGAGTGTTATAATCTTGATAAACAAGCTTCTACAACCTTGTTCTAGCCGTATCCTTAGAGGATAACGAGGTTTAGTCATTCCGGTCGTCTCTCCAGCGCGTGGCTAGTAGAGACGCATTTCTTTCGGCGTTGGATCATCCAAGAGCTTGGAGCGGATTGGTTCGTAGGGAAATCAACAAAGCTTGGGGAATAGCTCAAGAGAAGGATACCATTTAATCAACGGACTACAAGGGTATGTTTCTCGTATTCTCTTGTATTTCGTTTTTGATATTCGTATATACGTAGCTCGATCGATCCTCGTAGGGATTCGGATCGAATTAATTTTCGTTTTACCGCTTCCGATGGGCCTTCGTTTTTGGCACCGAATCCCAACAGTGGTATCGCAGCGTAGGTCTTGCGATCGTATATACGATATTGGCATTTGGAATGCTCGATTAGATGGTGAATGATTTGGAATCATTTTAGTCATAATTGTGGTATATGTTTTTCGTTCGTAATAATTGTATTTTTCGTAAGTTTATGTCTAAATATAAATCTTAAATTTCTGAGAAATATGATTTATATTGAAGATATGAAAGTCGTAAAATATTGATATTAGATATCCGGTCGAAAATCTAGCCCGAATCGTCGTCGGACGACTTTTTGGACAAAAAGGGTAATCTGGCCGAGAGTGACTCGACCGTGTCCTGGGTGACTCGGTCGTGTCCGATCTGGCCAAAGCATCGCGAGGCGGAACCCGACCGTGTCAGGCGACACGGGCCGTGTCTGGCCGGCAGCTTCCGGAAGTGACTCGACCGTGTCAGGCGACACGGCCGAGTCTGGCAGGAAGGTCTAGGACACTGCCGGCACGACCCGACCGTGCCATTCGGCACGGGCCGTGCCCGGCCAGCAGACTGCCGGCAGTGACTCGGCCATGGCAGGCCATTTTCGCCCCGGCTCGATTTTTTCGTGTATTCTTGAAAATTAATCTCCCGCATGTTAAATTGGATTTAATATGATTAAAATGATTTATGGTATTTCATTTTATAAGGGAAATTTGATTAATTGGA
Organism: Orobanche coerulescens; assembly: GCA_033398695.1. NCBI lineage: Eukaryota > Viridiplantae > Streptophyta > Magnoliopsida > Lamiales > Orobanchaceae > Orobanche > Orobanche coerulescens. Next base: position 194,812,164 of record CM065802.1, read on the forward strand.
ATATTTATGGTCGACCAAATTATTTGAACGTTATCATATTACCGATTGTGTGAATCGATTGGATCGATTCGTATTGTTGATTGGATCAATGTATCTCTACGCTTTCCATTTATATAGTATTTATTGGATGAATGATTTTGAATGGGGATGTGGTTCGTGGACTTAGTTTTGAATCGTTCGTTTTTATTCGATTGGGTTGTAAAGGCCGTTTTGAGCCTATTTATTTTACTAGAAATATTTGTATCGAGGATGCAATTTTCAATGTAAAATTTATATGTAATGATGAAGACCGGAGGAAGATCCATTTCGAGAAGACGAAGATTCAAGACGAAGACTTGTAATTAGATTACGGAGTTTTTGTTTTCTAGGAACGGTCCATGAACCACATGTTGGTAGAAACTAGGTTGTGAATGGTTTTTCATATTGTATGCATGACACAAACGCGCTTAAATGATTAATGTGCAAAGTGTAACCTTAATCGCGAAAATTCTCCCACGAAAAATTATTAAGTTTATAAGGTTTCAAGGTTTTCCTTCCCTCCATCGAGCTTTCGGGAAATTGAAACCCAAATCGGATGTGCTATGCTTTCGAGTTATCGGGGTAGTCGTTCGGGGAGGATGGATAAATTACCGGGAGCGCATTGGATACCTTCGGTTGGAGCAAATTTTATCCCTAGAAACCTGATAGGTTGCCGGATAAGATTTAATTGTGAAACTGATTTGCGTCGATGGTATAAACTTAACTTGTTCACGAACCATAGAAATCGTATAGGTTGAGGGGAGTGAACAAGGGAAAAAGAAGATCGAATCATCCATTGGATGGGTTGGTGTTGGACACCACTTTATGAAAATTAATAGACTAGAAACCTATTCGGTTGCCCTCTATTAAGATTTATAAAGAACTCGATCACCACTATGAAGTAGAGCAACGATACTTCCGGATTTCACATGGGAGTGTGTTATTCCGAAAAAAAATAGTGGGAGCTGGGTAACAAGAATAGAAAAGACCTTGATTCTATACTCAGAACATAATATAACAAGTCACTAATTAATCTGTTATACTTAATGCGGACATAACTCTCAATATGACAATGAATCCACTCGCAATTCTACTCGAAAAGAACACCTTATTGGGACCTAACTTTGTGGATTGGCTCCGAAATCTGATGATTGTGCTCAGTATAGAGGCACTAGGATACGTCTTGGAGATGGACATTCTGGCGCCTCCTGTGCGGACCCGAGCCAATCAGGAAGAGATTGAAAACCACAAAAAATGGGTTAAGGATGACGTGAAATTCCGTGCTTATATGATGGCTTCCATATCTAATGAGCTTCAGAGAGCTGATGATAAAATGACTTCTGCTAGGCAGATTCTATCTCACTTAACCAAACTTTATGGTGAGCACAGCAGAACTGCTAGATATGAGATATCCAAGCAACTGTTCGGTGCAAGGATGAAGGAAGGTGAGAAGATTGGGGAACATGTCCTCAAAATGATATCCATGATCGAGAGATTAGAGGCTCTTGATTTTAAAATGGATACTTCTTTCCAAACCGACCTTATCCTTCAGTCTCTCCCTGTTTCCTTCTCACAGTTTGTTATGAACTTCAACTGTAATGAGATTGCATGTAACTTAGCTGGGCTAATGAACAAACTGGTGACTGCTCAGTCTCAGATGAAGACTCCGCGAATGAAGGAGTCTGCTCTTGTGATTTCTTCTGGACCTCGGAGGTCTAAAAACAAGAAGAAAAAGACCAAGAAGCAGACTGGACCACATGTTAAGGACTTCAAGGGCAAGGGCAAGGCCCCGATAGTTCCAAAAGGCAAGAAGAAGAAAGATACTTGTCTCAAGTGTAGTGAGCTGGGCCACTGGGCTAGAGACTATCTGATTCTTCATGGCACTTCAGGTACAGAACTTTTAGTTTTGGAAACAAATTGTTCTGCTGCTGTATTTTCTACTTCCTGGATACTGGATTCTGGTGCTAGTTCTCATATTTGTACCGTGAATCCGGATCTGGAACAAAGTAGGAAGCTTGGAGCTGGAGAAGTTATGATCACAGTCGGAAGCGGGCATAGTGTCGAGGCGACCGACATAGGATCACTTCTTTTGGGTTTAGAATCCGGTTTTGTTTTGACTTTAGAAGATATACTTGTTTTGCCCAAGGGGCACAAAAACATTGTATCCATTCCGATCATGGACCGAAAAGGCTTTTCATTTTTCATTGGTGATGGTTCCTGCAAAATTTATTTCAGAAATAAACTAGTGGGTACTGCTACATTGTTAAATGGATTGTATCATCTAAATCTCAGCAATAAAGTAGTAGTGAATACTATGACTAGAAAACGTGGTAGGGATGAAACCAATCAAGTTTTGAAATGGCATCTTAGACTTGGTCATGTTGGTCAGACCAATGTTTACAAGATGGAAAAGGATGGACTTATGGGTCCATTGGGATCGGATCGCTTTCCTACTTCTGAATCTTGCCTTAAAGGCAAAATGACTAAGTCCCCCTTCACAGGGACTTTTGAAAGAGCCGCTGATAAACTGGGATTAATCCATACCGACGTATGTGTTGCTTTGGAAGCATCACGTGACGGATATCAATATTCCATTACGTTTACAGATGAGCATACTAGGTATGGTTATGTATACTTAATGAAACATAAAATCTGAGGCCTTTGAGAAATTCCAGGAATTTAAGGCCCTAGTCGAGAAACAAACTGGTAATCATATCAAAGCACTTCGGTCGGACCGATGTGGCGAGTATATGAGTATGCAGTTTGACGAGTTCCTTAAGGAACATGGAATAGTTTCATAACTAACACCTCCAGGTACTCCTCAGTTAAATGATGTGTCAGAAAGAAGGAACCGGACCTTGTTGAACATGGTCTGTTCCATGCTGGGCTATACTGACTTACCGATTTACCTCTGGGTATGCACTCCTGACTGCCGCTTATATCTTGAACAGATGTCCTTCCAAATCCATTCCTAAAACTCCACATGAGATGTGGGAGGGCAGGAAACCAAGTCTTAATCACATTAGGATTTGGGGATGTCCCACCTATGTCAAGAAGACTAAGGTGGAAAAGTTGGAAGCTAGGTCCGCGAAGGGACGTTTCATTGGATTCCCATCTGGGATGATGGGTTATCTATTCTACATACCCGAAGATCAAAAGATCGTTTTTGATTTACAAGCACATTTCCTGGAAGTTGAATTCATTCAGGAAGGCGGAGCAGGTAGAAGTATTTCTTTAGAAGAATACAATGAAACTCCTCGGGAGACACCTGTGCAAGAAACTGGAACCGAACCTTCTGAAACACAAGTACAACCACCTCGTTGGTCTAGTAGGGTGTCTCATTTACCTGAGAGGTATGGCCTTGTGCATTTGGAGGAGCTGGGTCTCCATGAGGTTCCAAGTGATAGCCAAGAGACCGACCCAATGACCTAGTATGGTGTCTCATTTACCTGAGAGGCATAGTTTTATGCACTTGGCGGAATTGGGTTTCCACGAGGTTTCTGGTGATAAACAAGAGACTGACCCGCGACTAATGACCTAGCAATGGTGGATGTAGACTCCATGAAATGGACTGTAGCAGTCTTCATGTAGTTGGGACCTTCGTTTTGACGAGACGGTCAAAGAGTTTGACTTCGTACAAAATGAAGAGGAACCTTTTGTATACAAGAGGGTTAGTGGGAGCAAGATCGCATTCTTAGTACTATTGATGAGTCGATTCTTGGTCGACTCATTCTGTTCTATCTAGTCGTGTTTTTGTTTGCTTTTTAGTATTTTTGTTCTCTTTTATGCGTGGTATGTTGTGTTTTTAATTTATAGGTAACCGAGCGAAGATTGTGGTGAAATATGCGTTTTCATAGCTAATATTGGAGTTTATGAGGATCAAGGGCTTAAACGGGGCCTAAAACGACGAAAGATTGAAGCAGTATCGGTCGAATCTCCTAAATTCTAGAATCTCCACTCCGAATTGAGATGTGTTCATCTTTGATATAAATTCCACTTGAAATTAGCTTCGAAACGGTATATCATATGCTAAATTCCGAGGTGTATTGATACAAGAACGAAGGATCAAGCCGAAGAAGACCAAAAATCGGACTTAGCTGCACCAACCGGGCTTAGCTGCACCAGGCGACTCGGCCGCACAGGCGACTTGGCTGCACCAGGCGACTCGCTGCACCAGGCAACTCGGCCGTGTCACAGGACACGGCCGGGTCTCATTCCAGTACAAAACCCTCTTTCCTGATGAGTACAACACGACCGTGTCTTTTATGACACGGCCGTGCCCGATCCAGTCAGTTTTGCTTCTCCTGTGCAGTACAGCACGGCCATGTCATGGGACACGGCCGAGCCTCAATACAGATCCTTTTCGTTTATCCTGCGTAGTACGACACGGCCGTGTCCCAGGACACGGGCCGTGTCACTTTTCGGTGCATATCACTTTCCTTGACATTTTTGCACAACTTTAAGCCTTTTCTTGATATTTTTGGCTATAAAAAAAAGGGAGGTGGAGACCATTTGAGGATATGCTTATCTTGTGGGAGATATTCTTGAGGAAAAATACAAGATTGAGGGAGAAAACATCAAAAAGTGAGTCCAAAGTGAGATTATTTCACCATCTTCTTTGTATGTTCTTGGAGTGAAAAATACATTTGTGAGATAAAATAATTCCTTGTATTATTTTGTTGTGAGTTCTTGAAAGAAGATCATCAAACCTTCATTGGGAATTCGATTTCGGCATTTACAAGGGAAGTTTCTACCATGTTTTATTTTACAATTTCATTTATTGTTGTTGAAATAATCATGTGTAGCTAATCTTTTCATATGGGTTTTTAGATATAGCCACACACATGTTTTCGATTGTTAGTTCCTTTTGATTTTCCGAGTAAAGTTTGGGATTGTTCCTCTTGTTCGTTCTTCGTTTAAGAACTTTTGAATTAGATCATCAAACCTTTTTCATTGTTGTTATTAGTACTCGAATCGAGGGTTTTTGTCGGTGTTCGCCATCAAACGACCCGAAAGAAACGATTGTGAATGTTCTCGAGCTTTTTTGCGCGATCTTTTAACGATTTACCTCATCAAAAGTAGTCGGTTAATTGATTGTTAGTTAAGGATTCATCCCCATCAAAGGAGTATCTCTTACTTTTCGTTGAGAACAATCGTGATTTTTAGAATCACCGCCATCAAACGGATTTCTTTTAATCGTGAGCAATCGATAATTCCAAACCTTATTTATTTGAGTATCGGAACTAATAATTGATTACGTGTGTGTCGGTGACTCAAAATTCCCATATCAATCTCATAATTGTAATCTCTCTACTATCCGACGATCAAATTGGTGTTGTTATCACTTAGCTTATTTTAATTTTATGCGTTAGTATTATAATCCAATCGAACCATTGATGTATTTTAATTTATTGTACTTTTATTCATTCAACTATTTGCCGAACATTATCAAACTTTAAACCGTTTCCAATTCCTCGAGAGATCGACCTCGGAGTTACTTGCCGCTTCCTACAAAAGCGATTCGTACACTTGCGAGTATTTAATTTGTTCATCAAGTTTTTGGCGCCGTTGCCGGGAATTGGCGTTTAATTTTTAATCTTGTTCAAATAGTAGTTGAATTGTTATTCCTGATCAATTTTATTTCGATAAAATTCGCTCTTACTTCCTTTGTTTATGCTTGGTATGAGATCGTTGGGTAACCCGATTCTTCCGCCCATAGACGAAATTCAAAGGATTAGAGCACCAATAATAATGGCCACAACATCAATGGCAAACGACGAGGTGAACCCAGATCTCGAAGAGCGACTTTTGATCCAAGAAGAAAACACTCGTCAACCGAGGGTTGAGAATGTTGCACAAAATATAGATGAGGAAGAAATTCGTCAACCAAGGTTTCCGAGATATGATAATGTTGGGCACAATCAAGGGATACCCGAATCTCAACAAGGGAGATACTTCTATCCGAGACAACCACCCGTTGGAGTGCAATATGGAGCGAATTATTATCCCGGACCTCAATATGGGATGCAAGCAAACTATAACATGCCGCAACAACCTCTGGTCGAACATCTAATGAGAGACTATGCAAAGCCCGTGGTGAACACCGCCATTTCATGCATCCAATTAGCACCGGCCGCAAGGAACTACCACATAAGTGGATTTCACATCGAGCAATTGCCCTCATTTCATGGATTAGCACGTGAGGATCCGTTATCATTCATCCGAGACTTCTATGTGGCGATTGACAATTTCCCATTAAATGGGTTGAGCGAGGATCAACTAAGAATGAAGTTCTTCCCTTATACACTCAAGGATGGGGCGAAACAATGGTTGATGACTTTGGCGCCCGGCTCACTAAGAACAAGGGATGAAGTTTACGATAAATTCATTACCAAGTACTTCTCTCATTCGAAGACTACACAATTGAGAGCCCAAATCTCAACATTCGGACAACAAGATGGAGAGGCATTTCACGAAGCATGGGACCGATTCAAGATGCTCCTCATTCAATGCCCACACCATGACTATCCGCTTCAACTACTTAATCAATTCTTCTATGATGGGTTGACACAATATTGCCAAGGTGCGGTGGATAACTCCGCCGGTGGTTCGTTTTGGGGGTTAACGGAGAGACAAGCTTATGACTGTTGTGGAAAATCCCTCACAATATGCCGCAAGTGCACGGTGTCAACAAGTAATAAAGTGATAAGTAAAGTGTCGTTCCCTTGAGGAATGATTTCACTAAGTACCAAAATATAGTCAACTCACAATTTTATTTGAAGAACAATTAAATGGAATTTATACCTAAACTAATTGCCGAAAATAAATAATAGTGCTAATAATAGTAATAATACTAAGAAGGGTGTAGGATTATGATTTTCACCTCAAACAATCAGGAATGATATTTATTCAATTCAATTCACTTTTGTTCAATTGATTGTAAGCCAGGAATTCCAAAATTATTCTAAAGCCTTTCCCAAGGTCGATAGAAAATACTACGAATTATTAACTCGATATATCCCTATTCGAATTAGATAATTAATAGCTAAAACAGTTCAAGAATTCCCACAATAAAAAGGCTTCACAATTCCATGAGTATATCCCTATCTCACGAAAATTATGATTCATCTCACAAGAACTATGCCTAATTTTCATCTCCCGAATCCATAAAGACATTCAAAATAAATTAACTGTTGGCCAGACAATTAAAAAGCATTAAGAACAGTAAGAAGAATCCAATTCAATAGAATAACAAGTAAATCGAAATAATAATAAATAATCAAATCGTCATGTAATTGGATACAATCAAAATCCTACTCGAACAAATCTAGAAACTACGATACGGAAAAAATAAGAAAAACCGTAGGGATCCGTGGTCTTGTCGTCGCCCACAAATCTCCTCTTCTGGTGTTCTTCAATTCCGTCCTCTGTTCTTCCCGATCGATCCCCCTTTTCTTCAGCCCTATGATGATTATTTATAGTCGTCCTCAGCCTCCAAAATGTGTCCGTGTGATTAGGTCGAGAACAGGCTCCAAAACGGCGAAGAAACGCGGAAGGCTCAGCAAAATCGCCCGGTGAGCCGCGGCTCACTTAATCTGTGCCGCGGCTCACACGTTCAGTGCCCCATGCCTGGGCGCCTTTTTTCCTCCTGGGCCGCGGCTCACTTAGGCTGTGCCGTGGCTCACAGTACAGTGTGCTCAGCGCTTGCTGGTTGTCTTCGTGGGCCGCGGCTCACTTGGTTTGTGCCGCGGCTCATGACCAAAAACTGCTGTTTTCGCCCGTTTTTCATCGTTTTAGCTTCCGGACTCCGATTTTCTGCAAAACATATAAGAATAGTGCATTAAAAGCTCATTTATGCTGAATTAGGCTCAAGATGAATATAAAATAATGATAAATAAGCGTATAAAAATACGCCTAACAAATACCCCCAAACATGAGCCTTTGCTTGTCCTCAAGCAAAAATTATCAATTTTAAACAAAATGTATCGTGAATAATCATGCAAGTCCATAGTGCTCAACTTAATCAATACTACCCTGAAAATCTCAAAGAATAGTACAAGTATCGTAATAGCGAGTCACATCCAGGACACTGATTCCACTAAGTAACCAATTTCAGTCCTAATCAATCGTTCATGAAGAAAATCAAGCTCAAAGATTAACAAGCGTGAATTTAACCGACCGTTAATATGAAGGGTTAGATTAAACAAGCTAATTCGCCCAGTCCCACAGTCTAGTGACAAAATTCAAGAGTTTCATTATCGACATTACTCCTCGGACAGCATTCCCTTATGTATGATCAATAATATAGATTCGAGTTAACCACTAGGTTTCGGCTCTCGGGATATTTCATCGGGATGATCCTAGGGTGGATTTCCATTCTCATGTATCGGGGAACCGTTTGACGTAAAAGACACTCATGGGGCACATGGATGCTTCTAGTTACTAAGCCCCCTTCTACAGCGGAGAAAAAACTCGAATAGCAATTCCCGCATGTCAAGGTTGCTGTTTTACGCGAGAGTAAACAACGGGTCACGTGAATACCCCCGGTTACTAAGCTCCCCATCATCGGCAATGCGATATTTCTGAATCATTAGTCTATTCAGGTTTGTCGTTTTACGCGAGAATAAACAACGGGTCACGTGAATACCCCCAGTTACTAAACTCCCCATCATAGATCATGTATAATATCTCGACTTTTTAGGAGAACTGTCCGACTCTAAACTCAATTTAAGTGCCCACACGACTTATGTTACTGGACGACTAGCTAACCAAAAAGTATAACCAAATGTATAGGCGGCGATTTGAAAACACGTATGTCTCCTTTCTAATCTGCTAAGATTTATACAAAAGCGATAAAATTTCGGACCTAATTGAATACTCAACAGAACAGATATCGCTGACTACAACTCGACTAAAACTCAACCGTTTCTTCCAAAAGAAATCAGTAACGTAACATCAGTTTTACACACGGAAGCACGAAAAATTCACGAAAAATAACGCACTGATGAAATCACAATTTATAACCAAGAAAAATTAAGAAATTAACGCATGCTTCAATCTATTCCACTACACACACAGTCATCAACAATAAAACTCATGTGAAAATAAAAGAGATAAGGAAAAGTGAAACTTATTCCAAATGTCTTCTTGAAAGCCAGCACATGTCTGAGTGGAATCGTCTGCCCAACATCACGAGGGACCCCCAAACTTAGTCTCTAGTAATAAAATAACAATAGACATTAAATCCAAAAAGACTAGAATATGAAGAATAATAACTCATTGGGGTTATAAAGAAATATTAGAGAAATAAGGGCCAACAAGAATACACGAATCCAAACGAAATAACAAAACCAAGATAAATTAAAAACGAAAATCAAATAAAAACAACTAACTAGGAAGCAAGTAAAAATGATGGGTTGCCTCCCATCAAGCGCTCTATTTTACGTCTTGAGCACGACGTGGCAAAAAGAGTTTAACGTAGCTTTTTTCTAGGGAGATTGCCAAATGCCCCCTTCTTGCAATCTATAAGCCTCTTATTCCATAAGGGAGGCTTTGGTTCATGCCCGGTTGCCAAAAATAATGAGTAAGAATAATTATGCGGGCAACCAAAAAATGATGGAAGGATATAATAATGATAAAGCATGAAAAAATAAGCAGAGTTCGAATGGGTAAATAATAAAGACTTATCATGCACAACCTCATTAGAACTCGAAGAATCAGCCTCAACAAAATCAAAAGTAATGGGGTCAATCTCTCCCATTATAGATTTAGGAAAGATTATGCGCGGCACCGTTAAAAATTTTTTTGGCACAAAAGTGTTCACCTTATTAGTCAATGTTTGATGACAATTTAATGAAATTTCTTTGGAAACATCATCAATGGTAACTTCTTCTACAGGCTCATCACACTTTATGTAATTATCGGGTGCTGGGGGATCGACTCTAAAACTTAGCATGTCTTTCTTCTCAACCTCCCCCTCAACTTCACTACTAAATAAATGAGCAGGAAAATAACCATAGTGAATCTCCAGACCACGACTTGCACATTCTCGCTCAAAAAGGGTACTATCAGGATTTTTGAGAACTTCTACACATTGTTCAAGCATGGTCTTTTGTTTTGGGGGAGGGGGCTGACTGACCCTATTTGGCAAATTATTAAGAACATCGAAATTTATGAAATGCCAAGGGCCACGATACTCAAAGGAAAACATAATGAAGAAAATAAAAATATAGAGACTAAAGAAAAAAAAAACTTCAAATTAAAATTAGAGCCGCTTGGTATTGATATTAGCGAAAAATCAGTCCCCGGCAACGGCGCCAAAAACTTGTTGTGGGAAAATCCCTCACAATATGCCGCAAGTGCACGGTGTCAACAAGTAATAAAGTGATAAGTAAAGTATCGTTCCCTCGAGGACTGATTTCACTAAGTACCAAAATATAGTCAACTCATAATTTTATTTGAAGAACAATTAAATGGAATTTATACCTAAACTAATTGCCGAAAATAAATAATAGTGCTAATAATAGTAATAATACTAAGAAGGGTGTAGGATTATGATTTTCACCTCAAACAATCAGGAATGATATTTATTCAATTCAATTCACTTTTGTTCAATTGATTGTAAGCCAGGAATTCCGAAATTATTCTAAAGCCTTTCCCAAGGTCGATAGAAAATACTACGAATTATTAACTCGATATATCACTATTCGAATTAGATAATTAATAGCTAAAACAGTTCAAGAATTCCCACAATAAAAAGGCTTCACAATTCCATGAGTATATCCCTATCTCACGAAAATTATGATTCATCTCACAAGAACTATGCCTAAATTTCATCTCCCGAATCCATAAAGACATTCAAAACAAATTAACTGTTGGCGAGACAATTAAAAAGTATTAAGAACAGTAAGAAGAATCCAATTCAATAGAATAACGAGTAAATCGAAATAATAATAAATAATCAAACCGTCATGTAATTGGCTACAATCAAAATCCTACTCGAACAAATCAAGAAACTACGATACGGAAAAATTAAGAAAAACTGTAGGGATCCGTGGTCTTGTCGTCGCCCACAAATCTCCTCTTCTGGTGTTCTTCAATCCCGTCCTCTGTTCTTCCCGATCGATCCCCTTTTTCTTCAGCCCTATGATGCTTATTTATAGTCGTCCTCAGCCTCCAAAACGTGTCCGTGTGATTAGGTCGAGAACAGGCTCCAAAACAGCGAAGAAACGCGGAAGGCTCAGCAAAACCGCCCGGTGAGCCGCGACTCACTTAATCTGTGCCGCGGCTCACACGTTCAGCGCCCCATGCCTGGGCGCCTTTTTTCCTCCTGGGCCGCGGCTCACTTAGGCTGTGCCGCGGCTCACAGTACAGTGTGCTCAGCGCTCGCTGGTTGTCTTTGTGGGCCACGGCTCACTTGGTTTGTGCCGCGGCTCATGACCAAAAACTGCTGTTTTCGCCCGTTTTTCATCGTTTTGGCTTCCTGACTCCGATTTTCTGCAAAACATATAAGAATAGTGCATTAAAAGCTCATTTATGCTGAATTAGGCTCAAGATGGATATAAAATAATGATAAATAAGCGTATAAAAATACGCCTAACAATGACGTATTTGAAATATTGGGAGCTAATTCTCAACAAAAAAGTGTGCGTGTTCGTAGGGGAGTTGTGAACCAAGTAAGCGAGAAGGACGAGATGCAATCTAAAATCGATGAGTTAACGAAGGAACTAAGACAACTCAAGACTCAAAATAAATCTTCGTACTCACGAGTTTGCGAAATTTGTTGGGGACCCGGACATCATGCTAATTCTTGCCCACATATTTTTCCAGAAAAACAAACCGAACAAGTGAATTGGGCTATGGGACAAAGCACGAGAAGGCCCGAGTGGGAGGAGAGGAGAAATAATTATGGTGGAAATGCAAGAAATGTTCCTCTCCCGAACACTTATCATCCTGGGCTAAGAAACCATCCGATTTTTTCATGGAGAAACAACAACCCGATGCCGTGCCACACAAGCGCCAAATCTCAATACAACGGAGCAAACCGAGCCCAACAAACAACACAAAGTGAACCACCTCCACAATAATGGAACTCTCTTGAGGAGAGTATTGCGGCATTCATTAAGGAGAGCAGGGAAAACCGAGTGGAGAACAATAAAAGGTTCGAATCTTTAGAAGTTTTGGTGAAGAAAATGGAGATTCAAATTGGGCAACTTGCTACCGAGGCATGCAAACAAGAAAGGGGTAAACTACCAAGTCAACCCGAGCAAGTTCAAGCTATTACCACCATCCGAAGTGGTAAAGTGATAAATAAATAGATAATTTCCGAAGTGAAAGAGAGGGGCGGTGAGAAAGAAGAATTGCGGAGTCAATTGGAGAAATCCAAAGATCCAATCGAGAAGCCAATTGAAGAGAATAAGAGTGAACCAGTCGAATCAATTCATCAAAAGGAGGACCTAGAAAGCTTTGATATGGAAGTTCTTTTCGTGGAGAAAGAAGTTCCCATTGTGAACTTAGGAGCGAGTATTAATTTAACACAAAAACCAATATACTCGCAACTAGATTTGGGGGAGGTGATAGCCCCGATGGATTTCGTGATACCAAACATAGAAGAAACATCACCAACAAAAATCACGTCACTTATTCTTCAAAGAAGACATTTCATGGTGACGATGATAATGAAAATTGAAATGGTGACAAAAGCGCTCACAATGGAAATCCATGGAACCACTATCCATATCCTGACAAAGGAAAATGAGCGAAAAATGACGAGCTATGTGGATGGACCTGGCATATTTGCATTTAATCCAGGATAGAAGAAGCCGAAGAAGTCGAGCTAAAGACTATAAAAAAGCGCTGCTTGGGAGGCAACCCAAGGGAGTTTTTTTTAATTTTTATCGCTTTTATTATTATTATTATTGCATTAATTTTGTTTTTTTTGCGTGTGTAGGTAATCTAAAAAGGAGGTATTCATCGGAGGAAGAAGCCTAGCCTATTGAAAGTTGAGACCCGATCACAAAAGCATGGTACCCCGCGATTAAAAACCACACTTCTTAATCCGGTATTTTTATTTTGTTTCTTTTTAATTTGCGTTTTTGTATTTTTCCTCACTTAATCTTTTTGCTTGGGGACAAGCAAAGGTTTAGGTTTGGGGGGGTGCAACTTCTTCGATTTTTATTTGTTTTTAGTTTGTCTGATGTTTGTTTCCTTTCTTTATTTTTTTTCTTGCGTGATGTCATAGTTGGATTGCAATAACCTTGTTAACTGTTGGGTATATGGATGATTAATCATGTTTGTACTTGGCTCATAGAGTTTTATAAATCTAATTGATTGTTTGACCTTGCGTGTGAATGTATAGTTTTGGTTACTTAATTTGACGTGTAAGGAATGAGTATGGTGGTCCAAAAGCCGTGAGTTCTTGTGCCTAAATGAACCATTCACCTTTAGCGGTAAAATTCTTTCATGTGTGATTTCTCTTCTTATGGTTTGTATTCTTTAGAATTTGCATGATTCTGTCGGATGATGTGTTGATATTTACATACACGAGAAATGATTAGGGCTGCCTATTTTTTTTCTTGAACCAACTTATCTAAGAATACCCACCATTTCATATCAATATCCTTTGCTAGCCCCGTTGAGCCTTTAGCCGTATTTTGTTCGAAAAACCCGCATCTTATAGCTCCATATCCAAAATCCATAACTTACCCAAGTATTAATTGGTCCTTGTAAGAGCATGGGAGGGTATATTTGAAAAACGAAGGTGTGCAAAGTTTGTGGTGTATAGAGGCAAAAATATTCTCTCCCGTTCCCCTGAAAATAATAAGCCCCACAAAAAAAAAGTGATCCTAATAATAATAGTGGGATAGAAAAGATAGGGGAGGAGAGGAGTGAGCCTAAGAAAAACAAAAGGGAAGTCGATGGGTTGTGAGAAATAGGCCAATATCATAAGAATTGCACTTAACAAGGCCTAGAAAATAAAGAGATATATATATATATATACGGGAGAATTGAAGTAGAATGATCGATCTTGCTTTGAGTGTTTATTTCATATATGTGAGGATCGTATATGCTCTACTTGGACTAAACTTGTAACTACTAGCCAAATTTTCCCAACCTGAGCCACAACCCCATTACAACCCAAAGTAAGACCCTATGACTCGTGTTTTGTGAATATCGATGCGTTTGATGAAGAGAAGAAGTGCAAGCATATAGTAGAACTTTCCATTTGAATCGAGTTGAGCGTATTGACCTATCTAAATACTTGAGAGATGAGTGAATCGATATAATTTAGTGAGAGACTACTATGACTTGTTTTCTTGCATGTTCGATCAAGTGCCATTGCTTTCCACTCATTTGTGAGTTTAGGCTTCCATGACGCATTACGAGACTTTACGATACTTTTGCATTCTCGGTTGATTGTATGTATACCCGATGATTAACTTGATTATTCAATCCTTCTCGTTTATTTGTCGTGTGTTTTATTTCTTTTTGCTTGAGGACAAGCAAAGTTTAAGTTTGGGGGGATTTGATGAGTCGATTCTTGATCGACTCATTCTGTTCTATCTAGTCGTGTTTTTGTTTACTCTTTAGTATTTTTGTTCTCTTTTATGCGTGGTATGTTGTGTTTTTAATTCATAGGTAACCAAGCGAAGATTGTGGTGAAATGTGCGTTTTCATAGCTAATATTGGAGCTTATGACGATCAAGGGCTTAAACGGGGCCTAAAACGACGAAAGATTGAAGCAGTATCGGTCGAATCTCCTAAATTCCAGAATCTCCACTCCGAATTTGGATGTGTTCTCCTTTGATATAAATTCCTCGTGAAATTAGATTCGAAACGGTATATCATATGCTAAATTCCGAGGTGTATTGATACAAGAACGAAGGATCAAGCCGAAGAAGACCAAAAACCGGACTTAGCTGCACCAACCGGACTTAGCTGCACCAGGCGACTCGGCCGCACAGGCGACTTGGCTGCACCAGGCGACTCGCTGCACCAGGCAACTCGGCCGTGTCACAGGACACGTCCGGGTCTCGTTCCAGTAAAAAACCCTCTTTCCTGATGAGTACAACACGACCGTGTCTTTTATGACACGGCCGTGCCCGATCCAGTCGATTTTGCTTCTCTTGTGCAGTACAGCACGGCCGTGTCATGGGACACGGTCGAGCCTCAATACAGATCCTTTTCGTGTATCCTACGTAGTACGACACGGCCGTGTCCCAGGACACGGGCCGTGTCACTTTTCGGTGCATATCACTTTCCTTGACTTTTTTGCACAACTTTAAGCCTTTTCTTGATATTTTTGGCTATAAAGAAAAGGGAGGTGGAGACCATTTGAGGATATGCTTATCTTGTGGGAGATATTCTTGAGGAAAAACACAAGATTGAGGGAGAAAACACGAAAAAGTGAGTCCAAAGTGAGATTATTTCACCATCTTCTTTGTATGTTCTTGGAGTGAAAAATACATTTGTGAGATAAAATAATTCCTTGTATTATTCTGTTGTGAGTTCTTGAAAGAAGATCATCAAACCTTCATGGGAATTCGATTTCGGCATTTACAAGGGAAGTTTCTACCATGTTTTGTTTTACAAATTCATTTATTGTTGTTGAAATAATCATGTGTAGCTAATCTTTTCATATGGGTTTTTAGATATAGCCACACACATGTTTTCGATTGTTAGTTCCTTTTGATTTTCCGGGTAAAGTTTGGGATTGTTCCTCTTGTTCGTTCTTCGTTTAAGAACTTTTGAATTAGATCATCAAACCTTTTTCATTGTTGTTATTATTACTCGAATCGAGGGTTTTTGTCGGTGTTCGCCATCAAACGACCCGAAAGAAACGATTGTGAATGTTCTCGAGCTTTTTCGCGCGATCTTTTAACGATTTACCTCATCAAAAGTAGTCGGTTAATTGATTGTTAGTTAGGAATTCATCCCCATCAAAAGAGTATCTCTTAATTTTCATTGAGAACAATCGTGATTTTTAGAATCACCGCCATCAAACAGATTTCTTTTAATCGTGAGCAATCGATAATTCCAAACCTTATTTATTTGAGTATTGGAACTAATAATTGATTACGTGTTTGTCGGTGACTCTAAATTCCCATATCAATCTCATAATTGTAATCTCTCTACTATCCGACGATCAAATTGGTGTTGTTATCACTTAGTTTATTTTAATTTTATGCGTTAGTATTATAATCCAATCGAACCATTGATGTATTTTAATTTATTGTACTTTTGTTCATTCAACTATTTGCCGAACATTATCGAACTTTAAACCATTTCCAATTCCTCGAGAGATCGACCTCGGAGTTACTTGCCGCTTCCTACAAAAGCGATTCGTACACTATATGTGGATGATATTCTACTAATAGGAAATGATGTGGGAATGCTCGGTTCTGTGAAAGCTTGGCTTTCGAGTAATTTCTCCATGAAAGACTTGGGTGAAGAAACCTATATTCTTGGGATTCGACTCTACTGGGATAGATCGAAGAGAATGATAAGTTTTTTCCAAGCCCTCTATATAGATTAGATCTTAAAGAGGTTTCCTTCCGATGCGACATGGAATAAAACTCACCTTGAAGATGTGTCCTCATAGTGAGGAACAATGAAAGGAAATGAGTTATATACCATATACTTCGGCAGTCGGTAGCCTTACATATACTTTATTATGTACAAGACCTGACATTGCGCATGCTGGAAGCGTGGTAAGTAGGTTTCTGGCTAACATAGTCAGGGAACATTAGACCGCCGTAAAGAATGTTCTCAAGTACTTTAGAAGTACTAAGAGATCTGATTCTTATATATGGTTGTGGAGAACAGAATGTGGTGGAATTCACTGTATTGGACTTCCAAGGACAGAAAGACGATTATATGTTACTTCTGGCTACATTTAGTCTTAATGGAAGAGCAGTATCTTGGCATAGTGCCAAGTATAGCGCGACTGCTGATTCCACCAGCTAGGCTGAGTATAAAGCGGCCTCAGAGGCCTCCAAAGGAAGGGTTAAGAAGTTACTAGGTAAAATTCTCGTGACACCTTGTGCTGTGCTGCCAGAGCGGTAGCACAGGCCTAGCAGCCGAGGTTTCACAACAGTACCAAACATATTGAGAGAGAGTATTATCTCGTAAGAGAATTTGTTCGCAAAGAGATACATTGTGCTGCATAGAGTAGAGTCAGCCGACTAAGTCGCTGATCCACAGACCAAGCCACTTTCTCAGATTAGCTTAGAGCGTCATCTGGAGAACATGGGTATTAGATACCATAGTGTGTGGCATTGAGTGCAAGTGGGAGTTGTTGGGAGTATGCCCTCGAATGCCACTCATAGGATGATTGAGTGAGGGCATTGTACTTGTAATTATGTAAATCATTTATATAAGGCAATGGATGTTTCTTTATTTACTGGCAGTTACTGGCATTCCTAACTCGTAAATATACATATAGAAACTAGTCCGTGTATTTGAGAGCAAAATGTTCCATTCCTTATTGGATAAGGGGTTCGGCACTGGAAAGGTTTATAGCTCAAATACTTAATCGTTCGCAAGTCGATGAAACTTGACTGGGCGTTAAGTTTATGTGAAGACTTGTATGACGTGTTCGTTGACATGGAGAGTGCCTGTCGAACGCTAATGGTTAGTGGGAGCACACGTTATAGGTATGCTAATTGGATTGGTATACTCGAACTGACTCACCCTCGATTCGTCACACAAATTTCACTCTGGGACAGTCAACGACGGAATCGAAAGGTTGTGATAGGTATTCGTGAACCTTCGACTTGAGGATTTAGTAGGGATGTGCTTGTGACGTCAAGATTTTCATTAGAGTAGTTCGACCCTGTAAACCAGAATGCGGGGGTCAACCTCGACGTGCATCTTGACGGGCAAGTAGCAGGTCCTACTGAATACCAAGATAGAATTCTTTCGCCCGTTAGTGAGCGGGTTATATGTCCTATGCGGTTATTGGAAGATGAGATCATAAGTCTTTGGCCAAAGCATTGGAGCTAGTTGTATTAGATACACGAGAGCTCGATGATCTCGATTTGCATTAACACATGCATAGAGTCAAGTACAGATAGGGTTTGACTAACCGTGACCCTATATCTTGATGGGAAATTTTAAAAAAGGTTTTATACGTTTACTGGTATTCACGACAGAATGGTTCTTGAATGATCCAAATCATTCGTTCTCAGTTGGGGTACAGTGTAGGCCGTCAGGCTGGCTAGGTGGTGCTACTACTCTTTGGTTCCTCCCATTGCTGACTGAGACGAACCTACCGAGTCGCGTAATAGGATTGACGACGGAATGAAACGAGCTTATTATCTCATTATAAATATTAGATATTGGATATCTAATTTATTGGACATTGGATGTCTAATTAAATTTGGGATATTGGATGTCTAAATTAATTTATTGGATAAATTAATTTACGGCCGAATGAATTAAATAAATTATTGGGTGATTAATTTAATTTATAGATATAATTATTTCTTGGAGAAATTAATTATATTGTATTTGATATGATTAATTAATTGGATTAATTAATTGATATAAATACATCGAAACGGAATTAGAGTTTATCTGTTTGGACTAGCGGGAGTCCGAAACAAACCGAACTCGTCCGATTCCTTCTAAATGGCCACCCCCTTACCTACCTCCTCCCTTGGTCATGGTCTTCACCTTAATAGGTGCAAGACTTAAGGCTAGTGGGGGAACAATATCCTTGAGATATCTAAAGGTAGGTGAATAAGTCTTGAGATGAAATGAATAAGAAAATGAGTGAAGACAAAAACTCTTACCTTACCACTTGGTGGCTCACGTTTTTTAGAGGAAAAAGAGAGAGAGAAAACTTCTCTAAGTCTTCTTCTTATTCATTAGTTCTTGATTATTCTTGGAGAAAAATCAAAAGGATCAATATAGAGAGATCAAAGATTATATACTTAAAGTGTTATAATCTTGATAAACAAGCTTCTACAACCTTGTTCTAGCCGTATCCTTAGAGGATAACAAAGTTTAGTCATTCCGGTCGTCTCTGTTAGATTGGTACCGCCACTAGAAGGGGGGGTGAATAGTGCGGATAAGAGTATTGAACTCTTTTTGTGCGGAAGCAAAAATATCGGAGTAAATAATATGCGGAAAAGAAAGAACACAAGAAATTGTTCGAGAGGTTCGGCTATTAAGGAAGCCTACATCCCCTACCTAGTTTTATCGACTAGGACTTTTCTTAAAACTTAGAATGCACTTTCTAGTTTAGTGCCAACTCTTACAATTTCTTGATTCCGGGCTCAAGAACAACCTCACTAAAACTTTCTTGTTTTTCCGGGTACAAGATAACCTTTACAAAAACAAATGCGAGTAGGAACTCGACTTTACACGATATATCGCTCTTTGATACGAAAATATAGATTAGAAATAATGGAGCAAATCTTCTCGTATCACAATATAGAGTAAGTATAATTCTCGAAATATTTGCTAGGAAATGCTTGAATATGCTTGTAAGCTCAGATCACTTGTGTGTTTGCCATCTCCTTGAAGTGAGCTATTTATAGACTTCTTGAGATGATTTTCCCGTTGGAGCAGTTCCACTGCTTACGTACGTTAGGCACTCAGAATTACGTATGTTACCATTGCTACGTACGTTATATGATTTGAGTAGCGGCTGTAACAAACAGGGAAAAAATGGTCCAGAGAGATCTGATAAAATGCATTACGTACGTTACGCAAGGTATGCTTACGTACGTTATCTTCCAGTCAGAGATCCGTTGAGTGTGACGACTTGTTGTAACAGCTAATGACTTTTGCAACGGTCAGAATATTTCAAACATTACGTACGTTAGATTAAATGGGTTACGTATGTTACCTGTACAGAGAATCTTACAAAAACTATGAATGTTACGTACGTTATAAAGGTTTGGTTTACGTACGTTAGCTGAAGGAAAAATATGTTTAAGTAAATTTTGGTTAATAACACATCATCAAAATGTATAAAATGATCTAAAAAATATTGTTCCAATAATCTCCCCCTTTTTGATGATGACAAAATTTTAAGTATGGGAGTTTTTGAAAAAATATGAGCTTTGAAAAAAAAGGATTTAATAAACTCTTCCCCTGAATAAGACTCCCCCTGAAACGAGCAAAGGTTATTTAAAAAACGATACATATTTTTCTCCCCCTTTTTGTCATTACCAAAAAGTCGAGAGATCCTGTAAAAATCAGCGAAACACAGAATAATCAATAAAATCTAAGACAATGAATAACCATAATAATGCATTGGAACAAAGATAGTCAAGACAATCAAAACACATTCATTTAAAAAAATAAAAACAAATAGTAGTTCATGCATGAAAATGAAATGAAATGTTTGGTCTTAAAAAGGAAACATCATCATGAGAAAGATAACACGACTAATAAAGGTCCGCATCCGGAGGTGCCGGCGGTATCCCAAAGTGAGTGCAAATACTTTTGACCATGAATTTTATCTCACTCATATCTTTCTCCAATCTATCCATCCGAGCGACCATCTGAGATGAAGAGCTTTCCTGACGCGGGCGAGAGGTACCAAGCTGAGACGAAGGGCGAGGTCTAGTATGATCAATCCCTCTAGACGTGATCCTCTCCTCTAGTCTCGGAAGAGCACCACCATCCACAAGGCGATCATCATCCTTGAGGTAAGCAAAGTATATCCACCCTCGGTTTCTCGTGCGGAGATACCTCATAGTCCGAATAGTCCCCTCGGTGACTAAGCTCCCCCTCGAATAGGAACCCCATGAAGCCCCGTTAGATCAACTCTGGCATTCTCAAAGATTTCCGTCAAGATCGACCCAAATGGCATTCCGGATTTTCTTTGGCGATCAACTTTGGCATAACTCTTTTTGTGGAAAATTTGTCCTTTTTCCACAAACCATTTAAGCACGATAAAAGCAAAGTTGACTTGATGATCTTCCCAGACGTGATAGATGATCTCTATATCGATGTTCACCAACCGATGTTGAGCGTTCACTTTCGGCATTAGACAGCGAGTAATATCATCATGAAGCAAATGGATATTTATCCCAAAATCATTATTCTCAAAGCGTCCCGAATGGACATCGAGAACGGCTTTTCTTGACAAAAAATCACGCACTTCAGTTTCATGGACATCATGATTTTCATCACTATAGAAGGAATAATCAACAACTTCATCAGGAGCCGCAAACACTCCTTTACAACAAAATCCCTCGTTGGGGAGACCAAAAAGTTCCGATAGCTTTGCGGCATCAAATGAAATAGGCTTACCACGGATAAGCGAATTAACTATGGCTAATCCATCGGAATCATAAGTAACAAATAAATTGGCATAGAACTCTTTCACACAATCCACAAAGATCAGACGAGCAAGACTAACAAACCGATTAATTTCAAGCATATCGAAAAATTCTTCGATAGCTATTCCGATAAAATTTAAGGATTCGAAATCAAAATGATGACTTGGGCTTACCTCTTCATCAATAAGAATTTCGTTGAATATTTTGCAAGCATGAGCGTTCCGAAAAGTAGGTTCTCCGGAAGGCGAGGAAGACGTTTGAGAGGTTTCGCCTCTTTGTTTCTTGCCGGTTTTGGGTGCCATCTGTATGAATCGGCCGAAAATATGGAGATATCGAACGGATTTGGAGTTTTGGTCGGATTTGTGTGGAGAAGGGTTGAGTTCGTCACAGTCGTTTTTAGGGATTGAGGGTGAAATGAAAAGAAACTGACGAAATGGGTTTTTAAGTATCAGGGTTAAAAGCTGATTACGTACGTTATACTCTTTTTGTAACGTACGTAGCGAAAAATCCTGAAATCTCTGGACTAAAACCTGCATATTGTTACGCACGTAACATGAAAGTCTGTAACGTACGTAAGTTCCTATTACGTACGTAATGAACCGTCCTTAACGTCCGTAAGCATGACCAAATGAGCAGTGTTTTCCTTTCGATGATGTCCCAATTTAAATGACCATTTAATGTAACTATGATGAATATGCAACATTTAAAAATGATCAACATGTCCCATTCCTAAATTTATCCGAATAAAATTGAAAGCCTCTTCGGGTAATGGTTTTGTAAAAATATCCGCTAATTGTTCATTTGTACCAACAAATTGGAGACGAACATTCCCGTTTTGGACATGGTCACGAATAAAATGGTGACGAATTTCTATATGTTTTGTCCTACTATGCAAAATGGGATTTTTGCTTAAATTGATGGCACTTGTATTGTCACAAAAAATAGGAGTATTTTTAAGCTCAATGCCATAATCAAGTAATTGATTTTTGATCCAAAGGACTTGTGCGCATGCACTTCCCGCAGCCACATATTCTGCTTCAACTGTGGAAGTAGCGACACTAGTGTGTTTCTTACTCCCCCATGAAATCAAACATGAACTCATAAAATGACAAGTTCCGGTGGTGCTTTTTCTATCTATTTTACATCCACCGAAGTCGGCATCACTATATGCAAAAAGTTGAAAATCAATGTTAGACGGATACCACAGGCCTAAGCCAGCAGTATATTTTAAATACCGAAAAATCCTTTTGCATGCAATGAGATGTGATTCTTTAGGATTTGCTTGAAAACGAGCACATAATCAAGTAGCAAACATTATATCGGGTCTAGATGCAGTTAAATAAAGTAAAGAGCCGATAATACCTCGATACTGTTTTTGGTCAACAGACTTACCTTTTTCATCTTTGTCGAGTTTAAGAGTGGAAGACATAGGAGTGGATATTTCTTTGCAATCTTCCATCTTAAATTTCTTTAGGAGATCATTGACGTACTTGGATTGGTGAATGAATATTCCGTCATTGAGTTGCCTAATTTGGAGTCCGAGAAAGTTTTTCAACTCTCCCATCATGCTCATTTCGAACTCTCCCTTCATAAGATTTGAAAATTCTTGGGACAGAGATTCGTTAGTTGCACCAAAAACAATGTCATCCACATAAATTTGACAAATAAGCATATCATCACCTAAAATCTTAATGAATAGGGTATTATCAACATTACCTCTTTTATACCCATTTGAAATAAGAAAAGTGCTTAAACGATCATACCATGCTCTCGGAGCTTGTTTTAATCCATAAAGAGCTTTATGGAGCTTGTACACATGATCTGGATGATCATAATCTTCAAAACACGGCGGTTGCTTGACATACACTTCCTCCTGGATGATTCCATTTAGGAACGCACTTTTTACATCCATTTGATGGAGTTAGATCTTCTTGTATGCGGCAAAGGCACAGAGAAGACGAATAGCATCAAGACGAGCAACAGGAGCAAACGTTTCTTCATAATCCAAGCCTTCTTCTTGATTATAACCTTGGGCGACCAGCCTCGATTTATTTTTAATTGGGAGACCATCATCATCGGTTTTAATTTTATGAACCCATTTGGTGCCAATGAATGATTTGTCTACCGGTGCCGGAACTAATTCCCAAACATTATTTCTTTCGAATTGTTTTAGCTCTTGCATAGCAATAGCCCAACTCTCATCATTTATGGCCTCATCGACATTCTTTGGTTATGTAAGAGAAATAAACGCAATATTGTTAATACAATCATTTATATTTCTCCTAGTTCGTACACCTTCATCGATTTTTCCAAGAATTTGTTCCATCGGATGGTCTTTCACATTTGCCCAATCTTTAGGAAGGTTGTAAATATTTTCCTCCTGCTTGTCCGAGCTTACGTCGAGCTTCTCCAACTCCTTTGATACTTCGGATACTTCTTTAGCTGGAACCATACCTGCATCATCATCAAAAACAACCTTTCTCGGAGGTAAAACTGTATCATCGAATTTAACATGAATAGACTCTTCTACCGAGCCTCTTCTACAATTAAATACACGATACGCTTTACTGTTAGTAGAATATCCAAGAAATATTCCAATATCTGATTTTGAATCAAATTTACCAAAATTATCCTTACCATTATTATGAATAAACACTTTACAACCAAATGGATGAAAATAAGATAAATTGGGCTTTTTAACTTTAAAAATCTCATAGGGAGTCCTCATTTTGTTCCTCCTGAGATGGACACGATTAATAACATAACAAGCGGTGTTAACAGCTTCGGCCCAAAAATATTTAGGAAAACCATACTCATTGAGCATTGTTCGGCTCATTTCTTCTAGAGAGCAATTCTTCCTCTCGACAACTCCATTTTGTTGAGGTGTCCGAGGCATGTCCCAATTTTCGGTGCCAAATAATGGCATTTTCATCGTATGAAAGTAGACATTTTTCGTTGAAAGCAGATTCATCTTGGAGATCAATAATGTAAATATTTCCATAACGCAATCTAATAAAAACGATTTGGTCTTTTTTCATTGCAGTGCAATGCGTAATTTAAAAAATTAATTTAAGACCGGTGTCACAAAGTTGGGAAACAATTAGAAGATTATGGCAAAGTCCATCAACAAATAGAACATTTTCAATAGTAGGTAAAGGTTTCTTACCGATTTTACCTGTCCCTTTTATTTGGCCCTTTTTATTATCGCCAAAGGTAACACAACCACGATCTTCCTTTTTCAGCTCCGTGAAGAGATGTTCATTTCCACTCATGTGATTTGAACATCCACTATCAACATACCATTTATTTGATAATGTTGTCTTCTTTGCTTGTACCTACAAAGACAATTTTCTTCCGTTTTATAGGTACCCAGGCTAATTTGGGTCCTGAGGAGTAAGATACAAAAACTTGATTTTTAACAACGGTCCCTTTTGGTACCCAAATTTGTTTGACTCTTATAGTTCGTCTAGAACTTCTACAGTATGTTTCGGTATGTCCTGGTTTAAACATTTTGGATATGATGGAATTCCCATTTTTAAAGTGTCCGAATCTTTCGTGGTAATTTCTAAGGACTTTTTCATTGGAAATGAATTATACCCAAGTCTTGTTTTGAAAGAGAAAAATTTTGACCAAATAATAGTTGCTCGAATTTGTCATTACCACATGAGAATTTTCTAACATAAAGTTTCAATTCTTTCTGAGTTTTGTGCAAATCATCTCTCAGAATTTTCTCGGTTTCCAAACAATTCGTATGATCAAACGAAACTTCCATGTTTTTCAATAATTTTGCATTTTCATTTTTAAGGAATTTTATTTTCTTTTTCAAATCTTTATTACCTTTGCAAGCCTTTTTGTATTCATTATTTAGGGATTCAAAAGCATCAAGTAGTTCTTCATGAGAAGAATCACTAACCTCGACTTCATCGTCACTATCTTCGGATGTGCGGGCCATTAGAGCAAGATTGGTTTGGACTTGTGGTTCATCATCCTCATCATCATCGCTCCATGTGGCGACATAAACTTCCTTCTTTTTGAACTTTTCGTGAGGTGGTTTTGGTGAACTTATTGGAGCAGCAGCACAACAATCTTTTGCAAAATGGCCTGGAACGCCGCACCTTCGACAAGTGCTGTCGAACTTTTTGTTTTGAGGGAAGTGAGTCTTTTTGGATTCATCCCTTGATTCTTGTTTGATGTCTCTCCGGCGCCTTTGTAGAATATTTTTTAATTTCTTTATGTTTTTGGCATAAAAGGCGGTTTCTTCGTCCTCTTCTTCGACAGGTTCATCCTCTAGATCGCTTTCTTCTTTGGCTTTGAAGGCAATTGTCCTTTCTCTCTCCTTGGGTTTTGGTTTCGAACTTCGAGATTTAATGACAATCGAATAATTAATGAGAGATCCGATGAGAGCGCTGAATTCTATGGTGGAGGTCTTTCGACTCCATGATGGCCGTAACAGTAGCGTCCCATTCTCTTGGTAGAGACCGAAGGATTTTCTTGGCTTTATCACTACTTGATATCGGTTTCCCGAATGAAGCTAGCCCATTAGTGATTGCCGAGAAACGGTCAAGCATAGTGGTAATGCTTTCTTCTTTCATAGTGAAGAGTTCATAATCGTGAAGAAGCATATTGATTTTGGTTTCCTTAACTTGACTCGTACCTTCATGGGTGATCTCTAACATTTTCCAGATCTCTTTTGCCGTCTAGCAAGAATAAATTCTATTGTGATCTTCTGGATTGAGAGCACAGTAAAGCAATTGAGTGGCTTTACTATTGAAGTGATCCTTCTTCCAGTCGGCATCGTCGTACTCTTCAAAACTTTTGAGAGAGTCATCCGTCTTCTTAGGAATGGTAGGTCCAAGGGCAATGACCTTCCATATTTCAATGTCGTGAGCTCGGATGAAGATGGAGATTTTCTTCTTCCATGTCATGAAGTTTGAACCATCGAAGAAGGGAGGGCGATTGAGAGTGTTGCCTTCAAGGGTGGAGTGGATAAAGGCCATATTTGGATCTTTTCTCTAGCGGGTGTTAATCCGGTGATAAAGAGAGCGCTCCGATACCAATTGTTAGATTGGTACCGCCACTAGAAGGGGGGTTGAATACTGCGGATAAGAGTATTGAACTCTTTTTGTGCGGAAGCAAAAATATCGGAGTAAATAAAATGTGGAAAAGAAAGAACACAAGAAATTGTTCGAGAGGTTCGGCTATTAACGAAGCATACGTCCCCTACCTAGTTGTATCGACTAGGACTTTTCTTAAAACTTGGAATGCACTTTCTAGTTTAGTGCCAACTCTTACAATTTCTTGATTTCCGGGCTCAAGAACAACCTCACTAAAACTCTCTTGTTTTTCCGGGTACAAGATAACCTTTACAAAAACAAATGCGAGTAGGAACTCGACTTTACACAATATATCGCTCTTTGATACAAGAATATGGATTAGAAATAATGGAGCAAATCTTCTCGTATCACAATATAGAGTAAGTATAATTCTCGAAATATTTGCTAGGAAATGCTTGAATATGCTTGTAAGATCAGATCACTTGTGTGTTTGTCATCTCCTTGAAGTGAGCTATTTATAGCCTTCTTGAGCTGATTTTCCCGTTGGAGCAGTTCCACTGCTTACGTACGTTAGGCACTCGGAATTACGTACGTTACCGTTGCTACGTACGTTATATGATTTGAGTATCTGCCGTAATAAACAGGGAAAAAATGGTCCAGAGAGATCTGATAAAGTGCGTCACGTACGTTACGCAAGGTATGCTTACGTACGTTATCTTCCAGTCAGAGATCCGTTGAGTGTGACGAATTGTTGTAACGGCTAAAGACTTTTGCAACGGTCAGAATATTTCAAACATTACGTACGTTAGATTGAACGGGTTACGTACGTTACCTGTACAGAAAATCTTACAAAAACTATGAATGTTACGTACGTTATAAAGGTTTGGTTTACGTACGTTAGCTGAAGGAAAAATATGTTTAAGTAAATTTTGGTTAATAACACATCATCAAAATGTATAAAATGATCTAAAAAATATTGTTCCAACAGTCTCTCCGGCGCGTGGCTAGTAGAGATGCGGTTCTTTCGGCGTTGGATCATCCAAGAGCTTGGAGCGGATTGGTTCGTAGGGAAATCAACAAAGCTTGGGGAATAGCTCAAGAGAAGGATACCATTTAATCAACGGACTACAAGGGTATGTTTCTCGTATTCTCTTGTATTTCGTTTTTGATATTCGTATATACGTAGCTCGATCGATCCTCGTAGGGATTCGGATCGAATTAATTTTCGTTTTACCGCTTCTGCTGGGCCTTCGTTTTAGGCACCAAATCCCAACAGGTACGTAGCGTGCGCTACTCCTCACACACAACCCACTACAAAGATGACAATGATGATACGCTTGGCCCGACTCTCCAACCGGGTTGAATGACGAATAATAACTGATACACGATACAATTTACTCTGAACGGTGGATACAATGAATGAATGTGAATGACGAATGATGAGCGGAAAATTACTGAGTGACAATATACTGAATGATAATGAATGAATTTATAACCGGGTATTACATTTTATACCTTTTACTGGGTGACCATGCGTACCGTCAACTATTTTTGCATCATTGTTGTTGTGTCGAGAATTACACTCTCCGACTGGCGATCGACTCGGATATCGGGCGACCTAGCCACTGCCGAGCAGCCGAGACAGAGCTGCCGACCGGCGACCAGGCGGCCTAGCATTAGCCCCGCAGACAACATGAATCGGCTAACCGAAGGTCCCAGGACAAGTCCCGGTGCCGAGCGATCGACATCCAATACGATCATCTCTCGGCGCCTGGTGACCGACTTCAGGCGACCGACTTATGGATGATCATCTCTCGGTGCCTTGCCGACCGACCCTTGGTGACCGACCAGTGCTGACCCTCAGTGACTGGCCAATGACGACCCTCGGTGTACAGCTAGAAACGACCGCTTCATGCCGATCAGGGCCGATGGCCATCCAGTCGGCAAAGGCCGAGCTACAGGACAGCACCCACGTGCAGATCCACAAAAGGCGCTGACAGACCTGTCACCTACCTCACCTACCAACAGGGCCGTAGACCTGCAAAAGGAGCTGACAGACAAGACCTGTGACCACAGCCTGTCACCTACCTAGCCTACTGATGAGTCCGCCGAAAGTAATGAAGTGGGACCACCTGTGACAGTACTTTCGGATGCGTGCTCGCTCCTCATTGGACCGCACAGCTGACTGCCGGCTGTAGCCTTGGACTTTTGGCAGACTGCCCACGTGACCTTTAGGACGATCGCCCCATTACATTAATGGCCGAAAGACGATCGCCCGCTAGGAGACAAGGCACCTCAACCCCTATATAAAGAAGGCAGCCTGCACTTGGACTTCCTCTCTGGCATTCTCGCATTTCACACACCATACAGAAGCAAAATACCCAGCACTTGGCTTTCTCCAACTCTTGGCAACAGCTATCTTTCGGTACTTCTTCTCCTGGCCTCTCTCATCAAGCAGACGATCGGCAGGGACGAAGAACACCGGGCTTCGCTCAAGAGCCGGATTAACAGAGTCTTTTTACACTCATTGTATCTAGATTTCTCACATCAATACTTGTATCCACGAATATTTGTAATAATAACATCTCGCGAGAGCTTTCAAGCCCGGGCCCAACAAACCCGGCAAATCTTGTATTATTTATCTTCTCTCGGAAGTGCTCCCGCAATTGTTGTTTGTTGTCCGTCTCCAGCAATATTTAATCTTCGGATAGATATTTTGGGCAACAACAATTGGCGCTAGAGGAAGGGCATCCAACCCTCGAATTTTTATACCTACCGTCCCGAAGAACACTCACTGTTCTCGGGGCAGATACTTGAAGTGACACTCACTGCACTTCAAAGAAATCTTTCAGAAATCATGTCTTCCGCCTCTGCGTCGAAGAAAGCCGCCGGCCAGACGCCACGTTCCGTCCCAGTCCGAGCCACAGCCGATGGTGGAGGGTAGCCGCCGCGGTCAGAGACGCTCGATCCCGCCCCTGGACGGCGGCCCAAGCCTCTCGCTCGATCGGTTCCGAACCAAGGAACAGATCGAAGGGGCCCTGGCCGTCCTACAGGAGCGACGGAGTGCTCTCGACGCGCCTCCTGCTATCACCCCCTCGGCCGTCCGCCGGAAGTCCAAGCGGAAGCTCAAGGCGTTGCGGCGAGCGATCGCTGAGAGGCTCCGTCCGCAAGAAGAGGCGCTCGCCGGGGCACCTCTGTCTTGATCGCACAGGCGGTGACCCGACAGCAGCAGGCGGATCCGGCCCGGCTACGAGGCAGCGGAGTTTGAGTCCGTCACCAGGAGCTCGGCCTACCCGACTCCCAGAAGGCAGCCCAGCCGTCTGGCTCCCCCTCGCCAAATAGCCGAGGCCGGCAGCAGCGGAGTCGGAGATCGGTACACGATCGCCTCGGCTCCTGCTCCCAAAGCCGATCTACAAGCGACCAAGCCACGGCGATGGCTGCGATGCAACGTCAACTCGACGACATGAAGGCGCTCCTGGAATCCAGGGCAGGCGCCAAGAAGACGATCGCCGGGCCAAGCGAGCCGCTCATGATCGACATCGAGCTCGCCCCCGTGCAGCACAAGATCGCTCCCCCGCAAACACCCGTGTACGAGGGGCGATCGGACCCCCAGATGCACCTGAGGAAGTTCAACATCAACATGACCGGGTGTGGGGCATCAGACGCGACCAGGTGCCGAATGTTCCCTCTGACGCTGGATGACCTCGCCCACAGGTGGTACGCCTCGTTGCCGCCTCGGTCCATTGGCTCTTTTAACCAGCTGGTGCACGTCTTCACGGAGTATTTCGCCACCAGGGTCGTCCGGCCAGAAGGTCCCCTTCGCATGATGCAAATCAAGCAGGGAGAAGAAGAGTCCGACTCGGACTACATCGACTGGGTAGACGTGATCATCCTCAACGGCGAGCCCGTAAGCGATGAGACCGCCCTCTACGCGGTCCTAGGAGGATTTCAGGGTTTTTCGCCTATGTTCAGGCATCTCACGAAGACCCAACCTACAACCTACGCGACCTTAGGGCTAGAGCCGCGATTTTACGGCCGTGCAAAGGTTCCTTCTTAGCTTTGTGGCGGCGCGATCGGCGCCCGGACGACGATCTCCCGCCCGATCGCCGTTATCAACCTACGAATAAAGCGATCGGCAGCCGAGCGACGATCGACAGTCTTCCAGCCCGATCGCCGATCATCACGCTACATCATCAGCAACCCGAAGGACACGATCGCCCTCTACAGTCCAGCATCTAACATGACGGACTAAGGCATAAGATCGCCTCCACCGCACATCATAAAGCCATGGTCCTGGTAGTCGATGGAACCGGCTGCTTCGGCCATGCAAGGTCCCTTTCAGCCGAGATCGCCCGCCCTTCGTTTAAATACGAGGCCGGCGTAGTCTGAGGGCTCTCCAAATTTAATCACTGGACACGTGCCACAACCCCCGTCTCAACGTACACCGTTGAGGTTCGCCATCTTCATGGTGGGCCGAGGTGGAAGCAGAGCTAACAAGCCGCAGGCGTGGAGTTGATTCATCCGACGCTGCCCCGCGCAAGGACTCCTCTAGACCGAGACCGCACGCCCTTCGTTTAAATACGAGGCGAGGCACAGCCTAACACAGGACCGTCATAATAAAGTGAGTCACGAGACACTCAATGTCTTCGCGCACCAAGACATGGTCATGGAGTCGGCCCATCGAACTTCGCGACTGTGCACGATTCCTCAAACAAGCGAAACCATCAAGTTTCCGAGGGGGATCGGCCAATGTTGTTTTTGCAGGTACAAGACCGAAAGATAGCTAGCCAATCGACCATGATAGCCCAAGTCCGAATCATAAGTCAGCTCAGCAAGATCGCCCGTCCTCATCCTTACACGATCGCTAGCAAGAACCACCTCGCCCCATGTCTTCAACATAGGAGCAAGCTGGGGGGCAATTGTTGTGTCGAGAATTACACTCTCCGACCGGCGATCGCCTCGGAGATCGGGCGACCTAGCCACTGCCGAGCAGCCGAGACAGAGCTGCCGACCGGCGACCAGGCGGCCTAGCATTAGCCCCGCAGACAACATGAATCGGCCAACCGAAGGTCCCAGGACAAGTCCCGGTGCCGAGTGATCGACATCCAATATGATCATCTCTCGGCGCCTGGTGACCGACTTCAGGCGACCGACTTATGGACGATCATCTCTCGGCGCCTTGCCGACCGACCCTTGGTGACCGACCAGTGCCGACCCTCGGTGGCGGCGATGGCGACCCTCGGTGTCCGGCTAAACGACCGCTTCATGCCGATCGGGGCGATGGCCATCCGGTCGGCAAAGGCGAGCCACGGGGGCGGCCACGTGCGAGATCCACAAAAGGCGCGCGGACACTGTCACCTACCTCACCTACCAACAGGGCCGCGGACACTGCAAAGGAGGCAGCAGACAAGACACTGTGACCACGGCTGTCACCTACCTCGCCTCTTGATGAGTCCGCGAAAGTAACAGTGGGACCACTGTGTGATACTTAGAGCATGGCTCCTCATTGGACCGCCTGGTGTGCCGGTTGTAACCTTGGACTTTTGGCAGACTGCCCACGTGACCTTTAGGACGATCGCCCCATTACATTAATGGCCGAAAGACGATCGCCCGCTAGGAGACAAGGCACCTCAACCCCTATATAAAGAAGGCAGCCTGCACTTGGACTTCCTCTCTGGCATTCTCGCATTTCACACACCATACAGAAGCAAAATACCCAGCACTTGGCTTTCTCCAACTCTTGGCAACAGCTATCTTTCGGTACTTCTTCTCCCGGCCTCTCTCATCAAGCAGACGATCGGCAGGGACGAAGAACACCGGGCTTCACTCAAGAGCCGGATTAACAGAGTCTTTTTACACTCATTGTATCTAGATTTCTCACATCAATACTTGTATCCACGAATATTTGTATTAATAACATCTCGCAAGAGCATTCAAGCCCGGGCCTAACAAACCCGGCAAATCTTGTATTATTTATCTTCTCTCG
The DNA here is from genome assembly GCA_033398695.1 of Orobanche coerulescens. NCBI lineage: Eukaryota > Viridiplantae > Streptophyta > Magnoliopsida > Lamiales > Orobanchaceae > Orobanche > Orobanche coerulescens. The sequence goes on from CM065802.1 coordinate 194,844,521, forward strand.
GAAGTGCTCCCGCAATTGTTGTTTGTTGTCCGTCTCCAGCAATATTTAATCTTCGGATAGATATTTTGGGCAACAACAATTGTGGAGCCAGGATGACCTAGGCATTCATGCCATAAAGTCAATATTTCGGGATCCTATTTTACTACCAAATTACGTTTAGTTTCATAAATATGTGTATCATGTAATCCACGAGATAATTTTGGTAGCTTTTCTGGTATTTGTTTCTTTTCCAAATTTGTAGCAGTAATATACATATATTTCATATTACCTTAGGTTACCATTTCAGTATCATATCTTTTATTGTATATGTCATTAAAACTCAACAATTTTCTCTTAGATTTTGGATAAAACAAAGCATCATTAATGACAAATTTTGTTCCATTTGGTAATACAAATTTACCTTACCTGTTCCTTCAATCAAGTCCGCGGGACCTGAAATTGGGTATAATACTGCTTCTGAGTAAAATATTTCTTACTTTTGAGGATTGTATGAGTTGTGCCACTGTCTGGGATGCAAATGTCTCCAACACGTTTCATACTCATTCGTCTTGATAAAAATATAAGACTAAAAGTATAAGTTAGCACAATAAAATAACATTTTATATTACAAATACTTCTTAGAGATGATATTGACTTCAAATAAGATGATAATACTTCAACCAAAATAATACATACAAGTACAGAAAAGATGCAACAAATATATAAATTGTGCATTGTTATAAAACTACATATTATAGAGAGAGAATTTAGAGAGAGAATAGATAGCATGATTCTCAGGTATAATCTCCATTCATAATTGATGTTCTATTTATAAGAAAACTTCAGATGGCACAATTGTAATTACATAATTATATAAGGGTCAAAAAAGTCACTCATACAATAAATAAAACCTCATGTCACTTTCACTAGGATATTATTTGGCTTGTGACTTGTTTTGTAACACTCCCTCTTGAATGATTATTTACATATATGTCTGCTAAACTAGTTTGAAGAAAAATTCAGTGGGAGAAAATTCCAAAATATTTACATTGGAGCTTGCGGGAATCATATCGTATTGCATCATAATGTTGCTAGGAAAACCCTATGAAGTAAAACCTGAGCAATCTATAATCTCGTAAATTTGCCCCCCTTATCCTGATCATTCTCATATGAGTATTCACGTGCTGTCTCAGTAAAAGCTTGTGGGACAAAAATTGAGTGAATAGTATGATTCTCTGCCACATATATCTTGATTTTCGGAGTATCCATCAGTTGTCTCAGTAAAACCTCTTGGCACAAAAACTATGTGAATATGTCACATACTTCATTTTGAGTATCCACGTATTGCCTCATTAAAACCTTATCAAGAAAACTCAGTGGGAAAAAACTTGATCGAATGAAAAAGAGTAAGACTACTCCTTGTGTTTTCAAATCTTTGAGGAATAATTTTGATCTTTGTAGTTTTCCTTATTATGTTATGAATATACCTCGCTAAAATCTTATTAGGAAAAACCCAGTGGGAAAAATCCTAATAAAGTGCAAAGAGTACATTATTCAAGCTAATATATCATTCCAATTGCCTCGCTAAAAACCTTGCTAGAAAACCCAATGGGACAAAACCTCAGTAAAGGGAAAAAGAGTAGCAATCCTCTGTAGATTAGTATGAGTATCATATTTAGTGTAATTTGTAATCTCGAACTCGGTATTGCAATATATTCCGAATCTCTTTGGAGATTTTACACTAGTTGTGATTAAGCTGCCTCGTTCAAAACCTTGCTAGGAAAACCCGTTGGGATAAACCTCAGCCAAGAAAAAAAGTACAACATATAATTTTCCTTCATAATATATTTATTTGAGTCATTGCGGAGTTAGCACAAGCTTTTCTGGCTAATTTCTTTCCACCGGCGAAGACAGCAAGACTCAGAAATGAGATAACCACTTTCGGACAATATGATATGGAGTCGCTACATGAGGCATGGGAGCGATATAAAGATTTGCCAAGGAGATGCCCCCATCATGGGCTGTCGGATTGGCTGCAAATTCAAACATTTTATAATGGGTTGAGTGCTTCTAAACGCACTCTAGTGGATGCAGCAGTTGGGGGCACGTTAATGGGCAAAACTATGGCCGAAGCTTATTCATTATTAGAAGCTATGTGTCACGGGGTTGGGTTTGAGCACTCGAAAGCTCTTCGGACCCGTGCGGCACTAGACTAGAATTGTCTCGATCTAGCTAGTAAGCCTTAACTCACTCAGTTGCTAAGTATGAAAGGAGGGGTTTAACACTTGGGAGTTGAGAGAAAACTTCACTATTTCACAAACTTTACAAGTACACAAGAATGTTGAGTCTTTGAGGGTTGAGTGCAAATGAGCCAACCTCAAGCCTATTTATACTACTCCTAAGAACCTAGAAACTTCTATCCACCTCCTCATTTGGAGGACTCTAGAACATCCTATACAATCCACACACTTCTATCATATTCTAGAACCTATCTCTAGAATCATCCACACTTATCTACAAACACAAGTCTTACAAACACATTCTAGAGTATTCTACCAAGTATAATCTAGAATGCTCCACAATCTTCAAGTACTTCATCCTTCTAGGAGGGTCCTAGAAGGTTCTCCCATCATCCGGCGCCTGCCCGTCTCTGTCCGTCCGGCCCGCATCGTCCCGGCCCGCACTGCCCATCTCGGCCTGAACACAGGGCCGTCTCTACAATGTTCCAGACTCTTCCCGAACCTCTGGACCAAGCCGGTCCGCTTCTAGTTGCTTAGGTCGAGTCTTTCTGTGAGTGGCTCCTCGGCTTTTCAATATCTCTTGCCCCCACAAGGCTTTTTCCGTCTAAGCCTATTATAGGGGAGGGTCTCTCTCGCACCTCGCGCGCGCGCGCCAGCGCACGCCGGCCGCGCCCGGCATCCCACGCCGCGTCCGGCCGTCCAGCTCGAGTCCTGTTCCCAGACTCGGCCTTGTCCCGTCGTGCCTTGTCCCACACGACTGCTGCTCGTCCGACCTTGCCCGCGTCCCCTGCGCTGTCGGACAGTCCCGGACATGTCCCATCCGCAATGCCCTTTGGGCGATCCGCTTCCCATAGCGGCGTCCGTGCTCCTCCCACGGCTTACTCGCGTGACTCTCCGTCCGGTCACGCCGTCCTGAAGGCTGACTCTTCACATGCAGCCCGATGCCATCCATGGCGTCCTGCTCGTGCCGGTCCCTCGGCATCCTGTGCGACCGTCTGCGCACACTTGTCTCGTCGTCGACTGTCGGCCGTGACATTCTCCCCCGCCCATTTCGTCGACGTCCTCGGCGACGTGGCGGCCCCTCGATGAACCGAACTGCTCCAAGGTGGTAACTCGGCTCCTCCTCAAGATTCCTCACGTACTTGAGTGCCGACATTGCTTGTCTCGAAGGCTCTGTGGTCAAGTGTATTTCCTGCAGCTTCGATTGATCACACACGTACAGTGCCCTCTTATGCGGAACAACGCCAACATTATTCTTCCTCAGGAAGTCCATGCCCAGTATTATGTCCCGATCATCCATGCTCGTCACCTTGAAGTGCACGCGCGGTTCCCACGTGCCTATCTTTAGTCGCACCCCATTGGCGACTCCTGTAACTCGAACGGGTGGTGCATTATTCGACTTCATCCAGCCCCGTCCCTCGATGACCTGAAGCCCCAACCTCTGTGCTTCAGCCTCGTCAATGTAGTTGTAATCGGCCCCTGTGTCGACCAACGCCTTGACGGGTTTCCCATTGATCAGCCCGTCGCATACGGGAGTTTCCATCCGGTGCTCCGTCCCGCGATGCCATCCCTATGGCTGAGTTCAACACTGAAGCGCCATCGATGTCCCATCACCTCGGCATCGTCCGTGCCTTGGTGTAATCCATGGCGGCTACCCTCGGAAACTTCGAGCATTGCCTCGTCGAATGCTCCGTGCTCCGGCAAATCTCACATTTCTTCTTCTTCGGACACGCTGCTACGAGATGGTGCACTCCCGCACCCATGGCAAGTCCGAGTCCACCATTGCTTGCCTTCCTTGGGCCTGGCCATCCTCGCGCCCCTATCCGTACCACAGTACGACTTGTCCTGCGTACCGATGCCGTCCTCGTCCCTCCTGGACTTAGGCTCTCCCCGGTGGTTTCAACTCGATCGGTAGTTCCGCTATCGCAATCGCCTCGGACACGTTCTGTGCCTTGGCCCTCTGCACCTCCAACTTTGCCCACGGTTTTAGTCCATCCACGAACGCGAACAAAGCTTCCTGCTCACTAAGGCTAGGCAACTCCAGCACGATCTCCTAGAACTCCTTCACATAGTCCTTGATCGTCTTGCTGTGCGTCAACTCCTTCAACCTAACCCGGACCTCAAACTCAACATTCTCCGGGTAAAACTGCCGCTTGAACTCGGCCTTGAAATCCTCCCATGTCTCCATCCGACATGTACCACGCGCGATCTCTGTTTCGCGCCTTCTCCACCATAGCAGCGCCACATCTGCTAAGAAGAATGGAGCCGTCTGCAACTTGGTCGCATCATCTACTATCCCCGATGCACCAAAGTAACGCTCCATGTTCCACAGGAATTCATCCACTTCCCTACCATTCCTCGATCCTTGGAAGGAACACGGCCGGGGGATGTCGATTCGATGGGGTGCCGCACCCCGCTGGTCCCGACCGTGGGCCATCGCCCGCTCGTACAGTGCTGTCCTTCCTTCGATGGTCTCGATCCTCCCTATGATCTCCTCTCGAAAGGATGCGATCATGGACCGAACCTCCTTCCTGACAGACTCAATGATCTCCTCACACAAGTCGCGTCGCAACGCGTTAAGGGTGCCCGTCACCCGGTTCTCAAGCTCCTCCAACGACTCGCTCATCTCCGTCACCTGGTCGGCCACATTGCTCCATACCTCAAGAGCATCTACGTGTCTGTCCATGGTTTCTTCCAGCCGAGCCACTCGTGCTTCCATGGCAACACCTCTTTCCACGGACTTGTCCCTAGACCCTTTCCTGGACTTGTCCTTCTCCTGGCCGGGTTGAACTTTGGTGACGCTGGACGTAGTCTCCATCGGTCCTCCTTGCACAATACCTCTCAGCAACGTCTCAATGCGGAAGTTCCTTGAACCACTAGCGTGGCTCCGATACCACTTGTCACGGGGTTGGGTTTGAGCACTCGAAAGCTCTTCAGACCCGTGCGGCACTAGACTAGAATTGTCTCGATCTAGCTAGTAAGCCTTAACTCACTCGGTTGCTAAGTATGAAAGGAGGGGTTTAACACTTGGGAGTTGAGAGAAAACTTCACTATTTCACAAACTTTACAAGTACACAAGAATGTTGAGTCTTTGAGGGTTGAGTGCAAATGAGCCAACCTCAAGCCTATTTATACTACTCCTAAGAACCTAGAAACTTCTATCCACCTCCTCATTTGGAGGACTCTAGAACATCCTATACAATCCACACACTTCTATCATATTCTAGAACCTATCTCTAGAATCATCCACACTTATCTACAAACACAAGTCTTACAAACACATTCTAGAGTATTCTACCAAGTATAATCTAGAATGCTCCACAATCTTCAAGTACTTCATCCTTCTAGGAGGGTCCTAGAAGGTTCTCCCATCATCCAGGCGCCCCGGCCCGTCTCTGTCCGTCCCGGCCCGCATCGTCCCGGCCCGGCCCGCACCGGCCCATCTCGGCCTGAACACCTGGGCCCGTCTCTACAATGTTCCAGACTCTTCCCGAACCTCCTGGACCAAGACGGTCCGCTTCTAGTTGCTTCCGGTCGAGTCTTTCCTGCTGAGTGGCTCTTGACTTTTCAATGTCTTGCCCCCACAAGGCTTTTTCCGTCTAAGCCTATTATAGGGGAGGGTCTCTCTCGCACCTCGCGCACGCCGGCCGCGCCCGGCATCCCACGCCCGCGTCCGGCCGTCCAGCTCGAGTCCTGTTCCCAGACTCGGCCTTGTCCCGTCGTGCCTTGTCCCACACGACTGCTGCTCGTCCGACCTTGCCCGCGTCCCCTGCGCTGTCGGACAGTCCCGGACATGTCCCATCCGCAATGCCCTTTGGGCGATCCGCTTCCCATAGCGGCGTCCGTGCTCCTCCCACGGCTTACTCACGTGACTCTCCGTCCGGTCACGCCGTCCTGAAGGCTGACTCTTCACATGCAGCCCGATGCCATCCATGGCGTCCTGCTCGTGCCGGTCCCTCGGCATCCTGTGCGACCGTCTGCGCACACTTGTCTCGTCGTCGACTGTCGGCCGTGACATATGGCTGCGAATGCTTATCATTGGCCTTCTGAGCGTTTGGATCCGAAACGAGTTATGGGAATTTCCGATAATGATCCAATATCTACGCTATCGGGTCAAGTTGCAGCTCTAACTCAACAACTCCAAGTTTTGTCACACACTCCTTCTACCGGTACCACGGAAACATGTAATTGGAGCAACGGGTCTCATCCTAGTAATGAATGTCAAGTCGGGAATCCATTTGAGCAATCTCATATGGAACAAGCTCAATTTGTGGGGAATGGAAATCGTCAAAATAACCCGTATTCTAACACTTACAACCAAGGGTGGCGAAATCATCCAAATCTTTCATGGAGGAACGAGCAAGCATTAAACAACCCCCCACAAGCTCCAGTCACTCAGCCACAACAGCAGCCCCCTCAACCACCGAAGGTCTCTTTAGAAGATGCAATTGCTCAAATGGCGGCTAACACGAGTCAATTCATGACTCGCACGAAAACTACTCTACAGAATCATTCCGCTTCTATTCGGAACTTGGAGGTTTAAATGGGACAGATTGCAAATCTATTATCATCTAGATCCCAAGGTGTCTTACCAAGTGCTACCGAAATGAATCCCAAGGAATATGTGCAAGCTATTGAGTTACGAAGTGGAAAGGAACTACACGAGCAGTCCAAGAGTAGGAAAGAAAAGAGCATTCCCATTGAGAAAGTCAAGGATGAGGAGCCCACTCAAGTAGAGACCACCATGTCCTCAAAGCCCAAACCTAAAGCAGTTTGGGCCACACATCCTACTTATGTATCACCAGTCCCGTTTCCACATCGTCTGCAAAAGCAAAAGTTAGACAAGCAGTTTTCTAAGTTTCTTGATGTCTTCAAGAAATTGCACATTAATATCCCATTTGCCGACGCTTTGGAACAAATGCCGAGTTATGTGAAGTTTATGAATGACATATTATCTAACAAAAGAAAGCTCGAAGAATATGAAACGGTGGTATTAACTGAAGAGTGCAACGCTATTTTGCAGAAAAAGCTTCCACCTAAATTGAAAGATCCAGGAAGTTTCACTATACCTTGCACTATTGGGAACTTGTCGTTTGATAGAGCTTTGTGTGACCTTGGCGCCAGTATTAATCTTATGCCTCTTTCTATTTTCAAGAATTAGGTATTGGGGAAGCCAAGCCTACTACGGTCTCTTCACAACTAGCATATCGATCCATTAAGTATCCTAGAGGGGTGATAGAAGATGTCCTGGTCAGGGTTGATAAATTCATTTTCCCCGCTGATTTTATTGTGCTCCATATGGAAGAAGATCAAGACATTCCGATTATTTTGGGTAGGCCATTTTTGGCCACTGGTAGGACCCTTATTGATGTTCAGGAGGGTGAATTGATGCTTCGGGTTCAAGATGACAAGTAACATTCAAAGTGTTTCGATCTCTCCCATATCCAAGCAATGTCGAGAAGTGTTCTCAAATTGAAAGCTTAGATATTTTTGTGGAAGACACACTCCGAAATAGTTCTCTGTCAGAAGCTGTTGGGCCAACATCTAAGAAAAATTTAGAACGAGTCGCGTATCTTGGGCATTTGGACATGTCATCTTCATCATCCGTTCGCCCACCATTAAAAAATTCTAATGCCGCCGTAAATTCATCCGTTGAGAAGAAAACTAATCCGAAAGTAAAACGGTTGCCAAGTCATTTGCATCATGGGTGTTTCGGGAAGTTACCATTGTTCAAGTCTTTTTGCAAAGAACGTTGGATGTCCAAACCAAAAGTCGAGCAGTTAAAAACTAATGGTCAAAAATTTAAAACACGTAATAATGATTCGATGGACTTGGCGGAGTCCAAATGGTGTTTGCGAAAAGCAAATTTATTTTCAAAAGGTCCGGCTGAAGACTATAAACTTAGCGCTTCTCGGGAGGCAACCCGAATATTAGTAGTAGATTTTAGTTTTCGTTGTTTTTTTCCATTATAGGAGTCTAATTTTTTGATATTTTTTGCTTTACTATGCTTTTCTCACGTGTTTTATGTGATTTCAGTTGAAAAACCTTCGCAGGAACCTCTCCAGGGCAGATTTTCAATTAGGGCCGCGGCGCACTAAGAGCGGGACGCGGCACGCAAAAGACTCAAATTTCGGCGCAACCCACTGTACTGGGGGCCGCGGCGCGCTAGTTCTGTGCCGCGGCACACTCGCCCAGGAGCCGCGGCACGCTATGGACAGGCCGCGGCACGCCAATGCCCCAAGATCATGCCCAGTTAACTGTACTATGTGGTGCGGCACGCAAGTGCTGAGCCGCGGCACACTTATCCTAGAAGCCGCGGCACCGGTACTTCGAGCCGCGGTACGCTACCAAGACACCCCGAACCCATAACAAACTGTACTGCGGGCCGCGGCCCACTTGCTACGTGTCGCGGCCCCTGCTTAAAGTTTTTAAACACACGAGAAGGTTAATAAATCATTCGACCGAGACAAAGGTATCACTCCCTAAACCCTTCCTCTTCTGCGGCGCATGTCACCATCTTCAGATCAATTCTTCTTCTTATCTTCTTCGATCCAACACCAGGTAATCCATATTTCTTAATTTTATTTGCAACAAGGATTGAGAAGTGGGGTAATGTTTATTTCGTTCATTGATCAATTTGTCTTTCTTTTCTAAGTTTTATCAACATTTTGATCGGAATGTCTTGAGAATATTGATTGATGCTGATTATGTTTCGTGTGTTGTCATGAATTACCTTGAAATTAATTGTTGTTGGTGATTGAACTCGCAAATAATTCTTTTTCTATTTATTTGATTTTATGCATACCAAGTGTTTGATGTAATGCCCCAGTGAAACTTGCTTGACCAAAAAATCATCAATTTTATGAAGCGAACACGATTATCTGAAGAGTATATTCCCCCAGCCCTAATACCTATTTTGAGTTAAATTTTCACATCATGTCTCTCGTGCGACGTTAATAGTTTTTAACGCTACATTCGTTTCTCACACTTTATAAAGTTGTGGTTGGTGCCTTGTTATACCATTTAGTCGTCTGATATCTTGTTTTTATTTTCCAGGAATTCGCAATGGCCCGAAAGAGAAAGTTGAGCTCCACTAGGACTAGGACTCGATCATCCCCTCCGAGAGGGGAAACCTCTCAAAACTCGATGGATGGGCAATTCCAGCAATTCTCCGACCTTGAGGTCCATCGGCTCTTTAATGAAAGAATTCATCCGCGTCCCATCATTCCTGAGAGGGGATTTACACCCGCCCCCCAAGACGGCGAACTATTACCCATGATCACCACAATGGGGTGGACAAGATTTGTCGCACAGCCCGAGCCGGCCGTCATCTCTATAGTGCATGAATTCCTCGCCAGTGCTTTGCTACACCATATGCAGGGAGGACATATGTTGGGGAAACCGGATATCCGTACTGAGGTCGTTGTCCGTGGTCAGACGGTTGACTTCTCTGCAGCAGCGATTCGGAGTTTATACGAGCTACCCGAGGTAGATGAATCAGCGTTCACGCAGACGATGGGTAGCCTCACGAGGGAGGCATTGTTGGAAGCACTTACCCAGCCGGAGTCCGTTTGGGAGACGCTTGTTCTGGGGTCCGCAGCTTTCTTCTTTAAGAGCTCCCGTCTCAGTCGGCTAGGGCGAGCTTGGCTATATTTCCTATGCTCGCGGGTTGACCCTACTTCGCAGATCCGCTCTGTCTTGATGCCTCGCGCTTGACTGCTCTATGCCATCACGTCCGATCTTAGGTTCGATGTGGCCCCACGTCTGGCTCGGTCCATTATCCAATGCATCCAGGGAGGCTCCAACACGGGACTAAAGCATCCCTCTCTGATCTGCGCCTTATGCCGTTTCTCATTTCGACCAGTGGGGTGGCGCGCGGGCACACCAGCGAGGACGAGGATTTCTTTTAGATGAGCCACATGAGCACTCCTCAGAGCCCCTTCTTCTGACTCATGACCCGGTGGCAGATACAGAGGATCAGACCAAGTATACTCCACCCCCAGCGAGAGATCACATTTTACAGGCGATGTTTGATGGACTGAGGGAGGAGATGCGAGCAGAGCGAGATAGTGTGATCGCAGTCGTGCGACATGAGATGTACGAGCAGGTCCGCCGGGCCAATCGGCATGCTGAGAGGCGCTTAGCTGCGAGGGACGCTTACCATCGGGATTACTTAGCAGTGTGGACGGACCATATCCTCCACCCAGACGGACCATTCATCCCTCCGACCAGGCCACCTACACCACCGACTTCACCTGACGAGGCTGATGTCAGTGCCTGAGCTTACTTTCATTTAGGGGAGTACTTGACCTGTCCTTTACTTATACTTATTTGTCGTCCATTGGGGTCAATGTACTTCTCAAGTTTGGGGGGGTTAATTTTTAGTTGTTATTTAGTTTGTCTTGCTTGTCTTCTTTGGTATTTTTGATATTTCGTGTGTATATCGTGCAGCCATGTGTAAGACTGATTATATAATTCTAAATTCTATTGGAAGAACTGGATAAGTCTAGTTGAGTTCACATTATGCTATTTTAAACTCGAGTACTCATTTTGGTCTGATTTTTGCGTCATTGTGGTAACCTTGGCATTCAGGAAATGAGACAGACGTGTTTATAGTGTTCTTATTACTCGAGCCCCCGTATATATGTTTGATTGCACTATTCATCTAGCTAGTCGCCTGGTAACATTGGCCTTTTAAGCATGAAACTAAGTACCTAGGTTTAGACATTGGTTCGGACAGTTTTAATTCCCATGAATATATACAGCCTGACATGTTCTAGGATTGGAAGTCTAGTAACCGGGTGTATTCACGTAACCCGTAGTTTACATTCTCGTAAAACGACGACCTTTAATAGACATGTGTAAGTGATTGAATTATTGTTCAGAAAAATCTCATCTCCGATGATAGGAAGCCAAGTAACCGAATGTATTCACGTGACCCGTCGTTTACATTCGCGTAAAACAGCAACCTTGAATCGGACGTGCAGGTGAAGATACTCAAGTTTTTTCTCCGACTGTAGAGGGAGACTTAGTAACTAGGAGCATTCATGAGCCCCATGAGTGTGTTTTACGTCAAACGGTTCCCCAATACATGAGAATGGAAATCCACCCTAGGGTTCTTCCGATGAAACATCCCGGGAGTCGAAACCTAGTGGTTAACTCGAATCATAATAGTTATTAAATAAAAAGGAGTGATGTCCGGGGAATATCATTTATGCTGAAATTCTTATGTTTTTGCCACGAGGTTGTGGGCGTGTACGAGTTAGCTTGTTATAACCACAACATTCATATTGTCGGTCGGCTCATTTCACGTTTGTTGATCTTTGAGCCTTGATTTCCTTCATGGGCAGAGATTAGCACTAAAAATGGTTAGCTTGAGGAATCATTGTCCGTAATGTGACTCACCAGTACGTTATGCGTATTATTCATTGAGTTTTCAGGGTAGTATAAATAAGTTGAGCACTATGGATTGCACGATTGTCCACGATACTTGTACTTTTGTTTGAAATTGATTTTTTTTTTTTGCTCGAGGACAAGCAAATGCTTAAGTTTGGGGGTATTTGTTACATGTTATTTTTGTGCACTTTATTGTCACTATTCTATCTTTATTTTGGTTTAATTCTGTGAAAATGAGCTCCTAATGCATGACATTTGCATATTTTGAAGGAAATTAGAGTCCTGATGCCCAACGTAGAAAAACAGGCCAAAAACGACATTTTTCGGTCGAGAGTCGCGTCGCACCGAAGCTGGGCCACGTCACAGGCACAACACAGAGCAAACCGGAACAAACTATATCGGGGGCCGCGACACACTCTCTACGGGTCGCGGCCAGTACTGATTTTCTGCGCTGGCCTGGGCAGCGAGATGACTAGGGTCGCGACACACTTATTCCGGGCCGCGGCCCGCGTCGGCAGGAATCCTGATTTTACCCCGCGATTTTGGTTGTTTTGGAGGCGTACTAGAACTAATCCTCGGACGCGTTTTGGAGACGGGTGATGGTTATAAAAGCCTAGAGAAGGTCATAAAAGAAATCATCGAAGGAAGAAGAGGAGAATACCTAGCAGCAGGGAACGAAGGCCAGAGAACGGAAGAAGACAAGTTCTTCAATCGTGTTTGAATTTCTTCATCCTTATGTTTAATTCAAGTATTTGTGTATTGTTTTCTAGCATGTCGGGCTAGACCCCTTTATTCTAGGATTGAAATGAAACCGAGATTTTGACGAATTTATTCTTGATTTTACATTATTGAAAGTTTTCCCTTTTCTATTGAGTTTTCCCCGATTGTTCTGAACGCTTTCAATTGTGTGGTCAATAATTGAATTGTTCAAGCTGCTTAACTTGCATCGGAAGAGAATAGTGAGTAGTGATTATTGGGCGAAAACCGTTTTGTCTTGTGAGATAGGAATATACTCATAAGAATTATGAAGCTCAATGTTTTGAAGATTATAGAACTTTTTGGCTAATGTTGAATTAACTCACCTAGGAATAGAGTGAATTATTCGCTTTGGAAAATTCAACTGACCTCGGAAGAGGCATTAGATTAAATTAGAATCTTCGCTTTCAATTAATTGGGAAATTACATAAATTATATAAATTAAGATTAATTTGGATTAATCGAGGTGAATTCTTAATTCTAGATTCTTCTCCTATTTGATCTCCTTTTATCATATAATTGATTTCCTTGTTTATTATATTTTTTCGTTTTTTTTCCTATAGCTAATTAACCACAACTTTTTCGGTCGTTCAAATTAAATTAGAAATACTGATGAATTGGTACTTAGTACATCAGTCCTCGAGGGAACGATACTTTACTCATCACGTTATTACTTGTTTACGACAACGTGTACTTGCGTTCACAGAAAATACGTAACATCTATAATATCTAGCAGTTCACATGTAGAGGGAGTGGGACCATACCCCCTTAATATATTCCAAATTTATTACTAGTTCATTCTCAATATTGTCTAGTAGTGATATTGTTAAATTTATTGTGGAGAAGTCTTTTTTATTGTGGAGAATACATTGTTATATATGTAAATATTTTTCTTTTGTTTTACTTTAGTAAGTAGGTTGCATAAGTTGTATATATGTGTAAAGTTCCCTTATATCTTCCCCTCTCGATTTAACATAAGGGGCTGCCCAACAAGTTATATAACCCTCTTCGAACCCTACCAACAAGCCTCAATTTTCTCCCATTTTCGGCATCCTTTTTTATTCTGAATCCGCCCTACTTCGTAATATAATTTTATATAACATAAATGATATGAAATTAACAAAAAGTAAATATAAAACTATAGAAATTCAAGGAATTATAAAATACTAAATATTAATATTTATACATAGCCTATAAATAAAATAAATAATATACTACTTATACATGCATTACAAATTATATATATCAAATATTTACAAATATATACAGGTTTGATTCGCTTAAAGTGGATACGTAGTAAGTATGAGTACTCAGCTGACAAATATTATTCCTATCCTCATTCCCATTTAAACTCCCATTTACAAATATATGCAGTTCATATTTCCCTTGTGATGTCTGTTATAGGCCTCACCACTTAGTAGTCTGCTTTTACTTCGAATATATCCCACAAGGTGCAGCTTTTGGCCATCAGTATTACATTATTTGTCAATATATGGTAATTGGTTCACTTGTCACTGCTACAAGGATCATGGCATCATGCTGGTGCAGCTGTGTGCAAATCGATGAGTGTTGAGGACTGTTGTAATAGTTCGATCTTGTGAACTCCTTGTGAACAGTTCTCATATACTACATTAAAACTTCGATTTCCAAAGGCCACAAATATAGTGGGTGGAGTTGTTTGTTGCATTAGAAAGCTTTGACTAATGTTGCTTCCTTATGCTTATATATATCTATTCTTTTATTTCGAGATGGGACGGGACTTAATGGGATCCAACCAACATGACCCGATACCAATCTCATGTTCTAAAAATAGGACCGGACCAGAACAGGCCTTCAGCTTTTTTGAAATTAAGTCGGGCCTTTGGGATCGGTTTCGGATGCCCAGGCCTAATAAATATGGCTCACCAAATATATTACAGATAAAGTTTTCTGTTCGGCAAAGTGAGAAACACCACGGTTCAAATTCTAGCAGTTAGAATCAAAATGAGGTAGTAAGGATTCGATATTTCTGTGCAACTGTGACCTCATTGCCATTCTTTACTAGCAATTCATCAATCTATTGTCAGCTTCTTTGTTTTCTTCACTGGAGGCACAGGAGATAATATTGTGTCATCGTCAACTCGTCCTCCGAAGAGATTTCTTCTGGTTCATCAGGAATATCACTCACAGGATATTGTGCTTCGTGATGAAGTCCTTGAGAAAGCTCATGCTCTGCTCCTTGACTGAATTTAATTGTTCAGAGATAAGACACCTTTGTTTGCCTGAGCTAAGTACGTCTCTGGTCCAAGGTGGATGGTGACTTTAACACGAGACTCAATTTTCACATCTAGAGCTTCCATGGTTCGTGCGTGCACTGCACAGTCCTGCGCCAAGATTTACTTACTACACTCGGTCGAACCGATAGTACGGATACCCAGTAACAATAACAAAATCTGATCTAAAACAACCACTCCCAGTAGGGGTGGCATTTCGGAAACGAAAATCCAAAACCGAACCGAAAAAATCCGAAAAAATAACCGAAAAATCGAAACCGAATAAGACCGAACCGAAAAACAAAAAAACAGAACCGAACCGAACTAATTTGGTTCGGTTCTCGGTTCGGGATAGAGCGGAACCGAACCGGACCGAAATGGACCGAAGTCAAATTTCAACATACTAAAATGACCTTGTTTTTGTGATTTTGGTGTGTTTCAAATTTTAGTATAATGCGTTTTCCTTTTGTAAGACCCTCATGGGTCCAAGAAGGACCGATAATATGCACATGAATTTGTGATTCAATTAATTTAGGTTGAGAGAATGAGCTACTGTGATTTACGATTATTAGATATTTGGAAATTGCTATGCAACTCTAGCTTTTATCTTGAATATATATATATATATATATATATATATATATATATATATATATATATATAACTCTTGTTGGCTTGTTGTTATATATAACTTATTCTATTACATATAATATTTGAATTTATATTGTGAAGAACCGAAAAAACATCAAACCAAATCGAAACCGAACCAAATATTTATAAAACCGAACTTAACCGAACCGAACTTCAAAAAGAACCGAACCAAACCGAAACCGAATATTTGGTCCGACTCTCGGTTTCGGTCAAAAACCGAACCGAATGGAACCGAGTCCACCCCTAACTCCCAGGGTACTTTTAAGTTATGGTTGATTAAGAAAAGCACCCTTGAGGTTTAACCTAATTATAAAAAACCCAGCTAATTCTAAAACTACAAAAAACACCCGCGAGGTTTTATTTTGTCTTACATTTACTCCATTCATAAGTAAAAGATATTTCAAAACCCCTCGATCACATTTATAAAGATATTACATTTAATCCATGGATTTCTACCTCGAGGGTGTTTTTTTTTTTTTTTTGTAATTATCCTTTTTTAAGTCATTAGAAACAATTAGTTAGTCACACAACATAGATCATCAAGAGGAGCTGTCAAATCAAACGATCTGGCCCGGCCCGGCATGGGTTTTCCTAAACCAGAGAGAGTCGGTCTGAGCTAGTTTCTCCACGGACCAGGATATCCCCAGTCCGATGCCGCAGCATCGGACCCACCAGCCTGCCATCTTTTACAACATACGATTGACGAGGAATCAAGCTAGATGAAGACACTTTGACTTTTCTCTGCATTTCTAACTCAAAAGAACGTAATTATTATTTCCTGCATAAATTGCAAAACTCAGCAAGTAAAGTATGAAAATTTTAGAGAGGCCTCCCGACCGAGAAGAGAGAGGAACGAGGGATGGTCTGGCCTGCCGGCTGTAATATCCGGAATTCCTACTACTGTTGTTTAATATTATTTTATACGAGTTATGTGGTACAGCGTGGAATCTGTACAGTATGGATAAAATAATGAAGGACTGAAATGTCAGTATTGGTATTATTGTCGTATTTGGTAGACAATTACAATTGAGAATGTCGTGTATCAGGTTATCGCACTTTTGATATTGGGTATATCGTATGAGAATATTATTTGTGTTCAGTGTGTCGTATGTTCATTTTTGGTATGTCGAGACGTTGGACAGAAATTGCAGGAAACAGCTAAGTGTAGCATTATTAGTGCACGCTAATATGCATTCCTAGCGCACTGTCACGGGGTTATACTTGCGTCTCGCTAAGTCCTCTCCGTGCGGCACTATCTTAGGTTGTCTCAAGCCTAAGTAGTAAGCCTATCAGCACACACAAGATTACTAGGAAGGAAAGTAAGGAAGTGCTTGGGGAAGGTTTTCTCTTATTGCACTGTAGCAAATCAGCTTTCTCAAGATGAGTTACAAATGAGCCCCAAGGGGATATTTATACTAGACCTCCTAGGCTAACAAATTACCAACAAAACATTACTATTCCAAGTAAGAATGCCATCATCTAGAATGATCTATACAATTCTAAACAATTCTAAGAAGTCTTCTTGGAGTCCCCAGACCCCTCTGGAACGTCCGGCCCGACCCGGCCCGAAGTGTCCCGGCCCGGCCCGGCCAAGGCCTGATTCGGCCCGTAGCAACCCGACCCGATTTCTGACCTTCTGGAACCCTCTTTGACCTTCTGGAGTTGATTGGTCTCCATCTTGAAGCTTCTAGGGTCTTCTTTAGAAGAGTGGATTCCTCGGCTTTTCAATGTCTCTGCTGTCACAAGGCTTTTTCCGTCTAAGCTTATTATAGGGGGTAGTCCTCTGTGAGCTTGGCCGAGTCCATGTACGCGCGCGAGCTGCTGCGCGCCCGTCCAGCAGGCTTCGGCCGGATGCCGTAGATACCTGCTGCCTTAAGGTGGGGCGTGACATTCTCCCCCACCAAAGTCGTGGCCGTCCTCGGCACGATCTTTGTCGATATTCTTCAATCTTGCCGGAATTGCCATAGGTGATCCTCATGTTCCCGGCTATTTTCGGTCTCGGGAGTCCCTTCCAATGCACAAAGTACTCGGTGTATGGGGCCACGCCTTCGCCGAACGTCCGATGTGAAATAATCTCGGCTACTTCCTTGTCGAAGGAAGTAATCACGGCGATCGGTGCTCGATGTGGTGAGCTCGGCCGGATCCTCCATGTCCCGATGGTAAGGCTTCAATTGGCTAACATGGAAGACCGGGTGTATCTTCATCTTCGGCGGAAGTTCCACACGATAGGAAGCGTCCCAACACGCCGCTCGATCTTGTAGGGTCCTCGTACCTTCGGATGAGTCCCTTATGCACACCAAATGCTTTAAATTCTTTGCGGAGAAGTTTCACCATAACTAAGTCGCCTTCATTAAACTCGACCGCTCGTCTCTTGAGATCGGCCCATTTCTTCATCTTCTTGTTGCCTTGTCCAAAGCCGCTCGAGCCAAGTCCGATTCCTCTGTAATGACTTAGCAAAGGTATATCTTTGCGGGACTCTGTCCCGTATCCGGTGGCAATGTTGTTCGTTGTCGCGGTTGTCTCCCTAGCGAGCTCGAATGGGCTGCGTCCGTTGATTCACTCTTACGCAAGTTGTATGAGAATTGGGCCGTGTCTAAGAGTTTGGCGATCCGTGATTGGCACTCACATAGTGCCGCAAGTAGCACTCAAGCAGTGCGTTAACTCGTTCTGTCTGCCCATCCGTCTGTGGGTGGAAACTTGTTGAGAATGCTAAGTTCGAGCCCAATAGCTTGAAAAGTCCCGACCAAAACTTTCCTGTGAAACGTGGGTCTCGGTCACTCACGATTGTCGTTGGAATGCCCCAATATTTTACCACATGCTTTAAGAACAACTAGGCCGTCTCGAGCCGTTACGTCGCGGTCTTTGGAATAAAGGTTGCGTATTTTGAGAACCTGTCCACCACAACTATGATCGACCCGTACCCATCCGATTTAGGCAAAGCCGAAATAAAGTCCATTGAAACGCTTTCAAAAGGGTGTTCCGGTATGGGCAAGGGTTGAAGTAGTCCACCAGGTTGTTGTTGCTCCACCTTGTCTTGTTGGCATACAAGACATGTCCGGACGTATGCCTCAACGTCCTCACGCATCCTGGGCCAAAAGTAAGAATTGTCAATTAAAGCCATTGTACGGTGCATACCTGGGTGTCCAGCCCATAGTGTATCGTAGCATTCCTTCATGATTTCCCTCCGTAAGTTCCCCCATTTGGGCACGTACAAACGATTGCCTTTGGTAAAGAGTAGCTCGTCTCGTTCCCGAACCGTCTTGTCTTGCCGCTCTGGCAAGTTGCATGATGTTTTCTGCGAAAGGGTCTGCCTCGCCCTCGCGTATGCGGTCCTTGATGCTTCCTTCGGCCTTGGTCAAGGCTACAAGCTCGGCCTTAGGCTTAATGCATCGGCTACTCGGTTAAGTACTCGGCTTATACTCCGGTATAATCGAACTCACTAGGAATTCCGCCATCTTGCTTGCTTTGGCGTGAGCTTCTTACAGGTTTGAAAATAACTTGTGGCTACGTTATGCTGCTCGTACCACAAACTTGCTCCCAAGTAAATAATGCCTCCAGGCTCTAAGGCAATGAACCACGGCGGTCATTTCCTTCTCATGTACCGAGTACCGTCTCTCGGTGTCATTCAATTTTCTGCTCTCATAGGCGACGGGATGCCCTAGCTGCATCAAAACTCCTCCGATGGCATAATCAGATGCATCGGTCTGAACCTCATATGCCTTGGCATGGTCTGGCAAGGCAAGAACTGGCTGCTCCGTCACTTTGCCTTTGAGTCGCTCAAAGGCCTCTCGGCACTTATCCGTCCACTCCCATTTGTGGTCCTTCTTCAATAGGTCCGTCAATGGTGCTGCTATCCGAGAGTATCCCTCGATGAACTTCCGGTAGTAGTTCACGAGTCCCAGAAATGATCGGAGTTGGGTTACGCTGGTCGGCGGCTCCCAATCTCGAACTGCTTTCACTTTGGCCTCGTCCATCATTATACGGCCATCCTTGATACGGTGCCCCAGAAAAGTCACTTCCTATTGGGCGAATGAGCATTTCTCCAACTTTGCATAAAGTTCATTGTCCCGCAATGCTTGGAACACCTGTCGCAAGTGTTCTACATGCTCCTCCATTGATGATGAGTAAATGACAATATCATCCAGATAAACGACAACAAACTTGTCTATGTATGGTTGAAATACCTTGTTCATCAGTGTGCAAAAGGTCGCAGGGTCATTTGTAAGCCCGAACGGCATTACAAGGAAATCAAACAAACCATACCTGGTCGCCATGGCTGTCTTGGGTTCGTCTCCTTCGGCTATCCGGACCTGCCAATATCCGGATCTTAGGTCGATCTTTGAAAAGTATTTAGCACCTCCCAGTTGGTCAAACAACTCTCCAATGAGTGGAATGGGATACTTGTTGCGAACCGTCAGTTTGTTGAGTGCCCTATAGTCCACACACATACGCAAGGATCCATCATGCTTCTTTTGGAACAAAACGGGGGATCCATAAGGAGATTTGGATGGTTGGATCATTTTGGAATCCAACAACTCTTTCAATTGTTTCTGCAGCTCCTTAAGTTCAGGTGGTGACATCCTATAGGGTGTCCTTGAAGGTGGCTTCGCATCGGAAATAAGTTCAATTTTGTGGTCCACATCCCGTCTGGGTGGCAACTTCTTAGGTAGTTCCGCGGGCATCACGTCCTGGAACTCCTCCAAAACGGCTTGAACTTCCTTTGGTACATCCTTGCCTTCAATATTGTTTCCATCATCAGGAACGTAAAATGCGTGAAGGTCTCTTCACCGCTTGAAGGCCTCGACTAAGTTGCATGGTGAAAGGGTGCTGTCCCCTTCGCTTCCTCCTGGCCGAATGGCTGTGTCTGTCGAGTCCAAAATGACTAAGGAATCGAAAATGGAAGAATGCAAGCCCGTACTGATCGAACCATTGTAACCCAAGAACCAAATCATAGTCATCCATGGTCACTACGGTGAAGGTGATCATTCCCCGCGATCACCTATCTTTGCTTTCACTCCTCGTGCTTCGCCGGTCACCGGTTTAGCATGGGTGTTCACTGTCTAGATCGATCCATTAGTTGGAGTGACTGTAAGTCGTAAGACTTTGGCTACGCCGTCCCGCATGAAATTGTGCGTAGCTCCTGTATCCACTAAGGCTTTGATGTGTGTGTCTCCGATCAAGGCATCCACGAACATAGACCCCTTTCTGGGTCCCTTCGCCGGCTCCACAACGGCTTTGACAGCATTGAGCAAACTCAATGAGCCCATATGCGCACCATCCGCAACCTCGGTCTCCGTCGTCTCTTGCATGGCTGCGACCTTCTTCCTCCGAAGTGGGCAATCGTACTTCATGTGAGAGGTACTATGACAAATGTGACAACCTCTCGGCTTATCGTTCTCGTCCACTGGTTGCTTGCCCCAGTATTTGTTCGGCCTGAACCTTGATGGGCGGTCTCCCCCACCTTTGCCTTTATCTGTGCTGATAGTCCTTGGCTTGTCGCCGGGTCTTCAACTCCCGTAAGCCCTCGGCCACGGCAATGGCGGTCGCCACATCCCGAACATTGCGCCTTTCCAACTCTTGCCTCGCAAAAGGCTTGAGTCCGTCCATAAATGCAAACAGCTTGTCGGTCGCCGTCAAGCTTGGTATCTCCAAAGACAATTTCTTGGAACTCCTTGACATAGTCTTTGATAGTGCGAGTGTGGTGAGTCTCTTGACTGCCCGAGCCTCAAACTCCACATTCTCGGGATAGAATTGCCTCTTCAATTCGGCCTTGAAGGCTTCCCAGGAAGCCATCTGCACGCACCACTCTCAATGTCGGCTGCTTGGTCCGCCACCACAGCACGGCTGTGTCGGCCAAGTACAAGGGCGCCGTCCGCAACTTGGTGTCATCATCTCGAATGTTTGAGGCACCAAAGTATTGCTCCAGGTTCCATAAGAAATTGTCAATCTCCTTGGCGTTTCTCGATCCGTTGAACTTCCCAGGCCTTGGGATGTCAATTCGTGCGGGTGTCGCACCCACATGTCCTTCTCCGTTGGCAATTGCCCTTTTCACTGTTGCCATCTCCGTCTTGAGAACCTCCATGCTCTCTTGCATGGCCAGGATCATGGCCCGAAAATCGGCCAACTCCTTCTTCATGTCCCCATCACAAGCATTGATAGTAGAAAGAACCTGGTTGTGCAGCTCCTCACTGACTTCTTCCAAGTCATCCACCCTCCTCGCAACCTCATCATAGACCTCCTCCGCCGAGTCACTCATTGTCCCATGGCACAATCCGGCCGAGACTTGTCTCTGCCCTTCTTGGTCTTCTCGGCCTGAGTGTTGGGTTGGGTAACGTCGGATGATTGTGCCATCTTACTCCTTGCACGATCAGCTAGCAATCTTCGAAAATCCGCCTTGGTTGTCTCAACCTTGGCTCTGATACCAACTGTCACGGGGTTATACTTGCGTCTCGCTAAGTCCTCTCCGTGCGGCACTATCTTAGGTTGTCTCAAGCCTAAGTAGTAAGCCTATCAGCACACACAAGATTACTAGGAAGGAAAGTAAGGAAGTGCTTGGGGAAGGTTTTCTCTTATTGCACTGTAGCAAATCAGCTTTCTCAAGATGAGTTACAAATGAGCCCCAAGGGGATATTTATACTAGAACTCATAGGCTAACAAATTACCAACAAAACATTACTATTCCAAGTATTTACAAGAATGCCATCATCTAGAATGATCTATACAATTCTAAACAATTCTAAGAAGTCTTCTTGGAGTCCCCAGACCCCTCTGGAACGTCCGGCCCGACCCGGCCCGAAGTGTCCCGGCCCGGCCCGGCCAA
This sequence comes from Orobanche coerulescens, assembly GCA_033398695.1. Classification (NCBI taxonomy): domain Eukaryota; kingdom Viridiplantae; phylum Streptophyta; class Magnoliopsida; order Lamiales; family Orobanchaceae; genus Orobanche; species Orobanche coerulescens. The sequence continues at coordinate 194,866,615 of CM065802.1, forward strand.
GGCCCGATTCGGCCCGTAGCAACCCGACCCGATTTCTGACCTTCTGGAACCCTCTTTGACCTTCTGGAGTTGATTGGTCTCCATCTTGAAGCTTCTAGGGTCTTCTTTCTGAAGAGTGGATTCCTCGGCTTTTCAATGTCTACTGCTGTCACAAGGCTTTTTTCGTCTAAGCCTATTATAGGGGGGGTAGTCCTCTGTGAGCTTGGCCGAGTCCATGTACGCGCGCGAGCCTGCTGCGCGCCCGTCCGGCAGGCTTCGGCCGGATGCCGGTAGATGCCTGCTGCCTTAAGGTGGGGCGTGACAGCACGCTATCGTGCAGGTTTAGCGCACGCTAATGGTAAAAGATAGCGCACGCTAGTTCAGAACAAATCAGAGGGAATCTTGGCTTTTGGCGACTGGACTCGGCCACTTGTAACGCGTGTCCAGATAAGGTCAGTGGGTGTTTGTCATGTAGGGCTAGCGCACGCTAAACCGTATAGTTAGCGCACGCTAATTCCAGATCGGTCAGAGGAATCCCGAAAATCGCGGATGCTTTCGGCATGTGGGGGCACGAGTGGTAGGTGAATACTGTAGTAAGTCAACTTCGGATAGCGCACGCTAAGGGCAAAGGACTTGCGTACGCTAGACAGTGTAAGTTACGTACGCTAATGCATGGGCATTACATACGCAAGCACATGTACGAAGCCAGACAGTGGCCTCTGGACCCCGATAGCGCACGCTAACAAAGTCAGTTAGCGCACGCTAAGGCTGTTGCGCACGCTAAACATGAGATGTTAGCGCACGCTAGTAATGTATTCTATATAAGGGGACAGACGGGTTTTGAGATGCATTTAGTCCATTTTTTCTCTTTCAGTCAATAGAGAGAGCTTTGGGAGGTTCTTGAGGTTCCCAAACACGATCAGATGATGATCTTTAACAAGATTAAGATGGAGAGCATGGATTCAAGCCTTGTTCTTCAAGTTATTCATGATTCTTGGAATGGAGTCAAATGTTCTTATTCGTGGTTCATCCAATCCAGGTAATTTTCGTATCCCTTTGATGGTGGTTCGTTTTTCTTGGATGATTACATGTGATGAGCGTGTTGGATAATCAGATGATGATGATGTTATATATGATTCAATGGAATTTTGATAAGAGTTTCGGATGTTAGTTAAGATTCTTCATACTATAAGGATGTTGATTCATTTAACCCGATCTAAGATGGATTTCTGAATCTTGGTAATTATATTGGTCGATTTAGATGAGATGAATCATGATACTAGGTTGAATTCCAGATTGAGTATGATATGATCCTTGTTATCGAGTCGGTTTGATTGTTGATGTTGTTATTGATATATGGACATTGATATGATCATTGTGATAATTATGGGGTCGTTTATCTTCAAGAGATATGGAGATTTATGTCTCCCTTCATTCGGATTCGTAGTCGCAAGATGTTAGTCGATGCTTGGAATGCATGCCACTGTACAGCATTAGCGCACGCTAAGCTTACTGGCTAGTGCACGCTAACGGGAGCAACTTAGCGCACGCTACGTTATGCGTTTAACGTGCGCTAAGTAGGCAGATAATGCAGTATTTTTGTGTTTTGATTATAAATTCGTGATGGTTTGATTTGGTTTGTTCTGACTTCGTTTATTGGAGGTTTTGTTGAACCGTTGAGTTCGATTGGTTAGTTTTGTCGGTTGTTGATTGTTATCGGATATGTGTTATTTGATTACTTCGATAGGTTGAGATTATTGATCGGTGATTATAACCGGATGTTGCGGTCGTGTTCGAGTATGTCCATTGTGTTGCTTTTGATCGGGGCTGAGGAGCTCGTAGACAAAGGCAATGTGTTCGGTAGTAGTGCGATTCCATTGGTATGGTAGTAGTGCGATTTTACCATAGTGATTTTTTAATGATTTCTCTGTAAGTGTAGATTTGGGGATGGTGACCCCATGCTGGTGGTTTTGGATATTGAGTGGTCGTTCCCACTCCATGTATGATTGGATATGTTCGTCGGTTTATGATTGGTTGTTCGTATGCCGAGGAGTATGTTCACCAGTCGGGTATGTTTATTGAGATCCACTGTATGTGGTTGGTGTGTCATTTTTGAGAATGTTATTCTTTCGTATATCGGTTTCTGTGGTTCTGTGTTGACCGTGTTGGTGCTCCTCGTGTGAAGGTATTCACGATTATCGTTGATCGTTCGTTGGTTATATTATAGTTTATCATGTTGATGATATTCTCGATTATGTTCTGACCTTTGGATTGGTCGTATCGGAGTTTATCATGTCGATGATATTCTCGGCTAATTTATTGGTTGAACATTGTTGGTGATCATATGAGCGTTCAGATTTTGTGTCAATGTTTTGGAATTTATGTCGTTGTTTTGGGCAGTTGTTGCACAGTTGTATTGTGTATTATTCGTCTTATCGGAATTGGGACTTGACTATGTAATCAGGCAGACAGAATTTGATTCGGGCAGATTGCTTCATCCGAAGATGATATATTTTGTTGAGACTCAGGGAATTGTGATTGTAAAGTGTATTGAGACTTTACAGTGAGGTCGCTAGCTAGTATCTCAGGAGATCCTCGACTTTGCGCATTGGTAAGTATGCAGCTGTGGTTATTCTATAATGATGATGATTGATCGTTGTCGTGATGGTTTTGGGATATTTTGGTTGAACCGTATGTTTGTTGTTTTTATGACGGATTGCAAGTTTCAAGGACGAAACTTATTTTAAGTGGTGTAGTATGTAATATCCGGAAATTCTATTACTGTTGTTTAATGTTATTTTATCCGAGTTATCTTTCAGCGTGGAATGCATGCGGTATGGATAAAATAATTGAAGGACTGAGATATCAGTATCGGTATAATTGTTGTACTTGGTCGACAATTGTATTAGGGAATATAGTGCGTCTTGTATACGTAACCAGTATGTCGAGACGGACGAGAATAGCTGAAAGTGGCTAAGTGTAACATTATTAGCGCACGCTAATAATCACGAGTAGTGCACGTTATCGTGCAGGTTTAGCGCACGCTATGGACATAACTTAGCGTACGCTAGTGAAGAACAGCTCAGAGGGAATCTGCGTGTGGACCAAACCACTTTCGGTGCACGTTTTGATAAGTCAACGGATGTTGTAATGTAGTGTTAGCGCACGCTAATGCATGTTGATTAGCGCACGGTAACTGTATATCGGACAAAAAGGAATCTTATCCTCGTCAGCACTTTCGGCGTGTGGACCAGTCTTCGGAAACATACAGACAAACGAGTCAAGTGATATTAGCGCACGCTAAACGCAAGGACTTGCATACGCTAGAGAGTGTAAGTTACGTACGCTAATGCATGGGCATTACGTATGTAAGCACATGTACGAAGCCAGACAGTAGCCTCTGGACTGCGAGAGCGCACGCTAACAAAGTCAGTTAGCGCATGCTAAGCCTGTTGCGCATGCTAAACATAAGGTTTAGCGCACGCTAGTAATGCAGTCTATATAAGGGACAGACGGGTATTATGAAGCATTTCGTCCATTCTTTCACCTTCAGTCGATAGAGAGAGCTTTGGGAGGTTCTTGAGGTTCCCAAACACGGTGAGGTGGTGATCTTTAACAAGATTAAGATAGAAACCATGGATTAAAGCTTTGTTCTTGAAATCATTGGTGATTCTTGGAAATGGATTCAACCTTGGAAAACAATCCATAAAGGTAATTACTCTTCATCTTTGGATTTCGTTTTAGATTGATTGTTGATGTTCTTGAGTTGATGATTATCATATAAACAAGTTGATAAGCATGATTATGATATGGATTACCGGATTATGATGATGTTATTGTTGATATGAGGATATTGATATGATTCTTGTGGTTTGAATAGTGTTGTTCGTTTTCTTGAGATAAGTTGGTGAATCCTTCTCCTCAGTTTCGGATGTTGATGTTATTGTCGTTGATTACTCTCTGTAATGGAAGATTAAGGAAGTGTTGTTACGTTCTTGATGTTTCATGTATTGATATTAAGGGAGATGATATATGGATATAGAACTTGGATTATAAGTTGGATGATTGTTGATATGTTAAAGGATATTGGATTCCGTTGTTTTGAGCATGATTTAGAATCACTTAGTGTTCTTGATAATCGCCATATGTTGATCGGTATCTGAAAAACATGTATCTATACAGTATTAGCGCACGCTACGTTTACTGCCTAGCGCGCACTAACGGGAGCAACTTAGCGCACGCTACGTTAGGTGATTAACGTCCGCTAAGAAGGCAGAAAGTGCAGTATTTTCGTGTTGTAGTTATAAATTCGTGCTGGTTTGAGTAGGATTGATCCGACTAGTGTTTAATCGAGATATTGTCAAGCCTTTGGGTTTGTGGAATGGTTTTATCGATTGTTTATTGTTGTCGAACTTGTTGTTTATCGATTATTGTAATAGGTTGAGATTATTGATCGGTGTTTAAAACTGTATGTTGTGGTCGTGTTCGAGAATGTTCGTGAATTGCTTTGGTCGGGACCGAGGAACTTGTAGATGACGGCAATGGATTTGGTAACAGCTTCCTCGTCGTTGTATCGGTATCGAGGCAAGTTATTACTTGCTCAGTTTATAATATTTAATGAATGGTTTCAGTTTCATTCGTTTATAATTCGTATAGCAATGTTTATAATCATAATCACAGGAGATTTGGGATTATAAATCGTATTCGAGTTTTGGGAATCTAAATCATAATGTATAAGATTTACTTTTGTTATTGGTACACTTGTATATCGAGGATATATTGTGATAAAGATGAAGATATGAATTATCTGCAATCCGTGATACTTTGGACCGTTGAGTATTGAGGATAATGGTTCGTGATGGTTTAGACATTGAGATCATTCATGAAGGACTCGGGGCAAGTACTCTAATCATTTTTATCATTTGTGTCGATCATGTCGTGATACATTCGTGTATCGTTGTTGCATGCATTTGTGCATTGTTGTTGTCATGTATTGTGTACTGTTGTTTTGTGCAGTTGTACATTGTTGTCATATGTCCACCTCGTGTTGGTCCGACGGGATCATCGGGGGATCTATGCTAGCGTGCGCTGGATCATTGGACGGGTTTTCCACCTCGGGTTGGTCTGACGGGATCATCGGGGGATCTAGGCAGTGTACGCTGGATCATCGGATTGCCATGTAATGTTGTTGTGCATATGTATATTATGGGTTTGCCATAAGTATACATTATCGTTATTGTTGTGATCATATTGACGTTGTCATATGAGTATGCATTTGTAGGTCTTGTGTTAGGACCATGTCCGTATGTTGTGTTGATCTGATCTCGGATTAGACTGTCGTGATGGTAATGGTATTTCGTATCTTGAGGTATGTTCCGTATTTCCTTGGTACTTGTCTTTGATGGACAATCAATTATCGTATTGGAATTGTCGACGTTATCCGATGGATTGAATTGGCCAGAGTTGGTATAATTTCCGTATCGCTAGTTATGATAATGTTTTGAGAACCTTGGGTATTATTGAGATATCGTACAGATATTTCGGTATTATCTTAATGTGTTGTTAAGGATACGAATCGTGGATTTTCGTAAAGTTACGACTGTAAGATTACATTGGTCGTATTCTTACTTAGTATTTCCATTGATATGTAATTATTGATGTGATGTGATGGTTATCATTGTTGGATATTATGGCTGACCCCGTCGTGGGCTTTCTTTTTAGGTTCTTGGATTATCAAGCTTGTAGCGGTCGTGAAGAGATGAGCTTCCCGGAGGATACTGACTAGGACATGTATTTGTGTATTGAGCTTCTGATCAGTTGTTGTATTCTTCTGCTAGAGTATTTTAATTGTTTATCTTTATCCGCTGCGTGAGTATTTTTAAATGGCCTACTGGGTATCTGGTAACTTAGGTTACTTTGGCAATCATTTTCTAAATCTATTCTGTCGGTACGTGTAAGCGATAGCTTAATGTATGTTTTTAAATTGTTGTGTTTTGGCATTTCAGACCTTGTGGTTTCAAATGAGATTTTACGACGGTTTTGATAAACGAGTTTTATAAAGTCTTCCAATGTTTTAAATAGATAATACCGTCGTTAGCCTCTTGGACGTTTGTAAATGTTTGCGAAAATTTCCTTCAGCCTTGTGGGTTCCATCTCGGGGCCCACGGCGCTGTAATATTCCCGGTCGTATCTGGGGGTGTTACAGAATATGGTATCAGAGCTTAGGTTGAGAAAACCTAGGCATTTGGGTCTAGTTGGGTCGTGTTTTGGTCGCGTCATTCGAGTTGTCGATTGACTAATACTAGAGCCGTGAGTTTTTGTTGTTCACTCGGGCTTGTGCGTTATGTGATTTACCAGTGTAGTACTGGGGTTGTTGTAAACTTTTTCAAATGGTGTTAACGTGTTTCTTCAGATAGAGATGTGTTGTGTTCTTGGGTTGAACTGAGTTTGCAAAATGTATGTTTTGAAAATATCAGTGTCGAGTATTTTCTAGAGTCGAGACATGTGCCAGTATCACGGGGAATCGTCGGCTTCACGATCTGTAAGTATTTGGATTCTTGAATTATATTGAGATTTATTGCCGTTCTAAGTTGATATGCTTTGAGATTCATCAAATATTATACGTTACAGTATAAGGTGACAGAGTTGGGACAGGATTGACGATCTTGAGAAGCTATGATTTTGGAAAATCAATATGTCGGTTAGATTTCGGAACAGAGTTATGCATTTGGGAGAAATGTTGTGGATTGTTGAGAAGAACATGTAGTCAGGTTAATTCATTTTGTGATATATGAACTGTTTTTGAGCATTTGAAAATGATACTTTTCAAAATGAATGTTTTACGGATGTTTTGCCGTAGATGATTTTTGGGCCGAGACCTAATAGATTTTTGAAATAGTTTTATAACTCAGGACTTGAGGTCCGAAAAAGAGTTTTCTACTTTTTAAACTTCTTGTAATGCGGAACAAGATATGGGCTGAGACCCTAATGTTTCAAAAGAAAGCTTTTCTGTTTTCTAAAACTCCCGAGAATTGTAAAACACTTTATCAATCCTTATCTATTTCGTTTCTGCCCTTCGCGGTTTTAGTTTACTTGTTCAGATGAAACCTCTCGGGAAGTCTTTCGCTGTGTTGATTTGTTTTAATGCATTGTCATAGCATATTTGAGGTGATCCAGGATGGATTAATGGTTGACGTTGCGAGTCATAGGTGGAAAAGGAGTTTTTGGTCGGAGTTTATATATTGAGATTTTGGAACTCTATCGTGTAGTTTTCCGATGGAATATCAGTGGATATTGGTGACGAACCGAACTGGTATACAAGAGTATGGAGGTGGTCAATCATTTGCATAGTTTTCAATTTAAACTTCCAAATAGTGTGGATTCGAAGAACACTATTATCGAATACTTGGCACCAGCGAGCCAATGTAATTTTTCGAAAATTTATGTTTTGAATTTTGAAATTTTTGAAGAATTTTCGAAAATTTGTCTTTTGACAAGGCTATATGATTTCGAACTGGTCTTGAAAATATAATCGATATACATACGCATTTAGTGCATAATGCATATCATGGTGAAGTTCTGAGTGTGACTCACGAACTGGATAAGACGTCAGTATGGAACGATGAATAAAGTTTCGAACTTCAGTATGGTAGTTGGTTATCCAGGGATGATCGGTTAATTTATCGGATAACAAGAATATGCTGCGTATCGTAGATTCGGGTACAGAATATGATTTCGGAACTTTGGATTTTTTGAAACCGGGACATATGTGCTATGCGATTCCATTGGTATGGTAGTAGTGCGATTTTACCATAGTGATTTTTTAATGATTTCTCTGTAAGTGTAGATTTGGGGATGGTGACTCCATGCTGGTGGTTTTGGATATTGAGTGGTCGTTCCCACTCCATGTATGATTAGATATGTTCGTCGGTTTATGATTGGTTGTTCGTATGCCGAGGAGTATGTTCACCAGTCGGGTATGTTTATTGAGATCCACTGTATGTGGTTGGTGTGTCATTTTTGAGAATGTTATTCTTTCGTATATCTGTTTCTGTGGTTCTGTGTTGGCCGTGTTGGTGCTCCTCGTGTGAAGGTATTCTCGATTATCGTTGATCGTTTGTTGGTTATATTAGAGTTTATCATGTTGATGATATTCTCGATTATGTTTTGACCTTTGGATTGGTCGTATCGGAGTTTATCATGTCAATGATATTCTCGGCTAATTTATTGGTTGATCATTGTTGGTGATCATATGAGCGTTCAGATTTTGTGTCGATATTTTGGAATTTATGTCGTTGTTTTGGGCAGTTGTTGCACAGTTGTATTGTGTATTATTCATCTTATCGGAATTGGGACTTGATTATGTAATCAGGCAGACAGAATTTGATTCGGGCAGATTGCTTCATCCGAAGATGATATATTTTTTTGAGACTCAAGGAATTGTGATTGTAAAGTGTATTGAGACTTTACAATGAGGTCACTAGCTAGTATCTCAGGAGATCCTCGACTTTGCGCATTGGTAAGTATGCTGTTGTGGTTATTCTATAATGATGATGATTGATCGTTGTCGTGATGGTTTTGGGATATTTTGGTTGAACGGTATCTTTGTTGTTTTTATGACGGATTGCAAATTTCGAGGACGAAACTTATTTTAAGTGGTGTAGTATGTAATATCCGGAAATTCTATTACTGTTGTTTAATGTTATTTTATCCGAGTTATGCTGTACAGCGTGGAATCTGTACAGTATGGATAAATTAATTGAAGGACTGAGATATCAGTATCGGTATAATTGTTATACTTGGTCGACAATTGTATTAGGGAATATAGTGCGTCATGTATACGTAACCAGTATGTCGAGACGGACGAGAATAGCTGAAAGTGGCTAAGTGTAACATTATTAGTGCACGCTAATAATCACGAGTAGCGCACGTTATCGTGCAGGTTTAGCGCACGCTATGGACATAACTTAGCGTACGCTAGTGAAGAACAGCTCAGAGGGAATCTGCGTATGGACCAGACCACTTTCGGCGCACGTTTTGATAAGTCAACGGATGTTGTAATTTAGTGTTAGCGCACGCTAATGCATGTTGATTAGCGCATGCTAACTGTATATCGGACAAAAAGGAATCTTATCCTCACAAGACTTTCGCGTGTGGACAGTCTTGAAACATACGCATAAAATGAGTCAACTGATATTAGCGCACGCTAAACGCAAGGACTTGCGTACGCTAGAGAGTGTAAGTTACGTACGCTAATGCATGGGCATTACGTACGCTAATGCATGGGCATTACGTACGTAAGCACATGTACGAAGCCAGACAGTAGCCTCTGGACTGCGATAGCGCACGCTAACAAAGTCAGTTAGCACACGCTAAGGCTGTTGCGCACGCTAAACATAAGGTTTAGCGCACGCTAGTAATGCAGTCTATATAAGGGACAGACGGGTATTATGAAGCATTTCGTCCATTCTTTCACCTTCAGTCGATAGAGAGAGCTTTGGGAGGTTCTTGAGGTTCCCAAACACGGTGAGGTGGTGATCTTTAACAAGATTAAGATAGAAATCATGGATTAAAGTTTTGTTCTTGAAATCATTGGTGATTCTTGGAAATGGATTCAACCTTGGAAAACAATCCATAAAGGTAATCACTCTTCATCTTTGGATTTCGTTTTGGATTGACTGTTGATGTTCTTGAGTTGATGATTATCATATAAACAAGTTGATAAGCATGATTATGATATGGATTACCGGATTATGATGATGTTATTGTTGATATGAGGATATTGATATGATTCTTGTGGTTTGAATAGTGTTGTTCGTTTTCTTGAGATAAGTTGGTGAATCCTTCTCCTCAGTTTCGGATGTTGATGTTATTGTCGTTGATTACTCTCTGTAATGGAAGATTAAGGAAGTGTTGTTACGTTCTTGATGTTTCATGTATTGATATTAAGGGAGATGATATATGGATATAGAACTTGGATTATAAGTTGGATGATTGTTTATATGTTAAAGGATATCGGATTCCGTTGTTTTAAGCATGATTTAGAATCACTTAGTGTTCTTGATAATCGCCATATGTTGATCGGTATCTGAAAAACATGCATCTATACAGTATTAGCGCACGCTACTTTTACTGTCTAGCACGCGCTAACGGGAGCAACTTAGCGCACGCTATGTTAGGTGATTAACGTGTGCTAAGAAGGCAGAAAGTGCAGTATTTTCATGTTGTAGTTATAAATACGTGCTGGTTTGAGTAGGATTGATCCGACTAGTGTTTAATCGAGATATTGTCAAGTCGTTGGGTTTGTGGAATGGTTTTATCGATTGTTGATTGTTGTCGAACTTGTTGTTTATCAATTATTGTAATAGGTTGAGATTATTGATCGGTGTTTAAAACCGTATGTTGCGGTCATGTTCGAGAATGTTCATGAATTGTTTTGGTCGGGACCGAGGAACATGTAGATGACGGCAATGGATTTGGTAACAGCTTCCTCGTCGTTGTATCGGTATCGAGGCAAGTTATCACTTACTCAGTTTATAATATTTAATGAATGGTTTCAGTTTCATTCGTTTATAATTCGTATAACAATGTTTATAATCGTAATCATAGGAGATTTGGGATTATAAATCGTATTCGAGTTTTGGGAATCTAAATCATAATGTATATGATTTACTTTTGTTATTGGTACACTTGTATATCGAGGATATATTGTGATAAAGACGAAGATATGAATTATCTGCAATCCGTGATACTTTGGACCGTTGAGTATTGAGGATAATGGTTCGTGATGGTTTAGACATTGAGATCATTCATGAAGGACTCGGGGCAAGTACTCTAATCATTTTTATCATTTGTGTCGATCATGTCGTGATACATTCGTGTATCGTTGTTGCATGCATTTGTGCATTGTTGTTGTCATGTATTGTGTACTGTTGTTTTGTGCAGTTGTACATTGTTGTCATATGTCCACCTCGTGTTGGTCCGACGGGATCATCGGGGGATCTATGCTAGCGTGCGCTGGATCATTGGACGGGTTTTCCACCTCGGGTTGGTCTGACGGGATCATCGGGGGATCTAGGCAGTGTACGCTGGATCATCGGATTGCCATGTAATGTTGTTGTGCATATGTATATTATGGGTTTGCCATAAGTATACATTATCGTTATTGTTGTGATCATATTGACGTTGTCATATGAGTATGCATTTGTAGGTCTTGTGTTAGGACCATGTCCGTATGTTGTGTTGATCTAATCTCGGATTAGACTATCGTGATGGTAATGGTATTTCGTATCTTGAGGTATGTTCCGTATTTCCTTGGTACTTGTCTTTGATGGACAATCAATTATCGTATTGGAATTGTCGACGTTATCCGATGGATTGAATTGGCCAGAGTTGGTATAATTTCCATATCGCTAGTTATGATAATGTTTTGAGAACCTTGGGTATTATTGAGATATCGTACAGATATTTCGGTATTATCTTAATGTGTTGTTAAGGATACAAATCGTGGATTTTCGTAAAGTTACGACTGTAAGATTACATTGGTCGTATTCTTACTTAGTATTTCCATTGATATGTAATTATTGATGTGATGTGATGGTTATCATTGTTGGATATTATGGCTGACCCCGTCGTGGGCTTTATTTTTAGGTTCTTGGATTATCAAGCTTGTAGCGGTCGTGAAGAGATGAGCTTCCCGGAGGATACTGACTAGGACATGTATTTGTGTATTGAGCTTCGATCGCTTGTTGTATTCCGTCGCTAGAGTATTTTAATTATTTGTCTTTATCCATTGCGTGAGTATTTTTAAATGGCCTTCTCGGGTATCCGTAACTTAGGTTACTTTGGCAATCATTTTCTAAATCTATTCTCATGTACGTGTGTTTATAGCTTAACGTATGTTTTTAAATTGTTGAGTTTTGGCATTTCGGGCCTTGTGGTTTCAAATGAGATTTTACGACGGTTTTGATAAACGAGTTTTATAAAGTCTTCCAATGTTTTAAATACATAATACCGTCGTTAGCCTCTTGGACGTTTGTAAATGTTTGCGAAAATTTCCTTCAGCCTTGTGGGTTCCATCTCGGGGCCCACAGCGCTGTAATAATCCTAGTCGGATCTGGGGGTGTTACAGTATCGAGGAAAGTTATTACTTGCTCAGTCATAATATTTAATGAATGGTTTAAGTTTCATTTCGTTTATAATGCATATAGCGATGATTATTATTGTGAACTCTGGGTATTTGGATTGTATATCGTTCTTCCGATTCTGGGAGGTAAATCATAATGTATATGCTTTATCTCAGTTATTGGTATGTTCGGGTATCGAGGTTACATTATGGCAAAGACTAGGATATGAGTATCTATAGTTCATTGTGCGTTTGGATCGCCGAGCATTGAGGATAATTGCCGGTGATGATTTGACATCGAGATTGCTCCTGAAGGACTCGGGACAAGTATCTTAGTTTGATTCGGTTTAGTGTTAATGATGTTGATCATGCAGGTTGTCATTCATGTTGCTGAACATGAAGTCGTCCTAGTTGTTTCATCATAGTGTCATTTATGTTTGATTCATATGTTGTTCATGTTTATGAACATTTTGATTTGCATATGTGTATGCATAATTGTGTTGTTTGTGTTGTGTTGATCCGATGGGATCGTGTGATCTATGCTGAGGGCGCTGGATCAGATGTCCACTCGTGTTGGTCCGAAGAGATCATCTTGGGATCTATGTTGAGGGCGCTAGATCATTAGACGGGTTTTTCCACCTCGTGTTGGTCCGACGGGATCATCTTGGGATCTATGCTGAGGGCGCTGGATCATTGGATTACCCAGTGTTATGTTGATGGAATCATGTGGATTCGCATCGTTGGTTTTATATGTGTTGTTATATGTATATTATTGGTTATCCACCTCGTGTTGATCTTGTAGGATCATCTTGGGATCTATGCTGAGGGCGCTAGATCATGGGATTGCCATTGAGTATACATTGTTATTCTTTTGAGCATATTGACGTTGTCACATGAGTATATATTTGTAGGTCTTGTGTTAGGACCGTGTTCGTATGTTGCTTTGATCTGATCTGGGATTAGACTGACATGATTGTCATGAGATTGTGCATCTTGAGGTATGTTCTTTATTCCTTTGGTAATTGTCTTTAGTGGGCAATCAATTATTGGGTCGAGATGTGATGATGTCACCCGATGGATTGAGATTGGACTAAGTTAGTAGATTTCGTAACAATGATTTATGATGATGCTTTGAGAACCTTGGGGTTCCGTTTGAGATACAGTACAGATGTTTGGTTATGGGCTTATCATGTTGTTGACGATACGAGATGTGAACTTTGGTAAAGTTATGACGATAAGATTACTTTGGTCGTATTCTTATTTTTGTATTCTCATTGGTATGTAATTGTAATTGTGATGTGATTGACATCATTGTTGGATATTATGGCTGGCCCCGTCGTGGGCTTTCTTTTTAGGTTCTTGGATTTTCGAACTTGTAGCGGTCGTGGAGAGATGAGCTTCCCGGAGGATACTGGCTAGGGCATGTAGTTATGTATTGAGTTTCCTGATCAGTCGCTGTTTTCCGCTGCTAGAGTATTTTTAATTGTTTGTCTTTTCTGCTGTGTGAGTATTTTAAATGACCTTTCGTTTCTGGTAATTTGAGTTACTTTGGAAATCATTTTCTAAACTATTGAGTTTCGGTCGTTTGGCCTTGCCCTTTTCAAAACGAGATTTCACGACGGTTTTGATAAATAGATTTTATTAAGTCTTCGAATATTTTAAAGATAGTACTGTCGTCGGCCTCTTGGGCATTTTTAAATGTTTGCGAAAATTTCCTTTAGCCTTGTGGGTTCCATCTCGGGGCCCACGGCGCTGTAATATTTCCGGCTAAATCTGGGGGTGTTACAGAATATGGTATCGGAGATTAGGTTGAGAAAACCTAGGAATTCGGGTCGAGTTGGGTCGTGTTTTTGTTGCGTCATTCGAGCTGTCGATTGACTAATATTAGAGCCGTGTGTCTTTGTCGTTCACTCAGGCTTGTGCGTTATGGGATTTGCCAGTATCGTACTGGGCTTGTTATAACTTTTCCAAATGGTGTTTTAAGATTCTCTGGAATGAGATATATTGTGTTCTGGAGTCGAACTGATTTGGCAAAATGTGTGTTTTGAAAATATCCGTGTCGAGTATTTTCTAGAGTCGAGACATGTGCTAGTATCACGGGGAATCGTCGGCTTCACGATCTGTAAGTATTTGGATTTTCGAATTTCATTGAGATTTACTGCCGTTCTAAATTGATATGCTTTGAGATTCGGAAGAATATTATGTGTTATGTTATGAGATAACAGAACACAGTAGTTGGGACAGTATTAATGATCTTGAGAAGCTATGATTTTGGAAAAATCAATATGTCGATTAAGTTTTGGAACAGAATTGTCTATTCGGGAGAAGGACTGGGAATTGTTGAGAATAACATGTAGTCATGTTAAGTCATTTTGAAATACATGAAACTGATTTTGAGCATTTCAAAACGATACTTTTCAAATTGAACATTTTACGAATGTTTTGTGGAAAATGGTTTTGGGCCGAGGCCCAAGTGATTTTAAAATAGTTTTATAACTCAGGACTTGGGGTCCGTAAAGAGTTTTCTACTGTATAAACTTCTTGTAATGCGGAACGAGATATGGGCTGAGACCCTAGTGTTTCAAAAAAGCTTTTCTATTTTCCGAAACTCCCGAGAATTGTAAAACATTTTATCAATCCTTATCTATTTTGTTTCTGCCCTTCGCGGCACGATCTTGAAGGAGCCGCGGCACACCAGGTCACTGAGCCGCGGCACACATACACTGAGCCGCGGCACACCAAGTGTTCAAGAAACGCCCAGGAGACTGTACTTTGTGCCGCGGCACGGGGCAAATGAGCCGCGGCACACTAACACGTTGAGCTGCGGCACGCCTAAACTGAGCCACGGCACCCCGCAGTATTACAAATACATCCCAGGCCGACTGTACTCTGGGCCGCGGCTCACTTATGTTGTGCCGCGGCCCCCGTCGCATTATAAGAATGGCCAGGTATGCTTCATACAGTTGATCGGCCAGCACACGGGCCCTTCCCTCGGATATTTGACGGCACAATAAGGTCATTCGATAACCTTCTCTTTGTCTCCTTCTCAAATTCTTCAGGTAATTCTTGATTTCTTAATCATAAGTGATACTTGATTTGAAAAGAATTGAAGTTATATATTGCTAGTTGTTCTTCAATGTTGTTTCTAAAATGGAGTTGGAATATGGGGAATTTGATATTTAATTGTGATGGAATTGGTAATTATGAATGAATTGGTGATGATAGTTGTCGTTATTCATGGTTATTATCTGTGTTATTATTTTTGGGATTTGGAGTTAACCATCAAAATTCTTGTTCTTCATTTTAACTTGTGCATACCAAGTGTTTGATAAATTGCAAAGAATGAAAATTGGAAAGCCAAGCATTTTCAAATTATATGCAACGAATCATTTTATCGAATTACATTGTCCCCTACCCTTACATCATGTTAAACTTGAGAGCTTGTACTTAACTTCCTTTTTGATGATGCAAGCTCATTTATTCACACTCCGCATGATGTAGTCGAGAAGCGTACAAGCTCACCGGATGATGCCGGCACCAGCTCGTGAGAGGACTGGAGGGGAGTACTTGACCTTCTTATTCTATTACATATTATGTTTTGTCCATTGAGGTCAATGTACGTCCTAAGTTTGGGGGGGGTTTACTTTCTGTCGCTACATTTATTGCTGTACTTTTTTCGTTGCACTTTTCATTACTTTGCGTTATTTTTGTCGATAGCCTTGCTTGTCTTAATTTTTCTTTATTCGTGAATTTTTCGTGCTTCTATTTGTGTGATACTGATGTTACAACACTGTTTTTCTCTCTGAAGAAACGGTCGAGTTTTAGTCGCGTTGTAGTCAGTGATTTCTGTTTCTGCTTAGTGTTCATTTAGGTCCGAAATTTTTCTCGTGATTGTAGAGGTCTTGGCGGATAAGAGAGGATACATACGTGTTTTAAAATCGCCGTCGATACGTTTTGTTACATTTTTCGGTTAGCTAGTCGTCCAGTTACATAAGTTGTGTTGGCACTTATATTAAGTTTAGAGTCGGTCAGTTTTTCCCAATAGTCGAGATAATATTTGTTCTATGATGGGAAGTCTAGTAACCGGGGGTATTCACGTGACCCGTTGTTTACTCTCGCGTAAAACGACGACCCTGATTAGACCAGTGATTTAGAAATTTCACATGTGCCGATGATAGGGAGCCTAGTAACCGGGGGTATTCACGTGACCCGTTGTTTACTCTCGCGTAAAACAGCTGTAATACGTGAGATTCTCGGTTCCAGTTATTTTTGAACTTTTGTCGATTGCGCCGTTCATTTTGCTCTGTTGGCGATTTCTTGAGATTTTCCCTTATGTTGGGTACGGCACGATGTACCGTGTTGTGGTGTTCGTTGGGTACGACTTATCGTTGCGTAAGTCGAGCTAATAGTATGTCTTGCTTTTTTATGTGCTCGTTTTCGATTTGGATCGTTGGTGTTGTCCGTTAGTGTTTCGTTGCATGTTGAATAATTATTGTTTTGTCGAGGAGTATCGTTTTTGTGCATTTGGTCGACTTTGAAAGATCACCACCGGCGCTTATAAAGTCTAAAAATTCTGAAACTTTACAATGTGATAGAGCATCAAATTAGCTTTCCAATGGTTCAAACGGCGAGTCAATCGGAGTCCGGATGGAGAAGTTATGGTCATAATGACAAAGTCTACACCGCCGAATACGGCCTGAATACGACGCTGTTTGCACCGCTTTTGCCGAAGTCGATTATAACACGGCGCTGGAATACGGCTCTAATTTGGGCCGTTTTCGAGCCGTTTTGTCCAAAGGGTATAAATAGGACAATGCTTTTTCAGCCCATTTTCACTTCTCTCTCTCGGTTTTGGGCGATTTGATGGGGATTTCAATCCGAGTAGATTATCATCATATTCTTGAAGTCTTGATCATGTTTAACAACATCTAATCCATTGTTCTTCGTCGGATTGAGGTAATTCTTCAAAAAATCCCTTTTCAACTATTTTGAGGTTTTTCCTTTTGATTTCAATTCGGGCCGATTATGATGAATTGGTCATGTAATTCTTGTTGTATTGGTTGTAATCTACGGATTAGTAACTCGTTTATCGATTTCGCTTTCACCCGAACATGATTTTGGCTTTCTTGGAACGAACCCTTGAACCCTTGTAGTTTCTTAGTGTCGATTGAGATTTCGCTTAGTGTTGTTGATTCGTAGCGGTATTATTCTCATGGTGATTGTGTTGTTATTGATTTCTCGCGAAGGTGGTCGGTTTTGGGGGTCATTTGGGGCTGGTTTGGCCGAGCTATTTCGGGACTGCTTTTGGGGCTGTTTTGGCCGGCATTTCGGGACTATTTTGGGGTTGTTTCGGCCGAGCCGCTCTCGTCGGAGTATTCACAAATTGATTTCGAGGCAAGTATCTTGCCCATACATTACGTGTTTTGTGGATATTATGGTTGTTAATCGTCGATATGTGCTAAATAAATATTAATAACCATTTTTCAATAGAATCGGAATATTTACCATCATGCTTTTTTGTAAAGGTGACCCGTGGGTGTCGGGAATTAATGTGCTTAGTTGAATATGTGTGCTAGTGTCGAGTATAGAATCACCTTACTTTCTTGTGATGTCATTGCGTATGATTATGTCATTGGTAAATGTAAAGTGTAATTCTTTTGTCAAATTATGTGCTTGGAGTCATGTTTTTGTGTATGAATATGTGAGTTTGTGTGATATTAGTTGTGTCGTTCGGTGCTGTTGAAATCGTGTGCTTCCTTGTGAATCGTATCATTACTTGGTCGTGAGTATATGTTGGATGAACTGGCCATTCTAGTAAGGTACCTCGACTATATATACTGTGATTGACCTTCGAGGCTTGTGGTTTGCAACTGTGATTTTGAAACGTGTGTGTATGTTGTTCCTTCCACCCGGAGTGTCCGACGGGATGTCTGGGGGTCGATACTAAGGGGTACGGCCACGGAAGTGGACTTGGGTGCGTGTGTGGATGAACTTCCACCCGGAGTGTCCGACGGGATGTCCGGGGTCGATACTAAGGGGTACGGCCGCGAAGTGGTTTCACCCGGAGTGTCCGACGGGATGTCCGGGGTCGATACTAAGGGGTACGGCCGCGGGTTACCAGCCAGGTTTTCATCTTGAGGATGACGTTGATGTTTTCGTTAATTGTGATATTGTCCGAGTATCACAATGCTTTGTGCTCGGGTCGAGAGACATTATATTTCGAGTCTTGGTGCTTGGCTAGAATGGCATAGGAATAATGTGTTATGTGTAATGTGTCCTTGTAAGTGAATTGAAGTGGATGATCGGGTCGTGGACCCCGTGTTTTGTGACCGGAATGGTTGGGTCGTGGACCCCGTGTTTTGTTAAACGGATTTGTATTTTGAAAAATGAACTTTGGGGTGTGACCCTAAATGGCTTTCGAGGAATTAAGAACATTTTTAATTTTTGATGTTTTCAAAACTCCCGAGATTTGGAAATGTTTTCAAAATGCTTACTTGCTTCGTTTCGCTTTCAGACTTGAACTATTTTTAATCGAATATATCTCGGGAAGTCTTTCGTTATATTCTCGGAATGTGTTGTGTATGGCTCGTATTTGCACTTTATACTTGCACTAGCGAAACAAAGGAGTTTGCTAACCCCGTAATCGGGGTGGATATCTGTATTGTGTCCGTGTACATGCAGGTTTTCGGAGCAAGACACGGGATCGGCACGAGGGATGATGAAAGACGAATGATACTAATCACACGAAGGCCGGTTTAGTTCGATTAGTGAGTCCATTGTATTGTCTTTTCCGCTGTCTTATTGTTCGTTGTTGCAAGTATTTTACCCTTGTGTGGGTATGAGTCTGGATGAGTTTATGTATTTTGATTTTTAAGTCAGTGACGAAAGACCAAATCGGTCTATTGGTCTGTTATTTTGATTCGTCGGTATGTAATGTAATGTGTTGTTTTGATGTCTAGCCTGGTGGATCCTCACGGAGAGGGTCTGCGGCGTGTAATATTCCCGGTTTGATCTGGGGGTGTTACATTTATGGTATCAGAGCTTAGGTTGAGGAAACCTAGGCTGTCGGGTCGAGTTATGTGTTGTTGAGTCTTGTATTGTCAGATTTTGTCTGATTGAGTCGTGTCACGACGCGTCGTCTGGGATGTCGGCCGTGATTAGTATCAAGGTGCAGCCATCATCTTCGTGCGATCTGTGGATGTAAGTCTCCCTACTAGATGTTGTACCACGATCTATACGAGCCTGTATGATTCTGTGTTATGTAGTAGTATTTGAAGGTGCATCGTGAGTAAGTGACATATAATTGTTAATTCCCGTTTTGTGTTAGAATGAAGAATGATATTGCCAAATGTATCCTTGTATGAACTGTTTTTCTTGCAAGAGCAACAACCTTGGAATTTTTTTTTAGTTTCGAAGGCTTCCGGGGAGCCACGTAAATTTTTAAAATGTTCTCCAAGGGATGAAATATTTTGATTTTTTGTATGATGACCTCAAGTTCGAAAATTTTTAGACTTCAAACTACCGATATTTCATTTTCATCTCATACTATAAGTTTTCAAAACTCGAGTTTTTAACTCAAATAAGGTCTTCAAAATATACTCAAGACGTGACTCTCGTTTGTAACTTTTCGGTTTCATGAATGTTGGTCAGAAGATGTGTATTGATGATGCTCTCGTTGTTGAGCAGTGGTGCCCGTTTTATGATTAAAATAGTAACGTGAATGTTGAGTCCATCGGTATGTATGTGTTGAGATAGTCCTCCTTATTGAGAAATAAAATTTTCGTTTTTGTAAGATGATTTTCTTTTGATGGTTGCTTGTGAGATGTTATAATTATGTGAATCGATGACATTTAGACTCGTATGTTGTTGCTTATTTGTAACCTTCGAGTTTAGTACTACCTCGTATATGTTTGCAATCGTGTTGGTGATGAGAGCAGTTAGCACAGGCTTAATACGAGCCTAATGCGCGCTAACGTGGCGTGTTTAGCGCACGTTAATCTTTGTTGTAACGCGCGCTAATCAACCTGGGCAGAGGCTATGAAATCGCATTTTAGCCGTTAGGTCTAACTTTTGCGGCCAATCACCTGTAGTTGTATTCTCTATGTGGTGTCTAGTGATAACAACTGTTGTGCGTGAATGTGTGTTAAGACTTTTCGTATTGCTAGGTGATATTTGATTGTGTTTGATGAATTGATAAATTATGTCTGCTGTGTGTGTGTTCAAAAACACTTTCCTAGAAACTTCACAAAGTTTTGACGGTTGGATTAATCGGCGGCTCCATGTATACATTGAAAATTATTTGGAATTGGCGAGCCGGCCTTGGATTCTCAAATAAAACCTCGATGGTATTTTAAAGAGTTGTTTTAAAGTACATGTAGATATTTTGTAAAATGTTACCATCGTTGATTTTCATGTAGTGTTGGGGGGATTTTCCAAAATGATTTTTAACGTATTGTTGTATTTTCAGATAATTCGAGTACATGATTTTCAAAAATCTTTCACATCATAAAAATATTTTATTTCAAAAACCAATACGATTTTTATATTCAAAAATATATATTGAAAGATAAAAATCTCACTCGATGTAAACTTCAAACTCGAATTTGAGAAAGTTTCTGTATTGATTAAAGTATGTACGAATGGTTTGATGACCTTGCGTGGCTACCTTGTTGTTATTAACGTAATCTTTGGTGTGTAGTGGCGTGGTGATTTTGACAATGCCGGTTGCACAGAAAATATTATTTAGCCAATGATTTCAAAATGAGACGGTTAAACTGTTGTTTAAAAGTTTTGATGAAGCAACCTGAGGTACCAAAAATACTTTTAAAGTTTTACTTTGAAGAGCACACAAATCCAAGGATTTTCAAATGATATCATTTAAAAGAATACCTCGTGGATTTTCTTATCGAGTTGTTAGTAGTTACCTTATGTGATATTGTCGTGCTGAGTTGATACTTTAGCATGTTATTTTTGCGAAGTTGTGGCATCGTATCGAGTGAGAATCCGCTTAGTATGCCGAGGGACAGAGGATGCGGTCGTGATCGCGGTACAGTTGGTCATGGATATCAGATGCAGGACCAAGAAGATATGGCCGAGAAGGTCGCTATTCCAGCATTTCGTTCTCGTTGTTTAGGTTTCGGGGACGAAACCTCTTTTAAAGGTGATATGATGTAATATCCGCAATTTTCGATTTTCGGTAAATTTCTTTTTTTGGCAGGAGTCCGTTTTAACAGATCGCCTATGACCGTTTCGTCCTTATGTGAATGTTTCATTCTACACTTGTTGACATCCGAGTTCGTTTCGGTGTCGTTTTGCTGAGTTCCGTGCTTTTTGGCGACTTTTCCGCATTTGAGATTGATTCTTGCGAATCTTGTTCAAAATTGTTGTTCGTATTTCCCCATAAGTCCGTTTAACCTTGTTAGACGTTTTGTGAAGTTCGGTTTGGTTATACGTTGTCTTATCGTGATGTTTCAGACGTTTGGGCCATTTTGTAATTTCCCAAAATTTTGGGGTGGTTGCCTTCGTATCGTCTTTCCAGATCTTCAAGTTAGCGGAATCATGTGTCATCTAGAGTTGCTCTGCCTGGATTGTTTCATGTTTTAAGTTTCGGGACGAAACTTCATTTAAGGAGGGTAGAATGTAATACCCGAGATTCTCGGTTCCAGTTATTTTTGAACTTTTGTCGATTGCGCCGTTCATTTTGTTCTGTTGGCGATTTCTTGAGATTTTCCCTTATGTTGGGTACGGCACGATGTACCGTGTTGTGGTGTTCGTTGGGTACGACTTATCGTTGCGTAAGTCGAGCTAATAGTATGTCTTGCTTTTTTATGTGCTCGTTTTCGATTTGGATCGTTGGTGTTGTCCGTTAGTGTTTCGTTGCATGTTGAATAATTATTGTTTTGTCGAGGAGTATCGTTTTTGTGCATTTGGTCGACTTTGAAAGATCAAAGTCTAAAAATTCTGAAACTTTACAATGTGATAGAGCATCAAATTAGCTTTCCAATGGTTCAAACGGCGAGTCAATCGGAGTCCGGACGGAGAAGTTATGGTCATAATGACAAAGTCTACACCGCCGAATACGGCCTGGAATACGACTGTTTGCACCGCTTTTGCCGAAGTCGCTTATAACACGGCGCCGAATACGGCTCTAATTTGGGCCGTTTCGAGCCGCTTTGTCCAAAGGGGTATAAATAGGACAATGCGTTTTTCAGCCCATTTTCACTTCTCTCTCTCGGTTTTTGGGCGATTTGATGGGGATTTCAATCCCTGAGTAGATTATCATCATATTCTTGAAGTCTTGATCATGTTTAACAACATCTAATCCATTGTTCTTCGTCGGATTGAGGTAATTCTTCAAAAAAATCCCTTTTCAACTATTTTGAGGTTTTTCCTTTTGATTTCAATTCTGGGCCGATTATGATGAATTGGTCATGTAATTCTTGTTGTATTGGTTGTAATCTACGGATTAGTAACTCGTTTATCGATTTCGTTTCACCCGGAACATGATTTTAGCTTTCTTGGAACGAACCCTTGAACCCTTGTAGTTTCTTAGTGTCGATTGAGATTTCGTTTAGTGTTGTTGATTCGTAGCGGTATTATTCTCATGGTGATTGTGTTGTTATTGATTTCTCGCGAAGGTGGTCGGTTTTTGGGGCTGTTTCGGGGCTGTTTTGGGGCTGGTTTGGCCGAGCTATTTCGGGACTGTTTTGGGGCTGTTTTGGCCGGGCTGTTTCGGGACTATTTTGGGGTTGTTTCGGCCGAGCCGCTCTCGTCGGAGTATTCACAAATTGATTTCGAGGCAAGTATCTTGCCCATACATTACGTGTTTTGTGGATATTATGGTTGTTAATCGTCGATATGTGCTAAATAAATATTAATAACCATTTCTCAAAAGAATCGGAATATTTACCATCATGCTTTTTTGTAAAGGTGACCCGTGGGTGTCGGGAATTAATGTGCTTAGTTGAATATGTGTGCTAGTGTCGAGTATAGAATCACCTTACTTTCTTGTGATGTCATTGCGTATGATTATGTCGTTGGTAAATGTAAAGTGTAATTCTTTTGTCAAATTATGTGCTTGGAGTCATGTTTTTGTGTATGAATATGTGAGTTTGTGTGATATTAGTTGTGTCGTTCGGTGCTGTTGAAATCGTGTGCTTCCTTGTGAATCGTATCATTACTTGGTCGTGAGTATATGTTGGATGAACTGGCCATTCTAGTAAGGTACCTCGACCATATATACTGTGATTGACCTTCGAGGCTTGTGGTTTGCAACTGTGATTTTGAAACGTGTGTGTATGTTGTTCCTTCCACCCGGAGTGTCCGACGGGATGTCTGGGGGTCGATACTAAGGGGTACGGCCACGGAAGTGGACTTGGGTGCGTGTGTGGATGAACTTCCACCCGGAGTGTCCGACGGGATGTCTGGGGGTCGATACTAAGGGGTACGGCCGCGGAAGTGGTTTCCCACCCGGAGTGTCCGACGGGATGTCTGGGGGTCGATACTAAGGGGTACGGCCGCGGGTTACCTGTTGTGGTTTTCATCTTGAGGATGACGTTGATGTTTTCGTTAATTGTGATATTGTCCGGAGTATCACAATGCTTTGTGCTCGGGGTCGAGAGACATTATATTTCGAGTCTTGGTGCTTGGCTAGAATGGCATAGGAATAATGTGTTATGTGTAATGTGTCCTTGTAAGTGAATTGAAGTGGATGATCGGGTCGTGGACCCTGTGTTTTGTGACCGGAATGGTTGGGTCGTGGACCCCGTGTTTTGTTAAACGGATTTGTATTTTGAAAAATGAACTTTGGGGCTGTGACCCTAAATGGCTTTCGAGGAATTAAGTACATTTTTAATTTTTGATGTTTTCAAAACTCCCGAGATTTGGAAATGTTTTCAAAATGCTTACTTGCTTCGTTTCTGCTTTCAGGACTTGAACTATTTTTAACTGAATATATCTCGGGAAGTCTTTCGTTATATTCTCGGAATGTGTTGTGTATGGCTCGTATTTGCACTTTATACTTGCACTAGCGAAACAGTGGAGTTTTGCTAACTCCCGAGTAATCGGGGGGTGGATATCTGTATTGTGTCCAGGTACATGCAGGTTTTCGGGAGCAAGACACAGGATCGGCACGAGGATGATGAAAGACGAATGATACTAATCACACGAAGGCCGCTTTTGGGTTGATTAGTGAGTCCATTGTATTGTCTTTTCCGCTGTCTTATTGTTCGTTGTTGCAAGTATTTTACCCTTGTGTGGGTATGAGTCTGGATGAGTTTATGTATTTTGATTTTTAAGTCAGTGACGAAAGACCAAATCGGTCTATTGGTCTGTTATTTTGATTCGTCGGTATGTAATGTAATGTGTTGTTTTGATGTCTAGCCTGGTGGATCCTCACGGAGAGGGTCTGCGGCGTGTAATATTCCCGGTTTGATCTGGAGGTGTTACAACAGCGACCTTGATTCGGACATGCAGGAATTAGCTATTCGAGTTGTTTCTCCGCTGTAGAGGGGAACTTACTAACTAGAAGCATCCATGTGCCCCATGAATGTCTTTTACGTCAAACGGTTTCCTAATACATGAGAATGGAAGTTCCACCCTAGGATTATCCCGATGAAACATCCCGATATCCGAACCTAGTGGTCAATTCGAATCAATTTCTTGAGCATATATATATAAGGGAATACTGTCCGAGGATTATTTTTATGAAACTCGTGAAAATTTTGCCATTAGACTGTGGAACGGGGCGAACTAGCTTGTTTATTTTAACCTTTCATATTGACGGTCGATTTGATTTACGTTTGTTAATCTTTGAGCTGGAGTTTCTTCATGAACGAGTAATTAGGACTGAACTTGGTTACTTTGTAGAATCAGTGTTCTGAGTGTAACTCGCTATTACGATACTCGTATTTTTCAGAGAGAATTTCAGGATAGTATTATTGATTAGGTTGAGCACTACGAGTTGCACGATTATTCACGATATTCTTTTGTTGAGATTAATTCTTTTTGCTTGAGGACAAGCAAAGGCTTAAGTTTGGGGGTATTTGTTCGGCGTATTTTTATACGCTTATTCATCATTATATTATATTATTTTGGAGAGTAAATTTGCTTAAATGAGCTCTTAATGCCTTAATCTTATATGTTTGTCAGGTGATTGGAGTCCGGAAGCTAAAACGAGGCGAAACGGGCGAAAACGGCAAATTTTGGCCGTGAGTCGCGGCACAAGGAAGCAGGGCCGCGGCACAGGAAGACAACCAGTGGGCACAAAGTAGACTGTACTCTGTGCCGCGGAATAGTCTAGGTGAGCCGCGACACAGATTAATTAAATGGCGCCCAGGCATCCAGCTGAAGTCCATGTGCCGCGGCACAGATTTAGTGCGCCGCGGCACACTAGGCAGTTTTTGTATGCTCCGCGCGAATTTGGGCCGTTTCGAAGCCAGTTCTCGACCTACTCACACGGACGCGATTTGGAGACTATTTAAAGCTATAAATAAGGGTTTAAGACCCTAATCAAGGGACTTTTGGATCTTTGGAATTGGGAATTAGAGAATCGTGAGGAGACGGCAGAAGAGGAAGAGAAGCAGAAGACTTCAAGAGCAGAGGGCGGAAGCCGAAGAACGGAGGAATCCGAGCTTCATCTGCGTTTGATTTTCATGCTTCTATTTATTAATTATGTATTGTCATTTATTAGCATGTCAGGCTAAAACCCTAATCTAGGATTTTGATGAAACCTACGTTTTGACGGATTTGCTTGAGATTATCTAATTAATTACCTTTTTGTTGAGTTTTCCCAATCGTGTTTAACGCTTTCAATTATCTGGCCAATCGTTGTATTGTTTTAATCATTCAATTCGAATCGGGAGAGGAGAATTGGTGAGGAACTATTGGTGAGGACCATTTTATTCTGTGAGATAGGAATATACTCATAGGAACTACGTGGCCTTTTGGAGATTTTATGCTTTTTGCCTATTGACGAATTAATTCACCTAGGGATAGAGTGCGTTATTCGCCTTTAGAAAAATATATTGACCTCGGGAGAGGCGGTAGAATATATTAGCAATCTCCACCTTCAATAAATTGGGAAAATTATTAACTTCAGATAATCGAGAGTAAATTCGGATAAACCGAGGTGGATTCAGAATCCTAGACTTATTTATCATTTGATTCTCTTTCTCCAAGCGATCATTTTTTCTGTCTAGTCTTTTATTAATTCTTTTAGTAATTAATTGCAAAACCCAAGTTCGACTGTTCAAATAAAACTAGAATACATAAAATTCGGTAGTTAGTGATTCAGTCCTTGTGGGAACGATACTCACTCATCACTTTATTACTTGTATACGATAACGTACACTTGCGTTCAACAAATATCGCAACAGTTACCTCCGAAGATTGATAAGAAAATCTGAATCTTTCTCGGATTAACCGGTTATTATCGGCGAATTGTGAAAGGATTCTCTAAAATCGCTCAATCAACGACGAACCTTTTGCGAAAGGGTAAGAAACTCACGTGGTCCGACGCGTGTCAGCGTAGTTTTGAGGAACTCAAGAACCGGTTAATTTCAGCACCTGTCCTTTCCTTTCCAGAAGGGACGGAAGGATTCGTGGTTTTTAGTAACGTGTCCGGACACAATCTCGGATGTGTATTAATGCAGAATGGGAAGGTTATTGCCTATGCTTCATGGAAATTGCGACCTTACGAGGTTAATTATCCGACCCACGACCTGGAGCTAACAGCCGTGGTTTTCGTGTCAGAAATTTTGGCGTCATTACCTTTATGGCGTCACCTATCAGTTATTCACCGATCACAAGAGTTTGAAGTATATATTTACTCAGAAGGAGTTAAATATGCGACAGAGGCGGTGGTTGGAACTAATCAAATATTATGATATCAAGATCCTGTACCACCCGGGTAAGGCAAACGTGGTTGCCGATGCCTTGAGTCGTAAGTCCGTTCAGGAGCAAATGCTTCCTCGTTTAACAGTTCAGAAGGAGCTTCAGCAGGAATTCCTTAGACCCGAGATCGAGGTCTGGCTTCAGCAAGTGCAAGGGCAACTTTGCATGTTACAGATTTCATCGCCACTTGAGGAGGCAATTGGAGTGAATCAGGGTTCAGACCCATCATTGTTGCGCATCCGTGAGGATGTGGCTCAAGGGAAAGCCCTGGATTTGTGGTCCACAAGGATGGACTTTTGCGATTTAAGAATCGGTTATGTGTACCGGCTAATGACGAGTTGAAAAACTCGATTTTGAGAGAAGCTCTTCATCTAGGGTCTAGCAAGGTATACAAGGACTTGAAACAAAATTACTGGGTGAGTAATATGAAGCGAGAAGTCGCAAAATTTGTTTCGAGATGCTTAACATGTCAGCAAGTCAAGATAGAACATCAGCGACCGACGGGTATGCTGAGACCTCTCCCTATTCCAGATTGGAAGTGGGAAGACATTTCTATGGACTTCATCACGAGTTTGCCGATGAGTCGTCATGGCATGAACACAATCTGGGTGATTGTGGACTGCTTAACTAAGTCAGCTCATTTCCTTGAGATTAAGGATACGTGGGGTCCCGAGAGACTGGCCCAGTTGTTCATCAAAGAGATAGTGAGATTGCATGGTACTCCTAAGAGTATCATTTCCGATCGTGACGGACGATTCGTGTCACATTTTGGAAATCAGTTCATCGTGCTATGGGAACTCAGCTTAATATCAGTACCGCTTTTCATCCTCAGTCCGACGGACAATCAGAGAGGACTATTCATACATTGGAGTACATGTTTAGGGCATGCGTCCTCGATTGGAAAGACGATTGGGAAGCCCAATTACCATTGATTGAGTTCACGTACAATAATAGTTGGCATACTGCGATTAAGATAGCACCTTGCGGGGGCCTTGTACGGTTGTCGTTGTCAATCTCCTTTATGTTGGGATGACTTATCAGAATCAATCAGCACCGAGCCCGATATGCTTATAACCGCCCATGAGAAGGTAGCTTTGATAAGGAGTCATATGTTGACAGCTCAGAGTCGACAGAAATCATATGCAGTTAATCGTCGTCTACCACTAGAGTTCGAGACGGGTGACCACGTTTTGGTCAAGGTATCCCCGAGTCGAAGTATTTTCCATTTCGGAAAATGGGGAAAGTTAAGTCCGAGATTCATTGGACATTTGAGATTCTGGATCGAGTAGGCGAGTTAGCTTATCGATTGGCTTTACCTCTGGCGTTGATCCGAATTCATAATGTATTTCACATACTTCAATTCGATGAAATCGACATCGCGGATGATCATTCGTATGAGGAGCGTCCTATACGAGTTTTAGAGCGGCGAATCAAACAGTTGAGGAACAAGACGATTCCTTTGGTCAAGATTCAGTGGTCTAGACACGGAGTCGAAGAGGCTACTTGGGAAACCGAGGAGAGTATGCGAGAGTGTTATTCTGAGTTGTTTGACCCATAGTTTCGGGGACGAAACTCCTTTTAAGCGGGGGAGTATGTAATACCCGGTTGTAATTCATTCATTATCATTCAGTAATTATCAGTCAGTAATTATCACTCAGTAATTTTCACTCATAAATAATCACTCATCATTCATGATTCATTCATTTGCGTTCATTTGGCATGTTGTAACCGTGTATCAGTTACCGATCGTCATTTCATCTCCGTTTGAGTGTCGGAACGGGAGTATTATCATTATCATCGTGATTGGTAGTCTTGTGCTGGAAGTATCATTTTTGGCATGTGTTGGATTTGTTCACTTTCACATACGTATGGTATGTCGAATCATTCATCAATCGTAGCGAGAAATCGGGTTGTCGGATTTTCATCTTGTCCAGCAGCGAGTTACGACCGTAAGGAGTGTCGAATACGGCCGTAATAGACGTTCGTTGTTTTCAGGCCATTTTGGACGAGCGGGACTTACGGCCGTAAGGATTTCGGAATACGGCCGTAAGTTAGGTAGTACGGCCGTAAGGCTTGGCCGGATACGACCGTACGTGTCGAGCAGGGTGCCCAGGCGTTTTTGGCCGAAGGCGATTTACGGCCGTAAGGGTTGCGGCATATGGCCGTAAGGCGAGGGAGATATGGTCGTAAGGCTTGGCTGGATACGGCAGTACGTTACAGGCAGGGTACCTGGTCATTTTCGACGAAGGGGGCTTACGCCCGTAAGATTGGCCGGATACGGCCGTATCGTCTGAGTTACGCCCATAAGGTGTGCGGCTACGGCCGTAAGGATGTCGGTAGGTGTTTTAGACGAGGACGCGTTACGCCCGTAAGTCAGTTTCGGATACGGCCGTAAGTCTGTCGGCAGGTGTTTGGAAGAAGCCGAGTTACGGCCGTACGAGTTGGCTGGTTACGGCTGTAAGGCCGTTGACCTGGGATGTTACGGCCGTAAGAAGGCCGAGTTATGGCCGTAACTTCCGGCAGTTTATATATGTCTTGGACGGGACTTTTCCTCATTTTTCTCATTTCATTCACTTTGTTCCGAGAGA
Source organism: Orobanche coerulescens (assembly GCA_033398695.1). Lineage (NCBI taxonomy): Eukaryota > Viridiplantae > Streptophyta > Magnoliopsida > Lamiales > Orobanchaceae > Orobanche > Orobanche coerulescens. Next base: position 194,896,198 of record CM065802.1, read on the forward strand.
GAGAGCTTGAGGGAGATATTTTGTCATCATAAATCACTCGTGTGTTCGGATTTCATCATCTTGATTCATTAGGAAGCTTGGATAGTCGATTTAACACGTTTTCATCATATCGAAGTGTTTGGATCTTCTAAGGTAATATTCTTCAACATCTTGGATTTCGATTTTGTATTAAGATATGATGTTTTAGACGTTAAAATCATGTTGTATGAAGTAATGCACACATGATTGTGGATATGTATGATTATTCATTGGATTATTGAAGGATTATTCAAGAACACTTTGAATATTGAGTTGGATTTGGGGGTTTTCGATTAATTATTGTTGTAATCACGATTTAGGATATTCATCATGGATTATTGATCGTATTGAAGATGTTTTGTTGGTTGGAAACACTTCTTAGGGATTTAATGTTGGTATAATTGAGGATTGATTGTAAACAATCGGAGATTGGTCACAACGTATTAGTCGTATCGACGTTTTGAGTTGGTTATCATCGTGTTTGATTCGTATGTTGAACGGATTGTTCGATATTGTGTTATTCAAGGTTGTTCGAGCGACCGACATCCCGTTTAGGACGTTGTTCGTGGAAGGACATTCTTCATCGATGTTGAGTAAGTTAATTCTTACTCGGTTAAAAGGATATTCATTCCTTTTGTTATTGATCATTCATAATCATAACTCATTCATCATTGTATTAATCATATTGAGACTTGTAATTGTCGAATAATCACTTCATTAATGAGGAACAGCGGTTCCAATCATTTCATTGAAACTATCAATCACTTCATTATTACTTTCATCTCGATGAGTCATTCTTGACTTTGTCAGATTATTATTATTCATTGATATTCATTATGGTCATTCTCGTTCATATGACCTTCTGGGTTCATATTGCGTGGCCGGGTGCGGATGTGTGGAATTTTTAGTCGGGCACGTGATGGCCATGTATTGGGAGTGATACATTGGACTGTGCACACGGTAAAGCTTAACTCCGTGAGACTAATTAGGTACAAGGACGGGTGTGTCCGGTCATTCGTCTTGTACACTTGCACAGAACATTACGGGCGTACTATGATACTCCTCTTCAGCGTAATTCATAACTAAGGATATTTCATAACTAAAGATATATCATGATTGTGTATTTTCAACCCTTGAGGATTGTTGTTCTGTGTAACTGACCCCGGCTGGGGATTTTGTTTTCAGGTCATGGCAAGGCAAAAGCACGGGAATAGAACATCGACAGCGAGGAGTCCCAGTGATACTAGTAGGGGGCCCCTATCTTTTCAGTCATTCATGTTGTTGTCATTTATTTTCCATTGCAGACTTTCATTTGGATACTCCTTTTCATTTAGTGTTGTGTATTTTATCTTCATATAAAATATACTAGTATTCGGTATTGTCCTGGTGTGTTGTACTTAAACTCCTCATCAGAGTATTTGGTAATATAATGTGGTTCAGTACTACAATTATATTATTTAATTCATCATTTTCATTCACCTGGTGGGTCCGAGTCGGGGATCCACGGCACTGTAATATCCGCCTAGTTTGGGGTGTTATATCACCAGTCAGGTATATTTATTGAGAAACATTGTATGTGATTGGTGTGTCATTTTGAGAATGTTATTCTTTCGTTTATCTGTTTCTGTGGTTCTGTGTTGACCGTGTTGGAGCTTACCGTGTGAAGGTATTCTCGAATTATGTTGACCTTTGGATGGTCGTATTAGAGTTTATCATGTCGATGATATTCTCGGCTAATTTGTTGATTGATCAATGTTAACGATCGTATGAGCGTTCGGACGTTGTTTCGATATTTCGGGGTCTGTTGTCATTGTTTTGGACAGTTGTTTCACAGTTGTATTGTGTATTATTCTTCTTATCGGAATTAGGACTTGATTATGTAATCAGGAAGACAAAATTTGATTCGGGCAGATTGTTTCATCCGAAGATGATATATTTCGTTGAGACTCAAGGAATTGTGATTGTAAAGTGTATTGAGACTTTACAGTGAGGTCACTAGCTAGTATCTCAGGATATCGTCGACTTTGCGCATTGGTAAGTATGCTGTTGTGGTTATTCCATAGTGATGATGATTGATCATTGTCGTGATGGTTTTGGGATATTTTGGGTTGAACGGTATGTTTGTTTGTTTTTATGACGGCTTGCAAGTTTCGAGGCCGAAACTTATTTTAAGTGGTGTAGAATGTAATATCCGGAATTTCTACTACTGTTGTTTAATATTATTTTATCCGAGTTATGTGGTACAACGTGGAATCTGTATAGTATGGATAAAATAATGAAGGACTGAGATGTGAGTATTGGTATAATTGTCGTATTTGGTTAGCGCACGCTAATTCCAGATCGGTCAGAGGAATCCCGAAAATCGCGGATGCTTTCGGCATGTGGGGGCACGAGTGGCCGGTGAATACTATAGTAAGTCAACTTCGGATAGCGCACGCTAAGGGCAAAGGACTTGCGTACGCTAGACAGTGTAAGTTACGTACGCTAATGCATGGGCATTATGTACGCAAGCACATGTACGAAGCCAGACAGTGGCCTCTGGACCCCGATAGCGCACGCTAACAAAGTCAGTTAGCGCACGCTAAGGCTGTTGCGCACGCTAAACATGAGATGTTAGCGCACGCTAGTAATGTATTCTATATAAGGGGACAGATGGGTTTTGAGATGCATTTAGTCCATTTTTTCTCCTTCAGTCGATAGAGAGAGCTTTGGGAGGTTCTTGAGGTTCCCAAACACGATCAGATGATGATCTTTAACAAGATTAAGATGGAGAGCATGGATTCAAGCCTTGTTCTTCAAGTTATTCATGATTCTTGGAATGGAGTCAAATGTTCTTATTCGTGGTTCATCCAATCCAAGTAATTTTCGTATCCCTTTGATGGTGGTTCGTTTTTCTTGGATGATTACATGTGAGGAGCATGTTGGATAATCAGATTATGATGTTATATATGATTCAATGGAATTTTGATAAGAGTTTTGGATGTTAGTTAAGATTCTTCATACTATAAGGATGTTGATTCATTTAACCCGATCTAAGATGGATTTCTGAATCTTGGTAATTATATTGGTCGATTTAGATGAGATGAATCATGATACTAGGTTGAATTGCAGATTAAGTATGATATGATCCTTGTTACCGAGTCGGTTTGATTGTTGATGTTGTTATTGATATATGGACATTGATATGATCATTGTGATAATTATGGTGTCGTTTATCTTCAAGAGATATGGAGATTTATGTCTCCCTTCATTTGGATTCGTAGTCGCAAGATGTTAGTCGATGCTTGGAATGCATGCCACTGTACAGCATTAGCGCACGCTAAGCTTACTGGCTAGCGCACGCTAACGGGAGCAACTTAGCGCACGCTACGTTATGCGTTTAATGTGCGCTAAGTAGGCAGACCGTGCAGTATTTTTGTGTTTTGATTATGAATTCGTGATGGTTTGATTTGGTTTGTTCTGACTGCATTTATTGGAGGTTTTGTTGAACCGTTGAGTTCGATTGGTTAGTTTTGTCGGTTGTTGATTGTTATCAGATATGTGTTATTTGATTACTTCGATAGGTTGAGATTATTGATCGGTGATTATCACCGGATGTTGCGGTCGTGTTCGAGTATGTCCGTTATGTTGCTTTTGATCGGGGCTAAGGAGCTCGTAGACAAAGGCAATGTGTTCGGTAGCAGCTTTGTGGTATCGGTATCGAGGCAAGTTATTACTTGCTCAGTCATAATATTTAATGAATGGTTTCAGTTTCATTTCGTTTATAATGCATATAGCGATGATTATTATTGTGAACTCTGGGTATTTGGATTGTATATCGTTCTTCCGATTCTGGGAGGTAAATCATAATGTATATGCTTTATCTCAGTTATTGGTATGTTCGAGTATCGAGGTTACATTATGGTAAAGACGAGGATATGAGTATCTATAATTCATTGTACGTTTGGATCGCCAAGCATTGAGGATAATTGCCGGTGATTATTTGACATCGAGATTGCTCCTGAAGGACTCAGGACAAGTATCTTAGTTTGATTCGGTTTAGTGTTAATGATGTTGATCATGCAGGTTGTCATTCATGTTGCTGAACATGAAGTCGTCCTAGTTGTTTCATCATAGTGTCGTTCATGTTTATGAACATTTTGATTTGCATATGTGTATGCATAATTGTGGTGTTTGTGTTGTGTTGATCCGATGGGATCGTGTGATCTATGCTGAGGGCGCTGGATCAGATGTCCACCTCGTTTTGGTCCGACGGGATCATCTTGGGATCTATGCTGAGGGCGCTGGATCATTGGATGGGTTTTTCCACCTCGTGTTGGTCCGACGGGATCATCTTGGGATCTATGCTGAGGGTGCTGGATCATTGGATTACCCAGTGTTGTGTTGATGGAATCATGTGGATTCGCATCGTTGGTTTTATATGTGTTGTTATATGTATATTATTGGTTATCCACCTCGTGTTGATCTTGTAGGATCATCTTGGGATCTATGCTGAGGGCGCTAGATCATGGGATTGCCATTGATTATACATTGTTATTCTTTTGAGCATATTGACATTGTCACATGATTATGCATTTGTAGGTCTTGTGTTAGGACCGTGTTCGTATGTTGATTTGATCTGATCTGGGATTAGACTGACATGATTGTCATGAGATTGTGCATCTTGAGGTATGTTCTGTATTCCTTTGGTAATTGTCTTTAGTGCGCAATCGATTATTGGGTCGAGATGTGATGATGTCACCCGATGGATTGGGATTGGACTAAGTTAGTAGATTTCGTAACAATGATTTATGATGATGCTTTGAGAACCTTGGGGTTCCGTTTGAGATACAGTACAGATGTTTGGTTATGGGCTTATCATGTTGTTGAGGATACGAGATGTGAACTTTGGTAAAGTTATGACGATAAGATTAATTTGATCGTATTCTTATTTTTGTATTCTCATTGGTATGTAATTGTAATTGTGATGTGATTGACATCATTATTAGATATTATGGCTGACCCCGTCGTGGGCTTTCTTTTTAGGTTCTTGGATTTTCGAGGTTGTAGCGATCGTGGAGAGATGAGCTTCCCGGAGGATACTGGCTAGGTCATGTAGTTATGTAATGAGTTTCCTGATCAGTCGCTGTTTTCCGCTGCTAAAGTATTTTTAATTGTTTGTCTTTTCTGCTGCGTGAGTATTTTAAATGACCTTTCGTTTCTGGTAATTTGAGTTACTTTGGAAATCATTTTCTAAACTATTGAGTTTCGGTCATTTGGCCTTGCCCTTTTCAAAACGATATTTCATGACGGTTTTGATAAATAGATTTTATTAAGTCTTCAAATATTTTAAAGATAGTACCGTCGTCGGCCTCTTGGGCATTTGTAAATATTTGCGAAAATTTCCTTTAGCCTTGTGGGTTCCATCTCGGGGCCCACGGCGTTGTAATATTTCCGGTTAAATGTGGGGGTGTTACACCGACGAATGAAACTGCAGCGCCGAACAAGATGAAGACCGAGAAAGTGGACACAAAGTGAGTTGCATTGGAGGAGAAAGGCACAATAAAATTAGGGCTTCAAGGTTGAAGGGAGTAGATGAAGCGTACTTATTTGAGGGGTGATAGAGCAACACCCTGAACCACACCTCCATACACACCCCGTGATTTATGGGTGTTGTTTTGCATGCTTTACAGATAAAACATTCCTAATAATATTATAATAAAATTAATAGTAAAGCACGCGGTACAACACCCATAAAGCACGGGTGTGTTTGAGGGTGTGGTTCAGGGTGTTGTCCTATCATTTCTCTACTTATTTTAGTACTTTTTTCTGTTAGAAATGAGTCGAGGTTGAGAAGAGTAAAAAACTATCGGCAACACATACACATGGTAACAATATGTGACGCAGTGTCGACTTTCGTCAGTAAGTTCCATAATTACACATCAAGAAAAGATGATAAACTAATAGCAATATTGTAAAAATCGATATTTGATCTTAATAGTTTGATTTTTAAATAATAAAAAAAATCGATAATTAAAAAGTATTGGAATAATTGGAGAATACTCGGAATGAGTACTCAAAAACCTAAACAAGAAATAAAGACACAATATTTTAATTTTTTTTATATATATTAATAAAAAGAGTAATCTTTTATACGTTTAAGCATTATCAATTTAACTCAATTTACCTATAAATAAATAAAATTTAATGATTTAAAGTAATAATAAATAAAGTATTAAATGAACTTTATGATTTAAAAAGTAATAACAAAAATATTAGATGAATTGAGTATAATTAAAATTATTAATTATCTCTATATTTGAGTATTATTCAGTTATAATGTTATTCGAATAATTTTAGTAGAATGCATTTTTTTATCGTAGTTCTTGGTTATGATAAATTGATGGGTATAGTTATATTGACATATACCTTTGCAAAAATCCATATGAAAGCACGTAATTTTTAAATCATAAAATCTATATATTCACAGCCATAAAACAATTGAAACATAAATTCAACTTTGATCCGTATAATGTAAGCGTAATGCAACCAAGCAAAAAGAACATTAATGCTATGTAGTATAAAAAATTGGTCACTGCAATATATACTGATAGATCAATGATAATGAACTACTCCTTGAGAGGGCAGAACTTAAAATATTATGTTTTGAGTTTTCCATTCAGTGTTGTTGTACTGGAATGGTTATTGAATACTCGAGTATGGTTTTCCATTTCCCTTAATGTTCCGGCCTGTGTTTGCCGAGGTATTGATTCGTGTGTGATGTCTTTGGATACATTGGTTATGTTTTGAATACCGTTCTATTGTTCTTCATTCCATTGTATGTAGACCTTCTCGGTCAAAATTTATAGTTCCGCGTATGTTTAGCCTTGTGGACCCCATGGCGGGGCTTACGGCGCTGTAATATTCCCTGAATAACTTGGTATCATAGCTTAGGTCTATGGATACCTAGGCTATCGGTCTTTTGGGTCGAATGAGTCGTCATTTGTCCACAGTATCACTACTCTGCCATCATCACAGTGCGACCGGTACTTGTAAGACCTCTTACTCTTCTGGTGTTTCCTTATTCATTATGCTTCTTTTTATTGGTATTCTTGAGAACCGATCACCTTAATGACGTGCGATTGAACTGTACTTACGTGCCTTATGTGTTCCTCAGTATGTCAGCTGGTAGGGGCCGTGGCCGTGGTCGTGGCCGTGGACGAGGAAGAGGTCGTGGAGCGGCCGTTTCCATCAGTTCAGTTGCGGGGTCGACCAACCCCAGTTTGTCAAACTCGGTGCATCCTGACACCGAAAGTCAGCACGACCAGTCGAACGGCCAGGGAAACAATGCGGACGTTTAAGTTACGAATGCGCTTCAACAATTGGATACTCAGATGACCATTTTAGCCCAAACTGTTCAGCTGAATAACCCGAACCCAAACACGGATGCCTTGCTTCAGAATATAATCCGTATGCACCCTCCACAGTTTGGCGGTGCCACAGACCCGTTAGGCTGGGAATATTGGCTAGCGGAATTGGGAAAGATTTTCGAGGCGGTTGATTACCCCGAAGTGAGGAAAGTACCGATTGCTCAGTATTTCCTCACTAAGGAGGCCGCTACCTGGTGGAAGGTCATCAAGCCACAGGATCGTATTGCCACGTGGGATGAATTTAAGGGGCTCTTGGAGGCCGAGTTTTTTCCTTGGACGGTGCGAGAGGGCCGAATCCGCGCCTCTTTCAAGGCTAAACCACAAGATATTCCCGTTTCGCAGGCGATCGTGGAGTACAACCAACAATTGATCCATGTGAAGGATCAAGTGCGTAACGAGCGTGATAAGATCCGTTATTTTGACATGCGGATAAATTTGGACTTACGGCAGTACATGACCGAATTTGCTTGTACCACACTGAAAGAGTATCAGGATAGAGCTTTAGCCCATGATATGTTGAGCCCCGACAACGATACCGCTGAAGAACTGAAGAAGCAGAAAGTCGTGGGAAATTTTTCTGGCTCTAAGGGTGGCAACTTTCAGAGGTCACAGACGACTAACCGTTCTGTCGGACATTCGTCACGTTCTAATAAGGGAAAGAGAGGTTACCGTCCTACTCCGGGTACCTCAAACCACACGGTGACTTGCTATAATTGTGGCCGCCCAGGCCACGTTAGTTCGGAATGCAACTTTCCACCATTGAAGTGTCACACGTGTGGACAGATGGGACATAGAGCGGCTTATTTTTCCAAGCCGAATCAGACTTTGGACAATCGGGCTTCTGCCCCAGCACCACTTGACCAAGGTATAAATCAGCGGAAATCTTTTGGTCAACCTCATCAGAATTTCGGCAGGGGCCGGGGACGGGGCCAGAACGCTGGAGGGGGAAACTCTAGCATCGGTTCGGTACAACCACGGGTTTATGAGATGCGTCGAACAGACGAACCCGATGCGGCGGTGGCTTCAGGTACCATTCATATTTTATCTTATCCAGTTCGTGTACTTTTTAATACGGGTGCTACACATTCTTTTATTTCATTGGAGTGTGTACGCCGTTTGAATATAACTTGTTTGACTGCTTGTGATCCCTTCATCGTGAAACTGCCTAGCGGGGATAGAATCGTGGGCAACCGGGAGATTAGAGATTTCCCGGTGATTATATCCGGTATGGAATGGTTATCGAACCTGATTGTAGTTGATATGGAAGGCGAGGACGTGATCCTCGGCGAGGATTGGCTTGATAGTCACCAAGCTATTATGAATTACCGTACCAAGGTTATCACCATGATGACTAAAGACGGATCTGAGTACTTATTTTTAGGACGTAAGTCGGGCCAATCCAAGTTGCTTATCAGTTCCATGAAGGCCGTAAAACTTTTGAATAAAGGTTGTACGGGCTATTGGTGTTATGCCTTGAAAACGGAAGGAAATGAAGTCGATTTCTCTTCGATTCCGGTTGTTAATGAGTATCCCGACGTTTTTCCGGATGACCTTCCGGGATTACCGCCAGATCGAGAGATAGATTTTTCCGTGGACTTAGAGCCGAATGCGGCTCCGATTTCTAAAGCACCTTATCGGATGGCACCTTCCGAGATGCAGGAATTGAAGACTCAGTTGGGAGAACTTCTGGAAAAAGGGTACATCAGACCGAGTGCTTCGCCTTGGGGCGCGCCTGTTCTTTTCGTGAGGAAGAAGGATGGTTCACTACGTTTGTGCATCGACTACCGTGAGCTGAACAAAGTAACCATCAAGAACAAATATCTTTTGCCTCATATAGACGATTTATTTGATCAATTGCAAGGGGCTGCGGTTTTCTCGAAGATTGATTTGAGATCCGGGTATTATCAACTCAGGGTGAGGGAGTCCGACGTTCCGAAGACGGCGTTTCAGACGAGATATGGGCATTATGGATTTGTGGTTATGCCTTTTGGGTTGACTAATGCGCCGGCAGTATTCATGCAGTTAATGAATAAGATATTCATCGAGTACCTCGACAGGTGTGTAGTTGTCTTTATTGACGACATCTTGATCTATTCTCGAGATAAGGAGGAACATGCCCGACACTTGCGTTTGATTTTGGACATTTTGAGAACCGAGCACCTCTATGCGAAATTCTCGAAATGTGAATTTTGGTTGGAAGAAGTTATGTTTCTCGGCCATGTGATTTCGGCCGAAGGGGTTCGTGTAGACCCACAGAATATTGAGGCAGTACTAGATTGGGCACCGCCTAAAAATGTTAAGGAAGTTCGTAGCTTTTTGGGCCTTGTTGGGTATTACCGTCAGTTTGTCGAGGGGTTCTCAAAACTCGCTCGGCCGCTTACGAAATTACTCCAGAAGACCGAAAAGTTTCTTTGGACGGATGAGAGACAACAGAGCTTCGATGAACTGAAGAGACGATTAAATTTAGTGCCGATTTTAACTTTACCACATGGTAGCGAGGGCTTTGCAGTCTATAGTGACGCTTCGGGTCAAGGCCTGGGCTGTGTACTTATGCAGCATGATAAGACGATAGCTTTTGCGTCATGACAATTAAAGCCTTATTAGATGAATTATCCTACTCACGATTTAGAGTTGGCCGCAATTGTCTTCGCACTCAAGATTTGGCGGCATTATTTGTATGGTTCACCGTGCCGGATTTATACTGATCACAAGAGCCTGAAGTATATTTTCAGTCAGAAAGAGCTGAATATGAGACAGAGATGTTGGTTAGAGTTGATAAAGGATTATGATTTGGAAATTCTTTATCACCCCGGAAAAGCCAATGTCGTTGCAGATGCTTTAAGCCACAAATCGGCATCTCTTCAAATGCTCGAGGTTCTTACATCGTAGACAAAAATTCGTCAGGATTTAATTGAGCAAGGGATAGAAGTTTGGCTTCAGCGAGTATAGGGACAGTTGTGTACTCTCGAAATTACTTCGTCCTTGGTTGATGACATCAAAGGGAAGCAATGGAGTGACCCGATGATTTCTCAACTGAAGGAAGATGTAATTAAAGGAAAAGCTCCTGGCTTTATGGTTCACGAGGATAGTATTCTGAGATTTCAGGGCAGGCTTTGTGTTCCGAACGATTTAGAGTTGAGGCAAAGAATTCTCCGAGAAGCTCATGCTACGCCTTACTCAATCCACCCCGGGACGAGTAAGATGTACAAAGATTTGAAGCGCAATTTTTGGTGGAATAACATGAAGAAGGATGTTACGGAGTTTGTACTATGGTGCTTGACGTGTCAACAAGTCAAGATCGAACATCAACGACCGGTGGGGTTGTTGAAACCACTTCCCATTCCCGAGTGGAAGTGGGAAGACATCTCTATGGATTTCATCACTGGCATGCCGAGAACTCGGGCCGGGATGAATATGATTTGGATAATTGTCGATCGGCTGACCAAGTCTGCACACTTCTTGGGTATTAAGGATACTTGGGGACCGGATAGAATGGCTCGAACCTTTATTGCTGAGATCGTTAGGTTACACGGTGCCCCCAAGACCATTGTTTCTGATCGAGACGGCCATTTTGTATCGCATTTTTGGCAGGCCGTTCATTAGGCTCTGGGTACTGAGTTGAGATTGAGCACTTTCTTTCATCCTCAGTCGGACGGTCAGACAGAAAGGACGATTCAGACATTGGAAGATATGTTGCCGGCTTGTGCCTTAGATTGGAGAACTGATTGGGAGCTTCACTTACCATTGATCGAGTTTGCTTACAACAATAGTTTGCATGCGTCGATCAAAATGGGACCCTTCGAGGCACTATATGGTAGGCGATGTAGGTCGCCATTATGTTGGGATGAGGCTTCCGAGCTAGTTGGGACGGAGCCGGATATGTTGATGGAGACTAAGGAAAAGATTTTATTATCCGGGACCGATTGCTGGCTGCCCAGAGTCGTCAGAAATCTTATGCTGATACTCGTCGTCGACCCTTGGAGTTTGAGGTGGGGATCATGTCTTGCTCAAGGTGTTGCCGACCAGAGGAGTTTTCCACTTCGGGAAAAAGGGAAAACTTAGTCCGAGGTATATCGGACCCTTCGAGATTTTTGACAGAGTTGGAGATTTAGCTTATCGTTTGGCGTTGCCTCCAACTTTGAGTCACGTCCACAGTGTTTTTCATGTGTCTCAGTTGAGAAAGTACGTACCGGATCCGAGCCACATTATCGACTACAGTGAGATTGACGTAGCCGAGGATATTACCTTTCCGTAGAAACCCGTGAAGATCCTTGAGCGTCGCGAGAAACAACTTCGGCATAAGACCATTCCACTGGTTAAAGTGCAATGGTCGAGGCATAGAGTCGAGGAGCCGACTTGGGAGACGGAAGAGAATATGCGGGTGGAATACCCCGAACTATTTATTTCTTAAGTTTCGGGACGAAACTTCTTTTTAGAGGGGGAGAATGTAATACCCGGTTGAAATTCATGTCATTTCAAATCTCTTCATTGTGCAAATTGTGTTTTGTTGGGCGAACCCTTGTAATCATTGCTTGGAACCACCGTTTTGGGGTTTCCGTACTTCCATTTCGTGTTATTGTTTCCCAGATATCGAGTCCTATTGCTTTTATTCTCTTCCCGGGTCATTTTTCAGCATTTTAGGACCCGAGGGGGGTGTGGGACGCGGCACAAGGAGTGTGCGCCGCGGCACACACATTTTCTAGACCTGGCCGAGCGGTCTGTACCTTGTACCGCGGCGCATGCCGGCAGGTCCGCGACACACTGCCGAGTCACTGCCGCGGCACACCCGTCCGGGCCGCGGCACACTCGTGCTACATTTCGGCCAAAACCGTCTGTACCCTGTGCCGCGGCACACTTTGGCTGAGCCGCGGCACACTGCCGAGCCCTGGGAGCAATTTTTGGGCCTGTGTCGCGGCACACTTCAGCTGAGCCACAGCAGACGAGGCAGTCAACTGTATAATTACGTTTTTTTCAGCAAAATCAGATCATTTCTCCATTTTTCTTCAACACATCGAGAGAGAGAGAGCTTGAGGAGAGAAACCTTTCATCATCCATCACTTGAGGGTTTGAATTTCTTCATTTCTTTTCGATCGAGAAGCCCGGATCGTCGATCTATCGCGTATTCTTCGGATCATAGTGCTTGGATCTTCAAGAGGTAAATTCCTTCAACATCTTGGATTTCGATTTTGTATTGGGTAATGATGTTTTGGATGTTCAGCTCAAAAAGGTTCATACAGATATTCAGTTGGCTGACATCTTCACCAAACCTCTCGACACAGCAAGATTCAACATGCTTGGACAAGAATTGGGATTGCTACAGCCTGACTCCCTATAAGTATTTACTGTTTTTACTCAACAATTGAGGGGAATCTCAGAAGACTAAGAATACAAGATCCACCATTAATTATTTGTACACTCAGAGCCTTCAATACAGCACTGTAGGGAACAAAGCAATATGAATCATCCTACAGCTGACGTGTGCAATAATTAAGGGGGAATACAGTATGACCCATGAATACAGCATAAATCCAAAAGTTGGTGTATGGAATTAAAACCTATATATACCTTTTAAGGGGGAACGTTGTATCGTCGCGGATACAGCACATACTATAGGATTTCGATTCATTATATATATTATAATATTTTATTTTAAAAATAATTTTTGTCCATGTGCCCTGTTTTCATGTCAAACGTCATTTACATTAAATGCCTTACACGACATCTGGACAATTGAATCTCAAAATCCGTGATGCTTTCAAATTGTTTAATGTTTAATACTGCCGTTTCAAGCATCGAGGGTAATAACAAATGTCAGAAGGGGGACCCGCTCCTATTTTAAAATTCAGTGGTTAAGTGTACCAGTTACACTCAGTCCATCGTGACCGTTCATTTCAAATGACGGTTCCCATCCCTTAAATCTGACCATTCGTTCTCTGAAAAACCCTTCTTCGCCGCCCACTATAAAAGGACTGCAATTGCCATTTGAGACTCTTTATGCTTTTTGCATATTTTAAGAGCACTCAAGCAAATCAGCCTACCAGTTTTTCTGTGTTTATTGCATACTCTTCTTGAATATTTTTCATCTTTTCTTGAGATTCATCAATGACGTCTGCTCAGACCTCTTCCACCGCCCTCAAGAAATCTCTGAACTTCATCGATGGACGGATCTTCACCCGATCTGTTGTCATCGAGCGCATCCATGCTGAAACTGATGACGTCGATACGATGGAAGTCGTCGTCACCAGAATCCGTCAACAAGGCCTCTACCGCCTTGGGAGCCACACCGTAGAGAAATATGACGTTCACCTTGTTGAGGAGTTCTACCTCAACGCCGTGGTTCGATTTATGCCTCTAGCCCTAGGAGGACATGTTGCTGATATCACAACAGTCATTCATGGAGTGGAGATCTGCATCGACCGAGATCTTCTCAAAAACATTTACAGGCTACCCTCTGAAGGCCTGACCACGGAGGAACTTGAGACATTTGGGTCTCAAGAGTTGCTGACTCAATATTATGGCTTGTTCACCGGTTTGACAACGGTTGAAGTGGTTCACACCACCTGCCATAAGAAAAACTTTTGCTTACTGTTTGTTTATTTGCATGATTTTTGTTGTCGCATCATTGAAAATCGTACGGGTGCATTTGAGATGTGCACTAATCGTAGGTTTATAATGATGGTAGCTATTATGACCTGTGAAAAGGTCAATTGGTGTCAACTTATTCTGAAACGCTTGCAGGAAGAAGTGTCCAAACCTGCTACTCAGAAGAAATCATTTGGTTTATTCTTAAACCACATTTTGACAAAGTGCGGACTTCCACAATCCGCAGATGCAAAGAAGATAAGTTCCCGGATATTCTTGGGAGGAGTCAAGCCCACTGCCTACAAACAAAGTATTCTGATCGCAGACAGGCCTTTTATCCGGATCCTACCTCTTTCTGAAGATCCAAGGGACGTTTCTCCTAAGTCCCTGAGTGTGGAATCTTCAAGGAAAAGAAAGAGATCTCACAGCAAGACACCAGTTGCTACTGAGAAGCCGAAAAGGAAGCTAAAGAGGCTTTCTAAAGTTAAAGCTACAAAAACCTCCGAGGATGCTTCTATTGTGGCGCAACCCACTGAACAACTATCCCAGAGCCCAACCCCTGTGGAAGAGATGCCCGTTACTGTATTGACACTAGATCCCGAGCCTTTAGCGGCTAAGATGGATGATCGGACATCTACCAACTTGGAAGACTCTAGCGACTCGGCTGCCCCTACGGAGCCAAATGATACTTCTCCTATGCGGGATTCCACACCCGTACAGGATCCACCTTCCTTCGGGGTACCATCCCCTGTAAGGAATCCCTCTTCCATACATGATCCCACACCTATAGAGGAACACATCGCTACAGCGGACTCAGATGTTGTACGAAGTCCCTCCCCGGGCACTATTATCAATAAAGCTCTTCCCTCTGTGCAAATTGAACAGGCCTATGAAAAATTTCTTCAATGGAAGAGCTATAGGCTAGCTCCATACGATACCCTGTTCAACTGGAGCGAGTGGAGCAATGAAGAAAGATTCGTGTTGGAAGTGACGTACTTTCAAGAAGTTGAAGCCCTGATCCAATGGGATAATCTATGCTGTGGAGAGTTAATTGAAAGCCATCTTTTGCACAAATCAGATGCCAGAAGGAAAGGAAAGGATAAGTCCGAGGAATCTCCCAAAATTCCAAAAGAAGACCACAAGCCAGACGACGACGACGACGATGCCTTTCAGGCAGGTCTGAGAATCAGCCGTTAGGAGGCTCACGAAAGAGAAGTCCCCCAAGTTCAACAAAACGATGAAGGGACATCAAGCCGTAATGAGTCCCCCTCGCAACTGTATCACCCCAAAATCATATTGGGTTATTACAGTGCCGTGGACCCCACGCCAGGAGATCCACCAGGTGAACATGACTAAAATACATTAAATTACACAATAAGGGAAACTGATAGTCCCTACCATGACATCCGACACAATATTCCGATAAGGAATTTCAACGACAAAAGTAGCCTACATGGCCAAAAATGAAATACAACAACATCCACGAACATCTGTTCGGGTAATACAGCACAACAACTGACAAGACTGGAGTACACTCCAACTGACTGACCGACAATGAACAACTCGGACTAGTATCGCTCGAATGCCTCGTCGCCATCGTCATGCCCTTATGTCTCAACTCTCTCCTCACAAGCACCTAAAACATGAAAACATGTTCCGCCCCCACGGGGTCAGTCATCCAGATAATGAACATCAAATACATGTATAACATGATATGTATCCAAAGGCAGAATGAAACGGTACAATGATAATAATAATATGAGATGCTCACAAACCAAGGTAAGAACCGAGCATAAGCGAAATACTATGCCCACGGCATACTATTAATACCTGTTCGACAGGTTAGAACATAAGTGCCCAACGGCGAATCATAATCACAGAATACCACAATGAATTACACGACATTAACCAATCCAGGACTGAATTAATTATGAATCACAATGCCCGAAGGCTCCAATGAAATTACTAGGACAATAATAAAGGCTTGAAAGCCACTCAGCCGAAGCTGTCAAATTATCACAATCACATGAAGCCAAAACAGCCCGCAGCTGTTATTGATTAGGGCCGAAACCACGGCACGAAGCCGTATCACCATTAGGGCCGAAGCCACGACACGAATCCGTATCACAATGAGGGCCGAAGCCACGACACGAAGCCGTATCACAATTAGGGCCGAAGCCGCGGCACGAAGCCGTATCACAATGAGGGCCGAAGCCACGGCACGAAGCCGTATCACAATGAATGATAGTGTGCTGCGTTGAGTCGGCCAACACGATGACAGTAACATACGGATAGACATCGTCCTTGACAGTCCCAAATTAACACCTCGATTGCCTTAGGATGGCCAACCGATAACAATGATGCAGCGGATGATTCCATGAATGATTAAGCGCTTCAATTGGCTTAGAATGGCCAATCGCTATGAATGATACGATGAATGATTAAATGCCTCGATTGCCTTAGAACGGTCAATCGATAACAATGATATGGTGAATGATTGAACATTTCGATTTGCCTGAGAACGGCCAATTGATGACAATGATACGAAGGATGCCTCGGCACCTTTAATCGGTGACCAACGACGAAAATGAGAATTGAATAAGCCAATGCCTTAAATCGGCCAATACGGTTTTAATGACAACCCCAACATGAATAACGATGATCTAAACGATGTCTTAGATTGACATCAATATTAACAACAATCGATACATCGATACCGCGAGCCGGCTATCGACAATGACATTAGTAACGAGTATCACAATGCCTTGAATCGGCCATTAACGGACAATAATAAACATTTGGCATAGTTGCCGAAAGGTATCGTATCAAACGATCTCTTAATATCAATGAATTCATGAAGAGACTAAGTCTCGGAATGATACAACACATTCATACACATATATGATGACATTAATCTCATTGACTACTACAAGTATAAAACTTGCCTCAAACCGAAGGCGAGAAAGTACTTCCACGATCAACGTCCTTAATGAAATTATTGGCCGCTCGAACAACCTTGAATAATACAATTACCAACAATCCGATCAATATACGAACCAAACATGAATATAACGAACTCAAAACGTCGATACGGTTAAACCAAGTTCATTGGGGCATTATATCGAACACTTTATGGCCAACTTCTATTGTTTATAACCAAACTTCAATAATACCAACATTAAATCCCCAAGAAGTGTTTCAAACCAACAAAACATCTTCAATACGATCAATAATCCATTATGAATATCCAAAATCGTAGTTTCAACAACAATTAATCGAAAACCCCCAAATTCAACACAATATTCAAAGTGTTCTTGAATAATCCTTCAATAATCCAATGAATAATCAAACATGTCCCTAATCATGTGTATATCACTTCATACAACATGATCTTAACATCCAAAACATCATATCTCAATACAAAATCGAAATCCAAGAGGTTTGATGAATATTACCTTTGAAGATCCAAGTACTGTAATCCGATGAAATCGCGTTAGATCGACAATCCGAGCTTCACAACCGAATGAAAATGATGAAAAATGAATACTCAAGTGATTGATGAAGAATATCTTCCCCCTCAAGTCTTCTCTCTCGGATGAGTTGAAGAAAAATGGAAAAAATGAATTATTCTCGCTCAGATAATGCAAATATAGCACTGACTGCACAGTGTGGCGCGGCCCAGCCAAAGTGTGCCGCGGCACAGGGCCAAATCTGCCGGCAGTGACTCGGCAGTGTGCCGCGGCCCTGCCGGCATGTGCCGCGGCACAAGTTACAGAAGGGGTCGGCCGAAAATACAGCACGAGTGTGCCGCAGCCCGGACGGGTGTGCCGCGGCAGTGACTCAGCAGTGTGCCGCGGCCCTGCCGGCATG
The DNA here is from genome assembly GCA_033398695.1 of Orobanche coerulescens. NCBI lineage: Eukaryota > Viridiplantae > Streptophyta > Magnoliopsida > Lamiales > Orobanchaceae > Orobanche > Orobanche coerulescens. The sequence goes on from CM065802.1 coordinate 194,914,077, forward strand.
TGCCGCGGCGCACGGTACAGGCTGTTCGGCCAAGACTGGAAAATGAGAGTGACTTAGCTATTTCGACCATAACTCCCTCGTTCGGACTCCGATTGACTCACCGTTTGAACCATTGGAAATATAACTCGATGCTTTATAATATTGCAAAGATTCAGAATTTTTGGAGTTTCCAAAAATTAATGGTGATTTAACAAAGTCGAACTCATACGTGGAAAAGTCGCTAAAGAACACGGAATTCAACAGAACGACACCGAGGCGAACTCGGATGACAAAAAGTGTCGAATTGATCATTCTCGGAATGACAAAAAGGTAACAATAGAGTCGCTAAGATGGACTTCCGCCCAAAAATTAAAATTACCGAATGGAATTACTGAATGATAATGACTGAATTACAACCGGGTATTACATACTCCCCCCCTTAAAAAGAGTTTCGTCCTCAAAACTAAGGGTAGACAACTCGGGATATGAACTATCCATCATAATCTGAAAATAATAATGCCCAAATAGTTCTCGGGACCAAATCAAACGCACGCCCAAGTCCCCAAAACTTGACGTCTCGGATCACAGTGAACGATTTCCCAAATTATCATGAAGTCTTGTGTACAGAGCCAAAGGGACGAATTCTCAACAAATTATCCAAATCTCAAGATTCCCGAATATGATCATAATAAAATAGATCAACAATAAATGATCCACCGTCACGATACATTAATACAGATAGATTTACCTAGTCATCCAAAAACAAGGTTACATCTCAAATGTACCCAACATCGATATCCTTCCATATCATCGATCTCCTCTATCTCAACGATTTAAGGTAGACCCAAATCTGAACTCACCGCACAAAATTATCCCGGAAGGTCACAAGAACAAAATGACCATAATGAATGATAATGAATCGAAATCCCACAAGGATTAAGAATGACTCACCGAGGTGAATTAATAAATTAATGAGTGATAGCTCCATGAAGTGATTGGAACCGTCGTTCCTCGTGAATTGAATGATTAATCGATAATTATGAGTCCCAACATGACTGATATATATAATGAATGAATTATATGAATGAATGAACGATAATGAAATGAATGATTATCCTATTAACGAACAAGAATTAACTTGTTCAAACCGGTGATGAATGTCCTTACCTCTGGCCCTCGAGGCCTGATAGGGTCCCTTGGATGATGCACGAGATGGAGTAACGAAGTCTCTCGAGGCCCTTGAGTTCTTTTGAGATTTACTGGCACTAGAACTCCTGCAGTATTTATGCCGGTGTCCCTGCCTCCCACACAGAAAACAAACAATAGCTGGCACCGTACACCGGGTACTAACGTGACCTGCTGAATCACAGTTAAAGAAAACAACAGTCGAACTCGTCGCCTGAGAGGAAGATGCTATCCCAGCACGAAGACGACTAGAAAATGACCCCTTGGACGTCGGAGCCCGATGTCCCTCTGAATGAGCCGGCATTATAGTCCTCTCACCCGAAGAAACTGAATGATGCTTCTGAGTAAGCTCCTTGATCAAAAGCTCTGCTCCAAGAGCCTTCCCGATGATTTCGCTAAGTGAACTACAATTGTGATTGAACAACTGCATCCTCAACTGCGGATTTAGCCTCTTGCTAGAATATTTGATCTTATCCGCCTCAGTACGGATAACTGACGAAGCAAACTGAAGTAGTCCCTGAAACTTCTCAGCAATGACAATAACACCCTCGTCCTCGACGGATTCGGGGTTCAAAACCTCTGACAACTTGGCTTCACGAAGTGGAGTCGGGTAATATCTCTCTAACATGAGGGTCTTGAACTCACTCCAACCACAATCGCGATCGGTGGGTTTCACAGAAAGCCACCACGAATAAGCACCCTTAATCAAGTAATAAGCCACTACTGCCACTTTACTCTCTTCCGGACACTGAACCATGTCGAAGATTTTATCAAAATGCTCAAGCCAATGAACAATATCAGCTTGTTCCGACGAACCCTCAAAAGTAGGCGGCCTCTGATGAGAGATATCGCCCACAATCTGATTCACTACTCCAGTCTGTCCATGGAACGGAACCTGGAATCCCTGTTGCGGTGCACCATGAACCATCGAGGTCTTCATGGTCTCCACTATCTGCGTCATATGAGTCATCTGGGTCATCATGCCCTGCATAAATATGAATGGGTCAACCCGGACACCTTCCGAGTGAGCTGCTTCTCGGGTACGACTCCCTGATGGTGAATGATTATCTGACAGTGAATGAGTAGCATATCTATCCGATGAACACATGCTAACCCTCGCATCCGTGCAGGCGTTCATACGAGATCCCGGGTCCTGGTCCGTACCGCGACCTCTTCCCTTGCGTCCTCGGACAGCTCTATCCATACTGGAGCAGGAAAGCCACATGGTAATTATAGATCCCGCATGAATATCGCATTATGATTACGAGACGGAAAGATAACAATGAGCATACACACTCTAACACAATGAATGCATTAATAATGCAATAAAACGATCTTCGACATGACGCCGGAATACAATAAGATCGCATGAAAGATCAAGTGAAGCGACAAGACTATCTGATGAAATTCCTAAAATGATTACCTTGAACAAGTTAACAAGGTTGAAAATCTGATTCACAAGATCAACAACTGAACCGTGAGATGGACTGGATGGTTAATGAATTAGTTGAACAATGAGACTGACTGAGTGATATTGAATTAACTGAACGATGAGATTGACTGAGTGATGAATGAATCAACTGAGCGATGAGATTAACTGAGTGATGAATTGACTGAATCAATGAGATTAACTGAGTGATGAATAAATTGACTGAACAATGAGATTGACTGAGTGATTAATGAATTAACAGAGTGATGAATGAATTATCTGAGTAATATATTGACTGAGTGATGAATGAATTAACTGAGTGATGAATAAATTATCTGAGTACTGATATTGACTGAGTGATGAATGAATTAACTGAGTGATGAATGCTATTGACTAAGTGAGGAATGAATTAACTGAGTGATGAATGATATTGACGGGGTGATGAATGAATTAACTGAGTGATGAATGAATTATCTGAGTAATGACATTGACTGAGTGATGAATGAATTAACTGAGTGATGAATGAATTATCTGAGTAATGATATTGACTGAGTGATGAATGAATTAACTGAGTGATGAATGAATTATCTGAGTAATGACATTGACTAAGTGATGAATGAATTAACTGAGTGATGAATGAATTATCTGAGTAATGATATTGACTGAGTGATGAATGAATTAATTGAGTGATGAATGATATTGACTGAGTGATGAGGTCAAAATGATGATTGAGGATTATTAACTGACGAATGAGTTGATCCTTAATACTTACACAAGTCACACGTGCTCCAAAACAATTAGTCATGAATCAATCATAACACTAATATCACATATATGTTTCAACAAACATGATCAATTAATAACATGATGAATGTATGAACATAAAGAGTATCGAGTCCTTACACAGGTCATACGAAGCTTCGAGGTCTCACGATAGTAGTCCTAACTGACGACGACTCGATGAATGAATGACTCGTGCAGTCGTATTAATATTACGACTCACAAAACCCGACTGTCCAGATTGTCATAACGTGACAGTCCCACTACTACCGCATCGGTAGAGCCACATAACTCACATATCAGGGTATCTCACAACCCAAACGCTCTGATACCATCTTCTGTAACACCCCAAAATCCTATTGGGTTATTACAGTGCTGTGGACCCCACGCCAGGAGATCCACCAGGCGAACATGACTAAAATACATTAAATTACACAATAAGGGAAAATCATAGTCCCTACCATGACACCCGCCACAATATTCCGATATGGAATTTCAACGACAAAAGTAGCCTACATGGCCAAAAATGAAATACAACAACATCCACGAACATCTGTTCGGTTAATACAACACAACAACTGACAAGACTGGAGTACACTCCAACTGACTGACCGACAATGAACAACTCGGACTAGTATCGCTTGAATGCCTCGTCGCCATCGTCATGCCCCTGTGTCTCAACTCTCTCCTCGCAAGCACCTAAAACATGAAAACATGTTCCGCCCCCACGGGTTCAGTCATCCAGATAATGAACATCAAATACATGTATAACATGATATGTATCCAAAGGCAGAATGAAACGGTACAATGATAATAATAATACGAGATGCTCACAAACCAAGGTAAGAACCGAGCATTCGCGAAATACTATGCCCACGGCATACTATTAATACCTGTTCGACAGGTTAGAACATAAGTGCCCAACGACGAATCATAATCACAGAATACCACAATGAATTACACGACATGAACCAAACCAGGACTGAATTAATTATGAATCACAATGCCCGGAGGCTCCAATGAAATTACCAGGACAATAATAAAGGCTTGAAAGCCACTCAGCCGAAGCTGTTGTTGTTGCCCAAAATATTTATCCGAAGATTAAATACTGCTGGAATGAACGAACAACAAACAAAGTTGCGGGAGCACTTCCGAGAGAATATGAATAAACACAAGATTTGCCGGGTTTGTTAGGCCCGGGCTTGAATGCTCTCGCGAGATGTTATTAATACAAATATTCGTGGATACAAGTATTAATGTGAGAATATAAGTACAATGAGTGTAAAAAGACTCTGTTAATCCAGCTCTCGAGCGAAGCTTGGTGTTCTTCGTCCCTACCGATCGTCTTCTTGATGAGAGAGGCCGAGAGAAGAAAGAACCAAAAGATAGCTGTTTCCAAGAGTAGGAGAAAGCCAAGTTGTGATTATTGCTTGTTGGGATGCCGTGAGAATCAGAAGAAGTTCCGTGAATGCTGAAGAATTTCGGTGTGTTCTCCAGCAGTTCGGTCCATGGACAAGTGCAGGCTGCCTTCTATTTATAGGGGCAGCGGAGCCTTGTCTTCTGGCGGGCGATCGCCTTCCGGCCAATATAATAATGGGGCGATCGTCTGCCGGCCAATATAATAATGGGGCGATCGTCCTCAAGTCACACGGGCTGTCGGCCTAAAGTCCAAGGCAGCTGCTGGCAGCCAGCTGTGCGGTCCAATGAGGAGCCAGCACGCGTCTGGAGTCACTGTCACATGCGGTCCTACTGACACCTTTAGGCGGGCCTGTAGGCTGGTGGGAAGATGCTGACAGGCTATGGTCAACGATCCGTGATATGCGGATCTTGTCTCGGCTCTGCACGTGGGTTCAGTCCTGAGGCTCGGCCTTTACCGACTGGATGACTATCGGTTTCGAGCGGCATGAGGCGGTCGTCTCTAGCCGGTCACCAGAGGTCGGCATCGGCCAGTCACTGAGGGTCGGCATCGGTCGGTCGCCAAGGGTCGATCGGCAAGTGCCGGGAGATGATCGTCCGCTAGTCGGTCGCCAGGAGTCGATCGCCAAGTACCGAGAGACGATCGTTTTTGATGTCGATCGCTCGACACCGGGACTTGTCCTGGGACCTTCGGTTGGCAGATCTACCTTGGCTGCCGGGCTAAGGCTAGGCCGCCTGGTCGCTGGTCGGCAGTTTTGCCTCGGCTGCTCAGCAATGGCTAGGTCGCCCGATCTCCGAGGTGATCGCCGGTCGGAGAGTATAATTCTCGACACAACAATTGCCCCCCAGCTTGCTCCGATGTTGAAGACATGGGGCGAGGTGGTTCTTGCTGGCGATCGTGTAAGATGAGGATGGGCGATCCGCTGAGCTGACTTTGGATTCGGACTTGGGCTATCTGGTCGATTGGCTAGATATCTTTCGGTCTTGTACCTGCAAAAAACAACATTGGCCGATCCCCCTCAGAAACTTGATGGTTTCGTCGTTTGAGGAATCGTGCACAGTCGCGGAGTTCGATAGACCGACTCCATGACCGTGTCTTGTGCGCGAAGACATTGAGTGTCTCGTGACTCATTTTATTGTGAGGGTCCTCTGTTAGACTGTGCCTCGCCTCGTATTTAAACGAAGGGCGTGCGGTCTTGGTCTAGAGGAGTCCTTGCGCGGGGAAGCATCGGATTAATCAACTCCACTTTCGCGGCTTGTTAGCTCTGCTTCCACCTCGGCCCGCCATGTAGATGGCGAACCTCGACGGTGTACGTTGAGACGGGGGTAGTGGCACGTCGCATTGTCCGGGTTCACCATGTTAGATGATGATCCTTTGAGGGCGGGCGATCATGTCCATTGATTAATTTTGGAGGGCCCTCAGACTACGCCGGCCTCGTATTTAAACGAAGGGCGGGCGATCTTGGCCCAAAGGGACCTTGCATGGCCGAAGCAGCCGGTTCCATCGACTACCAGGACCATGGCTTTATGATGTGCGGTGGAGGCTATCGCGTGCCTTAGTCCATCATGTTAAATGGTGAACTATTGATGGCGACCGAGTCCTCCGGCTATGGTGATGTAGCTTGATGATCGGCAATCGGGCTGGAAGACTGGTGATCGTCGCTCGGCTGCCGATCGCATTATTCATAAGTTGATACTGGCGATCGGGCGGGAGATCGTCGTTCGGGCGCCGATCGCGCTGTTCAAAGGTTGAGAAGAATCCTTTGCCTGGCCAGGAAGTCTGCGGCCTTAGCTCGGAAGATCGCGTAGGTCGCGGGTTGGTCCTTCGTGAGATGCCTGAACATAGGCGAAAGACCATGAAATCCTCCTAGGACCGCATATAGGGCGATCTCATCGCTTATGGGCTCGCCGTTGAGGATGATCTCGTCTACTCGATCGATGTAGTCCGAGTCGGACTCTTCTTCTCCCTGCCTGATTTGCATCATGCGAAGGGAACCTTCTGGCCGGGCGACCCTGGTGGCGAAGTACGCTGTGAAGACGTTCGCCAGTTGGTTAAATGAGCCAATGGACCGAGGTGGGAATGAGGTGTACCACCTGTAGGTGAGGTCGTCCAGCGTCATAGGGAACATTCGGCACCTGGTCGCGTCAGATGTCCCACACCCGGTCACGTAGATGTTGAACTTGCTCAGGTGCACTTCGGGGTCCGATCTCCCCTCGTACAAAGGTGTTTGCGTAGGAGCGATCTTGTGCTACACGGGGGCGAGCTCGATGTGGAACTCGAGCGGCTCGCTCGGCTCGGAGATCGTCTTCTTGGCGCCTGCCCCGGATTCCAGGAGTGCCTTTATGTCGTCGAGTTGACGTTGCATCGCGGCCATCACCATGGCTCGGTCGCTTGCGGATTGGCTTTGGGAGCGGGTGCCGAGGCGATCGTGTACCGATCTCCTAACTTCGCTGCTGCCGACCTCGGCTATTTGGCGAGGGGGAGCCAGACGGCTGGGCTGCCTTCTGGGAGTCGGGTAGGCCGAGCTCCTGGTGACGGACTCAAACTCCGTCATCTCATAGCTGGGGCCGGACTGCCCCGGTCGCCAAGACGGGTCACTGGCCAGGCGATCAAAAACAGAGGTGCCCCGGCTAGCGAGCGCCTCTCCTTGCGGATGAGAGCCTCCTGGCGATCGCTTGGCCAGTAACGCCTTGAACTTCCGCTTGGTCTTCCGGCGGATGGCCTAGGGGGTGATAGCGGGTGGCGCGTCGAGAGCACTCCGTCGCTCCTGTAGAACGGCCATGGCCTCGTCGATCTGTTCCGCGGTTCGGAGCTGATCGAGCGAGAGACTTGGGCCGCCGTCCAGGGGCGGGATCGAGCGTCTCGGACCGCGGCGGCTACCTTCCGCCATCGGCTGTGGCTCGGACTGAGACGGAACGAGGCGTCTGGCGGGCTGGTCAGCGGCTTTCTTCGACGCGGAGGCGGAAGACATGATTTCTGAAAGATTTCTTTGAAGCGCAGTGAGTGTCACTTCAAGTATATGCCCCGGAGAACAGTGAGTGTTCTTCGAGACGGTAGGAATAAAAATCGAGGGTTAGATGCCCTACTTCTAGCGCCAATTGTTGTTGCCCAAAATATTTATCCGAAGATTAAATACTGCTGGAATGAACGGACAACAAACAAAGTTGCGGGAGCACTTCCGAGAGAATATGAATAAACATAAGATTTGTCGGGTTTGTTAGGCCCGGGCTTGAATGCTCTTGCGAGATGTTATTAATACAAATATTCGTGGATACAAGTATTAATGTGAGAATCTAAGTACAATGAGTGTAAAAAGACTGTTAATCCAGCTCTCGAGCGAAGCTTGGTGTTCTTCGTCCCTGCCGATCGTCTTCTTGATGAGAGAGGCCGAGAGAAGAAAGAACCAAAAGATAGCTGTTGCCAAGAATAGGAGAAAGCCAAGTTGTGATTATTGCTTGTTGGGATGCCGTGAGAATCAGAAGAAGTTCCGTGAATGCTGAATAATTTCGGTGTGTTCTCCAGCAGTTCGGTCCATGGACAAGTGCAGACTGCCTTCTATTTATAGTGGCAGCGGAGCCTTGTCTTTTGGCGGGCGATCGCCTTCCGGCCAATATAATAATGGGGCGATCGTCTGCCAGCCAATATAATAATGGGGCGATCGTCCTCAAGTCATACGGGCTGTCGGCCTAAAGTCCAAGGCAGCTGCTGGCAGCCAGCTGTGCGGTCCAATGAGGAGCCAGCACGCGTCTGGAGTCACTATCACATGTGGTCCTACTGACACCTTTCGGTGGGCCTGTCGGCTGGTGGGAAGATGCTGACAGGCTGTGGTCAACGATCCGTGATATGTGGATCTTGTCTCGGCTCTGCACGTGGGTTCAGTCCTGAGGCTCGGCCTTTGCCGACTGGATGACTATCGGTTTCGAGCGGCATGAGGCGGTCGTCTCTAGCCGGTCACCAGAGGTCGGCATCGGCCAGTCACTGAGGGTCGGCATCGGTCGGTCGCCAAGGGTCGATCGGCAAGTGCCGGGAGATGATCGTCCGCTAGTCGGTCGCCAGGAGTCGATCGCCATGTACCGAGAGACGATCGTCTTTGATGTCGATCGCTCGACACTGGGACTTGTCCTGGGACCTTCGGTTGGCAGATCTACCTTGGCTGCCGGGCTAAGGCTAGGCCGCCTGGTCGCTGGTCGGAAGTCCTGCCTCGGCTGCTCGGCAATGGCTAGGTCCCCCGATCTCCGAGGCGATCGCCGGTCGGAGAGTATAATTCTCGACACAACAGCTGTCAAATTATCACAATCACATGAAGCCAAAACAGCCCGCAGCTGTTATTGATTAGGGCCGAAACCACGGCATGAAGCCGTATCACCATTAGGGCCGAAGCCACGACACGAAGCCGTATCACAATGAGGGCCGAAGCCATGGCACGAAGCCGTATCACAATTAGGGCCGAAGCCATGGCACGAATCCGTATCACAATGAAGGCCGAAGCCACGGCACGAAGCTGTATCACAATGAATGATAGTGTGCTGCCTTGAGTCGGCCAACACGATGACAGTAACACACGGATAGACATTGTCCTTGACAGTCCCAAATTAACACCTCGATTGCCTTAGGATGGCCAACCGATAACAATGATGCAGCGGATGATTCCATGAATGATTAAGCGCTTCGATTGGCTTAGAATGGCCAATCGCTACGAATGATACGATGAATGATTAAATACCTCGATTGCCTTAGAACGGTCAATTGATAACAATGATATGGTGAATGATTGAACATTTCGATTTGCGTGAGAATGGCCAATCGATGATAATGATACGAAGGATGCCTCGGCACCTTTAATCGGTGACCAACGACGAAGATGAGAAATGAATAAGCCAATGCCTTAAATCGGCCAATACGGTTTTAATGACAACCCCAACATGAATAACGATGATCTGAACGATGTCTTAGATTGACATCAATATTAACAACAATCGATACATCGATACCACGAGCCGGCTATCGACAATGACTTTAATAACGAGTATCACAATGCCTTGAATCGGCCATTAACGGACAATAATAAACATTTGGCATAGTTGCCGAAAGGTATCGTATCAAACGATCTCTTAATATCAATGAATTCATGAAGAGACTAAGTCTCGGAATGATACAACACATTCATACACATATATGATGACATTAATCTCATTGACTAGTACAAGTATAAAACTTGCCTCAAACCGAAGGCGAGAAAGTACTTCCACGATCAACGTCCTTAATGAAATTATCGGCCGCTCGAACAACCTTGAATAATACAATTACCAACAATCCGATCAATATACGAACCAAACATGAATATAACGAACTCAAAACGTCTATACGGTTAAACTAAGTTCATTGGGGCATTATATCGAACACTTTATGGCCAACTTCGATTGTTTATAACCAAACTTCAATAATACCAACATTAAATCCCCAAGAAGTGTTTCAAACCAACAAAATATCTTCAATACGATCAATAATCCATTATGAATATCTAAAATCATGGTTTCAACAACAATTAATCGAAAACCCCCAAATTCAACACAATATTCAAAGTGTTCGTGAATAATCCTTCAATAATCCAATGAATAATCAAACATGTCCATAATCAAGTGTATATCACTTCATACAACATGATCTTAACATCCAAAACATCATATCTCAATACAAAATCGAAATCCATGAGGTTTGATGAATATTACCTTTGAAGATCCAAGTACTTTAATCCGATGAAATCACGTTATATCGACAATCCGAGCTACACAACCGAATGAGAATGATGAAAAATGAATACTCAAGTGATTGATGAAGAATATCTTCCCCCTCAAGTCTTCTCTCTCGGATGAGTTGAAGAAAAATGGAAAAAATGAATGATTTTCGCTCAGAAAACGCAAATATAGCGCTGACTTCACAGTGTGCCGCGGCCTAGCCGAAGTGTGCCGCGGCACAGGGCCAAATCTGCCGGCAGTGACTCGGCAGTGTGCCACGGTCCTGCCGGCATGTGCCGCGGCACAAGGTACAGAAGGGGTCGGCTGAAAATGCAGCACGAATGTGCCGCGGCCCGGATGGGTGTCTTTGCGCAGATGACTCGGCAGTGCCGCAGCCTGCCCGGCATGTGCCGCGCGCACGCACAGTTGCTCGGCCAAGACTGGAAAATGAGAGTGACTTAGCTATTTCGACCATAACTCCCTCGTCCGGGCTCCAATTGACTCACCGTTTGAGCCATTGGTAACTCGATGCTTTATAATATTGCAAAGATTCAGAATTTTGGAAGTCTCCAAAAATTAATGGTGATTTAACAAAGTCGAACTCATACGTGGAAAAGTCGCTAAAGAACACGGAATTCAACAGAACGACACCGAGACGAACTCGGATGACAAAAAGTGTAGAATTAATCATTCTCGGAATGACGAAAAGGTAACAATAGAGTCGATAAGATGGACTTCCGCCCAAAAATTAAAATTACCGAATGGAATTACTGAATGATAATGACTGAATTACAACCGGGTATTACAGCAACAGCCAGATATTATTCCCGAGCAGGAGGAATCAGTCCCTCCCGTCGCAGAGGATCAATCATCTATTTCTGAACAGTCACCCGAGCCTGCTATCGCCGAAGAAGAAGAAAAATCACACGCCTTCCAGCAAGAGGAATCAGTTCCTCTGCCGGAACAGGTGGACGCTGAGAGACACCAGGAGGAATCAGTCCCTCCTGTACCCATGTCTACAGACACCTCTTCGAAATAGGAGGATACCGCACCTCCTGCCGCCAAACTCACAACATCTGCCACCGCCCCATCAACCGTGGAATCCGACGACGGTGCTTTACCTGAGGATGTCCAACTCACTTCACGTCCTAACGTGAATTTGAGAAGGTTGAATGGAATAGAAGACTTTGCCAAGCCGGATTCTCCGTGCACTGCAGCTAGGAAAGAGCGATTGCGTGTTCTTGGCCTTCAAACCGTCTTTATCCAGGATGCAGTTAATGCCTTGTATTCAGTCGAAAAAGCTCTAAATTGGATGCACGCATCTGCTGTTGAAGAAATGACTGGATTACAGCATGAAGTCTCTCGAATAGTCGAAGCCTTCACTATCCTGCCAGAAGTCTTCAAGCAAGCCCTGAGCAATCTGCAAGAGAAGCAAGAAAAGATCCTGAGAGACGAGGAATCTAAATCTCGCGTGTCTGAGGCCAAGAGAGCATCTTCCATGATCGAAACTGGTTCCCAGCTTCGAGCCCACGACAAAAGCATCAAAGATATATCGCAGGTGCTCTCCTCCCTTGTCGAGAGAATGACAAATATTGAGACGAAATAGGATGCCGCTCTGGAAATCCCAGGACGTCTTGATGATGCCAAAAAGTGGGAAGAAGCGAGAGAAGCCGCAAGGAGAACGAGGCTCCAGCATGAGTTAATGCTGCTCAAGACAGCATTACTGCAGAGCTGAACAAATTAGCTGCACCCTCTCAAAGTTACAGAATTTCAGGTTCTCGACCTGAGTTCCATGATCCCAACGTCCCATGGAAAACCATGATCGTAAGGCCTTCTGAAATTCGTCTGCCAGCCAACCGCCATCCCACTACTGAAGAAGTGAAGCAATGGAGGAGAAATGAACTGATGAGATATTTTGCAAAACTCGTCAGAGAATCCACCATCTTCAAAGGTTATAAAACATTAGCGGAGGCTGCAGACAAATTTACAAAGCTGTTAGAAGAAGGAAAGCTTCCTCTCCAACAAGAAATGACGTCCAAGCATACAAGTAGAGATCGGATCACCCATCTAGAAGACTAGATTCTTGCCTTCGACAGATCATACGATGGTAGAGCAATCTACTTAGATTGAGGCAATGATTCCCTATAGCACTGGTGGCATGGAACCGAGAACGATCCAGAGAAAAGGCCATGGAGACACTCGGATTATAGGAGTTAAAATCCTTGTATTATTATTTGTAATTTTTCTTTCAAAACAGCAATCCTTGTACTCTATTTTGAATATCAATAAAAATGTTTGCCTGTCTTGAAAGATTACAACTCGTAATCTACTGTGTTATTGTATGATTACTTAAATTTAATTGCTGAAATGAATTACAAGTATAGAAACTTGTTTATAAATTAAGTTGTACGACCTTGTCTGCGAACAGTTCATAGATTCAGTTGTATGCATCTAGAATATATTGTAAGATTGTGCCTGCGCGCCAATCATAAGCTTAAAACTGTAAAAACTCTTAGCTATATCGAACTCGCCTGCGAGCAGTTCATAAATTAGACTAAGTTGCTGAAATCCAGATCATTCGACAGAAGACCAAGATATCTGCCCGAAGTCATCAAGAAGGTTATTCGTTTCATGAAGAAGGTTTTGGCATCATCAAGAAGGCTTGAAAGATTAAGTCTTGGCAAATTGTCAAAATGGGGGAAATTGTTGGGATAACAATACCCTGTATCGAAGTTGTTGGGATAACAATACCCTGTATCGAAATTGTTGGGATAAGAATACCCTGTGTCAAAATTGTTGGGATAACAATACCCGGTATCGAAACAGTTAGGATAAACAATCCCTGTATCGAGTAGTGGTGATAAGATGTTTTGACAATATGCCAATCCAGCATACAGTAAGCAAACTGTATCGAAAAGCTGAAGTGTCAACCTGTATCGAAGACCTCTAGTAGATCCAGCATACAGTGGAACCTTTCAGTATAGCAAAGAGTCCCGCAAATCTAAAGTATGGAAGCTATCTTGAATATCAATACAGTGATCCTTCCATATAGCTCTCAACAGGACAAGAAGGAATCTTCAGTATTCACTAGAAGTCAAGTCCCGTTGATAAAGAAGTATTTACATACTAAAGGATAAAGTATTTAAATACTGTAAGTCAGAAGATCTTCACAATCCCATAATATCCGGATCTCAGTCAAATGTCTGTTGTCACAGAATCTTGCCCAACGGATAGATTTCAAACGGATATATTAAAGAGACTATATATATCTCCAGAGTTTGAAGATCATCAACGACTGAAACACTGAACCGCTGAAAGACTTACAAATGATCAAGCTTACAAAGAAATATTCAGAGCAAAACATATCTCCCAAGCTTTCTGCTATTCAGATATAAAGAGATATACAGTGCTCACACCTTGAACAACACATCATCAGCTAGAAACTCAGAAAGTCAAAGCTGTTGTTCATACCCTGTTCTATCCTTGAACAAACCCAGATCAGCCCTGTGTGGACTGAATAATCTTTGCTTATCCTGAACTGTGTGTGAAGGACTTGCATCGAAGAAGACAAAGCTTCAGAACTGTGTGTGAAGAAGCCAGTCAAAGTGTTAGCTCAAACCAATCTGTATGAACGATTGAAAGCTAAGATCTTTATATCAATCTGTGTGAACGATATATTGATTGTGTGTTGTTATAATTACGTAGTTGTGTACGCAGTAATTATAATAAACTTTTTACTTCTGTGTGGAGGACCAGTGGGCGTAGAGGGGTTTACCTCGAACCACTTTAAATATTGTGTTATTTACCTTCTGCCTTTATTGTTTTAATAACTGTGATTGTTTAAGTATACTCTGCATATCGAGTTGCTGTATCCACAGCAACTTACTGTATTTAAGACTTCTACGACGCACTCAGATTTAAAACCGTACAGCTTGTAGTTTAAAACACTTTCCAAGCTGTATCCAGTATACTTAGTGGCCAACAAAAAAGCATTTAACACTCTAAAAGATAAACTGTGCACCTCACCTATTTTAGCATTACCTGATTTTTTTCTAACACTTTTGAAATTGAGTGTGATGCTTCAGGAGTAGGAATTGGAGCAGTATTAATGCAGAGAAAAAGGCCAATAGCCTATTTTAGTGAGAAACTTGGAGGAGCTACATTGAATTACCCGACCTATGACAAGGAATTGTATGCTTTGGTTCGAGCCCTACGTACGTGGCAACACTACCTATGGCCTAAGGAGTTCGTGATTCATACTGATCATGAATCCTTAAAGCATCTCAAAGGACAGGGTAAATTGAGCAAGAGACATGCCAAGTGGTTAGAAGAAATTGAATCCTTTCATTACATCATCAAATACAAACAAGGTAAGGAAAACATTATCGCCGACGCTTTGTCAAGAAGGTATGTATTACTCAATACACTTTCTTGTAAACTTTTGGGATTTGATTTATTGAAAGAAGCATATGAGGGGGATAAATATTTCCATGATATTTATGTTGCTTGAGAGAAAAGGGGTGTAGAAAAATTTTATCGGGATAATGGATTCTTGTTCCGTGAAAATAAACTTTGCAATTCTTTTTGTTCAACACAGGAATTATTGGTAAAAGAAGCACATAGTGGAGGTCTAATGGGAAATTTCGGGATTGCTAAAACTTACGAAATATTGCATGAATATTTCTTTTGGCCAAAAATGAAACATGATGTTTTTAAAGCTGTAAATCATGCATTGTTTGTAGGAAAGCAAAATCACGAGTGTTACCGCATAGTTTGTATATGCCACTTCCGGTACCTTCCGAACCTTGGGTCGATCTTTCTATGGACTTTGTATTAGGATTACCAAGGGCGAAACCCGGTTGTGACTCCATTTTTGTTGTAGTTGATAGATTTAGCAAAATGGCACACTTCATTGTATGTCATAGAATGGACGACGCCACACATATTGCTAATCTATTTTTCAAAGAAATTGTTCGTTTGCATGGTATGCCCAAAAGCATCGTATCTGATAGAGATACCAAAATTTTGAGTAATTTTTGGAGAGTCTTATGGGCAAAATTGGGGACGAAATTGCTTTATTCTACAACATGTCATCCCCAAACTGATGGTCAAACCGAGGTTGTTAACCGAATGCTTAGTCAATTGTTGCGAACTATTGTTAACAAAAATTTGAAATATTGGGAAACATCTTTACCATTTATCGAATTTTCCTATAATCGAACCGTACATTCTACTACAACATTATCGCCATTTGAAATCGTGTATGGTTTTAATCCAATAACTCCTTTAGACTTGTTGCCTATTCAAATAGATGACAGGAGTAACCTTGATGGCAAGAAAAAGGCGGAAATGGTAAAGTAATTACATGCCAAGTTCATGAACAAATTGAGAAGCGCAGTGAACACAATGCAAGGATGAAGAACAAGGGACGCAAACAAGTACTCTTTGAACCAGGTGATTGGGTTTGGGTTTATTTGAGCAAAGAACGATTTCTCATTCAAAGAAATTCGAAGCTGATGCCAAGGAGAGATGGACCATTCCAGATCTTAGAGCGGATTAACGACAATGCCTATAAATTAGATCTACCTAGTGAGTATAATGTTTCCACTACTTTCAATGTCGCTGACTTAAGTCCTTTTGAAATTTCAGATTCGAGGACGAATCATTTTGAGGAATGGGGGAATGACGTGAATCGAGATATTATGAAGAACCCAGATGAGGACTTGAGTATGCCGATTGGACCAATAACGAGGTCTCGATCAAAGAAGTTCAAAAATAATTTATCGACACTTGTCATTGATATGTTTAAAAATAACTATGTTATCAAAGACAACAAATTCGTGAGCAGTATCGAAGTTGTTGAACAATAAGTTTTTCGTTTATTTTATCTTGGTGTATTTTAATTTGAGTTGTACTTATTGAGTTGTATTTGTTATATTTTGAGTTGTATATAATCGAGTCATGTAATATTAAAGTCGAATACGATCGTAAAAAACGAACAAACAAACAAGGATGCAAATTCCCGCGCGTAAGGCTGACACACAACAGTCTCGTATTTTGGCCATAACTTACTCGTCCGAAATCCGATTTAGGTTATTTAAGTGTATATGGAAAGATAAGAAAGAGAGCTACAAACCTTATGCAGACTATAAGACCAAATTCAGATCATTGGATGCCACAAATGACAAAACTGACAGCATCATATTTATGGTGACTTGTTGTCCTTGTTTTCACACCTTAAAGTCTTGGTCTTTGATACTTTGTCCACTAAACATGTGTTGTCTGACTTTGTATCAGATTTTAGGATCTTGAATGTTGATTTTTCTACTTTGTAGGTTTCTTAGTTGCCTCTTTGTTCACACTAGAGTTAGGTGTAAGATTTTGGCTATAAATAGCCTTGAAGTTTCATTGTAAGGGACACCAAAGATTTTATGAAATTTGAGAGTGTTTGTATTAACAAACCTTTATGAGTGCTTTCTTGTTTTGTTGAGTGTGTCTCCAAAACATCCCTTGTGTGATTTATATACTTATCATGTGCAATCTTGTTAGTATTTATATTCCACCCCTTCCGAGTTGCTACGGCGTGTCACGTAGAGGTTTGGAAGTAAAGACCCATTTTGCTTATTTTGGAAACATCGTGGGAACGAATTCATCTAGCAGTGTCGGTTACTATGGCACATCGTGTGGGGGTCGTATCAGGTCAACTCATCTGTTGTGTGCTATAACTATGGGGACCAAGGGCACATCAACTCCAAATGCCCGAAGTCGGCCGTCCCATGCCATACTTGTGGGAAGAATGGGCATCGTGCCGTTATTGCAGGAATGGACCGGGACATGATCCAGTAGCCTCTCACGCTCTAGTTCAGTCTTCTGTCCAGGACCCTGTACCTTCGTCCACTTCTTATCAGACTACCGGGGCAAACAGAAGGATGGGCCGTGGAAACCAAGCTGGTACATCTGGTGCCGGAACTGCGAAACCTAGGATTTACGAGATTAAGAATGTCGACGATCTAAAATCCAGCATGATTGCAGGTCCTCTCGAGATCCGTTCTCAGCCCGTCTGTGTTTTTTTTATAATGGTGCTTCACACTCCTTTTTATCTGCTTGTTGTTTGAATGGTTTGCAATTAGATCATGTTACCAATTGCGAATCTTATGTAATTGGTCTACCCGATGGTAGAAGAATTGTTGGGAATCTTGAAGTGCAGAACTGTCTGTTCGCATGAACGGCCGTGAGTGGTTGTCAAATTTAATTGTGGTCAATTTACCTAAAGATGATGTAATCTTAGGTATCAATTGGACGTATCGTCATGATGCCATACTTAGCATCCGCAAGCGGATAGTGACCGTCACATCTGATGATTGTGTTGAGTGTATTTTTTAGGGTGACAATCCCAGCCGTTCCGAGAGAGTCATCCGCGCTATGAAAGCAGTAAAACTGCTTAATCAAGGGTGTATTGGTTATTTGTGTTACATGACCAAAATAGTAGATCGACCCATTTAATTGGCCGATATTCCGGTAGTCCAAGACTACCCAGATGTATTTCCAGATGAGTTGCCAGACTTACCTCCACATCGTGATGTAGAGTTTACTATTGAATTAGAGCCAGGTGCGTCCCTTTCGAAAGCACCGTATCGAATGGCTTCGACCGAGATGCACGAGTTGAAGAACCAGCTTGAGGAGTTGTCTGAGAAAGGTTATATTCGACCAAGTGCGTCCCTTTGGGGAGCATCAGTCCTATTTGTATGGAAGAAAGACGGATCTCTGCATTTTTGTATTGATTACCGTGAGCTGAACAGGTTAACCATCAAGAACAAATATCCATTGCCTCGTATTGATGATCTATTGGATCAACTTCAGGGAGCTGCTCTGTTTTCTAAGATCGACTTGAGGTCCGGGTATCATCAATTGAGGATTCGAGAGTCTGACATTTCGAAGACCGCTTTTCGTACTCGCTGTGGGTATTATGAGTTCGTAGTGATGCCTTTTGGACTGACTAATGCACTGGCAGTATTCATGGAGTTGATGAATCGGGTTTTTATTGATTATCTGGATCACTTTGTAGTTGTTGATCTACAATGAACTAGAACGCCCTTGTTGATGATTCTTGAATTGTTTAGGTAGTTGATGTCAATAGAGCTAACTCTACCCTCTCATCTGTTGAGGGATTAGTTATACTGGCCAAGGAGAATAGGGAATAGGGTTCAAATGCAACTAAAACTGAAACGGATACTTGCTCAGATGCGAGAAGATGCTCGGCCTCTCAACCAACACATGATAGGAAAGCTGCCGGCATAGAGAAGAGATCTAAAGTCTAGGTCCTCTGATCCCTTATTGATGACATTATGATTTACTCCCGTGCCCATGAAGAGCATGAACGTTATCTCCATCAAGTTCTCGATGCGTTGAGGCAGGAACAACTTTATGGGAAGTTTTCTAAATGTGAATTCGAGATGCCTGAGGTTATCTTTCTTGGGCATGTGATATCAGCCGAAGGGGTGACAGTAGACCCACAGAAGACAGAAGCTATCCGAGACTGGATACCTCCGAAGAACGTGAAGGAAGTACGCAGTTTCCTGGGTCTAGCAGGTTATTACCGACGGTTCATGGAAGGTTTTTACAAGATTGCGCAACCGATGACTAACCTGTTGAGGAAGGATAAGAAGTATTTGTGGCCAGAGGCATGTCAGCAAAGTTTTGATGAACTCAAGAGTCGATTGATTTCATCACCTATTTTGGTTCTACCAAAAGGAACGGAGGGATTCATGGTGTATAGTGATGCGTCGAGACAGGGCCTTGGATGTGTACTGATGCAGGAAGGGAAAGTGATTGCCTATGCATCGAGACAATTATGACCCTATGAAGTTAACTATACGACTCATAATTTGAAGCTAGCAGCTGTGGTATTTGCTTTGAAAATCTGGCGTCACTATCTGTATGGAGTTACCTCTCAGATCTTTACTCAGAAGGAGTTGAACATGAGGCAGAGAAGGTGGCTAGAACTAATCAAAGATTATGATATCAAGATCCTTTATCATCTGGGCAAAGCAAATTTGGTTGCCGACGCCTTGAGTCGTAAGACAGTACAGGAGCAGATGCCCCGCTTGACAGTTTAGAGAGAATTGCATTTGGAGTTCGTGAGGCCAGAAATTGAAGTCTGGTTACAGCATATTCAGGGACAACTCTGCACACTTGAGATTTCCTCATCCCTTGATGATATAATCAGATCGAAGTAGGTTACGGACCCATTCTTATCTCGAGTTCGAGATGAAGTAACTCAAGGGAAAGCCCCTGGATTTGTGATCTACGAGGATGGATTGATACGCTTCAGGAATCGAGTTTGTGTACCCGCAGATGAAGAGTTGAGGAACTCTATCCTGAAAGAGGCTCATGCTACCCCGTACTCCATTCACCCAGGGTCTAGAAAGATGTATAAGGATTTGAAGTAATGTTATTGGTGGGGGAATATGAAACGTGAAGTTGCAGAGTTTGTTTCGAGGTGTTTAACCTCTCAGCAGGTTAAGATTGAGCATCAGCAACCCGCAGGAATGCTGAAACCGCTCCTGATTCTCGAGTTGAAATCGGAGGACATATCGATGGATTTTATCACTAGCTTGCTGACGAGTCGTCGAGGGATGAATACGATTTTGGTGATTGTGGACCGTCTAACCAAATAAACCCACTTTTTGGAGATTAAACACACATGGGGATCCGAGAAATTAGCCCAACTGTTTATTAAAGAGATGTAAGGTTACATGTTACCCCCAAGAGTATTGTATCGGATCATGATGAGCGATTCGTGTCTCACTTCTGGAAAGCAGTTCATCGTGCGATGGGTATGATAAGTGTCAGTTTTATACACTTATCCGTGATTAGTATTGATACATTTCACCCATAATTATGAGCTAGTCTACTCGTTTTTGCTTTAAATGAATTAGTTTTTAATAATTTTATTTTTATAGGATGAATATGTAAATTTAGCCTTAATCGGATTGATTTAATGATTAACTCAAGAAATAACATGTTTATAAAATATTCTCTTTATTGAGTTTTTATGTATTCATGTTGTAGGCTTTTCGAGACGAGTTCGGTAATCTTTTCGGATTCAAAATCAGAGTTATATATATATATATATATATATATATATATATATCAAAAGTTATCATCCGAAGAAGATTTGGGGCGAAAACGCAAAGTCTAAGAAATTCTGGGCTGAAAATGAAGTCTGAAACTCCATACAGGCGTAACATCATAAAGTTACGGGCGTAACTCACACAACAACTAATGTGCAAAAGCCGTAGCCATGTTACGGCCATAACGTTTGAGAGTTACGGCCGTAAGTCCTCATAGTTACGGCCGTAACTCCTCAAAGTTATGTCCCGAACTCTTGACAGATTTTTGATCATTTTTAATCTTTTATACTTTTGGTCTATTATTGAGGGGATGGCTGGCCTTGATCCGATCTAATGTAATAATGCTGGAGTTTTGGAGCTATTAGATGACTTTTGGTGTATAAATAGACCCTTTAGATCCATCATTAAAGATCATTCATCTTATTATTTTCTCATTTTGTAATACTTTTTCTTTATGTGAAGAACACACTTGTGTTCTTGAGAGTGTATGTGGTTTAGCTTATGTTGTTGAGGGAGTTTATTGCTTCTTTCTCCTTTATCTACTAAGGGAGTTAGGATCAATTCTTTCCCTTTTTCAACTATTAATGACCACTCAAGCTTGTAATATGTTGAATAAACCCTTCATGGGCTAAGTTATCCTTAGTTGGGATTATAAACAAGGTTTGTCATGTTATTTAAGTTTGTATAAAGATCTATTATGGATTACTTATTATTGTGTGATATTTTCACTGTTTTACCAATCTTTATTTATTTGGCCAATAAATGATGATATTTATGGTCTTCATATGTTTCGAAAGAAAATATGTTTGATTAGATCAAATGATCTTCACTCTAAGTTGTTATAGGGGATAGAAATATACCTCTAGACCTTATATGATTCTTTGAGTTATTTTCATAAAACCTAATGCTATGTATTGAAGCCAATCAACATAGAAATATAGTGGATTGATTCAATATATAAGGGGCATTTTGACATTCGAAAGAGGAACCATCTTTTTAAGAAAAATCGAATCTACACAACATAATAAGTAAATTCATCTTATGATCTCCTATACATATTCTATAACTAATGATGAACTAAGTTTGTAATCCCAACTATTTCATTTTACCTTTTATTAATCTATTATTAAGTGCAATCTTTCATTTCCTTAAATTTTAGTAATATTATTGCATTTTCCTTGCAATTGTCAAACCGAACTCTTTAATTGTGTGTTTCACTCATCTAAATCTCTATAACAAATAGATAATAGTGTACAATTCAATATATATAACCTAACTTCCTCGTGGGATCGATAAACTGGACTCAAAAAGTCCACTTACTACTTGATACGATATCGTGCACTTGCGATAGTTACACAAAGATGTGTCAGGGTACGCAGTTGAACTTCAGTATGGCATTTCATTTGCAGAATGATGGTTAGTCTGAAAGGACTATCCAAACTCTACAGGATATGTTGAGGGCGTGCGCTCTTGATTGGAAGGATGATTGGGAAGCCCAACTGCCTGTGGTGGAACTCACTTACAATAATAGTTGGCACGCTTCGATTGAGATGGCACCTTATGAAGCATTGTATGGCCGTCATTGTAGGTCTCCTTTGTGTTGGGGCTAATGCTTTAACCTAACATACGCTATTTCGTTGGATTTACGCACGTAATGGTGTACTGGTTACGTACGTAATGCTTGGAATCTTATTTGATCTCACTTTCAGCGTGGGGGGCCGGACATGATCTGGATAGATGGCCTTTTCGAGGCAGCCGGGTTGACATACATTACGTACATAATGCCATGGTCCATAGCGTACGTAATGATGTTAGTGTTTTGAGACAGTAACATCTGGAGGCAGATTACGTACGTAATACTTTCGGTGTAGCGTACGTAAAGGGGTTAACGTACGTTATCTTCATGCGATAACGTACGTAATGAGCTGTGCAATTTATAAAAAGACATCTTGTGTCTTTAATTTGTACGTCCAAACTCCAATTTTTCTCTCCAACAATTGTCCCTCTGCCTCACTAGACCATTTTTACACCCTTCCAACTTGTGTTTGAGCTTTGCATCTTGGATTGAAGCTTGTTGATTGGAAGTTTAGAGTTGTTCTTGTAGCTTGGAGTGTGTTCTTGTGTTCTTGGTAGTGGTTCTTCGTTTCTGAAGGCATGTTGTACGATTCTACTCTACATTTTCGTAGTTATGATGTTAGTGGTATAGTATACTACACCTATTGTTGATTTATTCAAGTAAAACATGTCTGTAGTTAAGCTTTTTAAAACTTATTGATGAATATGGTAATTAAGGGTTTGGAATGAGGTGTTCTTGATGTTTTAATAGTAATGATCATGTTTATTAGAATCATACTCTTTTTGCTAGATTATTAACATCATTAAGACATTAATAATCCTTAGTTTCATCATAGTTAAGTGTAATCAATGCAATTATTAACATAAAATGTATTAGAACACCCTGATGAATGTTAGAAATTAGAGTGTTGCTCTTGAACCTAAACTTCAACTTCATTTTTGTTTTTGGCTTAGACAAGCCTTTATAAGATGATAAAAGATATTGTTGAAGACAACCAAACTCTTATATGTTCATGATAATTGGTCGTATTAATCCTTAGGAATATTTTGAACATCATAATAAGTTGATAATATTCTTAGGAAGATATTGTTGATCTTTGGTGATGTTCTTGGAAAGTTAAACAATATAAGATGATATGAACGAACACAAATGATTGTTTAACACGTTCTTGATAAATTCTTATTCATAAAGAATCATGCGAGTATTTGAGAATATATTGTAAACCGATCATAAGAATAAATTGAGGTAAAATAGAGTTCTCGGAATAAAATTTTGATATCTTGAGATAGTTGAACATTCCAAATTGAATTTATTGTGCCATCCCACTTAATTCGATATCAATGATTATATGGATGTGTTATTGAGTGAAATGTATTTCATTCAAGGTCGATTGTTCGAGTAACTGATATGAGTCGAGGACCGTCCGTTCGTTCGACAAGAGAGGATTATTCTCGTCTCCGTATTGAGGCAAGTTATCTTGCTTGGTTATAATGATGATTGAATTCTTGTGATGGTTATAAGTTTCGTGTATATGAAACACTTATTGAATCTGAGATTCGTAGTTCTATATTGTTCTTGATGATGTTCCGTTTCTCTTCATGGGATTTCATTCCCATGTTCGTGACTTTGAATCGTTGATCTCGTTGATCCTTATTGTCACTTCGGTGAGTTCTTGATCCTTAATCGGATATGTGATTTGTTGAATTCGTTGTCATGTTGTATCGTGACATATCTGGAATCATATATGCGTGTCGATTGGTTATTGTGTAGGATTTTTAGCCAGGCACATATATAGTCATACGTGGATGTTTCCGTATTGGACTATGCACATGAGACGTACGTAGTTCGTGAGGCTAATTAGGTACATTGTCACACGTATATTCTGGATTCCGTATACGAGGTGGACATGTACACGGACACTGTGATGTCCATCTTGAGCCATATTGTTTGATCGTTCATAGTCCATGTATGATTGGATATGTTCAACGGTTTGTGACTGATTGTTC
Source organism: Orobanche coerulescens (assembly GCA_033398695.1). Taxonomy (NCBI): domain Eukaryota; kingdom Viridiplantae; phylum Streptophyta; class Magnoliopsida; order Lamiales; family Orobanchaceae; genus Orobanche; species Orobanche coerulescens. Next base: position 194,938,317 of record CM065802.1, read on the forward strand.
ATACGCCCGAGTGGTATGTTCAATAGTCGGGATGGTTTCTTTGAGATCTATATATGTGAATTGTATAATGCCGGGAGAATCATTTATCATGTATATCTGACCCTGTGTTTTGGGCGAAATACTTGTGTTATATTTTAGGTCGAGGCAAAGGCGAGGCACGGTAATAGCATGGTGACGGCGAAGGGTTCGAAGGATACTAGTTCGGGGGGCCCAAGTCTTTTGTTGTCTGGTTATGTTCAAACCGTGTAATATTACTTTATTCCGCTTCATTCAAACTATTGTCCGATTGTATTGTTATTTGAAGTATATTCCTTCTCCATATGGTTTATACTTGTATTTCGGATCCTGTGTATAATAAGGCCGCTGGCCATGCTATTAACAAACTCCTAATCGGAGTAATGACTATTGATTGTGGTTCGGTATCACAAGGTAATACATATTTAATATGTATTTTGGTATCGCCTGGTGGGTCCTAGTGTAGGGTCCACGGCACTGTAATGGTCGCCTTTTGGGGTGTTACAGGCACAACACCACTGTGTTTCGACCCGTACTCGCAAGTACCGAATGCCAGAGGCCTTATCAGTCCTTACCTGGTTGAACATCGCGCTACAACAATCTACAACACACATAAACCATCACACATATCACCACGAACAACACACATTTACATAACATATCCAATCGTTCAGGAACACATAATAATACATGTCAACTTCATAACACATGAATATTTCACAACACATCGAAATACACATCCAAGTATATTATCAAACCAATACAACATTCCAATCGATATAATTTCATTATAAGAAACAATCAAACACCTATCATCTTAAGGAGATACCAACAACGACAATTTACATAATGCACAATCTAAAAGAATGAACAAACCATCACAATGCCATTATACAACTTCAATTTACATGATATAAATCGAATAGACATGGATACTTGCCTCAATACTCGACGCTCGGATGCCCTGACGAACACGGCTCAACCGAACAGACCTGAAAAACTACAACCTACGTGAGAAATCAACAACACAATCACTATGAGAATAACAACTAATAACGACAGAAAACACATCCAAAACCCAACATGTAATCCATTGAAGCATTTAATCAAACATCAAATGTTCAAGATTTCTCAAGAACACAAAAATCACAATCTGGATTAAGTGAAATCGAAATATGGATATACAATCCATAGGATATGTTCAACAACATCATATAACACTAATTGAACCATCAAAATCAGACGAAATTGAATCCACAAGAAAAATCCCAAAATAGAAATAGAAAATGGATTTTACAAGAAATTACCTCAATCCGGAGGAAGAATCAACAAAGGATGACGTTAAACATGATCAACACCTCAATACATGATGATAATTTGCACAAGGTTTGAAACTCTTGTCAAATTGCCTAAAACTGAGAGAAAAACAAGAGAGAGAATTGAAATGACGCTGAAAAAGGCGACTGTCCCATTTATACTAATGGAGATGCACGAGCATCACGCACGATCAACTGCTCGTGCACATGGTCGTGCTCAAATTCACCAACCATCACATACAGGGACACACGACCGTGTGCTCGTGGGCCAGGTCGTGTGCTGCTCTCTACCCGAGCAATGGTATGGTGCACGAGCTCAGCACGAGGACCTGCTCGTGTGCCTACTCGTGTGCTGCAAACAAGGGCTAGAATCGAGCTTGATATGGTCTCAAAAGAACCCAGAACATGACCAAAATAAAAAGAAGGGATACAACAAGCGACGAACACCACAACATGGTTCACCATACAGTACACAGTAGAGAGATATAACTCCAAATAACCGTCATCGAAAAATTAGTCGGCACAAAACGATAAATAATTAAAGGCAAATGTAAATGAAATTCTCGGGTGTTACATTCTACCCCACTAAAAATAAGTTTCGTCCTTGAAAGTTAAGACAACGTCAACATGAACAAAGTAAATAAATAGCAAGAAAAACAATCGTCAAGGATCTCTACTAGTCGACCTCGACATCAGTGCTGAAGTTTGAGTCTGAAATGCACCAGATATTCTCTCACAGTACTGAACTCGATGCCCATCGTGTCCATAATTATAAAAAGTTACCAGCGGCTTCTTACGATTCGTACGTACATGACCCAGAACATTATAGTAGAAATATCTCGGCGCACCACCAGAAGTCAACAATACCGACTTGGAACACTTTGATCCTCCGATTGCTGGAGAAGGTCCCACAAACGATTGATATGAGGGTTGAGATTTAGAAACCTCCCATTCCCTTACCTCCCGATGAATCTCCAGAAGTCTTCTGCTTTTTCACCACAAACATAGGCTCCATAGACGGTAGAGTTATCTTGAATGCTAAAGTTCGATCTTGATAATCCTTCAGGGTAGTACACATGAGAGGAGCCATACACTGCCGAACACGAGGTTTTATGAGCATATCAAAGAAATAGATCGTGTCCGCTTCACTTCACACTTGCTCACGAACATAACACAACTGTTGGTTATAATTGACTATAGCCTGGGATATCGACACATTCTCGGACAAGCAACGGATAATATCTTGATTCCATGTCAGTCTTGAACTCAGCCCAAGTGGTTGTACGGTCTCTAGGCACTACTGCCTCCAACCAGTTTTCTTATCGATGAGGTATTGGGTAATGCGAGTGTGGCTTGCTTTATTAATAAAACATTTAAGTGATGCATGTCTCGTTCTTTGATAATTGATGCAATAAAAGGCGAAGATATTTTAGAAATATAAAAATATTTTTAAGTGAAAACTTACGCATTAAAACTATTCGACAATTGAAAATTTTAATAATAGTATCTAACCCCGTGGAAAAAAAAATCAATCAGTCAAATAGTCAATCAATCAATCAGTACTATTCTACGATCCAGGTCCATCGGAACACTTTGTTCCTCGGTTATGGGAATAGGCAACAACAACAGCCTCATCAAGAACTGCAGCCGCGTTGCTCGATCCAGGATTTGGTTTAACTATCCCGACTCGATTTTGGGATTCTAGAGGTGGCTCATACAAGTTGAAGAGGTGGCCCCCAGAATGTGAGGTGGCACTCTGTCTCTTATGGGCTCAAGAGGTGGCCCCCATTCGAAAATGTGGCACTTTGTCCCATTGAGTTCGAGGCGGCCCCTTCCGTGGTTGCTTGTATAGCACTTAGTTCCCAAACCAATCACAAGTATCGGATATACGCGATGAAATGCATGCTCACGCACATAATATTTTAATCACACAATTAATGATACGACTTAGCATATATTGGTTGCATTAGGGTTCAAATATTTAAATTATGGCATGAGCGTTAAGGATTGGACACTTGAATTAAAACTTACGCAATAATAAATTAGTATTAATTGATTGAAAGATAGCTAACGAATCGGAATGAGTTTGAGTTAGCTGAATTGACACAAAAACCAGTTTGGAAACTGAATTGTTGATTATTACATATTCATCCTGATTTTCTCAAGTTATCATCTCGAGGGCATTGAAGTTTTTGAAATAAATTCGGATGATGTCAAAATTTAATGAGATAGTTCATTTACACCTGAAATTTCAGAATGTCTAAGTTTTTCCAGAAAATTCGGATTTTATTCCAGAATTCTTATTTCTTCCATTTCACCCTAAATCGTAAATAACAATTTTAACCCCTTTAAATTTGGAAAATAATTTCCGATTGTTATAAAACTTCACGGACATAATATTTTATACATTTAAAATCTTCATTTTTAGTATAGAATCACAAAATAATTTTTTGTCTCGGTAATTTTTATAAAACTTACATTTGGTCCCAAATTGTTTGGAAATTACGTTTTTAATCCATAGACTTTGGAAACGGATCCCGACTTTTATAAAACTTCATAATTAACAAGTACATACTTAATTAAATTATATTTTCAGTCAAGAAGTATTATTTTTAACTTCAGCCCCAACTTTTCATAAAATTTCCAATTTGACCTTGAAATTCTCAAAAATAGCATTTTTGGCCCCCTTAGGCCTCGGGAACGAGTTCCGATTCTAGTAAAATTGTAAGGGAAGTATATAAGCACTTAAATAAGATTTATTTTTAGTTCAGAAATATAATTTAAGATTCACTCCTGAAACTTTTGTAAAAATTATGATTATACCCCAAAATTATGCGGAATTTGTATTTTTGACCCCTAGACTTATAAAATGATACTCGAGCTTTATGAAATGTTACAAGAAGAATACTTACATACTAATAAATATTATTTTCAGTCCCGAACCAAATTTATCACAAATTTTAATTGGGTCCTCAAATTTTTAATCAATTACATATTAAGCAATTTATGCTCGTTTATATCTGGATTTACCACAAATAAATTATCTAACCACCATATCACAACCACATAACACATATATAATCATAATCAAGTTGTGGTCCAGAAATTTGAATGATATTTTAACATGAACATAAAATTTTCTACAATAATCTACTATACCAACAAAATATAGATTTATGCATGATAAATTATAATTTATCACCATAAATCAACTCAATCAATTATCCAGCACATAAATATTTAAATTTAAGTGAGAGTATGCATAATTTCAAAATTTTGAAGCAATTAAGAATTTTTGAAAGGATTTTACACCCACCTCGATTTCTTGGTTGATATGTTCGAGTCAAGTCTTGTAGTTGAAAGGGAATCTCCTCATCACTCCTATGGTTCGGTCAAATTAACAAGACGCACCAAGAGTTTACATGCACAATCAACAAGAATGAACAAATCATCATAATTCCAATATACAACTTTAATTCACATGAAATAAATCGTATAGACAAGGATACTTTCTCAACACTCGACACTCGGATGCTCCGACGAACATGGCTCAACCGAATAGCCCTAAAAACCTACAACCTCCGCCATAAATCAACAACAACACAGTCACAATGAGATTAACAACTAATAACGACCGAAAACACACCCCAAACGCGACGAGTAATCCATTGAAGCATTTAATCAAACATTAAATGTTTAAGGTTTCTCAAAAACAAAAAAATCACGACGAAACCAAAATATGGATATATAATCTATAGGATATGTTCAACAACATCATATAACACTAACTGAACTATCAAAATCGGGAAAATTGAATCCACAAGAAAAATCTAAAAAAAAGGATTTAAAAGAAATTACCTCAATCCGGACAAAGAATCAACAAAGGATGATGTTAAACATGATCAAGACTTCAATACATGATGATAATTTGCACAAGGTTTGAAACCCATGTCAAATCTCCCAAAACCGAGAGAAATACGAGAGAGAGAAGTGAAATGAGGCTGACTGTCCCATTTATACTAAAAGAGACGCATGAGCGTCCCACACTCACCTACTCGTGCACATGGTCGTGCTCAAATTCACCAGCCATCACATATAGGGACACACGACCGTGTGCTCCTGCGCCAGGTCATGCACCAGGTCATGCGTTGCTCTCTGCTCGAGCAATGGTGTGTCGCACGAGCTCGGCACGAGCACCTGTTCGTGTGCCTGCTCCTGTGCTGCAAACAAGGGCTAAAATCGAGCCCGATATGGTCCCAAAAGAACCCAGACCATAACCAAAACAAAAGGAATGGGTACCACGAGACAACAACACCTTCTAAGAGGCAAAACAACAACAGAACATATCATGTCGGATCATATACGCATGCACCCGATCTGAACGACTTATGCGATGACAAGTGACACCCGACAAACACTACAACATGGTTCATGATACAGTACACGACAAACAAATAACTCCAAATAATCGTCTCAGCTGGCATAAAATGACAAATAATTCCAAGAAAATAGAAACAAAATTCTTGGGTGTTACAATAAAATTATCTAATCTATTATTCTTTGTCGGATCGAGGTATTTTTTTGAATTCCCTAGAGTTGACCTTTTTGGGATTTTGTTCTTGATTTTGATTTCTATCCAATTTTGATGAATCAGTTTGAGTTAAGCAATGTTGCTGATCATGTTCAATGGATTGTATATCCACATATTCGATTCAATCAAACCGGTTGATGATTTTTATGTTCTTGGAGAAATCATGAATATTTAATATCCGATTAAATAGTTCAATGAGTTTCCTTCGGTTGTGGAGTGTGTTTTCTGTAACACCCCCAGAATCAAACCAGGAATATTACACGCCGCAGACCCTCTCCGTGAGGATCCACCAGGCTAGACATCGAAACCACACAATAAATTACATACCGACATGATAAAATTCCAAATCCGTAGACCAACTTGGTCTTTCATCACAAACATACAAGTTAAAATGCACATTTCTATCTCGACTCATACCCATGCATGGGTAAAATACACTCTCAAACCAGAAATAAGACAGAAGAAAGACCATACACAAACTCTGACTGACTGCATCCAACACTGGCCTTCGTGTGATTAGTATCATTCGCCTTCCATCATCCTTCGCGCCGATCCTGTGTTTTGCTCCCAAACCTGCATGTACCTGGATGTAAAAATAGACATCCACCCCCCGAATACTCGAGGGTTAGCAAAACTCCACTGTTTTGCTAGTACAAGTATAAAGTGCAAATACGAGGCATACAAAACACATTCCGAGAATACAACAAAAGACTTCCCGAGATATTTGATAATTAAAATAGTTCAAGTCTTGAAAGTAGAAACCAAAACAAGAAAGCACTTTGAAAACATTTTCAAATCTCGGGAGTTTTCGAAAACATTTGCGATAGTAAAGTTCTTAATTCTTCAAAAGCCTCTTAGGGTCACCGCCCCAAAGATCATTTTCCAAAATGCAAATCCGTTAACAAAACATGGGGTTCACGACCCAAAAATTCCAGTAACAAAACACAGTGTCCATGACCCAACCATTCCAATCACAAAACACAGGGTCCACGACCCAACCATTCCAATCACAAAACACAGGGTCCACGACCGGTTCATTCACTTCAATTCACTTCCAAAAATACATTACACATAACACATTATTATTATGCCATTTTAGCCAAACACCAAGACTCGATATATAATGTCACTCGACTCCGAGCAACAAGCATTGTGATACTCCGGACATATCACAATTAATCAATAGTACAAACACTCAGGCAATTCTCGCGACCCGGTCCAGCCCCCCGGTCCCGCCGTAAGGCCACCAAGTCCCTGTGTGCCCCGTCAAGCAATCCCCGGGTGAGAATGCCCACTCGAAGTAACCCTCGCGACCCGGTCCAGCCGCTAAGCCACCAGGTCCCCATGTGACCCCGTCGAGTCAATCCCCGAGTGAGAGTACCCGATAAAAACCTTACAACTCTCATCAATTCACATTTTTAAAACCACAATCCTCAAGAGTCAATCACAATATATATAGTCGAGGTATTTTGCTAAAATGGCCATATTATCCAACACATACTCACGACCCAAAATTAATGCTGTCCACAAAGAAACACACTTATCTCAACAACACCGAACGACACAACCAATATCACACAACTCATATATCCACCGATCACCACATGAATCCACGCACAATTTATAACGAAAGGATTTAACTACAAATTACCGACGACATATTCACACCTAATGACATCATCCGAAGGTAGAGAGTTCCTATACTCAACACTAACACATATAGTCAAATAAGCACATTAAGTCTCGAACACAAGATTCGTCCTTTAAGAAAACCATAATTGTAAATATACCGATTCTTTAGAAAAATGGTTGTAAACAATTCGTTTAGCACGTATCGTCAATTTTCAATCATCATATTCACAAAACACGGAATGTATGGGCAAGATACTTGCCTCAGTAGTTGATACCGGACACTCCGACGAACGTCGCTTAACCGAAAAACCTCGAATGCCCACAACTCTCCGGCGAAAACAACGGTAACACAACCGATCGGAAAACCGCGAACGGAAGGGTTCCGACTCGAGTTCTTCGCAAGGAACCTGACCCCAACATCATACCATGAATAAATTGACGATCGAACGAGGAAGAATAAGCGTAGAACGCCCGAATCCCCTTTGTGACATTTTATCGAACACTTTCAAGGTGTCGATTAGAAACTCAATAAAACGATGAATCCTCGTCAATACAACCGTGTAAAAACAAGGGATTAGATATAAAACAACTTAATAATCATCAATCCATCACTATTCTAAGTTATAACGATTCAAACCGGCGAAATCAACAAAATCCCCAATTTTTCCCAAAACTAGGATTTTAGGAAAACTAACCTTGATTCGCTGGATTGAAGGATGTTATGGAGTGATTAATCGATGTTATAAGCTCCCAAACCTCGTGGATTAGTTGTATAACAACATGCCTTCGTCACCTCCAAGACTCCAGCCGCATACACGAAACCAAGGAAATGAAAAATGAGTGCAAACAGGACTGCTCGGTCATATTTATACTGGTGCAGCCTAGCGTGCTCTAGACTGCCGAGCTTGTAACACCCCCAGATCAAACCGGGAATATTACACGCCGCAGACCCTCTCCGTGAAGATCCACCAGGATAGACATCAAAACAACACATTACATTACATACCGACGAATCAAAATAACGGACCAACAGACCGATTTGGTCTTTCGTCACTGACTTACAAATCAAAATACATAAACTCATCCAGACTCATACCCACGCAAGGGTAAAATACTTGCAACCACGAATAATAAGACAGCGGAAAAGACAATACAATGGACTCCGACTAACTGAACCCAAAACTGGCCTTCGTGTGATTAGTATCATTCGTCTTTCATCATCCCTCGTACCGATCTTGTGTCTTGCTCCCGAAAACCTGTATGTACCTGGACACAATACAGATATCCACCCCCCGATTACTCGGGAGTTAGCAAAACTCCACTGTTTCGCTAGTGCAAGTATAAAGTGCAAATACGAGCCATACACAACACATTCCGAGAATACAACGAAAGACTTCCCGAGATATATTTAATTAAAAATAGTTCAAGTCTTGAAAGTAGAAACGAAGCAAGTAAGCACTTTGAAAACATTTCCAAATCTTGGGAGTTTTGAAAACATTAGAAATTGAAAAGTTCTTAATTCCTCGAAAGTCATTTAGGGTCACAGCCCCAAAGTTCTTATTCCAAAATGCAAATCTGTTAACAAAACGCGGGGTCCATGACCCAACCATTACGGTCACAAAACACAGGGTCCACGACCCGATCATCCACTTCAATTCACTTACAAGTGTGTTGTGTCAAGAATTAACACCTTCCGACCGGCGATCGCCTCCGAGGCCGAGCGACCGAGTCACTGCCGAGTGGCCAAGGCAGAACTGCCGACCAGCGACCAGGCGACCGAGCCTTAACCCAGCGGACATGCTAGACTGGCCAACCGAAGGTCCCAGGACGAATCGCGGTGCCGAGCGATCGACATCAAGACGATCGCCTCTCGGTATTCGGCGACCGACCCTTGGCGATCGACAACCGGACGCCCATCACTCGGTACTCGGCGACCGTCTAGCGGACGACCCTCTCTCGTCACCTGTCGACCGACCCTTGATGACCGACCATTGCCGACCCTCATCCACTGGCCGATGGCGACCTCGGATGATCAGCTAGAGACGATCGCCTCATGTCGATCAGCACCGATGGCCATCCAGTCGGCGAGGGCCGAACCTCAAGACTGGCACCACGTGCAAAGGCCGAGACAAGATTCGCGAATCACGGGCCATTGACCACAGCCTGGCAGAATCTCTCCACCAGCCGACAAGCCGCCGAAAGCTGTCAGTAGGGCCGCACGTTGACTGGCTCCGGACACGTTCTGGCCCCTTATTGGTCCGCCCAGCTGGTGCCAGCCACTGCATTGGACCTTATTCGGACTGCCAGCCACTACCTTGGACTTTAGCCCGACAGCCCAGGAGATCGGCACATTATTATATTGGCCGGCAGGCGATCGGCACATTATAATATTGGCCGGAAGGCGATCGCCCGCCTAAGGACAAGACCCGGCTGTCCCTATATAAACAAGGCTCCCTGCACTTGTATTCTCTCTCTGGCATTCTTGCATTACACACGCAATACAGAAGCAAACATCAAGCACTTGGCTAATCTCCAACTCTTGGCAATAGCTATCATTCGGTCTTACTTCTCCCGGCCTTTCTCCTCGAGCAGACTATCGGCAGGGACGAAGAACACCGAGCTTCGCTCAAGAGCCGGATTAACAGAGTCTTTTTACACTCATTGTATTTAGATTTCTCTCATTAATACTTGTATCCACGAATATTCGTATTAATACCATCTCGCGAGAGCATTCAGGCCCGGGCCTAACAAACCTGGCAAATCTTGTATTATTTATCTTCTCTCGGAAGTGCTCCCGCAATTGTTGTTTGTTGTCCGTCTTCCAGCAGTATTAATCTTCGGATAAATATTTTGGGCAACAACAATTGGCGCTAGAGGAAGGGGATCCAACCCTCGATTTTTTTTTATACCTACCGTCCCGAAGAACACTCACTGTTCTCGGGGCAGATACTTGAAGTGACACTCACTACACTTCAAAGAAAGCTTTCAGAAATCATGTCTTCCGCCTCTGCGTCGAAGAAAGCCGCTGACCAGCCCGGCTGCACTTCGTTCCGCCCTGGGCCCGAGCCGCGGCCCGATGGTGGAAGGTATCCGCCGTGATCGAGACGCTCGATACCCTCACGGACGGCCGCCTGCCTCTCGCTCGATCGGGCCCAACCAATGAACAGATCGAAGAGGCCATAGCCGCCCTTCAGGAACGACGGAGTGCTCTCGACGCACCTCCTGCTATCACCCCCTCGGTCTCCCGCCGGAAGTCCAAGCGGAAGCTCAAGGCATTACTGGACGAGCGATCGCCAGGAGGCTTTCGCCCGCAAGAAGAGGCGCTCGGCAGTCGGGGCACGTCTGTCTTCGATCGCCTGGGCAGTGACCCGACCTGGCGACCGGGGCAGTCCGGCCCCAGCTATGAGGCGACGGAGTTTGAATCCGTCACCAGGAGCTCGGCCTACCCGGCTCCCACAAGGCGATCCAGCCGCCTGGCTCCCGCTCGCCAAATTCCCGAGGTCGGCAGCAGCGGAGTCCGGAGGTCGGTACACGATCGCCTCGGCCCCCGCTCCCAAAGCCGATCCGCAAGCAGCCGAGCCGCGGCGATTGCCGCATTGCAACGTCAACTCGACGACGTGAAGGCGCTCCTGCAATCCGGGTCAGGCGCCCTGAAGACGATCGCCGCGCCGAGCGAGCCGCTCGCGATCGACATCGAGCTCGCCCCCGTGCAGCACAAGATCGCTCCTCCTCAGACACCCGTGTACGAGGGGCGATCGGACCCCCAAACACACCTGCACAAGTTCAACATCTACATGACCGGGTGTGGGGCATCTAACGTGACCAGGTGCCGAATGTTCCCTCTGACACTGGACGACCTCGCCCACCGGTGGTACACCTCACTGCCACCTCGGTCCATTGGCTTCTTTAACGAGCTGGCGCACGTCTTCACGGAACACTTCGCCACCAGGGTCGCCCGGCCAGAAGGTCGCCATCGCATGATGCAAATCAGGCAGGGAGAAGAAGAGTCCGACTCGGACTACATCGACCGGGTAGACGTGATCATCCTCAACGGCGAGCCCGTTAGCGATGAGACCGCCCTCTACGCGGTCCTAGGAGGTTTTCAGGGCTTCTCGCCTATGTTCAGGCATCTCACGAAGACCCTACCGACAACCTACGCAGCCTTCCGGGCTAGAGCCGCAGATTTCCTGTCCAGGCAAAGGCTTCTTCTTAGCCTAGGAGTTCCGCGATCGGCGCCCGAGCGACGACCTCCAGTCTCCCAGCCCGAGCGACGACCTCCGGTCTTCCAGCCCGATCGCTACTATCCAGCAGAGCCGGAGGACTCGCTCACCGCCTACAGTCCACCATTTTAAATGAGGGACTAGCTGCCGCCCGATCGCCGATATCGACCTACGAATTAAGCGATCGGCTGCCGAGCGACGATCGCCAGTCTTCCGGCCCGATCGCCGATCATCACGCTACATCATCAGCAATCTGGCGGACACGATCGCCATTTACAGTCCAGCATCTAACATGACGGACTAAGGCATAATATCGCCTCCACCGCACATCATAAAGCCATGGTCCTGGCAGTCGATGGAACCGGCTGCTTCGGCCATGCAAGGTCCCTTTCGGCCGAGATCGCCCGCCCTTCGTTTAAATACGAGGCCGGCGTAGTCTGAGGGCTCTCCAACATTAATCAGTGGACACATGCCACAACCCCGTCTCAACGTACACCGTCGAGGTCGGCCATCTCCATGGCTGGCCGAGGTGGAAGCAGAGCTAACAAGCCGCAGGCGTGGAGTTGATTCATCCGACGCTGCCACGCGCAAGGACTCCTCTAGACCGAGACCGCACGCCCTTCGTTTAAATACGAGGCGAGGCGCAGCCTAACAGAGGACCCTCATAATAAAGTGAGTCACGAGACACTCAATGTCTTCGCGCACCAAGACACGGTCATGGAGTCGGTCCATCGATCTCCGCGACTGTGCACGATTCCTCAAACAAAGCGAAACCACCAAGTTTCCATGGGGGATCGGCCAATGTTGTTTTTGCTGGTACAAGACCGAAAGATAGCTAAGCCAATCGACCATGATAGCCCAAGTCCGAGTCCTAAGTCAGCTCAGATCGCCCGTCCTCATCCATACACGATCGCCAGCAAGAACCACCTCGCCCCATGTCTTCAACATAGGAGCAAGCTGGGGGGCAATTGTTGTGTCAAGAATTAACACCTTCCGACCGGCGATCGCCTCCGAGGCCGAGCGACCGAGTCACTGCCGAGTGGCCAAGGCGTAAGCCGCGACCAGCGACTGTGCGGCCGAGCCTTAACCCGCGGACATGCTAGATCAAGCAATCAAGGTCCTGGATGAATCCCGGTGCCGAGCGATCGACATCAAGACGATCGCCTCTCGGTACTCGGCGACCGACCCTTGGCGATCGACAAGCGGACGCCCATCACTCGGTACTCGGCGACCGTCTAGCGGACGACCCTCTCTCGGCACCTGCCGACCGACCCTTGATGACCGACCATTGCCGACCCTCATCCACTGGCCGATGGCGACCTCGGATGATCAGCTAGAGACGATCGCCTCATGTCGATCAGCACCAATGGCCATCCAGTCGGCGAGGGCCGAACCTCAAGACTGGCACCACGTGCAAAGTCCGAGACAAGATCCGCGAATCACGGGCCATTGACCACAGCCTGGCAGAATCTCTCCACCAGCCGACAAGCCGCCGAAAGCTGTCAGTAGGGCCGCACGTTGATCGCTCCGACACGCTCGCCCCTTATCGTCCGCCACCGGTGCCACCATCTGATTGACCTTATTCGACCGCCACCACTACCTTGGACTTTAGCCCGACAGCCCAGGAGATCGGCACATTATTATATTGGCCGGCAGGCGATCGGCACATTATAATATTGGCCGGAAGGCGATCGCCCGCCTAAGGACAAGACCCGGCTGTCCCTATATAAACAAGGCTCCCTGCACTTGTATTCTCTCTCTGGCATTCTTGCATTACACACGCAATACAGAAGCAAACATCAAGCACTTGGCTAATCTCCAACTCTTGGCAACAGCTATCATTCGGTCTTACTTCTCCCGGCCTTTCTCCTCGAGCAGACTATCGGCAGGGACGAAGAACACCGAGCTTCGCTCAAGAGCCGGATTAACAGAGTCTTTTTACACTCATTGTATTTAGATTTCTCTCATTAATACTTGTATCCACGAATATTCGTATTAATACCATCTTGCGAGAGCATTCAAGCCCGGGCCTAACAAACCCGGCAAATCTTGTATTATTTATCTTCTCTCGGAAGTGCTCCCGCAATTGTTGTTTGTTGTCCGTCTTCCAGCAGTATTAATCTTCGGATAAATATTTTGGGCAACAACAAAGTGCACATTACACATAACACATTAATCTTATGCCAATCTAGCCAACACGTACTCACGACCCAGAACTATATCAATTCACAAGGGAGCACAAGATCTCAACAGCACCGAACGACACAACTAATATCACAAAAACTCAATATATTCATCCATAACCACGGGACTCCAAGCACATAATTTGACAAGAGAATTACACTATACATTTACCGACGCCATAATCATACATAATGACATCACACGAAAGTAAGGTGATCCTATACTCGAAACTAGCACACATAATCAACTAAGCATATTAATTCCCGACCCACACGGGTCACCTTTACGAAAACCATGATGGTAAATATACCGATTCTTTTGAAAAATGATTATAAATATTATTTAGCACATATCGACACTTAGCAACCATTATAACCACAAAACACGTAATGTATGGGCAAGATACTTGCCTCGATAATCGATACCGGACACTCCCACAATCACGGATCAGTCGGGACACCTCGAACACCTACGATTCTCCGGCAAAGACAATGAATACACCCACGATCGAAAAGCTTGAAGAAAAGGACGAACGGAAGGGTTCCGACTCGAATTCTTTGCGAGAAATCTGACCCTAACATCATACCATCAATAAATTAACGAACGAACGAGGAAGAATAATCGTAGAACGCTCGAATCCTCTTTGCGACATTTTATCGAACACCTCAAGGCGTCGATAAGATACTCAATAAAACGACGAATCCTCGGCGATTCAACCGAGGAACAGCAAGGAATTCGACATAATATTGTTTAACAATCATAAATACATCACTATTCTGAGTTAATAAGGATTAAACAGACAAATCGAACAAAATCCCCAAAACTAGATTTTAAGAAAACTTGCCTTGATTCGCTGGATTGAAGGATGTTACGTGATGATCAATTGATGTTATGAACTCCAAAACTTCGTGGATTCATAGTATAACAACATGTCTTCGACTTCCCAAAGACTCCAAATTACAGACAGAAGGATAGGAAATGAAATGAGTGAAAAAAGCGACTCCTCGGCCATATTTATAGGCTCACGACACGCAAGAAGAAATGTTCTGCATAGCCAGTATGTCTCGGCCGTGTCTGGCAGTCGCCACCCTGGACGACTGGCGCAGACACGGCGCCGCAGCGCCGCTGCTGTGGCCGTGTCGCATGTGTCCGGGCCCCTCCACACAGACGTCCGAACCACAACGACGATCCGAACGACCCCGAAACCCGAACCTGAATATGAATCGAAGTTACGGTTACGAAGTACTCGCAAAGACGAATCTAAGAGCTAATTGAACACACGATTCCGACCACCCGAAGGCTCGGAATTCGACAACGGAAGTAATTACCCAAAACTTTGGGAAATTACGAAAATGGCCCAAAACGTCCGAAAATCACGATACGCGATCGAAACACCAAACCAAAGCTCGCAACATGAATAATAACATTAAATGAACTTACGAGAAACTCGAAACAACAGTTTCGGACGAGATTCGCAAGAATCGAACTCAAGTGCGGAAAAGTCGCTAAAAAGCTCGGAACTCAACAAAACGATACCGAAACGAACTCGGATGACAAAAAGTGCAGAATTAATCATTCTCGAAATGACGAAACGGTCATGACCGAGTTGTCAAAACAGACTCCGGCCGACAAGGAAATTTACCAAAAATCGAAAATTGCGGATATTACATTCTACCCTCCTTAAAAGAAGTTTCGTCCCGAAACTTAAAACAAGTAGGGAGAAGCAATATCCCGCCAGGAAAACTCAACGAGATACGCAAGGAAATGTGTAACTTACGCCCATCGGCGAAACGTTACAAGCAACGCAAAGGAATATACGGCGTGAAAACACGCTCCACGACGACCAACACAACGTCGCCGTTAGGGATATAACAAAACCAAAAAGTGACAAGCGTCATCAAATGGATAATACAATCAAGTCAATTATTCGAACAATCACAAAACACAACGGACGAAAATCAATACGATTGACCAACCCAACGGTACATCAATCAAAACGCGAGCCAATCGCTGAACAAATACGGAATTCCACCGCCCAAGGGTTGGAAGATCGAAAACGAGACTAATTTTCCGAACTTGGAAAGGTCACAATGATATATAGATCAATTTGGGACAATATCAGAAGTCGCTCGAATGACAAAGATGAGAAACAACACCAGGTCAGAAGTATCAACGAACACAGTCGAGTCGTTACGGTTGGACGAAACAGAAGAGAAAGAAAGAAAAATGTGGGTATTACATCATATCACCTTTAAAAGAGGTTTCGTCCCGAAACCTAAACAACGAGAACGAAGTGCTGGAATAGCGACCTTCCCGACGATATCCTCTTGGTCCACATCCGATCTTCAAGGCCATTAGTATCGTGGTCACGACTGTGTCCTCTGTCCATCGGCATACTAAGCGGATTCCCACTCAATACGATTACACAACTTCGGAAAATATTATACTAAAGTACCAACTCAGCACGACATATCACATAAGGTAACCAATAACAACTCGAAAAGAAAATCCACGAGGTATCCTTTTAAAGGAAATCTTTTGAAAATCCTTGGATTTGTATGCTATTTAAAATAAACTTTAAAAGTACTTTTGGTACCTCGGGTTTTTTCATCAAAACTTGTAAACAACATATTTTAACCGTCTCATTTGAAATCGTTTGAAGTCATCATGCCTCTACGTATCATCATCACCGTTAACAACTAACAAGTTAACCATGCAAGATCATCAAATCATTCTTACATACTCTAACATTTCCAAATCCGAGTTTGAACTTTACATCGAGTGAGATTTTTCATCTTTCACTATATTTTTTTTTGAAAATAAAAATCGCATTGGTTTTTGAAATAAAATATTTTTATGGTGTGAATGATTTTTGAAAATCATTCACTCGAATTATTTGAAAATACAACAATACGTTAAAAATCATTTTTGAAAATTCTCCCAACACTTCACAAACATCAACGACGGTAATATTTTACAAAATGTCTACATGTACTTTAAAACAACTCTTTCAACTACCATCGAGGTTTTATTTGAGAATCTAAGGCCGGCTTGCCAATTCCAAATAAATTTCAAAGTATACACGGAGCCGCCGATTAATCGAACCGTCAAAACTTTGTGAAGTTTCCAGGAAAGTGTTTTTGAACACACACAGCAGACATAATTTATCAATTCATCAAACACAATCAAATATCACCTACCAATACGAAAAGTCTTAACACACATTCACGCACAATAGTTGTTATCACACCACGTAGAGAATACAACTACAGGTGATTGGCCGCAAAAGTTAGACCTAACGGCTATAATGCAGTTCCATAGCCTCTGCCCAGGTTGATTGGCGTGCGTTACAACAAAGATTAACGTGCGCTAAACACGCCACGTTAGCGTGCGTTAGGCTCGTATTAAGCCTGTGCTAACTGCTCTAATCACCAACACGATTGCAAACATATATGGGGTAATACTAGACTCGAAGGTTACAAATAAGCAACAACATACGAGTCTAAGTATCATCGATTCACATAATTATAACATCTCACAAGCAACCATCAAAAGAAAATCATCCTACAAAAACGAAAATTTTACTTCTCAATAAGGAGGACTATCTCAACACATACATACCGATGGACTCAACATTCACGTTACTATTTTAATCATAAAACTGGCACCACTGCTCAACAACGAGAGCATCATCAATACGCATCTTCTGACCAACATTCATGAAACCAAAAAGTTACAAACGAGAGTCACGTCTTGAGTATATTTTGAAGACCTTATTTGAGTTAAAAACTCGAGTTTTGAAAACTTATAGTATGAGATGAGAATGAAATATCGGTAGTTTGAAGTCTAAAAATTTTCGACCTTGAGGTCATCATACAAAAATCAAAATTTTTCCTCCCTTGGAGAACATTTTAAAAATTTACGTGGCTCCCCGGAAGCCTTCAAAACTAAAAATTCCAAGGTTATTGCTCTTGCAAGAAAAACAGTTCATACAAGGATACATTTGGCCATATCATTCTTCATTCTAGCACAAAACGGGAATTAACAAATATATGTCACTTACTCATGATGCACCTTCAAATACTACTACATAACACAGAATCATACAGGCTCGTATAGCTCGTGGTACAACATGTAGTAGGGAAACTTACATCCACAGATCGCACGAAGATGATGGATGCACCTTGATACTAATCACGGCCGACATCCCAGACGACGCGTCGCGACACGACTCAGTCAGACAAAATCTAACAATACAAGAATCAACAACACATAACTCGACCCGACAGCCTAGGTTTCCTCAACCTAAGCTCTGATACCATAAATGTAACACCCCCAGATCAAACCGGGAATATTACACGCCGCAGACCCTCTCCGTGAGGATCCACCAGGCTAGACATCAAAACAACACATTACATTACATACCGACGAATCAAAATAACGGACCAACAGACCGATTTGGTCTTTCGTCACTGACTTACAAATCAAAATACATAAACTCATCCAGACTCATACCCACGCAAGGGTAAAATACTTGCAACCACGAACAATAAGACAGCGGAAAAGACAATACAATGGACTCAGACTAACTGAACCCAAAACTGGCCTTCGTGTGATTAGTATCATTCGTCTTTCATCATCCCTCGTACCGATCCTGTGTCTTGCTCTCGAAAACCTGCATGTACCTGGACGCAATACAGATATCCACCTCCCGATTACTCGGGGGTTAGCAAAACTCAACTGTTTCGCTAGTGCAAGTATAAAGTGCAAATACGAGCCATACACAACACATTCCGAGAATACAACGAAAGACTTCCCGAGATATATTTAATTAAAAATAGTTCAAGTCTTGAAAGTAGAAACGAAGCAAGTAAGCACTTTGAAAACATTTCCAAATCTCGGGAGTTTTGAAAACATTAGAAATTGAAAAGTTCTTAATTCCTCGAAAGTCATTTAGGGTCACAGCCCCAAAGTTCTTATTCCAAAATTCAAATCTGTTAACAAAACGCGGGGTCCACGACCCAACCATTACGGTCACAAAACACAGGGTCCATGACCCGATCATCCACTTCAATTCATTTACAAGTGCACATTACACATAACACATTAATCTTATGCCATTCTAGCCAACACATACTCACGACCCAGAACTATATCAATTCACAAGGGAGCACAAGATCTCAACAGCACCGAACGACACAACCAATATCACAAAAACTCAATATATTCATCCATAACCACGGGACTCCAAGCACATAATTTGACAAGAGAATTACACTTTACATTTACCGACGCCATAATCATACATAATGACATCACACGAAAGTAAGGTGATCCTATACTCGAAACTAGCACACATAATCAACTAAGCATATTAATTCCCGACCCACACGGGTCACCTTTACGAAAACCATGATGGTAAATATACTGATTCTTTTGAAAAATGATTATAAATATTATTTAGCACATATCGACACTTAGCAACTATTATATCCACAAAACACGTAATGTATGGGCAAGATACTTGCCTCGATA
Organism: Orobanche coerulescens; assembly: GCA_033398695.1. Lineage (NCBI taxonomy): Eukaryota > Viridiplantae > Streptophyta > Magnoliopsida > Lamiales > Orobanchaceae > Orobanche > Orobanche coerulescens. The sequence continues at coordinate 194,957,810 of CM065802.1, forward strand.
ATCGATACCGGACATTCCCACAATCACGGATCAGTCGGGACACCTCGAACACCTACGATTCTCCGGCAAAGACAATGAATACACCCACGATCGAAAAGCTTGAAGAAAAGGACGAACGAAAGGGTTCCGACTCGAATTCTTTGCGAGAAATCTGACCCTAACATCATACCATCAATAAATTAACGAACGAACGAGGAAGAATAATCATAGAACGCTCGAATCCTCTTTGCGACATTTTATCGAACACCTTCAAGGCGTCGATAAGATACTCAATAAAACGACGAATCCTCGGCGATTCAACCGAGGAACAGCAAGGAATTCGACATAATATTGTTTAACAATCATAAATACATCACTATTCTGAGTTAATAAGGATTAAACAAACAAATCGAACAAAATCCCCAAAACTAGATTTTAAGAAAACTTGCCTTGATTCGCTGGATTGAAGGATGTTACGTGATGATCAATTGATGTTATGAACTCCAAAACTTCGTGGATTCATAGTATAACAACATGTCTTCGACTTCCCAAAGACTCCAGCCGCAGACAGGAAGGATAGGAAATGAAATGAGTGAAAAAAAACGACTCCTCGGCCATATTTATAGGCCTGCCGGACACGGCGCAGCAAACGGCCCAGACAGCGCCGTATGTCTCGGCCGTGTCTCGGCAGGCTGCCAGTCCTGGACGACCCGGCGCAGGACACGGCGCTCAGCAGCGCCGTTTTTAGGGCCGTGTCGCACAGGTCTGGGCAGCCCCCTCCAGACAGACGTCCGAACCACAACGACGATCCGAACGACCCCGAAACCCGAAACTGAATACGAATCGATGTTACGGTTACGAAGTACTCGCAAAGACAAATCTAAGAGCTAATTGAACACACGATTCCGACCACCCGAAGGCTCGGAATTCGACAACGGAAGTAATTACCCAAAACTTTGGGAAATTACGAAAATGGCCCAAAACGTCCGAAAATCATGATATGCGATCGAAACACCAAACCAAAGCTCGCAACATGAATAATAACATTAAATGAACTTACGAGAAACTCGAAACAACAGTTTCGGACGAGATTCGCAAGAATCGAACTCAAGTGCGGAAAAGTCGCTAAAAAGCTCGGAACTCAACAAAACGATACCGAAACGAACTCGGATGACAAAAAGTGCAGAATTAATAATTCTCGAAATGACGAAACGGTCATGACCGAGTTGTCAAAACGGACTCCGGCCAACAAGGAAATTTACCAAAAATCGAAAATTGCGGATATTACATTCTACCCTCCTTAAAAGAAGTTTCGTCCCGAAACATAAAACAAGTAGGGAGAAGCAATATCCCGCCAGGAAAACTCAACGAGATACGCAAGGAAACGCGTAACTTACGCCCATCGGCGAAACGTTACAAGCAACGCAAAGGAATATACGGCGTGAAAACACGCTCCACGACGACCAACACAACGTCGCCGTTAGGGATATAACAAAACCAAAAAGTGACAAGCGTCATCAAATGGATAATACAATCAAGTCAATTATTCGAACAATCACAAAACACAACGGACGAAAATCAATACGATTGACCAACCCAACGGTATATCAATCAAAACGCGAGCCAATCGCTGAACAAATACGGAATTCCACCGCCCAAGGGTTGGAAGATCGAAAACGAGACTAATTTTCCGAACTTGGAAAGGTCACAATGATATATAGATCAATTTGGGACAATATCAGAACTCGCTCGAATGACAAAGGTGAGAAACAACACCAGGTCAGAAGTATCAACGAACACAGTCGAGTCGTTACGGTTGGACGAAACAGAAGAGAAAGAAAGAAAAATGTGGGTATTACATCATATCACCTTTAAAAGAGGTTTCGTCCCGAAACCTAAACAACGAGAACGAAGTGCTGGAATAGCGACCTTCCCGACCATATCCTCTTGGTCCACATCCGATCTTCAAGGCCATTAGTATCGTGGTCACGACTGTGTCCTCTGTCCATCGGCATACTAAGCGGATTCCCACTCAATACGATTGCACAACTTCGCAAAATATTATACTAAAGTACCAACTCAGCACGACATATCACATAAGGTAACCAATAACAACTCGAAAAGAAAATCCACGAGGTATCCTTTTAAAGGAAATCTTTTAAAAATCCTTAGATTTGTATGCTATTTAAAATAAACTTTAAAAGTACTTTTGGTACCTCGGGTTGTTTCATCAAAACTTGTAAACAACATATTTTAACCGTCTCATTTGAAATCATTTGAAGTCATCATGCCTCTACGTATCATCATCACCGTTAACAACTAATAAGTTAACCATGCAAGATCATCAAATCATTCTTACATACTCTAACATTTCCAAATCCGAGTTTGAACTTTACATCGAGTGAGATTTTTCATCTTTCATTATATTTTTTTTTGAAAATAAAAATCGCATTGGTTTTTGAAATAAAATATTTTTATGGTGTGAAAGATTTTTGAAAATCATTCACTCGAATTATTTGAAAATACAACAATACGTTAAAAATCATTTTTGAAAATTCTCCCAACACTTCACAAACATCAACGACGGTAATATTTTACAAAATGTCTACATGTACTTTAAAACAACTCTTTCAAATACCATCGAGGTTTTATTTGAGAATCTAAGGCCGGCTTGCCAATTCCAAATAATTTTCAAAGTATACACGGAGCCGCCGATTAATCGAACCGTCAAAACTTTGTGAAGTTTCCAGGAAAGTGTTTTTGAACACACACAGCAGACATAATTTATCAATTCATCAAACACAATCAAATATCACCTAGCAATACGAAAAGTCTTAACACACATTCACGCACAACAGTTGTAATCACTAGACACCACGTAGAGAATACAACTACAGGTGATTGGCCGCAAAAGTTAGACCTAACGGCTATAATGCGCTCCATAGCCTCCGCCCGTGTTGATTGGCGCGTTACATAACAAAGATTAACGTGCGCTAAACACGCCACGTTAGCGCGTTAGGCTCGTATTAAGCCCGTGCTAACCGCTCTAATCACCAACACGATTGCAAACATATATGGTAATACTAGACTCAAGGTTACAAATAAGCAACAACATACGAGTCTAAATGTCATCGATTCACATAATTATAACATCTCACAAGCAACCATCAAAAGAAAATCATCCTACAAAAACGAAAATTTTACTTCTCAATAAGGAGGACTATCTCAACACATACATACCGATGGACTCAACATTCACGTTACTATTTTAATCATAAACTGCACCACCGCTCAACAACGAGCATCATCAATACGCATCTTCTGACCAACATTCATGAAACCAAAAAGTTACAAACGAGAGTCACGTCTTGAGTATATTTTGAAGACCTTATTTGAGTTAAAAACTCGAGTTTTGAAAACTTATAGTATGAGATGAGAATGAAATATCGGTAGTTTGAAGTCTAAAAATTTTCGACCTTGAGGTCATCATACAAAAATCAAAAATTTTCCTCCCTTGGAGAACATTTTAAAAATTTACGTGGCTCCCCGGAAGCCTTCGAAACTAAAAATTCCAAGGTTATTGCTCTTGCAAGAAAAACATTTCATACAAGGATACATTTGGCCATATCATTCTTCATTCTAGCACAAAACGGGAATTAACAAATATATGTCACTTACTCATGATGCACCTTCAAATACTACTACATAACACAGAATCATATAGGCTCGTATAGCTCGTGGTACAACATGTAGTAGGAAAACTTACATCCACAGATCGCACGAAGATGATGGCTGCACCTTGATACTAATCACGGCCGACATCCCAGACGACGCGTCGCGACACGACTCAGTCAGACAAAATCTGACAATACAAGACTCAACAACACATAACTCGACCCGACAGCCTAGGTTTCCTCAACCTAAGCTCTGATACCATAAATGTAACACCCCCAGATCAAACCGGGAATATTACACGCCGCAGACCCTCTCCGTGAGGATCCACCAGGCTAGACATCAAAACAACACGTTACATTACATACCGACGAATCAAAATAACGGACCAACAGACCGATTTGGTCTTTCGTCACTGACTTACAAATCAAAATACATAAACTCATCCAGACTCATACCCACGCAAGGGTAAAATACTTGCAACCACGAACAATAAGACAGCGGAAAAGACAATACAATGGACTGAGACTAACTGAACCCAAAACTGGCCTTCGTGTGATTAGTATCATTCGTCTTTAATCATCCCTCGTACCGATCCTATGTCTTGCTCCCGAAAACCTGCATGTACCTGGACGCAATACAGATATCCACCTCCCGATTACTCGGGGGTTAGCAAAACTCAATTGTTTCGCTAGTGCAAGTATAAAGTGCAAATACGAGCCATACACAACACATTCCGAGAATACAACGAAAGACTTCCCGAGATATATTTAATTAAAAATAGTTCAAGTCTTGAAAGTAGAAACGAAGCAAGTAAGCACTTTGAAAACATTTCCAAATCTCGGGAGTTTTGAAAACATTAGAAATTGAAAAGTTCTTAATTCCTCGAAAGTCATTTAGGGTCACAGCCCCAAAGTTCTTATTCCAAAATTCAAATCTGTTAACAAAATGCGGGGTCCACGACCCAACCATTACGGTCACAAAACACAGGGTCCACGACCCGATCATCCACTTCAATTCATTTACAAGTGCACATTACACATAACACATTAATCTTATGCCATTCTAGCCAACACGTACTCACGACCCAGAACTATATCAATTCACAAGGGAGCACAAGATCTCAACAGCACCGAACGACACAACCAATATCACAGAAACTCAATATATTCATCCATAACCACGGGACTCCAAGCACATAATTTGACAAGAGAATTACACTTTACATTTACCGACGCCATAATCATACATAATGACATCACACGAAAGTAAGGTGATCCTATACTCGAAACTAGCACACATAATCAACTAAGCATATTAATTCCCGACCCACACGGGTCACCTTTACGAAAACCATGATGGTAAATATACCGATTCTTTTGAAAAATGATTATAAATATTATTTAGCACATATCGACACTTAGCAACCATTATATCCACAAAACACGTAATGTATCGGCAAGATACTTGCCTCGATAATCGATATCGGACACTCCCACAATCACGGATCAGTCGGGACACCTCGAAAACCTACGATTCTCCGGCGAAGACAATGAATACACCCACGATCGAAAAGCTTGAAGAAAAGGACAAACGGAAGGGTTCCGACTCGAATTATTTGCGAGAAATCTGACCCTAACATCATACCATCAATAAATTAACGAACGAAAGAGGAAGAATAATCGTAGAACGCTCGAATCCTCTTTGCGACATTTTATCGAACACCTTCAAGGCATCGATAAGATACTCAATAAAACGACGAATCCTCGGCGATTCAACCGAGGAACAGCAAGGAATTCGACATAATATTGTTTAACAATCATAAATACATCACTATTCTGAGTTAAAACGGATTAAACGGACAAATCGAACAAAATCCCCAAAACTAGATTTTAAGAAAACTTGCCTTGATTCGCTGGATTGAAGGATGTTACGTGATGATCAATTGATGTTATGAACTCCAAAACTTCGTGGATTCATAGTATAACAACATGTCTTCGACTTCCCAACGACTCCACCATGGACAGAAGGATAGGAAATGAAACGAGTGAAAAAAGCATCGCTCGGCCATATTTATAGCTCACGGACACGGCGCAGCAAACGGCCTGCATAGCGCCGTATTTCTCGGCCGTGTCTCGGCAGCTGCGATCTGGCTGACCCGGGCGCAGGATATGGCGCCAGCAGCCGCTTTTAGGGCCGTGTCGCATGTGTCCGGGCGGCCTCCGCATGCACGTCCGAACCACAACCACGATCCAAACGACCCCGAAACTGAATACGAATCGATGTTACGGTTACGAAGTACTCGCAAAGACGAATCTAAGAGCTAATTGAACACACGATTCCGACCACCCGAAGGCTCGGAATTCGACAACGGAAGTAATTACCCAAAACTTTGGGAAATTACGAAAATGGCCCAAAACGTCCGAAAATCACGATACGCGATCGAAACACCAAACCAAAGCTCGCAACATGAATAATAACATTAAATGAACTTACGAGAAACTCGAAACAACAGTTTCGGACGAGATTCGCAGGAATCGAACTCAAGTGCGGAAAAGTCGCTAAAAAGCTCGGAACTCGACAAAACGATACCGAAACGAACTCGGATGACAAAAAGTGCAGAATTAATCATTCTCGAAATGACGAAAAGGTCATGAGCGAGTCGTCAAAACGGACTCCTGCCGACAAGGAAATTTACCGAAAATCGAAAATTGCGGATATTACAGAGCTAGCGTGCGCTAGCGGGCGGTCATGGTCGAGAATGTTCGGCCGGCCCCGCCATCATGCGCTGAACACGTGCACTGTCGGCCCAGCCACAATCCAGAGACTTCCTGGCTCGGCCAGAAGCGTGGCAGCTCTTCCGGCCAGAAGGCGCTACTCCGCCGGCCAGAAGGCAGACAATGTCCGACAAGAGCGCGTGCGCTACTCGCCGATCTTCCCGCCCGTAACCTTCGCCCTTATCGCCTCGGCCGACTAGCGCGCGCAGCCAACCGGCCATAACGTGCGCTGTCTCCTGGTCGTAGCGTGCGCTACCTTCCGGCCGTAGCGTGCGCTACGCCGGTTCCTGCCGCACCCGCCCGGCCAGTGCCTGCACTCGTCCGGCCAGTGCCTGCAGCCGTCCGGCCAGCGTCCCCAACCGTCCGGCCAGTGCCCAACCACCATGATTCGACGACTCGATTTTCCGAAATCGCACGGAACGAACACGACAAAACACTCGGGGACAACATCATCGATCCGAAAAGAAAACGATGGATAACAAATCCTCACCTACGGTCATAAACGCCAAAACCAGTTGTCGAGAAAATAATACCGGGACTCGACAACCGGGAAATATCCGAAAAAAATCCAAAATAACCGGAACGAAAATCGTGGGTATTACATTCTACCCCCCTAAAAATAAGTTTCGTCCCGAAACTTAAAACAAAATCAAGGCGACTCTCGACAACACACCAGAACTCCGTGCAGTATAAAGCCACTATGATCCGATTCAATATGCAAGAATGCTTACGAAAAGCAACGAGCATGAATCGCTGCGTTTGATAAAACCGAGCAATACAAAAATCGAATCGCGATTCCAACGCTGAAAGGTATGAAATTCCAATAACTCACAGATTTGGAAGATCAAATACGAATACAATTTCCCAACATTATGGAAATCGCAAAATGGCCCAGATGTACAATAATCACGATTTCGAGATCAAACAATAATGATTGGACAACGACGAACGAATAGCAATGATCGAACAACAACGATAACCTCTTAAGTTCATACCTCAAATCAAGACATCAATAACTTGTAGGAAGCACGAGGTGTTAGTTTCGAACACGGTTCACAAGAAATCGATCCGAACTTGGAAAGATCACAACGATATGCACATCAATTTGGAACAATATCAGAACTCGCTTGAATGACAAATGTGAGAAACAGCACAAGGTCAGAAGCATTAACGAACACAATCGCCTCGATACGGTCGAACGAAACGGAAACGAGAAAAAAAAATGTGGGTATTACATCATATCACCTTTAAAAGAGGTTTCGTCCCCGAAACCTAAACAACGAAAACGAAGTGCTTGAATATCAACCTTCCCGGCCATATCCTCTTGGTCCCGCATCTAATCTCCATAACCAACTGTACCGTGGTCACGGTCGCGTCCTCTGTCCCTCGGCATACTAAGTGGATTCTCAATCAATACGATTGCACCACTTCGCAAAAACAAATATGCTAAAGTACCAACTTAGCATGACATATCACATAAGGTAACCAATAACAACTCGGAAAGAAAATCCACGAGGTATCCCTTTAAAGGAAATCTTTTGAAAATTATTGGATTTGTATGCTATTCAAAATAAACTTTAAAAGTACTTTCGGTACCTCGGGTTATTTCATCAAAACTTGTAATCAACATACTCTAACTGCCTCATTTGAAATCATTTGCCAAAATAATAATTCCTTGTGACCGGCGTTATCAAAATCGTCATGCCTTTACTCATCACCATCACCGTTAACAACCAACAAGTTAACCATGCAAGATCATCAAACCATTCCTACATATTCTAACATTTCCAAATCCGAGTTTGAACTTTACATCGAGTGCGATTTTTCATCTTTCACTATATATTTTTGAAAAAGAAATCATATTGGTTTTTGAAAAAAATATTTTATGATGTGAAAGATTTTTGAAAATCATGTACTCGAATTATTCGAAAATACAATAGTACGTTAAAGTCATTTCTGAAAATTCCCCCAACACTACACAAGAATCAACGACGATAACATTTTACAAAATGTTCAAGGTATTTTAAAACAACTCTTTCAATACCGTCGAGGTTTTATTTGAGAATCCTAGGCCGGCTCGCAAATTTCAAACACTTTCCAAAGTTCATACGAAGCCGCCGAATTAATCGAAACGTCAAATTAGTTTCAAAAAAATTGATTTCCACAACTTGCACAAACTTATGAAAGTTTCATAAAAACATTTTCGAACACACACATACAGCAGACATAATTTATCAACTCACCGAACAAAATCAACTATCACTTAGAGCGAATGAAAGGTCACAACACACGTTCACACAAAATGGTTGTCATCACTAGACAACGCACATAGAATACAGTCACAGACGACTCACTGCAGAAAGTTAGACCTAACGGCAAAAATGCGGTTCCACATCCTCTGTCCCAGCTAACTAACGCGCGCTACAACAATTATTTAGCGTGCGCTATCCATGCCGCATTAGCGCGCGCTAGCCTCGCACTCAGCGTGCGCTAGCTGCTCCAACCCAGCAACATGATCACGAATATATATACGACATTACTAGAATCGATGGTCACAAATAATCAACAACACGTTCGAATCTCAAAGCCATCGATTTAACACTTCATGAGCAACTATCAAAAGACAATTGTCATTCAAAAGCCGAAATCTCACCTCTTATTAAAGAGAGCTATCTCAATGTACACAAATCGAATGACTCAGCATTCACATCATAGTTTTAATTTAAAACTGGCAACACTGCCCGAACAACAAGAACATCATCACGTATTTGCCGACTAACAACCATAAAACCGATAAGTTGAAAATGAGAGTCACGTCTTGTCTACATTTTGTAAACTTCACTTGGGTTCAAAAATCGTGTTTTGAAAACTTATAATACAAAATGAAAATAAAATATCGGTAGTTTGAATTCTTAAAAAAATTTGGCCTTGAGGTCATAATACGAAAATCAAACTTTTTCCTCCCTTTGGAGGATGTTTTAAAACAAAATATACGTGACTCCTCAAAACATGTGAAGTTTTAAAATATCACATTGATGAATTTTTCTTTGCGTAACCATACCAAGGCCATTATTCTTGTAAAAATGACTTATATCAGGATGTGTGTATATATACATATACGTTGGTACCACTTTTATCCTAGCATCATACGAGGACCAAACAACATAGGCCACATAATCACAAATCACCTTTAAACTCCACATCATAACACAAAATCATACAAGCTCGTATATCACAAGGCACAATATAGTAGGGAGACTTACATCCACAGGTCACACGAAGATGATGACTGCACTTCGATACTAATCACGTCCGACACCACAGACGACGCGTCGCGACACGACTTAGACAGACACAATCTGACAGAACAAGACACGACAATACCCGACAGGACCCGACAGCCTAGGTTTCCGCAACCTAAGCTCTGATACCATAAATGTAACACCCCCAGAATCAAACCAGGAATATTACACGCCGCAGACCCTCTCCGTGAGGATCCACCAGGCTAGACGTCGAAACCACATAATAAATTACATACCGACATGATAAAATTCCAAATCTGTAGACCAACTTGGTCTTTCAATACAAACATACAAGTTAAAATGCACATTTCTACCTCGACTCATACCCATGCATGGGTAAAATACACTCTCAAACCAAAAATACGACTGAAGAAAGACCATACACAAACTCTGACTGACTGCATCCAACAATGGCCTTCGTGTGATTAGTATCATTCGCCTTCCATCATCCTTCGCGCCGATCCTGTGTTTTGCTCCCAAACCTGCATGTACCTGGATGCAAAAACAGACATCCACCCCCCGAATACTTGGGGGTTAGCAAAACTCCACTGTTTTGCTAGTACAAGTATAAAGTGCAAATACGAGCCATACAAAACACATTCCGAGAATACAACAAAAGACTTCCCGAGATATTTGATAATTAAAATAGTTCAAGTCTTGAAAGTAGAAACCAAAACAAGAAAGCACTTTGAAAACATTTTCAAATCTCGGGAGTTTTCGAAAACATTTGCGATAGTAAAGTTCTTAATTCTTCAAAAGCCTCTTAGGGTCACCGCCCCAAAGATCATTTTCCAAAATGCAAATCCGTTAACAAAACATGGGGTTCACGACCCAAAAATTCCAGTCACAAAACACAGAGTCCACGACCCAACCATTCCAATCACAAAACACAGGGTCCACGACCCAACCATTCCAATCACAAAATACAGGGTCCACAACCCGTTCATTCACTTCAATTCACTTCCAAAAATACATTACACATAACACATTATTATTATGCCATTTTAGCCAAACACCAAGACTCGATATATAATGTCACTCGACTCCGAGCAACAAGCATTGTGATACTCCGGACATATCACAATTAATCAACAGTACAAACACTTTGGCAATTCTCGCGACTTGGCCAGCCCGGTCCCGCCGTAAGGCCACCAAGTCCCTGTGTGCCCCGTCGAGCAATCCCCAGGTGAGAATGCCCACTCGAAGTAACCCTCGCGACCCGGTCCAGCCGCTAAGCCACCATGTCCCCGTGTGACCCCGTCGAGTCAGTCCCCGAGTGAGAGTACCCAAGAAAAACCTTACAACTCTCATCAATTCACATTTTCAAAACCACAATCCTCAAGAGTCAATCACAATTTATATAGTCGAGGTATTTTGCTAAAATGCCCATATTATCCAACACATACTCACGACCCAAAATTAATGCTGTCCACAAAGAAACACACTGATCTCAACAACACCGAACGACACAACCAATATCACACAACTCATATATCCACCGATCACCACATGAATCCACGCACAATTTATAACGAAAGGATTTAACTACAAATTACCGACGACATATTCAAACCTAATGACATCATCCGAAGGTAGAGAGTTCCTATACTCAACACTAACACATATAGTCAAATAAGCACTTTAAGTCTCGAACACAAGATTCTTCCTTTAAGAAAACCATAATTGTAAATATACCGATTCTTTAGAAAAATGGTTGTAAACAATTCGTTTAGCACGCATCGTCAATTTTCAATCATCATATTCACAAAACACGTAATGTATGGGCAAGATACTTGCCTTAGTAGTTGATACCGGACACTCCGACGAACGTCCCTTAACCGGAAAACCTCGAATGCCCAAACTCTCCGGCGAAAATAACGGTAACACAACCGATCAGAAAACCGAAAACGGAAGGGTTCTGACTCGAGTTCTTCGCAAGGAACCTGACCCCAACATCATACCATGAATAAATTGACGATCGAACAAGGAAGAATAAGCATAGAACGCCCGAATCCCCTTTGTGACATTTTATCGAACACTTTCAAGGTATCGATTAGAAACTCAATAAAACGACGAATCCTCGGCAATCCAACCGTGTAAAAACAAGGGATTCGATATAAAACAACTTAATAATCATCAATCCATCACTATTCTAAGTTATAACGAATCAAACGGACGAAATCAACAAAATCCCCAATTTTTCCCAAAACTAGGATTTTAGGAAAACTAACCTTGATTCGCTGGATTGAAGGATGTTATGGAGTGATTAATCGATGTTATCAGCTCCCAAACTTCGTGGATTAGTTGTATAACAACATGCCTTCGTCACCTCCAAGACTCCAACCGCGTAAACGAAACGAAGGAAATGAAAAATGAGTGCAAACAGGACTGCTCGGTCATATTTATACTGTTGCAGCCTAGCGTGCGCTAGACTGCCGAGCTAGCGTGCGCTAGCGGGCGGTCATGGTCGAGAATATTCGGCCGGGCCCGCCATCATGTGCTGAACACGTGCGCTGTCGGCCCATCCACAATCCAGAGACTTCCTGGCTCGGCCAAGTAGCGTGCGCAGCCTTCCGGCCAGAAGGCGCGCTACTCCGGCCAGAAGGCGTCTTGAAGTGTCCGACAAAGAGCGTGCGCTACCCGCCGATCTTCCCACCCGTAACCTTCGCCTCATCGCCTCGACTAGCGCACGCAGCCAACCGGCCATAGCGTGCGCTGCCTCCTGGCCGTAGCGTGCGCTACCTTCCGGCCGTAGCATGCGCTACGCCGGTTCCTACCGCACCCGCCCGGCTAGTGACTGCACTCGTCTGGCCAGTGCCTGCAGCCGTCCGGCCAGCATCCCCAACCGTCTGGCCAGTGCCCAACCACCATGATTCGACGACTCGATTTTCCAAAATCGTACGGAACGAACACGACAAAACACTCGGGGACAACATCATCGATCCGAAAAGAAAACGACGGATAACAAATCCTCACCTACGGTCATAAATGCCAAAATCAGTTGTCGAGAAAATAATACCAGGACTCGAAAACCGGGAAATATCCGAAAAAAATCCAAAATAACCGGAACGAAAATCATGGGTATTACATTTTTCATCGTTATTGGTCTTTATTTTCGTAGTGATTGTGTGTCGTTGTTTCCTCATGGCGGTTGTAGTTTTTGAGGCTTTTCGGTTGAGCTATGTTCTCTGGAGGATTCGCGCGCCGATTATTGAGGTAAGTATCTTGCTTATACGATTTGTACCTTGTGAATAGAAATTACGTATTGGGTTTGTGATGATTAGTTTATCTTTACAAACAAGGTTCGTGTGAATCGGTTATGAATTGCTTATCATGAATAACTGGTGGTATTTGTGATAATCTTGAATGTTCAACATTGTGGATTTGTGTTGAATTACTTATATGTGTTAGTTTGATTGTACACTTGGATGTGTATTGTGTAGTGTATCTATCGTGGGATATGACGATTGTGTATTATTAGCAATGATGGTTGGAATGTCGACATTGCACTATGTGTGTTGGTTGTGTAAAGTTCGTGATGATTGATGTAATGACTGGTCATGTACATTGTTGGTGAAATGCGAAGGTTATGTGTTGTGTTATTAAGTTCACTCATGTGGGTTCGACGGGACCTACGAGGATTCATGGCAATGAACCATGGGATTGAAACTTAGTATGTGGTACTAAGGTCCAATCATGCGGGTCTGACGAGGCCTACGATGTCACGTGGCAGTAGATCATAGGGGCAGGACACAATACGTCAAACTGTGTGGGTGTAACACCCCCAAAACCATCCGGGATATTACAGCGCCGTGGGTCCCGCGCCGAAACCCACCAAGCTAAAAACCATTTACAAAACCATTTCAAAAACGTTTAACAATGCCAAAAGGCCAATGACGGTAATATTTTAAATACTCAAATATTTTTAAAAACATAGTTCTCAAATACCATCATAAAATACCATTTGAAAATACAAGGCGAAATGCCAAATCTCGACAGTTCAAAGTGTACGTTAAGCCACCCCTTAAATGTACCGATAAAATAGTTAGGAAAAAGGGTTTGACGAAATAACCCAAGTTCGCAAAATGCCAAAAGGCCATTTAAAATACACATGCTGGTAAAAATACCGGAAAGCCATTTTAAAATACACATGCAGCGGATAAAAAAAACACAGTTCAAAATACACATTTGCAGCGGAATAAACAACCAGAAAAGAATACTCAATACTCAAAAACATGCCACAGCCAGTATCACCCGGGAAGCTCACCCCCTCACGACCGCTACTAGCTCGATCTCCGAGTACCTAAAAATAAAGCCCACGACGGGGTCAGCCACAATACTCAACAATGATACCGATCACATCATCATAAATAATTACATACCAATGTAATAACGAAGTAAGAATACTACCAATGTAATCTTACCGTTATAACCTTACCAATTCATAGCAATCCATACTAAATCAATCCTTGACATATTCCACATTTCATATTCTCAAATGACGAAATGAATTCAACAACAATCATCTCTACTGTATTCCAAAATGCCGATAATCCTCAAAACATCATCATAACTCATAAGTGCGGAAATAATTCAATCTGTGCCAAATCCTGTCCATCGGATTATACAATCAAATCTCAACATGTATAAACCAATAATACACAACATATCTGTAGATCAACTACCACATGATAATGATAACAAATCCCGAACATCGACGTACAGTCCGAATGCTGATACGATCAATAACAATGATCAACCAATACATCACTGAGAATATCATCGACATGATAACTCCAATATGACCAAAAAAGGATCAACGATAACCGAGAGTACCCTCAACATGGTAAACTCCCAACACGATCAACAAAGGATCAACAATAACCGAGAATACCCTCAACGTGGTAAACTCCAAACACAATCAACAAAGGATCAACTATAACCGAGAATACCCTCAACATGGTAGACTCCAAATGATCAACAAAGGACCAACAATAACCGAGAATACCCTCAACAAGGTAGACTCCAAATGATCAACAAAGGACCAACAATAACCGAGAATACCCTCAACAAGGTAGACTCCAAATGATCAACAATAATGGATCTCAAAGAAATAACTCTGCCTGTCGAACATACCCCTCGGGCGTATGAGCAACCAGTCACAAACCGTCGAACATATCCAATCATACATGGACTATGAACGACCCAACAATATGGCTCAAAATATGGACGTCACAGTGCGCCCGATCTGGAAATGTGTCCGTGCACATGTCCACCCCGTATACGGAATCCAGGATATACGTGGGACATGTACCTAATTACCCTCACGAACTACGTCTCGTGTGCACAGTTCAATGCGGAAACATCAGCACGCATATATGACTCCAGATATGTCACGATGCAACATGACAACGAAACTCAAAGAATCACATATCCAATAAGGATCAAAAGACTCACCGAAGTGAACAATGACAAACTGACAAAGAAAAGTCGACACGACTAATCAATATCCAAAACAACAATCCTGGGATCATCATCCCCGACAAATGATCAACATGATCAACGATCTCAATGCAATCAGCCCTGGGATCATCATCCCTCAACGAAATAATCAATACGAATCCCAATATACGAAACATCATCGTACAACATATACAACAACTCAACATAATAATTATCTCATAATTGAAAAATACATAAATTACCTCAAAGCCGAAGACAACATCCTTTCCACGAACAACATGCCTGAACGAATACACAGTTATACAAATAATCTCAAATAAGTTACCATCCATTCAATACCAATAAACCTTTATCCCGATACTTATGTCATCACGATAACTATCCTCGATATCCGATAATCTGTATCCTTGACCAAAGATAACTCATGTCTTCCTTGAACACAATTAAAGCATATACCTTATTATTTAATACAACCGGAGCACGATACACAAACCATTATCCTGACAACTTACATTTCTAACAACATTGCTATACGAATTATAAATGAAATGAAAACGAAACCATTCATCAAATATTATAAACTAGACAAGTATAAACTTGCCTCGATACCGATACCACGAAGTTGTTACCGAACCTATTTCCTTTGTCTACGAGCTCCTCAGCCCCGATCAAAAGCAAACTACGAACTCCTTGTAACACCCCCAATCCACTCAGGGATATTACACGCCGTAGACCCCTTTCCACAAGGAGCTACCAGGCGGGAGACTACAAATCAAAACCCACATGCGGTCAACTTGACCAAAACATAATACCGTAGACCGATTAGGTCTCTCAAAACACAGCATAACCGTAGATCTGATGAAACTAAAATACAACTCGATCACATAGTACATAAAATGTCCATCCCCTCAAGGATGACAAGAACTCAAACCGACATATCACTCACAGACGACAGACTATAACTGTGACTAGTATGGCTACATTGCATCATCCTCCGAGCCAATCCTGTGGTTGCTCACTCTCCAGTCAGAACACTTGGAATAAATAACAAAATCCCCAACGAGGGGTTAGCGATGGAATCGCTAGCAAGTAACCAAGCTATACAATTATACATCAAGGATACAACCGTTATGAAAATAACATTTCGACAAGGTAGTAACACGATCCCCGAGTCTAAAGTCTTTTGAAAATTTATTCCTTTAAAACAAACCATGGGGATTACTCCAGAAATCACTGTAAGAGATTATTTAGAGACTTCGGGGGTCTCAGTGTAAAATCCTGAAATATGAATGTTTTTCCTTTTCAAAAGGTTTTCTTTCAAAATCATACCAATGATTTTATTCTCAACTCAAACCTCAAGACCAAAACCATATTCACCAATATAATCGGGATTCAAGATTCAAACATAAACAATTCAGAGATATCAAATCAACAGTCAAAACATCTCCGTGGCCCCGAAGGGTCCCACCCGGATTAGCCCATCAAGAATAAACTCAAACACACCCATAAGTTATCTTGACATCGTACTCGTAAGTGACGATTCTCGGAGCCCTCTCCAGACCTACCCGATTAGATAATCTTATGGTCAAATTGTAACATCTGGCCGTACTCGCAAGCACACACCTTCGGAGGCCTCGACGGACCCTACCCGGATAACATCATTCAAGTACGCCCATAAGTTATCATGACATCGCACTCGTAAGTGCCGATTCTCGGAGCCCTCCCCAGACCAGCCCGAATTGATAACCTCATGGTCACAACGTACGTCTGGCCGTACTCGCAAGCACGCGCCTCCGGAGGCCTCGACGGGACCCCTACCCGGATAACATCTCAACTCTCTACTATACACAATAACAAAGGTATAATATTCACCACAACTGCAACCACGTAACACATAGGTTAAAGAATGATAACTTCAACAAGGGCACAACATTCACAGCACACCATCATTCGAAAAAAAGGCCAACGAGCAAATAAAACAAGTATTACGCGATTCCACAATTCTTCGGTTAACTACTCATTTCTAGTATTTCTTTTAAGCACAAAATAACATGAATAGGTAGTTATCATTCTTCTTAAAACTAAAGTTTACGTTCGTAATTACCTTCATAAAACCACATCTTCATTTAAAGTAAGTTACGGTTAAATATACCGTCACTAACAAGTCCACGTTAAATTCACGACACATCACATTCACAAAGTATAATTAATATAGACGAGATACTCGCCTCAAGTCCAACGCACGCAGAGCAACGAGAAAGCTCGACTTAATGACCGCTACCGAACACTCCGAAGAACACGATTCAACCGGGATGCTCGGACCCCGAAGAAGACAATGAACGGGAGGGTTCCGACTCGAGTTCTTCATAAGGATTTCGTCCCTAAGTCATACCAATGATAAATCAACAATCGAACGATGGATAATAATCATACAACGCCCAATTTCCCCCTCTAAGACCTTTTATCGGACACCTTCAAGGCGTCGTCTAAGAACTCGACCAAAACAACGAATCGAACGATCCAACCATGGAATAATAAGGGAAATGATATAATACATCTAAATAATCATCAATCCATCATAATACTAAGTTAAATCGGATTAAACGGACGAAATCAACCAAAATACCCGAATTCCCCAAAACTAGATTTCTAGAAAATCTGACCTGATTCGCTCGAACAAAGGATGTTATAGGACTGACAATTGATGATATGAACTCCAACACTTCATGGATTTAACACCTGACAACATCCCTCCATGATCATAAAAGCTCCAGCCGCGGAAGAGGATGAAACTAGGTGAGAAAATGGGTGAAAACCCGTCTGATCGATCATATTTATACTGCCCAGTGACGCACGAGCAGGCACGCACGAGCGGCCGATCGTGCGCCGGGTCGTGCGCGCCCACTGCCAGCAGTCTGCCGGGACACACGAGCACTGGGCATGAGCACTCGCTCGTGCGTGTGCAGTCAGGGCCGCACGAGCACCGGATCGTGCGAGCAGCTCGTGCGCCATGCTCGTGCGCACCTGGCCGGTCTCTGCCGCACGTGGCCGGCCCGTGCCTAGCCGCCATGACTCGACGACTCGAATTCCCGAAAACGTACGGAACGAACACGATGAATAGTATAACATTCAATACACGAGTGAAGCACTAAACAAACACATGGTTCCGACAACCCGAAGGTTGAAAGGACGATATGAAGGCATACATCCCAAAACTTTGGGAAATTACGAAAATGGCCCAAAACGTCCGAAATACACGATACACGATCGAAACACCAAACCAAAGCTCACAACATGAATAATAACATTCAATGAACTTACGAGAAACTCGAAACAATAATTTCGGACGAGATTCGCAAGAATCGAACTCAAATGCAGAAAAGCCGCTTAAGAACACGTAACTCAACAAAATGATACCGAAACGAACTCGGATGACCAAACACGAAGAACAAAACATTATCAAAATATCAAAAAGGTTGCAAGTGAGTTCTGGAAACTAGAAAAATGCCAAAAACAAAAAATTACCGAAAAAGAAAATCACGGGTATTACATTCTACCCCTCTAAAAAAAGTTTCGTCCCGAAACTTAAAAAAAAAAAGTGAAGTCACAAAAAACAAAGCACGGCAGACAAAATCTCAACAGTCCCGACAAACCGATCCCGATACCGATGCCGAAACACGATTCTGGGAAACCTCATGGAATAATTCACAATACTGAACTCTATGGCCCTCGAGTCCACAATTATAACAAGTAATCTGTTGCGAAGGACAATTAGCTTGCACATGACCCACAACGTTGCAATTGAAACACCTCCCAGTCTGACTAGGAGTCAAAGAAGACGACTTGGAACTCTTGGTTCCACCGAACGAAGAAAATGAAGGTTTCACCGAAGGACTAAGCGAAACTCGACGAGAAGAAGTTCCGACTCCCACACTATCCGAAAAATCTCCAGACATCCTCTGCCTCTTCGTCTCATGCAAAGTCCCCATAGATAACGATGCCATTTCATACGCCATAGCTCGATTCTGATCCTCTCTCAAAGTAGCACAAGTGAAACCCGACATGTACTGTCGAATCTCTGGTTTCATCCGCATATCAAAATGACGGATTTTGTCTTCCTCGGTCCTCACCTGACCCTTCACGTAAGCGAGCTGTCGACTATAATCGATAATAGCCCACGACACGGGTACATCCTGTGGATCGGCTAGATAAAAATCTCGGATCCTCTGCTCTCAGATCAGATCCGGACAGAACTCTGCTTCCATCGACTTTTTGAACTCATCCCAAGTAACGGCACGATCCTGAGAATCAACGGCTTCCCACCAATTAGCAGCGTCACTATCGAGAAGAAACTGAGCGATAGGAATCCTCCGTTCCTCTGGACAACCAACCGCCTTGAAAATCTTTTCCAATTGGAAAAGCCAACCATCCCAGCCCAAAGTATCACTTACGCCCGCAAAACGGGGAGGACGGATATGAACCACTTCTCTAAGCCACTGAGTCGATCCGACGTTCTCGGTCACGGTAGTGTTACGCTGAACCGCCTGTAACACCCCGAGATATTCGGAATAATTACAGCGCTGTAAACCCTTTAAGTAAGGATTTACAAGGCTAATTTAAAAGAAATGTAAATATAATCCAAACGTACAACTGAAGTTCAAAATACAGATTTGGTTCAACTGATCCAATGAGTTAACTTATACAACCATATCGAAATGACATTATTAAAACATACGTACTCGGGTACTAAATGAACCATGAAGACAAATCACAATAACAATAAACATCAACCACATCACTGAGCCATTTCATCGTCCTGTCGGTACTGTGGTTGCTTCCCCGCTCCTCGGCTACCTGAACATCAAAACAATGTCCACCCCCGAAGGGGTTAGTAAAACAATGCTAGTACAAGTATCATAATACATAAATCATCAGTGCATCATAAAACATGCAAAACGGACTTCCGTCATCGGAATCAAACGATGTGAATCCTCACGATTCCATCAACACAATACAGGGTAATCCAGCGATCCAGCGCCCTTGGTATAGATCCCCATGATGATCCCGTCGGACCAACGCATGGTGGAAAACCCGTCCAGCGATCCAGCGCCCTCAGCATATATCCCCATGATGATCCCGTCAGACCAACGCATGGTGGACATTCGATCCAGCGCCCTCAGCATAGATCCTCATGATCCCCTCGGATCATTTATACCATAAACCAATCAATTATGCATACATATATGCATTTCAATATGTTCATCAATACGAACAATTAACAATGAATACCACGAGAAATTACAGAAATACATCTCATATTTGACAACATGAACAAAACCATAAGCATGATCAAGGTTCTAATATAAATCAAACTCAACATATGATACTTGCCTCGAAAATGGCAAGAATGGAAATACTCCAACAAATGACACGCGTCCGTATGTCACCGCCCCTCGATCGTCCCCTATGAAAGGCTCGGACCTAAGAAATAATAAAGAATTCCTCTCAAGTCGTATGAACGTCTAACAATCCAGTTTACGGCCGCAAGCTCAAAAAAATGAATTCTGTCTGAACTACTTAGCGCGCGCTACGTACTCTACGTAACGTGCGCTAAGCCTGCCCGTTAACGTACGCAAATGACCAGGTTTAGCGTGTGCTAGCTGTGTACTAACAGTCTTCTCTGAACAGCCGACTGCCGTGCCTGATGTTATAACGTACGTTACGTATCCAACGTAGTGCACGTTACTCATTCCCGATAGCGCACGTTAATATATACATCTTAGCGTGCGCTAATCGTGCATGGCAGTCACTACTGGGTAAAACTTGAGCTAAAGGTGATGAAAACTCATGAAATCCTCAGTGTTAATACATGTCAACTCCGTGCATATCATGCTCATACAGTTTATGAAAGATCTTTATGAATTAAATGACTACGTGACACAAGGATACGTATCATCATTACTACACCATAATTCATCTTGATCTTCAAGAAAATATCCTAAGTTCAATTCATTCCAAGTCCCAAAACATATGATCCCTTACGTAAAACATAAGAACTAGGTAATCTCCATACACTGGTCATGATCCGTTTTGAAGATACATAATATGCTTAGGAGTCCACATACTAAAAAGGTTCAATGGATCATACGATGAATAAGTGCCGAAACGTCAAAAATATCCTTCTAACGCATGATGATCGACTACTTGCGAATCTAATTGACTAGGTAAATCCCAAAACATGATCAAAAACGTCCTTCAGAATACTACTAATATTGGTGAAGAATCACCTACCTCAAAGTAGTGAAGAACAAGGAGGAAATTCGAAGCAATCCCACGCCGAAGGTTTGAACACCAATCCTCCAATGATCTATAATCTTCAACACGAGTTAGGATGCCGGCAAGAAGTGTTTAGGATGAAGAGAGTGTCTTTCTAAGTTCAAGAATTCGGATGGGGGAGTGAAAAATCTGAAAATATGAAAAAGGATGCTGTCCTATATATAGAAAATGGTTATTAGCGCGCGCTAGTCCATATTCATAGCGTGCGCTAATGGCTATTTGAAACGTTACTGATTTCACTGTACTCAGACTTTAGCGTGCGCTACCCTCATGTGAGTAGCATGCGCTAACGCGTTGACTTGGATTTTTCCCGAAAGCCGTCCAGGTTCATCCCAACACAATCCGACCAAGATCCCCGGCCTGATCTCACCTACCACACGTCTCAATCATATTGACCCCGCATAGCGTGCGCTAAGGTTCCTCCACAGCGTGCGCTATGGATCCAAGTTAGCGTACGCTATACTTAATCGATAGCGTACGCTACATGCGCAGAATCACAAATTTAAGTCACACTCATGAAATCATACACTTAACAACACCGGATTATGAAATACGGAGAATAATGCTCAGATCAAAATGCAACAATTACAATATCACAAGTTCCAAATACATAGCAGAAATCTCGGGTATTACATCCTTCCTCCCTAAAAAGAAGTTTCGTCCCAAAACTTAAGATGAAAACAACTCTAGATATCTAGTCTTCATACTGTCCTCCGTTTCCCAAGTGGCCTCTTTAACTCCGTGTCGTGACCATTGCACTTTAACCAAGTGTATTGGTTTATTCCTCAATTGTTTGATCCGACTCTCAAGTATCTTGATGGGTCTCTCTTCGAAGGTACCGTCGTTAGCTATCTCGATCTCGTCGAAATCAAGGACGTGACTGGGGTCTGGTACATACTTCCGCAATTGGGATACGTGAAACACATTGTGAACGTGACTCAGCGATGGCGGTAAGGCCAACGTGTATGCTAAATCCCCAACTCTTTCGAGGATCTCAAATGGTCCGATATACCTCGGACTTAGCTTGCCTTTCCTCCCAAAACGGAAAATTCCTCGTGTAGGAGACACCTTCAATAGTACGTGGTCCCCAATGTCGAACTCTAGAGGGCGACGACGTACATCTGCATAAGACTTCTGTCGACTCTGGGTAGTCAACAGTATTTCCCGAATCAAAGCTATCTTCTCTTGAGTCTGAATTATCAATTCCGGTTCCGTTCCGATCAAGTCCGAAGAATCATCCCAGCACAGGGGTGATCGACATCTTCTCCCGTACAAAGCTTCAAACGGTGCCATCTTAATAGAAGCATGCCAACTATTATTGTAGGTGAATTTAATCAATGGCAAATGAACTTCCCAATCAGTTGACCAATCCAAATCACAAGCTCTAAGCATGTCTTCTACTGTTTGTATAGTCCTTTCGGACTGACCGTCCGTTTGGGGATGATAAGCCGTGCTAAAGTTGAGCTCAGTCCTCCAAGCCCTGTGAACTGCCTTCCAGAAGTGCGACACGAAGCGACCATCTCGATCCGAAATAATGGTCTTCGGCGTCCCATGCAATCTTACTATCTCCGCAATAAATACTCGCGCCAATCTCTCGGGTCCCCATGTATCTTTAATTCCTAGGAAATGAGCCGACTTGGTTAGTCGATCAACTATAACCCAAATCATGTTCATTCCCGTTTTGGTTCTTGGCATATTGGTGATGAAATCCATCGAGATATCCTCCCACTTCCATTCAGGGATCGAAAGCGGCTTTAACATTCCGGCAGGTCGCTGATGCTCAATCTTAACCTGCTGACAAGTCAAACACTTCGAAACGTACTCTGCAACGTCCTTTTTCATATTCCCCCACCAGAAGTTTTGTTTAAGATCCTTATACATTTTACTGCTGCCCGGGTGAATAGAATAGGGCACGCTGTGAGCTTCCTTCCGAATTGTCCGTCTCAATTCCTCATTTTCGGAAACGCAAAGCCGACTCTGAAATCTCAGAACTCCATCATCTTGTATCACGAATCCTGGGGCTTTTCCTTTCTTTACTTCGTCACATAACCGAAGGATCAGAGAATCGTTCAGCTGCTTAGATTTCTCCTCGACTAGTGATGAAGTCAGTTCTATCACATATAGTTGCCCTTGGATTCGTGGTGCCCATACTTCAATCTCTTCGCGGATCAGCTCCCGCTGAATGCTGGTTTGGGATGTAAGTGCTTTCAACACTCGAAGAGAAACAGGTTTACGGCTCAATGCATCGGCTACTACGTTTGCTTTCCCCGGATGATAGAGAATCTCCAAGTCGTAATCCTTGATCAATTCCAGCCACCTTCTCTGCCTCATGTTTAATTATTTATGACTGAAAATGTACTTGAGGCTCTTATGATCTGTAAAGATCTGACAATGAGTGCCGTACAAATAATGTCTCCAAATTTTCAATGCAAAGACTACAGTTGCTAGCTCCAGATCATGAGTCGGGTAATTAACCTCGTACGGTTTCAATTGCCGAGAAGCATAGGCAATCACCTTATCCTTTTGCATCAACACACATCCCAGACCCTGATTTGAAGCGTCGCTGTATACCACGAATCCATCAGTCCCATCTGGTAACGCTAATATAGGTGCTGTCGTTAGTCTCTTATTAAGTTCATCAAAACCAGTCTGACATTTCTCATCCCACGTAAACTTTTGAGTTTTCTGTAACAGCTGAGTGAGCGGACGAGCAATTTTGGAAAATCCCTCTACAAAGCGGCGATAATATCCAGCAAGTCCTAGGAAACTCCGGACTTCTTTCCCGTTATTAGGAACTTCCCATTCCAAGATTGCTTCGACTTTCTTCGGGTCCACCTGAACTCCGTCAGCTGATATCACATGCCCAAGGAAAGTTACTTCCCTAAGCCAGAACTCGCATTTTGAAAGCTTTGCATACAGCTGTTCCTTCCTCAAGGTGCTCAAAACCACATGCAAATGTTCGGCATGCTCCTTTGCGTCCTTCGAATATATCAAGATGTCATCAATGAAGACGACCACAAATTTATCCAAGTATTCTAAGAATACTCGATTCATCAATTGCATGAATACCGCAGGAGAATTGGTAAGTCCAAATGGCATCACTACAAATTCATAATGCCCGTACCGGGACCTGAAAGCAAACTTTGGTATATCCGATTCCTTAATTCTCAACTGATGGTATCCTGATCGCAAGTCAATCTTCGAGAATACCCTTGCCCCTTGCAGTTGATCAAACAAGTCGTCGATCCGAGGTATAGGATACTTATTCTTGATCGTCATCTTATTGAGCTCCCTGTAATCAATACACAGTCGGAGGGATCCGTCTTTCTTCCGGACAAAGAGAACGGGCGCAACCCAATGAGAAACGCTAGGTTGAATATAACCCTTCTGTAACAATTTCTCCAGTTGCTTCTTGAGTTCATACATCTCGGTTGGCGCCATGCGGTATGGTGCTCTGGAAATAGGAGCTGCTCCAGGCTCTAATTCGATAGTGAACTCCACTTCTCTCTGTGGAGGTAACCCAGAAAATGTTCACCCCCGAAGGGGTTAGCACAACGATGCTAGTACAAGTACTACAACATATTATTCATATCTCACAAAGAATAATAATGTAAACGACAAAAATACCAACGAGTCTTCTCCTACGAGAAACTCATAAATGACATACACAACTGATAATCACAACATGCTATCATAACATACACATGGTAATTTCGTCGATCCAGCGTTCACTGCCTAGAACCCACGATGATCCCGTCAGACCAACCCGTGGTGGAAAAACCCATCCGATGATCCAGCGCACTCTAGCATAGATCCCCTGATGATCCCATCGGACCAACAACGACATACATGCACGACAATATGTATAACATCAATACATAAAACAAATAAAGTACTTGCCTCGATTTGAAGACAAGAACAATACTTCCACGAAAACGAACACTCGAAGGTCGTCCTCCTCAACAACATGAATAACAATATGCATGACCAAAATCATCAATATTAAACTAATATCAAAATACGATACTTGCCTCATAAATGGCGATAAGGATTACTACTACGAATAGGCTTCAACCCGCTCGAAGAATTCTCACTCGATCAGCTCACCCAAATCCAAACCTTTGTCGAACAATAATACCGGTATAACTAATGGTTTCGGATAATCGTTATAATCATCAAACGAATCATCAAATGACATGTTATACCCTATCATGAAAAGTGAACTAATCTGCCCCAATCCATTCGGTTGAATCGACACTACGCTATTTGGTCGAACGAAAATCTCATAGAATACCATTCAAGTTCAAATACATCTTTCGGTCGGATTCTTCAATTATGACATGAAATTCATATTAGAGGGATTCTAATCATGTTCTTCAATAACAGGATATCAGAAATACTTTGACGAACATCATAAGAACTTATTTATTAGGTTCATCTTGATTGTCATCTCCTTCTAGAAATTAACCCTAAGCTCGGTCCATTAAATTTCCCAAACGAAATGTTCGAACATATAATTCATACGAACTTGGATAATCTCCGAAAACTTGTTATATTTAGGTGTGAAATCTCAGGATACTATGTTCAAGAGCCTTACCGCTAAAAGGTTTGATCAACATGCTTAACAACAAAAGAGAACCGAAGCATAACCGAATTTATTCCTCTAAAATCATGATGTTCGACTCCTCACGAATATAACTGATTTGGTAATCTCAAAAACATATACAAAACATCACCAAGAACACATAATCAAGTTGGTGAAGAATCACATACCTCAATATAGTGAAGAACAATGAAAAACTTGAAGAAACTCAGCACCGGAAGCTTGAACACCAATCCACAAGTGTCTATGATCTTCAAAATAAAGCTAGGATGATGATATGGGAGTTATATGGTGCTGGATAGATCTCAGATGGCGAAAAATGGAAATGAAGTGGGGAAGAAATTAAATGGGGGTGGAGGGTTATAAATAGAACTCTAACCATTACGTACGTTACCTAAACTCCATTACATACGTAAAAGCCTTAGCGTACGTTATACTCAATCCTTAGCGTACGTTAACGTCTGGCCAAAGCTCACTGACTTGATTCTGGCATTCGCTTACGTACGTTATCATAGTAGTTTACGTACATAACACTATGAACTTAGCATACGTTAATAATCTACCCTAGCGTGCGTTAAGTCCTGTTGAATTGCTTAGCTAGAAAGCCGTCCAGGTTCACGCAGAGCATCTCACAAATCTTCACCGGCCCCCACACGCTGACCCTTGTCTGACCTCGAATTGACTGAAGCTTACATACGTTAAGCTTAAGCTATAACGTAGGTTATATTACAATCGTAGCGTACGTTAAGATCATCAGTCCTTGGTTCGAAGCATCACTGTAAACTATAAATCCTCCAGTTCCCTGTGGAAGTGATAGAATTGGTGCCGTCGTCAATCTCTTCTTCAATTCATCAAAGCTAATATGACACAACTCATTCCACTCAAACTTTTGAGTTTTCTGTAGGAGTCGAGTAAGTGGGCGGGAGATTTTAGAAAACCCTTCCACGAATCGATGATAATATCCAGCAAGTCCTAATAAGCTTCGGACTTCTTTCACGTTCTTTAGAGGCTTCCAATCCATAATTGCTTCGATCTTCTGAGGATCTACTCGGACTCCTTCAGCTGACACCACATGGCCGAGGAACATTACTTCTTTTAGCCAGAATTCACACTTAGAAAGTTTGGCGTACAATTGCTCGCTTCTCAAAAGTTCCAATACAATCCGCAAATGTTGCACAAGTTCTTCCGGGCTCTTAGAATACACTAGAATGTCATCAATGAACACGACCACAAATTTATCCAAAAATTCAATGAACACTCTGTTCATCAATTGCATAAATACAGCAGGTGCGTTAGTGAGACCAAACGGCATCACTACAAACTCGTAATGTCTGTAGCGAGTTCTGAACGCTGATTTCAGAACATCAGATTCCTTAATCCTCAGCTGATGATACCCTGATCTCAGATCGATTTTAGAAAATACTGTTGTCCCTTGCAACTGGTCAAACAAATCATCAATCCGTGGCAACGGATACTTGTTCTTAATCGTCATCTTGTTCAGCTCTCGATAGTCAATACACAACCGAAGCGATCCATCCTTCTTTCGGACAAAAAGAACTGGCGCTCCCCAGGGTGAAACGCTTGGCTGAATATAGCCTTTGTCCAGTAACTCCTCCAGCTGCTTCTTCAGTTCGTACATCTCAGTAGGTTCCATATGATACGGCGCCTTAGAAATTGGTGTAGCTCCGGGTTCCAGCTCAATGGTAAATTCTACATCCCTTCGTGGAGGTAGTCCAGGTAACTCGTCAGGAAATACATCTGGAAATTCGTTCACAACAGGAATGGATGAAAGTTTCACAATTTCGTCTTCTTTCTTCATTACATAGCACCTGTTAGGAATATGCCGTCGAATGCCACTCAGAGGATGAGAGAGTGAGAGCAATTGTATTGTAATTATGAATATTATATTTAATAAGGCAATTATTATTTCTATATTATTGTATATCACTGGCATTGTGATTTGGTATATAGAATAGTAGTCCTTGCATTTGAGAGTGAACATTCTACTCCTTATAGAGATAAGGAGATAGGCACTAGAAGTGTTTAGAGCTCGAATGCTTAACTAGTTCGCAAGTCGATAAAACTTAACAGGACATTAAGTTTTAATAAGACTTGTATAACTGATGCTAGGACGTGTGCACGTCTTGATAGCATAGTTATAAGTATATTGGTGGGACCAGTATACTCGAACACGACTCATACTCGATTCAGTCAAACGGTATTCACTCTCGAAGAGTCGATGACGAATCGATAGGTTGTGATAGTATACGTGGACCTTTGACTTGAGGGTTCAGTAGAAGATGTGTCTGTGACGTTTAGTTTGTCATTAGAGTAGTTAGACTCATTTGCTTAATTGCTGAGTCGACCTCGAAGTGCGGACTATACGGGCAGATAGCAGTCTTTGTTGTACGCCAAGAAAGGATTCTATCTCCTGTTAGTGAGCAGGCGAATGTCCTATACGGTTAATGGCAAATAAGATCATAAGTGTTTGGCCAAAGCATTCTGATATAGTCGTATTAGATACACTATTAATCAGTCGGTCTTGATTTGCATTAACACATATATAGAGTTTAGTCAACAGTAGGGTTTGACTTTACCGTGACCCGAAGACTTGACCGGGACATCGATGAAGGGTCTATACGTATATAGTATTCACGACATAATGGTTACGGAATGATTCGTTCATTCGTTCTCGATCGGGGTTTACGGTGCGGCCCGCTAAGTGGCTAAGTGTTGCCCGCACTCATTGGTTCCTCCCAATGCCGACTGAGACGAACCTACGGAGTCGCGCAATAGGATCATTGATGGATAAATGTGAATTAATAATCTCTCTTATAATATTAGATATTAGATATCTAATTTTGATTTATCGGATAAATTAAAAAAGCGGTCTAATGAATTGTAAGTAGTTACTGGGTGATTACTTTAATTCATAAATTATATTTCTTAGAGAAATATATATTTGTGTTTGATATAATTAATTAATTGGATTAATTAATTAGTCCAAACACATTGGAAATAAAACGGATTCGTTTGTGAACATCCTACATACGAGGATTTGTTTTGACGAACATCCAGTACACGAGCCGAGTAAATTCGACCCGTCTTCTTGCAAATTTCCCTTAAGGCCACCCCCCTCCATCTCTTGTCTCTTATATACTTATTTTATGTCACTAGGTGACATATGTGAGGTGTATTTGATACCCTCAATCATGTGTTAAAGGTAGACTTTCATTTTTTTATAAATAAAAGTCTTTAAAAAGGAGTTATGACAACTTCTTCTTGCTTTAACTCATAATCACGAATTTGAGAGAGAGAGTAAGGTAGAAAACTTCATCTTGATCTTAGAGACAAGATATAAGAAGAATACATTGAGAGAGAAAATTCCCACAAGCTTCCCTAGCCGCATTCTTGAAGAAAGGAAGCTTGTCGATTTTTCCATCAAGTTCCGGCGTGTGAAGTAGAGGCATCTTGCTTTAGGTGCTTGGAACGAAGGGCTCTTCATCATCATCATCATCATCATCATACGAAGGTTTTTCAGAGACATCATAGGTATGGGACTTTGATTCCTTGATCTTCGTATTTTTCTTTTCGTATATACGTTACTTGATCGATCCTCTTAGGGATTCCGTTTATTCTTCCGTTGCGTTTATTTTCTGAGGAATCCCAACAGTGGTATCGGAGCGAGGTCAAATATATCGTATATACGATCATCTTTGCATTTGGAATGTTATTTGATGATGTTTATGATTTAGAATCATAATAGATATAATCGAAGAAATTTAATCGTTCGTAGTATGTCAAGTTTCGACTATTTTATGTGAATTATAAATCTGAAAAATTTGATTTTTGTTGATTTATAAGTTCTTCATGAAGTTAAGAAACTTTTTCGTTTTGGAAGCGAGTCGAAAAAATGAGAAAAACGGGGGTTAAACACGAATACCGCACGAAGACGCACGGCAGCAGCATCGATCGCTGCTGGCCGGCCGAGAGTGACTCGGTAGGCTATCAGAGCTGCTCGCCACCGCTGGCAAAGGGCCGAGAGTGACTCGTCCGGCGGTGGGTTTTCGCCCGATTTTGAATCGGGCCGTGGTCAGCTCGATACCGGATTTTCCGACTCCATTTTTGTGTTTATATTTCGTTGTAATAATTTTCGAAATTTAAATTGGATTTAATTAGATTTAATAAAATATTTGGAATATTTTTTTAAGGGAAATTATTAGACGAGAATATTATTTTGGCCGGATTACTTTGAACGGATTAAAATGACGATTATAAATATTAATTTGATTAATATTGTAGAAATTAAATAAATTAATTTTTATATTAATTGGATTAACATATTAATTGATTATTTAATTTTATTTACCGTTACATGTTGTATTAAATGCCTTATGTGATGGTGATATAGCTCGTGGACTTAGTTGTTGATTTGTTCGATTCGATATGGTTGTAAAGGCCATTTTGAGCCTATTTATTTTTACTAGAAAATATGTATAAAAGGACGTATTGTTCAATGATGTAATTATTCATATGGCTATGACGAAGACCGAAGACGACCGACTGGAAGACGAAGAATCAATACTGTATTTTTCTTTTCGTTATTTGGCTTGGCCCAATACTTAGGAAAAAGTCCATGAGCTATATGTTGGTAGTAACTAGGTTGCTATTTATTGTTTTTCATTTTGAATGATTGACAAATCACAAACCGCGCTTATAAACGGATTAATGTGCAAAGTGTAACATATAATCGCGTTAATACTCCCACTTACAAACACTAAGTTATAAAGGTTACGAGGTTTCCTACCCTCTGTCAAACTCATGGAAAATTGAAATCTAAACCGGAATATTATTCTTCCGAGTATGTCGGGGTAATATTTTTGGGGAAAGTTGATAAATTCCTAGAGTGCATTAGATGCCTTTGGTTGTGACAAATCAAACCCCTATAAACCGTATGGGTTCTTTGGGTAAGATTCAATTGTCGACTAATAGGAGTTGACGGTTTAAACTTAGATAGTTCAATGAGCCATAGAAACCGAATGGGTTGAGGGCAAGTGAACTAGGGGTAAAAGAAGATCGAATCATCCATTAGATGGGTTGGTATTAGACACCACTTTATAAAGAATAATAGAATATAAACCGTATGGGTTGCCCTCTATTAAACTTTGTAAAAAAATCGATCACCACTATGAAGTCACCCAAGACTTCCGGATTTAACATGGGAGTGTGTAAATGCCGTTAAAATAGTGGGAGCCGAGTTATGAATAAAGAAAGTCCTTAAATTCTTTACTCGGATCATAATTAAACAATCACTAACAAATCTCAAATTATTCTCTGCAGTTAACAAAACTCTCAATATGACAATGAACCCACTCGCTATACTACTTGAAAAGAACGCATGACTGGTCCGAACTATGTGGGTGGCCGGAACTTGAGGATTGTCCTAACTATGGAAATCTTGGGATACGTCTTGGAGGCGGACATCCCGGCTCTGCAAGAACCCGAGCCAATCGGAAGATGTCGATGCCCATGAGAAATGGGTAAAAGACGACATAAGAGTGCGAGGGTACATGTTAGGCTCAATGACCAATGAGCTTCAACGTGCCCATGAAAAGATGACGTCTTCACGAGCCATCTTAGCGCACTGGCTGAGCTCTATGGAGAGCATAGCCGAACCGCTAGATATGAGATATCAAAGCAATTATTCGGCGCCGGGATGAAGGAAGGAGAGAAGGTTGGGGACCATGTCCTCAAGATGATCTCGATGATTGAGAGATTGGAAGCTCTTGATTTTCGATGCATGCATCTCTCCAAATCGACCTTATCCTGCAGTCACTTCGACTCCTTTTCCCAATTTGTCATGAACTTCAACCGCAATGAGATTGCATGTAACTTAGTGGCTAATGAACAAGCCGACGACCGCCTGATCTCGATGAAGACAAAGGGAAAGGAAGCTGCACTTGTGATTTCTTCTAAGACTTGGAAGTCCAAGAATAAGAAGAAAAAGAACAAGAAGCGATAGGTCCGATAGCCAAGATCGACAAGGGAAGGGGCAAGGCCCCAATGGTTCAAAAGAGCAAAGGGGCCAAGAAAACGGATGTATGCCTCAATGCGGTGAGCTAGGCCTCTGGAAGAGGTATTGTCCAAAGCTTGACCGTAATGCGCCTTCAGTACGGAACTATTGGTTTTAGAAACAAATTGTTCTCAGAATCGTATATTCTACTTCTTGGATACTTGATTCGGTGCGAGTTCTCATATTTGTACAATGAATCGGGATCTGAACGAAGTAGGAAGTCGGATTCGGGGAGGTGATGGTCACCGTCGGAAGTGGGCATAGTGTCGAGGCTTCGATATCGGATCCCTTATGTTGGATTTAGAATCGGTTTTATTCTCACTTTAGATGATGTACTTGTTTTGCCCAAGGGGCACAAGAATATTGTATCAATTCGGTCATGGACCGAAAGGGATTTCACTTCTTTATTGGAGATGGGTCTGTCGTATTTATTTTAAATAAATTGGTTGGTACTGCTACATTATTAAATGGTTTATACCATTTAAATTTAAAGAATAAGACAACTGTGAACACTATAACTAGGAAGCGTGGTAGGGATAAAACGAACCAAGCACTTAAGTGGCATCTTAGACTTCGTCATATCGGTCAGACCAAGGTTCATAAAATGGAGAAAGATGGGCTTATGGGTCCATTGGGATCAGATCCCTATCCAACTTGTGAATCTTGCCTTCAAGGCAAAATGACTAAGTTACCCTTCGCAGGGACTTTTGAAAGAGTCTGAAAAACTTGATTGATCCATACCGACGCGTCGTGGCCCTTTGAAGTGGCACGAGACGGCTTTGATTTCATTACATTCACCGATGACCATACTGTATGGATTCGTGTACTTAATGAAACATAAGTCTGAAGCTTTTGATAAATTCAAGGAATTTAAAGCCCTAGTTGAAAATCAAACAGTTAACCGTGTTAAGACTCTTCGTTCATACCGGGGTGGTGAGTACAAGAGTAACGAATATGATGAGTTCTTAAAAGAACTAGTAATAGTGTCACAATTCAATCCTCCAGCTACTCCACAATAAAAAGGTCTATCAGAAAGAATGAACCGAACCTTGTTGGACATGGTTCGCTCCATGCTTAACTATACTGATCTACCGATTTATCCGTGGGGTTACGCGCTCCTCTGCTTGTGCATATCTTGAGCAGATGTCCTTCCAAACCGTTCCTAAGACTCCCCATGAGATGTGGAGAGGTAGGAAACCAAGTCTTAATCACATTAGGATTTGGGGATGCCACCTTATGTCAAGAAGACTAAAGTAGAGAAATTGGATATTAGGTCTGAGAAAGGTCGTTTCATAGGATATCCAGGGGATTCCATGGGATATCTATTCTACATGCACGAAGATCATAGGATCATCGTTGCTATACAAGCACACTTCCTGGAAGATCAGTTTATTCAGGAAGGAGGGGCAGGTAGAAATATTTCTTTGGAAGAAATAAAAGAAACACCAAATGAGACACCTATGCAAGATACAAGAACCGAACCTTCTGAAATACAAATACAACCTCGCAAGTCTAGTAGAATTTCTCAATTACCGGAGAGGTATGGCTATCTGCATCAAGAGGAACTGGGTGTCCATGAGATGACAGAAAGTAGTCAAGAGAAAGATCCTTCTACATACGACCAAGCGATGGTAGACGTTGACTCCACCAAGTGGCAAGAAGCTATGGAAGCTGAGATAGACTCAATGCATGCTAATCAGGTCTGGACTTTAGTAGATCGTCCTAAAGGCATAGTACATATTGGAAACAAATGGATCTATAAGAGAAAGACTGATGGAGATGGCAAGGTTGATACCTATAAGGCCAGGCTTGTGGCAAAGGGTTATTCCCAAAGAGAAGGAATCGATTACTTCGAGACCTTCTACTTTGTAGCTATGATAAAGTCTATTCGCATGATGCTTGCTATAGCAGCCCACTTAGATTATGAAATATGGCAAATGGATGTGAAAACGGCATTCCTAAATGGATTCCTCGAGGAGGAGATTTATATGGAACAGCCTAAGGGATTCATATCTCAAACCAATATTCATAAAGTATGCAAACTTCAGCGTGCCCTTTATGGATCAAGCAAGCTTCACGGAGTTGGAATCTTCGTTTTAACGAGACAGTCAAAGAGTTTGATTTTGTCCAAAGCGAAGAAGAGCCTGTATTTACAAGAAGGTTAGTGGGAGCAAAATTGCGTTCTTAATACTATATGTAGATGACATTCTACTTATAGGAAATGACGTAGGAATGCTCGGTTACGTGAAAGCTTGGCTTTCTAAAGAGTTCTCAATGAAAGACTTGGGAGAAGCTACCTATATTCAGGGTATTCGTCTCTACCGGGATAGAACGAAAAGAATGTTAGGTCTTTCCCAAGCCCTCTACATAGAAAAGATCTGAAGCGATTTAGGATGGAAGATTCTAAAAGAGGGTTTCTACCTATGCAACATGATGCAAAACTTTCCTTAGAGATGTGTCCTCAAAGTGAGGAATATAGAAAGGAAATGAGCAAGGTACCTTATGCTTGATAGTAGGTAGCCTTATGTATGCAATGATTTGCACTAGACCGGACATTGCCTATCTTTGTGAGTGTAGTAAGTCGGTTTGACCAAATCCAGGCAGAACATTGATCGTCAGTAAAGAACATTCTTAAGTACCTAAGGAGGACTAAAGACTTGGTTCTTACATACGGCGGTGGAGAACTAAGAGTGATGGGTTATCTTGACTCAGATTTTTCGGGGGACATGGATCTTTGAGATGTCCACATCGGGGTATATCTTTACTCCGAATGGTGGGGCGATTTCTTGGAGAAGTGCCAAGCAAAGTTCGACTACTATCTCCACATGTCAAGCCGAATATCAGGCAAATGACGAGGTCGCTAAAGAAGCTTTTTGGATAAAGAAGTTCACCGAGGAACTTCAAGTGGTTCCTAACGCAGAGAAGCCCGTGACACTGCTTTTGTGACAACGACGGAGTTGCAGACTGTGCTAAGGAGCATAGGGCTCACCACAACACCAAACATATTGCGAGAAAATATCATTTTGTTAGAGAAATGGTTCGGGATGGGAATGTTACACTGCAGAGAGTAGACACAGCAAATAACGTTGCTGATCCGATTACCAAGCCACTATCTCAGAAGGTCTTAGAGAGACATCTGGAGAGTATGGGTATTAGATACCATAGTTTGTGGCATTGAGTGCAAGTGGGAGATTGTTAGGAATATGCCCTCGAATGCCACTCAGAGGATGAGAGAGTGAGAGCAATTGTATTGTAATTATGAATATTATATTTAATAAGGCAATTATTATTTCTATATTATTGTATATCACTGGCATTGTGATTTGGTATATAGAATAGTAGTCCTTGCATTTGAGAGTGAACATTCTACTCCTTATAGAGATAAGGATATAGGCACTAGAAGTGTTTAGAGCTCGAATGCTTAACTAGTTCGCAAGTCGATAAAACTTAACAGGACATTAAGTTTTAATAAGACTTGTATAACTGATGCTAGGACGTGTGCACGTCTTGATAGCATAGTCATAAGTATATTGGTGGCACCAAGATACTCGAACACGACTCATACTCGATTGATCACACGGTATTCACTCTCGAAGAGTCGATGACGAATCGAAGGTTGTGACGATACGTGGACCTTTGACTTGAGGGTTCAAGAGAAGATGTGTGCGTGACATTTAGTTTGTCATTAGAGTAGTTAGACTCATTTGCTTAATTCTTGAGTCGACCTCAAGTGCGGACTATACGGCGTATAGCGCCTTTTGTCAGACGCCAAGAAAGGATTCTATCTCTGTTAGTGAGCGGGCGAATGTCCTATACGGTTAATGGCAAATAAGATCATAAGTCTTTGGCCAAAGCATTCGATATAGTCGTATTAGATACACTATTAATCTCGGTCTTGATTTGCATTAACACATGTATAGAGTTTAGTCAACAGTAGGTTTGACTTTACCATGACCGAAGACTTGACCGACATCGATGAAGGGTCTATACGTATATAGTATTCACGACATAATGGTTACGGAATGATTCGTTCATTCGTTCTCGATCGGGGTTTACGGTGCGGCCCGCTAGTCAAGCTAAGTGTTGCCCGCACTCATTGGTTCCTCCCAATGCGGTTTGAGACGAACCTACGAGTCGCGCAATAGGATCATTGATGGATAAATGTGAATTAATAATCTCTCTTATAATATTAGATATTAGATATCTAATTTTGATTTATCGGATAAATCAAATAGTGGTCTAATGAATTGTAAGTAGTTACTGGGTGATTACTTTAATTCATAAATTATATTTCTTAGAGAAATATATATTTGTGTTTGATATAATTAATTAATTGGATTAATTAATTAGTCCAAACACATTGGAAATAAAACGGATTCGTTTGACGAACATCCGGTACACGAGGGATTTGTTTTGACGAACATCCAGTACACGAGCCGAGTAAATTCGACCCGTCTTCTTGGAAATTTCCCTTAAGGCCACCCCCCCTCCATATCTTGTCTCTTATATACTTATTTTATGTCACTAGGTGACATATGTGAGGTGTATTTGATACCCTCAATCATGTGTTAAAGGTAGACTTTCATTTTTTTATAAATAAAAGTCTTTAAAAAGGAGTTATGACAACTTCTTCTTGCTTTAACTCATAATCACGAATTTGAGAGAGAGAGTAAGGTAGAAAACTTCATCTTGATCTTAGAGACAAGATATAAGAAGAATACATTGAGAGAGAAAATTCCCACAAGCTTCCCTAGCCGCATTCTTGAAGAAAGGAAGCTTGTTGATTTTTCCATCAAGTTCCGGCGTGTGAAGTAGAGGCATCTTGCTTTAGGTGCTTGGAACGAAGGGCTCTTCATCATCATCATCATCATCATACGAAGGTTTTTCAGAGACATCATAGGTATGGGACTTTGATTCCTTGATCTTCGTATTTTTCTTTTCGTATATACGCTACTTGATCGATCCTCTTAGGGATTCCGTTTATTCTTCCGTTGCGTTTATTTTCTGAGGAATCCCAACAGCACCAATATCCTGTACAGCCTTGTTTCAGCAATTTGACAGCTTTCATCGCCTTGATCAATTTTCCTGAGCTTCCCGGTTTCCATCCCTCGAACAATATTTCGGAACCATCGTCAGCGATCAGCGAGATATTCCTCCTTCGGTAGTTTACAATTGCTCCATATCGATTAAGCCAATCGTCTCCGAGTATCAGGTCGTCTCCTTGCATTTCTATCACGATCAGATTTGAGAGCCACTCTCTGCCTCCAAATGATACAGGGAAATTTCTAGTTTCTAAGTTTCTGACAATCCTCTCTCCACTCGGTAAACCAACAACATAAGGTTCATAAGTATGAAAACCGGAAATATTCAAACGATTTACACAAGACAAAGATATAAAAGAATGCGTAGCTCCTGTATTGAATAAAACCCTAACTGGCTGGGAAAGGATCTGGACAAGCACGATGCGACAAAGAAGATCACGATCGTCTGTCCTCCTCATCTCGTACAGACGTGGGGGAGCAGATCCAGCACTCGATGTCCCCTTTCGGTCCCATTGTCCTCTGCCTCATCCGCGGCCAAAATTCTGAGGCATGTCAGGAAATACATCTGAGAACTCATTCACAACTGAACTAGACGAGAGCTCTACTCCTTCCTCTTTCCTCATGGCATAGCACCAAAGTCCATGACATCCCTGCTTCAGTAATTTCACGGCTTTCATTGCTTTGATCAATTTTCCCGAGCTTCCCGGTCTCCATCCTTGGAATAAGTGTTCAGATCCGTCATCCGCAATGATAGAAATGACTCTCTTTCGGTAATTCAGAATAGCTCCATAATGGTTGAGCCAATCGTCCCCGAGAATTAAATTGTCACCGTAGATGTCAACTACAATAAGATCCGATGGCCAATCTCTCCCTCCTATAGACACTGGAAAATCTCTAGCTTCTAGGGTTCCCACAATTTTCTCTCCGCTCAGTAATCCCACAACATAAGGTTCACAATTATACAAGCACGAGATTTTCAAACGATTAACACAGTTCAAAGATATAAAAGAATGCGTAGCTCCCGAATTGAACAAGACACTAACTGGTTGCAAAAGGATCTGAATCGTACCTGATGGAACATCTGTATTCTGATCATCCTTCTTCATCTCGTAAATACGCGGAGGAACGGACCCAGCGCTGGATGCCTCTCTTTTCCCAACATTCTGCTGCGGGAAACCACTTTGCTGTGTCTGGTTTACACTAGTGTCCTTCGGAACTGGTACAGGAGTGCGAGTACCAAAAGATCGGGTCGCATTCCCACAAAATGTTGCGCGATGCCCTTCCTGTCCACACTCGAAACAGGTCACAGCAGGCGCGAAATAGTCACGTCGAACATGCCCCGTTTTGCCACAGTTATAACATTTCTTCCCTGCGTCTGAAACGGTTGGTGTTGCCCGGAACTTCTTTCCACCTCGAGACGAATGCGGAGGCCTCCTAGATGAATGAAAAGAGGACTGGCCCCTGCGAGGCCCGCTACTCTTATTCTCCGTGAAGTTTCCAGCCACTTTCTGCTTCTTTGCTTCCGTTGATTTCTCTAGTGCCGCCTCTTTCATATCATAGGCCAGCGCCTTGTCCTGATACTGTCGCAAGGTGGTACATTCAAATCCGGACATATATTGCTGAATTTCCGGCTTCGTTTGCATGTCGAAATGAAAAATCCTCTCCGCCTCGGTTCTGACCAAGTGACGCACATAAGTCAGCTGGTGATTAAAAGTCTTAATCACGTCCGTCACAGATGCTTCTGAATTTTGTGGTGAGAAAAACTCCCGAACTCGGGCCTCTCTAACTGGGCGAGGACAGTACTGCGCTTCCATCATTGATTTGAATTCCGTCCAGTCAACATTATGCTCCTCCGGTCGAATGGCCTCCCACCAGTCGAAAGCCTCCCCTGTCAGAAGATACTGGGAGACCGGAACCTTTCTATCGTTGGGACAGTTAATCCCCGCAAAAATCTTCTCTAATTCCTTCAGCCAGTGATTCCAAGAAAGCGTCTCAGCCGAACCGTCAAATTTCGGAGGATGAAATTTGATCACCTCAGTAAGCCATTTATCTCCCCGATTATCCACGTTATCCGCTTTGTCCCATCGCCGTCTCGCATGCGATCCACAACTTGAGCAAGGCTGGTTTATCTCGAGCAACCACTGTGAAGCACTCCCGGCACATTAGGATATGCATTATTATTTACTGATCCCTGTTGTCCTCCGGAATGGGAATCCGTTCGACTAGCGGTTATTTCTGGGGTAGACACCGACTCTTCTTGTCTCGCATTTCCACGTCCGCGTCCACGACCGCGTCCGCGTCCACGACCTCCTCTCAACATAATGTAAACACAAATACTCAATATCCAGGGCAAACTTTCTAAAAGGAAGTCCATCAATGTTTACAAAACATGAATTAATTAAAACGGTAGTATTTGAGATTAGGAAACTTACAACCACGGTCCACATGACGATGCTGGATCAGCAGTGATGTTACAACCGACTAATAATCAAATAACGTAAACAGACCCAACTAACCCAACTACCAAGATATCCATGAATCTTAGCACCGATACCATATTCTGTAACACCCCAAGATATTCGGAATAATTACAGCGCCGTAAACCCTTTAAGTAAGGATTTACAAGGCTAATTTAAAAGAAATGTAAATATAATCCAAACGTACAACTGAAGTTCAAAATACAGATTTGGTTCAACTGATCCAATGAGTTAACTTATACAACCATATCGAAATGACATTATTAAAACATACGTACTCGGGTACTAAATGAACCATGAAGACAAATCACAATAACAATAAACATCAACCACATCACTGAGCCATTTCATCGTCCTGTCGGTACTGTGGTTTCTTCCCCGCTCCTCGGCTATCTGAACATCAAAACAATGTCCACCCCCGAAGGGGTTAGCAAAACAATGCTAGTACAAGTATCATAATACATAAATCATCAGTGCATCATAAAACATGCAAAATGGACTTCCGTCATCGGAATCCATCGATGTGAATCCTCACGATTCCATCAACACAATACAGGGTAATCCAGCGATCCAGTGCCCTTGGTATAGATCCCCATGATGATCACGTCGGACCAACGCATGGT
Organism: Orobanche coerulescens; assembly: GCA_033398695.1. Taxonomy (NCBI): domain Eukaryota; kingdom Viridiplantae; phylum Streptophyta; class Magnoliopsida; order Lamiales; family Orobanchaceae; genus Orobanche; species Orobanche coerulescens. The sequence goes on from CM065802.1 coordinate 194,998,157, forward strand.
GGAAAACCCGTCCAGCGATCCAGCGCCATCAGCATAGATCCCCATGATGATCCCGTCGGACCAACGCATGGTGGACATTCGATCCAGCGCCCTCAGCATAGATCCTCATGATCCCCTCGGATCATTTATACCATAAACTAATCAATTATGCATACATATATGCATTTCAATATGTTCATCAATACGAACAATTAACAACAAATACCACGAGAAATTACAGAAATACATCTCATATTTGACAACATGAACAAAACCATAAGCATGATCAAGGTTCTAATATAAATCAAACTCAACATATGATACTTGCCTCGAAAATGGCAAGAATGGAAATACTCCAACAAATGACACGCGTCCGTATGTCACCGCCCCTCGATCGTCCCCTATGAAAGGCTCGGACCTAAGAAATAATAAAGAATTCCTCTCAAGTCGTACGAACGTCTAACAATCCGGTTTACGGCCGCAAGCTCAAAAAAATGAATTCTGTCTGAACTACTTAGCGCGCGCTACGTACTCTACGTAACGTGTGCTAAGACTTCCTATTAACGTACGCAAATGACCAGGTTTAGCGTGCGCTAGCTGTGTACTAACAGTCTTCTCTGAACAGCCGACTGCCCTGCCTGATGATATAACGTACGTTACGTATCCAACGTAGCGCACGTTACTCATTCTCGATAGCGCACGTTAATATATACATCTTAGCGTGCGCTAATCGTGCATGGCAGTCACTACTAGGTAAAACTTGAGCTAAAGGTGATGAAAACTCATGAAATCCTCAGTGTTAATACATGTCAACTCCGTGCATATCATGCTCATACGGTTTATGAAAGATCTTTATGAATTAAATGACTACGAGACACAAGGATACGTATCATCATTACTACACCATAATTCATCTTGATCTTCAAGAAAATATCCTAAGTTCAATTCATTCCAAGTCCCAAAACATATGATCCCTTACGTAAAACATAAGAACTAGGTAATCTCCATACACTGGTCATGATCGGTTTTGAAGATACATAATATGCTTAGGAGTCCACATACTAAAAAGGTTCAATGGATCATACGATGAATAAGTGCCGAAACGTCAAAAATATCCTTCTAACGCATGATGATCGACTACTTGCGAATCTAACTGACTAGGTAAATCCCAAAACATGATCAAAAACGTCCTTCAGAATACTACTAATATTGGTGAAGAATCACCTACCTCAAAGTAGTGAAGAACAAGGAGGAAATTCGAAGCAATCCCACGCCGAAGGTTTGAACACCAATCCTCCAATGATCTACAATCTTCAACACGAGATAGGATGCCGGCAAGAAGTGTTTAGGATGAAGAGAGTGTCTTTCTAAGTTCAAGAATTCGGATGGGGGAGTGAAAAATCTGAAAATATGAAAAAGGATGTTGTCCTATATATACAAAATGGTTATTAGCGCGCGCTAGTCCATATTCATAGCGTGCGCTAACGGCTATTTGAAACGCTACTGATTTCACTGTACTCAGCCTTTAGCGTGCGCTACCCTCATGTGAGTAGCGTGCGCTAACGCGTTGACTTGGCTTTTTCCCGAAAGCCGTCCAGGTTCATCCCGACACAATCCGACCAAGATCCTCGGCCTGATCTCACCTACCACATGTCTCAATCATATTGGCCCCGCATAGCGTGCGCTAAGGTTCCTCCACAGCATGCGCTATGGATCCAAGTTAGCGTACGCTATACTTAATCGATAGCGTACGCTACATGCGCAGAATCACAAATTTAAGTCACACTCATGAAATCATACACTTAACAACACCGGATTATGAAATAGGGAGAATAATGCTCAGATCAAAATGCAACAATCACAATATCACAAGTTCCAAATACATAGCAGAAATCTCGGGTATTACACCGCCTGGGTCAAATGAGTCATCTGATCTGCCACTTGCTGAAGTATGGTACCAACACCAATACTAACGCCATCACCGGCAGCATGATCCTGATCGCGTGACTGATTACCACGGCCCCATCCTCTGGCCCTCGACATACTAAAATGAACAACCGTTCATTAAAAACGAGACATAACAACACATAACATCAATCACAAAAGAGGGTCCATACAAGACACACTGCGAAGCACAAAATTATTCTTGCTAGTAAGAGTTACCATAGAGTGTTCACACAATAAACTCATATCTGATAATTCTCATAGATTCGGAAAAGAATATTTCCGACAACATTTATCAAGTCATCGCACACTAGAAACAAGCACATGAGTAAACCACTCTAAACATTCAACACATGCCCGAGGTATCAAGCGCAGCTATCACCACATACACGACAATATCATCAAATTTCGAACCATTCTCAACTGTTATCACTATTTTTGAAACAAAACCAAACTCTCATAAAATAGTCATAAAACTTCACACTAAAGTTGACCAAGCTCATCGATTTACCAATAACCAAGAACATCCCAATTCAGTTGAACTTTTGAAATTCTCAAGTCAAAATTTTTGAGTTAAAGCACTGAATTTCCCGAAGTATATCAAAGTTCAAACCTTTTAACAAGAGTCACGAAAAATGGTTTAGTGACCACAAATTCGAATACCATCAACATGATAAATGATATTAGTCAACACATGTATCTCTCAAACATAAGTGCCAAACGTACATAAAAAAAATGAAATTTCCTTCTCAAACAACAAAATGTTTGTAATTGTCGCTTCTTCGTGAAACGGATCAAGGATTTCTTATTTTGAAATTTTTGAAAATGTGTGAAAAATATTTTTAGAAGACTTGTCGTTTCTCATAGAGTGGAAAGGACTCAGTCTGGAAATTTTTTTTGAAATCATCAGCATCCCATTCCGTTTCGAAGCGAAACTTTCGAATCTTAGCAAAAATTTCCCAAAATCCTTTCAATCATAAACAAAATGACGGTAATAATTTACAATGTCCAAATCACTTTAAAACGCTTACTTCAGATACCGTCTGAAGGTGTCAATTGAAAATACAAGACTAACTTGTCAAAGTTTAACTATTTTCAAAATCCATGCAAAACTATTGATTGACCGCACCATCGAAATATTTTCAAAAATCGGTTGTTTACAAACATACTCAGGTTCATAAATACAATCAAGAAAATTGTTTTCAAACCTACACGCAGCGGATATAATTACAACTATTTAAAAACAATCGAACCTGAAACTACCTGCCCAATCGGCAAGCGAGATTATAAATCCAACCAAATATAATTCGCGAACACCAAGTTCAAACATACGTCAAAACTCCCCATCTGAATTCCTCATGAACTCTACCGACAATACATTCTCTGGACACGTAAAAATTCACAGTTTTCATATTTTATTGCACTAACCGATGTCCAACCGTCAATAGATTCAGTTCAATATACATACGATATAACACAAGTATCAAACACGGATTTCACCTTACAGCATTACACAGACAAAATTACGAACCACAATCACCGCACATACAGGAAATCATGAAATACCAATACCTCACATAAAGGAGGAGACTTACGTCCACAGGCCTCACGGAGATGATGGCTGCACTACGATACTAATCACAGCGAATCACAATTGATCACAACGGATCAAAATGATCGTGCTTGTTCACAATTGCTCACCCGGGTGACACGACAAGACACGACTCCGACAAGACACGACTCGATAAGACACAACTCGACAAGACCCAACTAGACCCAACTGCCTAGGTTTTCGCAAACCTAAGCTCCGATACCATTTATGTAACACCCCAAATCCACTCAGGGATATTACACGCCGTAGACCCCTTTCCACAAGGATCTACCAGGCGGGAGACTACAAATCAAAACCCACACGCGGTCAACTTGACCAAAACATAATACTGTAGACCGATTAGGTCTCCCAAAACACGGCATAACCGTACATCTGATGAAACTAAAATACAACTCGATCACATAGTACATAAAATGTCCATCCCCTCAAGGATGACAAGAATTCAAACCGACATATCATTGACAGACGACAGACTATAACTGTGACTAGTATCGCTGCATTGCATCATCCTCCGAGCCAATCCTGTGGTAGCTCACTCTCCAGTCAGAACACCTGGAATAAATAACAAAATCCCCAACGAGGGGTTAGTGATGGAATCGCTAGCAAGTAACCAAGCTAGACAATTATACATCAAGAATACAACCGTTATGAAAATAACATTTCGACAAGGTAGTAACACGATCCCCGAGTCTAAAGTCTTTTGAAAATTTATTCTTTTAAAATAAACCATGGGGATTACTCCAGAAATCACTGTAAGAGATTATTTAGAGACTTCGGGGGTCTCAGTGTAAAATCCTCAAATATGAATGTTTTTCCTTTTCAAAAGGTTTTCTTTCAAAATCATACAAATGATTTTATTCTCAACTCAAACCTCAAGACCAAAACCCTATTCACCAATATAATTGGGATTCAAGATTCACACATAAACTATTCAGAGATATCAAATCAACAGTCAAAACATCTCCGTGGCCCCGAAGGGTCCCACCGGGATTAGCTCATCAAGAATAAACTCAAACACACCCATAAGTTATCTTGACATCGCACTCGCAAGTGATGATTCTCGGAGCCCTCTCCAGACCTACACGATTAGATAATCTTATGGTCAAATCATAACATCTGGCCGTACTCGCAAGCACGCGCCTCCAGAGGCCTCGACGGACCCTACCCGGATAACATCATTCAAGTACGCCCATAAGTTATCATGACATCGCACTCGCAAGTGCCGATTCTCGGAGCCCTCCCCAGACCTACCCGTATTGACAACCTTAGGGTCACAATGTACGTATGGCCGTACTCGCAAGCACGCGCCTCCGGAGGCCTCGACGGGACCCCTACCCGGATAACATCTCAACTCTCTACTATACACAATAACAAAGGTATAATATTCACCACAACCGCAACCACATAACACATAGGTTAACGCATCATAACTTCAACAAGGGCACAACATTCACAGCACACCATCATTCGGGAAAAGGCCAACGAGCAAATAATACAAGTTTACGCGATTCCACAATTCTTCGGTTAACTACACATTTCTAGTATTTATTTTAAGCACAAAATAACATGAAGTGGTAGTTATCATTCTTCTCGAAACTAAAGTTTACGTTCGTAATTACCTTCATAAAATCACATCTTCATTTAAAGTAAGTTACGGTTAAATATACCGTCACTAACGAGTCCACGTTAAATTCACGACACATCACATTCTCAAAGTATAAAGAATATAGACGAGATACTCGCCTAAAGTCGAACACACGCGGAGCAGCGGGAAAGCTTGACTTAATGACCGCTACCGAACACTCCGAAGAACACGATTCAACCGGGAAGCTCGGACCCCGAAGAAGACAACGAACAGGAGGGTTCCGACTCGAGTTCTTCACAAGGATTTCGTCCCTAAGTCCTACCAATGATAAATCAACAATCGAACGATGGATAATAATCATACAACGCCCAATTTCCCCCTCTAAGACCTTTTATCGGACACCTTCAAGGCGTCGACTAAGAACTCGACCAAAACAACGAATCGATACGATCCAACCATGTAATAACAAGGGAAATGATATAATACATCTAAATAATCATCAATCCATCATAATCCTAAGTTAAATCGAATTAAATGGACGAAATCAACCAAAATACCCAAATTCCCCAAAACTAGATTTCTAGAAAATCTGACCTGATTCGCTCGATCAAAGGATGTTATAGGACTGACAATTGATGATATTAACTCCAAGACTTCATGGATTTAACACCTGACAACATCCCTCCATGATCATAAAAGCTCCAGCCGCGGAAGAGGATGAAACTAGGTGAGAAAATGGGTGAAAACACGTCTGATCGATCATATTTATACTGCCCAGTGACGCACGAGCAGGCACGCACGAGCGGCCGATCGTGCGCCGGGTCGTGCGCGCCCACTGCCAGCAGTCTGCCGGGACACACGAGCACTGGGCACGATCACTTGCTCGTGCGTGTGCAGTCAGGGCCGCATGAGCACCGGATCGTGCGCGCAGCTCGTGCGCCATGCTTGTGCGCACCTGGCCGGTCCCTGCCGCACGTGACCGGCCCGTGCCTAGCCGCCATGACTCGACGACTCGAATTCCCGAAAATGTACGGAACGAACAAGATGAATAGTATAACATTCAAAACACGAGTGAAGAACTAAACAAACATATGGTTCCGACAACCCGAAGGATGAAAGGACGATACGAAGGCATACATCCGAAAACTTTGGGAAATTACGAAAATGGCCCAAAACGTCCGAAATACACGATACACGATCGAAACATCAAACCAAAGCTCTCAACATGAATAATAACATTCAATGAACTTACGAGAAACTCGAAACAACAGTTTCGGACGAGATTCGCAAGAATCGAACTCAAGTGCAGAAAAGCCGCTTAAGAATACGGAACTCAACAAAACGATACCGAAACGAACTCAGATGACCAAACACGAAGAACAAAACATTATCAAAATGTCAAAACGGTCGTAAGCGAGTTCTGGAAACTAGAAAAATGCCAAAAACGAGAAATTACCGAAAAAGAAAATCACGGGTATTACACTCCTCAGCCTCAACCGCAACACAACGGTCGTAACCCATCGAACTCAATGGTTCAACAAAAACCTCGAATAAATGCAGTATGAACAAACCAAATCAAACCATCACGAATTCAGAATCACAACACAAAAATACTGTACTGTCTGCCTACTTAGCGCACGTAAAACACATAACGTAGCGTGCGCTAAGTTGCTCCCGTTAGCGTGCGCTAGCCAGTAAGCTTAGCGTGCCCTAATGCTGTACAGTGGCATGCATTCCAAGCATCGACTAACACCTTGCGACTACGAATCCGAATGAAAAGGAAATCATACTCCAAGATTAACAATAACTTTTTCCAAATTCAATCTAATCATCATGATCCACATCTTATCAAGAACATATGAAACTAAAATCAATATAATGTTGGTTTTAATCATCTTATCCATATTTATAATCAAAACCATTATATATCCTTATATCTGTAACATCCCCAAAACCATATGGGAATATTACACGCCGTAGACCCTTTCCACAAGGACCTACCAGGCTAAACATCCATAAACAACCAAATGCTTGCCCGACCAGGGTCAAACAATAAAATGATACAGACCGATATGGTCACTTACACGTGAATACACAAACCGATGAGGTCACACAACCCAATCGATAAAACTGACTTAAATAACATTACCCACACAGGGGTCGAAATACAATACAGCGGAAGACTGAAATCAACTCTGACAACACAACAAAAATCAAAATAACTCTCGACTCATGATTAGTATCGCAGCTCGTCATCCTCTTGTGCCAATCCTGTGACTGCTCCCCTAAATCTGCATGTACCTGGACGCAAAACAGACATCCACCCCCCGATTACTCGGGGGTTAGTAAAACTCCACTGTTTTACTAGTGCAAGTATCAAATCATACGAAATATAACAAGCAAGTAATAATCGTGAATCAAATATGACAATCAAGTATCAAAATATCCCTGGGAGTTTTTCACAAGGAAAGATAAGCTATGAAGCATTCGAAAATAAGATTATCACCTCGGGAATTTTAGAATTTCAAAACCTTTCGAAAATATTAGGGTCTTAACCCAAATCTCAAAATTGTATTTCAACAATTTACAGTACGAAAACATTTCCATAAATCTCATGGGGCTCGGCCCAACATTCTTTCTTAAAACTTTTCCTTTAAAAACTTTGATTTGAAAAGTATCATGCTCATGACACCGTGATCCACTGTCACGTGTCTCCGTAGGTTCAACAACCCGCACGGACTACATCACGCACAATTAAACAAACATAATCAATTCCGACACCGTGATCCACTGTCACGTGTCTCCGTAGGTTCAACAACCCACACGGACTATTAACCAAACATAACCAATTCCGACACCGTGATCCAGTGTCACGTGTCTCTGTAGGTTCAACAACCCACACGGACTATTAACCAAACATAACCAATTCCGACACCGTGATCCACTGTCACGTGTCTCCGTAGGTTCAACAACCCACACGGACTATTAACCAAACATAACCAATTCCGACACCGTGATCCACTGTCACGTGTCTCCGTAGGCATAACAACCCGCACGGACTATATCAATCACAACAATCACACACACAGTCCTGACACCGTAGTCCACTGCCACGTGTCACCATAAGCCCCGTCGAGCTCACCCGGTTGGACGCATTGTGTCCGAAACTCATGGTCCACTGCCATGCGTTATCGTAGGCCTCGCTGCATCAAAGACGATTGGACCTCAGTACCTCACTAAGTTCTGATCCCGTAGTCCACTGCCACGAATCCTCGTAGGTCCCCTCGAACCAACACGAGTGAACTTAGCGGTCACACACATATTCACATTCACATTACATACAACAATGAGCACAATTAATCAATCACCTTGATCACCACAAAATCATACATTGCACGCACATAACACAACCTCGACACTCGCAACAACTATCATCAATCAACGACATTTAACCAACATAACACACATTCGGTACACAATACATTGCACAACCAAGTGTACAACCATCCCATATGTACGTCGCATTCCTGCACAAATGGCACAACGCCTAACACGTATACTGATATAACACTATTATCACAAAGCCTTCAAATTACGGAAAACACAACCAACTCAAACGGAACATAATTACGAAGGCAAGCAAAGTCATCATACATCTCATACGTAATTACTAGTCGCAAGATACAAGTCGTATAGTAAGATACTTGCCTTAATAACCGCTACCGAACGCTCCGAAGAACACGGTTCGACTCGGAAGCTCGAACCCCAAAGAAGGCAACGAACGGAAGGGTTCCGACTCGAGTTCTTCACAAGAATTCGTTCCTAAGTCACAACGATATCAATTCAATCACAATTCTACGAAAACGTATGGAACTTCCCAAGTTCTACCTATTGAAGCATTTTATCGGACACTTTGAAGGCGTAGTCTAATTCAATCGATTATTCAAAGAAATACTCAAATCCGTTCCACAAAACTTCAAGGGTATTGAATGATTACGAGTTTACAATCAAGTTTCATCAGCAATCTGAATCAAAACAAAGAAAATCGTCCAAAACACCAAGAAACCCCAAGAACATCTAAAAACCAAAAGTTTAGGTGTTCTTACCTTCGATCCGGGTGGAAGATGATGTTAATCCATGATTCCAACTTCCAAAACATGTTTATATAAGTTGATTCTACTCAAAACCATCGATCTATGGTGAAAAATCGCGGAAGGAACGAAGAAAAGTGGAAAATGCCAGATATGACTCGGTCCAGGACTTAAATAGCCGGACATCACGCCGACGCTTACGACGAATCGCCGGGCCCTTACGTACGAATCGCCATGGCCGAAGTCTCGCCGTAAATGTCGGCATCGTTACGCACGTAATCGTAACCGCCGAGGCTTATGTACGTAATCGCCTTACATACGTAATCGCGAGCACTACCGGCCGTAACTTAGCGCTGGCCGGCTCGGGCCTGCATCGCCCGGCCATGACTCGCCGGCCAACTCCGACGGCCCGAACGACCCCGAAACCCGAACCTGAATACGAATCGAAGATACGGTTACGAAGTACTCGCAAAGACGAATCCGAACACTAAGAGAACACACGATTCCGACCACCCGAGGGCTCGAAATTCGACAACGGAAGTAATTACCCCAAACTTTGGGAAATTACGAAAATGGCCCAAAACGCCCGAAAATCACGATACGTGATCGAATAACCAAACCGAAGTTCACAACACGACTAACAAAGTTAAACAGACTTACGGGAAACTCGAAACAGCAGTTTTGAACGAGATTCGCAAGAATCGAACTCAAGTGCGGAAAAGTCGCTAAAAAGCTCAGAACTCAGCAAAACGATACCGAAACGAACTCGGATGACAAAAAGCGTAGAATTAATCATTCTCAGAATTACGAAACGGTCATGAGAGAGTCGTCAAAACGGACTCCGGCCGAAAAAAGAAATTTACCGAAAATCGAAAATTGCGGATATTACATTCTACCCTCCTTAAAAGAAGTTCTGTCCCGAAACTTAAAACAAGTAGGGAGAAGGAATATCTCACCGGAAAAACTCAACGAGATACACAAGAAGCACGTAACTCATGCCCAACGGAGAAACGTTACAAGCAACGCAACGGAATATACGGCGTGAAAACACGCTCCACGACGACCAACACGACGCCACCGGTAGAGACATAATAAAATCAACAAGTGACAAGCGTCATCAAACAGATAATACAATCGAGTCGATTATCTGAACAATCACAAAACACAACGAACAAAAATCAATACGATTGACCAACCCAACGGTTCATCAATCACAACGCGAGCCAAACGCTGAACAAATACGGAATTCCACCGCCCAAGGGTTGGAAGATCGAAACGAGACTAATCTCTAACTTAAGGGAATTACGAAGGAGTCTGAACGTTCAACAATCACGAAACGAGATCAACAAAAACCGATCAATCAAACGATCGAACCACAACGATCGAGACAACAAAAATCGAACAATCACGTTCGAATCACGAAGAACAATAAAATTCAAACAACAACTCCAAGTTTTACATCTCGACTCGAGACAATATATGATCCGGTGAAAACAACATGTGCCTTCACATAAGATCCACAGGAAAGGGAATAGAAATTGAAAAATTACAACAACAAACGAGTTATTCCGAAACAATACCATGCTCGTTCGATCAACAAAAGCAAGAGGCAGGACAAGCTCAGAAAATGTCAACGAACATAAGCTAGTCGACAGAGTCTAAAATACAGAAGTTCAAAATCCGATCCACTTCGAATAAAAGAACTAATAGAACCGAAATATGTTACTTCCGAACAAGGTTCAGAAGAATCGAACCGGACTCGGAAATGTCACAGCGATAACCAGATCGACCCAAAACAAGATCACAGCTCGTTCGAACGACGAAATCGAAATACAGAACAAGTCCAGAAAGTATCAACAAACACGAGCGAGTCGATAGACCTGAGAAAGAGGAAATACAGAAGTCAAAACGATACGGGCATTACATTCGACCTCTTATAAAAGAAATGTCGTTCCCGCAACTCACAACAACTGGAGTAAGGTGACAACACAAAAAGCAAACGACAAAAACATCTCCCATGGGCCTCTCAGAGCCGATCCTCATATCTCAGATCAAGTTCGCGCCCCGAAAGACTCGGAACCCAACTCGCAAAACTGGATCCTGTGACGAGAAAAATAATTGGTACGTGCATGCCCCCAGCACACCACGGTTGAAACACCTCGGCTCGGCATACCGAAAATACAACTGCTAGGTACAATGGAATATAACGTCGCAAAACAACAAACCAGAGATGCCAACTTGGCACAACAAAGAATCATAACATATATCATATACAACGATTACCATCGTAAAGTAATACACACACAAACACTACAACAACGACGGTATCGTTCGGCGACCTCAACGGCCCGAACGATAACCAGCACATAATTACAACCATTATGAAACAATCACAAATGTACACAAATGTACAAACCCAAGCTTCAACATCTCACGCTCGTGCGACAACACGCAAATCGCCACGAGGCGATAAATAGTAAACACCAGTTCACGCCTCTCACAGAGGGCTAGTACAATAATTGCGTGGCAACGCCTCGACGTTCATGCCACCAATTCGACCATACTCGGGAGCAACATCATAACGATAACGCGAACATCATATATACATACCCAGCCATCAAACGGGAATGGATAGGTTTTAAAAACGAAAACCTCCTTTTGAAAATAATTTTGGAAACACCGATTGATCTTGAGTATCACCCTTCAAAAAAAGTACAATCGTGAAACATCGTTATCGAGACTTTGGAAAACTATTTCGCATTCGATAAAAATGAGGACACTTTCTTTTCGTGAAAACTTTTGGAAATATTCGACCCTCGGGTCTAAGTAAAAGTGTTTCTAAAACATTGGAAATATCTCAAAACATTTTGGTCCTCGAGGTAGAAGAATTTTGAAACATATTGTGGCACCTTGGATGTACCACGAGAAAATAATTCATTTTAAACGTACATCTCGAAATTTATTTCTAGGATACTCAAGGTTTTCAAAGATAATTCAATGGGCTAGAATGTCCAAAAATCTCAGGTAATTACATGGAACATTATAGCGCTGTGGGTCCCGCGCCGGAACCCACCAGGATAAAAACCATTTACAAAAATGCCAAAAGGGCCAATGACGGTAATATTTCAAAACTCACAAAAGCCATTTACAAAATACTGAATACCGTCATAAGAATTTCTCCAAAACGATCAAGGCCATAATGCCAAAAACTCGGTTAAGGGAATCAATTTTCAAAATAAAACTCAGTCGGTAAAATACCGAAAGCCATTACAAAATAACTCACGCAGTGGATAAAAAAAATACAGTCCAACATGCACAATCCAATTGAATACGTCTCACAGCATCTAGTTTAAACATATAACAAAACCATTCCTCGGAGTTTCTCGCGAACTCAATCGTCGATACCTTATTCGAAACCCAACAAGGTTCTCAATTTTCACACAATACCACCCCTCACAGTGGTTCAAAGGTAAAACAACAATAGGCCCAGTTTTATACATATACTATATGTCACACGTATTAAATACAACTATATTCACAACACCGTGCAAATAAAATTATGCACCGCAATTAACTCATTTAGATACAATCATGATACACAGGTACTTCACATAAAAGAGGAGACTTACGTCCACAGGCCGCACGGAGATGATGGTCGCCCACGATACTAATCTCATCCGACAACATATCCGACACGTTGTGACTACGCACAACTCAATTTGTCACCTGACGACTCGAACAACAAGACAACACATTACTCGACAAACCACGACTCGACTCGACCCGACAGCCTAGGTTTCCGCAACCTAAGCTCTGATACCATAAATGTAACATCCCCAAAACCATATGGGAATATTACACGCCGTAGACCCTTTCCAAAAGGACCTACCAGGCTAAACATCCATAAACAACCAAATGCTTGCCCGACCAGGGTCAAACAATAAAATGATACAGACCGATATGGTCACTTACACGTGAATACACAAACCGATGAGGTCACACAACCCAATCGATAAAACTGACTTAAATAACATTACCCACACAGGGGTCGAAATACAATACAGCGGAAGACTGAAATCAACTCTGACAACACAACAAAAATCAAAATAACTCTCGACTCATGATTAGTATCGCAGCTCGTCATCCTCTTGTGCCAATCCTGTGAGTGCTCCCCTAAATCTGCATGTACTGACGCAAACAGACATCCACCCCCGACACTGGGGTTAGTAAAACTCCACTGTTTTACTAGTGCAAGTATCAAATCATACGAAATATAACAAGCAAGTAATAATCGTGAATCAAATATGACAATCAAGTATCAAAATATCCCCGGGAAGTTTTTCACAAGGAAAGATAAGCTATGAAGCATTCGAAAATAAGATTATCACCTCGGGAATTTTAGAATTTCAAAACCTTTCGAAAATATTAGGGTCTTAACCCAAATCTCAAAATTGTATTTCAACAATTTACAGTACGAAAACATTTCCATAAATCTCATGGGGCTCGGCCCAAGATTCTTTCTTAAAACTTTTCCTTTAAAAACTTTGATTTGAAAAGTATCATGCTCATGACACCGTGATCCACTGTCACGTGTCTCCGTAGGTTCAACAACCCGCACGGACTACATCACGCACAATTAAACAAACATAATCAATTCCGACACCGTGATCCACTGTCACGTGTCTCCGTAGGTTCAACAACCCACACGAACTATTAACCAAACATAACCAATTCCGACACCGTGATCCACTGTCACGTGTCTCCGTAGGTTCAACAACCCACACGGACTATTAACCAAACATAACCAATTCCGACACCGTGATCCACTGTCACGTGTCTCCGTAGGTTCAACAACCCACACGGACTATTAACCAAACATAACTAATTCCGACACCGTGATCCACTGTCACGTGTCTCCGTAGGCGTAACAACCCGCACGGACTATATCAATCACAACAATCACACACACAGTCCTGACACCGTAGTCCACTGCCACGTGTCACCGTAAGCCCCGTCGAGCTCACCCGGTTGGACGCACTATTTCCGAAACTCATGGTCCACTGCCATGTGTTATCGTAGGCCTCGTTAGACCAGCACGATTGGACCTCAGTACCTCACTAAGTTCTGATCCCGTAGTCCACTGCCACGAATCCTCGTAGGTCCCGTCGAACCAACACGAGTGAACTTAGCGGTCACACACATATTCACATTCACATTACATACAACAATGAGCACAATTAATCAATCACCTTGATCACCACAAAATCGTACATTGCACGCACATAACACAACCTCGACACTCGCAACAACTATCATCAATCAACGACATTTAACCAACATAACACACATTCGGTACACAATACATTGCACAACCAAGTGTACAACCATCCCATATGTACGTCGCATTCCTGCACAAATGGCACAACGCCTAACACGTATACTGATATAACACTATTATCACAAAGCCTTCAAATTACGGAAAACACAACCAACTCAAACGGAACATAATTACGAAGGCAAGCAAAGTCATCATACATATCATACGTAATTACTAGTCGCAAGATACAAGTCGTATAGTAAGATACTTGCCTTAATAACCGCTACCGAACGCTCCGAAGAACACGGTTCGACCGGGAAGCTCGAACCCCAAAGAAGGCAACGAACGGAAGGGTTCCGACTCGAGTTCTTCACAAGAATTCGTTCCTAAGTCACAACGATATCAATTCTATCACAATTCTACGAAAACGTATGGAACTTCCCAAGTTCTACCCATTGAAGCATTTTATCGGACACTTTGAAGGCGTAGTCCAATTCAATCGATTATTCAAAGAAATACTCAAATCCGTTCCACAAAACTTCAAGGGTATTGAATGATTACGAGTTTACAATCAAGTTTCATTAGCAATCAGAATCAAAACAAAGAAAATCGGCCAAAACACCAAGAAACCCCAAGAACATCCAAAAACCAAAAGTTTAGGTGTTCTTACCTTCGATCCGGGTGGAAGATGATGTTAATCCATGATTCCAACTTCCAAAACATGTTTATATAAGTTGATTCTACTCAAAACCATCGATCTATGGTGAAAAATCGCGGAAGGAACGAAGAAAAGTGGAAAATGCCGGATATGACTCGTCCAGCCTTAAATAGCCGGACATCACGGACGCTTTACGACGAATCTACCGGGCCCTTACGCACGAATCGCCATGGCCGAAGTCTCGCCAGAATGCCGGCATCGTTACGCACGTAATCGCCGAGTCTTACGACGAATCGCCTTACGACGTAACTTCCGAGCACTACCGGCCAGAACTCGCCAAGGCCGCCTGGCCTGATCGCCCGGCCATGACTCGGCCGGGGCCAACTCCGACGGCCCGAATGACCCCGAAACCCGAACCTGAATATGAATCGAAGATACGGTTACGAAGTACTCGCAAAGATGAATCCGATCACTAAGAGAACACACGATTCCGACCACCCGAGGGCTCGAAATTCGACAACGGAAGTAATTACCCCAAACTTTGGGAAATTACGAAAATGTCCCAAAACGCCCGAAAATCACGATACGTGATCGAATAACCAAACCGAAGTTCAAAACACGTCTAACAAAGTTAAACGGACTTACGGGAAACTCAAAACAGCATTTTTGAACGAGATTCGCAAGAATCGAACTCAAGTGCGGAAAAGTCGCTAAAAAGCTCGGTACTCAGCAAAACGATACCGAAACGAACTCGGATGACAAAAAGCGTAAAATTAATCATTCTCAGAATGACGAAACGGTCATGATAGAGTCGTCAAAACGGACTCCGACCGAAAAAATAAATTTACCGAAAATCGAAAATTGCGGATATTACAATATCATCTTAACATCAAAATCCGAAATGAAGGGAGACATAAATCTCCATATCTCTTGAAGATAAACGACACCATAACTATCACAAGGATCATATCAATGTCCATATATCAATAACAACATCAACAATCAAACCAACTCGACAACAAGGATTATATCATACTCAATCCGGAATTCAACCTCATGTCATGATTTAACTCATCTAAATCGACCACTGAAATTATCATGATTCATAAATCCATGATTCAACCTCATCAAGTTAAACGAATCACCATTAACATGAAGAATCTTAAATAACATCCGAAAACTCTTATCATAATCCCATTAGGTCTCATAAAAATCACCACATGATTATCCAACATGTTCTATCACAAGTAATCGTCCTTCAAAACGAACTACTATCAAAGGGATACGAAAATTACCTGGATTAGACGAACCAAGAAGAAGAACACTTGAACTTCATTCCAAGAATCATGAATAACTTGAAGAACAAGGCTTTAATCCATGCTCTGTATCTTAATCTTGATAAAGATCATCATCTCGGAGTATTTCTGGACCTCAAGTACCTCCCAAAGCTCTCTCTATCCAGTCAAAGGAAAGAAATGGATGAAATGCTTCATAACACCCGTCTGTCCCCTTATATAGAATACATTACTAGCGTGCTCTAACATCTCATGTTTAGCGTGCACAACAGCCTTAGCGTGCGCTAACTGACTTTTGTTAGCGTGCGCTATCGCATTCTAGAGGCTACTGTCTGGCTTCGTACATGTGCTTACGTACGTAACGCCCATGCATTAGTGTACGTAACTTACTCTGTCTAGCGTACGCAAGTCCTTGCATTTAGCGTGCACTAATATCAGTTGACTTGCTACAGTCTACACCTACCACGAAGATGCTCGTGACCCACATGCCGAAAGCATGTGACAAGGATAAGATTCCCTTTGACCGATCTACAATTAACGTGCGTTAAGCCTCATGCTTAGCGTGCACTAATCCTTCATAGCAGACATCCATTGACTATCGGAACGTGCGCCGAAAGTAGCCGGGTCCACACCTAGATTCCCTCTGATCTGATCTGCACTAGCGTGCGCTACATTCTGCCTCTAGCATGCGCTAACCATGAACGATAGTGTGCGCTATACTTGAACATTAGCGCACGCTAATCAGGGTATACTTAGCCATTTCCAACTCTTCTCGTCCATCTCGACATAATGGATATGTACACTCACATACTGAATACATATACTCAATCCAATAATATTCTCATATGATAGACCCGATGTCAAAATTAAAATAACCGGATACACGATATCCTCAATGTAATTGTCGAACAACTACGACAATTTTACCAATACAGCTGTCTGAGTTCTCAATTTATTTTATCCATACTGTATAGACACCAAGCTATGCAGTATATTTCAGATAAAATAACGCGAAAAATTTATACTGAAAATCCGGATATTACATACTACCCCCCTTAAAATAAGTTTCGTCCTTGAAACTTGCAACCTGCCACAAACAACAGATCAACCCAAAATTTCCAACTCATCACGAAAACAATCAATCGTCGCCACAAGCGAATAACCAAAACGATATACTTACAGGTGCATGAAGCCGATGATCTCCCGTGATACCAGCACACGACTCCCATACGAAGTCTCAACACAACCAACACACACCAATATCACAAATAGCAATTTGAAAAGATCTTTTTGGAACCTCCAAAAATCGATTTGACTCAAAAGTCAGAAAATCATTTTCAAAAACCACGCTGCTACCGTACCGGTAGAGCCACACAACACACATGCCCGGGTTTCACAAAACCCAAGCTCCGATACCATCTTCTGTAACACCCCCAAAACCATCCGGGATATTACAGCGCCGTGGGTCCCGTGCCGGAACCCACCAGGCTAAAAACCGTTTACAAAACCATTTCAAAAATATTTAACAATGCCAAAAGGCCAATGACGGTAATATTTTAAACACTCAAATATTTTCAAAAATATAGTTCTCAAATACCGTCATAAAATACCATTTGAAAATACAAGGCGAAATGCCAAATCTCGACAGTTCAAAGTGTACGTTAAGCCACCACTTAAACGTACCGATAAAATAGTTAGGAAAAAGGGTTTGACGAAATAACCCAAGTTCGCAAAATGCCAAAAGACCGTATAAAATACACACGCTGGTAAAAATACCAGAATGCCATTTTAAAATACACACGCAGCGGATAAAACAAACACAGTTCAAAATACACATTTGCAGCGGAATAAACAACCAGAAAAGAATACTCAATACTCAGAAACATGCCACAGCCAGTATCACCCGGGAAGCTCACCCCCTCACGACCGCTACTAGCTCGATCTCCGAGTACCTAAAAATAAAGCCCACGACGGGGTCAGCCACAATACTCAACAATGATATCGATCACATCATCATAAATAATTACATACCAATGTAATAACGAAGTAAGAATACTACCAATGTAATCTTACCGTTATAACCTTACCAATTCATAGCAATCCATACTAAATTAATCCTTGACATATTCCACATTTCGTATTCTCAAATGACGAAATGAATTCAACAACAGTCATCACTACTGTATTCCACAAATACCGATAACCCTCAAAACATCATCATAACTCATAAGTGTGGAAATAATCCAATCTGTGCCAAATCCTGTCCGTCGGATTATACAGTCAAATCTCAACATGTATAAACCAATAATACACGACATATCTGTAGATCAACTACCACATGATAATGATAACAAATCCCGAACATCGACGTACAGTGCGAATGCTCATACGATCAATAACAATGATCAACCAATACATCACTGAGAATATCATCGACATGATAACTCCAATATGACCAACAAAGAATCAACGATAATCGAGAGTACCCTCAACATGCTAAACTCCCAACATGATCAACAAAGGATCAACAATAACCGAGAATACCCTCAATGTGGTAAACTCCAAACACGATCAACAAAGGATCAACTAGGACCGAGAATACCCTCAACATGGTAGACTCCAAATGATCAACAAAGGACCAACAATAACCGAAAATACCCTCCACAAGGTAGACTCCAAATGATCAACAAAGGACCAACAATAACCGAGAATACCCTCAACAAGGTAGACTCCAAATGATCAACGATAATGGATCTCAAAGAAATAACTCCGACTGTCGAACATACCCCTCGGGCGTATGAACAACCAGTCACAAACCGTCGAACATATCCAATCATACATGGACTATGAACGACCCAACAATATGGCTCAAAAGATGGACGTCACAGTGCGCCCGATCCGGAAATGTGTCCGTGCACATGTCCACCCCGTATACGGAATCCAGGATATACGTGGGACATGTACCTAATTAGCCTCACGAACTACGTCTCGTGTGCACGATTCAATGCGGAAACATCCATGCATAACCATCATGTGCCCGGCTAAAAATCCTACACAATAACCAATCGGCATGCAGATATGACTCCAGATATGTCACGATGCAACATGACAACGAAACTCAAAGAATCACATATCCAATAAGGATCAAAGGACTCACCGAAGTGAACAATGATAAACTGACAAATAAAAGTCGACACGACTAATCAATATCCAAAACAACAATCCTGGGATCATCATCCCCGACAAATGATCAACACGATCAACGAT
The DNA here is from genome assembly GCA_033398695.1 of Orobanche coerulescens. Taxonomy (NCBI): domain Eukaryota; kingdom Viridiplantae; phylum Streptophyta; class Magnoliopsida; order Lamiales; family Orobanchaceae; genus Orobanche; species Orobanche coerulescens. The sequence continues at coordinate 195,017,905 of CM065802.1, forward strand.
CTCAATACAATCAGCCCTGGGATCATCATCCCTCAATGAAATAATCAATACGAATCCAAATATACGAAACATCATCGTACAACATATACAACAACTCAACATAATAATTATCTCATAACTGAACAATACATAAATTACCTCAAAGCCGAAGACAACATCCTTTCCACGAACAACATGCCTGAACGAATACACAGTTATACGAATAATCTCAAATGAGGTACCATCCAGTCAATACAAATAAACCTTTATCCTGATACTTATGTCATCACGATAACTATCCTCGATATCCGATATTCTATATCCTTGACCAAAGATAACTCATGTCTTCCTTGAACACAATTAAAGCATATACTTTATGATTTAATACAACCAGAGCACGATATACAAACCATTATCCCCACAACTTACATTTCTAACAACATTGCTATACGAATTATAAATGAAATGAAAACGAAACCATTCATCAAATATTATAAACTGAACAAGTATAAACTAGCCTCGATACCGATACCACGAAGCTGTTACCGAACCCATTGCCTTTGTCTACGAGCTCCTCAGCCCCGATCAAAAGCAAACTACGAACTCCTCAGCCTCAACCGCAACATAACGGTCGTAATCCACGATCAATTATCGCAACATAATGCAATAATCAAATGACAACACATCCGATAATAATCAACAACCGACATAACCAACACATCGAACTCAATGGTTCAACAAAAACCTCGAATAAACGCAGTCTGAACAAACCAAATCAAACCATCACAAATTCATAATCACAACACAAAAATAGTGAACTGTCTGCCTACTTAGTGCACGTTAAATGCATAACGTAGCATGCGCTAAGTTGCTCCCGTTAGCGTGCGCTAGCCAGTAAGCTTAGCGTGCGCTAATGCTGTACAATGGCATGCATTCCAAGCATCGACTAACACCTTACGACTATGATTCCGAATGAAAAGGAAATCATACTCCAAGATTAACAATAACTTTTCCAAATTCAATCTCATCATCATGATCCACATCTTATCAAGAACATACGAAACTAAAATCAATATAATGTTGGTTTTAATCATCTTATCCATATTTATAATCAAAACCATTATATATCCTTATATCATCTTAACATCAAAATCCGAAATGAAGGGAGACATAAATCTCCATATCTCTTAAAGATAAACGACACCATAACTATCACAAGGATCATATCAATGTCCATATATCAATAACAACATCAACAATCAAACCAACTCGACAACAAGGATCATATCATACTCAATCCGGAATTCAACCTCATGTCATGATTTAACTCATCTAAATCGACCACTGAAATTATCATGATTCAGAAATCAATGATTCAAGCTCATCAAGTTAAACGAATCACCATTAACATGAAGAATCTTAAATAACATCCGAAAACTCTTATCATAATCCCATTAGGTCTCATAAAAATCACCACATGATTATCCAACATGTTCTCTCACAAGTAATCGTCCTTAAAAACGAACTACTATCAAAGGGATACGAAAATTACCTGGATTAGACGAACCAAGAAGAAGAACACTTGAACTTCATTCCAAGAATCATGAATAACTTGAAGAACAAGGCTTTAATCCATGCTCTCTATCTTAATCTTGATAAATATCATCATCTCGGAGTGTTTATGGACCTCAAGTACCTCCCAAAGCTCTCTATATCGAGTGAAAGGAAAGAAATGGATGAAATGCTTCATAACACCCGTCTGTCCCCTTATATAGAATACATCACTAGCGTGCGCTAACATCTCATGTTTAGCACGCGCTAACTGACTTTTGTTAGCGTGCGCTATAGCATTCTAGAGGCTACTGTCTGGCTTCGTACATGTGCTTACGTACGTACTGCCCATGCATTAGCGTACGTAACTTACACTGTCTAGCGTACGCAAGTCCTTGCATTTAGCGTGAGCTAATATCAGTTGACTTGCTACAGTCAACACCTACCACGAAGATGCTCGTGACCCACATGCCGAAAGCATCTGACAAGGATAAGATTCCCTTTGACCGATCTACAATTAGCGTGCGTTAAGCCTCATGCTTAGTGTGCGCTAATCCTTCATAGCAGACATCCGTTGACTATCGAAACGTGCGCTGAAAGTAGCCGGGTCCACACCTAGATTCCCTCTCATCTGATCTGCACTAGAGTGCGCTACATTCTGCCTCTAGCGTGCGCTAACCATGAACGATTGCGTGTGCTATACTTGAACATTAGCGCGTGCTAATCAGGCTATACTTAGCCATTTCCAACTGTTCTCGTCCGTCTCGACATAATGGATACGTACACTCACATACTGAATAGATATACTCAATCCAATAATATTCTCATATCATAGACCCGATGTCAAAATTAAAATAACCAGATTCACGATATCCTCAATGTAATTGTCGAACAACTACGACAATTTTACCAAGACAGCTGTCTCAGTTCTCAATTTATTTTATCCATACTGTATAGACACCAAGCTATGCAGTATATCTCAGATAAAATAACGCAAAAAATTTATACTGAAAATCCGGATATTACATACTACCCCTCTTAAAATAAGTTCCGTCCTCGAAACTTGCAACCTGCCACAAACAACAGATCAACCCAAAATTTCCAACTCATCACGAAAACAATCAATCGTCGCCACAAGCGAATAACCAAAACGATATACTTACAGGTGCGTGAAGACGATGATCTCCCGTGATACTAGCACACGACTCCCATACGAAGCCTCAACACAACCAACACACACCAATATCACAAATAGCAATTTGAAAAGATCTTTTTGGAACCTCCCAAAATCGATTTGACTCAAAAGTCAGAAAATCATTTTCAAAAACCACGCTGCTACCGTACCGGTAGAGCCACATAACACACATGCCCTGGTTTCACAAAACCCAAGCTCCGATACCATCTTCTATAACACCCCCAAAACCATCCGATATATTACAGCGCTGTGGGTCCCGCGCCGGAACCCACCAGGCTAAAAACCGTTTACAAAACCATTTCAAAAATGTTTAACAATGCCAAAAGGCCAATGACGGTAATATTTTAAACCCTCAAATATTTTCAAAAACATAGTTCTCAAATACCGTCATAAAATACCATTTGAAAATACAATGCGAAATGCCAAATCTCGACAGTTCAAAGTGTACGTTAAGCCACCCCTTAAACGTACCGATAAAATAGTTAGGAAAAAGGGTTTGACGAAATAACCCAAGTTCGCAAAATGCCAAAAGACCTTATAAAATACACACGCTGGTAAAAATACCAGAATGCCATTTTAAAATACACACGCAGCGGATAAAACAAACACAGTTCAAAATACACATTTACAGCGGAATAAACAACCAGAAAAGAATACTCAATACAGCCAGTATCACCCGGGAAGCTCACCCCCTCACGACCGCTACTAGCTCGATCTCCGAGTACCTAAAAATAAAGCCCACGACGGGGTCAGCCACAATACTCAACAATGATATCGATCACATCATCATAAATAATTACATACCAATGTAATAACGAAGTAAGAATACTACCAATGTAATCTTACCGTTATAACCTTACCAATTCATAGCAATCCATACTAAATTAATCCTTGACATATTCCACATTTCGTATTCTCAAATGACGAAATGAATTCAACAACAGTCATCTCTACTGTATTCCACAAATACCGATAACCCTCAAAACATCATCATAACTCATAAGTGTGGAAATAATCCAATTTGTGCCAAATCCTGTCCGTCGGATTACACAATCAAATCTCAACATGTATAAACCAATAATACACAACATATCTGTAGATCAACTACCACATGATAATGATAACAAATCCCGAACATCAACGTACAGTCCGAATGCTCATACGATCAATAACAATGATCAACCAATACATCACTGAGAATATCATCGACATGATAACTCCAATATGACCAAAAAAGGATCAACGATAACCGAGAGTACCCTCAACATGGTAAACTCCCAACACGATCAACAAAGAATCAACAATAACCGAGAATACCCTTAACGTGGTAAACTCCAAACACGATCAACAAAGGATCAACTATAACCGAGAATACCCTCAACCTGGTAGACTCTAAATGATCAACAAAGGACCAACAATAACCGAGAATACCCTCAACAAGGTAGACTCAAAATGATCAACAAAAGACCAACAATAAACGAGAATACCCTCAACAAGGTAGACTACAAATGATCAACAATAATGGATCTCAAAGAAATACCTCTGACTGTCGAACATACCCCTCGGGTGTATGAACAACCAGTCACAAACCGTCGAACATATCCAATCATACATGGACTATGAACGACCCAACAATATGGCTCAAAAGATGGACGTCACAGTGCGCCCGATCCGGAAATGTGTCCGTGCACATGTCCACCCCGTATACGGAATCCAGGATATACGTGGGACATGTACCTAATTAGGCTCACGAACTAAGTCTCGTGTGCACGGTTCAATGCGGAAACATCCACGCATAACCGTCATGTGCCCGGCTAAAAATCCTACACAATAACCAATCGGCACACATATATGACTCCAGATATGTCACGATGCAACATGACAACAAAACTCAAAGAATCACATATCCAATAAGGATCAAAAGACTCACCGAAGTGAACAATGACAAACTGACAAAGAAAAGTCAACACGACTAATCAATATCCAAAACAATAATCCTGAGATCATCATCCCTGACAAATGATCAACATGATCAACGATCTCAATACAATCAGCCCTGGGATCATCACCCCTCAACGAAATAATCCATACGAATCCCAATATATGAAACATCATTGTACAACATATACAACAACTCAACATAATAATGATCTCATAACTGAACAATACATAAATTACCTCAAAGTCGAAGACAACATCCTTTCCACGAAGAACATCCCTGAACGAATACACAGTTATACGAATAATCTCAAATAAGGTATCATCCATTCAATACCAATAAACCTTTATCCCGATACTTATGTCATCACGATAACTATCCTCGATATCCGATATTCTATATCATTGACCAAAGATAACTCTTGTCTTCCTTGAACACAATTAAAGCATATACCTTATGATTTAATACAACCAGAGCACGATATACAAACTATTATCCCAACAACTTACATTTCTAACAACATTGATATACGAATTATTAATGAAATGAAAACGAAACCATTCATCAAATATTATAAACTGAACAAGTATAAACTTGCCTCGATACCGATACCACGAAGCTGTTACCGAACCCATTGCCTTTGTCTACGAGATCTTCAGCCCCGATCAAAAGCAAACTACGAACTACTCAGCCTTAACCGCAACACAACGGTCGTAATCCACGATCAATTATCACAACCTAATGCAATAATCAAATGACAACACATCCGATAATAATTCACAACCGACATAACCAACCCATCGAACTCAATGGTTCAACAAAAACCTCGAATAAACGCAGTCTGAACAAACCAAATCAAACCATCACGAATTCATAATCACAACACAAAAATATTGTACTGTCTGCCTACACTACTAGAAAAAATGGCTATAGTGACGCTCAAAAGTGTCACAATATGCAGTCTATTGTGACGCTTTTCAAAAGCGTCACCTGATTTGGCGTTTCAATAGCCCAGTATTGTGACACTTTCAAGGTGTCATAATAGATATCTATTGTGACACTTTTTTATATATTGTGACACTTTTTTTGCATCACATCAGTTAGCTATAGTGGCGCTCTTTTCGCATTTTGGTGACACTTTCTCGCATCACAATAGTATGTTATGGTGACACTTTCTGGCGTCACAATAGTATACTATGGTGACATTTTTTATCGTCGTAATATTATGCTATGGCGACACTTTCTGGCGTCGCAATAGTATGCTATGGTGACACTTTATGGAGTCACCATAGTAGGCTATGGTGACACTTTTTGGCGACACAATATTATATAGCACTAGCAAAATATGAAACAAAGATGTTTAGTACTACATACAAGAAAAACAATTTTCTGATCAATTACTCTTATTTTAATATGTAGTTCTGAATGTTATATAATAAAGTGATTGATACACATGCTCGATGACACACTCCACCTAAAGGGGTGGAGACAACTAGAGTTGTTTATACCTAGCACATGATAACTATAATGCCTAGCATTTGAAGCCTATGAGATCACATAACTGTTATAGTCAAGCTAACATGGGAGTAATGAACTGAGCTTCTTCATAATATTCTGCACACCTGTCAACATTAGCATTTGAGTCATATTCTACTACATCATCGTATACAGGTCCACAATCAAGTAGTGACAATAGCATATATGATTTGTACCACAATAAATTTGAAGGTTGAAGTACTTGCATCGAAAAGGCACAAAAGAATTTGAAGTAGATATATGATTTATAAAAAGTTGAAATACCATAGATAAGAGAACAAGTATTTTAAATGAGCAACAAAAATAAGTTAAAGACAAACATGATAATCTAACATGATAATACAAATTACAATATAAAAAATGTAGCAAACCCCAACTACTATTTCCGCGTTCAGTGAATGGGAGGACACTAGAACAACTAGCAAGCAAGACCATAACAAGTACTCCCTCCGTCCCGCCCAAAGGTTTATAATCAAATCAAACAATAAAATTTTACTTTTTAATCTCCATCACACATTCGACATCAATAATTTTTACTTTTTAATCTCCACCGCACATTTATTATCATTACTTATATCAATCATTACACCAAATATACACCCGCAAAGGTTGAGACAGAGGGAGTAATAAACTTCTCGTTTAGGTTGCTTGTACAAAAGAAATATATTGTGCCATAGTGCAACCATTACAATAAACTGTGATTAGAAAGTTGGAACCGCAGCAATAAGAGATGTTGCATGCAATTTGGCGACAAGAAAAACATAAATGACTATCAACCATCTTTAGAATAGACTATCATTTAACTCATGCAAATAACTATTATTATTATTATTATTATCACTATATAATAATAAACCAGACCTCCTTTAATCAAACCAGTTCAGAGATAACTTGAAAAGCTTCCACTTTCGACATGATAGTAGGACTTGGCAATTTTTATAATCTAGTTTCGCCCTCTCCTGACACTCCTTGCTAAAATGAGCTTACCAGATTTTGTAAGATACAATAAAGCATAACAACCAGCCAGTCAACTCAGATGTGGTATTACGATAAGCAATTTTTCTGAAACGACAGACAAAATTCCTCCATTGCTTGCACCCACTGCAGTGGTTGCATCAACTTTGAGAGCTCAAATTACATTAGTTTCTTATTTAGAACTAAATTTCTACATGTTCAAAGAAAAAATCTGTCAGTAACATTGATCTCACCTCATGGAAAAGAAATCAACTTAAGGGCATAATTCCTTTCACAACTGGTTCTAAATTCCTCTCGAATCGGCATGCATAAATTCTATCTCTTAACATTCCATATTTGCTCATTTATCATGCTCACTATTTTAAGAGCCTCGATTATCACTGATCTCTCGAATCATGTTATATAAGGAAGACTTTCAATTTAAGGAGCAGAAAGGAAACATGAGCATCTTACAAATCATGATGAAGTCAATGTCAATGAGACCAGATATAGAAGAAACAGAAATTTAAATCTAAAATTTTGTTTCACTTTTGAAAAATTTCTATGCACGAAACTTTTCCTGGTTATCAAATAAAATGTTAAAACTCTTATATACTCACTATACAAGAAAAAATGATTTCAAAATTACATAAAATGTAATAGTACCGAGGATTCTCGCAGTTGAAAACAACAAGATTTCTATCGAGTGCCAACAACCATAAGAGGATGTCTAACAAGAAGTGCATAGCAGCGTTCAGAAGTTGATGTACCAAAGTTGGATTTTCTGCCTCGGATCCCAATACCGAAGATAAATAGCATTTTTGCCAAAAGTATACCTCGGATATCATAAGTGTAAGAATATTACATGTTACAAACAATGAAATCTGATTACCTCATATGGATAGCTTAGAAGAGGAAATATTTCTTAGTGGAGATATTAAGGATACTTGCTAAATTGGCTACAAGAAGTGTAGAATAACCTATCTGATCAATTAGATGAATGATGAACTTAGTTTTCAGTGAAAACCAAGAAAGTGTTGAAAAGTATGAGGAAGGGGATGGTGCAAATGATTAAAAATTAATATAAGAAGCATTATTTCGGATATTTAAAACTCTCAAGACAACGAAAATGTCAAATAGCCAACAGTTATAAAAAAATCCAACAGTTAATAATTTTGATAATTGGAGCATGAATGAACAATAAAATGTAAAATACTAAAATTCCATAAACTTACATGCTATGCATTGAGAATCAAACATAACACACTTAAATGAAGCAACGGAAATACTCAACACTGTTCTCAGGCATATGTATTAAAGTTTGCCACACTAAAAACTCAAGATAGAGTCTCAAGTTTGACATGATAAAGCCGGTTTGCCGCAGACCAAATTCTTCTTCAAGATATAACTTAGCAGAAAAAGGGCACAGAGGGAATTTCCTCTTTCAACTGTGAAAATTTACGATGGGACATGACTCACCAATTCAGATGTACCAACAAGGCTCGATCATGGTTTAGACAGATAAATGCATTCTGGAATGAAAGACATGTATGCATTGTGCAAAGACATCAAAGAATTACCTAAATGTCTTGTCCCACCTTTCCCGTCACTAAGAGATTCACTGGGATCCAAGCAAGCTCTTTAACAGAGCATCATGCATGGCTACGATTACAAGTTGGCCACAAGATGCCAATGGCCACATTTTAACTTGTTTGTCACACCTCCGTAAAAGACAGTTGTCCCATCATGATTTCAAGTAGAGCATAAGACTCGAACAATTTACGAAGTAATCTAACTATGGGGCCAAAATTCATGTGATCAAAATTGGAGGATTATTTTGATGGCATATTACGGATGATCATGTGATATTGATGCCTTAGGAACGGTGTTGACAAAGTGGTTCCCGATTTCATAACCTCCCAACATCTTACCTAATAAAAGAGGTGTCATAAAAATACCAAGTTAGCTCTTTCAACAACAAATAATACTTGTCCGTGATCTACCTAGACACCTCAGCCAAAAAAGGCAACATACAAATCAGCAAAATATAGAAACATACCGTGGAGAAGAAGTTTTTCCTAAACCAGTGGTCGTACGTACCAACTAGGGTTTATAAACGCAGGCATAATATATATCCAAATACCAAACTACCTTTTCACTAGAGTTAACACTACTTTTCAAGTAATATACTAAGGGATGCTCGTATAAAATTCATGCATTTCAATCCCCCTTCTAATCATTATCAATAGGCCAAATAAAGTAAGGGAACCAACAAGCAACCATAGAATTAAGAAAGTACACCAAAAACAGATAAGGCAGAGACAAGCACAGAAAAAAGCGTGAAACCATACCGAAACCAAACAAACATACCTGATTATCCCACGACGTAGCAACCAAATAATTTGCATTAGGACTAAACCACAGGCTGGATACTGTATCACTCGGCGGTGACACCACCTTCATCACGCCAAAAATTAGATGTACAAAAAACAACATGATAAGCACTTGAAATTAGAATGCGGGACTAAAAAACAATGCAAAAAAAGAAATTATGTTATATATAATTATTGGTGTATAATTACCTCGGCTGGACGGTTGGGATTCACGTTAGCTGAAGTAGCATTGAATGCCGCTATTTAGATATGACACCAAACCCTAATTGAAAAGGAGATCTCTAGTACTCCCAGAATACTTTGCTAGTTTTCTTCCCAGAGATGAAAATCACAGAGATTAACAAGTTCGATGGTGTAACACCCCCAAATCCCATTGGGTTATTACAGTGCCGTGGACCCCACATCAGGTGATCCACCAGGCGAACACGACTAAAATACAACAAACTGACCAAAATGGGAAATCACAGACCCTACTATGACGTCCAACATACTATTCTGATATGGAATTTCAACGACAAGAATGGGCCTACATGGCCAGAATAAAAATACAACAACATCCCCGAGCCTTGCTCGGATAATACAAAACGACAACAACTGAACAAAAATGGAGTACTCCAACTGTCTGACCAACATGAACACCAAAATATCTCGGACTAGTATCGCTCGAATGCCTCGTCGCCATCGTCATGCCCCTGTGTCTCAACTCTCTCCTCGCAAGTACCTAAAACATGAAAACATGTTCCGCCCCCACGGGGTCAGTCATCCAGAATAATGAATATCAAATACATGCACAACATGATATGCATCCAAAGGCAGAATAAACAGTACAACAATGGTAGTACGAGATGCTCATAAACCAAAGTAAGAATCGAGCATTCGTGGAACACTATGCCCATGGCATACGATCAATACCTGCTCAATAGGTTAGAACATAAGTGCCCAACGGCGAATCATAAATATAGAACACAATAATGCATTACCCGAAGGTAAACCAAACCAACGCTGAAATAAATAAGGATCACAATGCCCAAAGGCTCAAACGGAAATACCGTTACATCACAATGGCCTGAAAGCCCTCAGCCGAAGCTGCCAAAATATCACGATGGCTCGAAAGCCGAACACCGAAGTCAGTAAATCATCACAATACAGATCTCAAAGAAACAAACTCGATCGTCGAACATACCCCTCTGGTGTATGAACGCTCAATCACAAAACGTCGAACTCATCCAATACTATGGACGATCAAAGTTGTACGGCTCAAAGATGGACATCACAGTACGCCCGATCCGGAAATGTGTCCGTGCACATGTCCGCCCCGGATACGAAATCCGAATATACGTGGGACAATGTACCTAATTAGCCTCACGAAACTACGCCTCGTGCATACCCAATGCGTAATAATATCCATGCATGACTATATATGTGCCTGGCTAAAAATCCTACACAATAACCAATCGGAATGCAGATATGATTCCGGATATGTCACGATACAACATGACAACGAAACTCAAAGGACAACACATCCAATACGGATTATACGACTCACCAAGTGAACGATGACACACGAATAATGAAAGATCGACACGACCAACAATATTCAAAACAACCATCCTGGGATCAAAATCCCTAAGGACCGATTAACACGAGCAACGATCACAACACAACAGTTCGGGAAATCCTCAACCTTCAACGATCACAAAATTACCGAATTCTCAAGAATAATAGTGTGCTGCCTTGAATCGGTCAACACGGCAATAATAATTCAACGGATGGGAACTATCCTCGACAGTCCTAATTCAATACTTCGATTACCGTAGAATGGCCAATCGATAACAATTATACAACGGATGGGAATTATCTTTTTGACAACGGATGGGAATTATCTTTGATAATCCCAATTCAGTATATCGATTACCTTTAGAGCGGACAATCGATAATAATTATACAATGGATGGGAATTATCTTTTTGACAACGGATGGGAATTATCTTTGATAATCCCAATTCAATATATCGGTTACCTTTAGAGCGGAAAATCGATAATAATTATACAACGGATGTCTCGGCACCTTTAATCAGTTACCGATAACGAAGATGATAATCGAATACGTCAATGCCTTCAATCGGCCAAAACGACATCAATAGAAAAATACTGATATCAATAACGCATTTATCACAAAAATATCTTGATAGAACACCAATCAACAATAACAATCGATACGTCGATGCCGCGAACCGGCTATCGACAACAATATCTCAAAGAAACATCAATCAACAATAACAATCGATATGTCGATACCGCGAACCGGCTATCGACAACAATATTACCAACAAGTATCGCAATGCCTTGGATCGGCCATTTACGAACAGCAATATTATTTGACATAATTCGCCGAAGGGTATCGTATCAAACAATCCCCTGATATCAACAAAATCATAAAGAGACCAAGTCTCGAAATGATACACACATTCATACACATACATGATAACATTAATCTCATTGACCAGTACAAGTATAAAACTTGCCTCAAACCGAAGGCGAGAAAGTCCTTCCACGATCAATGTTCTACCACGAATCGATCAACAGCGTCCTCCGACAATCACAAGCACTCGAACAACCTTGAATGAAATACAATTCATTCGATAACACGATATCGACCGAAAACAATATAATAGATAACTCCGATTCCAACACGAACACATATTACACTCGTATTTATCCGTATACACACATATATAATATATATATATATATATATATATATATGTATATGTATATGTATAATATACATACGGTACACACATTACTAACACACACTCACTTTACATAATATATATATATATGTATATATATATATATATATATATATATATATATATATACTGCACATGCACACACTATATATATATATGTACAACACACACCACACACACAGTATATACAACACACACACATATATATATATATATATATATATAACTGAAAAAAAAAACACGCACAACCTTACTAGAGCCGATCGGCCAAGCAACCTCGCCGGAACCAGGACATAAAACAACTCCTACTGGAACTCGGCCGCCGGAAAACTGACCCGCCGGACCTTGTCCAACTCCAGCCCGTTTCCGTCCATGGCCGGTTTTCACCATCTCCGCCTGCAACTCCTCACCGGAAGTATGTCAAGCCTCCGTTCCGCTGTCCGTTCCGGACAGAAACTACCTCCGGTCGCCGGAAACAATGGAGAAGCTTCCATGGCTGGAAACCATGAAGAACCGGCGCCTGAGCTCCGTCTCGCCAGAAGAAAAAAAAAATGTCGGAACAGCTCGACCGGATTTGCAGTGCCTTCCGATCCGGAAGTTCCGACCGGTCGCCGCCGCTCCAGTCACGAGCCGCCTGCCGCCGCCAAGCTCCGGTCGTCGCCGGAGATGTCAGTCCTCTACTACTCCGGCCAACTCCAAATTGTCGCCGGAAAGAGCCGGCTGCCATCCTTAAGCTCCACCTCGCCGGAAAAAAAAAATGAAACGAGAGAGATGGAGAGAAGAGAGAGAGGACGAGAGAGAGCGATGACGGAGAGAGAGAGATGGCAACAGGAAAAAAATGAGAGAGGGAGGAGAGAGGAAAGGGAGAAGCATCCAGTGAGAGAAAAGGAGGAGAGAGGTGAACATATATATATATATATATATATATAGAGATGACAAAAGTGATGATAACATAATTTATATATATATATATATATATATAAATAAATAATCTCCCAAAGATACCTTTGCCCCGAAAGTTGACCACGAGGAAGGTTTCCACCACCTACCACGCATTACGTACGTAACCTCAGGGCGTAACGTACGTAATCGCAACAAATTAGCGTACGTAATGCTACATAGGTAGCGTACGCTATGACTATAAAATTAGCCAAAATTCCAAACTCGCCAAGTAATAACCAAACGACGAAACCATACCGTCGACCAGTATAAATATTTCGATCCCGAAATATTCTAATACAATATATATTGTATCGGTCCAAACAACAACACTTGTACAATTCCAAATGAATACGTACAACTCAACAGTAACACAAAAAAAAAAAATTACCCCCGGATATTACATACTCCCCCCCTTAAAAAGAGTTTCGTCCCCGAAACTCAGGGTGCATAAGTCGGGGCACGGACTATTCATCAGGATAAGAAAACAACATCTCCAGGAATACTCCTCAATACGAGCAATTCCGCCTAAGCAACTGGGCCGACCGCACGGGTCCCCACGCCTCCTCTGTCTGAACAAGGCGAAAAAATCAAGTGATAAAGACACTCAATCAAATGCGAGATTAGCCGAATCATGACTCTCCCGCTAGAGGCTATCCAGGAAGTCGCACCAACCGCATGACTCGTAACACCGGCGTACACATCCCGAGGGAGCCGCTCATTGTACATGCCTACAACCATCGGTGTACACTTCCCCGTTCTCGTCAGCATCGGACGCCCATGTAAACACGGACTCGCACCACAAAGGATAATAACAACACAGACATAGTCCTCGGGACTATATCGAACGCACGCCCAAGTCCTCACGACTTGACGTCTTGAATCACAATGAACAATTACCCAGATCATCACAAAAATCTCGGGTACAGGACCAAAAGGAAAGAAAATCACATCAAATGACTCAAGTGTCAAGATTCTCAGATACAATGATTACAAGATAGATCAACCATAAATGGTTCGCAACCACAATACTAAAATACAGACCAAGTCAAACATCAATCCGAAAGACAAAGAAAATACAAATCAAGGCTACATCTCAAATGTACCCGGAATCCACATCCTCCAGATCATCGAGTTTCTCGATCCCATCGACTCGAGGAAGACCCAAATCTGAACTCGCTACTTCCCCTCGGGTGTCCATACCTATGGCTCCCGAAGCCCGATATGACCCCTTGGATGAAGTACGAACCGAAGTAACAAAATCTCTCGAAGCCCGTGAGCTCTCTCGAGACCTACTGGCACTAGAACTCCTGCAGTATTCTGAAGGTGTCCCTGCCTCCCACACAGAAAATAAATAATAGCTGGCACCGTACATCAAGCACTCACATGCCCCGCTGAATCACAATTAAAACAAATAATAGTCGAACTCGTCGCCTGAGAAGAAAATGTTTTCCCGGACAAAGCCGACTAGGAAATGACCTCTTGGATGTCGGAGCTCGATGTCCCTCTGAACGAATCGGCATCCTAGTCCTCTCACCAGAAGAAACTGAAGGATCCTTCTGAGTAAGCTCCTCGATCAAAAGCTCTGCTCCAAGAGCCTTCTCGATGAATTCGCCAAGTGAACTACAATTGTGATTGAACACTGCATTCTCAACCGCGGGATCAACCTCTTGTTAAAATACTTGATCTTATCCGCCTGCACGGATAATGATGAAGTAAACTGAAGAAGTCCGTGAAACTTTTCAGCAATAACAATAACACCCTCGTCCTTGACGGATTCGGGGTTCAAAACCTCCGACAACTTGGCTTCACGAAGTGGAGCCGGATAATACCTCTCTAACATGAGAGTCTTGAACTCGATCCAAACACAATCACGATCGGTGGGTTCTCGAGCACAACTCCGAAAATGATTCGTCAGCCACCAAATTATTGGTATGAGATTTCGGGTGTCGGCCCACTCTGTGTCCTCTACCCCCTCTGTCACATCCTCTTTCCAGACTGAAAGAATAACGTTCAATCATGACCATAGCTCAAATACGCCTCAACGGCCAGAATGCTAGGTCAACGCAAAACACGAGTATACATACTCAACAGATAAAGGATCACATCGATCGCGCTAATCATAGACGATACAGAGTCCACATGCTCCAAAGCAAATAATCATAAATAAATTGCACCCGATCGTCACATACAAGTGTCAACAAAACAGGTTTAATCAATGACATAATGAATGTATGCACATAAAAGAGAATAGAGTCCTTACACAGGTCATACGAAGCTTCGAGGTCTTGCGATACTAGTCTTCACTGATGACGACTCGATGAAAGAATGACTCATACGCCCAACTATCACGACTCACAAAACCCGATCGCCTGTTGTCATAACCTGACAGCCCCACTACTACCGCGTCGGTAGAGCCACATAACTCACATATCAGGGTATCTCACAACCCAATTCTCTGATACCATCTTCTGTAACACCCCCAAATCCCATTGGGTTATTACAGTGCCGTGGACGCCACATCAGGTGATCCACCAGGCGAACACGACTAAAATACAACAAACTGACCAAAATGGGAAATCACAGACCCTACTATGGCGTCCGACATACTATTCCGATATGGAATTTCAACGACAAGAATGGGCCTACATGGCCAGAATAAAAATACAACAACATCCCCGAGCCTTGCTCGGATAATACAAAACGACAACAACTGAACAAAAATGGAGTACTCCAACTGTCTGACCAACATGAACACCAAAATATCTCGGACTAGTATCGCTCGAATGCCTCGTCGCCATCGTCATGCCCCTGTGTCTCAACTCTCTCCTTGCAAGTACCTAAAACATGAAAACATGTTCCGCCCCCACGGGGTCAGTCATCCAGAATAATGAATATCAAATACATGCACAACATGATATGCATCCAAAGGCAGAATAAACAGTACAACAATGGTAGTACGAGATGCTCATAAACCAAAGTAAGAATCGAGCATTCGTGGAACACTATGCCCATGGCATACGATCAATACCTGCTCAATAGGTTAGAACATAAGTGCCCAACGGCGAATCATCAATATAGAACACAATAATGCATTACCCGAAGGTAAACCAAACCAACGCTGAAATAAATAAGGATCACAATGCCCAAAGGCTCAAACGGAAATACCGTTACATCACAATGGCCTGAAAGCCCTCAGCCGAAGCTGCCAAAATATCACGATGGCCTGAAAGCCGAACAGCCCGAAGTTGTAAATCATCACAATACAGATCTCAAAGAAACAAACCTGACTGTCGAACATATCCCTCTGGTGTATGAACGCTCAATCACAAAACGTCGAACTCATCCAATACTATGGACGATCAAAGTTGTACGGCTCAAAGATGGACATCACAGTACGCCCGATCCGGAAATGTGTCCGTGCACATGTCCGCCCCGTATACGAAATCCAGAATATACGTGGGACAATGTACCTAATTAGCCTCAAGAAACTACGTCTCGTGTGCACAGTCTAATGCAGAATAATATCCATGCATGACTATATATGTGCCTGGCTAAAAATCCTACACAATAACCAATCGGAATGCAGATATGATTCCGGATATGTCACGATACAACATGACAACGAAACTCAAAGGACAACACATCCAATACGGATTATACGACTCACCAAGTGAACGATGACACACGAATAATGAAAGATCGACACGACCAACAATATTCAAAACAACCATCCTGGGATCAAAATCCCTAAGGACCGATTAACACGAGCAACGATCACAACACAACAGTTCGGGAAATCCTCAACCTTCAACGATCACAAAATTACCGAATTCTCAAGAATAATAGTGTGCTGCCTTGAATCGGTCAACACGGCAATAATAATTCAACGGATGGGAACTATCCTCGACAGTCCCAATTCAATACTTCGATTACCGTAGAATGGCCAATCGATAACAATTATACAACGGATGGGAATTATCTTTTTGACAACGGATGGGAATTATCTTTGATAATCCCAATTCAGTATATCGATTACCTTTAGAGCGGACAATCGATAATAATTATACAATGGATGGGAATTATCTTTTTGACAACGGATGGGAATTATCTTTGATAATCCCAATTCAATATATCGGTTACCTTTAGAGCGGAAAATCGATAATAATTATACAATGGATGTCTCGGCACCTTTAATCAGTTACCGATAACGAAGATGATAATCGAATACGTCAATGCCTTCAATCGGCCAAAACGACATCAATAGAAAAATACTGATATCAATAACGATTTATCTACAAAAATATCTTGATAGAACACCAATCAACAATAACAATCGATACGTCGATGCCGCGAACCGGCTATCGACAACAATATCTCAAAGAAACATCAATCAACAATAACAATCGATATGTCGATACCGCGAACCGGCTATCGACAACAATATTACCAACAAGTATCGCAATGCCTTGGATCGGCCATTTACGAACAACAATATTATTTGACATAATTCGCCGAAGGGTATCGTATCAAACAATCCCCTGATATCAACAAAATCATAAAGAGACCAAGTCTCGAAATGATACACACATTCATACACATACATGATAACATTAATCTCATTGACCAGTACAAGTATAAAACTTGCCTCAAACCGAAGGCGAGAAAGTCCTTCCACGATCAATGTTCTACCACGAATCGATCAACAGCGTCCTCCGACAATCACAAGCACTCGAACAACCTTGAATGAAATACAATTCATTCGATAACACGATATCGACCGAAAACAATATAATAGATAACTCCGATTCCAACACGAACACATATTACACTCGTATTTATCCGTATACACACATATATAATATATATATATGTATATATATATATGTATATGTATATGTATAATATACATACGGTACACACGTTACTAACACACACTCACTTTACATAATATATATATGTATATATATATATATATATATATATACTGCACATGCACACACTATATATATATATGTACAACACACACCACACACACAGTATATACAACACACACACATATATATATATATATATATATATATATATATATATATATAACTGAAAAAAAAAAACACGCACAACCTTACTAGAGCCGATCGGCCAAGCAACCTCGCCGGAACCAGGACATAAAACAACTCCTACTGGAACTCGGCCGCCGGAAAACTGACCCGCCGGACCTTGTCCAACTCCAGCCCGTTTCCGTCCATGGCCGGTTTTCACCATCTCCGCCTGCAACTCCTCACCGGAAGTATGTCAAGCCTCCGTTCCGCTGTCCGTTCCGGACATAAACTACCTCCGGTCGCCGGAAACAATGGAGAAGCTTCCATGGCTGGAAACCATGAAGAACCGGCGCCTGAGCTCCGTCTCGCCAGAAGAAAAAAAATATGTCGGAACAGATCGACCGGATTTGCAGTGCCTTCCGATCCGGAAGTTCCGACCGGTCGCCGCCGCTCCAGTCACGAGCCGCCTGCCGCCGCCAAGCTCCGGTCGTCGCCGGAGATGTCAGTCCTCTACTCCGGTCGTCAACTCCAGTCCGTCGCCGGAAAGAGCCGGCTGCCATCCTTCAGCTCCACCTCGCCGGAAAAAAAAAATGAAACGAGAGAGATGGAGAGAAGAGAGAGAGGACGAGAGAGAGAGATGACGGAGAGAGAGAGATGGCAACAGGAAAAAAATGAGAGAGGGAGGAGAGAGGAAAGGGAGAAGCATCCAGTGAGAGAAAAGGAGGAGAGAGGTGAACATATATATATATATATATATATATATATATATATATATATATATATATAACGTGAGAGATGGTGAGGAAGAGAGAGATGACAAAAGTGATGATAACATAATTTATATATATATATATATATATATATAAATAAATAATCTCCCAAAGATACCTTTGTCCCGAAAGTTGACCACGAGGAAGGTTTCCACCACCTACCACGCATTACGTACGTAACCTCAGGGCGTAACGTACGTAATCGCAACAAATTAGCGTGCGTAATGCTACATAGGTAGCGTACGCTATGACTATAAAATTAGCCAAAATTCCAAACTCGCCAAGCAATAACCAAACGACGAAACCATACCGTCGACCAGTATAAATATTTCGATCCCGAAATATTCTAATACAATATATATTGTATCGGTCCAAACAACAACACTTGTACAATTCCAAATGAATACGTACAACTCAACAGTAACACAAAAAAAAAAATTACCCCCGGATATTACATACTCCCCCCCTTAAAAAGAGTTTCGTCCCCGAAACTCAGGGTGCATAAGTCGGGGCACGGACTATTCATCAGGATAAGAAAACAACATCTCCAGGAATACTCCTCAATACGAGCAATTCCGCCTAAGCAACTGGGCCGACCGCACGGGTCCCCACGCCTCCTCTGTCTGAACAAGGCGAAAAAATCAAGTGATAAAGACACTCAATCAAATGCGAGATTAGCCGAATCATGACTCTCCCGCTAGAGGCTATCCAGGAAGTCGCACCAACCGCATGACTCGTAACACCGGCGTACACATCCCGAGGGAGCCGCTCATTGTACATGCCTACAACCATCGGTGTACACTTCCCCGTTCTCGTCAGCATCGGACGCCCATGTAAACACGGACTCGCACCACAAAGGATAATAACAACACAGACATAGTCCTCAGGACTATATCGAACGCACGCCCAAGTCCTCACGACTTGACGTCTTGAATCACAATGAACAATTACCCAGATCATCACAAAAATCTCGGGTACAGGACCAAAAGGAAAGAAAATCACATCAAATGACTCAAGTGTCAAGATTCTCAGATACAATGATTACAAGATAGATCAACCATAAATGGTTCTCAACCACAATACTAAAATATAGACCAAGTCAAACATCAATCCGAAAGACAAAGAAAATACAAATCAAGGCTACATCTCAAATGTACCCGGAATCCACATCCTCCAGATCATCGAGTTCCTCGATCCCATCGACTCGAGGAAGACCCAAATCTGAACTCGCTACTTCCCCTCGGGTGTCCATACCTATGGCTCCCGAAGCCCGATATGACCCCTTGGATGAAGTACGAACCGAAGTAACAAAATCTCTCGAAGCCCGTGAGCTCTCTCGAGACCTACTGGCACTAGAACTCCTGCAGTATTCTGAAGGTGTCCCTGCCTCCCACACAGAAAATAAATAATAGCTGGCACCGTACATCAAGCACTCACATGCCCCGCTGAATCACAATTAAAACAAATAATAGTCGAACTCGTCGCCTGAGAAGAAAATGCTTTCCCAGTACAAAGCCGACTAGGAAATGACCTCTTGGATGTCGGAGCTCGATGTCCCTCTGAACGAATCGGCATCCTAGTCCTCTCACCAGAAGAAACTGAAGGATCCTTCTGAGTAAGCTCCTCGATCAAAAGCTCTGCTCCAAGAGCCTTCTCGATGAATTCGCCAAGTGAACTACAATTGTGATTGAACACTGCATTCTCAACCGCGGGATCAACCTCTTGTTAAAATACTTGATCTTATCCGCCTCGGTACGGATAACAGATGAAGTAAACTGAAGAAGTCCGTGAAACTTTTCAGCAATAACAATAACACCCTCGTCCTTGACGGATTCGGGGTTCAAAACCTCCGACAACTTGGCTTCACGAAGTGGAGCCGGATAATACCTCTCTAACATGAGAGTCTTGAACTCGATCCAAACACAATCACGATCGGTGGGTTCTCGAGCACAACTCCGAAAATGATTCGTCAGCCACCAAATTATTGGTACGAGATTTCGGGTGTCGGCCCACTCTGTGTCCTCTACCCCCTCTGTCACATCCTCTTTCCAGACTGAAAGAATAACGTTCAATCATGACCATAGCTCAAATACGCCTCAACGGCCAGAATGCTAGGTCAACGCAAAACACGAGTATACATACTCAACAGATAAAGGATCACATCAATCGCGCTAATCATAGCCGATACAGAGTCCACATGCTCCAAAGCAAATAATCATAAATAAATTGCACCCGATCGTCACATACAAGTGTCAACAAAACAGGTTTAATCAATGACATAATGAATGTATGCACATAAAAGAGAATAGAGTCCTTACACAGGTCATACGAAGCTTCGAGGTCTTGCGATACTAGTCTTCACTGATGACGACTCGATGAAAGAATGACTCATACAGTCGTCCAACTATCACGACTCACAAAACCCGACTGCCCAGGTTGTCATAACCTGACATCCCCACTACTACCGCGTCGGTAGAGCCACATAACTCACATATCAGGGTATCTCACAACCCAATTCTCTGATACCATCTTCTGTAACACCCCCAAATCCCATTGGGTTATTACAGTGCCGTGGACGCCACATCAGGTGATCCACTAGGCGAACACGACTAAAATACAACAAACTGACCAAAATGGGAAATCACAGACCCTACTATGGCGTCCGACATACTATTCCGATATGGAATTTCAACGACAAGAATGGGCCTACATGGCCAGAATAAAAATACAACAACATCCCCGAGCCTTGCTCGGATAATACAAAACGACAACAACTGAACAAAAATGGAGTACTCCAACTGTCTGACCAACATGAACACCAAAATATCTCGGACTAGTATCGCTCGAATGCCTCGTCGCCATCGTCATGCCCCTGTGTCTCAACTCTCTCCTTGCAAGTACCTAAAACATGAAAACATGTTCCGCCACGGGTCACCATCCGAATAATGAATATCAAATACATGCACAACATGATATGCATCCAAAGGCGTAATAAATAAGACAACAATGGTAGTACGAGATGCTCACAAACCAAAGTAAGAATCGAGCATTCGTGGAACACTATGCCCATGGCATACGATCAATACCTGCTCAATAGGTTAGAACATAAGTGCCCAACGGCGAATCATCAATATAGAACACAATAATGCATTACCCGAAGGTAAACCAAACCAACGCTGAAATAAATAAGGATCACAATGCCCGAAGGCTCAAACGGAAATACCGTTACATCACAATGGCCTGAAAGCCCTCAGCCGAAGCTGCCAAAATATCACGATGGCCTGAAAGCCGAACAGCCCGAAGCTGTAAATCATCACAATACAGATCTCAAAGAAACAAACCTGACTTTCGAACATACCCCTATGGTGTATGAACGCTCAATCACAAAACGTCGAACTCATCCAATACTATGGACGATCAAAGTTGTACGGCTCAAAGATGGACATCACAGTACGCCCGATCCGGAAATGTGTTCGTGCACATGTCCGCCCCGTATACGGAATCCAGAATATACGTGGGACAATGTACCTAATTAGCCTCACGAAACTACGTCTCGTGTGCACAGTCCAATGCGGAATAATATCCACGCATGACTATATATGTGCGTGGCTAAAAATCCTACACAATAACCAATCGGAACGCAGATATGATTCCGGATATGTCACGATACAACATGACAACGAAACTCAAAGGATAACACATCCAATATGGATTATACGACTCACCAAGTGAACGATGACACACGAATAATGAAAGATAGACACGACCAACAATATTCAAAACAACCATCCTGGGATCAAAATCCCTAAGGACCGACTAACACGAGCAACGATCACAACACAACAGTTTGGGAAATCCTCAACCTTCAACGATCACAAAATTACCGAGTTCACAAGAATAATAGTGTGCTGCCTTGAATCGGTCAACACGACAATAATAATTCAACGGATGGGAACTATCCTCGACAGTCCCAATTCAATACTTCGATTAGCGTAGAACAGCCAATCGATAACAATTATACAACGGATGGGAATTATCTTTTTGACAACGGATGGGAATTATCTTTGATAATCCCAATTCAGTATATCGATTACCTTTAGAGCGGACAATCGATAATAATTATACAACGGATGGGAATTATCTTTTTGACAACGGATGGGAATTATCTTTGATAATCCCAATTCAATATATCGATTACCTTTAGAGCGGACAATCGATAATAATTATACAACGGATGTCTCGGCACCTTTAATCAGTTACCGATAACGAAGATGATAATCGAATACGTCAATGCCTTCAATCGGCCAAAACGACATCAATAGAAAAATACTGATATCAATAACGACGATTCACAAAAATATCTTGATAGAACACCAATCAACAATAACAATCGATACGTCGATGCCGCGAACCGGCTATCGACAACAATATCTCAAAGAAACATCAATCAACAATAACAATCGATATGTCGATACCGCGAACCGGCTATCGACAACAATATTACCAACAAGTATCGCAATGCCTTGGATCGGCCATTTACGAACAACAATAATATTTGACATAATTCGCCGAAGGGTATCGTATCAAACAATCCCCTGATATCAACAAAATCATAAAGAGACCAAGTCTCGAAATGATACACATATTCATACACATACATGATAACATTAATCTCATTGACCAGTACAAGTATAAAACTTGCCTCAAACCGAAGGCGAGAAAGTCCTTCCATGATCAACGTCCTACCACGAATCGATCAACAGCGTCCTCCGACAATCACAAGCACTCGAACAACCTTGAATGAAATACAATTCATTCGATAACACGATATCGACCGAAAACAATATAATAGATAACTCCGATTCCAACACGAACACATATTACACTCGTATTTATCCGTATACACACATATATAATATATATATATATATATGTATATGTATATGTATAATATACATACGGTACACACATTACTAACACACACTCACTTTACATAATATATATATATATACATATATATATATATATATATATATACTGCACATGCACACACTACACAATTTATATATATATATATATATATATATGTACAACACACACCACACACACAGCACGTTATATATATATATATATATATATATATATATTTACACCACACACTTCACAATTTAAATATATATATATATATACACACCACACACACAGTATATACAACACACACACACATATATATATATATATAACTGAAAAAAAAACACACGCACAACCTTACCAGAGCCGATCGGCCAAGCAACCTCGCCGGAACCAGGACATAAAACAACTCCTACTGGAACTCGGCCGCCGGAAAACTGACCCGCCGGACCTCGTCCAACTCCAGCCCGTTTCCGTCCATGGCCGGTTTTCACCATCTCCGCCTGCAACTCCTTGCCGGAAGTATGTCATGCCTCCGTTCCGGACAGAAACTACCTCCGGTCGCCGGAAACAATGGAGAAGCGTCCATGGCTGGAAACCATGAAGAACCGGCGCCTGAGCTCCGTCTCGCCAGAAGAAAAAAAATATGCCGGAACAGCTCGACCGGATTTGCAGTGCCTTCCGATCCGGAAGTTCCGACCGGTCGCCGCCGCTCCAGTCACGAGCCGCCTGCCGCCGCCGAGCTCCGGTCGTCGCCGGAGATGTCAGTCCTCTACTCCGGTCGTCAACTTCAGTCCGTCGCCGGAAAGAGCCGGCTGCCATCCTTCAGCTCTACCTCGCCGGAAAAGAAAATGAAACGAGAGAGATGGAGAGAAGAGAGAGAGGACGAGAGAGAGAGATGACAGAGAGAGAGAGATGGCAACAGGAAAAAAATGAGAGAGCGAGGAGAGAGGAAAGGGAGAAGCATCCCGTGAGAGAAAAGGAGGAGAGAGGTGAACATATATATATATATATATATATATATATATATATATATATATATATATATATATATATATATATATATATATATATATATATATATATAACGTGAGAGATGGTGAGGAAGAGAGAGATGACAAAAGTGATGATAACATAATTTTTATATATATATATATATATATAAATAAATAAATAAATAATATCCCAAAGATACCTTTGCCCCGAAAGTTGACCACGAGGAAGGTTCCCACCACCTACCACGCATTACGTATGTAACCTTAGGGCGTAACGTACGTAATCGCAACAAATTAGCGTATGTAATGCTACATAGGTAGCGTACGCTATGACTATAAAATTAGCCAAAATTCCAAACTCGCCAAGCAATAACCAAACGACGAAACCATACCGTCGACCAGTATAAATATTTCGATCCCGAAATATTCTAATACAATATACATTGTATCGGTCCAAACAACAACACTTGTACAATTCCAAATGAATACGTACAACTCAACAGTAACACGAAAAAAAAAAAAAAATTACCCCCGGATATTACAGATGGGGCGCTTCTTGCGGTTCTTCTTGAATCGAATCGTCATTTTGGCGATGGGGACTGGAAAATTAAGAAGATAAGTTAATTAGGAAAAGGGATTAAAATTATTATGCGTGGGCTTTGGATTTTTTACGAATGTATCAAATCAATTTTTTAAGCGACACCATAGATATTTTAAAAGTATTTCTATGCTGTTTGGGAATTGAACTCGGGTTTGAAAGGATTTAATATTATCATAAGGCGTCACAATATGTAACTAAACAATGGAAGTGTCACTATATTTAAATAATGTGACACTTATTTAGAAGCGTCACTAAAAAAGTGTCACTATAAGGGGTTTATTTAGTAGTGCTACTTAGCGCACGTAAAACACATAACGTAGCGTGCGCTAAGTTGCTCCCGTTAGCGTGCGCTAGCCAGTAAGCTTAGCGTGCCCTAATGCTGTACAGTGGCATGCATTCCAAGCATCGACTAACACCTTGCGACTACGAATCCGAATGAAAAGGAAATCATACTCCAAGATTAACAATAACTTTTTCCAAATTCAATCTCATCATCATGATCCACATCTTATCAAGAACATATGAAACTAAAATCAATATAATGTTGGTTTTAATCATCTTATCCATATTTATAATCAAAACCATTATATATCCTTATATCATCTTAACATCAAAATCCGAAATGAAGGGAGACATAAATCTGCATATCTCTTGAAGATAAACGACACCATAACTATCACAAGGATCATATCAATGTCCATATATCAATAACAACATCAACAATCAAACCAACTCGACAACAAGGATCATATCATACTCAATCCGGAATTCAACCTCATGTCATGATTTACCTCATCTAAATCGACCACTGAAATTATCATGATTCAGAAATCCAGGATTCAACCTCATCAAGTTAAACGAATCACCATTAACATGAAGAATCTTAAATAACATCCAAAAACTCTTATCATATTCCCCATTAGGTCACATAAAAATCACCACATGATTATCCAACATGTTCTCTCACAAGTAATCGTCCTTAAAAATGAACTACTATCAAAGGGATACGAAAATTACCTGGATTAGACGAACCAAGAAGAAGAACACTTGAACTTCATTCCAAGAATCATGAATAACTTGAAGAACAAGGCTTTAATCCATGCTCTCTATCTTAATCTTGATAAAGATCATCACCTCGGAGTGTTTCTGGACCTCCAGTACCTCCCAAAGCTCTCTCTATCGAGTGAAAGGAAAGAAATGGACGAAATGCTTCATAACACCCGTCTGTCCCCTTATATAGAATACATTACTATCGTGCGCTAACATCTCATTTTTAGCGTGCGCAACAGCCTTAGCGTGCGCTAACTGACTTTTGTTAGCGTGCGCTATCGCAGTCCAGAGGCTACTGTCTGGCTCCGTACATGTGCTTACGTACGTAATGCCCATGCATTAGCGTACGTAACTTACACTGTCTAGCGTACGCAAGTCCTTGCATTTAGCGTGTGCTAATATCAGTTGACTTGCTACAGTCTACACCTACCACGAAGATGCTCGTGACCCACATGCCGAAAGTATCTGACAAGGATAAGATTCCCTTTGACCGATCTACAATTAGCGTGCGTTAAGCCTCATGCTTAGCATGTGCTAATCCTTCATAGCAGACATCCGTTGACTATCGAAACATGCGCCGAAAGTAGCCGGTTCCACACCTAGATTCCCTCTGATCTGATCTGCACTAGCGTGCGCTACATTCTGCCTTTAGTGTGCGCTAACCATGAACGATAGCATGCGCTATGCTTGAACATTAGCGCCCGCTAATCAGGCTATACTTAGCCATTTCCAACTCTTCTCGTCCGTATCGACATAATGGATACGTACACTCACATACTAAATACATATACTCAATCCAATAATATTCTCATATGATAGACCCGATGTCAAAATTAAAATAATCGGATACACGATATCCTCAATGTAATTGTCGAACAACTATGACAATTTTACCAATACAGCTGTCTCAGTTCTCAATTTATTTTATCCATACTGTATAGACACCAAGCTATGCAGTATATCTCACATAAAATAACGCAAAAAATTTATACTTAAAATCCGGATATTACAGTGGGTTCGATGGAGCCTACGGTGACTTGTGGCAAGTGATCACAGAGTCGGGACTGGTTGTTGTGATGGTTGTGTTTGGCTCAATCCGTGTGGGTTGCTGAACCTGCGGAGACACGTGACAGTAGATCACTAGGTCATGATCATGTTTAATGATTGATGTTTGATGTTTGATGTTTGATGTTTGGTTTGGCTCAATCTGTTCGGGTTGTTGAACCTACGGAGACACGTGACAGGAGATCATGGGCCATGATCATGTTTTGATGATCAAAGTTTTTGAAATTGAAGTTTTATGGAAATGAATGTCGGGCCGAGACCCAAATGATTTTTCGAAATATTTTCCATTTGTAAAACTAATGTGATGTGAAATGAAATTTGGGCCGAGACCCTAACATTTCGAAAATAGTTTTTATAACTTAGGATTCACCTAGTCATTTACAAGACACACCATTCACAATACAGACACGTTTTGAAAACAAGCCTTTAACAAGGCTAACCCGAATCTTTTGAAAGTTCAATGCAAATGACCAACAAACACATTTAGATGATCACTAATTATCATATCCACAAAACAAGAAAAGTATGGGCAAGGTACTTGCCTCGAATAAGAACAATGCGGAGAATCGACCGAAGTAGGTTGGCACGAATCGACTACGAACCCGCCGACTCCACCGAACGCCAACTCGCGATAATAAACTAAGAAGTACAATAACAACAATGAAAATGAATTCCATAGCACGACTTAAAGCCGTTGAATTCAAAGAACAAATGACGAAAGTTCAAGTGTTTTCCCCAAAACGGCCAAGAACACGATTCGTCCCGACAAAACACGAAAACGGAATTCCAAGTCGAAATATGGATATACAATCCATATAATATGTTTAACAACATCATTTAACCGCAATCTATCCAACAAAAACGGATGAAAAATGAGATCGAGAACAAATCCCCCAAAAAGTCGATTCGAAGGAAATCAATAATTATACTTCGATTCGACGAAGAACAATGGATTAAATGATGTTAAACACAAGAATACTACCAAGATTAATCATACCCATCATGAATTAATCAACAACACGGAACGAATCGGACAAAAATGCCAAAACCCCAAAATTCAAGAAATTAGGGTTCTAAGGAGAGATTACCTTGATTCGCTAGATCAAAGGATGATATAGGATGATCAATCCCTGATATGAACTCAAGAACTTTGTGGATTTGTTGTTTAACAACATGGCTTAGCCTCCTCCGAAGCTCCAGCCGCGGATCGAAAAGAAATGAAATGAAAAACGAGTGAAAATGAGGCTGCTCTGCCACATTTATACTGGGCCGGACTAGCGTGCGCTAGGCTGCCGAGCTAGCGTGCGCTATCGGCCCAGGCCGCAATCCAGAGCCCCCACTGCCCTACTGACTCGGCCAGGTAGCGTGCGCAGCCTTCCGGCCATAGCGCGCGCTACCTGCCGGTCGTAGCGTGCGTAATGCCCGACAGTAGCGTGCGCTACCTGCCGATCATCCCCGAGTCTAGTACTCCAGTAACCCCTCTGCCCAGCCCGACAGCGTACGCTGGGCAGCCCGATAGCGTGCGCTACACCCGACGGTTAGCGCGCGCAGCCTTCCGGCCGTAGCGTGCGCTATGCTGATTCCTGCCGTGCTTGCCCGGCTAGTGCCCTACACTTCCGACTGTGCCGGCCGCACTTGTCCGGCCAGTGCTCAGCCGTCATGATCCGACGACTCGATTTCCGAAAACGTACGGAACGAACACAATGAAAAGCTCGCGGACAACATCATCGACCTGAAATGAAAACATAATGCAATAACGAATCATACGCGACCAATAAAAGGGTCGAGACAACAATTAGAGATACAGATACCCATAACTTTGGGTAAATTACAAAATGGCCCAAAATGCCCGAAAATCACGATACGTGATCGAATAACCAAACCGAAGTTCACAACACGTCTAACAAAGTTAAACGGACTTATGGGAAACTCGAAACAGCAGTTTCGAACGATATTCGCAAGAATCAAACTCAAGTGCGGAAAAATCGCTAAAAAGCACGGAACTCAACAAAACGACACCGAAACGAACTCGGATGTCAAAAAGTGTAGAATTAATCATTCTCAGAATGATGAAACGGTCATGAGCGAGTCATCAAAATGGACTTCCGCCGAAAAAAAATTACCGGAAATCGAAATTACGGGTATTACAACGCCAACAATCCAAATCACATTTGTAAAATGCACCACAATTAACCATGGATCCACCCCTCCGTGGACCCCTACCGAGACCCCGTCGGATCTAACCCATAGTGGTTAAAAGCAAGCTCGCGGATCAACCCCTTCATGGACCCCTACCGAGACCCCGTCGGATCTAACCCATAGTGAGCATACACACACACACACGTTACTCATGCAATACTAATATGCTAAGAATGTAAGCTCATCAAGAATACTCACTAGGGATGGCCACTAATCCGACACCATTATCAAACTCATCACAACACAACACGATTAACGCGGAATACATGATTCCATAACTTTAAACAATAGGGGTATCACCAAAGCCCTCAATGTTCAAAACAATCAAATCATAATCAATTCCCCAAAACACACTGTTCACAAAACACATGTGTTTTGAAAATGAGCCCTTAACGAGGCTAAACCGAGTCTTTTGAAAGTTCAAATCAAACGATCAAACAAACACATAGAGACGATCACTAATTATCATATCCACAAAACAAGAAGCGTATGAACAAGGTACTTGCCTCGAAACCCCGATCGCAACAAGACGACGGATGAAATACGGTCGAACGGCCCCGAACTCCCGAACACTATCAAGAGCGCGATGACACTGCAATTACTACGAGAATAACACCACGCGGATCATCTATCACCAACGAGATTCAACAACGGAATCATCGAGCACCTATAATCCTCCGTAAGGAACAATAACACATGGTTACGATGAGAATCAAGGCCAAAACAACGGAAATCCCAACAAACCAACGAAGGGAACTCATTTGGGCATTTAATCGAACATTAAATATTCGAGACCCTCCAAGAACAAAGAAGTTACCCCTCGGGTCGAACGAATCAAATATACGAGTATCCAATGTAATACCCGAGATTTCTGATATGTATTTGGAACTTGTGATATTGTAATTGTTGCACTTTAATCTGAGTATTATTCTCCGTATCTCATAGTCCGGTGTTGTTGAGCATATGATTTCATGAATGTGATTTAAAATTGTGATTCTACGCATGTAGCGCACGCTATCGTCTAGGTGTAGCGTACGCTAACATGGATCCATAGCGCACGCTACAAAGGAACCTTAGCGCACGCTATACGTGGTCAATATGATTGAGACGTGTGGTAGGTGAGATCAGGCTGGGGATATTGGTCGGATTGTATCGGGATGAACCTGGACGGCTTTCGGGAAAAGCCAAGTCAACGGCTTAGTGCACGCTACTGGCATGTGAATAGCGCATGCTAAGTGCTGAGTACAGTGAAGTCAGTAAGACGTTAGCGCACGCTACGAGTATGGACTAGCGCGCGCTAATAACCATTTTCTATAAATAGGACAGCATCCTTTTCGTATTTTCAGTCTTTTCTCTTCCAACATCCGAATCCTTATACTTAGAGTATTACTCTCTACATCCTAAACACTTCCTATCAGCATCCTAGCTCGTGTTGAAGATTGTAGATCATTGAGGATTGGTGTTCAAGCCTTCGACGTTGGATTGCTTCGATTTCCTCCTTGTTCTTCACTACTTTGAGGTAGGTGATTCTTCACCAATATTAGTAATGTTCTAAAGGACGTTTGATCATGCTTATCTAGTCAGTTAGATTCGTTAATAGTCGATCATCATGTGTTAGAAGGATATTTTCGACGTTTCGGCACTTATTCATCGTATAATCCTTTGAACCTTGTTAGCGTTGGACTCCTAAACGTATTCATGTATCTTCAAAACTGTTTATGACCAGTATGGGGAGAACATCAAGTTCTTATGTTTTGACATGATAGAATCATACGTTTGGGACATGAAATGGATTGGACTTAGGATGTTTCTTGAAGATCAAAGATGAATTATGGTGTTGTGATGATTATACGTACCGTTGTATCTTGTAGTCGTTTAATCCGTAACAAACCGTATGAGCATGATATACACTGAGATGGCTTGTATTAACACTGAGGAATTCATGAGTTTTCATCACCTTTAGCTCAAGTTTTACCCAGTAGTGACTGCCATGCACGATTAGCGCACGCTAAGATGTATATATTAACGTGCGCTATCGGGCACGAGTAACGTGCGCTACGTTGGATACGTAACGTACGTTATATTATCAGCGAAGCGATGGCCGCTCGTGAGAAGATCACAAGATAATACTAGCGCACGCTAAACCTGGTCATTTGCGTACGTTAACGGGCAGGCTTAGCGCACGTTATGTATAGTACGTAGCGCGCGCTAAGTAGTTCAGGCAGAATTCATTTTTAGAGCTTGCGGTCGTTAACCGGATTATTAGACGTTCGTACGACTTGAGGGAAATTCTTTATTATTTCTTAGGTCCGAGCCTTGCATAGGGGACGATTGAGGGCGGCGGCATACGGACGCGTGTCATTTGTTGGAGTATTTCCATTCTTGCCTTTTTCGAGGCAAGTATCATATGTCGAGTTCGATTTATATTGAAACTTGGATCATGCTTGTGGTTTTGTTCATATTGTCGAATATGATATGTATTTCTGTAATTTCTCGTGGTATTCATTGTTAATTGTTCGTATTGATGAACATATTGAAATGCATATATGTATGCATAATTGATTGATTTATGGTATAAATGATCCGAGGGGATCATGAGGATCTATGCTGAGGGCGCTGGATCGAATGTCCACCATGCGTTGGTCCGACGGGATCATCATGGGGATCTATGCTGAGGGTGCTGGATCGCTGCACGGGTTTTCCACCATGCGTTGGTCCGACGGGATCATCATGGGGATCTATACCAAGGGCGCTGGATCGCTGGATTACCCTGTACTGTGTAGATGGAATCGTGAGGATTCGCATCGTTGGATTCCGGTGACGGAAGTCCGTTTTGCATGTTTTATGATGCACTGATGATTTATGTATTATGATACTTGTACTAGCATTGTTTTGCTAACCCCTTCGGGGGTGGACATTGTTTTGATGTTCAGGTAGCCGAGGAGCGGGGAAGCAACCACAGTACCGACAGGACGATGAAATGGCTCAGTGATGTGGTTGATGTTTATTGTTATTGTGATTTGTCTTCTTGGTTCATTTAGTACTCGAGTGCGTTTGTTTTAATAATGTCATTTCGATATGGTTGTATAAGTTAACTCATTTGATCGGTTGAATCAAATCTGTATTTGAACTTCAGTTGTACGATTGGATTTTATTTACATTTCTTTTAAATTAGCCTTGTAAATCCTTACTTAAAGGGTTTACGGCGCTGTAATTACTCCGAATATCTCGGGGTGTTACAGAATATGGTATCGGAGCTAAGATTCATGGATATCTTGGCAGTCGGGTTAGTTGGGTCTGTTTACGTTATTTGATTATTGGTCATTCGTAACATCACTGCTGAGCCAGCATCGTCGTGTGGACCGTGGTTGTAAGTTTCCTAAATCTCAAATACTACCGTTTGATTTAATTCATGTTTGTGAACATTGATAGATGTACTTTTAGAAAGTTTGCCCTGGATATTGAGTATTTGTGTTTACAGTATGTTGAGAGGAGGTCGTGGACGCAGACGCGGTCGTGGACGCGGACGTGGAAACGCGAGACAAGAAGACTCTGTGTCTACCCCAGAAATAACCGCTAGCCGAACGGATTCCCATTCCGGGGGACAACAGGGATCAGCAAATAATAATGCAGATCCTAACGTGCCGGGAGTGCTTCAGCAGGTGGTTGCCCAGATAAACCAGTTTGCTCAAGTTGTGGATCGCATGCAGACGGCGATGGGACAGCAGCATAACGTGGATAATCGAGGAGATAAATGGCTTACTGAGGTGATCAAATTGCATCCTCCGAAATTTGACGGTTCTGCTGAGACGCTTTCTTGGGATCACTGGCTGAAGGAATTAGAAAAGATTTTTGCGGGGATTAACTGTCCCAACGACAGAAAGGTTCCGGTCGCCCAGTATCTTCTGACAGGGGAGGCTTTCGACTGGTGGGAGGCCATTCGACCGGAGGAGCATAATGTTGACTGGACGGAATTCAAATTAATGATGGAAGCGCAGTATTGTCCTCGCCCAGTTAGAGAGGCCCGAGTTCGGGAGTTTTTCTCACCACAAAATTCAGAAGCATCTGTGACGGACGTGATTAAGACTTTTAATCACCAGCTGACTTATGTGCGCCACTTGGTCAGGACCGAGGCGGAGAGGATTTTCCATTTTGACATGCGAATGAAGCCGGAAATTCAGCAATATATGTCCGGATTTGAATGTACCACTTTACGACAGTATCTGGACAAGGCGTTGGCCTATGATATGAAGGAGGCAGCAGTAGAGAAATCGACGGAAGCAAAGAATCAGAGAGTGGCTGGCAACTTCACGGAGAATAAGAGTAGTGGGCCTCGCAGGGGCCAGTCCTCTTTTCATTCATCCAGGAGGCCTCCGCATCCTTCTCGAGGAGGAAAGAAGTTCCGGGCAGCACCAATCGTTTCAGACGCAGGAAAGAAATGTTTTAACTGTGGCAAAGCGGGGCATATTCGACGTGACTGTTTCGCGCCTGCTGTGACCTGTTTCGAGTGTGGACAGGAAGGACATCGCGCAACATTTTGTGGGAATGCGACTAGATCTTTTGGCACTCGCACTCCTGTACCGGTTCCGAAGGACACTAGTGTAAACCAGACGCAGCAGAGCGGTTTCCCGCAGCAGAATGTTGGGAAGAGAGAGGCATCCAGTGCTGGGTCCGTTCCTACGCGTATTTACGAGATGAAGAAGGATGATCAAAACACAGCTGTTGCATCAGGTACGATTCAGATCCTTTTGCAACCAGTTAGTGTCTTGTTCGATTCGGGAGCTACGCATTATTTTATATCTTTGAACTGTGTTAATCGTTTGAAAATCTCGTGCTTGTATAATTGTGAACCTTATGTTGTGGGTTTACCGAGCGGAGAGAAAATTGTGGGAACTCTAGAAGCTACGGATTTTCCAGTGTCTATAGGAGGGAGAGATTGGCTATCGAATCTTATTGTAGTTGACATCTACGGTGACGATTTAATTCTCGGAGACGATTGGCTCAACCGTTATGGAGCTGTTCTGAATTACCGAAAGAGAGTTATTTCTATCATTGCTGATGACGGATCTGAACACTTATTCCGAGGATGGAGACCGGGAAGCTCGGGAAAATTGGTCAAAGCAATGAAAGCCGTGAAATTACTGAAGCAGGGATGTCATGGACTTTGGTGCTATGCCATGAGGAAAGAGGAAGGAATAGAGCTCTCATCGATTCCAGTTGTGAATGAATTCTCCGACGTATTTCCTGACGAACTACCTGGGTTACCTCCGCAGAGAGAGGTGGAATTCACTATCGAATTAGAGCCTAGAGCCACTCCTATTTCCAGAGCACCATACCGCATGGCGCCAACCGAGATGTATGAACTCAAGAAGCAACTGGAGTAATTGTCACAGAAGGGTTATATTCAACCTAGCGTTTCTCCTTGGGGAGCGCCCGTTCTCTTTGTCCGGAAGAAAGACGGATCCCTCCGACTGTGTATTGATTATAGGGAGTTCAACAAGATGATGATCAAGAATAAGTATCCTATACCTCGGATCGACGACTTGTTTGATCAACTGCAAGGGGCAAGGGTATTCTCGAAGATTGACTTGCGATCAGGATACCATCAATTGAGAATTAAGGAATCGGATGTACCGAAGTCTGCTTTCAGGTCCCGGTACGGGCATTATGAATTTATAGTGATGCCATTTGGACTTACCAATGCTCCTGCAGTATTCATGCAATTGATGAATCGGGTATTCTTAGAATACTTGGATAAATTTGTGGTCGTCTTCATTGATGACATCTTGATATATTCGAAGGACGCAGAGGGGCATGCTGAACATTTGCGTGTGGTTTTGAGCACCTTGAGGAAGGAACAGCTGTATGCAAAGCTTTCCAAATGCGAGTTCTGGCTTAGGGAAGTAACTTTCCTTGGGCATGTGATATCAACTGACGGAGTTCAGGTGGACCCGAAGAAAGTCGAAGCAATCTTGGAATGGGAAGTTCCTAGTAACGTGAAAGAAGTCCGGAGTTTCCTAGAACTTGCTGGATATTATCGCCGCTTTGTAGAGGGATTTTCCAAAATTGCTCGTCCGCTCACTCAGCTGTTGCAGAAAACTCAAAAGTTCACGTGGGATGAGAAATGCCAGACTGGTTTTGATGAACTTAAGAAGAGACTGACAACAGCACCTATATTAGCGCTACCAGAGGGAACTGATGGATTCATGGTATACAGCGACGCTTCAAATCAGGTTCTGGGATGTGTGTTGATGCAAAAGGATAAGGTGATTGCCTATGCTTCTCGGCAATTGAAACCGTATGAGGTTAATTACCCGACTCATGATCTGGAGCTAGCAGCTGTGGTCTTTGCCTTGAAAATTTGGCGACGTTATTTGTACGGCACTCGTTGCCAGATCTTTACAGATCATAAGAACCTCAAATACATTTTCAGCCAGAAAGAATTAAACATGAGGCAGAGAAGGTGGCTGGAATTGATCAAGGATTACGACTTGGAGATTCTCTATCATCCGGGAAAGCAAACGTAGTAGCCGATGCTTTGAGCCGTAAACCTGTTTCTCTTCGAGTGTTGGAAGCACTTACATCCCAAACCAAAGATTCAATGAACTGATCCGCGAAGGGATTGAAGTATGGGCACCAGGAATCCAAGGGCAACTATATGTGATGGAACTGACTTCATCACTAGTCGAGGAGATCAAATCTAAGCAGTTGAACGATTCTCTTATCCTTCGGTTATGTGACGAAGTAAAGAAAGGAAAGGCCCCAGGATTTGTGATTCAAGATGATGGAGTTCTGAGATTTCAGAGTCGATTTTGCGTTCCCAACAATGATGGTTTGAGACGGACAATTCTGAAGGAAGCTCACAGCGCGCCCTATTCTATTCACCTGGGCAGCAGTAAAATGTATAAAGATCTTAAACAAAACTTCTGGTGGGGGAATATGAAGAAGGACGTAGCAGAGTACGTTTCGAAGTGTTTGACTTGTCAGCAGGTTAAGATTGAACATCAGCGACCTGCCGGAATGTTAAAACCGCTTCCGATCCCTGAGTGGAAGTGGGAGGATATCTCGATGGATTTCATCACTAGTATGCCAAGGAATAGAACGGGAATGAACATGATTTGGGTTATAGTTGATCGACTAACCAAGTCGGCTCATTTCCTAGGAATTAGAGATACATGGGGACCCAAGAGATTGGCGCGAGTATTTATTGCGGAGATAGTCAAATTGCATGGGACGCGGAAGACCATTATTTCGGATCGAGATGGTGGCTTCGTGTCGCACTTTTGGAAGGCAGTTCACAGGGCTTTGGGGACTGAGCTCAACTTTAGCACGGCTTATCATCCCCAAACGGACGGTCAGTCCGAAAGGACTATACAAACAGTATAAGACATGCTTAGAGCCTGTGCTTTGGATTGGTCAACTGATTGGGAAGTTCATTTGCCATTGATTGAATTCACCTACAATAATAGTTGGCATGCTTCTATCAAGATGGCAACATTTGAAGCTTTGTACGGGAGAAGATGTCGATCACACCTATGCTGGGATGATTCTTCGGACTTGATCGGGACAGAACCGGAATTGATAGTTCAGACTCAAGAGAAGATTGCTTTGATTCGGGAAAGACTGTTGACTGCCCAGAGTCGACAGAAGTCTTATGCAGACGTACGTCGTCGCCCTCTAGAGTTCGACGTTGGGGACCATGTACTATTGAAGGTGTCTCCTACACGAGGGATTTTCCGTTTTGGGAGGAGAGGTAAGCTAAGTCCGAGATATATCGGGCCATTTGAGGTCCTAGAGAGAGTTGGGGATTTAGCATACAGGTTGGCTTTACCACCATCACTGAGTCACGTTCACAATGTGTTTCACGTATCCCAATTGCGGAAGTATGTACCGGACCCCAGTCACGTCATTGATTTCGACGAGATTGAGATAGCTAATGATGGCACCTTCGAAGAGAGACCAATCAAGATACTTGAGAGTCGGATCAAACAATTGAGGAATAAACCAATACACTTGGTTAAAGTACAATGGTCACGACATGGAGCCGAAGAGGCCACTTGGGAAACAGAGGACAGTATGAAGGCTAGATATCCAGAGTTGTTTTCATCTTAAGTTTCGGGACGAAACTTCTTTTTAGGGAGGAAGGATGTAATACCCGAGATTTCTGAGATGTATTTGGAACTTGTGATATTGTAATTGTTGCACTTTAATCTGAGTATTATTCTCCGTATCTCATAGTCCGGTGTTGTTGAACGTATGATTTCATGAATGTGATTTAAAATTGTGATTATGCGCACGTAGCGCACGCTATCGTCTAGGTGTAGCGTACGCTAACATGGATCCATAGCGCACGCTACAAAGGAACCTTAGCGCACGCTATACGTGGTCAATATGATTGAGACGTGTGGTAGGTGAGATCAGGCCGGGGATCTTGGTCGGATTGTGTCGGGATGAACCTGGACGGCTTTCGGGAAAAGCCAAGTCAACGCCTTAGCGCACGCTACTGGCATGTGAATAGCGCACGCTAAGTGCTGAGTACAGTGAAGTCAGTAAGACGTTAGCGCACGCTACGAGTATGGACTAGCGCGCGCTAATAACCATTTTCTATAAATAGGACAGCATCCTTTTCGTATTTTCAGTCTTTTCTCTTCCAACATCCGAATCCTTATACTTACAGTATTACTCTCTACATCCTAAACACTTCCTATCAGCATACTAGCTCGTGTTGAAGATTGTAGATCATTGAGGATTGGTGTTCAAGCCTTCGACGTTGGATTGCTTCG
Organism: Orobanche coerulescens; assembly: GCA_033398695.1. NCBI lineage: Eukaryota > Viridiplantae > Streptophyta > Magnoliopsida > Lamiales > Orobanchaceae > Orobanche > Orobanche coerulescens. The sequence goes on from CM065802.1 coordinate 195,056,559, forward strand.
ATTTTCTCCTTGTTCTTCACTACTTTGAGGTAGGTGATTCTTCACCAATATTAGTAGTGTTCTAAAGGACGTTTGATCATGCTTATCTAGTCAGCTAGATTCGTTAATAGTCGATCATCATGTGTTAGAAGGATATTTTCGACGTTTCGGCACTTATTCATCGTATAATCCTTTGAACCTTTTTAGTGTTGGACTCCTAAACGTATTCATGTATCTTCAAAACTGTTGATGACCAGTATGGGGAGAACATCAAGTTCTTATGTTTTGACATGATAGAATCATACGTTTGGGACATGAAATGGATTGGACTTAGGATGTTTCTTGAAGATCAAAGATTAATTATGGTGTTGTGATGATTATACGTACCCTTGTATCTTGTAGTCGTTTAATCCGTAACAAACCGTATGAGCATGATATACACTGAGATGGCTTGTATTAACACTGAGGAATTCATGAGTTTTCATCACCTTTAGCTCAAGTTTTACCCAGTAGTGACTGCCATGCACGATTAGCGCACGCTAAGATGTATATATTAACGTGCGCTATCGGGAACGAGTAACGTGCGCTATGTTGGATACGTAACGTACGTTATATCATCGAGCGAAGCGATCGGCTATTCGAAGAAGACTGTCGATTACCACGGCTAGCGACGCTAAACACGGTCATTTGCGACGTTAGCAGGCGATCTTAGCGCCGCGTTACGTATAGTACGTAGCGCGCGCTAAGTAGTTCAGGCAGAATTCATTTTTAGAGCTTGCGGTCGTTAACCGGATTATTAGACGTTCGTACGACTTGAGGGAAATTCTTTATTATTTCTTAGGTCCGAGCCTTGCATAGGGGACGATCGAGGGAGGCGGCATACGGACGCGTGTCATTTGTTGGAGTATTTGCATTCTTGCCTTTTTCGAGGCAAGTATCATATGTCGAGTTCGATTTATATTGAAACTTGGATCATGCTTGTGGTTTTGTTCATATTGTCGAATATGATATGTATTTCTGTAATTTCTCGTGGTATTCATTGTTAATTGTTCGTATTGATAAACATATTGAAATGCATATATGTATGCATAATTGATTGATTTATGGTATAAATGATCCGAGGGGATCATGAGGATCTATGCTGAGGGCGCTGGATCGAATGTCCACCATGCGTTGGTCCGACGGGATCATCATGGTGATCTATCTTTGGCCTTATTTGGATCGCTGGACGGGTTTTCCACCATGCGTTGGTCCGACGGGATCATCATGGGGATCTATACCAAGGGCGCTGAATCGCTGGATTACCATGTACTGTGTTGATGGAATCGTGAGGATTCGCATCGTTAGATTCCGGTGACGGAAGTCTGTTTTGCATGTTTTATGATGCACTGATGATTTATGTATTATGATACTTGTACTAGCATTGTTTTGCTAACCCCTTTGGGGGTGGACATTGTTTTGATGTTCAGGTAGCCGAGGAGCGGGGAAGCAACCACGATCGACGGAGACGATGAAATGGCTCAGTGATGTGGTTGATGTTTATTGTTATTGTGATTTGTCTTCTTGGTTCATTTAGTACTCGAGTACGTCTGTTTTAATAATGTCATTTCGATATGGTTGTATAAGTTAACTCATTTGATCGGTTGAATCAAATCTGTATTTGAACTTGAGTTGTACGATTGGATTTTATTTACAATTCTTTTAAATTAGCCTTGTAAATCCTTACTTAAAGGGTTTACGGCGCTGTAAGTATTCCGAATATCTCGGGGTGTTACATCCAATCCGTAGAACATGTTCAAAACAACGTTTATACAACAATTAATTGAACAAAAACGGATTGGAATAGAAATCAAAAGGAAAATCCCCAAAATCTTCAAGAACAAGGGTTCAAGCCAAAATACCTTGATTCGGACGAAGAACACGGATTAGATGATGATAATACTCATGATTCAAGCTTCCCAACTAATGTATTACTGATCTCCGATCAAAACCATCGATTTCTATCGAAGGATCGCAAAAAACGAAGAAGAAAAGTGGAAATGGCCGAGTGATCCGTGCCCAGGCCTTATATAGTTGGACACTGCTGGCAGTGTTACGTACGTAACCGGCCATGGGCTCACGTACGTAGCCGGCCATGGCCGAATGTTAGGCGTATTTTTATACGCTTATTTATCATTATTTTATATCCATCTTGAGCCTAATTCAGCATAAATGAGCTTTTAATGCACTATTCTTATATGTTTTGCAGGAAATCGGAGTCCGGAAGCCAAAACGATGAAAAACGGGCGAAAACAACAGTTTTTGGTCATGAGCCGTGGCACAAACCAAGTGAGCCGCGGCACACGAAGACAACCAGCGAGCCCCGTGTGGACTATACTGTGATCCGCGGCACAGATTAAGTGTGCCGCGGCCCAGGAGGAAAAAATGCGCCCAGGCATCAGGCACTGAAGGATAGGGGCCGCGGCATAGATTAAGTGAGTTGCGGCCCACCGGGCGGTTTTGCTGAATATTCCGCATTTCTGGGCCGTTTTGGAGCCTGTTCTCGACCTAATCACACAGATGCGTTTTGGAGGCTTAGGACTGATATAAATAAGCATTGAAGGGCTGAAGAAAAAGGGAATTAACTGGGAGGTGGATCGATAGCTAGGGCGAAGAACACAAGGAGGAGATTTGTGGGCTACGACAAGACCACGGATTCCCTACGGTTTTTCTTAGTTTTTCTGCATCTTAGTTTCTAGATCTATTCGAGTAGGATTTTGATTATAGCCGATTACATGGCGGTTGATTTATTTATTATTATTTCAATTCATTCGTTATTCTATTGAATTGAATTTTTCTCATTGTTCTTAATGCTTTTTAATTGTCTGGCCAACAGCTGAATTGTTTTGAAAGTCTTTATGGATTCGGGAGATGAAATTTAGGCATAGTTCTTGTGAGACGAATCATAATTTTCGTGAGATAGGAATATACTCATGGGGATTGTGAAGCCTATTTATTGTGGGGATTCTTGAACTATTTTAGCTATTAATTATCTAATTCGAATAGGGATATATCGAGTTAATAATTAGTAGTATTTTCTATCGACCTTGGGAAAGGCTTTAGAATAATTTAGGAATTCCTGGCTTACAATCAATTGAATAAAAGTGAATTGAATTGAATAAATATCATTCCTGATTGTTTGATGTGAAAATCATAATCCTACACCCTTATTAGTATTATTATTATTATTATTAGTACTATTATTTATTTTCTGCAATTAGTTTAGATATAAATTCCGTATAATTGTTCTTCAAATAAAATTGTGAGTCGACTATATTTTCGTACTTAGTGAAATCAGTCCTCGAGGGAACGATATCTTAGTCATCACTTTATTACTTGTTGACACTGTGTACTTGCGGCATAGTGTGAGGGATTTCCTCACAATAAGTTTTTGGCGCCATTGCCGTGGACTGATTTTTCGCTAATATCAATACCAAGTGACTCTAATTTTAATTTGAAGTTTTTCTTTCTTTAGTCTCTATATTTTTATTTTCATCATTATGTTTTCCTTTGATTATCGTGGCCCCTGGCATTTCATAAATTTTGATGTTCTTAATAATTTGCCAAATAGGGTCAGTCAGCCCCCTCCCTGAAACAAAACACCATGCTTGAACAATGTGTAGACGCTCTCGAAAATCCTGATAGTACCCCTCTTGAGCGAGAATGTGCACGTCGTGGTCTTGAGGTTCACTATGGGTATTTTCCAGTTCATATATTTAGTAATGAAGTTGAGGGGGAGGTTGAGAAGACAGACATGTTGAGTTTTAGGGTCGATCCCCCAGCACCTGATAATTACATAACGTGTGATGAGCTTGTAGAAAAAGTTATCATTGATGATGTTTCCAAAGAAATTTCATTAAATTGTCATCAAACTACGACTAATAAGGTGAACACTTATTTGCCAAAAATTTTATTAACGGTGCCACACATAATTTTTCCTAAATCCATAATGGGAGAGATTAACCCATTACTTTTGATTTTGTTGAGGCTGATTCTTCGAGTTCTAATGAGGTTGTTCATGATAAGTCTTTATTATTTACCCATTCGAACTCTGCTTATTTTTTCATGCCTTATCATTATTATATTCTTCCATCATTTTTTGGTTGCCCGCATAATTATTCTTACTCATTATTTTTGGCAACCGGGAATGAACCAAAACCTCCCTTATGGAATAAGAGGCTTATAGATTGTAAGAAGGGGGTATTTGGCAATCTCCCTAGAAAGAAGCCACGTTGAATTTTTGTTTGCGACGTCGTGCTCAAGACGTAAAATAGAGCACTTGATGGGAGGCAACCCATCATTTTACTTGCTTTCTAGTTAGTTGTTTTTATTTGATTTTTCGTTAATAATTTTCTTTTTGTTATTTTGTATTTCGTTTGGATTTGTGTATTCTTGTGGCCCTTATTTCTCTAATCTTTTTATAACCCCAATGAGTTATTATTCTTCATATTCTAGTCTTGCTTGATTTAATGTCTATTGTTATTTGATGACTAGAGACTAAGTTTGGGCGTCCCTCGTGTTGTTAAACATTATTTGAAGTATGGATTGACCGACGATTCCACTCAGACATGAGCTGGCGTTCAAGAAGACATTTGGAATAAGATTCTCTTTTCCTTATCTCTTTTATTTTCACATGAGTTTTATTGTCGATGATTTTATGTGTAGTAGAATAAATTGAAGCATGCGATAATTATCTTAAATTTTCTTGGTTATGAATTGTGATTTCATCAGTGATTTATTGTCCTTGCATGTTGTTGATGGTTTTTGCTAAAAATGTGATTTTTTTTCGTGAAATTTTTCGTGCTTCCGTTGTGTAAAACTGATGTTACGATACTGATTTCTCTTGGAAGAAACGGTTGACTTTTGGTCAAGTTGCAGTCAGCGATATCTGCTTCTGTTGAGTATTCAATTAGGTCCGAAATTTTATCGTTTTTGTAGAAATTTTAGCAGATAAGAAAGGAGACATACGTGTTTTAAAATCACCGTTTATACATTTGGTTAAACTTTTCGCGTAGCTAGTCGTCCAGTAATATGAGTCTTGTTGGCACTTGGATTGAGTTTAGAGTCGGACAATTTTTCCAAATAGTCGAGATATTAGTTGTTCTATCATGGGAGATCTAGTAACCAGGGGTATTCACGTGACCCGTTGTTTACTCTTGCGTAAAACGACAACCCTGAATAGACTAATGATTTAGAAATATCGCATTACCGATGATGGGAAGCCTAGTATCCGGGAGTATTCACGTGACCCGTAGTTTACTCTTGCGTAAAACGGAAACCTTGACATGCGGGACTTGCTATTCGAGTTTTTTCTCCGCTGTAGAAGGGGACTTAGTAACTAGGAGCATCCATGTGTCCCATGAGTGTCTTTTACGTCAAACGGTTCCCCAATACATGAGAATGGAATTCCACCCTAGGATTATCCCGATGAAACATCCCGAGATCCGAACCTAGTGGTTAACTCGAATCATTTTATTGATCATATATAAGGGAATACTGTCCGAGGGTTATTGTGACAATGAAACTCTTAAATTTTTGCCACTAGACTGTGGGACTGGGCGAATTGGCTTGTTTAATCTAACCCTTCATATTGACGGTCGGTTAAATTCACGCTTGTTAATCTTTGAGCTTGATTTTCTTCATGAACGATTGATTAGGACTGAAATTGGTTACTTAGTGGGATCAGTGTCCTGGTTGTGACTTGCTATTACGATACTTGTACTATTCTTTGAGATTTTCAGGGTAGTATTGATTAAGTTGAGCACTATGGACTTGCATGATTATTCACGATACATTTTGTTTAAAATTGATTTTTGCTTGAGGACAAGCAAAGGCTCAAGTTTAGGGGTATTTGTTAGGCGTATTTTTATACGCTTATTTATCATTATTTTATATCCATCTTGAGCCTAATTCAGCATAAATGAGCTTTTAATGCACTATTCTTATATGTTTTGCAGGAAATCGGAGTCCGGAAGCCAAAGCGATGAAAAACGGGCGAAAACAGCAGTTTTTGGTCATGAACCGCGGCACAAATCAAGTGACCCACGACACACGAAGACAACCAGCGAGCCCCGTGTGGACTGTACTGTGAGCCGCGGCACAGATTAAGTGAGCCGCGGACCAGGAGGAAAAAATGCGCCCAGGCATCAGGCATTGAAGGATAGGGGCCGCGGCATAGATTAAGTGAGTCGCGGCCCACCGGGCGGTTTTGCTGAATATTCCGCATTTCTGGGCCGTTTTGGAGCCTGTTCTCGACCTAATCACACGGACGCGTTTTGGAGGCTTAGGACTGATATAAATAAGCATTGAAGTGCTGAAGAAAAAGGGAATTAACTGGGAGGTGGATCGATAGCTAGGGCGAAGAACACAAGGAGGAGATTTGTGGGCTACGACAAGACCACGGATTCCCTACGGTTTTTCTTAGTTTTTCTGCATCTTAGTTTCTAGATCTATTCGAGTAGGATTTTGATTGTAGCCAATTACATGGCGGTTTGATTTATTTATTATTATTTCAATTCAGTCGTTATTCTATTGAATTGGATTTTTCTCATTGTTCTTAATGCTTTTTAATTGTCTGGCCAACAGTTGAATTGTTTTGAATGTCTTTATGGAATCGGGTGATGAAATTTAGGCATAGTTCTTGTGAAACGAATCATAATTTTCGTGAGATAGGAATATACTCATGGGGATTGTGAAGCCTATTTATTGTGGGGATTCTTGAACTGTTTTAGCTATTAATTATCTAATTCGAATATGGATATATCACGTTAATAATTCGTAGTATTTTCTATCGACCTTGGGAAAGGCTTTAGAATAATTTAGGAATTCCTGGCTTACAATCAATTGAATAAAAGTGAATTGAATTGAATAAATATCATTCCTGATTGTTTGAGATGAAAATCATAATCCTACACCCTTATTAGTATTATTATTATTAGTAGTACTATTATTTATTTTCTGCAATTAGTTTAGGTATAAATTCCGTATAATTGTTCTTCAAATAAAATTGTGAGTCGACTATATTTTGGTACTTAGTGAAATCAGTCCTCGAGGGAACGATATCTTATTCATCACTTTATTACTTGTTGACACCGTGCACTTGCGGCATAGTGTGAGGGATTTCCTCACAACACTGAACTCATCGTCCCACTCGCGGCAGTTACGCACGCACGGCCAGCCTTACGTACGTAATGTGCCTTACACCCGTGAATCGCCGGACACTTACGTACGTTACTCGGCCAGGTGTGGCCTGGCCCCAAGATGCCCGGCCATGACTCGGCCGTGGCCAACTCCGACGGCCCGGACGACCCCGAAACCCGAACCTGAATACGAATCAAAGATACAGTTACGAAGTACTCGCAAAGACGAATTTGAGCACTTAGAGAACACACGATTCCGACCACCCGAAGGCTCGAAATTCGACAACAGAAAGTAATTACCCCTAACTTTGGGAAATTACGAAAATGGCCCAAAATGTCCGAAATACACGATACATGATCGAAACACCAATCCGAACCTCGCAACATGAATAATAACATTAAATGAACTTACGAGAAACTCGAAACAACAGTTTCGGACGAGATTTGCAAGAATCAAGCTCAAGTGCGGAAAAACCGCTTAAGAACACGGAATTCAACAAAATGATACCGAAACGAACTCAGATGACAAAAAGTGCAGAATTAGTCATTCTCGGAATGACGAAGTGGTCATGAGCGAGCCTTCAAAACGGACTTTGGCCGGAAAAAACAAAAAGAAATTACCAGAAATCGAAATTACGGGTATTACACACTACCCTCCTTAAAAGAAGTTTCGTCCCGAAACTTAAAACAAGTAGGGAGAAGCGATATCCCGCCAAGAAGACTCAACGAGATACACAAGAAACGCGTAATTTACGCCCAACGGCGAAACGTTACAAGCAACACAAAGGAATATACGGCATCAAAACACGCTCCACGACGACCAACACAATGTCGACGTTAGGGATATAACAAAACCAACAAGTGACAAGCGTCATCAAACGGATAATATAGTCAGGTCAATTATCCGAATAATCACAAAACACAATGAACGAAAACCAAAATGATTGACCAACCCAATAGTACATCAATCAAAATGCGAGCCAATCGCTGAACAAATACGGAATTCCACCGCCCAAGGGTTGGAAGATCGAAAATGAGACTAATTTCCCGAACTTAAGGGAATTACGAAGGAGCTTGGACGTTCAACAATCACGAAACGAGATCAACAAAAACCAAACAATCAAACGATCGAACCACAACGATCGAGACAACAAAAATCGAACGATCATGTTCGAATCACGAAGAACAATAAAATTCAAACAACAACTCCAAGGTTCACATCTCGACTCGAGACAATATATGATCCGGTAAAAACAATAGGATGTGCATTCACATGAGATCCAGAGGAAAGGGAATAGCAATTGAAAAGTCACAACGATAAACGAGCTATTCCGAAACAATACCACACTCGTTCGATCAGCAAAAGCAAGGGGCAGGACAAGCACAGAAAATATCAATGAACATAGACGAGTCTGTTGGAATATTTATTCCACACATATTTTAATTTATGTTTTGATGATTAAAGTTGCTAAACAACAAAACAACATAGAGGCGAAGCAGACAAAGACGCAAAAAGTTTCAATCTGGACTGCATTAGCGCACGCTAATACATATAGGTTAGTGCACGCTAACGAGGAGTAATCTGCATATCATCCGAGTTCGAAGTTAGCTGAAGTGAAGTTAACTGATGAGATAGCGCACGCTACACGTTATCATTAACGCACGCTATCGAGCCTTGTTACCGTTGTGAAGGAATTCAAACACAGAATGACGTATGCAATGAAGTCAGCATTAGCGCACGCTACCACGAAGGAATAGCGCACGCTAAGAAGTTTGAATCAAGTCAATCAGAATGTTGGGAAAAGCAGGTCAAAGTCAGCATATCAAACGGATACTTTGACAATCCATGCAACGGATATATTGGATTAGCGTACGCTACAATGTGTTATTAATGCACGCTAATACAAGAAGGTTACGTACGTAAGGCAGAAGGTAAAAAGTACGCTAAAGAAGAAACGAAGCTACTGGACTGAAACTGGGAATAGTCTAGCGCATGCTACAGGCACGCTAATGAGTTAGCGCACGCTAATAAAGAAAGCTAGCGCACGCTAGCAAGTCAAAACAGCCAGCAACGGCTAGTTTATGGGAAATGCCTATAAATACCATCCCTATGGTATTGTTTGAGTACAACAACTTCAAGCAAACGAGATATTCATCTGAGAATCATATACTTATATTGTTGTTGTAATATTGAGCATATATTGTTAGTTTGAGTGTTTATACATTCAACATTTTACACGAGTGGTAAAAGAAAAGATACGATTCGATTCGGTGTTATTAGGATCAAGTATCCGGCATTGTTAGAATCGCAATCGATATCTAAGTGAGGTTTATCTAGTACCCATAGAAAGCTAGAGTGGTTGATTCCTTATCCAATAGAAAATGAAAAACGGTTTTACTCGGACCGATAGAAGACGAGCTTGTAACGGTAATCCCTCGACCGATAGAAGAGATGCGTAGAGGTTTTGATCTTAAGCCTAAGGAAAAAGATACATCGAGAGAGGACGTAGGCTTCGTTAATAGCCGAACCTCTATAAATTCTTGTGCAATTTATTTTCTGCAAATTATTTTCGCTTCCGCATAAAACGGCGCAAATATCCGATTTGGTACCCAACAATTGGTATCGGAGCGGTACTCCAATACGCGGCTTAACATCCGAGGAGAATAAGATCAAATGGCGTTTCAAATGGCTCCAGTCGAAGGCCTTGCTCTCAACCGACCACCATTTTTTGATGGCGTGAACTTCATGACTTGGAAGAAGAAGATGTCGATATTCATTCGAGCTTACGACATCGAACTTTGGAAGGTGATTTGTCTTGGTCCAAAAATTCCAATGAATTCCAACGGTACGCTTAAAATTTTTGAAGAATATAACGACTCCGATTGGAAAAACGACCATTTCAATTGTAAGGCAACTCAACTTCTTTATTGTGCCTTAAATCCGGAAGAACACAACCGGATATCATCGTGTGATAGTGCCAAAGAAATCTGGAAAATGCTTGAAGTAACACATGAAGGTACGTCTCAAGTCAAAGAGACGAAGATAAACATGCTCCTTCACGATTATGAATTATTCCAAATGAAGGACGACGAATCCATCTCAATTATGCTCGACCGATTTTCGGTCATCACTAATGGATTAGCATGTTTCGGAAAACCACTTTCGAGTAGTGAGAAAGTAAAGAAAATTCTCCGATCACTACCTCGAGAATGGGACGGTACGGTTACGGCAATAATGGAATCAAAAGATTTAAATACTCTCGATTTTAGTGCTCTCGTTGGTTCTCTTATCAACTACGAGATCGTTCTAAAATCTCGGAATGCCAAACCAAAATCGAAGGAAAAATCGATAGCCTTCAAGGCTAAGGTACCGAGAAAGAAAGAAGAAATTCCGGTGGACGACAGCGACGAAGAAATGGCATATTATGCCAAGAATATTAATAAGTTCCAACACTTATTAAACCGGAGAAAGAAGGACATCCAAGCGGGCGAATCGAAGAAACCCGACAACACTTGTCGATTATGTGGTAAGCCAGGCCACTTTGCCAAAAACTGTCGAGTAAAGCAAAAGGAAGTTTTAATCGCAACATGGAGCGACGAAGATCCCTATGAAGATTTTCTTGAACAAAATAATCTCGCGCTCATGGCCCGGAGTTCATTAGACGATAGCGACGTCGAAAGCCAGGTAAGTAATTCTTACGACGAACTTTTTGAAGCATTCGAGTTATTACATACGGATTATCAAAATGCTTTAAATGAAATAAAATCCCTCAAGTCTAAATACAAAACTTTGGAAATTGAAAATTCCAAAATACTTGAAAAAGGGAAATTTGTCGAAATCGATCATTCGAAATGTATTGATAATGAGAATATTTTAAAAAATGATCTTTTAAAAGTTCAAGATGAACTAAAAACTTTGACAAAGAAATTATCGTGCGGCAACGATAAATTTGAACAAATGTTATGTGTTCAAAAATATACCTTAAATAAAGAGGGGTGAGGATTCAAACCACGTTCGAAAAACGAATCCGTCAATTTCAAAATACCCCGATGTGAAAAATGTTTGAAAATTGGGCATCATATTTCTAACTGTAAAAGCCCACGCCGGACGATAAAAATTAAAAATATTTGGGTTCCTAAAGGAACAAATATTTTAAATATTGTTTATGTTTCAAAAGAAAAACCAACTATTGGTTGGATCCCCAAAAATAAATTTTAACAATTGAAAAAAGGGGGAGATAATACTTTCAGAGGGAGTATTTTTTATTATTAATGCATAAATTGGTATCATGCATATTTATATTTCGATATACTCTATATTTTTTACTTTTTGATGAAGACAAAAAGGGGGAGAAAAACATGAATAGAGATAAAAAGGAGAAGGGGATGAATTGAGATAAAAATGAGAAAAATCGAAGAAGTCGAAAAGAAAAGAAAAGCATACAAATAGGGGGAGCTGAAAAAAATTGAAAAATGAAAAACGACAGAGTTGAAAAATAAAGGAGATGTTGAAAAGAAAAGAGGATTGGAGAAACTAACGAAACGATCAAAGCCGAAAACTTTGATTCGTAGAAATATACATATATTATTTTTTTTTCACGTTTTATCCAATTCAAGAGTTGTTTTGTAATCATCAAAAAGGGAGAGATTGTTGGAATACTTATTCCACACATTATTTAATTTATGTTTTGATGATTAAAGTTGCTAAACAACAAAACAACATAGAGGCGAAGCAAAACGACGAAGCAGAAGAAGACGCAAAAAGTTGCAATCTGGACTGCATTAGCGCACGCTAATACATATAGGTTAGCACACGCTAACGAGGAGTAATCTGCATATCAGCCTCGAAGTTAGCTGAAGTGAAGTTAGCTGATGAGATAGCGCACGCTACACGTTATCATTAACGCACGCTATCGAGCCTTGTTACCGTTGTGAAGGAATTCAAACACAGAATGACGTATGCAATGAAGTCAGCATTAGCGCACGCTACCAAGAAGGAATAACGCACGCTAAGAAGTTTGAATCAAGTCAATCAGAACGTTGGGAAAAGCATGTCAAAGTCAGCATATCAAACGGATACTTTGACAATCCATGCAACGGATATATTGGATTAGCGCACGCTACAATATGTTATTAACGCACGCTAATACAAGAAGGTTACGTACGTAAGGCAGAAGGTATAACGTACGCTAAAGAAGAAACGAAGCTACTGGACTGAAACTGGGAACAGTCTAGCGCACGCTACAGGCACGCTAATGAGTTAGCGCACGCTAATAAAGAAAGCTAGCGCACGCTAGCAAGTCAAAACAGCCAGCAACGGCTAGTTTATGGGAAATGCCTATAAATACCATCCCTATGGTATTGTTTGAGTACAACAACTTCAAGCAAACGAGATATTCATCTGAGAATCATATACTTACATTGTTGTTGTAATATTGAGCATATATTGTTAGTTTGAGTGTTTATACATTCAACATTTTACACAAGTGGTAAAAGAAAAGATACGATTGGATTCGGTGTTATTAGGATCAAGTATCCGGCATTGTTAGAATCGCAATTGATATCTAAGTGAGGTTTATCTAGTACCCATAGAAAGCTAGAGTGGTTGATTCCTTATCCAATAGAAAAGGAAAAATGGTTTTACTTAGACCGATAGAAGACGAGCTTGTAACGGTAATCCCTCGACCGATAGAAGAGAGGCGTAGAGGTTTTGATCTTAAGCCTAAGGAAAAAGATACATCGAGAGAGGACGTAGGATTCGTTAATAGCCGAACCTCTATAAATTCTTGTGCAATTTATTTTCTGCAAATTATTTTCGCTTCCGCATAAAATGGCGCAAATATCCGATTTGGTACCCAACAGAGTCGATAGAGTCGAAAATACAGAAGTTCAAAATCCGGTCCACTTCGAATAAAAGAACTAGTAGAACCAAAAGGTGTTACTTCCGAACAAGGTTCACAAGAATCGAACCGGAGTCGGAAAGGTCACAGCGATAACCAGATCGAACCAAAAAAAGATCATAGCTCGTTCGAACGATGAAACCGAAATACAGAACAAGTTCAGAAAGTATCAACGAACACGAGCGAGTCGATAGACTTGAGGGAGAGAAAATGCGGAAGTCAAAGATGATACGGGCATTACATTCGACCTCTTATAAAAGAAATGTCGTTCCCGCAACTCACAACAACGGGAGTAAGGTGACAACACAAGAAGCAAATGACAGAAACATCTCCCATGGGCCTCTCAGAGCCGATCCTCATATCTGTACTGAAGTTCGCACCCCAACTCAGCACAACAAGGAATCATAACGCATATCATATACAACGATTTCCATCGTAAAGTAATACACACACAAACACTACAGCAACGACGGTATCGTTCGGCGACCTCAACGGCCCGAACAATAACCAGCACATAATTACAAACATCATGAAACAATAACACATGTATACATACAAACCCAAGCTTTAACAGTTCACACAGGTGCGATAACACGCAAGACACCATGAAATGACAACATTAAAGATCGTCATCACACCTCCCACAAAGGGCTAACAAAACATATGCGTGGCGAACGACTCAACGTTCACACCACCAATTTAATCCCAATTCGGAGGGCTAACACCCTAACAACAATACCAACATCATACACACCTTCTCCGACCACAAGCAGGAAATGATAGGTTTTAAAACCGAAAACCACCTTTTGAAAACAGTTTGGAAACACCAGTTGATCTTGAGTATCATTTTTCAAAAAGTACAAACGTCAAACATCGTTATCGAGACTTTGGAGAACCATTTCGCATTTGATAAAAATGAGGACACTTTCTCTTAGTGAAAAACTTTCAGAATATTCGACCCTCGGGTCTAAGTAAAAGTGTTTCTAAAACATTGAAATTATCTCACAACATTTTGGTCCTCGAGGTAGAAGAATTTTAAAACATATTGTGGCACCTTGGATGTACCACGAGAAAATAATTCATTTTAAAAGTACGTCTCGAAATTTATTTTCTAACATACTCGAGGTTTTCAAAGATAATTCAATGGGCTAGAATGCCCAAAAATTTCAGGTAATTACACGGAATATTATAGCGCCGTGGGTCCCGCGCCGGAACCCACCAGGATAAAAACCATTTACAAAAATGCCAAAAAGACCGATGACGGTTATATTTCAAAAACTCACAAAAGCCATTTATAAAATACTAAATACCGTCATAAGAATTTCGCCAAAACGATCAAGGCCATAATGCCAAAAACTCGGTTAAGGGAATCGGTTTTCGAAATAAACTCAGTCGGAAAAATACCGAAAGCCATTGCAAAAGAACTCACGCAGCGGATAAAAGAAATAAAGTCAAACATGCACAATCGAGCAACACTACTCCTCATATGAACGAAATATGAGGGTTAAATAACCACATATCAAGAAATCAAAATCCATAAGAGGATTCCGTCACTTAACAAAGAATCATAAAAATAGCTCGTGCCACACGAGGCACAACACAAAGAAGGGAGACTTACATCCACAGGTCGCACGAAGATGATTATCGCCCCACGATACTAATCACGACCAACAAACTCAGACGACACATCGCGACACGACTCAGTCAGACAAAATCTGACGAGACAAAACTCAATAGACCCTACTTGACCCGACAGCCTAGGTTTCCACAACCTAAGCTCCTATACCATTTATGTAACACCCCCAATCCGCTCAGGGATATTACACGCCGTAGAACCTTTCCTCAAGGATCTACCAGGCTGGTAACAACAAACGAACAACTCGACAATGCCTTTAAGGCTAAAAAGACTCAGTAGACCGATCTGGCCTTTCAATAAAAACATACAACTCGATTACAATACTTGCCCACGCAGGGGTCGAATACAACACACTCCCGTACTACGGGGAAAGAATACTACAGCGAAAATAAAATGCAACTAAACCAATATAACATCAAACGGGTCCTCGTGTGATTAGTATCGTTCATCTTTCATCATCCTTCATGCCGACCCTGTGTTATGCTCCAAAACCTGAATGCAGTACAAACATCCACCCCCCGAATACTCGTTGGTTAGCAAAACTCCACTGTTTTGCTAGTGCAAGTACAAGTGCAAAAATACGAGTCATACAATTCAAGTTCCAAGAACGATAATAATCCGGAATCCTCAAAGATTCAAATACAACAAGATGAACATTTCCCGAGGCAAGAGTTTGAGTAAAAACTTCCCAAAATTTCAAGACCAAACATCAAGGGAAACAATTTATAAAATGATTTGAAATGTCATTGGGAGTTTTAATAGAAAGCAATTTAGGATTATCAAATCCTACTTTTCAAAACCCAAAAGACGAAAGGGGTCACCGCCCCAAAGGGTTAATTTCCATAAAATGACCTTTACCAAACCGTTGGGATTTTAGCCCCAATTTTTGATCAACTCACAGTATATGAGAATGATAACAAGGTTCGTTTCCAACATCAAAACTCCACAATTAAAAGATTTAACACATACAACAAAATACACTAGTGCCATCCTAGCCAAGTAAGCCAAACGAACAATTTACCTCTTACACACTTAGTCGATGTATGCAATTATGAAAACCGTTCAAAATACTCGTTTCCAGAAACGCCAACAATCCAAATCACATTTGTAAAATGCACCACAATTAACCGTGGATCCACCCCTCCGTGGACCCCTACCGAGACCCCGTCGGATCTAACCCATCGTGGTTAAAAGCAAGCTCGCGGATCTACCCCTCCGTGGACCCCTACCGAGACCCCGTCGGATCTAACCCATAGTGAGCATACACAGACACACGTTACTCATGCAATACTAATATGCTAAGAATGTAGGCTCATCAAGAATACTCACTAGGGATGGCCACTAATCCGACACCATTATCAAACTCATCACAACATAACACGATTAACGCGGAATACATGTTTCCATAACTTTAAACAACAGGGGTATCACCAAATCCTTCAACGTTCAAAACAATCAAATCATAATCAATTCCCCAAAACACAACATTCACAATGTTGTGTCGAGAATTATACTCTCCGACCGGCGATCGCCTCAGAGATCGGGCGACCTAGCCATTGCCGAGCAGTCGAGGCAAAACTGCCGACCAGCGACCAGGAGACCTAGCCATAGCCGAGCATCCGAGATAGATCGGTCGACCGAAGGTCCCAGGACATATACCTGAGGAAACACTCACTGTTCTTCAGAGAAAGCTTTCAGAATCATGTCTTCCGCCTCCGCGTTAAAGAAAGCCGCCGGCCAGCCCGCCAGACGCCTCGTTCCGTCTCAATCCGAGCCACAACCGATGGCGGAGGGTAGCTGCCGCGGTCCGAGACGCTCGAACCCGCCCCTGGGGGGCGGTCCAAGTCTCTCACTCGATCAGTTCCGAACCGCGGAACAGATCGAGGAGGCCATGGCCGTCCTACAGGAGCGACGGAGTGCTCTCGACGCGCCTCCCGCTATCACCCCCTCGGCCGTCCACCGGATGACCAAATGTAAGTTCAAGGCATTGCTGACCAGGCGATCGCCAGGAGGCTCCCATTCGCAAGAGGAGGCGCTCGCCAGCCGGGGCACCTCAGTTTTCGATCGCCTCGACAGCGACCCATCTTGGCGACCGAGTCAGCCCAGCCGTCTGGCTCCTCCTCGCCAAATAGCCGAGGTCAGCAGCAGCGGGGTCAGGAGATCGGTACACGATCGCCTCGGCTCCCGCTCCCAAAGCCGATCCGCGGGCGACCGAGCCACGCCGATGGCCGTGATGCAATGCCAGCTCGACGATATGAAGGCGCTCCTGGAATCCGGGGCAGGCGCCAAGAAGAAAATCACCGAGCCGAGCGAGCCGCTCGCGGTCCACATCGAGCTCGCCCCCGTGCAGCACAAGATCGCTCCTCCGCAAACACCTCGGTACGAAGAGAGATCAGACCCCGAAACACACCTGAGCAAGTTCAACATCTACATGACCGGGTGTGGGGCATCTGACGCGACCAGGTGCCGAATGTTCCCTCTGACGCTGGACGACCTCGCCCACAGGTGGTACGCCTCATTGCCGCCTCGGTCCATCGGCTCCTTTAACCAACTGGCAAACGTCTTCACAGAGTACTTCGCCACCAGGGTCGCTCGGCCAGAAGGTCCCCATCGCATGTTGCGAATCAAGAAAGGGGAAGAAGAGTCTGACTCGGACTACATCGACCGGGTAGACGAGATCATCCTCAATGGCGAACCCATAAGCGATGAGATCACCCTCTACACGGTCCTAGGAGGATTCCATGGTCTTTCGCCTATGTTCAGGCATCTTACGAAAGACCAACCCTCGACCTACGCGATGCTCCGAGCTAAGGCCGCAGACTTTCTGGCCAGGCAAAGGTTTCTTCTTAGCCTATGAGCAGCGCGATCGGCGCCCGAATGACGATCCCCAGCCCGATCGCTGATATCAACTTATGAATAATGCGATCGGCAGCCGAGCAACGATCACCAGTCTTCCAGCCCGATCGCCGATCTCAAGCAACATCACCAAAACCGGAGGACTCGTTCGCCATCTACAGTTCATCATCTAACTGTTGGGAGTATGCCCTCAAATGCCACTCAGAGGATATTGAGTGAGGGCATTGTACTTGTAATTATGTAAATCATTAATATAAGGCAATGAATGTTTCTTTA
The DNA here is from genome assembly GCA_033398695.1 of Orobanche coerulescens. Classification (NCBI taxonomy): domain Eukaryota; kingdom Viridiplantae; phylum Streptophyta; class Magnoliopsida; order Lamiales; family Orobanchaceae; genus Orobanche; species Orobanche coerulescens. The sequence continues at coordinate 195,074,384 of CM065802.1, forward strand.
TTTACTAGTAGTTACTGGCATTCCTAACTCGTAAATATATGTATAGAAACTAGTCCATGTATTTGAGAGCAAAACCTTCCACTCCTTATTGGATAAGGAGGTCGGCATTGGAAAGGTTTATAGCTCAAATACTTAATCGTTCGCAAGTTGATGAAACTTGACTGGGCATTAAGTTTATGTGAAGACTTGTATGACGTGTTCTTTGACATGGAGAGTGCCTGTCGAACGCTAATGGTTAGTGGGAGCACACGTTATAGGTATGCTAATTGGATTAGTATACTCGAACCTACTCACCCTCGATTCATCACACGGATTTCACTCCGGGACAGTCAATGATGGAATCGAAAGGTTGTGATAGGTATTCATGAACCTTCGACTTGAGGATTTAGTAGGGATGTGCTTGTGACGTCAAGATTTTCATTAGAGCAGTTCGACCCTGTAAACCGAAGGCGGGGGTCAACCTCGACGTGCATCTTGACGGGCAAGTAGCAGGTCCTACTGAATACCAAGATAGAATTCTTTCTCCCATTAGTGAGCGGGTTAAATGTCCTATGCGGTTATTCGCAGATGAGATCATAAGTCTTTGGCCAAAGCATTAGAGCTAGTTGTATTGGATACACGAGAGAGCTCAATGATCTCGATTTGCATTAACGCATGCATAGCGTCAAGTAACAGATAGGGTTTGACTGACCGTGACCCTATAACTTGATCGGGACATTTGAAAGAAGGGTTTATACGTATAATGGTATTCACGACAGAATGGTTCTTGAATGATCCCAATCATTCGTTCTCAGTTGGGGTACAGTGTAGGCCGCCAGGCTGGCTAGGTGGTGCTACTACTCTTTGGTTCCTCCCATTGCTGACTGAGACGGACCTACCGAGTCGCGCAATAGGATTAACGACGGAATGAATCAAGTTTATTCTCTCATTATGAATATTAGATATTGGATATCTAATTTGGGACATTGGATGTCTAAATCGATTTATTGGATAAATTGATTTACGGCCTAATGGATTAAATAAATTACTGGGTAATTAAATTTTAATTCATAAATATAATTATTTCTTGGAGGAATTAATTATGTTGTTATGTATTTGATATGATTAATTAATTGGATTAATTAAATAATATAAATACATCAGAGCGGAATCATAATTTATCTGTTTGGACTCATGGGAGTCCGAAAAAGACCAAACTCATATTCCCCTTCTAGATGGCTGCCCTTCCCCTTCCACCTAACTTCATCTTGTCTTTTGTTTTCATTTTTAAATGATAGACAAGGACTTGTGGGGTGACTTCTCATGTGGATGAGTTGTAGGTTGGTTGGAGGTGAATAAAGAATGAAGGAGAAGACAATCTAAAATGATGACTATTCCTCACTTCTCTTTTAAGAGAATAATCCTTGAGATATAGTGAAGTGAGAGAGAAAAACTTCTCCAAGTTTTCTTCAAGTCTTCATCCTTCTTCAGTTTACTTCTTGATTATTCTTGGAGAAAATATCAAGAAATAAAATTGAGAGATATAAATTAAACACTTAGAGTGTTATAATCAAAGCTTCATCACTTGATACTAGCCGTAACCTTAGAGGTTAATCGAGTGTTGTCATTCCGTTCGTTTCTCCGGCGCGTGACAAGTAGAGACGCGGTTTTTTCGGCGTTGGATCATCCAAGGTCTTGGAGTATTTTGGATCGTTTGGGGAATAGCTCAAGAGAAGGAACTCCATATAATCAACGGATGACAAGGGTATGATTTCGTATCTTCCTTTGTTTATTTAATATTCGTATATGCGTAGCTCGATCGATCCTCGTAGGGATTCGGATTGAATTAATTTTCGTTTTACCGCTTCTGCTGGGCCTTCGTTTTAGGCACCGAATCCCAACAGTGGTATCGGAGCGAGGTCTTGCGATCGTATATACGATATTTTGCATTTGGAATGCTTATTTTATGATTTAGAATCACTTTGATAATTGTAGATATTTTATTGTTCGTCGTAGTGTCGTTTTTCCGTGATTTTATGTTATGGTATAAATCAGGTTTTTCTTGGAAATATGATTTATATTAATAATATTCAGATCAGGAATAACAGGATTTTAGAAATGCCTACTAAGCGAAATGTCGAATCGTTGGACGATTTTCCATACAGCTGTCGAGTGTGGCCGAGCACGTCCGGACCGTGGCCGAACGCTTCCGTATCTGCCCGATCTGCGGGCGTGTTCTTTATGTCGAGCCAGTGCTCATTGGATCCGGCCGGACACTTGCCATGTCAGCCGAGTCTGCCGGCGTGTTCTCAGACGAGTCGAGTGCTCGCCAGATCCGAGGACACTTGCCATGACGAGCCGAGTCTGCCGGGCATGTTCCGTATCGAGCCGAGTGCTCTGGATCCGAGACAGACGCTTCTTTGTGTGCCGAGTCTATAAGGCGTATTCTTTATGTCAGTAAGTGCTCGCTGGATCCGGCCGAGCGCTTGCTGTATCCTGCCGAGCACTTGTTGTATCCGGCCGGGTAGTGCTGTATCCTGCCGGGCGTGTCCGGGCATGGTCGGGCCCCCTTCCTGTCTGGAGCCGGTCGCGTCCTGAGGCTGCCGGGCGTGGCCTGTAGGCTGCCGGGCAGGGTGCCTGGTGCTGTTGGGCAGTTTCCAGGCTATCGGGCACTGGGTCTCGTTTTTCAGTATATTTTCGATTATTGAATTTTCCTGTATTAAAATCATTAATTTGGAATTTTTGATGAGGGAAAACTCAAAGAAAATATTTTAAGGGTACACTACGGACGAAAATTAAATTGTCGATTATTGTTGAATTGATTGGATCAATTCTATTTATTGTTGATTATTGGTTGGATCATATGTAATCTTCTCGCTTTCCATTTTTATAGTATTTATTGGATGAATGCTTTAGAATGGGGATGTGGTTCATGGACTTAGCTTGAATTCTTCGTTTTATTCAATTGGGTTGTAAAAGCCGTTTTGAGCCTATTTATTTTACTAGAAAATTTGTATAGGATGCAATTATTCAAATGTAAAATTTATATGTAATGACGAAGACCGGAGGAAGATTCGCTCGAGTAGACGAAGATTTAAGACCGAAGACATGTAATTAGATTACGATGTTTTTGTTCTAGTAACGGTCCATGAACTGCATGTTGTTAGTTTTAGGTTGTGTATGTTTTCATATTGTATGATAAAGAAACAAACCGACAAACCGCGCTTATAAACGGATTAATGTGCAAAGTGTAACATATAATCACGTTAATACTCCCACTTACAAACACTAAGTTATAAAGGTTACGAAGTTTCCTACCCTCCGTCAAACTCATGGAAAATTGAAATCTAAACCGGAATATTATTCTTCCGAGTATGTCGGGGTAATATTTTTTGGGAAAGTTGATAAATTCCTAGAGTGCATTAGATGCCTTTGGTTGTGACAAATCAAACCCCTATAAACCGTATGGGTTTCCGGGTAAGATTCAACTGTCAGACTAATAGGAGTTGACGGTTTAAACTTAGATAGTTCAGCGAGCCATAGAAACCGAATGGGTTGAGGGCAAGTGAACTAGGGGTAAAAGAAGATCGAATCATCCATTAGATGGGTTGGTATTAGACACCACTTTATAAAGAATAATAGAATAGAAACCATATGGGTTGCCCTCTATTAAACTTTGTAAAGAAATCAATCACCACTATGAAGTAGAGCGACGATACTTCCGGATTTCACATGGGAGTGTGTTGTTCCGATAAAAATAGTGGGCGCTGGGTAACAAGAATAGAAAAGACCTTAATTCTATACTCAGATCATAATATAACAAGTCACTAATTAATCTGTTATACTTAATGCAGACATAACTCTCAATATGACAATGAATCCGCTCGCTATTCTACTCAAGAAGAACACCCTGATTGGACCTAACTTTGTGGACTGGCTCCGTAATCTGATGATTGCCCTCAGTATAGAGGCACTAGGATACGTCTTGGAGACGGACATTCTGGCACCTCCTGTGCGAACCAGAGCCAATCAGTAAGAGATCAAAAACCACGAAAAGTGGGTTAAGGATGACGTAAAAGTCCGTGCATATGTGATGGCTTCTATGTCTAATGAGCTTCATAGAGTTCATGAGAAAATGACTTCTGCTAGGCAGATTCTATCTCACTTAACCGAGCTTTATGGTGAGCACATCAGAACTGCTAGATATGAGATATCCCCCAACTGTTCGGTGCAAGGATGAAGGAAGGTGAGAAGGTTTGGGAACATGTCCTCAAAATGATATCCATGATCGAGAGATTGGAGGCTCTTGATTTTAAAATGGATACTTCTCTCCAAACCGACCTTATCCTACAGTCTCTTCCTGATTCCTTCTCACAGTTTGTTATAAACTTTAACTGCAATGAGATTGCATGTAATTTAGCTGGGCTAATGAACAAACTTGTGACCCTCGCCTCGATGAAGACTCATGGATGAAGGAGTCTGCTCTTGTGATTTCTTCTGGACCTCGGAGGTCTAAGAATAAGAAGAAAAAGACCAAGAAGCAAACTGGACCACAAGTTAAGGACCTTAAGGGAAAGGACAAGGCCCCGATGGTTCCAAAGAGCAAGAAGAAAGACGCTTGTCTCAAGTGCGGTGAGCTGGGCCACTGGGCTAGAGAGTGTCTGATTCTTTATGTCACTTCAGGGAGCCTGGAGCTAGAGAAGTAATGGTCACTGTCGGAAGCGGCTATAGTGTCGAGGAAACCGACATAGGATCACTTCTTTTGGATTTAGAATCCGGGTTTGTTCTGACTTTAGAAGATGTACTTGTTTTGCCCAAGGGGCATAAAATCATTGTATCCATTCCAGTCATGGACCGAAAAGGCTTTTCATTTTTCATTGGTGATGGTTCCTGCAAAATTTATTTCAGAAATAAACTAGTGGGTACTGCTACATTGTTAAATGGATTGTATCATCTAAATCTCAGCAACAAAGTAGTTGTGAATACTATGACTAGAAAACGTGGTAGGGATGAAACCAATCAAGTTTTGAAATGGCATCTTAGACTTGGACATGTTGGTCAGACCAAGGTTTACAAGATGGAAAAAGATGGACTTATGGGTCCATTGGGATCGGATCCCTTTCCTACTTGTGAATCTTGCCTTAAAGGCAAAATGACTAAGTCCCCCTTCACAGGGACTTTTGAAAGAGCCGCTGATAAACTGGGATTAATCCATACCGATGTATGTGGTGCTTTGGAAGCAGCACGTGACGGATATCAATATTTTATTACGTTTACAGATGATCATACTAGGTATGGTTATGCATTCTTAATGAAACATAAATTCGAGGCTTTTGAGAAATTCCAGGAATTCAAAGCCCTAGTTGAGAAACAAACTGGTAATCATATCAAAGTACTTCGGTCGGACCGAGGTGGCGAGTATATGAGTTCGGAGTTTGACGAGTTCCTTAAGGAACATAGAATAGTTTCACAACTAACACCTCCAGGTACTCCTCAGTTAAATGGTGTGTCAGAAAGAAGGAACTGGACTTTGTTGAACATGGTCCGTTCCATGCTCGGCTATACTAACTTACCGATTTACCTGTAGGGGTATGCACTCCTAACTGCTGCTTACATCTTGAACAGATGTCCTTCCAAATATGTTCCTAAAACTTCACATCAGATGTGGGAGGGCAGGAAACCAAGTCTTAATCTTATTAGGATTTGGGGATGTCCCACCTATGTCAAGAAGACTAAGGTGGAGAAGTTGGAAGCTAGGTCCGCGAAGGGACGTTTCATTGGATTCTCGTCTGGGACGATGGGATATCTATTCTACATGCCTGAAGATCGAAAGATCGTTGTTGCTTGACAAGCACACTTCCTGGAAGATAAGTTCATTCAGGAAGGCGGAGCAGGTAGAAGTATTTCTTTAGAAGAATACAATGAAACTCCTTGGGAAACATCTGTGCAAGAAATTGGAACCGAACCTTCTGTAACACAAATACAACCACCTCGTAGGTCTAGTAGGGTGTCTCAATTACCTGAGAGGTATAGTTTTATGCACTTGGAGGAACTGGGTTTCTACGAGGTTCCAGGTGATAAACAAGAGACCGACCCGCGACCAAATGACCTAGCAATGGTGGATGTAGACTCCATGAAATAGACTGTAGCAGTCTTCATGTAGTTGGGACATTCGTTTTGACGAGGCAGTCAAAGAGTTTGACTTCATGCAAAACGAAGAGGAACCTTGTGTATACAAGAGGGTTAATGGGAGCTAGATCATATTCTTAGTACTATGTGTAGATGACATTCTACTAATAGGAAATGATGTGGGAATGCTGAGTTTTGTGAAAGCTTGGCTTTTGAGTAATTTCTCCATGAAAGACTTGGGAGAAGAAACCAATATTCTTGGGATCCGACTCTACTGGGATAGATCGAAGAGAATGATAAGTTTTTCCCAAGCCCTCTATATAGATTAGATCTTAAAGAGGGTTCCTTCCGATGCGACATGGAATAAAACTCACCTTGAAAATGTGTCCTCATAGTGAGGAACAATGAAAGAAAATGAGTAATATACCATATGCTTCGGCCATGGGTAGCCTTATGTATGCTAGGTTGTGTACCAGACCTGACATTGCGCATGCTGTAAGCATGGTGAGTAGGTTTCAGGCAAACCCAGGTAGGGAACATTGGACTGCCGTAAAGAACGTTCTCCAGTACTTTAGAAGGACTGGATATCTGGTTCTTATATATGGCAGTGGAGAACTGAATGTGATGGGATTTACTGTATTGAACTTCCAAGGACAGAAAGACGATTCTATGTCTACTTCTGGCTACATTTACTCTTAATGGAGGAGCACTATCTTGGCATAGTGCCAAGTATAGCGCGACTGCTAATTCCACATGTTAGGCTGAGTAAAAAGTGGCCTCGGGGGCCTCCAAAGGACGGACTTAGAAGTTACTGGATAAACTTCACATGACACCTTGTGCTGCGCTACCAGAGCGGTAGTACAGGCCTAGGAGCCGAGGTTTCATAATAGTACCAAACATATTGAGAGAGAGTATCATCTCGTGAGAGAATTTGTTCGCAAAGAGATATATTGTGCTGCATAGAGTAGAGTCAGCCGACTACGTCGCTGATCCACTGACCAAGCCCCTTTCTCAGATTAGCTTAGAGCGTCATCTGGAGAACATGGGTATTAGATACCATAGTGTGTGGCATTGAGTGCAAGTGGGAGATTGTTGGGAGTATGCCCTCGAATGCCACTCAGAAGATATTGAGTGAGGGCATTGTACTTGTAATTATGTAAATCATTAATATAAGGCAATGAATGTTTCTTTATTTACTAGTAGTTACTGGTATTCCTAACTCGTAAATATATGTATAGAAACTAGTCCATGTATTTGAGAGCAAAATGTTCCACTCCTTATTGGATAAGGAGGTCGGCACTGGAAAGGTATATAGCTCAAATACTTAATCGTTCGCAAGTCGATGAAACTTGACTCGGCATTAAGTTTATGTGAAGACTTGTATGACATGTTCTTTTACATGGAGAGTGCCTGTCGAACGCTAATGGTTAGTGGGAGCACACGTTATAGGTATGCTAATTGGATTAGTATACTCGAACCGACTCACCCTCGATTCATCACACGGATTTCACTCCGGGACAGTCAATGACGGAATCGAAAGGTTATGATAGGTATTCGTGAACCTTCGACTTGAGGATTTAGTAGGGATGTGCTTGTGACGTCAAGATTTTCATTAGAGTAGTTCGACCCTGTAAACCGGAAGGCGGGGGTCAACCTCGACGTGCATCTTGACGGGCAAGTAGCAGGTCCTACTGAATACCAAGATAGAATTCTTTCTCCCATTAGTGAGCGGGTTAAATGTCCTATGCGGTTATTCGTAGATGAGATCATAAGTCTTTGGCCAAAGCATTAGAGCTAGTTGTATTGGATACACGAGAGCTCAATGATCTCGATTTGCATTAACGCATGCATAGCGTCAAGTAACAGATAGGGTTTGACTGACCGTGACCCTATAACTTGATCGGGACATTTGAAAGAAGGGTTTATACGTATACTGGTATTCACGACAGAATGGTTCTTGAATGATCCCAAGCATTCGTTCTCAGTTGGGGTACAGTGTAGGCCGCCAGGCTGGCTAGGTGGTGCTACTACTCTTTGGTTCCTCCCATTGCTGACTGAGACGGACCTACCGAGTCGCGCAATAGGATTAACGACGGAATGAATCAAGCTTATTCTCTCATTATGAATATTAGATATTGGATATCTAATTTGGGACATTGGATGTCTAAATCGATTTATTAGATAAATTGATTTACGGCCTAATGGATTAAATAAATTACTGGGTAATTAAATTTTAATTCATAAATATAATTATTTCTTGGAGAAATTAATTATGTTGTTATGTATTTGATATGATTAATTAATTGGATTAATTAAATAATATAAATACATCAGAGCGGAATCATAGTTTATCTGTTTGGACTCATGGGAGTCCGAAACGGACCAAACTCATATTCCCCTTCTAGATGGCTGCCCTTCCCCTTCCACCTAACTTCATCTTGTCTTTTGTTTTCATTTTTAAATGATAGACAAGGAATTGTGGGGTGACTTCTCATGTGGATGAGATGTAGGTTGGTTGGAGGTGAATAAAGAATTAAGGAGAAGACAATCTAAAATGATGACTATTCCTCACTTCTCTTTTAAGAGAATAATCCGTGAGATATAGTGAAGTGAGAGAGAAAAACTTCTCCAAGTTTTCTTCAAGTCTTCATCCTTCTTCAGTTTACTTCTTGATTATTCTTGGAGAAAATATCAAGAAATAAAATTGAGAGATATAAATTAAAAACTTAGAGTGTTATAATCAAAGCTTCATCACTTGATTCTAGCTGTAACCTTAGAGGTTAATCGAGTGTTGTCATTCCGTTCGTTTCTCCGGTGCGTGACAAGTAGAGACGCGGTTTTTTCGGCGTTGGATCATCCAAGGGCTTGGAGTATTTTGGATCATTTGGGGAATAGCTCAAGAGAAGGAACTCCATATAATCAACGGACGACAAGGGTATGATTTCGTATCTTCCTTTGTTTATTTAATATTCGTATATGCGTAGCTCGATCGATCCTCGTAAGGATTCGGATCGAATTAATTTTCGTTTTACCGCTTCCGCTGGGCCTTCATTTTAGGCACCGAATCCCAACACTAACATGGTGGACTACGGCACGAGATCGCCCCCACCAAACATCATACAGCCATGGTCCTGGTAGTCGATGGAACCGGCTGCTTCGGCCATGCAAGGTCCCATTGGGCCAAGATCGCCCGCCCTTCGTTTAAATACGAGGCCGGCGTAGTCTGAGGGCCCTCCAAAACTAATTAGTGGACACGATTGCCCACCCTCAAAGGTTCATCATCTAACATGGTGAACCCGGACAATGCGACGCGTCACTACCCCCGTCTCAACGTACACCGTCGAGGTTTGCCATCTTCATGGTGCGCCGAGGTGGAAGCAGAGCTAACAAGCCGCGGACGTGGAGTTGAATCATCCGACGCTGCCCCGCGCAAGGACTCCTCTAGACCAAGACCGCACGCCATTCGTTTAAATACGAGGCGAGGCGCAGCCTAACAAAGGACCCTCACAATAAAATGAGTCACGAGACAGTCAATGTCGTTCGCGCACAAGACACGGTCATGGAGTCGGTCCATCGAACTCCGCGACTGTGCACGGTTCCTCAGCGACGAAACAATCAAGTTTCTACGAGGGATCGGACCATGTTGTTTTTTGCAGGTACAAGACCGAAAGATAGCTAGCCAATCGACCAGATCGCCCAAGTCCGAAACCAGAGTCCGCTCAACGGGTCGCCCGTCCTCATCCTACACGATCGCCAGCAAGAACCACCTCGCCCCATGTCTTCAACATCGGAGCAAGCTGGGGGGCAATTGTTGTGTCGAGAATTATACTCTCTGACCGGCGATCGCCTCAGAGATCGGGCGACCTAGCCATTGCCGAGCAGCCGAGGCAAAACTGCCGACCAGCGACCTGGCGACCTAGCCATAGCCGAGCAGCCGAGATAGATCGGTCGACCGAAGGTTCCAGGACAAGTCCCGGTGCCGAGCGATCGACATCTAAGACGATCACCTCTCGGTACTTGGCGATCGACTCTTGGTGGCCGACTAGCAGACGATCATCTCTTGGTAATTGGCGATCGACTCCTGGTGGCCGACTAGCAGACAATCATCTCCCGGCACTTGACGATCGACCCCTGGTGACCGACCGATGCCTACTCCTGGTGATTTACCGATCGACCCTTAGTGACCGACCAATGACGATCGCCTCATGCCGTTCGAAGCCAATGATCATCCAGTCGGCAAAGGCCGAACCTCAGGACAGACCCCACGTGCAGAGCCGAGACAAGATCCGCATTTCACGGATCGTTGACCACAGCCTGTCAGCATCTTCCCACCAGCCGACAGGCCCACCGAAAGGTGTCCGTGGGACCGCCTGTGACAGCAACTCCGGATGCGTGCTGCCTCCTCATTGGACCGCACAGCTGGCTACCAGCAGCTGCCTTGGACTTTAGGCAGACTGCCCATGTGACTTAAAGACGATCGCCCCATTATTTTATTGGCCGAAAGGCGATCGCCCGCCAGGAATCAAGGCTCCTCAGCCCCTATAAATACAAGGCTGCCTGCACTTGAGAAAAGGCTTCAGAACTTCAGCACCCACGGGATAACACTCACGACTTGGAATTCCTACTCTTGGCCACAGCTATCTCTCGGTTCCTTCTTCTCTCTCAGCCTCTCTCACACAGAAGACGATCGACGGAGAGCAAGAACACTAAGGCTTCGCTCAAGAGCTGGATTAACAGGGTCTTTTTACACTCATTGTACTTAGATTCTCACATTAATACTTGTATCCACGAATATTTGTATTAATAACATCTCGCGAGAGCATTCACGCCCGGGCCTAACAAACCCGGCATATCTTGTGTTATTTATCTTCTCTCGGAAGTGCTCCCGCAACCTTGTTTGTTGTCCGTCCATTCCAGTAGTATTTCATCTTCGGATAAATATTTCGGGCAGCAACACACAAAACACACGCGTTTTGAAAATGAGACCTTAACGAGGCTAAACAGAGTCTTTTGAAACTTCAAATCAAACGATCAAACAAACATATAGAGACGATCACTAATTATCATATCCACAAAACAAGAAGTGTATGAATAAGGTACCTGCCTCGAAACCACGATCGCAACAAGACGACGGATGAAATACGGTCGAACGGCCCCAACTCCCGAACACTATCAAGAGCGCGATGACACCGCAATTACTACGAGAATAACACCACACGAATCATCTATCACCAACGGGATTCAACATCGGAATCATCTAGCACCTATAATCCTACGTAAGGAACAATAACACATGGTTACGATGAGAATCAAGGCCAAAACAACGGAAATCCCAACAAACCAACGAAGGGAACTCATTCGGGCATTTAATCGAACATTAAATGTTCGAGACCCTCCAAGAACAAAGAAATCACCCCTCGGGTCGAACGAATCAAAGATACGAGTATCCAATCCATAGAACATGTTCAAAACAATGTTTATACAACAATTAATTGAACAAAAACGGATTGGAATAGAAATCAAAAGGAAAATCCCCAAAATCTTCAAGAACAAGGGTTCAAGCCAAAATACCTTGATTCGGATGAAGAGCACGGATTAGATGATGATAATAATCATGCTTCAAGCTTCCCAACTGATGTATTACTGATCTCCGATCAAAATCATCGATTTCTATCGAAGGATCGCGAAAAACGAAGAAGAAAAGTGGAAATGGCCGAGTGATCCGTGCCTAGGCCTTATATAGCCGGACACTCCTGGCAGTGTTACGTACGTAACCGGCCATGGGCTTACGTACGTAGCCGGCCATGGCCGAACTCACTGTCCAATTCTGCCGGCAGTGTTATGTACGTTACCGTCCAGGCCTTACGTACATAACAGGCCTTACGGCCGTAACTGCCGGACACTTACGTACGTTACTCGGCCAGGTGTGGCCTGGCCCCAAGATGCCCGGCCATGACTCGGCCGTGGCCAACTCCGATGGGCTGGACGACCCCGAAACCCGAACCTGAATACGAATCGAAGATACGGTTACGAAGTACTCGCAAATACGAATTTGAGAACTTAGAGAACACACGATTCTGACCACCCGAAGGCTCGAAATTCGACAACAGAAAGTAATTACCCCAAACTTTGGGAAATTACGAAAATGGCCCAAAACGTCTGAAATACACGATACATGATTGAAATACCAAGCCAAAGCTCGCAACATGAATAATAACATTAAATGAACTTACGAGAAACACGAAACAACAGTTTCGGATGAGATTCGCAAGAATCGAGCTCAAGTGCGGAAAAACCGCTTAAGAACATGGAATTCAACAAAATGATACCGAAACGAACTCGGATGATAAAAAGTGCAGAGTTAATCATTCTCGGAATGACGAAATGGTCATGAGCGAGCCGTCAAAACGGACTTTCGCAAAAAAAAAAAAATTACCGGAAATCGAAATTACGGGTATTACAGCTCTGTTGCCATTGTTATCTTCAACCTAAATGTACTATAATAAAAAAACGATTGTATTCAACCTAAATATTCAGAATATGAACAGAATCTGAAGGGCATCATATGTTCCATACTAGGTATCTGATTATTTTATTTATAAAAAATATTGCACCTTCTGAAATTCTAGGATGATAAACAATCTGGAGAGGCATGCTTATAGCGATTTATCACTAAACTAATCTATCTTATCGTTTCAGGATGAAGTTTATACTTTCGTCTCGATTTTGCCTGAAAAAGGGTACTTTCTTTTCTTTTTTGATCAATTCCTTTGTCAATTGATGGAATTTTATGTTTACATCTGAATTTGGCGTATCAGAGTTTATGCATTTTATTTTTTCATCTATTAATGATATCTTATGGTGTTTGATTCTTTTTTTGTTATATTAATTTATTGGATGCACTTGAAAGGAGGAAGAAAAAGTTATAAGACCAGCTTCATTATTATGTTAAAGTTCCTTTTATGTAGATGGATTATATAGTATAAATTCATCATTCCCAAATCTATTTTTTTGTGTGACCAAAGCAGCATATACATGTATGTATAATTGTGTTTTAGTGCATTCAAATGGTTTCTCTTTCTCGAACTCTGGTGTGAAGGCCATTTATTTTTTGAATAAGGATATCATAGTTCTTTCTCCGTGGAATTCTACATTTTTTGTATAGTGAGTTGATTTTGAGTATCCAAGGCACAAAACTATCATCTTCTCATGTGAGCACACGAAGAATTTTTTTTCTTTGGTTTCCCCCCCATTTATGCCAGCTATTTTCACATACTTCTATTAATAAAAAATCATAAACGTACGCTTTACCATCACGGTACTTACTTATCGGTAGGAATCCTATAAATCATCAGCTGTTTGATGGGAGATATGGACACGTCTAATACCTAAAAACTTTATCCTTTATGGTTTCAAGGATATTCAAATTGGGCAAAGGATGATAACCATTTTGACAGTTGGAGTTCCAAACACCATCAAGAAATTGGCTTTCTACAAACTTCAGTCCACGTTAGCTATCATATTTCGACAAGCTAATTCTGACGTTAGCTATCAGGGAACCACTTATCAGTTATTTCAATATGTAACTTTCGATCACTTGTATTTAGACTTGGTAATTTTGTACTTTTTAAGTTAGATTGGTGGTATTGCTTGGTTTTGGTACTTTTGAAGTTAAATTAGTGGTTTGTTGCTTTGTATGAATTTAGGATTTTGTATTTTGTATTGGCATCCTTATTGGTTTTCGGCTGCCTTAGTTTATTTTGGATGGGTTTATGTAAGAATAAATTAGTTATTTTAAAATATTTGTATGAAGTGTTGCTTTTGACTTTAGTTGCTTTGTATTTTATAAAAGTTGTATTACAAAAAAATGATGATGTGGCATAGATGTGAGGCCCATTATTGACATGGCACAAATGTAGAGCCCACTGCTGATGTGGCATAAATGTGGGCCCCACTGCTGACGTGGCATCAAGATGGGACCCACTGATGACGTGGCGCATGTGGACCCTATCTATTTTTTGAAATCTTAGGCAACATCGTTTATTGTTGCCTTACTTGGTTATGTTGTTGCATTAGAGCCATAATACAATACTTTTCCGTTGTTGCAGTAGAGACTAAAAGTGTTGCATTAGGTGTCAAAGGCAACGGCCGTATTGGCAACAAGAGTTTGGTGTTGCCTTTGGCCCAAGGCAACACTTTTTGTGTCTTCTGCAACGATAAACAGGCATTGCCTATGAGCACTTGTGGCGTAGTGTCATCCGCCAGCTGACAGGCAGGTCTCATCCGAGAAATCCATTGCACAAGAGGATTCGGGAGAAAACTTTATTCGTGCAGAGCTATCTGTGTATCAGCTACCTCCAAATATCATTGAGCTGATCAGAGGCATAGTCAAAGAGACTGTTGCTGAGCTTCTAGCAAATGATGTTAAGCCTGAGCTAGTGTCTCTAAACGAAAAAATGGACACTCTGATCAACAAGAAGGAACCCTCTCCAACATCCTCAAGTTCAAGAATGCCTCTTGGCATGTCTGATTTCATGCACAGGGTGGAGGATCAGCTAGCACTTATTGTTGATGCTGGCAAAAATGGGGAAGAGAGAAAAAATGGGGAAGAGAGCAGACAGGGGGAAGGCAGAGAAGAAATGAAGAAAAATCAACAAGACTCCCCTCTCATACAGGCAGGAACCTCTCACCTGAAAATAAAAGAACCAGCTGCACCATCAGACCCGCCTGCAGCCAAAAGGAAGAGAATTGGACTTGAACCAGAGGTGAGGTTCCAATGGGAAGGCAATGAGCTACAGTATGTTGAAGAATTATTGCCTGTGAAGGCAGCACCAATGTGAGGAAGTGCTAGGAAGCAGTTTATCGAAAAGTACTATCTCTGGGAGATGCTTCAAGACAAAGACTGCTCCCAACAGCAAACCTTCATTAACTTTTTGGATATGAATTTTCCAAAACTTTGGGAAGTTTGGAAGAAATATGTTGCATAGAATTTCAATGCCTATCCAATGATTCCTGATTGCAGACCTGAAGAGGCACCTACACTAATGGATAATGAACCTGATGAGATGGCTCTTGAGGAAGAAATCAGATAAACATGCATTGAAAATAACTTCACATCTCCAGAGCAGCAACAATTTGCTTCATTGGTAATTAAAACGAAATATGGGTTAGCCCCAGTATCCAAGAAACCAATTGGAGCCAAGCCATTGAAGTCACTCCCTCCGGACAGGGTCAGAGGAAGATGAAGAAGGAGAGGAAGATAAACTCTTATTTATAAATTACTTGTAATTTTTGTTTTGTAATCTACTTGCAATTTTGTAATACTTGTAATTTTTTACCTGTATTTTGTTTCATTCAAACTGCACTGTAATGTAACATCAAATAAAAATTTATAACAATTACCTGAATGACAACCACTAGTTGTCTCAAAAAGACTGAGTTTTACCTGTGTCTTGCATTTTATTTTATGCAGACTTGTTTACATTTGAAATGCTTTTAGTTTTGCCATCAACAAAATAGGGGAATACCTGTTAGATTTTGATGATGTCATCCTTGTATTGTTATTCATTCAAATGTATGTTCTAAATAACTTGGCATTGTAAAGAAGAACCAAATGAGTATCTTCTATAGGCCTTAAAATTTAGGCTAAGTCTTGATCAAATGTTGATCAGTAAGAAAAGCGACTAAGTATAGAACTATCATTTATCAGAGAAGTTTACAGGCAAGATCATTATCAGAGAAGTCTTGGTCAACGCAAAACATTAGAGAGGTTTGACCAAATCCAAGCTACAGTTATGTTCTGAAGAAGGCAAAACATCAGACAAGTTTTGGTCAACACAGAATATCAGAGAGGTTTAACCAAAACCCATCTGCAGTCGAGTTATCAGACGAGATCTGGTCAACACAAAATATCAGCTGAAGTTTGACCATCTAAATAGAGAACATTCATTAGGTCAGAGAACTTCATTCCACCAGATCAGAGAACTTCTACCAAGTTATATCAGAGAAGTTTTACATCAGAAAAGGTTGACCGCACATCAGATAGGTTTAACCAAGATATATCAGATAAGTTCTCAGTCAAGATATCAACCAAGTACAAGATACTCAGTCCATGTCAGCAAGCGTTGAAGTCAACAATAACGAAAAGCCACATGCAGACGTAAGGAGACAAACTGGAAAGATTCATAGAAATTTAGGAATAAAATATTCCTTGAGATCCACGTTCTGAAGACTTATGATTATTCTAATCAAGAATAACGGCACTA
Organism: Orobanche coerulescens; assembly: GCA_033398695.1. Classification (NCBI taxonomy): domain Eukaryota; kingdom Viridiplantae; phylum Streptophyta; class Magnoliopsida; order Lamiales; family Orobanchaceae; genus Orobanche; species Orobanche coerulescens. The sequence continues at coordinate 195,090,757 of CM065802.1, forward strand.
AATAAAGGAAGTCTTTCAAATGGTCGGAATTGAAAAAGGGAATCAAGCCGTGCAACGGAATGATAAAATAAACAAAGAAGTCCACTCTCTAACGGACAGAAAGATGCAATGGCTATGAAGGAATCTCACAGATGCATATTATAAATATCTGAAGATATGAATTAAGCAAAGTACGATGCGAATAATACATTCAAGCGATCAAAGCAATCAAAGCAATCATAGTGAACAAATAGCATCATGAAGAGCAAAGCTTAAACAGTCATATTCTAAGAAGCTCTTAACTTGGAGAAGAAAAACACTCTTGTATTAAAAGTTCAAGTACGGGGTTGCTTTCTTGAACGAGGTTCTTGAAAGTAAAGAGACTGTAAACGCATCCACGGGTTCGTGATTGGAAGGTGATATACAGCTCGAGAGTTGTTGAGGCATCCACAAGTTTTCGATCAAGAGGTTCTAGTCATTCAAGGGAGTTGCAACAGCCACGGGTTTCCACTGGTTGGAAGTTGTTGTAACAAGGAAGAATTCATTGTAACCTTTATCACTCGGTGACAGTTATAGTGAATTTATCTCCAACTGGTTTAGAGAAAAGTGGATTAGTAATCATGATTCAAGCTTCCCAACTGATGTATTACTGATCTCCGATCAAAATCATCGATTTCTATCGAAGGATTGCGAAAAACGAAGAAGAAAAGTGGAAATGGCCGAGTGATCCGTGCCTAGGCCTTATATAGCCGGACACTCCCGGCAGTGTTACGTACGTAACCGGCCATGGGCTTACGTACGTAGCCGGCCATGGCCGAACTCACTGTCCAATTCTGCCGGCAGTGTTATGTACGTTACCGGCCAGGCCTTACGTACATAACAGGCCTTACGGCCGTAACTGCCGGACACTTACGTACGTTACTCGGCCAGGTGTGGCCTGGCCCCAAGATGCCCGGCCATGACTCGGCCGTGGCCAACTCCGATGGGCCGGATGACCCCGAAACCCGAACCTGAATACGAATCGAAGATACGGTTACGAAGTACTCGCAAATACGAATTTGAGCACTTAGAGAACACACGATTCCGACCACCCGAAGGCTCGAAATTCGACAACAGAAAGTAATTACCCCAAACTTTGGGAAATTACGAAAATGGCCCAAAACGTCTGAAATACACGATACATGATTGAATGACCAAGCCAAAGCTCGCAACATGAATAATAACATTAAATGAACTTACGAGAAACTCGAAACAACAGTTTCGGATGAGATTCGCAAGAATCGAGCTCAGGTGCGGAAAAACCGCTTAAGAACATGGAATTCAACAAAATGATACCGAAACGAACTCGGATGATAAAAAGTGCAGAATTAATCATTCTCGGAATGACGAAATGGTCATGAGCGAGCCGTCAAAACGGACTTTCGCAAAAAAAAAAAAAATTACCGGAAATCGAAATTACGGGTATTACAGCTCTGTTGCCATTGTTATCTTCAACCTAAATGTACTATAATAAAAAAACGATTGTATTCAACCTAAATATTCAGAATATGAACAGAATCTGAAGGGCATCATATGTTCCATACTAGGTATCTGATTATTTTATTTATAAAAAATATTGCACCTTCTGAAATTCTAGGATGATAAACAACCTGGAAAGGCATGCTTATAGCGATTTATCACTAAACTAATCTATCTTATCGTTTCAGGATGAAGTTTATACTTTCGTCTCGATTTCGCCTGAAAAAGGGTACTTTCTTTTCTTTTTTGATCAATTCCTTTGTCAATTGATGGAATTTTATGTTTACATCTGAATTTGGCTTATCAGAGTTTATGCATTTTATTTTTTCATCTATTAATGATATCTTATGGTGTTTGATTCTTTTTTTGTTATATTAATTTATTGGATGCACTTGAAAGGAGGAAGAAAAAGTTATAAGACCAGCTTCATTATTATGTTAAAGTTCCTTTTATGTAGATGGATTATATAGTATAAATTCATCATTCCCAAATCTATTTTTGTGTGACCAAAGCGATATACATGTATGTATAATTGTGTTTTAGTGCATTCAAATGGTTTCTCTTTCTCGAACTCTGGTGTGAAGGCCATTTATTTTTTGAATAAGGATATCATAGTTCTTTCTCCGTGGAATTCTACATTTTTTGTATAGTGAGTTGATTTTGAGTATCCAAGGCACAAAACTATCATCTTCTCATGTGAGCACACGAAGAATTTTTTTTCTTTGGTTTCCCCCCCATTTATGCCAGCTATTTTCACATACTTCTATTAATAAAAAATCATAAACGTACGCTTTACCATCACGGTACTTACTTATCGGTAGGAATCCTATAAATCATCAGCTGTTTGATGGGAGATATGGACACGTCTAATACCTAAAAACTTTATCCTTTATGGTTTCAAGGATATTCAAATTGGGCAAAGGATGATAACCATTTTGACAGTTGGAGTTCCAAACACCATCAAGAAATTGGCTTTCTACAAACTTCAGTCCACGTTAGCTATCATATTTCGACAAGCTAATTCTGACGTTAGCTATCATGGAACCACTTATCAGTTATTTCAATATGTAACTTTCGATCACTGGTATTTAGACTTGGTAATTTTGTACTTTTTAAGTTAGATTGGTGGTATTGCTTGGTTTTGGTACTTTTGAAGTTAAATTAGTGGTTTGTTGCTTTGTATGAATTTAGGATTTTGTATTTTGTATTGGCATCCTTATTGGTTTTCGGCTGCCTTAGTTTATTTTGGATGGGTTGATGTAAGAATAAATTAGTTATTTTAAAATATTTGTATGAAGTGTTGCTTTTGACTTTAGTTGCTTTGTATTTTATAAAAGTTGTATTACAAAAAAATGATGATGTGGCATAGATGTGAGGCCCATTATTGACATGGCACAAATGTAGAGCCCACTGCTGATGTGGCATAAATGTGGGCCCCACTGCTGACGTGGCATCAAGATGGGATCCACTGATGACGTGGCGCATGTGGACCCTATCTATTTTTTGAAATCTTAGGCAACATCATTGTTGCCTTACTTGGTTATGTTGTTGCATTAGATCCATAATACAATACTTTTCCGTTGTTGCAGTAGAGACTAAAAGTGTTGCATTAGGTGTCAAAGGCAACGGCCGTATTGGCAACAAGAGTTTGGTGTTGCCTTTGGCCCAAGGCAACACTTTTTGTGTCTTCTGCAACGATAAACAGGCATTGCCTATGAGCACTTGTGGCGTAGTGTCATCCGCCAGCTGACAGGCAGGTCTCATCCGAGAAATCCATTGCACAAGAGGATTCAGGAGAAAACTTTATTCGTGCAGAGCTATCTGTGTATCAGCTACCTCCAAATATCATTGAGCTGATCAGAGGCATAGTCAAAGAGACTGTTGCTGAGCTTCTAGCAAATGATGTTAAGCCTGAGCTAGTGTCTCTAAACGAAAAAATGGACACTCTGATCAACAAGAAGGAACCCTCTCCAACATCCTCAAGTTCAAGAATGCCTCTTGGCATGTCTGATTTCATGCACAGGGTGGAGGATCAGCTAGCACTTATTGTTGATGCTGGCAAAAATGGGGAAGAGAGAAAAAATGGGGAAGAGAGCAGACAGGGGGAAGGCAGAGAAGAAATGAAGAAAAATCAACAAGACTCCCCTCTCATACAGGCAGGAACCTCTCACCTGAAAATAAAAGAACCAGCTGCACCATCAGACCCGCCTGCAGCCAAAAGGAAGAGAATTAGACTTGAACCAGAGGTCAGGTTCCAATGGGAAGGCAATGAGCTACAGTATGTTGAAGAATTATTGCCTGTGAAGGCAGCACCAATGTAAGGAAGTGCTAGGAAGCAGTTTATCGAAAAGTACTATCTCTGGGAGATGCTTCAAGACAAAGACTGCTCCCAACAGCAAACCTTCATTAACTTTTTGGATATGAATTTTCCAAAACTTTGGGAAGTTTGGAAGAAATATGTTGCATAGAATTTCAATGCCTATCCAATGATTCCTGATTGCAGACCTGAAGAGGCACCTACACTAATGGATAATGAACCTGATGAGATGGCTCTTGAGGAAGAAATCAGATAAACATGCATTGAAAATAACTTCACATCTCCAGAGCAGCAGCAATTTGCTTCATTGGTAATTAAAACGAAATATGGGTTAGCCCCAGTATCCAAGAAACCAATTGGAGCCAAGCCATTGAAGTCACTCCCTCCGTCCAGGGTCAGAGGAAGATGAAGAAGGAGAGGAAGATAAACTCTTATTTATAAATTACTTGTAATTTTTGTTTTGTAATCTACTTGCAATTTTGTAATACTTGTAATTTTTTACCTGTATTTTGTTTCATTCAAACTGCACTGTAATGTAACATCAAATAAAAATTTATAACAATTACCTGAATGACAACCACTAGTTGTCTCAAAAAGACTGAGTTTTACCTGTGTCTTGCATTTTATTTTATGCAGACTTGTTTACATTTGAAATGCTTTTAGTTTTGCCATCAACAAAATAGGGGAATACCTGTTAGATTTTGATGATGTCATCCTTGTATTGTTATTCATTCAAATGTATGTTCTAAATAACTTGGCATTGTAAAGAAGAACCAAATGAGTATCTTCTATAGGCCTTAAAATTTAGGCTAAGTCTTGATCAAATGTTGATCAGTAAGAAAAGCGACTAAGTATAGAACTATCATTTATCAGAGAAGTTTACACGCAAGATCATTATCAGAGAAGTCTTGGTCAACGCAAAACATTAGAGAGGTTTGACCAAATCCAAGCTACAGTTATGTTCTGAAGAAGGCAAAACATCAGACAAGTTTTGGTCAACACAGAATATCAGAGAGGTTTAACCAAAACCCATCTGCAGTCGAGTTATCAGACGAGATCTGGTCAACACAAAATATCAGCTGAAGTTTGACCATCTAAATAGAGAACATTCATTAGGTCAGAGAACTTCATTCCACCAGATCAGAGAACTTCTACCAAGTTATATCAGAGAAGTTTTACATTAGAAAAGGTTGACCGCACATCAGATAGGTTTAACCAAGATATATCAGATAAGTTCTCAGTCAAGATATCAACCAAGTACAAGATACTCAGTCCATGTCAGCAAGCGTTGAAGTCAACAATAACGAAAAGCCACATGCAGACGTAAGGAGACAAACTGGAAAGATTCATAGAAATTTAGGAATAAAATATTCCTTGAGATCCACGTTCTGAAGACTTATGATTATTCTAATCAAGAATAACGGCACTAAACAAAGGAAGTCTTTCAAATGGTCGGAATTGAAAAAGGGAATCAAGCCGTGCAACGGAATGATAAAATAAACAAAGAAGTCCACTCTCTAACGGACAGAAAGATGCAATGGCTATGAAGGAATCTCAAAGATGCATATTATAAATATCTGAAGATATGAATTAAGCAAAGTACGATGCGAATAATACATTCAAGCGATCAAAGCAATCAAAGCAATCATAGTGAACAAATAGCATCATGAAGAGCAAAGCTTAAATAGTCATATTCTAAGAAGCTCTTAACTTGGAGAAGAAAAACACTCTTGTATTAAAAGTTCAAGTACGGGGTTGCTTTCTTGAACGAGGTTCTTGAAAGTAAAGAGACTGTAAACGCATCCACGGGTTCGTGATTGGAAGGTGATATACAGCTCGAGAGTTGTTGAGGCATCCACAAGTTTTCGATCAAGAGGTTCTAGTCATTCAAGGGAGTTGCAACAGCCACGGGTTTCCACTGGTTGGAAGTTGTTGTAACAAGGAAGAATTCATTGTAACCTTTATCACTCGGTGACAGTTATAGTGAATTTATCTCCAACTGGTTTAGAGAAAAGTGGATTAGTAGATGATTACCCTACTTCTGAAACCACTATAAGTGCTTGTGTCTACTGCTTTAAACATCATACATAACTGCTGCATACATATTTACTGTTCCATTATAAAGTTATCTGCAGTCGATGCTTGTTATCTACATTATTATCTGCTGTGTCTTCCGCATTATCTATTTGCAGTCGACATAAGTTACCTGCACTTAATCATAGCTGAGAAACTCACCTGAGATTCAGGAAAGAGTTTAATAATTCTATTCACCCCTAGACTTATTTTTGACGACTTGTGACCTACACGTCAAACATCAAACATCAAACATCATCAACATAAAGCAACACATTAAATTCATACTCACGTTGGTAGTCAAAGTTTCAGCCCTAACATGAAAATGACCTAAACATGATTAAAAAATCATCAATATATAACATGTCCCTTAACTATTGCAACTTCAATATCTAATACATATCGAAATTTATAGATCTAGCATTATATCTTTGCTTTTACCAAAATTCCAAAATATTTTATAAAAATCTCATAAAAATATATCATGTTATTCTTCCATATATCATCACTATCAAGTCACCCTTAACATAACATCAACATATCAAGAACTAAGCATGATTCTTCCTCTCTTTCAAAATACCAAACATTTTATAAAATTCCACAAATTCATGATAGCATCATCTCATTAAGTAAAGAATATTGAGTAAGAAAATCACAAGAAAAACAACATATAGTTGGGTTATAAAATCTTAAATAAATTGGCCCAAATGAGAAAATCAAAGTATGAATACAACTCGTTCCAAACACTCCAGGGTACCTTAGAATCATCTTAGAAACAACATATAAAAGATTAGAACATACCCAAGTCCATCCCTAAACTTCCAAATCTTAAAGAGAGTTAAAAAATCAATTTTTACTTGGATGAAAATGAAGAGGATGAGCTAACTTACTTAAATATGGAGATTCATGTTTGGAACACAAATGGAGCTTGGTTCTGGAGATCAAATGGAAGAACGATGGAAGACTTTCTTCCTCTATTCTCCAATGGGAGGGCAACCAAAATAGGGTAAATGGGGGAGGAGAAGACGATGAATGAAAGGGAAGTGAGGTTGCCCTTATACAGCTAGGTTAAAGAAAAACCTAGGTGTTTAGTAAAGTTAGTCGAAGAATATTTTACGTTTCGCTCTTTGCAGATAAAATTACCTGGGTATCATATAGATGTCGCATAATTAAATTATCATGTCGAACTTACAGCTTAAAGTCTGAGAAAAGTTACGCAATTTATGGATTGCGAATTATCCGAGAAAATCACTCGACATATAATATAATAAAAAACTCAAAAGGTAAACTTTTGGAAATCATACTCGCTACGTAAAAATAATGTATGAGAAAGCCGGCGGAACATGATTCCGTCTATCGAAACAAAAATCAAAATTAGTCGAGAATCCCAACAAGATAATTGAATATCTTATTTCTGAATTAAAAACATGTAAATAGATCTAAGTTTGTCTAAATAGTTATAAATTTACTACATAAGAATGCAAAAGCCCTAATGTCGCATGTGAGGTTATAATAAATCATGAATTAAAGGACCGGGGCATTATACAGAGTGAGGAAGGTAGAAGGGAAATGAGTAAGGTACCCTATGCTTCAGCAGTGAGTAGCCTCATGTAAACAATGATTTGCAATAGACCAGACATTTCTTATGTTGTTACCATGGTTAGTCGGTATCAGTCAAATCCAGGACAGGAACATTGGACTACTATAAAGAACATTCTTATGTACCTCAAAGGACTAAATACATGGTTCTTACATATGGTGGTGGAGAACTAAAAATGGAGGGTCGTACGGACTCGGATTCTTTGGGATACATGGATGTGAACATGTCCCGATCAGGGTATATCTTTACTTTGAATGGTGGAGCAGTATCTTGGAAAAGTGCCAAGCAAAGCAAGACTGCAACTTCCACATGTCAAGTTGAATGTCAGGCGGTCACGAAGGCTGCTAAGGAAGCATTTTGGATGAAGAAGTTTACCGAGGAACTTTATGTGGTCCCTGATGCATATCAACCCGAGGCGCTATTTTGCGACAATGACAGAGTTGTTGGCACAGGCTAAGCAGCCTAGGCTCACCGCAACACCAAAGTTTACACACATTGTCTGTAGGCTTCCTTGAACTAACTTATTCTCACATAGATTGAAGCTTCACTCCGAACTCTCTTCATCCCACATAGGTCAGAAAGGTTCCTTCTTAGTCAACACAGGGCTAATGTACTCAATGATCAAAGTATGGTATTACAAGTATTTCCGAACAGCAGCTGCAAGCTTTGAGTTCCTTCTTGTAGTGTGTTGTTCGCAGTTGAGGACTGAATATATCTTCAACATGAATAAGCATTGTAGGCTTTGAAGATATTATCTGCTCGAGTATGATATCACAAGATAATCAACTTTTAGTACTTTAGATTTTTGAGCAATATCTCAGGTGATTCAGTAAGTGGGCAAGTCCTCTGGATTGAGTTATTTATAGCCCCATAAACAGATCCGTTATAAATGTAGCTGTTGGTCGGTTGGTGAGATGTGGACACTTCATATTAACGACTGTTGAATGTTTGAATTAAAATGTCTAGCATTTAATACTTCAGATATTCTTTCTCTCCTTCATTAGATGCTCTCCGCTCCATAGTTTTTGACCACATTAAAAGCTATGTCTATTAGCATTAAATGATTGTTTGAAAATCATGAATACTTTGTGAATAAAGAATTGCTCATTTGACAAGGGTTTTAAGGTCTAAGTTTTTCCCTATTGGATTTATATTTTACTTTTCCTAAGTAAAATATCAACATTGATTCCACTGTAGTTAACAATTTCAATTTTTGTAAGCTTAATTCACATTTCTCTGTATGAAGAACGTCCTTTGAGCACTATATGAAGATTGTTGTAGGATGCTGGCTGTAGGATGCATTTACCAAAACACTTGGGATATTTTATCCTAAGAGTATGATTATTCGTTGAGCTTCTTGGAATTTTTATGAAGAACACTTTGATTGTTGGATTATGAACTTGAAGGGTTTGATTATGTATTGATATAATCATAGATGATGATGTTGTTTTAATTATAATTTGAATTAATCAAAGGATAGATGTTAGAATATATTATCATGCTTTATAAGGAAGATGACATTGTTCTTGGTGTTCTCGAAGAAATCAATTTTTTTGTGGATTGTTGCTATTGAATGAATTATATTTCATTCAAGGTTGTTCGAAGGGTTTTGATTTAATTAAAGGATATTTGCTTGCGGTAGGACATCTCATCTTCAGTATTGAGTCAAGTTAATTTTTGTTTGGTTATTAAGATAATAATGCTTGGGATTGTTGTAAATATTGTTGTATCTTGTCACTTATGCTTTAGAATTGTGATTTATAATGAGGTATTTTGGTTGATCATGTTGATCATTCTTTGAGGGATGGTGATCCCAAGACCACTGTTTTGATTTTTTTATCGTGTCGATTGTTAGTTATTGATATATTGTTGTTTTACTTCGGTGAGTTTCTTTGATCCTTGTTGGATATATTGCTTCTTTAATTTCATTTTCATGTTGATATCGTGACATCTCTTGAGTCATACTTGCATGCCAGTTGGTATGTGTGGGATTTTTAGTCATACATATATAGTCATGTGTTGATAGTAAGTTAGGTATGTGTAGTATTATTAGTTATTGCTATATTGTTGTTTTACTTCGGTGAGTTTCTTTGATCCTTGTTGTATATATTGCCTCTTTAGTTTCATTGTCATGTTGATATCGTGACATATCTTGAGTCAGCCTTGCATGCCAGTTGGTATGTGTAGGATTTTTAGTCAAGCATATATAGTCATGTATTGATAGTTTGTCTCATATTAGAATTTTCCCACATGACGGTTACTCCGTGAGACTAATTAGGTACAAGGTCATGGCAAGGCAAAAGCACGGGAAGAGAACGTTGACGGCGAGGAGTCCCAGTGATACTAGTAGGGGGGCCCAGTCTCTTCATTTCATTCATTGTTTCCTTGTTATGTATTTTCCGCTGCACTTCCTTTTGGATTGTCACTTGTTCAGTGTTGTATATTTTATCTTCATATAAAATATACATGTATTCAGTGTTCCCTGGGTGTGTTGTATTTGAAACTCCTCATCGGAGTAAATGATGATGTAATGTGGTTCGATACTACATTTGTATTATTTAATTTATTAATCTTCTTCGCCTGTGGGTCCCAGTCGGGGGTCCACGGCACTGTAATATCTGCCTAGTTTGGGGTGTTACACATTTGTCCTATATCCTTAAAAAAAATCATAGTGGATGAATTATTTATACAAAATACACGGCGTCCAAAGTTGAGAGCAATATGTCTAACACCCCCGAGATATTCAGAGTATATTACAGCGCCGTGGACCCCTACATGGGACTCACCAGGCTACAACAAGAAAAACCACACTCGACTAACCATCTCGGTTAGCGAGGACACACATTTAATAATACAACAATTAAAACTACGCCCGGAGTAACCGGCGAATTAAGCATCAACCAACAATGTAGAAATATAGGGTAATACAAATGGAGTTCGAAATGAAAATCCTAAGTACTCGCGAGTACAATCTATAAGTTTATAAATGTGGAAACAACCATATAGAAGTGGGCAAAAGAAATAAGATGTCCCAAATGCATATGTCAACGACCCTGGCCAACATCCTCGTACTGTCCCAGTGCTCGCTCGTCCGGATGATCATAACCTGAAATCCATAACAAGAATTTCCCCAAAACGGGTCCCCAAAAGGGGTTAGCAATTACGCTAGTACAAGTAATCAAGGCAAACCAATCGCTTACACATTTCATAGTAGATGCACCAATATCATTTCAAAAACCAAAACCAGACATGTCATTTCCGGAAACAAACAGTCACAATTAATTTGCCTAGGACCGGGACGAAGCCACGAATCCCACTCGAGGCCTCTAAGGACCCTCCCGAGCGAGCCACATTCATAAAACAAATCAAGCACCACACGTCACCTAGGACCGGGACGAAGCCACAAATCCCACTCGAGGCCTCTAAGGACCCTCCCGAGCTGGCTAGCGAAACAAACTCATGAATCCAGGACGAAGCCATAGATTCCCTCGAGGCCCAGTCGGACCCTCCCGAGGTGAGTAAAGCACACACAATATACATTACCATTTCACGTTAAGCATAAAGGTTTCCAAGAATTACTTGCCTTAAATAATTGACGACGCAACGAACGAAAGGAAAAACACCGACGAATGCTAGAAACCAATGGTACCGAACCTAACGATTTGAAGAACACAATCACAACCAACTCTAGACGGATACAGAAATGGAATACACCCGAAAACCCGCCTACGATTCATGTATATTCGTATAAAAATAACAACGAGGGCGGATCACAACCAAACCCTCCCGATTTCGCAAAACCATGAAAATATACACGAATCCATAGGAAAACTAATGATATCAACAAGATTAATCATATTCATCATGGATTAACCAACAAAATGGAACGAATCGGACGAAAATCCCAAAACCCCCAATTTATCAAAAGTAGGGTTCTAAGAGATTTTACCTTGGATTAGGATGAAAGATTCGTGTTGATGTTGTTAATATACACCAAGAACTCAAGGAAGTTGATGGTTGAGATGATCGGAGGAAGAAATCGCCAAGAAATCACCCGGAATCGCCTAAGCCGCAGAGAGAAGGAAGAAATGAAAATAATACGTTCATCTCGGTCAACTCCCTGGTTTATATAGCGAGGGAGTGTTAGCGCGCGCTAATCCTCAAAGTTAGCGTGCGCTAACGAAACAAACTCCAGTCCAATAGCCAGATTACTGGCCGTTAGCGTGCGCTACTCCAAACGTAGCGTGCGCTAATAGCTTCTCGGTAGCGCGCGCTATCGACCAATAGCATGCGCTACCTGGGCATCAGCCGAATCCGGCATAAATCACAAGTACACACGATCCGTTAGCGCGCGCTATCGACCAAACATAGCGTGCGCTAAAGTGTATCGGTAGCGCGCGCTATCGACCAATAGCGTGCGCTACCTGGGCATCAGTAGAGTCCAGTGGCAAACTGCCCAGTACTGGACATCCACACTAGCGCACGCTACCGGGCGTCTAAGCGTGCACTAAATCCCAACATTAGCGTGCGCTAGAATACGTAGCGTACGCTAATCCACCAGTCCAGAGGGCTGGAATCAGCACTGCCACACCCAGGGCTTGCCCTCTAGCGCGCGCTACGAAGTAGTCGTAGCATGCGCTACTAAGTGACCCCTAGCGTGCGCTATGCAGAAAGATAGCGTGCGCTAGGTACGAAATATAAACGGTCCAAAACACCGGAATATGAACGAAACGTTAAACGGAACATCTCAAGACACATCGAAACATAGAATGGATCCACGGCAACCCCGAAACAGCGGTTCTGTACAACAATAACGAGAATCAGATCAATAGATGATGGAAAAGATACACTGTAAGGTACACAAGGGTCACTACGACCGAGAAATACATCGAAAATAAAAATACGAGGGAAAGAAAAAATGCGGATATTACATTCTACCCCTCTAAAAACAAGTTTCATCCTGAAACTTAAGAGACAAACAACTCGGGGTATCTAGCATGCATGCTATCCTCGGTCTCCCAAGTTGCCTCCTCGACACCATGTTTCGACCACTGCACTTTGAGCAAAGGGATGGTCTTATGCCTCAGTCGTTTCTCGCGATGCTCCAAAATCTTCAAGGGTAATATCCTCGGCGACAGCAATCTCACCATAATCGATGACGTGACTAGGATCTGGGACATATTTCCTCAACTGGGAAACATGAAAAACGCTATGAACATGACTCAAGGCCGGGGTCAACGCCAAACGGTATGCCAACCCACCGACTCGCTCGAGAATCTCGAAGGGTCCAATAAATCTCGGACTCAACTTCCCCTTTTTCCCGAAATGGAAAATTCCTCTCGTCGGCGACACCTTTAGTAAAACGTGGTCTCCCACCTCGAATTCTAAAGGTCGACGACGGACATCGGCATATGACTTCTGTCGACTCTGGGCAGTCAACATCCATTCCCGAATTAATTCTATCTTCCGCCTCGTCTCCAAAACGACATCCGGCTCGGTCCCGACCAAATCGGACGCCTCATTCCAACAAATCGGTGATCGACAACGCCGACCATAAAGTGCCTCATACGGTGCCATCCGAATCGACGCGTGCCAACTATTGTTGTACGTGAATTCAATTAATGGCAAGTGCTCCTCCCAGTCACTACTCCAATCGAGAGCACAAGCGCGCAACATATCCTCGAACGTCTGGATAGTGCGTTCTGACTGTCCATCTGACTGGGGATGAAAAGAGGTACTCAAACGTAAATAAGTACCCAACGCCTTATGCACCGCCTGCCAAAAGTGCGATACAAAACGGCCATCACGATCCGAAACAATAGACTTCGGAGTACCGTGAAGTCTCACAATCTGCGCGATAAACACACGAGCTAACTTCTCCGGGCCCCAAGTGTCCTTGATGCCCAGAAAATGTGCCGATTTGGTCAGACGATCAACAATCACCCATACCATATTCATGCCCGACCTCGATCTCGGCAAACTCGTAACGAAATCCATCGATATATCTTCTCATTTCCATTCCAGAATGGGAAGTGACTGCAATAACCCAGCCGGTCGCTGATGCTCGATTTTGACCTGCTGGCAAGTCAAACATCTCGCTACGAACTGCGCGACTTCTTCCTTCATATCATTCCACCAGAAATTCCTCCTCAGGTCCTTGTACATCTTACTCGAACCAGGATGAACAGAGTAAGGTGTAGCATGGGCCTCACGCAAAATACTCTGTTTCAGCTCCGAGTCATTCGGTACACAAAGCCGACTCTGGAATCGCAAAACACCATCCTCATGAATCACAAACCCAGGAGACTTTCCCTTAAGAACGTTCTCTCGGATTTGAGTAATCATCGGATCCTCTAACTGTTTCAGCTTAATTTCATTGATCAAAGACGACGAAATCTCTAAAGCACAAAGTTGCCTGATAGCTCCAGGCAACAAAACCTCAACATCTAACTCGATCAAAGACCGCCGAAGCTCAGACTGAAATGTAAGGACCTCAAGCGTTCGCAACGCAATCGGTTTCCGACTCAAGGCGTTGGCCACGACGTTCGCCTTGCCCGGATGATAAAGGATTTCGAGGTCATAATCCTTAATCAGTTCTAACCACCTCCTCTGCCTCATATTCAACTCCCGCTGAGTAAATATGTATTTCAGACTTTTATGATCGGTAAAAATCTGACATGCAGAGCCGAAAAGGTAGTGACGCCAAATCTTGAGCGCAAAAACAACTGCCGCTAACTCCAAATCATGAGTAGGGTAGTTCAGCTCATACGGCCTCAACTGTCTCGACACATAGGCAATGGTCTTGCCATGCTACATCAATACGCACCCAAGACCCTGACCCGAAGCATCACTATAAACGGCAAAACCCTCGTTGCCACACGGCAATGGTAAAACCGGGGCTGAAGTCAAACGCCTCTTCAGCTCCTCAAAACTCGACTGCCTTTCGTCATTCCAGACGAACTTCTCGGATTTCTGGAGCAACTGTGTAAGTGGCCGAGCTAGTTTTGAGAAACCCTCGACGAACCTACGGTAGTAGCCAGCCAAACCCAATAAACTACGAACCTCCTTCACATTCATGGGCGGTGCCAAATCCAACACTGCCTCAATTTTCTACGGATCCACACGAACCCCCTCGGCTGAAATCACGTGACCCAAAAACATCACTTCCTTCAGCCAAAACTCACACTTCGAGAACTTCGCATAGAGTTGCTCGGTCCTCAAAATGTCTAACATTGTCCGCAAATGAAGGGCATGCTCTTCCTCATTCCTCAAATAAATAAGAATATCGTCAATGAAGACGACGACACACGTATCCAAATACTCGATAAAGACTTTGTTCATCAACTGCATGAACACCGCCGGCGCATTAGTTAACCCGAAAGGCATGACTACAAACTCATAATGTCCGTATCTCGTCCGAAAAGCTATTTTCGGCACGTCGGACTCCCTCACCCGGAGCTGATAGTACCCCGATTTCAAATCAATCTTTGAGAATACCGCAATTCCCTGCAACTGATCGAACAAGTCATCAATCCTCGGCAAAGGATACTTGTTCTTGATGGTCACTTTGTTTAGTTCGCGATAGTCGATACACAAACGCAGTGAACCATCCTTCTTTCGCACAAACAGGACTGGTGCGCCCCAAGGCGAGGCGCTCGGCCGAACATACCCCGACTCAAGAAGCTCACTCAACTGCTTCTTCAACTCGGCCATCTCTGAAGGTGCCATGCGATACGGTGCCTTCGAAATCGGAGCCGCGCCCTGTAACACCCCCAATCCACTCAGGGATATTACACGCCGTAGACCCTCTCCTCGAGGATCTACCAGGCTGATAACTAAAATCGAACATCTAAACATCGCCTTTAAGGCTAAAATGACTCAGTAGACCGACTTGGTCTTTCAATAAATACATACAACTCAAATACAACTCATGCCCACGCAGGGGTCAAAATACAACCACACCCGTACAACGGGAAAAATATACTGCAGCGGAAAAGAAAATACAACTAGACCAATACGACATCAACGGATCCTCGTGTGATTAGTATCGTTCATCTTTCATCATCCTTCGTGCCGACCCTGTGCTATGCTCCAAAACCTGAATGCAAAAATAGACATCCACCCCCCGAATACTCGGGGGTTAGCAAAACTCCCTGTTTTGCTAGTGCAAGTACAAGTGCAAAAATACGAGCCATACAATTCACATTCCACAAATAACAATAACTAGGAATCCTCAAAAATCCAAAAGTAACGAAAAGTACTTCCCGAGGCAAGAGTTTGAGTAAGACATTCCAAAAACCTAAAGGCCACAATAGAAGGGAAACAATTTATAAAACAGTTTAAAATGCCATCGAGAGTTTTAATAGAAAATAATTTAGGATTACCGAATCCTTATCTTTCCAAAAATCAACAGGGTCACAGCCCAAAGGTTTTGTTTTCGCAAATAGAAAACCGAAAATAATTCACAGGGCCAGAGCCCAACATCACGTGTCCTCGACGGACATAAAAAAAATTAACAAAATGTAATCACGCACGCGCATCGCCTAGGACCGGGACGAAGCCACAAATCCCACTCGAGGCCTCGAAGGACCCTCCCGAGCTGGCTAGCGAAACAAATCACACACATCTCACGGTTGGATCAATCGCTTGTTGCATCCTGGCCACATGATCGCATGTCATGTGCCACCGTAGATTATCTCAGGCTCTCACGGTTGGATCAGTCACTTGTGCATCCTGACCACATGATCACGTGCCATGTGTCACCGTAGACCTTTAACCATATCCACACATTCACACAAATAACACAATGCAACAAAGATATCCAAACAATTCACTCAGAGGCATTAAACACTTAGCAAAACACCACGTCAAACCACAACGCACTGAAATGAAATAATATACGTCCACACGCAAACACCAAGTGCATCATCAACACCAAATATATCCATAGGATTCACATAGTCATTTACAAGACACACCATTCACAAAACACACGCGTTTTGAAAGCAAGCCTTTAACAAGGCTAAACCGAATCTTTTGAAAGTTTAAACAAACGATCAAATAAACACATTTAGACGATCACTAATTATCATATCCATAAAACAAGAATAGTATGGGCAAGGTACTTGCCTCGAATAACCACAACGCGGAGAATCAGCCGAAGTAGGTTGGCACGAACCGACTACGAACTCGCCGACTCCACCGAACGACAATCCACAACAATGAACTATGAACGAAAACAATAACAACGAAAATGAATTCCAAAGTACGACCCAAAGCCGCTGAATTCAAAGAAGAAATGACGAAGGTTCAAGGATTTCCCCCAAAACGGCCAAGAACACGATTCGTCCCGTCTAAACCCGAAAACGGAATTCCAAGTTGAAATATGAATATACAATCCATAGAATATGTTTAACAACATCATTTAACCATAATCGATCCATCGAAAACGGATGAAAAACGAGATCGAGGACAAATCCCCCAAAAACTCAATTCGAAGGAAATCAAGAAATATACTTCGATTCGACGAAGAACAATGGATTAAATGATGTTAAACACAAGAATACTACCAAGATTAATCATACCCATCGTGTATTAATCAACAACACGGAACGAATCGGACAAAAATGCAAAAACCCCAAATTTTCCCAAAATAGGGTTCTAGGAAATCTCACCTTGATTCGCTGGATCAAAGGAGGTTATGGAGGGATTAATCGATGATATGAACTCCCAATCTTCGTGGATTAGTTGCTTGACATGTCTCCTGGATCGCCAAGTCTCCAGCCGCGGAGAGGAAAAGATGGAAATGAAAAACGGGTGAAAATATGGCTACTCTGTCATATTTATACAGGCACGGCGTAGCGTGCGCTACACTTTCCGGACTAGCGCGCGCTAACGGGCAGCCTCGGCCGATAACCCTCGGACGTGGCCCGCAAGGCCCTGTACTGAAAACTCAATCTGCCGGCCGGATCCTGCCTGCCCGACCGCGAGAAGGCTGCTGGACGCTAGCGTGCGCTTAGCCGATCTGCCCGTAACCCTTCGGATCGAATCGCCCGCCAGTAACGACGCTAGCCGGCCGACAACGTGCGCTAAGCCTACCGACAAGCGCTCTACGCTCGGCATAGCGTGCGCTACCTGCCGATCCTTCCCGAGTCCGTAACCCGAAACCCCACCGGTCCGAGCAAGGCGTTGTCGACCAAGCTAGCGTGGCGCTATACTGCCGGTTAGCGTGGCGCAGCCTTTTCCGGCCAGAAGCGTGCGCCACGACGGTTCTCGCCGCACTGTCCTGACGGTGCCCGCAATCGTCCGGCGATTCGCAACCGTCCGGCCATGCACTCACCACTGTGGCTCGGCGACCCGATTTCAAAACGCGTTTTAACGAACACGACGAAAAGTTCGCGGACAACATCAACGACCCGGAATGAAAACATAATACCATAATTAGTCATACGCGACCAAGAAATGGGTCGAGACAACAATTACAGATACGGATACCCGTAACTTTGGGTAAATTACAAAATGGCCCAAAATGCCCAAAAATCATGATACGTGATCGAATAACCAAACTGAAGTTCACAACACGTATAACAAAGTTAAACGAACTTACGGGAAACTCGAAACAGCAGTTTTGACCGAGATCGCAAGAATCGAACTCAAGTGCGGAAAAGTCGCTAAAAAGCACGGAACTCAACAAAACGACACCGAAACGAACTCGGATGTCAAAAAGTGTAGAATTAATCATTCTCAGAATAATGAAACGGTCATGAGCGAGTCGTCAAGACGGACTCCGGCCGAAAAAAGAAATTTACCGAAAATCAAAAATTGCGGATATTACATTCTACCCTCCTTAAAAGAAGTTTCGTCCCGAAACTTAAAACAAGTAGGGAGAAGCAATATCCCACCAGGAAAACTCAACGAGATACGCAAGAAATGCGTAACTAATGCCCAACGGCGAAACGTTACAAACAACACAACGGAATATACGGTGTGAAAACACGCTCCACGGCGACTAACACAACGTCGCCGTTAGGGATATAATAAAACCAACAAATGACAAGCGTCATCAAATGGATAATACAATCAAGTCAATTATCCGAACAATCGCAAAACACAACGAACAAAATCAATACGATTGACCAACCTAACGGTACATTGATCAAAACGCGAGCCAATCGCTGAACAAATACAGAATTCCACCGCCCAAGGGTTGGAAGATCGAAAACGAGACTAATTTCCCAAACTTAAGGGAATTAGGAAGGAGCCTGAATGCTCAACAATCACGAAACGAGAACAAAAACCGAACAAGCAAACGATGGAGACAACAAAGATCGAACAATCATGTCCAAAACACGAAGGATAAGAAAATTCAAACAACAACTCCCAGGATGATCTGGTGAGAACAACAAGACGTGCATTCCCATAAGATCCACAGGAAAGGGAATAGCGATTGAAAAGTCACAACGACAAATGAGTTATTCCAAAACAATACCACACTCGTTCAATCAACAAAAGCAAGGGGTAGGACAAGCTCAGAAATGTCAACGAACATAATGAGTCGACAGAGTCGAAAACACAAGAGTTCCAAATCCGATCCACTTCGAATAAAAGAACTAATAGAACCAGATGATGTCACTCCCGAACAAGGTTCACAAGAATCGATCTGAACCCAAAAAGTCACATCGATAACCAGATCGACCCACAACAAGATCACAGCTCGTTCGGACGATGTAACCGAAATACAGAACAAGTTCATAAAGTATTAACGAACATGAGCGAATCGATAGACTGGAGAAAGAGGAAATACAGAAGCCAAAAATAATACGGGTATTATATCCGACCTCTTATAAAAGAAATGTCGTCCCCGCATCTTACAACAACGGAAACAAGTTAACCACACAAAAAGCAACCGACAGAAAAATCTCCACTGGGCCTTTCAGAGTCGATCCTGATAACTGTGCTGAAGCGCGAACTCCGAAAGTCTCGGTAGCCAATTCGCAAAACTGAATTCGGTGTCCCTCGAGTCCGCACTTGAAATGTGTTACCGACGAGAGGGACAATTTACACGTGCATGCCCCAGCACATCACGGTTGAAACGTCTCGGCTCGGCATACCGAAAATACAAAATGCTAGATATAATGGGGCATAACGTCGCAAAACAACATAGCAGAGATGCCAACTCAGCACAACAAAGAATCATAACACATATTATATACAACGATTTCCATCGTAAAGTAATACACACACAAACAATACAAAGAACGGTATCGTTCGGCAACCTTAACGGCCCGAACAATAACCAGCACATAATTACAAACATCATGAAACAATCACACATGTACACAAACGTACAAACCCAAGCTTTAACATCTCACACAGGTGCGATAACATGCAAGTCACCACGAAATGACAACATTAAAGATCGTCATCACACCTCCCACAAAGGGACAACAAAAACATATGCGTGGCGAACGACTCAACGTTCACACCACCAATTCAATCACAATTCGGAGGGCTAACACCCTAACAACAATACCAACATCATACACACCTTCTCCGACCACAAGCAGGAAATGATGGGTTTTAAAACGAAAACCACCTTTTGAAGACAGTTTGGAAACACGAGTTGATCTTGAGTATCATTTTACAAAAAGTTGAACAAACATCATTTTCGAGACTTTGAAAATCATCTTGCGTTTGAACAAAGATGAGGACACCTTTCTTTTAGTGAAAAACTTTCAAAAATATTCGACCCTTGGGTCTAAGCAACTGCATTTGAGAATATCTCAAAATGTTTTTGGTCCTCAACTGGAAAATTTTTGAAATGTAGAAAGCACCTTAAAAACACCGCAAGAAAATAATTCGTTTTAAAAGTACGTCTCGAATTTGAATTTTCTAAGATACTTAAGGTTTTCAAGGATAATTCAATGGGCTAAAATGCCCAAAAATTTCAGGTAATTACACGGAACATTATAGCGCCGTGGGTCCCGTGCCGGAACCCACCAGGATAAAAACCATTTACAAAAACACCAAAAAGGCCGATGACGGTAATATTTCAAAAACTCACAAAAGCCATTTACAAAATACTAAGTACCGTCACAAGAATTTTGCCAAAATGATCAAGGCCATAACGCCAAAAACTCGGTTAAAGGAATCGGTTTTCGAATTCAAACTCAGTTGGCAAAAGGCCGAAAGCCATTTGAAAGAACTCACGCAGCGGAATAAAATTACAGTCCTAGATACACAATCCGGAACACTACTCCTCATATGAACGAAATATGAGAGTCAAATAACCACATATCAAGAAATCAAAATCCATAAGAGGATTCCGTCATTAATCAAATAATCATAAAAATAGCTCGTGTCACATGAGGCACAATACAAAGAAGGGAGACTTACATCCACAGGTCGCACGAAGATGATGATCGCCCACGATACTAATCACGACCAACAAACTCAGACGACGCGTCGCGACACTACTCAGTCAGATAAAATCCGACGAAACAAGACTCAAACAACACGACTTGACCCGGCTGACCTAGGTTTCCTCAACCTAAGCTCCGATACCATTTATGTAACACCCCCAATCCACTCAGGGATATTACACGCCGTAGACCCTCTCCTCGAGGATCTACCAGGCTGATAACTAAAATCGAACATCTAAACATCGCCTTTAAGGCTAAAATGACTCAGTAGACCGACTTGGTCTTTCAATAAATACATACAACTCAAATACAACTCATGCCCACGCAGGGGTCAAAATAGAACCACACCCGCACAACGGGAAAAATATACTGCAGCGGAAAAGAAAATACAACTAGACCAATACGACATCAACGGATCCTCGTGTGATTAGTATCGTTCATCTTTCATCATCCTTCGTGCCGACCCTGTGCTATGCTCCAAAACCTGAATGCAAAAATAGACATCCACCCCCCGAATACTCGGGGGTTAGCAAAACTCCACTGTTTTGCTAGTGCAAGTACAAGTGCAAAAATACGAGCCATACAATTCACATTCCACGAATAACAATAACCAGGAATCCTCAAAAATCCAAAAGTAACGAAAAGTACTTCCCGAGGCAAGAGTTTGAGTAAGACATTCCAAAAACCTAAAGGCCACAATAGAAGGGAAACAATTTATAAAACAGTTTAAAATGCCATCGAGAGTTTTAATAAAAAATAATTTAGGATTACCGAATCCTTATCTTTCCAAAAATCAACAGGGTCACAGCCCAAAGGTTTTGTTTTCGCAAATAGAAAACCGAAAATAATTCACAGGGCCAGAGCCCAACATCACGTGTCCTCGACGGACATAAAAAAAATCAACAAAACGTAATCACGCACGCGCATCGCCTAGGACCGGGACGAAGCCACAAATCCCACTCGAGGCCTCGAAGGACCCTCCCGAGCTGGCTAGCGAAACAAATCACACACATCTCACGGTTGGATCAATTGCTTGTTGCATCCTGGCCACATGATCGCATGTCATGTGCCACCGTAGATTATCTCAGGCTCTCACGGTTGGATCAATCACTTGTTGCATCCTGACCAC
The DNA here is from genome assembly GCA_033398695.1 of Orobanche coerulescens. Classification (NCBI taxonomy): domain Eukaryota; kingdom Viridiplantae; phylum Streptophyta; class Magnoliopsida; order Lamiales; family Orobanchaceae; genus Orobanche; species Orobanche coerulescens. Next base: position 195,112,794 of record CM065802.1, read on the forward strand.
ATGATCACGTGCCATGTGTCACCGTAGACCTTTAACCATATCCACACATTCACACAAATAACACAATGCAACAAAGATATCCAAACAATTCACTCAGAGGCATCAAACACTTAGCAAAACACCACGTCAAACCACAACGCACTGAAATGAAATAATATACGTCCACACGCAAACACCAAGTGCATCATCAACACCAAATATATCCATAGGATTCACATAGTCATTTACAAGACACACCATTCACAAAACACACGCGTTTTGAAAGCAAGCCTTTAACAAGGCTAAACCGAATCTTTTGAATGTTTAAACAAACGATCAAATAAACACATTTAAACGATCACTAATTATCATATCCATAAAACAAGAATAGTATGGGCAAGGTACTTGCCTCGAATAACCACAACGCGGAGAATCGGCCGAAGTAGGTTGGCACGAACCGACTACGAACTCGCCGACTCCACCGAACGACAATCCACAACAATGAACTATGAACGAAAACAATAACAACGAAAATGAATTTCAAAGTATGACCCAAAGCCGCTGAATTCAAAGAACAAATGACGAAGGTTCAAGGATTTCCCCCAAAACGGCCAAGAACACGATTCGTCCCGTCTAAACCCGAAAACAGAATTCCAAGTTGAAATATGAATATACAATCCATAGAATATGTTTAACAACATCATTTAACCATAATCGATCCATCGAAAACGGATGAAAAACGAGATCGAGGACAAATCTCCCAAAAAGTCAATTCGAAGGAAATCAAGAAATATACTTCGATTCGATGAAGAACAATGGATTAAATGATGTTAAACACAAGAATACTACCAAGATTAATCATACCCATCGTGTATTAATCAACAACACGGAACGAATCGGACAAAAACGCAAAAACCCCAAATTTTCCCAAAATAGGGTTCTAGGAAATCTCACCTTGATTCGCTGGATCAAAGGAGGTTATGGTGGGAACAATCGATGATATGAACTCCCAATCTTCGTGGATTAGTTGATTGACAACATGTCTCCTGGATCGCCAAGTCTCCAGCCGCGGAGAGGAAAAGATGGAAATGAAAAACGGGTGAAAATATGGCTACTCTGTCATATTTATACAGGCACGGCCTAGCGTGCGCTACACCTTCCGGACTAGTGCGCGCTAACGGGCAGCCTCGGCCGATAACCCTCGGCCGTGGCCCGCAAGGCCCTGTACTGAAAACTCAATCTGCCGGCCGGATCCTGCCTGCCCGACCGCGATAGCACGCGCTGCGCGGACGCTAGCGTGCGCTAGCCGATCATCGAGAACCCTCTGCAGGTGACCGCCGGCGTAGTGCGTCGCTAGCCGGCCAACGGCATGCGCTACGCTGCCGACTAGCACGCGCTACGCTCGGCATAGCGTCGCTACTGCCGATCCTTCCCAGTCGTAACCCGAAACCCCACTGTCCGGTCCGATAAGCGTCGTTGGTCGACCAAGCTAGCGTGCGCTATACTGCCGGTTAGCGCAGCCTTCCGATGTGGCGTGCGCTACGCGGTTCTCTTGCACTGTCCGGCCGGTGCCGCAATCGTCCGGCGATCCATGGCCGTCCGGCGATGCACCACCACGAGGGCTCGGCGACCCGATTTCGAAAGCGTCACGGGCGAACACGACGAAAAGTTCGCGGACAACATCAACGACCCGGAATGAAAACATAATACCATAATTAGTCATACGCGACCAAGAAACGGGTCGAGACAACAATTACAGATACGGATACCCGTAACTTTGGGTAAATTACAAAATGGCCCAAAACGCCCGAAAATCATGATACATGATCGAATAACCAAACTGAAGTTCACAACACGTATAACAAAGTCAAACGAAGTTACGGGAAACTCGAAACAGCAGTTTCGACCCTGATTCGCAAGAATCGAACTCAAGTGCGGAAAAGTCGCTAAAAAGCACGGAACTCAACAAAACGACACCGAAACGAACTCGGATGTCAAAAAGTGTAGAATTAATCATTCTCAAAATAATTAAAAGGTCATGAGCGAGTCGTCAAGATGGACTCCGGCCGAAAAAAGAAATTTACCAAAAATCGAAAATTGCGGATATTACACGCCCGACTCTAACTCTATAGCAAACTCAACCTCACGATCCGGTGGCAATCCCGGCAACTCGTCAGGAAACACATCAGGAAACTCACTAACGACTGGAATCGACGAAAACTCGACTCCACCATCCTCCGCCTTCAAGGCAAAGCACCAATAACCAGTACACCCTTTTCGTAGGAGTCTCATTGCCTTCAAGGCGTTAATAACCAACTTCTGGTTTATCTTTCGCCCCGCGAAAGAGTGTTCAGTGCCGTCCTCGGCTAGCATGGTAATGATCCTCATGCAGTAGTTCATGATTGCACCATGCCGCTCGAGCCAATCATCCCCGAGAATCAAATCCTCACCCTTGATACCCACGACAATAAGATTAGAGAGCCAAGCCCTCTCACAAATAGACACAGAACAGTCCCGGACTTCTCGATCACCGACAATTCTATCACCGCTAGGAAGTTTAACGATGAAAGGCTCGCAAGGTGACAAGCAGTCGAGACTCAAAAGGCGTACACACTCTAGAGAAATGAATGAATGTGTAGCACCCGAATCAAAAAGCACACTGACAGGATGGGAATGGATATGAACGGTACCTGTCGCCACAGTAGCTGCTGGATCATCGTCCCTCCTCATCACGTAGATACGCGGTTGGGCAGAGCCGACACTAGAAGCTCCTCCCCTAGCGGGCTGACCCCGACCCCTACCTCGGCCGGCACTCGGCGGTGGCGGTGGAGCAAATGAGCCCTGGTTCACACTCGGCTCCATAGGTGCTGGATGAGAAGAACGGGCGCCGCGAAACTGTCTGAGCTTCTCACAAAAAGAAGCCTTGTGGCCCGACTGACCACAAGTATTACAAGTCAAAGGTGGACGAGGACACTCCCGGTTCACATGGCCTGGCTTGCCACAGTTAAAGCATCTGGGGTCCCAGACGAAGGTTCCGGCGGCACTTCGAAAACCCCCAGAAAAACGATCCGAACCACCCGTAGAAATATTTGCAGGTTGAGATTTCTGCTGACTTCCACCCTTGTAACCCGAGAAATCCCCAGCAGATTTCTGCTTCTTACTCTCTCGGACCGCCGCACTAGCCGTCACTGACATATCATAAGCAAGAGCTCGACTCTGATAGTCCTTCAAAGTAGTACGGACGAGCCTAGACATATAGTCCCGAATGGGCAATTTCAACCTCCTGGAAAAATGGAAAATTGTCACTTTCCTCGACAACTTGGGTCTTTACATAGCCCAACTCTTTGTTAAAATCAGCAATAGCTTGAGATACGGGGATATCCCGTGGTTGAGCATCATAGAAAGCATGCACTCGGGCCTATCCGACCGGCCACGGATAATATTCGGTCTCCATCAATTCCTGAAATTCGGCCCACGAAGCAACATGGTCTTTAGGCCCAACGGCCTCCCACCAATCCGTAGCATCCCCAGTGAGAAAGTACTGGGCAATAGGGACCTTACAATCCTCGGGACAGTTGGTGGCAATGAAGACTTTAGATATCTCCTTGATCCATCCCTCCCAGCCGATCGGGTCCGACGCTCCCGAGAACTGAGGAGGATGCATCTTGATGACATCCTGAAGCCAGCGTTCCGCTCCGCCCCGATTAGCATGGGTCGGATCCAGATTCTGAACCACCTGAGCTATCGCCGCCATCTGGTTAACCATTTGCTGCATAACAGCCGCAATACCAAGATCGGCGCGCTCCTGAGAAGAAGCATGACTGTGACGGTCACCGGTACTGCTGGCTCCCAAAGAATGCGACGTGGCCGCCCTACCGGCTGCCCCACGTCCTCGGCCGCGTCCACGACCACGTCCACGACCACGACCACGACCACGGTTTCCTCCGGCATCCATACTGGTGTTAAGAGGTAACAGGGGTATATCTATGATGAGTAAGGGAGAAAAAAGCAACTATGATTCAAGAAGTGAAAATACAATGCAAGAAACAGAAAAGTCGAATAAGAAAACTTACGAGCACCGGAAGTATCGAGATGCTGGCAGCGGCGTGACAATATGCAAAACAAAACTCGACTAGACCCAAATAACCAACTAGTCTAGGTATCCATAAACCTAGATGCTCCGATACCATTTTCTGTAACACCCCCGAGATATTCAGAGTATATTACAACGCCGTGGACCCCTACATGGGACCCACCAGGCTACAATAAGAAAAACCCCACTCGACTAACCATCTCGGTTAGCGAGGACACACATTTAATAATACAACAATTAAAACTACACCCGGAGTAATCGGCGAATTAAGCATCAACCAACAATGTAGAAATATAGGGTAATACAAACGGAGTTCGAAATGAAAAGCCTAAGTACTCGCGAGTACAATCTATAAGTTTATAAATGTGGAAACAACCATATCGAAGTGGGCAAAAGAAATAAGATGACCCAAATGCATATGTCAACGACCCTAGCCAACATCCTCGTACTGTCCCAGTGCTCGCTCGTCCGGATGATCATAACCTGAAATCCATAACAAGAATTTCCCCACAACGGGTCCCCAAAAGGGGTTAGCAATTACGCTAGTACAAGTAATCAAGGAAAACCAATCGCTTACACATTTCATAGTACATGCACCAATATCATTTCAAAAACCAAAACCAGACATGTCATTTCCGGAAACAAACAGTCACAATTAATTTGCCTAGGACCAGGACGAAGCCAAGAATCCCACTCGAGGCCACTAAGGACCCTCCCGAGCTGGCCACATTCATAAAACAAATCAAGCACCACACGTCACCTAGGACCGGGACGAAGCCACAAATCCCACTCGAGGCCTCTAAGGACCCTCCCGAGCTGGCTAGCGAAACAAACTCATGAATCCAGGACAAAGCCATAGATTCCCTCGAGGCCCCGTCGGACCCTCCCGAGGTGAGTAAAGCACACACAATATACATTACCATTTCACGTTAAGCATAAAGGTTTCCAAGAATTACTTGCCTTGAATAATTGACGACGCAACGAACGAAAGGAAAAACACCGACGAACGCTAGAAACCAACGGTACCGAACCTAATGATTTGAAGAAAACAATCACAACCAACTCTAGACGGATACAGAAATGGAATACACCCTAAAACCCACCTACGATTCATGTATATTCGTATAAAAATAACAACGAGGGCGGATCACAACCAAACCCTCCTGATTTCGCAAAACCATGAAAATATACACGAATCCGTAGGAAAACTAATGATATCAACAAGATTAATCATATTCATCATGGATTAACCAACAAAACGGAACGAATCGGATTAAAATCCCAAAACCCCCAACTTATCCAAAAGTAGGGTTCTAAGAGATTTTACCTTGGATTAGGATGAAAGATTCATGTTGATGTTGTTAATATACACCAAGAACTCAAGGAAGTTGATGGTTGAGATGATCGGAGGAAGAAATCGCCAAGAAATCGCCCGGAATCGCCTAAGCCACGGAGAGAAGGAAGAAATGAAAATAATACGTTCATCTCGGTCAACTCCCTGGTTTATATAGCCAGGGAGTGTTAGCGCGCGCTAATCCTCAAAGTTAGCGTGCGCTAACGAAACAAACTCGATCCGATGGCAGCTGCGGCGTTAGCGTCTTTACTCCAAGCGTGGCGTGCGCTAATAGCTTCTCGATAGCGGCGCTATCGACCAATAGCGTCGATACGGGCATCGGTAGAGTCGAAGCAAGCTGCCGATTACACACCTGATCCGGTTAGCGCGCGCTATCGACCGAACGTAGCGTGCGCTAAAGTGTATCGGTAGCGCGCGCTATCGAACAATAGCGTGCGCTACCTGGGCATCAGTAGAGTCCAGTGGCAAACTGCCCAGTACTGGACATCCACACTAGCGCACGCTACCGGGCGTCTCAGCGTGCGCTAACTCCCAACATTAGTGTGCGCTAGAATACGTAGCGTACGCTAATCCACCAGTCTAGAGGGCTGGAATCAGCACTGCCACACCCAGGGCTTGCACTCTAGCGCGTGCTACGAAGCAGTCGTAGCGTGCACTACTAAGTGACCCCTAGCGTGCGCTATGCAGAAAGATAGCGTGCGCTAGGTACGAAATATAAACAGTCCAAAACACTGGAATATGAACGAAACGTTAAACGGAACATCTCAAGACGCATCGAAACATAGAATGGATCCACGGCAACCCCGAAACAGCGGTTCCGTACAACAATAACGAGAATTAGATCAATAGATGACGGAAAAGATACACTGTAAGGTACACGAGGGTCACTACGACCGAGAAATACATCGAAAATAAAAATACGAGGGAAAGAAAAAATGCGGATATTATATTATGAACATAGATAGTGCGATATAATATTATTACATTAGTTCAGATTTAATTTCGGAAATGAGAATTTTGTATTTTGATTAAACAAGGTGTTGAAATTTTGAATTAAAAGGTACATATATATATATATATATTTACCGAGTACTTTATTTTGAAAAAAGCTAAAGTCCGTAATATATTATTTTAAAGCAGATGATCGAGGAATTTAAAATTCTTGTATCATATTGCGATCAGAAATATATTTCAAGACAAATATATTTTGAACATTTTATTTTTCAAGTAAGTATTTATAATAAACTTTAAAGAAAATTATTTTCGAAAGGTGATGTCAGTGTAGTTGAAAAATAAGTGATATCATAATTCTTAATTTGTAATTTGGAAAGCTTGATAAAATAATAATAATAAGAATTTTTAATGAATATTTTTTTTTCTTGTGGAGTTGATCTTCAAAATTCTTTTTGAACGACCTATAATTTTGAGTCATAGATTATAAATATTTTATAAGATATGTGTCGATATATTAATCAGGTTATTCTGTTTTTGAGGCGTTTATACGTATTGATTAAGAAACTTGATAATTGAGAATTTATAATTTAACGGGTACTAGTGAAAACCTAGAAAAGTATATATAGATACTACATATGAGTTGTTTGAGTTACGAGTTAATGCGAGCATGACAATATTGGATAATATGGTTTGAGATGATTGATGATTACCGTGATATTGTGATGATATTTAGTATATGATAAATATTTGAGAATAAAAATATTTTGACTGAAAAGTTTTTAGAATGTATATGATATTTATTGAATTATGTTATTAAGCCGAGGTAATGTAAGATGACAAATGGTATTCTCTGATGTCTTTGGATAATTGTTGGTGCGATATGGCGGTGGCCAATGTCAAGTCACCCGATGAATTATTTGGCGAAGGTTATAACAACTATCCGGACCGTGTTTGGACGTATAATCAGAACGTGTTCATCGAGCGAATAATTGGCTGAGTCACAAGGATGTTACTTATGTCATGAATGGTTCTCTATTTAGGTCGTTGAGAATAAATATACCATTTTGACTGAGTAAATTCTTAGTGCTCAGTAATTTTATATTATCCGGGATGATATAATTTTAATTACCTAGCGGTATTCATATTGACTTACTATTGTTGTATTGAGTCGACTATTGAATCAATCGATGAAACAATTTGATATCAATTAAGTTACAGATCGAAGTTACACCTTTTGTGATAGTCAAGGAGTAATAATAATAGCGTAGAAAGATTACATAGTAAATAGAGGCATACATTCGAAATCAATACTCCGAATTATTTTATCTTAAGTTTCGGGACGAAACTTATTTTAAGGGGGATAGTATGTAATATCTCTGATGTTTATTATATACTTTATATATATCTTGTTACATATTTTTACTAAATATCGATCTTCATAATTTTTTTTTTCGAATGAGATTGAACCACTACTAAGGTATGTTTCTAGTTATCTTGATACATTTTGATAGATTACGATACCGAATATTTGATTCAAACACAAATATCTCTTTATAGTATCATTTTTTTTCCTAATCATTCACCTAGTCTGACCAACCATTTAATTAAATGATAAAATAAAAATATTTTGTTTTATTGTTGATGTTATTCTAATCATTCATTTATCTTCACTCAATTATATAATCCATTCATGTTAGTGGGTCCAGAAAAAAATCAATTAGCAAGATTCCTATTGATACAGGTTTTGAAATAATTCAATTCCTTTGCTGTATTACATTAGACCACACAAAACATCCCCAAATCATTCATCTACTGAAAGTGATATATTACATATCATCGAGAGTACCATTTGCCTACAATTTTATAGGCCTCTCAACAACATATATCACATCTTGTATCACCTAAACAAGAACATAAAAACCAACACAGCACCACCTACACTCATCTGGTGTCCGTTCGAAACCGTGAATCATTCGTGAGTTACCTATTGGAAATTGCAGACTGAGCAGTGGAGAGCCCGAATTTGGATTTGAATCATGGCCCACCTTTGCAGGAAAGGAATCAAGTTCGAATATCAGCTCATCATCTGCCTCCTCCGTCCAGATCCCGTCGTCGCCGCCACTTGAACGAAGGTTAACTCCTAAAACAAGTCGACTACCGTGAAAAGCTGCCGCCTACGGAGCCGATCGCCACCTCCGTCCAGATTGGATTTCCGCAGCCATACTATTCATCTCGACCTCCACCGTAACCAACCGCCGCTGCTCTGTACTAGATGCTAATTCTCCGCCGGACACTACTCTGGAACAAATCAGAATCGGAGACCAAGTTGTGTCATCCATCAACCGCCACCATTGAGCGCCTTCCCCGGTGGAACCAATCGAGATTGGTCGCCGTCATACACTTCAGTTCTGAATTGTCGTCTGTTGTTGGATCTCTCGCTGTCGTTGCTGCTGTCCGCTGGTGGTGAGTGTGTGTGTTTCGGAAGAGAGCGAGATGTGAGAAGGACAAAATTAACAAAGAAGGTGGAGATGGCTGTATAGAAGGAGAGTGAAAGAGAGTGAGAAGAGGAAGGAGAAAGGTAGGTGAGAAGAGAGAGGGGACGGCGACAGGTGAGAATTGAGAGTAGTGGGACAAAATCGGTACTATTAAAAGCAAATAGGGAATTAGTAGGGTTTGGGTCAAGGTGGAATTTGGGTTGGGTTTTACTTGGGCCAAATATATTTTTGGGCTGATTTATATATGGCCATGTATTTAATTGGATTGGATTTTTACACTACGTGGATATTAATTGGAGGAGATTTGGATATTTATCATGTAACTTGAGCCGGGATTTTGGTCGATTGAAGAGTCTATTGGTTTCTGGATTAGCAGACGAATCTTGAATAAATTCAGATACCTTTCGATTTTGACCCAATTCAAGGTATGATATCATTAAATTATTATCAAGTGATAATTAATCGAGTTATTAGAATCAAGTAAATTATCGATAGTATTTTGATTAATTAATTGTGTATTAGGATATGATTATTGGACATACTTTAGGGACCATTGAGTTCGTGAGCTATCCCGCGATCGGAAATTTCATTCGTTGGACCTAAGGTTGTTCGTTTGATTAATTGGTGTTGTTCATTCGATCGTCGTTCGCTCGTTCACTCATTTCGTGGAGGACACTTTGATCGTGCAGAATCATCTTACATCTTTGGTATTGAGGTAAGTGAATTCTTGCTTGGTTATGATGATAATATGTCTTATATATGTTATATATATTTGCGTTCATTTATGCTTTATGAATTTCGATTCATGGTGATGTTATTATTGATCTGGTCGATCATCCATTGAGGAACGTTGGTTCCGAGTCTTATTTATACCCTCGTTGCGTTTCGGTGAGTTGATTTGATCTTTGTTGGATTCGTATTTCCTTCGTTGATCATTTGGTCCCTTGTTGGGAATTGTTAAGTCATTATTCAATTTCGATGTCACTTTTGTTATCTCGTGGCATTCCGGGTCATACTGGCATGCCGGTTGGTATGTGTAGGATTTTCATGTTGGGCACATATAAAGTCGTGTGTTGGTAGTTGACCTCACATTGGACTGTGCACACGAGATGGTTACTTCGTGAGATTGATTAGGTACAAGACCACACGTGTATTCGATCGATACCCGTTGGTGGCTTGTGCATGGACACATTTCCATCCCGGGCGTAGTGTGGCGCCATCCTTTGAGCCATAACTATTAGTTGATTCATACAACATATTTGATTGCGTATGTATTCAACGGGATTGGGTTATAATCTGGCCGATTCACATTTGATCGCATGTGTTCGACGATTTGAGATTATGATCGAACTTGTGGTTTATACAGCATGTGTTATTGCGTATATTCCGGTTTTGGGTGATGATTTGTTAATTCATATAGCATGTGTGATTATATATGTTCGACATATTAAGATTTATTATCTTGTGTAACTGACCATGTGGTTTTGGGCGAAATATGTTGTTTATCATATTTTAGGTCCATGAAGGCTAAGACACAAGAGAGACAAGGTGACGACGAAGAGTCTCAAGGATACTAATCAAGGGCCCGAGTCTTCTTGTTTTCGGATGTATTTCTTTTGAGTTCCGCTGTATTTTTTTTATTCTCCTGTATTTGTATTGTATCGGTATATCTATCTTCACATAGATTATACCTGTATTATATTGATCCTGGTTTGTTTTGGCATATGTTAGTCATAATATGTATAAACTCCTCATCTTTGTAACACCCCCAAAACCATCCGGGATATTACAGCGCCGTGGGTCCCGTGCCAGAACCCACCAGGCTAATAACCATTTACAAAACCATTTCAAAAATATTTAAAAACGCCAAAAGGCCGATGACGGTAATATTTTGCAAATACTCAAATATTTTCAAAAACATAATTCTGAAATACCGTCAAGGAATACCATTTGAAAATACAAGGCGAGGTGCCAAATCTCAACAGTTTAAAATGTACGTTAAGCCACCACTTAAACGTACCGATAAAATAGTTTAGAAAAAGGTTTAATGAAATAACCCAAGTTCGCAAAGTTCCAAAAAGCCCTTTTAAAATACACACACGCAGCGGATAAAGATACCGAAAAGCCATTTTGAAATATACACACGCAGCGGATAAAGCAGTTCAAAATACACATTTGCAGCAGAAATAAATGACCGGAATAGAATACTTAATTCTCCAAAAACAAGCCACAACCAGTATCATATCGGGAAGCTCATCCCTTCACGACCGCTACTAGCTCGATCTCCGAGTACCTAAAAATAAAGCCCACGACGGGGTCAGCCACAATACTCAATAATGATACCGATCACATCATCATAAATAATTACATACCAATGTAATAATACTGTAAGAATACTACCAACGTAATCTTACCGTTATAACCTTACCAATCCATAATAATCCAATCCTTACCATAATCCACATTTCGCATCCTCGAATGACGAAATGAACTTAACAACAATTATCTGTATTGAATTCCAAAAATACCAACAATCCTCAAAACATCATCATAACTCATAAGTGTGGAAATAATCCAATCTGTGCCAAATCCTGTCCATCGGATTACACAATCAAATCTCAACCTGGATAAACCAATAATACACAACATTTCTGTAGATCAACTATCACATGACAATGAATACAAATCCCGAAACATCAACGTACAGTCTGAATGCTCATACGATCAATAACAATGATCAACCAATACATCAACTGAGAATATCATCGACATGATAACTCCAATACGACCAACAAAGGATCAACGATAACCGAGAGTACCATCAACATGATAACTCTGACACGATCAACAAATGATCAACAATAACCGAGAATACCATCAACATGATAACTCCAACACGATCAACAAAGGACCAACAATAACCGAGAATACCATTAACAAGGTAAACTCCAAATGATCAACAATAATGGATCTCAAATAAATAACTCCGACTGTCGAATACCCCTCGGGCGTATGAACAACCAGTCACAAACCGTCGAACATACCCAACCATAAATGGAGGATGAACGACCAAACAATATGGCTCAAAGATGGAAGTCATAGTACGCCCGGTCCGGAAATGTGTCCGTGCACAAGCTACCCCGGGTATTGATCACATACACGTGTGGTCTTGTACCTAATTAGCCTCACGAACTACGTCTCGTGTGCACGGTTCAATGTGGAAATATCAACACATAACCATCATGTGCCCGGCTAAAAATCCTACACAATAACCAATCGGCACGCAGATATGACTCCAAATATGTCACGATGCAACATGACAACGAAACTCAAAGAAATACATATCCAATAAGGATCAAAAGACTCACCGAAGTGAACAACAACAGACTGACAATGAAAAGTCGACACGACTAATCAATATCCAAAACATCAATCCTGGGATCATCATCCCCAAATGAATGACCAACATGATCTACGATCTCAATACAACAGTCCTGGGATCAACATCCCTCAACGAATAACCGATACGAAACTCATTACACGAAACCTCAACATATACAACAACTCAACATACTAATTATCCACATGACTGAACAAATACTTAGATTACCTCAAAGCCGAGGACCATGTCCATCAACATCCCCCAATGAGACGATCAACACAACCATTAATACCAACAGTAGTCCTGGGATCAACATCCCTCAACGAACAACCAGTATGAATCTCAATATACAAAGCCTCAACATACAACATATACAACAACTCAACATAATAATTATCTCATAACTGAGCAATACATAATTTACCTCAAAGCCGAAGACAACATCCTTTACACGAACAACATCCCTGAACGAATACACAGTTATACAAATAATCTCAAATAAGCTACCATCCATTCAATACCAATAAACCTTTATCCCGATACTTATGTCATCACGATAACTATCCTCGATATCCGCTATTCTATATCCTTGACCAAAGATAACTCACGTCTTCCCTGAACACAATTAAATCATATACCTTATGATTTAATACAACTAGAGCACGATATACAAACCATTATCCCGACAACTTACATTTCTAACAACATTGCTATATGAATTATACATGAAATGAAAACGAAACCATTCATCAAATATTATAAACTGAACAAGTATAAACTTGCCTCGATACCGATACCATGAAGCCGTTACAAAAATCCATTGCCTTCGTCTACGAGCTCCTCAGCCCCGACCAAAAGCAATCTACGAACTCTTCAGCCTCAACCGCAACACAACGGTCATAAACCATGATCAAAACATATCAACCTATTGCAATAACCGATTAACACACATTTGATAAAAATCAATAACCGACATACCCAATCAATAAACTCAACGGTTCAACAAAACCTCGATCATATACATAAAACCAAATAATCCAACTCAACAAATACGATCTCATATCCACAATACAATCCGTAACTCGATGATCACAAATAACAATCAATAACCGATCAACAAACACAACGGTTCTACAATATCCCGATTCAATACAAATCCAAACAATCCAAACCAATCAAACACGAATTCAAAACCACAATACGATTCCACACTCCGAAGATCATATCAATAATTAATTTAAACCAACAAGGGTCTAATATTATCGATTCCAAATTCAATCTTAAATACGGATACAAGTTTCCTCCTTGTAATTTCATAATAACACCAATTACCGATTATCATCATCAATCCGGACGATCCGATTAATTCAACATTATAGATAATCATACTCCAAGAGTTTCAAATAATTCCATTATCCGAATTGAACACTTACTCAATAAGTATGAATTCTTAAACTCAAAAGTGAATCATAATCTTATCAAACCCAAAAATCATATTCGTATTCCTATACGAATATTGTACCAAAACATATAACTTAGTTTTAAATGTGAATATTCCATATTCATATCCAAAACACCAACACTTTAAAATGTATTCATCAAATCAATGATCAATTCATCTCGACATTAAGGATTTTATAACATATTCGATTCCAACTTCAACTCCAAATACGAAGACAAAACTCCTTCTTGTTCATACTTGTAAATTCGTAGAAAACAATTTACCGATTATTATCATGAATAATCACATTCCAAAATTATCCAAAATCCTTCCAAAATCATGATATGTATAACTCAAGGGTTCTTCAAGAACATGAATTATCCGAATTCACGTTCATAATCCATAAAACAACATAATCCGATGTTTTCTAACATCTAAACAATCCTTATTCACAATTCAAGGTGTATATAATCATGTCCTTCAACATATACTTCTCATAACATCATGATTCGCAATAAACCACCAAGAACATCGAGAATACCACGATTCCATAATCATAACAACATAATCGAATCATTTGATCACCAATTCATTATCTTCATTTAACAAAATTCCCATAATTACCAAGAATCATTACAACAATATCATTTCAACCATCATTCATACGAAAACGTGTAGAATTTTCCATGTTCTACTCATTGAGACATTTCATCGAACACTTTGAAGGCATAGTCCAATTCAATCGATTATTCAAAGAAATACTCGAATTCTTTCCACAAAACTTCAAGATTATTGAATGATTACGAGTATACAATCAAGTTCTATCATTAATCTGAATCAAAACGAAGCAAAACGGCCAAAACACCAAGAAACCTCAAGAACATCCAAAAACCAAAAGTTTAGGTGTTTTTACCTTCGATCCGGGTGGAAGATGATGTTAATCCATAATTCCAACTTCCAAAACATGTTGCTACATGATGATCTTACTCAAATACATCTACTTTTGCTGAAGGAATCGTGAAAAAAACGAAGAAAAATGAAAAATGCCCAAGATGACTCGGTCCAGGCCTTATATAGGCCGAGACCTGCCGGAACGTTACGTACGTAATCGGCGGGTCCTTACGTACGTAGCCGGCCGTGGCCTACCCCACTGCCCAGTTCGTTCGGCACCCTTACGTACGTAACCGGCAGGTGGCTTACGTACGTAACTAGCCCTTACGGCCGTAACCGGCCACTGCCTTACGTACGTAATCGGCCAGTCCTAGCCATCCCTGCGAGTCACTACCGACCGTGATCGGCCATCCATACGAGTCACTGCCGACCATGCTCAGCCATCCCTACGAGTCACTGCCGACCATGCTCGGCCACTACAGGTCCTCTCGGCCACGACTCGGCCAGCCGCCCCGTAACGTACGTAGCACTTATTCCGTTGCATACGTAATACGTACGTTGACTTGCTACAGTATTATACTCGTATTACGTACGTAATACACCCTGTATAACGTACATAACTCCATCCGTTGACTCACCTGTCCACATCTGCGCCGAAAGCTGCCGACACCGGGCCCAACTGTCCGATTCCTCTTGTTACGTACGTAATACCTTATGCATAACGTACGTAAAGCGTATAATTTAGCGTACGTTATCTCAACATCTTAACGTACGTTAAGGGCTCTATACTTAGCCAAAATCCAACGGTTCCTGTCCGATGTCTCGACGTACAAAATACAAATATACGGCATACTGAATACACATACTGAATCCAAAAATATTCTCATACGGTATACCTGATATCCAAATCAGTTCAACCTGATACAAGATATCCTGAATATATCTGTCAATCAAAAACGATAATCACACCAGTATAACTGTCTCGGTTCTCAATTTATTTTATCCATACTGTATAGATACCAAACTATACAGTATATTCAGATAAAATAACGCGAAAAATTTATACTGAAAATCCGGGTATTACATACTAACCCCCTTAAAATAAGTATCGTCCTCGAAACTTGCAACCTGTCGCCAACAACAGATAAATCCAAAATTTTCCAACTCATCACAAAAACAATCAAGTGTCGCCACAAGCGAAATAACCAAACCAATATACTTACAGGTGCGTGAAGCCGATGATCTCCTGTGATACTAGCACACGACCCCCATACGAAGTCTCAACACAATACCAACACACACCAATATCACAAATAGCAATTTGAAAAGAATCTCAAAATTTTGGAAACTCCAAAAATCGATTTGACTCAAAAGTCAGAAAAATCATTTTCAAAACTCACGCCACTACCGTACCGATAGAGCCACACAACACACACGCATGGGTTTCACAAAACCCAAGCTCCGATACCATCTTCTGTAACACCCTCAAAACCATCCGGGATATTACAACACCGAGGGTCCCGCGCCGAAACCTACCAGGCTAATAACCATTTACAAAACCATTTAAAAAATGTTTAAAAACGCCAAAAGGCCGATGACGGTAATATTTTGCAAATACTCAAATATTTTCAAAAACATAATTCTGAAATACCTTCATGGAATACCATTTGAAAATACAAGGCGAGGTGCCAAATCTCAACAGTTTAAAATGTACGTTAAGCCACCACTTAAACGTACCGATATGTAATACCTCCGGTATTCCATGCTTGATTACTTTGTACTGTGTGAATGTTTGGTAATGTGACGTCATTTCTATTTATGTATTCCATTGGGTGCTATACAATTGTACGATGTAAATGAAATGGGGGTGACGCGCGTTGATGCCGTGGGACGATCGTCGGTGCGAATATGATGGTGGCCAACGTCTTTTTCCCCGATAATTGTTGACGAGTGGAAGGGGTGGTCACCCCGAGATGGTTAGAATGTGGTATGAGGCTAAAGAATTTATATCTAACGCACGTTAGAGTTCTGTCTAACGCGCGCTATAACTCATGCCTAACGTACGCTATATTTCGATTGTTACGTACGTTAGGGTAGCTATATTACGTACGTAATGGGTGGGTCGGTCTCCCGACCAGAATCTTTCTTTTGACACGGACAGAGCTACTTTCGGCGGGCTAGAGGACAAACGAGTCAACTATTCGTTACGTACATTATGTCCCAAATTTAACGTACATAACACCTGGGCACATTTCGGGCAGTGAGTTCTTTACGTACGTTGTCATTACACTGTTACGTACGTAATACACCTTACGTACGTAACACTCTTATCATTAACGTACGTTACCAAAACCAAGTTTTATAAAATGGCAATTCCCTTCTTCATTTGCACGACCCAACATTATAAGCTATCACCCTTGGAGAAATTCCTAGCCCTATACCCGGTTCTTAAGCCTCTTATACACTTGAATTAACATTGAGGAGGTGGATTCTTGAGCTCCGGTGAAGATTATCCAAGTCGTTCAAGTCACTTCTCGTTCTCCTCGTAGTTCTTGTGAATCCGTCAACTATATTCATTATTCTTCTTCCAATAAGGTAAGCCACCAATTCCTGGAGTTATATCTTCGATGTTTTCTTATTTATACTTATTAGATTGCGGGTATTGGGTAGATTTTTGCTAAACTTCATAGACAATCTTGTCGGATGGGATTGTAGTAACCGGAATTATCGTTGCTTATATGTTTCGTTTCATGCAAATCATATTTATCATACGAAATTTCACTTCAAATCATCGCTAGAAATGTAAAATTTGACGAATCAATTGTGGGAAAATTCGTAGTAATCCGTCACCGTATGTTCCATTGTTCGTAGCCACCCTTACCTTGTGATTTTTGACACTTAGCAAACTAAGGAAAACAATTCGATAGTATAATCAATATTAGATATCAAACCACCAAAGTTATTGTGCAATAGAATCCGTCGATTGTAGTATTCGGAATATAGAATTGAATTAGAAAGCATTAGATTCGATTACGCCATAATAATTCGTTGACAACCGAAGAATGATTGGATTATCTTCTTGAGTAAATCGATATACCTAATGTTAATTATAGGATTGAACGGGATAATGGTACACAATACTTAAAAACTTAGAAACGAGACTTATATCGACAATTGAAACTACACTAGGAATCCAATTAGGAAAGGGAGACTAGTTTTATTCATCATAATCCGTACGAGGTGTTAATCGGATATTACGTGGCTAGGTTAAGCTCGAGCGGGCATGGGGACTCCGTTATCACAAAGCACCTACTATCGGATCACAGGCAAGTGAAATCTTGCTCGAGAATTTTCTAATATTAATGTTATATCGTATGTGCGTATGTGCCATTCTGATAAATGCCGACATTTGTCTTTCTCTAAAAATGTTATGAATGGCCGATGTGTTGGGGATAAAACCTGTATGGTACCCGTGTGGAAATGTGTTAGGGGGTAAGACCCGAATTGGGCGCCTATGTTCCGGGGTATTCCCGTGTGGATACTTCCGTGACCCTTGGTTGCGACCTTGGGGCTTATGTGATAAAAGAGAGAGACAACGTCGGTTGAGTGATGAAATATTCCCTGTGATTACTAGATACTATGATTGTAAAAATGACGTATATCGTTGTTAGTAGCTGTCATTTGGTATGCATTCTCTGACCCTGGTTACCTGGTATGATTCGTCATACCAGGTAAAATTGTTCATCATGTGCAGGACATTCCCGAGGGGTCCGGTCAGACTTGAGCGGTGTTGGAATTATCTCTAGCCGCTGCTTAAATTGGAATAAATTGTTTTCTTTGGAAAAACTTTTGTTGTGTAATGATTGGACTTCAAATTACATTTTTCCTTAAATCTTTCGGCTCACGTTATGTAAACTTTGAACTTAATGTTTTATCGCGATTTTCTTAAAATGCCTATTTTTCTAACTAGCCTTGTGGGTCCCACGTGGGATTCACGGCACTGTAATACCTCGAGATATTTTGGGGGTGTTACATAAAATGGTATCAGAGAGAAAAACCTGGTCTGAATAAACTTTCTCCTAATTTTTTTCAAAGTCCAACACCCCAAGCGATCGAAACTCCTCATGGGAATGCAAGTAAGTGATATACGTGTTTCTGTTTTTGTACAACATTTAATTGTAAACCGTGCATGGAACTGGCTTTAGATTAATACCGTTAGTGATGGCACGCCGAGGAGCTAGGAGGGTGGTGAATGACGCTCAAGGTTCCGCCGCGAACCACAATGAGGACGGGAACACTGCCGAGACCCATCTTGCTGGGGGCCAGCCGCCACCAGTTAATCAAAACGATCAGGAGGCGGAACGCCAGAATAACAACCCGGGAGGCATGGATCCAGCTTTTGTTCAGGCCCTTGCCCAGGCTATCGCCATGGGAATTGCTCAGGTCAATCAGGAGGAACGGATACCAGTCATCAATGTGGAAGAAAACGCAGGAAGAGATCGATGGTTGGGAGAGATGCTGAAGGCTAGGCCTCCATTATTTGACGAGACAGGAGAGAAACACGTGGACGACTGGATTTCTGAAATGGAGACTGCCTTCGAAGTAATCGGATGCCCGGAAAACAGAAAGGTGCCGCTCGAAATTAATCAACTCCGTGACACTGCTGCACGTTGGTGGAGGACTTACAGTCCAGAGGACCGAGTGGTCGGGTGGGCCGAATTTGCCCGACTACTACGGAGCGAGTACTGTCCCAGATCAGCCCGAACCGCTCGCGCACGAGACTTTTTCAGTGCCGGGCCTCAGAACATGCCAGTACCAGAGATCATTCGGGCCTACCGAACCGAGCTAAGTTACATCTCCCAGATGGTTCCATCAGAAGATCAACGAATATGCCATCTTGCACAGAGGTTACCGGAGGATGTACAACGCTATGCCGCCGGATTTCACTACACGACCCTGAGAGCATACGAAGACGTAGTCACAGCATATGCCGGTACAGTTGTTAATACCGACATCGGGCATAACTCGAAGAAGCAAAAGACATCAGTCCAGCCTGGGAGCAACAACAAAACGAATTCGGGGCCCGCATCTTCTTTTAAGTCGGCGGTTTCGTACCAACAGAAGGGTGTATCTGATCGGCCTTACCGTAGGGACTGTTTCAATTGTGGCATGACCGGGCATACTAAGGATCGGTGTCAGAAGACGGCTACCAAATGTTTCACTTGCGGAAAGAGTGGACACATGTCTCGTTACTGCTGGCGGGCCAATTCCACTCAGAGCCTAGCTTCCCAACCAAGTCAACAAGGCTCGGTGCAATCCCCTAGGACGCCTGCTGTTTCCAACTACCGAGCTCCATCCCACCAGAACCAACCACCACTACACGGTGCCGGACGAGGCCATGGGTGCGGCGGAGGTACCTCGTCCTTTTCGGAGTCAGTGCCGTCTCGTGTATTTGAGCTGGTACCTCGTCCTTTTCGGAGTCACTCTTTTCGGACTGTTTCAATTGTGGCATGACCGGGCATACTAAGGATCGGTGTCAGAAGATGGCTACCAAATGTTTCACTTGCGGAAAGAGTGGACACATGTCTCGTTACTGCTGGCGGGCCAATTCCACTCAGAGCCCAGCTTCCCAACCAAGTCAACAAGGCTCGGTGCAATCCCCTAGGACGCCTGCTGTTTCCAACTACCGAGCTCCATCCCACCAGAACCAACCACCACTACACGGTGCCGGACGAGGCCATGGGCGCGGCAGAGGTACCTCGTCCTTTTCGGAGTCAGTGCCGTCTCGTGTATTTGAGCTAAGGGCTACGGATGGTCAGTCTGCGCCAGCTATCTCAGGTACTCTTCTTGTTAACTCTCAGCCAGTACATGTACTATTTGATACCGGATCCACCCATTCATTTATATCTGTGGAATGTGTTGAACGCTTAAATCTTGTTTGTGTACCTTGTCAGCCCTTTACTGTTAAACTACCCGAGGGTAGTTGATTAAGCGGCGATCAGAAGGTTCGAGACTGTCGGATCTGCATCAACAATCATAGTTGGACCGCTAATCTTATGGTCTTTCTGCTCCAGAATGAAGATATCATATTAGGTATGGAGTGGATGCCATTGCACAGAACGATCTTGGATACCTACCACTTGACTATTTCCATTTCGGCTCATGACGGTACCACACATGTCATCAGCAGACGTGAACACTTTAGTACGAAAGGGTCTCTCAGCATTATCGCATCAGAAGCCTCCTGCAGCTCTCGAAGTGAGTACTATTTGTGTTATGTTCTTCGAGAGGACACTTCACAACTTACAATCACAAACATTCCGGTGGTGAATGAGTTTCGAGACGTTTTTCCTGATGAACTACCAGGGCTGCCACCGCACCGAGAAGTTGACCTTTCCATTGAACTAGAGCCGGGAACGAGACCTATTTCCAAAGCTCCTTACAGGATGGCACCGGCCGAGATGAAGGAATTAAAGATACAGCTCGAAGATCTGTTGGATAAAGGGTTGATCCGCCCAAGCAGCTCGCCGTGGGGCGCGCCGGTACTTTTCGTTAAGAAGAAAGACAACTCTCTACGCTTGTGCATCGACTACAGGGAGCTGAATAAGGTTACTATCAAGAATCGTTATCCACTACCAAGAATTGATGACCTCTTGGATCAGTTACAAGGGGCAGTCGTGTTTTCAAAGATCGATTTACGGTCCGGATATCACCAATTGAGGATTCGGGAGGAAGATATACCCAAGACTGCATTTCGGTCGAGGTATGGGCATTACGAGTATATCGTGGTATCATTCGGGTTGACTAATGCCCCAGCCGTTGTCATGGAACTGATGAATAGAGTTTTGATTGATTTCCTCGATAAATGCGTGGTGGTTTTTAGCGACGACATCCTGGTATATTCTCGAAGCCGACAGGAACACGAGGAACATTTGAGGCAAGTGCTGAGCGTGTTAAGGCAACACCAGCTTTATGCGAAACTGTCCAAGTGCGAATTCTGGATGTCGGAGGTAATTTTTCTCAGACATGTTGTCTCGGCAGAAGGTGTCAAGGTCGAACCACAAAAGATCGAGACAATAACGAGTTGGGAACCGCCGAAGAATGTCAAGGAGGTTAGGAGCTTCCTAGGACTGGCGGGTTACTATCGAAGATTCGTCGAGGCTTTTTCCTGTATTGCCCGACCGTTAACGAACCTACTGAGAAAGAGCACCAAAATTGTATGGACTGCAGACTTCCAGAAGAGCTTCGACGAGCTCAAGAGTAGGCTAACTACTACCCCAGTACTAGTGTTACCATAGGGTACAGAAGGATTCATTATATACACGGATGCATCCAAGCATGGACTAGGGTGTGTCTTCATGCAGAATGGCAGAGTCGTTGCGTACGCATCCCGACAACTGAAGCCGTACGAAGTAAATTACCCGACACTTGACTTGGAGCTAGCCGCGGTGGTGCATGCCCTCAAGATTTGGAGGCACTATATTTACGGAGTTACTTGCAAAGTTTTCACGGATCATAAGAGTTTGAAATATATCTTCACGCAAAGAGAATTAAACATGAGACAGAGGCGTTGGTTGGAGCTAATCAAGGACTACGATGTGGAAATCTCCTATCATCCCGGAAAAGCCAACGTGGTAGCTGATGCTCTTAGTCGGAAAACTACACAAGGGGTAATGGTATCGGCCATAGCAGTTCAGCCCAAAGCTGACAAGATATCAGGAGAAGCAACACCGAAGTATGGGTACAACGTAGGCAAGGACAATTATGCTCAATCAATATACTTTCGTCCTTACTAGATGAGATACGGCTAGCACAGATGGAAGATCCTGAATTACGTGCGATTGGTGCAAGAATCGAGGAAGGAAATGTTTCCGACTATAAGATTCAGGGTGATTTGGTGAGGTTCAAGAACAGGATATGTATTCCACCGAATGACGGGCTGAAGAAAACTATACTGAAGGAGGCTCACTCCACTCCCTATTCTATTCACCCCGGAGCAAGCAAGATGTACAAAGATTTGCGACAGAGTTTTTGGTGGAAGAATATGAAATGGGAAATTGCTAGGTTCGTCGCCCAATGTATGACGTGCCGACAAGTGAAGATTGAACACCGCAGACCAGCCGGAATTATGCAACCCCTACCCATCCCGGAGTGGAAATGGGAGAGCATATCAATGGACTTTGTCACTAAGCTACCTACGGCGGTGGGAGGTAAGTATACGATTTGGGTCATTGTTGATCGATTGACGAAATCAGCACATTTCATTTCTATTCAAGAGACAACCGGGACAGAGCAGTTGGCCGTCATTTTCATCAGAGAGATCGTAAGGCTACATGGTGTTCCCTCATCCATCATTTCGGATAGGGACACCAGATATGTGTCTCGTTTTTGGAAAGCCGTCCATAAAGCTATGGGGACCCAAATACACTTTAGCTCGGCTTATCATCCTCAGACAGATGGACAGACCGAGCGTACGATTCAAACCTTGGAAGATATGTTGAGGGCATGCGTGCTCGATTGGGGAAAAGATTGGGCTAGACATTTGGGATTAGTGGAGTTCTCGTACAACAACAGCTGGCATGCAAGCATAGGCATGGCACCATTCGAGGCCCTGTATGGGCGAAGATGCAAGTCACCGTTATGCTAGTATGATGCCTCTCACACCGCGGTTACCGAGTTGGATCTTATCCAAGAGTCCATTAAGAAGATCTCTATCGTTCGGAAACACATGCTAGCCGCACAGAGCCGACAGAAATCTTATGCCGAAAACCGACAGCGACCGTTAGAATTTACGGTCGGGGATCATGTTTGGGTCAAAGTATCACCTATGCGAGGTATCCGGCGTTTTAGCCAGAAGGGCAAGTTAAGCCCGAGATTTATAGGTCCGTTTTAGATATTGGACCGGGTAGGGAAACTCGCGTATCGATTAGCTCTACCGCCGCATCTGGGTGGAGTGCATAACGTTTTTCACGTCTCCCAGTTACGGAAGTATGTCTATGACCCGAGTCACAAGCTCAATTTCTAAGAAGTGGAAATTTCCGATGACGCTACCTTTAGAGAGATACCGACCGCCATTTTGGATCGGCGTGTGAAGATGTTAAGAAATAAAGCCATACCCCTCGTGAAGATTCAGTGGTCGCACCACGGCACGGAAGAAGTGACTTGGAAAACCGAGTCGAGCATAAAGGAGAGTCATCCCAAGTTATTTTCATAAGTTTCGTGACGAAACTATTTTTTTTAGAGGGGTGATATGTAATACCTCCGGTATTCCATGCTTGATTACTTTGTACTGTGTGAATGTTTGGTAATGTGACGTCATTTCTATTTATGTATTCCATTGGGTGCTATACTATTGTACGATGTAAATGAAATGGGGGTGACGCGCCTTGACGCCGTGGGACGATCATCGGTGGGAATATGACGGTGGCCAACGTCTTGTTCCCCGATAATTGTTGACGAGTGGAAGGGGTGGTCACCCCGAGATGGTTAGAATGTGGTATGAGGCTAAAGAATTTATATCTAACGCACGTTACAGTTCTGTCTAACGCGCGCTATAACTCATGCCTAACGTATGCTATATTTCGATTGTTACGTACATTAGGGTAGCTATATTACGTACGTAATGGGTGGGTCGGTCTCCCGACCAGAATCTTTCTTTTGACACGGACAGAGCTACTTTCGGCGGGCTAGAGGACAAACGAGTCAACTATTCGTTACGTACGTTAAGTCCCAAATTTAACGTACGTAACACCTGGGCACATTTCGGGCAGTGAGTTCTTTACGTACGTTGTCATTACACTGTTACGTACGTAATACACCTTACGTACGTAACACTCTTATCATTAACATACGTTACCAAAATCAAGTTTTATAAAATGGCAATTCCCTTCTTCATTTGCACGACCCAACATTATAAGCTATCACCCTTGGAGAAATTCCTAGCCCTATACCCGGTTCTTAAGCCTCTTATACACTTGAATTAACATTGAGGAGGTGGATTCTTGAGCTCCGGTGAAGATTATCCAAGTCGTTCAAGTCACTTCTCGTTCTCCTCGTAGTTCTTGTGAATCCGTCAACTATCTTCATTATTCTTCTTCCAATAAGGTAAGCCACCAATTCCTGGAGTTATATCTCCGATGTTTTCTTATTTATACTTATTAGATTGCGGGTATTGGGTAGATTTTTGCTAAACTTCGTAGATAATCTTATCGGATGGGATTGTAGTAACCGGAATTATCATTGCTCATATGTTTTGTTTCATGCAAATCATATTTATCATACGAAATTTCACTTCAAATCATCGCTAGGAATGTAAAATTTGACGAATCAATTGTGGGAAAATTCGTAGTAATCCGACACCGTATGTTCCATTGTTCGTAGCCACCCTTACCTTGTGATTTTTGACACTTAGCAAACTAAGGAAAACAATTCGATAGTATAATCAATATTGGATATCAAACCACCAAAGTTATTGTGCAATAGAATCCGTCGATTGTAGTATTCGGAATATAGAATTGAATTAGAAACCATTAGATTCGATTTCGCCATAATAATTCGTTGACAACCGAAGAATGATTGGATTATCTTCTTGAGTGAATCGATATACCTAATGTTAATTATAGGATTGAACGGGATAATGGTACACAATACTTAAAACCTAGAAACGATACTTATATCGACAATTGAAACTACACTAGGAATCCGATTAGGAAAGGGAGACTAGTTTTATTCATCATAATCCTTACGAGGTGTTAATCGGATATTACGTGGCTAGGTTAAGCTCGAGAATTTTCTAATATTAATGTTATACCGTATGTGCGTATGTGCCATTCTGATAAATGCCGACGTTTGTCTTTCTCTAAAAATGTTATAAATGGGCCGATGTGTTGGGGATAAAACCTATATGGTACCCGTGTGGAAATGTGTTAGGGGGTAAGACCCGAATTGGGCGCCTATGTTCCGGGGTATTCCCGTGTGGATACTTCCGTGACCCTTGGTTGCGACCTTGGGGATTATGTGACAAAAGAGAGAGACAACGTCGGTTGAGTGATGAAATATTCCCTATGATTACTAGATACTGTGATTGTAAAAATGACATATATCGTTGTTAGTAGCTGTCATTTGGTATGCATTCTCTGACCCTGGTTACATGGTATGATTCGTCGTACCAGGTAAAATTGTTCATCATGTGCAGGACATTCCCGAGGGGTCCGGTCAGACTTGAGCGGTGTTGGAATTATCTCTAGCCGCTGCTTAAATTGGAATAAATTGTTTTCTTTGGAAAAACTTTTGTTGTGTAATAATTGGACTTCAAATTACATTTTTCCTTAAATCTTTTGGCTCACGTTATGTAAACCTTGAACTTAATGTTTTATCGCGATTTTCTTAAAATGCCTATTTTTCTAACTAGCCTTGTGGGTCCGACGTGGGATTCACGGCACTGTAATACCTCGAGATATTTTGGGGCTGTTACACGATAAAATAGTTTAGGAAAAGGTTTAACGAAATAAGCCAAGTTCGCAAAGTTCCAAAAAGCCCTTTTAAAATACACACACGCAGCGGATAAAGATACCGAAAAGCCATTTTGAAATATACACATGCGGCGGATAAAGCAGTTCAAAATACACATTTGCAGCGGAAATAAATGACCGGAATAGAATACTCAATTCTCCGAAAACAAGCCACAACCAGTATCACATCGGGAAGCTCATCCCTTCACGACCGCTACTAGCTCCATCTCCGAGTACCTAAAAATAAAGCCCACGACGGGGTCAGCCACAATACTCAATAATGATACCGATCACATCATCATAAATAATTACATACCAATGTAATAATACTATAAGAATACAACTAACGTAATCTTACCGTTATAACCTTACCAATCCATAATAATCCAATCCTTACCATAATCCACATTTCGCATCCTCGAATGACGAAATGAACTTAACAACAATTATCTGTATTGAATTCCAAAAATACCAACAATCCTCAAAACATCATCATAACTCATAAGTGTGGAAATAATCAAATCTGTGCCAAATCCTGTCCATCGGATTACACAATCAAATCTCAACCTGGATAAACCAATAATACACAACATTTCTGTAGATCAACTATCACATGACAATGAATACAAATCCCAAAACATCGACGTACAGTCTGAATGCTCATACGATCAATAACAATGATCAACCAATACATCAACTGAGAATATCATCGACATGATAATCCAATACGACCAACAAAGGATCAACGATAACCGAGAGTACCATCAACATGATAACTCCGACGCGATCAACAAAGGATCAATAATAACCGAGAATACCATCAACATGATAACTCCGACACGATCAACAAAGGACCAACAATAACCGAGAATACCATTAACAAGGTAAACTCCAAATGATCAACAATAATGGATCTCAAAGAAATAACTCCGACTGTCGAACATACCCCTCGGGCGTATGAACAACCAGTCACAAACCGTCGAACATACCCAACCATAAATAGAGGATGAACGACCAAACAATATGGCTCAAAGATGGAAGTCATAGTACACCCGATCCGGAAATTTGTCCGTCCACAAGCCACCCCGGGTATTGATCACATACACGTGTGGTCTTGTACCTAATTAGCCTCACGAACTACGTCTCGTGTGCACGGTTCAATGTGGAAATGTCAACACATAACCATCATGTGTCCGGCTAAAAATCCTACACAATAACCAATCGGCACGCAGATATGACTCCAGATATGTCACGATGCAACATGACAACGAAACTCAAAGAAATACATATCCAATAAGGATCAAAAGACTCACCGAAGTGAACAACAACAGACTGACAATGAAAAGTCGACACGACTAATCAATATCCAAAACATCAATCCTAGGATCATCATACCTAAATGAATGACCAACATGATCTACGATCTCAATACAACAGTCCTGGGATCAACATCCCTCAACTAATAACCGATACGAAACTCATTACACGAAACCTCAACATATGCAGCAACTCAACATACTAATTATCCACATGACTGAACAAATACTTAGATTACCTCAAAGCCGAGGACCATGTCCATCAACATCCCCCAATGAGACGCTCAACAGAACCATTAATACCAACAATAGTCCTGGGATCAACATCCCTCAACGAACAACCAATATGAATCTCAATATACAAAGCCTCAACATACAACATATACAACAACTCAACATAATAATTATCTCATAACTAAGCAATACATAATTTACCTCAAAGCCGAAGACAACATCCTTTCCACGAACAACATCCCTGAACGAATACACAGTTATACAAATAATCTCAAATAAGGTACCATCCATTCAATACCAATAAACCTTTATCCCGATACTTATGCCATCACGATAACTATCCTCGATATCCGCTATTCTATATCCTTGACCAATGATAACTCACGTCTTCCCTGAACACAATTAAATCATATACCTTATGATTTAATACAACTAGAGCACGATATACAAACCATTATCCCGACAACTTACATTTCTAACAACATTGCTATATGAATTATAAATGAAATGAAAACGAAACCATTCATCAAATATTATAAACTGAACAAGTATAAACTTGCCTCGATACCGATACCACGAAGCCGTTACCAAAATCCATTGCCTTCGTCTACGAGCTCCTCAGCCCCGACCAAAAGCAATCTACGAACTCTTCAGCCTCAACCGCAACACAACGGTCATAAACCACGATCAAAACATATCAACCTATTGCAATAACCGATTAACACACATTCAATAAAAATCAATAACCGACATACCCAATCAACAAACTCAACGGTTCAATGAAACCTCGATCATATACATAAAACCAAATAATCCAACTCAACAAATATGTTCTCATATCCACAATACAATCCGTAACTCGATGATCACAAATAACAATCAATAACCGATCAACAAACACAACGGTTCTACAATATCCCGATTAAATACAAATCCAAACAATCCGAACCAATCAAACACGAATTCAAAACCACAATACGATTCCACACTCCGAAGATCATATCAATAATCAATTTAAACCAAAAAGGGTCTAACATTACCGATTCCAAATTCAATCTTAAATATGGATACAAGTTTCCTCCTTGTAATTTCATAATAAAACCAATTACCGATTATCATCATCAATCCGGACGATCCGATTAATTCAACATTATAGATAATCATACTCCAAGAGTTTCAAATAATTCCATTATCCGAATTGAACACTTACTCAATAAGTATGAATTCTTAAACTCAAAAGTGAATCATAATCTTATCAAACCCGAAAATCATATTCGTATTCCTATACGAATATTGTACCAAAACACATAACTTAGTTTTAAATATGAATATTCCATATTCATATCCAAAACACCAACACTTTAAAACGTATTCATCAAATCAATGATCAATTCATCTCGACATTAAGGATTTTATAACATATTCGATTCCAACTTCAACTCCAAATACGAAGACAAAACTCCTTCTTGTTCATACTTGTAAATTCATAGAAAACAATTTACCGATTATTATCATGAATAATCACATTCCAAAATTATCCGAAATACTTCCAAAATCATGATATGTATAACTCAAGGGTTCTTTAAGAACACGAATTATCCGAATTCACGTTCATAATCCATAAAACAACATAATCCGGTGTTTTCTAACATCTAAACAATCATTATTCACAATTCAAGGTGTATATAATCATGTCCTTCAACATATACTTCTCATAACATCATGATTCGCAATAAACCACCAAGAACATCGAGAATACCACAATTCCATAATCATAACTACATAATCGAATCATTTGATCACCAATTCATTATCTTCCTTTAACAAAAATCCCATAATTACCAAGAATCATCACAACAATATCATTTCAACCATCATTCATACGAAAACGTGTAGAATTTTCCATGTTCTACTCATTGAGAGATTTCATCGAACACTTTGAAGGCATAGTCCAATTAAATCGATTATTCAAAGAAATACTCGAATTCTTTCCACAAAACTTCAATAGTATTGAATGATTACGAGTATACAATCGGTTCTATCAATAATCTGAATCAGAACGAAGCAAATCGGCCAAAACACCAAGAAACCTCAAGAACATCCAAAAACCAAAAGTTTAGGTGTTCTTACCTTCGATCCGGGTGGAAGATGATGTTAATCCATAATTCTAACTTCCAAAACATGTTGCTACATGATGATCTTACTCAAATATATCCACTTTTGCTAAAGGAATCGCGAAAAAAACGAAGAAAAATGAAAAATGCCCAAGATGACTCGGTCCAGGCCTTATATAGGCCGAGACCTGCCGACACGTTACGTACGTAATCGTAGGGTCCTTAAGTACGTAGCCGGTCGTGGCCTACCCCACTGCCAAGTTCATTCGGCACCCTTACGTACGTAACCGGCAGCTGGCTTACGTACGTAACTGGCCCTTACGGCCGTAACCGGCCACTGCCTTACGTACGTAATCGGCCAGTCCTAGCCATCCCTGCGAGTCACTGCCGACCGTGATCGGCCATCCATACGAGTCACTGCCAACCATGCTCGGCCATCCCTACGAGTCACTGCCGACCATGCTCGGCCACTACAGGTCCTCTCGGCCACGACTCGGCCAGCCGCCTCGTAACGTACGTAACACTTATTCCGTTGCGTACGTAATACGTACGTTGACTTTCTACAGTATTATACTCGTATTATGTACGTAATACACCCTGTATAACGTACGTAACTCCATCCATTGACTCACCTGTCCACATCTACGCCGAAAGCTGCCGACACCGGGCCCAACTGTCCGATTCCTCTTGTTACGTACGTAATACCTTATGCATAACATACATAAAGCGTATAATTTAGCGTACGTTATCTCAACATCTTAATGTACGTTAAGGGCTCTATACTTAGCCAAAATCCAACGGTTCCTGTCCGATGTCTCGACGTACAAAATACAAATATACGGCATACTGAATACACATACTGAATCCAAAAATATTCTCATACGGTATACCTGATATCCAAATCAGTTCAACCTGATACAAGATATCCTGAATATATCTGTCAATCAACAACGATAATCACACCAGTATAACTTTCTCGGTTCTCAATTTATTTTATCCATACTGTATAGATACCAAACTATACAGTATACTCAGATAAAGTAACACGAAAAATTTATACTGAAAATCCGGGTATTACAATCGGAGCATTTGGTAAACATAATGTGGTTCGGTACTACAGTTATATTATGTCAATTATTGTACTGTGTTTAGCCTGGTGGGTCCTATTTGGGGATTCACGGCACTGTAATAACCATCGGGTTTAGGGTGTTACAGTTCGCCTGGTGGATCTCCTGGTGTGGGGTCCACGACACTGTAATGACCCAATGGGATTTGGGGGTGTTACATGTATAATTGCATGTGTTCGACATTTTGTGACTAATCGTTCATACGCCCAAGGGCTATGTTCGTTGGTTGGGTCGTTTTCCTTGAGATCTAATATATATGAATTGTATAATATCTTGAGAAATCATTATCATGTATATCTGACCCTGTGTTGGGCGAAATACTTGTGTTGTATTTTAGGTCGAGGCAAAGACAAGACATGGGAAGATCATGGTGACGGCGAAGGGTTCGAAGGATACTAGTTTGGGAGCTCCAAGTCTTTTGTTGTCCGATTATGTTCAAACCGTGTAATGTTATGTGTCCGCTTGATTTGAATTGTTGACCGAATGTATTGTTATTTTAGGTATATTCCATCTCCATATGGATTATACTTGTATTTTGGATCCTGTGTATAATAAGGCCGTTGGCCATACTACTGTAAACTCCTAATCGGAGTAAGTACTATTTATTGTAGTTTGGTATCACAAGCATTGCTTATTTAATCTGTATTTTGGATATCACCTGGTGGGTCCCAGTGTGGGTCCACGGCACTGTAATGGCCACTTTTTTGGGGTGTTACATGATGCAACCTATACTGGTAAATATTTTGTTTTTCCCGTCTGCATACATTTTCCCTTCATTTCTTACTTTTTTTTGCAGAACCTATCTTGCCTAATGGGATAGAATCACGCTAGAAATATACCCGATATTTGCAAATGATGACACACCCTAATGAAAATGGTCTTGTTAAAAGTAATATTTTTGTCTCAGATATTGTTTACTTCTCATATGCTACATAGATATGTCTACACATGGTGTCATACTACAGAATTGTGGATGATGATAAACATCTACTCTCCTCAAAATGGTATTATCTCGACAGGGTTTGCTTTACAGACTCTATTTTAAGTTCTGCCCTCTCAAGGAGTAGTTCATTATCATTGATCTATCAGTATATATTGCAGTGACCAATTTTTTATACTACATAGCATTAATGTTCTTTTTGCTTGGTTGCATTACGCTTACATTATACGGATCAAAGTTGAATTTATGTTTCAATTGTTTTATGGCTGTGAATATATAGATTTTATGATTTAAAAATTACGTGCTTTCATATGGATTTTTGCAAAGGTATATGTCAATATAACTATACCCATCAATTTATCATAACCAAGAACTACCATAAAAATATGCATTCTACTAAAATTATTCGAATAACATTATAACTGAATAATACTCAAATATAGAGATAATTAATAATTTTAATTATACTCAATTCATCTAATATTTTTGTTATTACTTTTTAAATCATAAATTTCATTTAATACTTTATTTATTATTACTTTAAATCATTAAATTTTATTTATTTATAGGTAAATTGAGTTAAATTGATAATGCTTAAACGTATAAAAGATTACTCTTTTTATTAATATATATAAAAAAAATTAAAATATTGTGTCTTTATTTCTTGTTTAGGTTCTTGAGTAATCATTCCGAGTATTCTCCAATTATTCCAATACTTTTTAATTATCGAATTTTTTTATTATTTAAAAATCAAACTATTAAGATCAAATATCGATTTTTACAATATTGCTATTAGTTTATCATCTTTTCTTGATGTGTAATTATGGAACTTATTGACGAAAGTCGACACTGCGTCACATATTGTTACCATGTGTATGTGTTGCCGATAGTTTTTTACTCTTCTCAACCTCGACTCATTTCTAATAGAAAAAAGTACTAAAATAAGTAGAGAAATGATAGGACAACACCCTGAACCACACCCTCAAACACACCCGTACTTTACGGGTGTTGTACCGCGTGCTTTACTATTAATTTTATTATAATATTATTATGAATGTTTTATCTGTAAAGCATGCAAAACAACATCCATAAAGCACGGGGTGTGTATGGAGGTGTGGTTCAGGGTGTTGCTCTATCACCCCTCAAATAAGTACGCTTCATCTACTCCCTTCAACCTTGAAGCCCTAATTTTATTGTGCTTTTCTCCTCCAATGCAACTCACTTTGTGTCCACTTTATCGGTCTTCATCTTGTTCGGCGCTGCAGTTTCATTCGCCGGTGTAACACCCCCACATTTAACCGGAAATATTACAGCGCCGTGGGCCCCGAGATGGAACCCACAAGGCTAAAGGAAATTTTCGCAAATATTTATAAATGCCCAAGAGGCCGACGACGGTACTATCTTAAAAATATTCGAAGACTTAATAAAATCTATTTATCAAAACCGTCGTGAAATATCGTTTTGAAAAGGGCAAGGCCAAACGACCGAAACTCAATAGTTTAGAAAATGATTTCCAAAGTAACTCAAATTACCAGAAACGAAAGGTCATTTAAAATACTCACGCAGCGGAAAAGACAAACAATTAAAAATACTCTAGCAGCGGAAAACAGCGACTAATCAGGAAACTCAATACATAACTACATGCCCTAGCCAGTATCCTCTGGGAAGCTCATCTCTCCACGATCGCTACAAGCTCGAAAATCCAAACTGTGCCAAATCCTGTCCATCGGATTACACAATCAAATCTCAACCTGGATAAACCAATAATACACAACATTTCTGCAGATCAACTATCACATGACAATGAATACAAATCCCGAAACATCGACGTACAGTTTGAATGCTCATACGATCAATAACAATGATCAACCAATACACCAACTGAGAATATCATCGACTGATAACTCCAATACGACCAACAAAGGATCAACGATAACCGAGAGTACCATCAACATGATAACTCCGACACGATCAACAAAGGATCAATAATAACCGAGAATACCATCAACATGATAACTCCGACACGATCAAAAAAGGACCAACAATAACCGAGAATACCATTAACAAGGTAAACTCCAAATGATCAACAATAATGGATCTCAAAGAAATAACTCCGACTGTCGAACATACCCCTCGGGCGTATGAACAACGAGTCACAAACCGTCGAACATACCCAACCATAAATGGAGGATGAACGACCAAACAATATGGCTCAAAGATGGAAGTCATAGTACACCCGATCCGGAAATGTGTCCGTGCACAAGCCACCACGGGTATTGATCATATACACGTGTGGTCTTGTACCTAATTAGCCTCACGAACTACGTCTCGTGTGCACGGTTCAATGTGGAAATATCAACACATAACCATCATGTGTCCGGCTAAAAATCCTACACAATAACCAATCGGCACGCAGATATGACTCCAGATATGTCACGATGCAACATGACAACGAAACTCAAAGAAATACATATCCAATAAGGACACCGAAGTGAACAACAACAGACTGACAATGAAAAGTCGACACGACTAATCAATATCCAAAACATCAATCCTGGGATCATCATACCCAAATGAATGACCAACATGATCTACGTTCTCAATACAACAGTCCTGGGATCAACATCCCTCAACTAATAACCGATACGAAACTCATTACACGAAACATCAACATATACAACAACTCAACATACTAATTATTCACATGATTGAACAAATACTTAGATTACCTCAAAGCCGAGGACCATGTCCATCAACATCCCCCAATGAGACGATCAACACAACCATTAATACCGACAATAGTCCTGGGATCAACATCCCTCAACGAACAACCAGTATGAATCTCAATATACAAAGCCTCAACATACAACATATACAACAACTCAACATAATAATTATCTCATAACTGAGCAATACATAATTTACCTCAAAGCCGAAGACAACATCCTTTCCACGAACAACATCCCTGAACGAATACAAAGTTATACAAATAATCTCAAATAAGGTACCATCCATTCAATACCAATAAACCTTTATCCCGATACTTATGTCATCACGATAACTATCCTCGATATCCGCTATTCTATATCCTTGACCAAAGGTAACTCACGTCTTCCCTGAACACAATTAAATCATACACCTTATGATTTAATACAACTAGAGCACGATATACAAACCATTATCCCGACAACTTACATTTCTAACAACATTGCTATATGAATTATAAATGAAATGAAAACGAAACCATTCATCAAATATTATAAACTGAACAAGTATAAACTTGCCTCGATACCGATACCACGAAGTCGTTACCAAAATCCATTGCCTTCGTCTACGAGCTCCTCAGCCCCGACCAAAAGCAATCTACGAACTCTTCAGCCTCAACCGCAACACAACGGTCATAAACCACGATCAAAACATATCAACCTATTGCAATAACCGATTAACACACATTCAATAAAAGTCAATAACCGACATACCCAATCAACAAACTCAACGGTTCAATGAAACCTCGATCATATACATAAAACCAAATAATCCAACTCAACAAATACATTCTCATATCCACAATACAATCCGTAACTCGATGATCACAAATAACAATCAATAACCGATCAACAAACACAACGGTTCTACAATATCCCGATTAAATACAAATCTAAACAATCCGAACCAATCAAACACGAATTCAAAACCACAATACGATTCCACACTCCGAAGATCATATCAATAATCAATTTAAACCAAAAAGGGTCTAACATTACCGATTCCAAATTCAATCTTAAATATGGAAACAAGTTTCCTCCTTGTAATTTCATAATAAAACCAATTACCGATTATCATCATCAATCCGGACGATCCGATTAATTCAACATTATATATAATCATACTCCAAGAGTTTCAAATAATTCCATTATCCGAATTGAACACTTACTCAATAAGTATGAATTCTTAAACTCAAAAGTGAATCATAATCTTATCAAACCCGAAAATCATATTCGTATTCCTATACGAATATTGTACCAAAACACATAACTTAGTTTTAAATATGAATATTCCATATTCATATCCAAAACACCAACACTTTAAAACATATTCATCAAATCAATGATCAATTCATCTCGACATTAAGGATTTTATAACATATTCGATTCCAACTTCAACTCCAAATACGAAGACAAAACTCCTTCTTGTTCATACTTGTAAATTCATAGAAAACAATTTACCGATTATTATCATGAATAATCACATTCCAAAATTATCCGAAATACTTCCAAAATCATGATATGTATAACTCAAGGGTTCTTTAAGAACACGAATTATCCGAATTCACGTTCATAATCCATAAAACAACATAATCCGGTGTTTTCTAACATCTAAACAATCATTATTCACAATTCAAGGTGTATATAATCATGTCCTTCAACATATACTTCTCATAACATCATGATTCGCAATAAACCACCAAGAACATCGAGAATACCACAATTCCATAATCATAACAACATAATCGAATCATTTGATCACCAATTCATTATCTTCCTTTAACAAAATTCCCATAATTACCAAGAATCATCACAACAATATCATTTCAACCATCATTCATACGAAAACGTGTAGAATTTTCCATGTTCTACTCATTGAGAGATTTCATCGAACACTTCCAATTAAATCGATTATTCAAAGAAATACTCGAATTCTTTCCACAAATCTTCAAGATTATTGAAAGATTACGAGTATACAATCGGTTCTATCAATAATCTGAATTAAAACGAAGCAAATCGGCCAAAACACCAAGAAACCTCAAGAACATCCAAAAACCAAAAGTTTAGGTGTTCTTACCTTCGATCCGGGTGGAAGATGATGTTAATCCATAATTCCAACTTCCAAAACATGTTGCTACATGATGATCTTACTCAAATACATCCACTTTTGCTAAAGGAATCGCGAAAAAACGAAGAAAAATGAAAAATGCCCAAGATGACTCGGTCCAGGCCTTATATAGGCCGAGACCTGCCGACACGTTACGTACGTAATCGGAGGGTCCTTACGTACGTAGCCGGCCGTGGCCTACCCCACTGCCAAGTTCATTCGGCACCCTTACGTACGTAACCGGCAGCTGGCTTACGTACGTAACTGGCCCTTACGGCCGTAACCGGCCACTGCCTTACGTACGTAATCGGCCAGTCCTAGCCATCCCTGCGAGTCACTGCCGACCGTAATTGGCCATCCATACGAGTCACTGCCAACCATGCTCCGCCATCCCTACGAGTCACTGCCGACCATGCTCGGCCACTGCAGGTCCTCTCGGCCACGACTCGGCCAGCCGCCTCGTAACGTACGTAACACTTATTCCGTTGCGTACGTAATACGTACGTTGACTTGCTACAGTATTATACTCGTATTATGTACGTAATACACCCTGTATAACGTACGTAACTCCATCCATTGACTCACCTGTCCACATCTGCGCCGAAAGCTGCCGACACCGGGCCCAACTGTCTGATTCCTCTTGTTACGTACGTAATACCTTATGCATAACGTACGTAAAGCGTATAATTTAGCGTACGTTATCTCAACATCTTAATGTACGTTAAGGGCTCTATACTTAGCCAAAATCCAACGGTTCCTATCCGATGTCTCGACATACAAAATACAAATATACGGCATACTGAATACACATACTGAATCCAAAAATATTCTCATACGGTATACCTGATATCCAAATCAGTTCAACCTGATACAAGATATCCTGAATATATCTGTCAATCAACAACGATAATCACACCAGTATAACTTTCTCGGTTCTCAATTTATTTTATCCATACTGTATAGATACCAAACTATACAGTATACTCAGATAAAATAACACGAAAAATTTATACTGAAAATCCGGGTATTACAATCGAAGCATTTGGTAAACATAATGTGGTTCGGTACTACAGTTATATTATGTCAATTATTGTACTGTGTTTAGCCTGGTGGGTCCCATTTGGGGATTCACGGCACTGTAATAACCGTCGGGTTTAGGGTGTTACAGTTCACCTGGTGGATCTCCTGGTGTGGGGTCCACGACACTGTAATGACCCAATGGGATTTGGGGGTGTTACATGTATAATTGGATGTGTTCGACATTTTGTGACTAATCGTTCATACGCCCAAGGGGTATGTTTGTTGGTTGGGTCGTTTTCCTTGAGATCTAATATATATGAATTGTATAATATCTTGAGAAATCATTATCATGTATATCTGACCCTGTGTTGGGCGAAATACTTGTGTTGTATTTTAGGTCGAGGCAAAGACAAGACACGGGAAGATCATGGTGACGGCGAAGGGTTCGAAGGATACTAGTTTTGTAACGCCCCCAAAATGAACCGAGACGCCACAGTGCCGTAGATCCCATGAGGGACCCACAAGGCAAGTTTTGAAAATATTTTCTAAAATATTTTATTAAAAGTGGTAATATACGGAAGTAATTAAGAAAGTATTCGTGCATCCCAAGGTACAAATGCAAATAGTTTCCGTACATACGGTTATTACACAACGTGGAATGTTCAAATTGATTTAAGAAATTAACAGGCCTTCTTCCAACACAGCTCACGCCTGGCCATAACCTTCGGGGGTGTCCTGCACAAATTCAACAAATTTACAGCACGACATGTCGTACAAGAACCTAGGTCAGAAACAATCCCAACCAAACTCAAAAGTAAAATCTAATAATTTCCAGGAATAAAGTTATCACCGAATGTTCCATGTTATTCCTTTTTATCAGCACATAAACTCCCAAGGTCGCAACCAAGGGTCACAGAAGTATCTACACAGGAATACTCCGGACGTGGGTACCATTCAGGTTTTATCCCTCAACACGGTCCAACAAGAAAACTCCCAAGGCCGCGGCCAAGGGTCACGGTAGTATCTACTCGGGAATACTCCGGACAAGATAATCGTAAGAGCACCATTCCACAATAGTAACATTTACTATGTCTAAAATTATAAGACGTAAAGTCTGAGCAAGATTCACTTGCCTCAAAATCCGACGCGAGTTATTTCCGGACAAGGCAACGGCTTGAACGATCGCACTTGGAAATCCGACCTATCACATGTTTGTCGATTAACATCTCGTGATATTAATAATGATCAACGACGTTCCTCCCCCTCCCGTATGTTAAAACCCTATCCTAGTTGTTTATGATGTCGGAATCGAATTTCTCCATTTTTTTATCCATAATGCGTGCCATTAAGTTCTTAGGTTCGGCAACATTCTCTATAAGTTATCCGTCCGCTAAACAATAGTGTTTTAACACAACATTCCTAGTTAATTATAACCGACAATCACCAAGATTTCATCGTTGTCTTAATATGCAAGTCTAGAACGATTAATCCATCATCTTAACATGTTTCGGTATCTATTTAGCTAGAAATTGTTGGTAACTTCATCAAGGATTCATTAACGGTTTTATTCAACATGATAGTATGGTTATATATGAAATCCTTCAAGATGATTCCGAGAAGTTGGTGATTAGCAATATGATTATGAGTTCTACCATTATTCATTCCAATTTCAAGCTTTGATGGATATCGATTAACAATTGCGATAGCTATATACCGGTTCGATTATTACGGAGGGTTCTAAGCTACCTAAGGCATCCGAGGTTTACTAAAACTTACTAAACAATACTGAAATGAGTTCAAGATTGAATAAACTTACCTTAATTGACAAAAGATGATGAAGAACGACGGTGGACGAAGGAGAACGAGAAGATAACACCTTCAAGACCTTCCCCGAAGCTTGATTAACGCACTCTAATAGGATAGCACTTGAATTGGGAGGCTAGAATTGGTTCAATGATGGTGGAGAGTAGTGTACAAGGAAGAGGGATGATGTTTGGGACGGGAGAATGAAAGGCAAGGTGTTCTTTTATAAACTTAGGTTGCCCTTACGTACGTTATGCCTCACGCATTACGTACGTAAGAGGCTTTACGTACGTTATGGCAAAATACTTAACGTACGTAAGGAACTCGCTGGAACGATTCACCCACATCGTTACGTACGTAACGAAAACGGGTTTACGTACGTAACACCTCGTTGACTTGCCTGTCGCAATCACGCCGAAAGTTGGTCGGCACGCGTACTACCGGACGAAGATTCCGTCCGAAGACCGAAGACCGTTGTTACGTACGTAAGGTCCAACATATAACGTACGTAATGGCTCAGACATAGCGTACGTAATGGGTCGGAGTATGACGTACGTAAAGGACAGTTTTGTTTGTCAAATTATCATCTCATTAATTTATTATGACACGACTCCCTCTCCATGTCGTCCGGAAATCTCTCGGGGAACAAGACGTTGGCCACCATCATATTCGCACCGATAATTACCTAACGACATCGAGGTATGTCACTGAAAGTTCGCCAATCATCATGCCATCACAATACACGAATAATAGATGCGATGCCGTACAACCATATTATACAAAATATGTTTTATTGCAATGGAGTACATTTATTTATCAAACAGGAAAAATAGACGTGAGCGCCCAAAGTAAAAAGCATGTAATACTGGTGGTATTACATACCACCCCCCTTAAAATAGTTTCGTCCCGAAACTAAGAAAATAACTCGGGATGATTCTCTCTCATGCTCGCCTCGGTCTCCCAAGTCGCTTCTTCCGTACCGTGGTGCGACCACTGAACCTTAACAAGGGGCATGTTCTTGTTCCTTAGTGTCTTTACGCGTCGATCCAAATCGCTGTTGGAACTTCCCTAAAGGTAGCATCATTGGAAATCTCTACTTCCTCGAAGTTGATCTTGTGGCTAGGATCGTACACGTACTTTCTCAGCTGGGAGACGTGGAAGACATTATGCACTCCGTCTAACGATGGCGGTAATGCTAGCCGATAAGCGAGTTTACCGACTCGGTCCAGTATTTCGAACGGGCCAATAAATCTCGGGCTTAGCTTGCCCTTCTGGCCGAAGCGTCGAATGCCCCGCATTGGCGATACTTTAACCCAAACATGATCCCCAACCATAAATTCCAACGGTCCGCCGGTCCATAGCGTAAGACTTTTGGCGACTGTCTTTGCCAACATGTGTTTTCGAACAATGGATATCTTCTTAATGGATTCTGGATTAGATCCAACTCGGTGGCGATGACATCGGATGCATCGTCCCAACATAGGGAGACTTGCACTTTCTACCATACGGGGCCTCAAAGGGGGCCATGCCTATGCTTGCATGCCACATTGTTGTTGTACGAAAATTCTGCTGGCGGAGGTGTTTAGCCTTGATCCTTGCCCCAATCGAGTACACATGCTCTCAACATATCTTCCGAGTGCGTATGGTGCGTTCTGTTTGTCCATCCGTTTGAGGATTATAGGCGATCTTGAAATGCAGTTGAGTACCCATGGCCTGGTGGACAGCCTTCCAGAAGCGGGACACATATCTAGTGTCTCTATCCGAAATAATCCCCGAGGGAACGCCATGTAATCTCACGATTTCCCGAACAAAGATGGTAGCCAGCTATTCTGTTCCGATGGCCTCCTGAATTGGAATGAAGTGTGCCGACTTTGTCAGTTGGTCTACAATAACCCATATCGTGTCTTTTCCCCCCGCCGTCACTGGTAACTTGGTGACAAAGTCCATTGATATGCTCTCCCATTTCCATTCCGGAATGGGTAAGGGCTGCATGATTCCGGCCGGTCTACGGTGTTCAATCTTCACCTGTTGACATACCATACATCGAGCGACAAACCTTGCTACCTCTTGCTTCATATTCTTCCACCAGAAACTCTTTCGTAGGTCCTTGTACATTTTGCTCGCCCCGGGATGTATCGAATAGGGAGTAGAATGAGCTTCCTTAAGTATAGTTTGCTTAAGCTCGTCATTAGGTGGGATGCAAATCCGGTTCTTGAATCTAACTAAGCCCCCTTGGATCTGTAGTCCGAAATAACTCCTCCTTCGGCCTTTGCGCCGATCGCACGGATTGTGGATCCTCCATCTGTGCTGGCGTATCTCGTCCGGCAAGGGCGAGCGAATATCAATCGAGCTCAAGTCACAGCGGTGTTGTATCCACACTTCAATGTCATTTCTCCGGAGATCTTGCGCAACTCGGTATCTTTGTCAAACCAGATAGTGTCACCTCCTGCGCATTTTTCCGACTCAGTGCGTCTGCTACGACGTTGGCCTTACCAGGGTGATATAGAATCTCTACATCGTAATCCTTGATTAGCTCCAGCCAACGCCTCTGTCTCATATTTAACTCTTTCTGCGTGAAAATATACTTTAAACTCTTGTGGTCCGTAAAGATCTTACAGGTAACCCCATATAGGTAATGTCTCCAGATCTTAAGAGCGTGGACCACTGCAGCTAGTTCCAAGTCATGTGTCGGGTAGTTCACCTCATAAGGTTTAAGTTGACGAGAGGCGTAAGCGATAACCCTGTCATTCTGCATGAACACACATCCTAACCCGTGCTTAGACGCATCAGTGCATATTACGAATCCCTCCGTACCCTGCGGTAGTACCAACACTGGGGCAGTAGTAAGCTTCCTCTTCAGCTTGTCGAAGCTCTCCTGACAATCCGTTGTCCAAACAAACTTGGTGTCCTTCCTAAGCAGATTTGTTAATGGCTGAGCGACACAGGAGAAGGCCTCGACAAACCGTCGATAATATCCCGCCAATCCTAGGATTCTCACCTCTTTGACATTCCTAGGTGGTTCCCAATTCATAACTGTCTCGATCTTCTGGGGGGTTTTAACGCCTCCTGCTGAAATCACATGTCCCAAAAAGGTCACCTCTGGCATCCAGAACTCGCATTTAGAAAGTTTAGCATACAGTTGATGTTGCCTTAAAACGGTCAACACCTGCCTCAAGTGTTCCTCATGCTCCCATCGGCTTCGGGAATAAATTAAAATATCGTTAATGAAAACCACCACACATTTATCGAGAAATTCTGTCAGAACCCTGTTCATCAATTCCATAAAAACAGCTGGAGCATTAGTCAGGCCAAACGACACCACCATGTACTCGTAGTGCCCATATCTCGATCGAAATGCGGTCTTAGGAATATCCTCCTCTCGAATTCTTAATTGGTGATATCCCGAACGTAAGTCGATCTTTGAAAACACGGTCGCCCCTTGCAGTTGGTCCAGTAAATCATCAATCCTTGGAAGTGGGTAACGGTTCTTAATAGTGACCTTATTAAGTTCCCTGTAATCGATACACAGCGCAGAGCGGTCCTTTTTCTTCACAAAAAGAACTGGCGCACCCCATGGCGAAGTACTCGGACGAATGAGCCCCTTCCTTAGCAATTCTTCGAGTTGTGACTTCAGTTCCTTCATTTCGGCTGGTGCCATCCTGTATGGTGCCTTGGAGATAGGCGTCGTTCCTGGCTCAAGTTAGATTGAGAGATCGACCTCCCTATGTGGTGGCAATCTAGGTAGTTCGTCGGGGAATATGTCCGGAAATTCGTTCACTACAGGAATATTAGCAACCGACAATTGTGACGTGCCCTCCTGAAGAATATAGCACCAGTAATACGCTCCTCGATCATCACGAGGTGCTACTGCGGAAAGGAGACTGAGGGACCCTTTTGTGCTGAAGTGCTCTCGGCCTCTAATCGTGTGAGTGGCACCGTCATGGGTCGTAATAGAAACGGTCAGGCGATAGGTATCCAATACCGTCTTGTGCTTCGTCATCCAGTCCATACCTAAGATCACATCTTCGTTTTGGAGTGGAAAGACCATGAGATTGGTTGTCCAGCCCAGATCGGACAGTTTCGAACTTCCAAGTTACCCTCCACCCTGCTGCCCTCGGGTAGTTTAACAGTAAAGGACTCACAGGGTACACAAGGGAGATGTAAACGGTTAACACATTCTACGGATATAAACGAGTGGGTTGCTCCAGTATCAAACAGTACATGAACAGGCTGAGATTTAATAAGGAGAGTACCTGAGACAGTAGGAGTGGTCGGGTCGTCAGTAGCCCTTAGTTCGAACATGCGGGACGGCAGTGTCCCCGAGGAGGGTGCAGTACCTCCCCCGCAACCACGTCCTCTTCCGGCACCGTGTAGAGGAGACTGGTGAGGTAGATATCGGTAGTCGGACATGGCAGACGCTCTGGATGTCTGTACCGAACCTTGTTGACTCTGAGGAGCTGGGTTTGGAGTAGGTTTGATCCGAGAACAGTAGCGAGACATGTGCCCGCCTCTTCCGCATGAAAAACACTTTGTCGATGCTTTACGACACTGACTCATGGTATGCCCTGCTATGCCACAATTGAAACAGCTACGGCGAGAAGGCCCGTCGGATGTTCCTTTCTGTTGGGACGAAGCTGCTGATTTGGAGGGGAACCCAATTCCCAAATTCACTCTGCTGGTGCTCCCGGACTGATTCTTGTCTTCGCTTCTTTTGGTTGTGCCCGGCATCCGAACTGACAACCGTACCGGCGTATGCTGTGACCACGTCCTCATATGCCCTCAACGTGGTG
This sequence comes from Orobanche coerulescens, assembly GCA_033398695.1. Classification (NCBI taxonomy): domain Eukaryota; kingdom Viridiplantae; phylum Streptophyta; class Magnoliopsida; order Lamiales; family Orobanchaceae; genus Orobanche; species Orobanche coerulescens. The sequence goes on from CM065802.1 coordinate 195,157,109, forward strand.
CAATGAAACCCCTCCGCGTAGCGTTGAACATCCTCCGGCAACCGTTGAGCAAGGTGACAAATTCGCTGGTCTTCGGATGGAACCATCTGTGCGACATAGCTTAGCTCGGTCCTGTATGCCCGAATGATTTACGTGGCAAATTACGAGGTCTGTGGCGAAGAAGCTCCGCGCTCGTGCGATCGATCGGGGACAGTACTCGTCTCTCAATAGTTTGGAAAACTCGGGCCATCCGACTATTACATCCTCGGCTTATAGGTCCTCCACCATCGGCTGCGGTGTCACGGGTGGTTGATTCCGAGTGGCACTTTCCGGTTTCTGGGCGGCCGATCACCTCGGCGATCTCCATTTACGAGATCCAATCGTCCACGTGCTTATCCCCGACCCGTCGAATAATGGCGGTCCGGCCTTCACATTTCTCCCGGCCAACGGTCCTTCCGGTGTTTTCTTCTATGTTAATGATAGTACATTACGCCGGTTGACCTGAGCGATTCCCATAGCAATGGCCTGGGCGAGAGTCTGAACAAAGAATGGATCAAATTCCCTGTTGTTCTGGTTTTCCGCTTCCTGTTCGTTCTGATTAACAGGCGGAGGTTGATTTCCGGCTGGGTTAGTTTCTCCGGTGTTTCTGTCTTCCTGCTGGTTCATAGCGGAACCTTGTGCGTCATTTACGTTTCTTCTTGCTCCTCGACGTGCCATTGGTGATGTTCGTTCAATCTAACAGGTTAGTTTAATGCAAACATTCTTTGAGTCCTTACTGAATCCAAACATCATACTTGATCCATAAGAATTTACATGTATTTTACCTCGACATCCCTCGAGGAGTTACGGTCGTCAGGAGTGTTGGATTTTGAAGGCAAAATGTTTTCAAAATATTTTTGGTAAAACTTTCCACGTGAGTGTTTAGGCTCCGATACCATTTTCTGTAACGCCCCCAAAATGAACCGAGACGCCACAGTGTCGTAGATCCCATGAGGGACCCACAAGGCAAGTTTTGAAAATATTTTCTAAAATATTTTATTAAAAGTGGTAATATACGGAAGTAATTAAGAAAGTATTCGTGCATCCCAAGGTACAAATGAAAATAGTGTCCGTACATACGGTTATTACACAACGTGGAATGTTCAAATTGATTTAAGAAATTAACAGGCCTTCTTCCAACACAGCTCACGCCTGGCCGTAACCTTCGGGGGTGTCCTGCACAAATTCAACAAATTTACCTGGCACGACATGTCGTGCCAGTAACCTAGGTCAGAAACAATCCCAACCAAACTCAAAAGTAAAATCTAATAATTTCCAGGAATAAAGTTATCACCGAATGTTCCATGTTATTCCTTTTTATCAGCACATAAACTCCCAAGGTCGCAAACAAGGGTCACGGAAGTATCTACACAGGAATACTCCGGACGTGGGTACCATTCAGGTTTTATCCCGCAACACGGTCCAACAAGAAAACTCCCAAGGCCGCGGCCAAGGGTCACGGTAGTATCTACTCGGGAATACTCCGGACAAGATAATCGTAAGAGCACCATTCCACAATAGTAACATTTACTATGTCTAAAATTATAAGACGTAAAGTCTGAGAAAGATTCACTTGCCTCAAATCCGACGCGAGTTATTTCCGGACAAGGCAACGGCTTGAACGATCGCACTTGGAAATCCGACCTATCACATGTTTGTCGATTAACATCTCGTGATATTAATAATGATCAACGACATTCCTCCCCCTCCCGTATGTTAAAACCCTATCCTAGTTGTTTATGATGTCGGAATCGAATTTCTCCATTTTTTTATCCATAATGCGTGCCATTAAGTTCTTAGGTTCGGCAACATTCTCTATAAGTTATCCGTCCGCTAAACAATAGTGTTTTAACACAACATTCCTAGTTAATTATAACCGACAATCACCAAGATTTCATCATTGTCTTAATATGCAAGTCTAGAACGATTAATCCATCATCTTAACATGTTTCGGTATCTATTTAGCTAGAAATTGTTGGTAACTTCATCAAGGATTCATTAATGGTTTTATTCAACATGATAGTATGGTTATATATGAAATCCTTCAAGATGATTCCGAGAAGTTGGTGATTAGCAATATGATTATGAGTTCTACCATTATTCATTCCAATTTCAAGCTTTGATGGATATCGATTAACAATTGCGATAGCTATATACCGGTTCGATTATTACGGAGGGTTCTAAGCTACCCAAGGCATCCGAGGTTTACTAAAACTTACTAAACAATACTGAAATGAGTTCAAGATTGAATAAACTTACCTTAATTGACAAAAGATGATGAAGAACGACGGTGGACGAAGGAGAACGAGAAGATAACACCTTCAAGACCTTCCCCGAAGCTTGATTAACGCACTCTAATAGGATAGCACTTGAATTGGGAGGCTAGAATTGGTTCAATGATGGTGGAGAGTAGTGTACAAGGAAGAGGGATGATGTTTGGGACGGGAGAATGAAAGGCAAGGTGTTCTTTTATAAACTTAGGTTGCCCTTACGTACGTTATGCCTCACGCATTACGTACGTAAGAGGCTTTACGTACGTTATGGCAAAATACTTAACGTACGTAAGGAACTCGCTGGAACGATTCACCCACATCGTTAAGTACGTAACGAAAATGGGTTTACGTACGTAACACCTCGTTGACTTGCCTGTCGCAATCACGCCGAAAGTTGGTCGACGCAGCGTACTCTGGGGACGAAGATTCCTGTCCGAAGACCGAAGACCGTTGTTACGTACGTAAGGGCCAACATATAACGTACGTAATGGCTCAGACATAGCGTACGTAATGGGTCGGAGTATGACGTACGTAAAGGACAGTTTTGTTTGTCAAATTATCATCTCATTAATTTATTATGACACGACTCCCTCTCCATGTCGTCCGGAAATCTCTCGGGGAACAAGACGTTGGCCACCGTTATATTCGCACCGATAATTACCTAACGACATCGAGGTATGTCACTGAAAGTTCGCCAATCATCATGCCATCACAATACAGGAATAATAGATGCGATGCCGTACAACCATATTATACAAAATATGTTTTATTGCAATGGAGTACATTTATTTATCAAACAGGAAAAATAGACGTGAGCGCCCAAAGTAAAAAGCATGTAATACTGGTGGTAATGGGTCGGAGTATGACGTACGTAAAGGACAGTTTTGTTTGTCAAATTATCATCTCATTAATTTATTATGACACGACTCCCTCTCCATGTCGTCCGGAAATCTCTCGGGGAACAAGACGTTGGCCACCGTCATATTCGCACCGATAATTACCTAACGACATCGAGGTATTTCACTGAAAGTTCGCCAATCATCATGCCATCACAATACACGAATAATAGATGCGATGCCGTACAACCATATTATACAAAATATGTTTTATTGCAATGGAGTACATTTATTTATCAAACAGGAAAAATAGACGTGAGCGCCCAAAGTAAAAAGCATGTAATACTGGTGGTATTACAAGTTTGGGAGCTCCAAGTCTTTTGTTGTCCGATTATGTTCAAACCGTGTAATGTTATCTGTCCGCTTGATTTGAATTGTTGACCGAATGTATTGTTATTTTAGGTATATTCCATCTCCATATGGATTATAGTTGTATTTTGGATCCTGTGTATAATAAGGCCATTGGCCATACTACTGTAAACTCCAAATCGGAGTAAGTACTATTTATTGTGGTTTGGTATCACAAGCATTGCTTATTTAATCTGTATTTTGGATATCACCTGGTGGGTCCCAGTGTGGGTCCACGGCACTGTAATGGCCACTTTTTTGGGGTGTTACATGATGCAACCTATACTGGTAAATATTTTGTTTTTCCCGTCTGCATACATTTTCCCTTCATTTCTTACTTTTTTTTGCAGAACCTATCTTGCCTCATGGGATAGAATCACGCTAGAAATATACCCGATATTTGCAAATGATGACACACCCTAGTGAAAATGGTCTTGTTAAAAGTAATATTTTTGTCTCAGATATTGTTTACTTCTCATATGCTACATAGATATGTCTACACATGGTGTCATACTACAGAATTGTGGATGATGATAAACATCTACTCTCCTCAAAATGGTATTATCTCGACAGGGTTTGCTTTGAAGACTCTATTTTAAGTTCTGCCCTCTCAAGGAGTAGTTCATTATCATTGATCTATCAGTATATATTGCAGTGACCAATTTTTTATACTACATAGCATTAATGTTCTTTTTGCTTGGTTGCATTACGCTTACATTATACGGATCAAAGTTGAATTTATGTTTCAATTGTTTTATGGCTGTGAATATATAGATTTTATGATTTAAAAATTACGTGCTTTCATATGGATTTTTGCAAAGGTATATGTCAATATAACTATACCCATCAATTTATCATAACCAAGAACTACCATAAAAATATGCATTCTACTAAAATTATTCGAATAACATTATAACTGAATAATACTCAAATATAGAGATAATTAATAATTTTAATTATACTCAATTCATCTAATATTTTTGTTATTACTTTTTAAATCATAAATTTCATTTAATACTTTATTTATTATTACTTTAAATCATTAAATTTTATTTATTTATAGGTAAATTGAGTTAAATTGATAATGCTTAAACGTATAAAAGATTACTCTTTTTATTAATATATATAAAAAAAATTAAAATATTGTGTCTTTATTTCTTGTTGAGGTTTTTGAGTACTCATTCCGAGTATTCTCCAATTATTCCAATACTTTTTAATTATCGAATTTTTTTATTATTTAAAAATCAAACTATTAAGATCAAATATCGATTTTTACAATATTGCTATTAGTTTATCATCTTTTCTTGATGTGTAATTATGGAACTTATTGACGAAAGTCGACACTGCGTCACATATTGTTACCATGTGTATGTGTTGCCGATAGTTTTTTACTCTTCTCAACCTCGACTCATTTCTAATAGAAAAAAGTACTAAAATAAGTAGAGAAATGATAGGACAACACCCTGAACCACACCCTTAAACACACCCGTGCTTTACGGGTGTTGTACCGCGTGCTTTACTATTAATTTTATTATAATATTATTATGAATGTTTTATCTGTAAAGCATGCAAAACAACATCCATAAAGCACGGGGTGTGTATGGAGGTGTGGTTCAGGGTGTTGCTCTATCACCCCTCAAATAAGTACGCTTCATCTACTCCCTTCAACCTTGAAGCCCTAATTTTATTGTGCTTTTCTCCTCCAATGCAACTCACTTTGTGTCCACTTTATCGGTCTTCATCTTGTTCGGGGCTGCAGTTTCATTCGCCGGTGTAACACCCCCACATTTAACCGGAAATATTACAGCGCCGTGGGCCCCGAGATGGAACCCACAAGGCTAAAGGAAATTTTCGCAAATATTTATAAATGCCCAAGAGGCCGACGACGGTACTATCTTAAAAATATTCGAAGACTTAATAAAATCTATTTATCAAAACCGTCGTGAAATATCGTTTTGAAAAGGGCAAGGCCAAACGACCGAAACTCAATAGTTTAGAAAATGATTTCCAAAGTAACTCAAATTACCAGAAACGAAAGGTCATTTAAAATACTCACGCAGCGGAAAAGACAAACAATTAAAAATACTCTAGCAGCGGAAAACAGCGACTAATCAGGAAACTCAATACATAACTACATGCCCTAGCCAGTATCCTCTGGGAAGCTCATCTCTCCACGATCGCTACAAGCTCGAAAATCCAATCTGTGCCAAATCCTGTCCATCGGATTACACAATCAAATCTCAACCTGGATAAACCAATAATACACAACATTTATGCAGATCAACTATCACATGACAATGAATACAAATCCCGAAACATCGACGTACAGTTTGAATGCTCATACGATCAATAACAATGATCAACCAATACATCAACTGAGAATATCATCGACTGATAACTCCAATACGACCAACAAAGGATCAACGATAACCGAGAGTACCATCAACATGATAACTCCGACACGATCAACAAAGGATCAATAATAACCGAGAATACCATCAACATGATAACTCCGACACGATCAAAAAAGGACCAACAATAACCGAGAATACCATTAACAAGGTAAACTCCAAATGATCAACAATAATGGATCTCAAAGAAATAACTCCGACTGTCGAACATACCCCTCGGGCGTATGAACAACGAGTCACAAACCGTCGAACATACCCAACCATAAATGGAGGATGAACGACCAAACTGTAATACCCGGTTGTAATTCATTCATTTTCATTCAGTAATTATCAGTCTGTAATTGTCACTCAGTAATTCTCACTCGTTAATAATCACTCATGATTCTTGATTCATTCATTTGTGTTCACTGTTGGCATGTTGTAATCGTATATGAGTTACCGATCGGCATGTCATCTCCGTTTAGAGATCGACGGGAGTATTATTATTTTCATCGTGATTGGTAGTCGTATACTGGGAGCATCATCTGTGGCTTGTGTTAGACTTGTTCATTTTCACATTCGTGTGTTATGTCGGATCATTCATCAGTCGTAGCGAGGAATCGGAGTTATCGGATTTTTCAACTTGGCCAGCATCGAGTTACGGCCGTAAGGACTTTGGGTTACGGCCGTAACAAGGGTTCGTGTTTTCAGGCCATTTGGACGAAAGGGACTTACGGTCGTAAGGTCTTGTGGTACGGCCGTAAGTTGAGCAGGTACGGCCGTAAGGCTGGCCGGTTACGGCCGTACGCATCCAGCAGGCTACCGAGACATTTTTGGCCGAAGGTGAGTTACGGCCGTAAGGAAGGTGAGATACGGCCGTAAGTGGTGTTCGTAAATTTTGGGTGTTGTCGACCAAGGGTGACTTACGGTCGTAAGGGTTGCGGCATACGGCCGTAAGTCGAGGAAGGTACAGCCGTAAGGCTTGGCGATTCTGGCCGTCTGTGAGCAAGGTGCACAGTCGTTTTACGAAGAGGGCTTACGCCCGTAAGTTTGGCCGGATACGGCCGTATCATCGATTACGGCCGTAAGGTGTGCGGTTACGGCCTTAAGGTTGTCTAAGGATGTTTTTGACGAAGGCGGGTTTACTTTGTAACTCAGAGCGGTTACGGCCGTAAGTCTGTCGGCGAGCTTTCGGACGAAGTTACGGCCGTACGAGTTGGCCGGTTACGGCCGTAAGGCCGTTGACTTGGAAAGTTACGGCCGTAAGAGGGCCGAGTTACGGCCGTAACTTCCGGCAGTATTTAAGGAGTTGGCCGGGTCATTTCTCCTCACTTCTTCATTTTTTTCCTTCTTCATCCGAGAGAGAGGGTTGTGAGAGAGATTTTATCATCATCAATCACTTGAGTGTGTAATCTTCATCATCTTCATTCCTTTGGGAAGCTTGGATACTCATTATAACTCGTGTTCATCGGATCGAAGTGGTTGGATCTTGAAGAGGTAATTTCTTCAACACCTTGGATTTCGATTTTGTGTTGAGATATGATGTTTTGGACGTTATAATCATGTTATATGAAGGGATATGTATATGATTATGAGTTTGTATAAGGATTCATTGGATTATTGAGGGATATTTCAAGAACACTTTGAATATCGAGTTGGATTTGGGGATTTTCGATTAATTGTTGTTATAATCACGTTTTTGGATATTCATAACGGACTATTGATCGTATTGGAGATGTTTTGTTGATTTGAAACACTTCTTGGGGATTTGAAGTTGGTTTTGTTGAGGTTTAGTTGTAATCAATCGAAGTTGGCCTCAAAGTGTTCGATATAATGCCCCAATGAACTTGGTTTAATCGTATCGACGTCTTGAGTTCGTTATATTCGTGTTTAATTCGTTTATTGATCGGATTGTTGGTAATTGTATTGAATTAAGGTTGTTCGAGCGACACTTCATTTAGGACATTTGTTCGTGGAAGGACTTTCTTCATCGGTATTGTGTAAGTTGATTCTTACTCGGTTAAAAGGATATTCATTCCTTTTGTTGTTGATCATTCATAATCATAACTCATTCATCATTGTATTAATCATATTGAGACTTGTAATTGTCGAATAATTACTTCATTAATAAGGAACGGCGGTTCCAATCAATTCATTGAAACTATCAATCACTTCATTATCACTTTCATCTCGGTAAGTCATTCTTGACGTTGTCGGATTATTATTATTCATTGATATTCATTATGGTCATTCTCGTTCATATGACCTTCTGGGTTCATATTGCGTGGCCGGGTGCGGATGTGTGGAATTTTTAGTCAGGCACATGATGGCCATGTATTGGGAGTGATACATTGGGTGTGCACACGGTAACGCGTTTACCTCCGTGAGACTAATTAGGTACAAGGACGGGTGTCTCCGGTCATCCGTCTTGTACACTTGCCTGAACACTACGGGCGTACTATGGTACTCCTCTTGGCGTAATTCATAATTAAGGATATTTAATAACTAATTTAATTCATGATTGTGTAATTTCAACCCTTGAGGATAGTTGTTACGTATAATCCGACCCGTTTGGGGATATTATTTTTCAGGTCATGGCAAGGCAAAGGCGCAGGGAGAGCACGTTGATGGCGGGGAGTCCCAGTGATACTAGAAGGGGCCCCCAGTCCTTTCAGTCATGTATTCAGTCATTCATGTTTTCTTTATTTATTCCGCTGCAGACATTCCGTTCGAATACTCATTTCATTCAGTGTCGTGTATTTTATCGTCACATAAGATACACATGTATTCTATATTATCCTGGGTGTGTTGTATGAAACTCCTACTCGGAGTAATTGATGTTATAATGTGGTTCGGTACTACATTTACTGTAACACCCCGAGATATTCGGAATAATTACAGCGCCGTAAACCCTTTAAGTAAGGATTTACAAGGCTAATAAAAAAAAGGAAAGTAAATTTAAGACATCAATACTGCGGAAATTCAAGTTTGTGAAAACGTACAACTGGTTCAACGAGTAATTAATACAACCATATCGAATTAATATCAATAAGACACGCGTACTCGAGTACAGAAACCAAACCAAGAAAACAAATCTCCAATAACAATAAACATCATCAACCCCTTCGCGTCACGTGCAGTCTGTGCTTCCCTGCTCCTCGGCTACCTGAACATCAAAACAAATGTCCACCCCCGAAGGGGTTAGCAAAACGATGCTAGTACAAGTATCATATTAAACAATTCGAATATGCATCAACAATACATAACAAGATACACCACACGGACTTCCGCTACCAGAATCCGACAATGCGAATCTACAAGATTCCATTACACAGCATGGGTATTCCAATGATCCAGCGCCCTCAGCATAGATCCCAAGATGATCCCGTCGGACCAACACGAGGTGGAAATAACCCGTCCAATGATCCAGCGCCCTCAGCCTAGATTCCAAGATGATCCCGTCGGACCAACACGAGGTGGACATCCGATCCAGCGCCCTCAGCATAGATCGTACAATGTATACAAACACAACTCATGCATACACATATGCCAAATCATTATGTTCATCAACATGAACATATAAACACTATATAACGAATATCATGGCAAATCAACGAAGTAAATATCATGTTCAACAACATGAATAATCATACGCATGCTCCAAAAAATACCGATATTAACATATCACGATACTTGCCTCGAAGATGGCAAGAACGATATACTTCAATGATCTCAACACTCTCGAAAGTCGCCTCCTTCGATCAACGTAGCAAGCTTGAACCTTAACAAAAGGAATGATATACAAATCATCTCAAGTCGAACAATGGCCTAACAATTCGGCCTACGGCCGAAAAGCTCAAAATAAACAATGCATGCGGATTGCTTAGCGCTACGTACTTTACGTAACGTGCGCTAAGCCGACTGATAGCGTACACTATCGTATAAGACTAGCGTCGCTAGCCACGGATCGCGATCGACTGGCTGGTCTCATAACGTACGCTACGTGCGTTTCGTGCGATCGAACCCGATAGCGCACGTTAACTCACACATGTTAGCGTGCGCTAATCTTGCATGGCAGAATACTGCAAACCGAAAACTGGGTTGAATGGTGAAGAACTCATGAATTCTACCGTGATAATACAAGTTATCCTCGGGCATATCATGCTAATAAGGCTTGTGGAAGTTTTAAGATTATGAAATACAAATATACGGATAGTCATCTCAATATCATAATCCATCTACGATCTTCCAAGAAATAATCTAAGTTCCGATCGTCTTACGATCCAAAACACATGATTCCAACGTGTACAACGTAGCAACTGGGTAATATCCGATTACTGATCATAATTCGATTTGAACATGCTTAGGAGTCCTTATAATAAGATGGTTCAAAGGTTCATACGATATATAGTGCCGATACGTCAAAAGTATCCTTCTAACATGTGATGACCGATTATAACGAAATACTTGCTATCCAAACATGATTCAAACTTCCTTAGGAACATTACTAACATCGGTGAAGAATCACCTACCTCAAAGTAGTGAAGAACACGGAGGAAAATGAAGCAATCCAACACCGAAGGCTTGAACACCAATCTCCAATGATATACGATCTTCAATCTCGAACTAGGAGGTTGATACGAAGTGTTTAGGACGAAGGGAGTTATGTTCTAAGTGTAAGAGTTCGGGTTATGGGAGGAGAAAGAACTGAAATCACGAATAGGATGCTGTCCTATTTATAATAAATGGCTATTAGCGCGCGCTAGTCCCTGCTCGTAGCGTGCGCTAACGGCTGTCTGACTTAACTGAAGTCAGCACTTAGCGTGCGCTATTCACATGTCTGTAGCGTGCGCTAAGGCGTTGACTTGGCTTTTCCCGAAAGCCGTCCAGGTTCATTCGACACAATCCGACAAGGGTCCCCCGGCCAGATCTCACCTACCGCACGTCTCGATCAATTTGACCACGCATAGCGTACGCTAATGATCCCCTGTAGCGTGCGCTATGAATCCCTGTTAGCGTACGCTACACGCAGCCTGTAGCGTGCGCTACAAGCACAGAATTTCAATCTCTATATCACATATACGAAATTATACGCTCGACAACATCGGATTATGAAATACGGAGAATAGTACTCAGACAAAAGTACAATCATTACAATATCACAAGTTCCAATTACATAACAGAAATCTCGGGTATTACATCCTTCCTCCCTAAAAAGAAGTTTCGTCCCGAAACTTAGGATGAAAACAACTCCGGATATTTAGCCTTCATACCGTCCTCCGTTTCCCAAGTGGCCTCTTCGACTCCATGTCGTGACCATTGTACTCTAACCAAATGTATTGGTTTATTCCTCAATTGTTTGATCCGGCTCTCAAGTATCTTGATTGGTCTCTCTTCGAAGGTGCCATCATTAGCTATCTCGATATCGTCGAAATCAATGACGTGACTGGGGTCCGGTACATACTTCCGCAGTTGGGATACGTGAAACACATTGTGAACATGACTCAGCGATGGCGGTAAGGCCAACCTATACGCTAAATCCCCAACTCTCTCTAGGATCTCAAATGGTCCGATATATCTCGGACTAAGCTTGCCTCTTCTCCCAAAACGAAAAATCCCTCGTGTAGGAGACACCTTCAATAGTACGTGGTCCCCAGCGTCGAACTCTAGAGGGCGACGACGTACATCGTCATAAGACTTCTGTCGACTCTGGGCAGTCAACAGTCTCTCTCGAATCAAATCTATCTTCTCTTGAGTCTGAATAATCAATTCCGGTTCCGTCCCGATCAAATCCGAAGAATCATCCCAACTCAGGGGTGATCGGCATCTTCTCCCGTACAAAGCTTCAAATGGTGCCATCTTAATTGAAGCATGCCAACTATTATTGTAGGTGAATTCAACTAATGGCAAATGAACTTCCCAATCAGTTGACCAATCCAAAGCACAGGCTCTAAGCATGTCTTCTACAGTTTAAATAGTCTTTTCGGACTGACCGTCTATTTGGGGATGATAAGTTGTGCTAAAGTTGAGCTCAGTCCCCAAAGCCTTGTGAACTGCTTTCCAGAAGTGCGACACAAAACGACCATCTCGATCTGAAATAATAGTCTTCGGCGTCCCATGCAATCTGACTATCTCCGCAATAAATACTCGCGCCAATCTCTCGGGTCCCCATGTATCTTTGATCCCTAGGAAATGAGCCGACTTGGTTAGTCGATCAACTACAACCCAAATCGTGTTCATTCCTGTTCTAGTCCTTGGCATATTGGTGATGAAATCCATCGAAATGCCCTCCCACTTCCATTCAGGGATCGGAAGCGGCTTTAACATCCCGGCAGGTCGCTGATGTTCGATCTTAACCTGCTGACAAGTCAAACACTTCGAAACGTAGTCTGCTACGTCCTTCTTCATATTCCCCCACCAGAAGTTTTGCTTTAAATCCTTATACATCTTACTGCTGCCTGGGTGAATAGAATAGGGCGTGCTATGAGCCTCCTTCAAAATTGTCCGCCTCAAATCGTCATCCTCGGGAACGCAAAGTCGACTCTGAAATCTCAGGACTCCATCATCTTGTATCACGAATCCTGGGGCTTTTCCTTTCTTTACTTCCTCACATAATCGAAGAATTAAAGAATCGTCCAACTGCTTAGATTTGATCTCCTCGACTAGTGATGAAGTCAGTTCCATCACATACAGTTGCCCTTGGATTCCTGGTGCCCATACTTCAATCCCCTCGCGGATCAGTTCTCGTTGAATACTGGTTTGGGACGTGAGAGCTTCCAACACTCGAAGAGAAACAGGTTTACGGCTCAAAGCATCGGCTACTACATTTGCTTTCCCTGGATGATAGAGAATCTCCAAGTCGTAATCCTTGATCAATTCCAGCCACCTTCTCTGCCTCATGTTTAATTCTTTCTGACTGAAAATGTATTTGAGGCTCTTATGATCTGTAAAGATCTGACAATGAGTGCCGTACAAATAATGTCGCCAAATTTTCAAGGCAAAGACCACAGCTGCTAGTTCCAGATCATGAGTCGGATAATTAACTTCGTACGGTTTCAATTGCCGAGAAGCATAAGCAATCACTTTATCCTTCTGCATCAACACACAACCCAAACCCTGATTTGAAGCGTCGGCCAGATACCATGAATCCATCGGTTCCTCTGCGCGTGCTAATATAGGTGTCGTCGGTCTCCTCTTAAGTTCACAAAACCCGGCTGGCATTTCTCATTCCACGTGAACTTTTGAGTTTTCTTGGAATGAGTGAGCGGACGAGCAATTTTGGAAAATCCTCTACAAAGTGGCGATAATATCCGGCAAGTCCTAAGAAGCTTGGACTTCTTTCACGTTTTAGGAGCTTCCCACTCCAAGATTGCTTCGACTTTCTTGGGTCCACCTGAACTCCGTCGGATGATATCACATGCCCAAGGAAGGTTACTTCCTTAAGCCAGAATTCGCATTTAGAAAGCTTAGCATACAGCTGTTCCTTTCTCAAGATGCTCAAAACCACACGTAAATGTTCAGCATGTTCCTCTGCATCCCTCGAATATATCAAAATGTCGTCAATGAAAACGACCACAAATTTATCCAAGTACTCCAAGAATACCCGATTCATCAATTGCATGAATACCGCAGGAGCATTGGTAAGTCCAAATGGCATCACTACAAATTCATAATGCCCGTACCGGGATCCAAAGCGATTTCGTATATCCGATCCCTTAATTCTCAACTGATGGTATCCTGATCGCAAGTCAATCTTCGAGAATACCCTTGCCCCTTGCAGTTGATCAAACAAGTCGTCGATCCGAGGTATAGGATACTTATTCTTGATCGTCATTTTGTTAAGCTCCCTGTAGTCAATACACAGTCGGAGGGACCCGTCTTTCTTCCGGACAAAGAGAACGGGCGCTCCCCAAGGAGAAACGCTAGGTTGAATATAGCCCTTCTGTAACAATTCCTCCAGTTGCTTCTTGAGTTCATACATCTCGGTTGGCGCCATGCGGTATGGTGCCCTGGAAATAGGGGCTGCTCCAGGCTCTAATTCGATGGTGAATTCCACTTCTCTTTGCGGAGGTAACCCTGGTAGTTCGTCAGGAAATACATCTGAGAACTCATTCACAACTGAAATAGACGAGAGCTCTACTCCTTCCTCTTTCCTCATGGCATAACACCAAAGTCCATGACATCCCTGTTTCAGTAATTTTACGCTTTCATTGCTTTGATCAATTTTCCCGAGCTTCCCGGTCTCCATCCTCGGAATAAGTGTTCAGACCCGTCATCAGCAATGATAGAAATGACTCTCTCTCGGTAATTCAGGATAGCTCCATAACGGTTGAGCCAATCGTCTCCGAGAATTAAATCGTCACCGTAGATGTCAACAACAATGAGATTCGACGGCCAATCTTTCCATCCTATAGATACTGGAAAATCTCTAGCCTCTAGGGTTCCCACAATTCTCTCTCCACTCGGCAATCCCACAACATACGGTTCACAATCAATTAAGCACGAGATTTTCAAACGATTTACACAGTTCAATGATACAAAAGAATGTGTAGCTCCGGAGTCGAATAAAACACTAACTGGTTGCAAAAGGATCTGAATCGTACCTGATGCAACAGCGGTGTTCTGATCGTCAGATCTCCTCATTTCGTACAGGCGCGGAGGAACGGACCCAGCACTGGATGTCTCTCTCTTCCCAATGTTCTGCTGCTGAAATCCACTCTGATGTGTCTGGTTCACACTTATCTCCTTAGGAACTGGTGCTGGAGTGCGGGTACCAAAAGATCTAGTAGCGGCTCCACAGAAGGCCGCACGGTGCCCTTCTTGCCCACAATCGTAACAAGTCACAGAAGATGCGGGGCAATCACGTCGAATATGCCCTGCTCGACCACAATTGTAGCATTTCTTTGATGCGTCCGAAACTGCTGATGTTGTCCGGAACTTCTTTCCGCCTTTAGAAGGATGTGGAGGTTTCCTAGCCGAATAAAAGGAAGACTGGCCCTTGCGGGCCCCACCACTCTTGTTTTCTGCAAAGCTTCGGTCACCTTCTGCTTCTTTGCCTCTCCGATTTCTCCACCGCCTCTTTCATGTCGTAGGCCGGCGCTTTGTCTTGATACTGCCGCAACGTAGTACACTCGAATCCGGACATGTATCTTGAATCTCGGCTTCATCCGCATATCAAAATGAAAAATCTTTTCTGCCTCCGTTCTGACCAAGTATCGCACACAAGTCAGCTGATGATTAAAAGTTTTAATTACATCTGTCATAGATGCCTCCGAACTCTGTGGTGAGAAAAACTCTCGGATCTTTGCCTCTCTAACTGGACGAGGACAATACTGTGCTTCCATCATTAGTTTGAATTCTGTCCAATCCGCATTATGATTCTCGGGTCGAATAGCTTCCCACCAATCAAAGGCCTCCCAGTCAGAAAATACTGGGCAATGGGAACCTTCCGGTCCTCGAGACAGTTAAGACCCGCGAATATCTTCTCCAACTCCTTGAGGCAGTGATCCCAAGTAAGTGCCTCAGCAGATCCGTCAAATTTTGGCAGGTGCAATTTAACCACCTCAGCAAGCCATCTGTCTCCCCGGTTATCCTCGTGGTGCTGCTGTCCCATCGCCGTCTGCATGCGATCAACGACCTGAGCGAACTGGTTTATCTGCGCCACCACCTGTTGAAGCACTCCCGGCATGTTAGGATTTGCGTCATCATTCGCTGATCCTTGCTGCCCTCCAGAATGGGAATCGGTTCGACTAGCCGATATTTCGGGGGTAGTTGCGGAATCCTCATGTCTCATGTTACCACGTCCGCGTCCACGACCGCGTCCGCGTCCACGTCCTCCTCTCAACATACTGTAAACGCAATTTCTCAATATCCAGAACAAAATTTTTGAAATAAAGTCCGTCAATACTCACAAAACAGTAATTAAGTAAAACGGTAGTATAAGAGATTAAGAGACTTACAACCACGGTCCACATGACGACTTGGCCGAGCGGTGATGTTACAAACGACCGTAAATCAAATAACGTAAATGCACCCAACTAAAACCCGATCGCCAAGATATCCATGAATCTTAGCTCCGATACCATATTCGTAACACCCCGAGATATTCGGAATAATTACAGCGCCGTAAACCCTTTAAGTAAGGATTTACAAGGCTAATAAAAAAGGAAAGTAAATTTAAGACATCAATCTGCGGAAATTCAAGTTTGTGAAAACGCATAACTGGTTCAAAGAGTAATTAATACAA
Organism: Orobanche coerulescens; assembly: GCA_033398695.1. Lineage (NCBI taxonomy): Eukaryota > Viridiplantae > Streptophyta > Magnoliopsida > Lamiales > Orobanchaceae > Orobanche > Orobanche coerulescens. Next base: position 195,173,280 of record CM065802.1, read on the forward strand.
CCATATCGAATTAATATCAATAAGACACGCGTACTCGAGTACGAAACCAAACCAAGAAAACAAATCTCCAATAACAATAAACATCATGAACCCCTTCGTCGTCACGTCAGTCGCGTGTTTCCCTGCTCCTCGGCTACCCGAACATCAAAACAAATGTCCACCCCGAAGGGGTTAGCAAAACGATGCTAGTACAAGTATCATATTAAACAATTCGAATATGCATCAACAATACATAACAAGATACACCACACGGACTTCCGCTCGAATCCGACAATGCGAATCTACAAGATTCCATTACACACATGGGTATTCCAATGATCCAGCGCCCTCAAGATAGATCCCAAGATGATCGTCGGACCAACACGAGGTGGAAATAACCCGTCCAATGATCCGGCGCCCTCGGCTAGATCCCAAGATGATCCGTCGGACCAACATGAGGTGGACATCCGATCCAGGCGCCCTCGGCATAGATCGTACAACGTATACAAACACAACTCATGCATACACATATGCCAAATCATTATGTTCATCAACATGAACATATAAACACTATATAACGAATATCATGGCAAATCAACGAAGTAAATATCATGTTCAACAACATGAATAATCATACGCATGCTCCAAAAAATACCGATATTAACATATCACGATACTTGCCTCGAAGATGGCAAGAACGATATACTTCAATGATCTCAACACTCTCGAAAGTCGCCTCCTTCGATCAACGTAGCAAGCTTGAACCTTAACAAAAGGAATGATATACAAATCATCTCAAGTCGAACAATGGCCTAACAATTGGCTACGGTAAAAGCTCAAAATAAACAATCTGTCTGGATTTCTTAGCGCGCGCTACGTACTTTACGTAACGGGCGCTAAGCCGGACTGTTAGCGTACGCTATCGTATAAGACTAGCGTGCGCTAGCCACGGACTGGCAGTCTGACTTGGCTGGTCTCATAACGTACGCTACGTACGTTTCGTGCGTTAACTGAACCCCGATAGCGCACGTTAACTCACACATGTTAGCGTGCGCTAATCTTGCATGGCAGAATACTGCAAACCGAAAACTGGGTTGAATGGTGAAGAACTCATGAATTCTACCGTGATAATACAAGTTATCCTCGGGCATATCATGCTAATAAGGCTTGTGGAAGTTTTAAGATTATGAAATACAAATATACGGATAGTCATCTCAATATCATAATCCATCTACGATCTTCCAAGAAATAATCTAAGTTCCGATCGTCTTACGATCCAAAACACATGATTCCAACGTGTACAACGTAGCAACTGGGTAATATCCGATTACTGATCATAAATCGATTTGAACATGCTTAGGAGTCCTTATAATAAGATGGTTCAAAGGTTCATACGATATATAGTGCCGATACGTCAAAAGTATCCTTCTAACATGTGATGACCGATTATAACGAAATACTTGCTATCCAAACATGATTCAAACTTCCTTAGGAACATTACTAACATCGGTGAAGAATCACCTACCTCAAAGTAGTGAAGAACACGGAGGAAAATGAAGCAATCCAACACCGAAGGCTTGAACACCAATCTCCAATGATATACGATCTTCAATCTCGAACTAGGAGGTTGATACGAAGTGTTTAGGACGAAGGGAGTTATGTTCTAAGTGTAAGAGTTCGGGTTATGGGAGGAGAAAGAACTGAAATCACGAATAGGATGCTGTCCTATTTATAATAAATGGCTATTAGTGTGCGCTAGTCCCTGCTCGTAGCGTGCGCTAACGGCTGTCTGACTTAACTGAAGTCAGCACTTAGCGTGCACTATTCACATGTCTGTAGCGTGCGCTAAGGCGTTGACTTGGCTTTTCCCGAAAGCCGTCCCGGTTCATTCGACACAATCCGACAAGGGTCCCCCGGCCAGATCTCACCTACCGCACGTCTCGATCAATTTGACCATGCATAGCGTGCGCTAATGATCCCCTGTAGCGTGCGCTATGAATCCCTGTTAGCGTACGCTACACGCAGCCTGTAGCGTGCGCTACAAGCACAGAATTTCAATCTCTATATCACATATACGAAATTATACGCTCGACAACATCGGATTATGAAATACGGAGAATAGTACTCATACAAAAGTACAATCATTACAATATCACAAGTTCCAATTACATAACAGAAATCTCGGGTATTACATTTACCCTGTGTAATTCATCCTTTTTCGTTCGCCTGGTGGGTCCCAGTCGGGGGTCCACGGCACTGTAATATCCGCCTAGTTTGGGGTGTTACAGAGTTGGTATCAGAGCGTGGTTTTGAATACTACCCTCCAAGTCATGTCTCATTTGAAATCATCGTCATCGGACTAGTATCATTGGACTTTCGCGTCACGTGTGACCTGTGCAAATGTCGAGCCAATCAGACCAAGAACTGTAAGATTTCTAATGCCATGGTATAATTTCTGGCAATAATCATTCATTCATAATTCATCGGTTAACAATCCTCAATCATCATTGTCTTTTTGACCAGGACGGTCAGATTAACTCATTAATCACTCAATTCATTTCACTATTCAGTTGTTGATCAGGAAGATCAAATCATTAATCTTGTTAACTCGTTCAAGATAATCCTTTCAGTAATTTCATCAGATAATTTGTCACCTCAGTTAATCATTCATTTAATTAAAGCGTGTATGCTCATTTTCATCATCCCATATCATAATCATAACGTGATATTCATGCGGGAAATATAATCATCATGTGACTTTCCTACTTCAGTATGGAAAGAGCTGGCAGAGGACGAGGAGGACGAGGCCGTGGAGCGGGCCGAATCCCGAGAACTCGCGTGAACACACGTGCAAACGCGAGAAATAATGCTAATTCATCGAGCAATGCCAGCGCCACTCATTCACTGGATGCGATCATTCACTATCGGGAGTCGTGCAGGACACGGCTCGGTCAAGGTGTCCGGGTTGACCCACTCGCTTATGCAGGGCATGATGGCCCAAATGACTCGGATGGCACGGTGATGGAGACGATGCATAACTCCACTACTCAAAATCAACAGGCTCCTCCGCCGCCACCTCAGAGGCAAGAGAGGAATGTGAGCAATATCATCGGCGACATCTCTCGCCAGAGGCCACCGACTTTCGAGGGCTCGTCTGAGCCGGCAGATATTATTCATTGGCTCGAACATTTCGAGAAGTTGTTTGCTATGGTGGAGTGTCCCGAAGGACACAAAGTTTCTGTTGCAGCTTACTACTTGGGCAAGAGCGCGCATTCTTGGTGGTTGTCGTTGAAGCCCACCGAAGGATCATGTACATGAGATCAGTTCAAAACTCTCATGATGGAGTGGTATTATCCGGCCCCACTCAGAGAGGCCAAGCGGTCAGAGTTACTCACTCCCGACCCCTCATCAGACGAGGATGTTCTCGCCATTGCCGAGAAATTTCAGGAACTTCTTCCGTTCGCTTCATCTATCATTCATTCCGAGGCAGATAAGATTAAGTATTTCAGCAAGAGGCTGAAACCCCGTATGAGACTACAGTTGCTTAATCATAATTGCACCTCGTTGGCCGAATTCATCGAGAAAGCTCTCACCTATGAGCTTACTGCTAAAGAGATTGCTAAGCAGCAACCTTCGTCTGCTAGCAAGAAATCGAAGAATCGTAACCAGTCTGAAGGCGGTCAGACAACCTTCAAGAAACCCCGTGCGGGCTCTGCTTTTTCTGAGCGACTTCCTATGTCGTCTCAACCCGCGGAATCTCAGTCTCGAGCGGCCAGTTCGGCCATCACCTGTTATAACTGTGGAGATCTTGGTCATGTCAGCACCAAGTGTCGGAGACAGTCTGTCACTTGTCATAACTGTGGAATTGTTGGGCATAAGGCCCGTTTTTGCCGTAGGGACTCCAAACCTACTCAGACGTCATCTCAAGCCCCGAAGCAGTCAGCCGTTGAATCGAGCCACTCAATCGGCCGTTTAAAGCAGCGAGAGCGACTAAAGGGGAGCTATAGCGCAGACAGGAGCGTCGGTCAGGACTAGCAAGCCCCGGATTTATGAGATGAAGAAGACCGATGATCCCGAGGCCGAATGATCTCGTGTACACTCGATATTCTATCTCAACCTTGTGTACCCTTTTTGATCTTGGTGCATCGCATTCATTCATTTAAGTCATGTTTAAGTAGACTACGCTGGGTAGTGCTACTAGTTGTGAGCCTTACGTCATTGGCCTACCCGATGGTAGACGAATTATCGTAATCGTGAGATTCGTAATTGTCGGTCAGTTTCATGGTCGTGTATGGCCAGCGGACCTAATCGTAGTAGATTTGCCGAGGGACGACGTCATCTTGGGTATTGATTGGATGGATCGTCATGATGCCATCATTAGTGTCCGTAAGCGTATGATCACTATCATTTCAGACGATGGGGTGGAATGTGTGTTTCAGGGAGGTAATCCCGGCTGTTCGGGTAAGGTCATTAATTTGATGAAAGCAGTGCGATTACTCAGTCAGGGATGTGTTGGTTATTGGTGCTTCATGACCAAAACCGAGAAGTCATCAGTAATGTTGACGGATATTCCGGTAGTGAGGGAGTATGCCGACGTTTTTCCAGACGAGTTACCTGGTTTGCCTCCACAGAGAGATGTGGAATTCACGATTGAGTTGGAGCCTGGTACGTCTCCGATATCAAAGGCACCGTACCGGATGGCCCCGACCGAAATGCAGGAATTAAAGAACCAACTTGAGGAGTTGTTCGAGAAGGGTTATATCCGACCGAGTGCGTCTCCGTGGGGAGCACCCGTGTTGTTTGTCAAGAAGAAGGATGGTTCATTTCGTTTGTGTATAGATTATCGGGAGTTGAACAGAGTGACAATCAAGAATAAGTATCCCTTACCCCGTATTGATGATCTTTTAGATCAACTTCAGGGAGCTTCAGTATTTTCCAAGATCGACTTAAGATCTGGATATCACCAGTTGCGGATCCGAGAGTCGGATATCGCGAGGACAGCGTTTCGAACAAGCTATGGTCATTATGAGTTCGTAGTTATGCCGTTCGGGCTAACTAATGCACCTGCGGTATTCATGGAATTGATGAATCGGGTTTTCATTGACTTTTTGGATCAGTTTGTTGTTGTCTTCATCGACGATATTTTGATTTATTCTCGTAGCCGAGAGGATCACGAGGTTCATCTTCATCAGGTTCTCGACGTGTTGAGACGAGAGCAACTTTTTGGAAAGTTTTCCAAGTGCGAGTTCTGGATGTCCGAAGTGACTTTTCTCGGACATGTAATTTCGTCAGACGGAGTTCGTGTCGACCCTCAGAAGACGGAGGCTATCCGAGACTGGTTACCTCCGAAGAATGTTAAGGAAATCCGGAGTTTCCTCGGATTAGCGGGTTATTATCGGAGATTTGTGGAAGGATTTTCCAAAATTGCTCAACCATTGACAAACCTTTTGCGAAAGGATAAGAAATACACGTAGTCCGACGCGTGTCAGCAGAGTTTTGAGGAACTCAAGAGCCGGTTAATGTCAGCACCTGTACTTTCCTTGCCGCAGGGGACGGAGGGATTTGTGGTTTATAGTGATGCGTCCGGACAGGGTCTCGGATGTGTGCTCATGCAGAATGGAAAGGTTATTGCCTATGCTTCACGGCAATTGAGACCTTACGAGGTTAATTATCCGACACACGACACGGAACTAGCGGTAGTGGTGTTCGCTTTGAAGATTTGGCGTCATTATCTTTATGGCGTTACATCGATATTCACCGACCATAAGAGTTTAAAGTATATATTTACTCAGAAGGAGTTAAATATGCGACAGAGACGGTGGTTGGAATTAATCAAAGATTATGATATCGAGATCCTTTACCACCCGGGCAAGGCGAACGTTGTCGCCGACGCCTTGAGTCGCAAGTCCGTTCAGGAGCAGATGCTTGCTCGTCTAACAGTTCAGAAGGAGCTTCAGCAGGAATTCCTTAGACCCGAGATCGAGGTCTGGCTTCAGCGAGTTCAGGGACAACTTTGTATGTTAGAGATTTCATCGTCACTCGAGGAGGCAATCCGAGAGAATCAGAGTTCAGACCCTTCATTGTTGCGCATCCGTGAGGATGTGACTCAGGGGAAAGCCCCTGGATTCGTGGTCCACGAGGATGGACTTTTGAGATTTAAGAATCGGTTGTGCGTACCGGCAAATGACGAGTTGAAAAACTCGATTTTGAAGGAAGCTCATGCTACCCCTTATTCTGTTCATCCGGGGTCCAGCAAGATGTACAAGGACTTGAGACAAAATTACTGGTGGAGTAATATGAAGCGAGAAGTCGCAGAATTTGTTTCGAGATGCTTAACCTGTCAACAAGTTAAGATTGAACATCAGCGGCCGGCGGGTATGCTGAAACCTCTTCCTATTCCCGAATGGAAGTGGGAAGACATTTCTATGGATTTCATCACGAGTTTGCCGAAAAGTCGTCGTGGCATGAATACGATCTGGGTGATTGTAGACCGCTTAACAAAATCAGCTCATTTCCTTGAGATCAAGGATACGTGGGGTCCCGAGAGACTGGCTCAGTTGTTCATCAAGGAGATAGTGAGACTGAACGGTACTCCTAAGAGTATCGTTTCCGATCGTGACGGACGATTTGTGTCTCATTTTTGGAAATCAGTTCATCGTGCTATGGGAACTCAGCTCAATCTCAGTACCGCCTTTCATCCTCAGTCCGACGGACAATCAGAGAGGACTATTCAGACATTAGAGGAGATGTTGAGAGCATGCGTCCTCGATTGGAAGGACGATTGGGAAGCCCAACTACCATTGATCGAGTTCACGTATAATAATAGATGGCATGCTTCCATTAAGATGGCACCTTACGAGGCCTTGTACGGTCATCGTTGTCGGTCTCCTTTGTGTTGGGATGACTTGTCAGAATCAATCGGCACCGAGCCCGATATACTTATAGCTGCCCGGGAGAAGGTAGCTTTAATCAGGAGTCGTATGTTGACAGCTCAGAGTCGACAGAAATCCTATGCAGATAATCGTCGTCGACCACTAGAGTTCGAGACGGGTGACCACGTTTTGGTCAAGGTATCCCCGAGTCGAGGTATTTTCCGTTTCGGAAAACGGGGGAAGTTGAGTTCGAGATTCATTGGACCGTTTGAAATTTTGGATCGAGTAGGCGAGTTAGCTTATCGATTGGCTTTACCTCCGGCATTGAGCCGAATTCATAATGTGTTTCACGTCTCTCAGTTGTGGAAGTATGTTGCCGACTCGAGCCACATACTTCAGTTTGACGAAATCGAGATCGCAGATGATCATTCGTACGAGGAGCGTCCTGTACGAGTGTTGGAGCGGCGAATCAAACAGTTGAGGAACAAGACGATCCCTTTGGTCAAGATTCAGTGGTCCAGACACGGAGTCGAAGAGGCCACTTGGGAAACCGAAGAGAGTATGCGGGAGAGTCATCCCGAGTTGTTTGACCCTTAGTTTCGGGGACGAAACTATTTTTAAGGGGGGGAGTATGTAATACCCGGTTGTAATTCATTCATTTTCATTCAGTAATTATCAGTCTGTAATTGTCACTCAGTAATTCTCACTCGTTAATAATCACTCATCATTCTTGATTCATTCATTTGTGTTCACTGTTGGCATGTTGTAATCGTATATCAGTTACCGATCGGCATGTCATCTCCGTTTAGAGATCGACGGGAGTATTATTATTTTCATCGTGATTGGTAGTCGTATACTGGGAGCATCATCTGTGGCTTGTGTTAGACTTGTTCATTTTCACATTCGTATGTTATGTCGGATCATTCATCAGTCGTAGCGAGGAATCGGAGTTATCGGATTTTTCAACTTGGCCAGCATCGAGTTACGGCCGTAAGGACTTTGGGTTACGGCCGTAACAAGGGTTCGTGTTTTCAGGCCATTTGGACGAAAGGGACTTACGGCCGTAAGGTCTTGTGGTACGGCCGTAAGTTGAGCAGGTACGGCCGTAAGGCTGGCCGGTTACGGCCGTACGCGTCCAGCAGGCTACCGAGACATTTTTGGCCGAAGGTGAGTTACGGCCGTAAGGAAGGTGAGATACGGCCGTAAGTGGTTTTCGTAAATTTTGGGTGTTGTCGACCAAGGGTGACTTACGGCCGTAAGGGTTGCGGCATATGGCCATAAGTCGAGGAAGGTACGGCCGTAAGGCTTGGCCGGTTACGGCCGTACGCGGCAGGCAAGGTGCCTGGTCATTTTCGACGAAGAGGGCTTACGCCCGTAAGTTTGGACGGATACAGCCGTATCATCCGAGTTACGGCCGTAAGGTGTGCGGTTACGGCCGTAAGGGTGTCGACGGATGTTTTTGACGAAGGCGGGTTTCGCCCGTAACTCAGGAAAGGTTACGGCCGTAAGTCTGTCGGCAGGCTTTCGGACAAAGCCGAGTTACGGCCGTACGAGTTGGCCGGTTACGGCCGTAAGGCCGTTGACTTGGAAAGTTACGGCCATAAGAGGGCTGAGTTACGGCCGTAACTTCCGGCAGTATTTAAGGAGTTGGCCGGGTCATTTCTCCTCACTTCTTCATTTTTTTCCTTCTTCATCCGAGAGAGAGGGTTGTGAGAGAGATTTTATCATCATCAATCACTTGAGTGTGTAATCTTCATCATCTTCATTCCTTTTGGAAGCTTGGATACTCATTATAACTCGTGTTCATCGGATCGAAGTGGTTGGATCTTCAAGAGGTAATTTCTTCAACACCTTGGATTTCGATTTTGTGTTGAGATATGATGTTTTGGACGTTATAATCATGTTATATGAAGGGATATGTATATGATTATGAGTTTGTATAAGGATTCATTAGATTATTGAGGGATATTTCAAGAACACTTTGAATATCGAGTTGGATTTGGGGATTTTCGATTAATTGTTGTTATAATCACGTTTTTGGATATTCATAACGGACTATTGATCGTATTGGAGATGTTTTGTTGATTTGAAATACTTCTTGGGGATTTGAAGTTGGTTTTGTTGAGGTTTAGTTGTAATCAATCGAACTTGGCCTCAAAGTGTTCGATATAATGCCCCAATGAACTTGGTTTAATCGTATCGACGTCTTGAGTTCGTTATATTCGTGTTTAATTCGTTTATTGATCGGATTGTTGGTAATTGTATTGAATTAAGGTTGTTCGAGCGACCGACACTTCATTTAGGACATTTGTTCGTGGAAGGACTTTCTTCATCGGTATTGTGTAAGTTGATTCTTACTCGGTTAAAAGGATATTCATTCCTTTTGTTGTTGATCATTCATAATCATAACTCATTCATCATTGTATTAATCATATTGAGACTTGTAATTGTCGAATAATCACTTCATTAATAAGGAACGGCGGTTCCAATCAATTCATTGAAACTATCAATCACTTCATTATCACTTTCATCTCGGTAAGTCATTCTTGACGTTGTCGGATTATTATTATTCATTGATATTCATTATGGTCATTCTCGTTCATATGACCTTCTGGGTTCATATTGCGTGGCCGGGTGCGGATGTGTGGAATTTTTAGTCAGGCACATGATGGCCATGTATTGGGAGTGATACATTGGACTGTGCACACGGTAACGTTTACCTCCGTGAGACTAATTAGGTACAAGGACGGGTGTGTCCGGTCATCCGTCTTGTACACTTGCACAGAACACTACGGGCGTACTATGGTACTCCTCTTCAGCGTAATTCATAATTAAGGATATTTCATAACTCAGTTAATTCATGATTGTGTAATTTCAACCCTTGAGGATTGTTGTTCTGTATAACTGACCCCGTTTGGGGATATTGTTTTTCAGGTCATGGCAAGGCAAAGGCGCAGGGAGAGCACGTTGACGGCGGGGAGTCCCAGTGATACTAGAAGGGGGCCCCAGTCCTTTCAGTCATGTATTCAGTCATTCATGTTTTCTTTATTTATTCCGCTGCAGACATTCCGTTCGAATACTCATTTCATTCAGTGTCGTGTATTTTATCGTCACATAAGATACACATGTATTCTATATTATCCTGGGTGTGTTGTATGAAACTCCTACTCGGAGTAATTGATGTTATAATGTGGTTCGCTACTACATTTACCCTGTGTAATTCATCATTTTTCATTCGCCTGGTGGGTCCCAGTCGGGGGTCCACGGCACTGTAATATCCGCCTAGTTTGGGGTGTTACACAAACAATATGGCTCAAAGATGGAAGTCATAGTACACCCGATCCGGAAATGTGTCCGTGCACAAGCCACCACGGGTATTGATCACATACACGTGTGGTCTTGTACCTAATTAGCCTCACGAACTACGTCTCGTGTGCACGGTTCAATGTGGAAATATCAACACATAACCATCATGTGTCCGGCTAAAAATCCTACACAATAACCAATCGGCACGCAGATATGACTCCAGATATGTCACGATGCAACATGACAACGAAACTCAAAGAAATACATATCCAATAAGGACACCGAAGTGAACAACAACAGACTGACAATGAAAAGTCGACACGACTAATCAATATCCAAAACATCAATCCTGGGATCATCATACCCAAATGAATGACCAACATGATCTACGTTCTCAATACAACAGTCCTGGGATCAACATCCCTCAACTAATAACCGATACGAAACTCATTACACGAAACATCAACATATACAACAACTCAACATACTAATTATCCACATGATTGAACATATACTTAGATTACCTCAAAGCCGAGGACCATGTCCATCAACATCCCCCAATGAGACGATCAACACAACCATTAATACCGACAATAGTCCTGGGATCAACATCCCTCAACGAACAACCAGTATGAATCTCAATATACAAAGCCTCAACATACAACATATACAACAACTCAACATAATAATTATCTCATAACTGAGCAATACATAATTTACCTCAAAGCCGAAGACAACATCCTTTCCACGAACAACATCCCTGAACGAATACAAAGTTATACAAATAATCTCAAATAAGGTACCATCCATTCAATACCAATAAACCTTTATCCCGATACTTATGTCATCACGATAACTATCCTCGATATCCGCTATTCTATATCCTTGACCAAAGATAACTCACGTCTTCCCTGAACACAATTAAATCATACACCTTATGATTTAATACAACTAGAGCACGATATACAAACCATTATCCCGACAACTTACATTTCTAACAACATTGCTATATGAATTATAAATGAAATGAAAACGAAACCATTCATCAAATATTATAAACTGAACAAGTATAAACTTGCCTCGATACCGATACCACGAAGCCGTTACCAAAATCCATTGCCTTCGTCTACGAGCTCCTCAACCCCGACCAAAAGCAATTTACGAACTCTTCAGCCTCAACCGCAACACAACGGTCATAAACCACGATCAAAACATATCAACCTATTGCAATAACCGATTAACACACATTCGATAAAAATCAATAACCGACATACCCAATCAACAAACTCAACGGTTCAACGAAACCTCGATCATATACATAAAACCAAATAATCCAACTCAACAAATACGATCTCATATCCACAATACAATCCGTAACTCGATGATCACAAATAACAATCAATAACCGATCAACAAACACAACGGTTCTACAATATCCCGATTAAATACAAATCCAAACAATCCGAACCAATCAAACACGAATTCAAAACCACAATACGATTCCACACTCCGAAGATCATATCAATAATCAATTTAAACCAACAAGGGTCTAACATTACCGATTCCAAATTCAATCTTAAATATGGATACAAGTTTCCTCCTTGTAATTTCATAATAAAACCAATTACCAATTATCATCATCAATCCGGACGATCCGATTAATTCAACATTATAGATAATCATACTCCAAGAGTTTCAAATAATTCCACTATCCGAATTGAACACTTACTCAATAAGTATGAATTCTTAAACTCAAAAGTGAATCATAATCTTATCAAACCCGAAAATCATATTCGTATTCCTATACGAATATTGTACCAAAACACATAACTTAGTTTTAAATGTGAATATTCCATATTCATATCCAAAACACCAACACTTTAAAACGTATTCATCAAATCAATGATCAATTCATCTCGACATTAAGGATTTTATAACACATTCGATTCCAACTTCAACTCCAAATACGAAGACAAAACTCCTTCTTGTTCATACTTGTAAATTCGTAGAAAACAATTTACCGATTATTATCATGAATAATCACATTCCAAAATTATCCGAAATCCTTCCAAAATCATGATATGTATAACTCAAGGGTTCTTCAAGAACACGAATTATCCGAATTCACGTTCATAATCCATAAAACAACATAATCCGATATTTTCTAACATCTAAACAATCATTATTCACAATTCAAGGTGTATATAATCATGTCCTTCAACATATACTTCTCATAACATCATGATTCGCAATAAACCACCAAGAACATCGAGAATACCACAATTCCATAATCATAACAACATAATTGAATCATTTGATCACCAATTCATTATCTTCCTTTAACAAAATTCCCATAATTACCAAGAATCATCACAAAAATATCATTTCAACCATCATTCATACGAAAACGTGTAGAATTTTCCAAGTTCTACTCATTGAGACATTTCATCGAACACTTTGAAGGCATAGTCCAATTCAATCGATTATTCAAATAAATACTTGAATTCTTTCCACAACACTTCAAGAGTATTGAATGATTACGAGTATACAATCAAGTTCTATCCATAATCTGAATCAAAACGAAGCAAATCGGCCAAAACACCAAGAAACCTCAAGAACATCCAAAAACCAAAAGTTTAGGTGTTCTTACCTTCGATCCGGGTGGAAGATGATGTTAATCCATAATTCCAACTTCCAAAACATGTTGCTACATGATGATATTACTCAAATACATCCACTTTTGCTGAAGGAATCGCGAAAAAAATGAAGAAAAATGAAAAATGCCCAAGATGACTCGGTCCAGGCCTTATATAGGCTGAGACCTGCCGGCACGTTACGTACGTAACCGGCGGGTCCTTACGTACGTAGCCGGCCGTGGCCTACCCCACTGCCCAGTTCGTTCGGCACCCTTACGTACATAACCAGCAGCTGGCTTACGTACGTAACTGGCCCTTACGGCCGTAACCGGCCACTGCCTTACGTACGTAATCGGCCAGTCCTAGCTATCCCTGCGAGTCACTGCCGACCGTGATCGGCCATCCATACGAGTCACTGCCGACCATGCTCTTCCATCCCTACGAGTCACTGCCGACCATGCTCTTCCATCCCTACGAGTCACTGCCGACCATGCTTGGCCACTACAGGTCCTCTCGGCCACGACTCGGCCAGCCGCCCCGTAACGTACGTAACACTTATTCCGTTGCGTACGTAATACGTACGTTGACTTGCTACAATATTATACTCGTATTACGTACGTAATACACCCTGTATAACATACGTAACTCCATCAGTTGACTCACCTGTCCACATCTGCACCGAAAGCTGCCGACATCGGGCCCAACTGTCCGATTCCTCTTGTTACGTACGTAATACCTTATGCATAACGTACGTAAAGCGTATAATTTAGCGTACGTTATCTCAACATCTTAACGTACGTTAAGGGCTCTATACTTAGCCAAAATCCAATGGTTCCGGTCCGATGTCTCGACGTATAAAATACAAATATACAGCATACTGAATACATATACTGAATCCAAAAATATTCTCATACGGTATACCTGATATCCAAATCAGTTCAACCTGATACAAGATATCATGAATATATCTGTCAATCAAAAACGATAATCACACCAGTATAACTGTCTTGGTTCTCAATTTATTTTATCCATACTGTATAGATACCAAACTATACAGTATACTCAGATAAAATAACACGAAAAATTTATACTGAAAATTCGGGTATTATAATCGGAGCATTTGGTAAACATAATGTGGTTTGGTACTACAGTTATATTATGTCAATTATTGTACTGTGTTTAGCTTGGTGGGTCCCATTTGGGGATTCACGGCACTGTAATAACTGCCGGGTTTAGGGTGTTACAGTTCGCCTGGTGGATCTCGTGGTGTGGGGTCCACGACACTGTAATGACCCAATGGGATTTGGGGGTGTTACATGTATAATTGGATGTGTTCGACATTTTGTGACTAATCGTTCATACGCCCAAGGGGTATGTTCGTTGGTTGGGTCGTTTTCCTTGAGATCTAATATATATGAATTGTATAATATCTTGAGAAATCATTATCATGTATATCTGACCCTGTGTTGGGCGAAATACTTGTGTTGTATTTTAGGTCGAGGCAAAGACAAGACACGGGAAGATCATGGTGACGGCGAAGGGTTCGAAGGATACTAGTTTAGGAGCTCCAAGTCTTTTGTTGTCCGATTATGTTCAAACCGTGTAATGTTATCTATCCGCTTGATTTGAATTGTTGACCGAATGTATTGTTATTTTAGGTATATTCCATCTCCATATGGATTATACTTGTATTTTGGATCCTGTGTATAATAAGGCCGTTGGCCATACTACTGTAAACTCCTAATCGGAGTAAGTACTATTTATTGTGGTTTGGTATCACAAGCATTGCGTATTTAATCTGTATTTTGGATATCACCTGGTGGGTCCCAGTGTGGGTCCACGGCACTGTAATGGCCACTTTTTTGGGGTGTTACATGATGCAACCTATACTAGTAAATATTTTGTTTTTCCCGTCCGCATACATTTTCCCTTCATTTCTTACTTTTTTTTGCAGAACCTATCTTGCCTCATGGGATAGAATCACGCTAGAAATATACCCGATATTTGCAAATGATGACACACCCTAGTGAAAATGGTCTTGTTAAAAGTAATATTTTTGTCTCAGATATTGTTTACTTCTCATATGCTACATAGATGTGTCTACACATGGTCTCATACTACAGAATTGTGGATGATGATAAACATCTACTCTCCTCAAAATGATATTATCTCGACAGGGTTTGCTTTACAGACTCTTGCCCACCATCTTCATGCCGACCCGATATCTGCCTGTCCGCTCTCCTGGAACCTGCAATACATAAAAAGTATTTCCCCCATAAAGGGGTTAGCCGTCGAATAACTAGTGCAAGTATATCAAATATGAAACACAATACTCCTCGACAATAAAGTAAAAGTAACCGTCAATTCATCAATTCAAGACTAGTATTCCGGAATAACTAAATCTCATAGTATCACATCAAGACGTATATAAATGCCGTGGAAACGGTTCGTTCATATCATCTGTCAATACATATATGAATGCCGTGGAAACGGTTCGTTCATATCATGCCATCAATACATATATGAATGCCGTGGAAATGGTTCGTTCATATCATGCCAACAATACATATATGAATGCCGTGGAAACGGTTCGTTCATATCATGCCATCAATATAACTTACTTTCAAAGTTGAGAGCGTACAATCATAAATATATACTTGCCTTTGAGACATCGAGAAATCGAACGGAAAAAGGGTATGAGTTCGGTAGGTCCAAGAACGCGCTTCCGGCACCTAAACAATTCGCAAGAAATATGATAATCAATTATCTATACTTCAAATTACACGAAGAAATTCCCGAAACCCGTCTACGATTCATGAAAATACACGGATAAACAACTAGGGGTTGGAAAATCGCCCAAACTCCCACAAGTCCGAAAACGGCACAATACAATCCGTAAAATCGTAGGGAAAACATGCATATGGTATAGATACATCATAATCTCAAGGTTCTCAAGCTTCAAATCGGATAAATCGGACGAATCTACGAAAAACCCCAAAATCCAACACAATATTCAAAGTGTTCTTGAATAATCCTTCAATAATCCAATGAATTGTCAAACATGCCCATAATCATGCGTATATCACTTCATAAAACATGATCTTAACATCCAAAACATCATTACCCAATACAAAATCAAAATCCAAGATGTTGAAGGAATTTACCTCTTGAAGATCCAAGCACTATGATCCGAAGAATACGTGATAGATCGACGATCCTGGCTTCTCGATCGAAAAGAAATGAAGAAATTCAAACCCTCAAGTGATGGATGATGAAAGGTTTCTCTCCTCAAGCTCTCTCTCTCGATGTGTTGAAGAAAAATGGAGAAATGATCTGATTTTGCTGGAAAAAAAACGTAATTATACAGTTGACTGCCTCGTGTGTCGCGGCTCAGCTGAAGTGTGCCTCGGCACAGGCCTAAAAATTGCTCCCAGGGCTCGTCAGTGTGCCGCGGCTCAGCCGAAGTGTGCGGCGGCACAGGGTACAGACGGTTTTGGCCGAAATGTAGCATGAGTGTGCCGCGGCCCGGACGGGTGTGCCGCGGCAGTGACTCGGCAGTGTGCCGCGGCCCTGCCGGCATGTGCCGTGGTACAAGGTACAGACCGCTCGGCCAGGTCTAGAAAATGTGTGTGCCGCGGCGCACACTCCTTGTGCCGTGGCCCACACCCCCCTCAGGTCCTAAAATGCTGAAAAATGACCTGGGAAGAGAATAAAAGCAATAGGACTCAATATCTGGGAAATAATAACACGAAATGGAAGTACGAAAACCTAAAATGGTGGTTCCAAGCAATGATTACAAGGGTTCGCCCAACAAAACACAATTTGCACAATGAAGAGATTTGAAATGACATGAATTTCAACCGGGTATTACAATCAACATCTCCATTTCCTTTTGAAAATCTTCAATGTTTTCTCGAGCCTTGTTTTAAAAATTGTAAGCGAGAAAATAGTTTCTTAAGATAGTAATTAAGAACAAATCTTTTCCGCATAACAACCTTCAATTCTTCCCAACCGCTAACCGGTCTCTCCCGACTCCTCCTTCTCTTCGTCACAAGTTGGTCCCACCAAATGCTTGCATATTCGGAAAATTCAGTTATTGCTAACCTCATTTTCTTCTCATCGGAATAGTTATGGCAATCATAAATGGTCTCCAACTTCCTTTCGAAATCAAGATATATGTCCGGATCACTTCTCCATTCGATAGATGGGATTTTCATTTTGATGTTTCCCATATTCCGATCCTCCTCGTCTCGGACATATCTTCCTCGCCTTCCTTCATACTCTCTCCTTCCTCCTCGTCCTCCTCGCCCTCCTCAATGTAAAAACCTCGGAGTTTCCTCCTCATAATTCAACGAATCTTCATCATCATAGCCTCCAAATCCAATGGGTTCTGGTTCCCTTCGTACGGGCTCCTCTTCTCTACCCTTCATGAGAGTAGCAATTGTTTCCTCTTGCTTATCTAGTCTTCCGACTATTTGTGCAAGTTTTTATACAATATTTTGAAGGATAAGATTTTGCTCGTT